>OW386563.1:6978747-9378747 GCA_936435175.1 Glyphotaelius pellucidus | reverse complement strand
GTTTTAAAATTAAAGATTATTTAAACTATTTAAAACTAACGATAAAAATTAAAATAAAAAAGCTGCCACTTAAGCCGCCGCTATCCGAATTTCACCGATTTCTTACATATCTCCCTTAAACATTTGAAGTTTTTAAGCTCTTTAAAAAATATATGTTATTTTTTAAGATAATATCTAGATACGTTCTACGCCTAAACGCAAATTATATGAAATTCCCTCGATAGAAAAAAATCGCAAAGTATGCTCCAAAAATAATTTAAAACAAGTTTATTTCTTTTATTTTACAAGTTATATTTGTGAAAAAAATCATAACGTTTCTTTAAATGATACTTAAGATACGTTCCACGAGATTTTTGCTCTATTTTAAGCGATTCGTGTTTTATTAAGCTTTTTCGTAATTTTCGCTTCAATTTTATCACTTAAAATATTAGCGCGCTCTGTCCAACATTCGTAATTACATATCTATCCATCTTCTTCTTTTTCAGCCGGCTTAAGTTAGAATGACAAAAAATAAGTATTTTAAAAATAGACTAGAAATTTTATTCCGTCGTTTTGTAATTTTGGTATTGGTGAAATTGGTCGGTGTATAAAATTCAAGCCTTTATAATTTTGTCCTGATACCAAAATAAATATTACCTAATATTAATAAAATCAAAATTATGAGGGACTGAAAGACAGAATACGGATTTCGAGCAAATATTGAGATGACCTGAAAGGCTAATCCCTAAAATTTGTGATAAGAGATCGTTCTCCCGCGAGAAGTGCTGTCAGATTTGTGTGATTTTCTACAGCTTTTAAATAAATAAATAATCAAGCATACTTGCGGGAATTTGTGTTTAAAACGACCCAAACTAAAATACGTCACAGCTCACAGCTGAAATTTTGACATCGGCCGATAGAAAAAGCAAATAACAGCCGTAGAAAATCACACAAATCTGACAGCTCTTCTCGCGGGAGAACGATCTCTTATCACAAATTTTAGGGAACAGCCTTTCTGTTGGCTGGCGCGTTTCTACTGACAAAAAGCGACGATTCTACCCTTATTTACAATTATACATTAATTTTCTTTCGATATTATCCAATGTTTCTCAACATTAGACAAAATTCTTTTACTTTAAATTTTATTTATCACCAATAAAGTATTCAAAAGCAACGTGGTGGTGGTAACGAGCGCTCACGGTACTGCGACGGCACAAAAAAGGCAATAAAAATACGTTCCTTATCACGATGATGGTGCACACAATGTACCTCAAAAGCAAAAAAATAACCACACAGGAGGCCTTGAGGAAAATAATTCCCCTCAGGGCCTATGTCATCTGGGATGCTGTGTGGAGGGTCTTTTTGAGGAGAGGAAGGAATGAACATTGGTCTTGAAGAGACCCATGTTGTAGGAGGGAGGAAACACAGATGCCGGCAAATCGTTCCATAGCCGAGCTGTTGAACTCAAGAACGAGTCGAAAAAACGACCGGTTCTCATGTGACAAATGTCAACCGTGTACATATGTTGGGCGCACGTTTGGCGTGTCTCCCGACTATGCACCGGTGCCGAAGGGATCAATGACGCTAGTTCCTCAGAGCATCTTCCATTGAAATACCGGTAGAACATGGATAGCATTCCCACCCGACGCCTGTGCTCTAAAGATTGCAACCCGTTCGTTAAGGTGGGAGAATCTATCAAACGGACCGCCCGTTTCTGCACAGAGTCGAGGGTATTTTTCAAGTATTTTGGGGCTCCAGACCAGAGGTGGCTGCCAAATTCAAACGTGGGGCGCACTTGCGATTTGTACAGGTTAAGCAGTTGTGTACTATTAAAGTATCTGCGGGCCCTGTACAGTACGCCCAGTTTTTGAGAAGCTAACTTTACTCTGGCTTCGATGGAGCCCCCATACCTGAGCTGGTCACTTATAGTTACACCAAGCATCTCTCTCATACAACGCACCGTGACGTCTCCGTAGGCCCCTACAGCCGTGACGATAATTTTAAAAGTATGGAATAGAGTTAAAAGAATTACAAGAATAGAGTTACAATTGAAGTTTGAGTGAATTCCAGAAATTCAAAAACGTCAAACGTCAATGCTCTGATGGTATCTCTTTTTAAACACTAAATAACAACTGTCAAAAATGAGACAAATGGTGAACGTACGTCTGCACCCCACTAAGGAAACATACAATCATCAGCATACATCTCCCTCGAACACATATTATATTATGTTCTTTGCTTGGTGTTTTAATCTACTAAAAGATTTTACTAGATACTAGGTTTTTTCCTTGTTTATATTCTGCAAATAGATCTATATACAGATCTCTTAGTTTAGACATTGTTCCATTGACAAAACATATGCGGCAATGATTTACGCATGTATTCGGCGTCAAAATCACAGACTTACTGGCGACTGGTGAGCGGTTGTCGCAACGCACGGGAAAATCTTTGCCTGGCAACGGTGAGTCAGGGTCACGCGCCGTTGTGGTTTATAAATCGCGCGTTCAACGAAAAATAAATACGTGATATCTCATTTCAACCCCCCCCCCCCCCCCCTCCTTCTAATATTTCGTGATTTTTTTCGAACCTCTCCCCTAATGTGTTTTAAAATGAGTTTTAGTTTCCTAGCATCTTTTCCTCCCTAGCATCTTCTAGGTTAAATGCATATTGTCATATTTGATGGCCATTTTTTTTTCCATTTACTAGATTCTTATATTCCTTGAAGAGGTGAATCATTTAAATTTACTGAATTTAAAGCTAATGTTATTTATACAAATAGAACGGCGTCATTTGCGCCTCGCAATCTTTACCTCATGTGGGTATTTCAAAATATTACTTGTTTATTAGAGACTCAAGGTCCTGAATTTAATCGGTAGGGAAAAATTGTTACCTAAAAACCTTACTAAAATTGCATGTTTTCATCAACATCAATTCTTCGGCATCAGAAAGCCGGAAATCATAAATACATACGTGTCTGTTTGTGTTATGTTGGGAGTGGGAAGGAGGCGGTCATGTCCTTTTATTTGGAGATCTTCCGCATTTGCCTTCGGGAATGAGGAAACCATGAAAAACCTCATCCAGGAAGAATCGGCCGGCGGTCAACATGAACCCGGTCGGCCTTCAGTGATATCGGTGTACGATATCCTGCATTGTGTGTGTGTGGGGTGTATGTCTGTTTTTGTGTAGATATATACTTTATGGGACTATAGGGGATAAACATACATATACATACATACTATACGATATTATATAAATATATACATAGATATATAAACATAAGTTACGGGGGAAGGGTCTGGTGTTTGGGAATACCTACTGCCCGCTCACTCGTCGGCGTCTGAATCTGGGTATTTGATGGCCATTTTGGTGAAGGTGGTACTGAAAGTATTTACCGCCTGCAAAGATATCATTTTCAAACTGTTAATTCACAAACCTACCTTACACCCAACAATAAAATTACAAAATATATTATGTAAAAATGTTTTCGAAATTGATCTATAGGTAAATACTGTAATATATAGAAATAAATAAATAATTTTTTATATCATCAGCTCGCATTTTGGGAACCACTGTAGTTTAATTGCTTAATTCCAGGGAAGAGGCAAATAAATAGAAATGAGTTGTGGGCGTGGCGTACGAGCTCAAATTTCCCTTTTAAAATCGACCGAATATTCACTAGCCTCTCTGGGACGTAATAATCGAAAGGTTTAGAGTTAACTGGTGATATTTGTCAGGTTTCGTTCAAAAACGATGTAATACGTAAATCACACTCTTGAACTCAATCTTAGGGGCCAGAGGGGGACACGTAGGTATGGGAGTCAGTCTTCAGGTGTCGCCCTGTGGATCCCGTCAATCCCTTGTGGGAAATGAATGGAGCGGGCATTCGTTGACCACATACGTAGGTATATTAGGTAAGCTGCACTTCACCGCATTCACACCGGGCCGACTATTTAACCTTTCCACGAGTATGGACGAAACGGTTCGTCCGCGGCTATTATTCAAATACCGTCATATTTAATGAACCTATTTGACTTGAAGTGGCTTCTATTGACATCTGCGCGTAGTTTGTTGAAGTTTTGTAAGACATACCTACAAAACCAACGTTTTAGTTTAAAAATTCTTTTTGCTGTCTTCATTTAGCGGTCGTCAGAGGAAGGAAGCAGTTTTTTTGTAGACATGTTTTTTTTCGATGTTGGTTTATTTTTGTGGATTGATGTCGACGACGTTTTAATTCAAATATAATATTATTGACATGATAACGTCTTATAAATCGATGAACACCGGCTGCATGCACGAAAAAGCATGACTCATCGTCACGTTCCGCCTTAGCCGAGCGTACAAGCGAGAACGCGGAACAAGCGTTCTCCTTATGCGCATCTATCTCTCTTCCACTTCATCGTTATTATATGACGTTATCACGTAAAATTATCGTCCTTAAACCGACTCTACAAACAATCAATTTTTTTATCTATGATTATTTATAAAAAAATATTTAAAAAATTAACCAAAAAAAAAAACTCGCTCCTCACGTACAGTTTTGTTCGCAAAAACTCACTCGCGGAGAGATTAAGGTCCCACTTATCCATCATCACAGCGCCATGGGAGCACTTTAGATGCAGTTCAAAAACGGCAACAAGGTCCAACATAAGCCATCAGGTTAAAATCTCTGAAGTCAGAGTGGCTAAAATGAACGGTGAATTCCAACTTACTTTTACCTACATACTAACATTATACTACTGTCAGCAGCGTATTCAAATATTGCCGCCTCACACATTTGGTTCGCTCATCCGCCGCCAGAAGTACTGCTAGCGTCCTTGGCGGCCAACAGGGAAACTACTCCAGCTACTGCGGTCGGTAAAGGAGGGAACTACTAACTCCCGCGGATTGGCAGAACTGGCGGAGAGCTACCAACAGAACGGACAACGAACGGCTGGGAAAATGGCGCAACAAAACAGTGTTGACGATTATGGATGTTATTATTATTGTCATGTACCGTGGAGACAATATATTTCATTCTAAATATTTAATTAGCGTTTTATTATTGCTAACACTACATACTAACCCTAACCTAATGATATGGTCGCCGTTCGAGATGGGTAAGTTCTGCATTTTGCCGGAGATCTCTGAAACGTGCTTCCTTTTAAAAGTACTTGAGTTCTTGGAGCAGGTCCCTGGAGCCACTCCCGACTCGCGAAAGGCTCGGATCGAGACACACGGGTTCGATCGGAGCCGGAACTCGGAGCCGAAACCCGCATAAGAACTCGACCTCACAAGGCTCCCGCCTCACAAGTAGCTCGGACCGAGACGCACGGGTTTGACCTGAGCCGGCGAACCCGCGACTCTAGTGCGAATGACTCGGACCGCTGAGTTCCGGGTTTGGGTGCGAGTACTGGACTGGAGTAAGAGCAGATAGAGAACTGCTCACAATTAATAAAAGTCAGAAAAATTTCATATCTTGTTCACATACTTCAAGGAGAAAAGTATCACGTGCTCCAATTAATATTGAAAGGAAAAATAGAAGGTCGCCGAGGGCCTGGTAGGAGATAAATGTCTTGGCTACGAAATATACGTGAGTGTACCGGCATAAGAAGTGCGGAGTAGCTATTCCGGGCAGCACAATATAGAGAGACATTTTCCAGAGTGATCGCCAACGTCGGGGGAACCTGATCAAATTGAGATTTTACTCATAAAAGTTAAAATAAAAAATAATGGTGATAAATCAATTTAGACACTTTCTAAAAAAATCATTATAATTACATAAATAAGTCGTCTCAGAGTAGTTTCACCACAGTTTGAAAATGGCCTTGTAAGCCAAAACAGCTGTCACACAAATAAAAACTAAAATACTTACGAGCTTAATTTATACATTACTAAATTTAATTTAAGAAAATGAATTATTTCAAATTATACAGGAGCCTATATGGTATACCTTTAAATCCAAAAAGAAATCTTAGTGTTCTCTTTTTTTAAATCTGTTTATAGTGTAATATAATAACCATAGTAAATATAAGATGAGATAGAACGAGTTTTATGAGGTCGTGTCATTGGTGACAGATATGGCACCACGTGACCCGTGTGGTTATGTATTGTATTGCAACGAACGTGCGACGGAAGTCTTATACGAGGGAGAAGGCGTGCCATTGGTGACAGATATGGCACCACGTGACACGTGTGGTTTTAAATGTATTGTATTGCAATGAACGTGCGACGAAGCTCCAATGCGAGGGAGAGGGCGTGCCATTGGTGACAGATATGGCACCACGTGACCCGTGTGGTTTTAAATGTATTGTATGGCAATAAACGTGTGATAGAAGTCTAATGCGAGGGAGAAGGCGTGCCATTGGTGACAGATATGGCACCACGTGACACGTGTGGTTTTAAATGTATTGTATTGCAATGAACGTGCGACGAAGCTCCAATGCGAGGGAGAGGGCGTGCCATTGGTGACAGATATGGCACCACGTGACCCGTGTGGTTTTAAATGTATTGTATTGCAATAAACGTGTGATAGAAGTCTAATGCGAGGGAGAAGGCGTGCCATTGGTGACAGATATGGCACCACGTGACACGTGTGGTTTTAAATGTATTGTATTGCAATGAACGTGCGACGAAGCTCCAATGCGAGGGAGAGGGCGTGCCATGTGTGACAGATATGGCACCACGTGACCCGTGTGGTTATGTATTGTATTGCAACGAACGTGCGACGGAAGTCTTATACGAGGGAGAAGGCGTGCCATTGGTGACAGATATGGCACCACGTGACCCGTGTGGTTATGTATTGTATTGCAACGAACGTGCGACGGAAGTCTTATACGAGGGAGAAGGCGTGCCATTGGTGACAGATATGGCACCACGTGACCCGTGTGGTTATGTATTGTATTGCAACGAACGTGCGACGGAAGTCTTATACGAGGGAGAAGGCGTGCCATTGGTGACAGATATGGCACCACGTGACCCGTGTGGTTATGTATTGTATTGCAATGAACGTGCGACGGAAGTCTTATACGAGGGAGAAGGCGTGCCATTGGTGACAGATATGGCACCACGTGACACGTGTGGTTTTAAATGTATTGTATTGCAATGAACGTGCGACGAAGCTCCAATGCGAGGGAGAGGGCGTGCCATTGGTGACAGATATGGCACCACGTGACCCGTGTGGTTTTAAATGTATTGTATTGCAATAAACGTGTGATAGAAGTCTAATGCGAGGGAGAAGGCGTGCCATTGGTGACAAATATGGCACCACGTGATGTGGTTTTAAATGTATCGTATTACAATGAACGTGCGATGGAGGTCTAATGCGAGGGAGAAGGCGTGCCATTGGTGACACTTATGGCACCACGTGACCAGTGTGGTTTTAAATGTATTGTATTGCAATGAACGTGTGATAGAAGTCTAATGCGAGGGAGAAGGCGTGCCATTGGTGACAGATATGGCACCACGGGACCCGTGTGGTTTTAAATGTATTATATTGCAATAAACGTGTGATAGAAGTCTAATGCGAGGGAGAAGGCGTGCCATTGGTGACAAATATGGAACCACGCGATGTGGTTTTAAATGTATTGTATTGCAATGAACGTGCGACGGAGGTCTAATGCGAGGGAGAAGGCGTGCCATTGGTGACACTTATGGCACCACGTGACCCGTGTTGTTTTAAATGTATTGTATTGCAATGAACGTGTGATAGAAGTCTAATGCGAGGGAGAAGGCGTGCCATTGGTGACAGATATGGCACCACGTGACCCGTGTGGTTTTTAAGTGTATTTTATTGCAATGAACGTGCGACGGAAGTCTAATGCGAGGGAGAAGGCGTGTCATTGGTGACAGATATGGCACAACGTGACCCGTGTGGTTTTAAATGCGTTGTATTGCAATTAACGTGCGATGGAAGTCTAATGCGAGAGAGAACGCGTGAAAGCGATCTCGTATGCAAAGTATACAAGATAGACCCTGAGAAGTATCTAGCTAATCAGATCTAGTCACCAAACACGGCTAAAGCAATTTCAAGAACCGTATCAATTCTAAATGGTGGTCTTACACCAGGGTGATACTGAGAGTATCTTCCACTTAGGAATGTGCCGCAAATATTTACTATATTATTTTCAGAATTTTACAGTAGATAGAAAGGAAGAATCACAAATGGTGAGTTTAGTTACACTACTGTTAGATCTGAATGAGTTAAATATATTCAGATCTTAAATTAGAGGCATGATCTAAAGTCCGGGCAACGCTAGGTGCTTTAGCTAGTATTAAATAAATGTGAGCAATTCTGAACTATGTTTTATATTTTACTAGCTTTTACTCGCGGCTTCGCTCGCATGGTATTAAAGCGAAATTACTGTAAGGCTTGCACTTATCAATTATCCCCCTCCCCTACCCTTCCCCCCTCCCCCTTCCCCCTTCCTCCTCCCGCATTCCATACATTATTCCCCCTACATTCAGTTTTCAAACAGCTCGCGTGCCACCTAAATTTCATAATGCCAGAGAAAGAAAAAAGAATTATCCACTTTGGTGCGGTCGTTCGGAAGTTATGCGCGTACAAACATTTCGGAGATTCATTTTTATTTAAATATATCACCACCGTTTCCACGGCAACGATTTGTTTTCTAACATTAGCAATAACTCGCTTTTGTTAGAGATAGAAAACGTGCAATAAATATAATATATTAATATTTATAATTTCAAAACGCCAGAGCTTACCATTATATACAGCTTATTTTACTCGCATATAATGTAGCTTTCTATTGGTGAAAGAATTTTCAACATTGGTTTATGTGTGAAAGCGTAACAAACAAACGCACGCAGTTTCGCATTTATAATATTAGTATAGACGTAACGCCAGAGCTTACCATTATATACAGCTTATATTACTCGCATATAATGTAGCTTTCTATTGGTGAAAGAATTTTCAACATTGGTTTATGTGTGAAAGCGTAACAAACAAACGCACGCAGTTTCGCATTTATAATATTAGTATAGACGTAACGCCAGAGCTTACCATTATATACAGCTTATATTACTCGCATATAATGTAGCTTTCTATTGGTGAAAGAATTTTCAACATTGGTTTATGTGTGAAAGCGTAACAAACAAACGCACGCAGTTTCGTATTTATAATATTAGTATAGACGTAACGCCAGAGCTTACCATTATATACAGCTTATATTACTCGCATATAATGTAGCTTTCTATTGGTGAAAGAATTTTTAACATTGGTTTATGTGTGAAAGCGTAACAAACAAACACACGCAGTTTCGCATTTATAATATTAGTATAGACGTAACGCCAGAGCTTACCATTATATACAGCTTATATTACTCGCATATAATGTAGCTTTCTATTGGTGAAAGAATTTTTAACATTGGTTTATGCGTGAAAACGTAACAAACAAACACACGCATTTTCGATTTTATAACATTAGTATAGAAGTATAGATTACAATTTAGTTATTCCTCATTATGTTAACACAAAAATATACCTATATGCAATTCTAATTTTGAGATCAATGGGTAGGTCTATTTAATTTTTTGCAAAAATGTGCATTCCCAGTTTACATTTCCATCATGAGTTATATTTTTAGTATTGTCATTTGAACAACGGTGGCGCCCTCCTGTGTTTTCTACTCTTATTTGACAAACTGTACATCTCTTATTATCGTTCTAGGGATTCTGTGGCTGCGTCGTTGTGTTGTTCCACTTTGTTCATTAATGTTCCGTAATGTTCCGCAGTGTTCCGCGTGGTAACACGTAGGTTGGCGTGCTAACATACACACCGTTATTTAACATGCATTTTCCATTACGAAGAGATAATTACAATTAATTCGGTTACAATCTTTTCATGACATCACACTTATATTTAAGTTTTTATAAAGCAATCTAATTATCAATAATTAACCATAGTTTTTTTTAATTTTCTAGATTCTTTCCTTGAAGAGGTGAATCGTTTAAATTTACTGAATTTAAAGTTAATGTTCTTTATACAAATAGAACGGCGTCATTTGCGCCTCGCAATCTTTACCTCATGTGGGTATTTAAAAATATTACTTATTTATTAGAGACTTAAGGTCCTGAATTTAATTGGTAGGGAAAAATTGTTACCTAAAACCCTACTAAAATTGCATGTTTTCATCAACATCAATATCATTATCAGCAAGCTGGAAGCATAAATACATACGTGTCTGTTTGTGTTATGTTGGCTGTGGGAAGGAGGCGGTCATGTCCTTTTATTTGGAATTCTTTCGCATTTGCCTTCGGGAATGAGGAAACCATGAAAAACCTCATCCAGGAAGATTCTACCGGCGGTCAACATGAAACCGATCGGCCTTCAGTAGGTATATTGCTGCCATGTCTGCTTTCAGCGAGGAAACGTACAGCTTGACGTCGTCTGCATAGATAGACAGGTTGCATCTCTAATTAACCATAGTATTGTTCTCCGCAGGGGTAAGCAGAGAGTACATACCGTCACACAACTGCATACTCCATGGTCATTCCCGTTCATACATCAATTTCAATTCAATGAAAATTTCAATCGACGTAAGATTTATACACTTGTCACACCCATTTTGTATCAATTCCGCCCCGTCTGCGGTGGGGTATGGACGTTTTTAGACTGCGTCGCTTGGTTCCGTAAAATCAATTTTAGATTTCATTGTTATTACAATAAACAATGCGTAATAAAGTAGTTAATGTTTTTACGGGCCTTTACGAATTCAACCTGTAAAAAACAACCCTGAAATACTTTTCCAACCTTTCCAAATCTTATTTATAATAATTTATTAACAAAGCACAATCACAACCCACAACACTCGTCGATAGATGGCAGTAACGGTATTTTTATTATTCCTTACTGTAACTTTAACAAAGCACAATAATAACCCACAATATTCGTCGATAGATGGCAGTAACGATATTTTTACTACATTAATTCCTATTTGAATGACACCTATTTAGAAATAAATATCAAGAAAAATAATTCCCATAGAATACCGTTGAATTGTATATTCCTATCCCAAAGTAGAGTAGAGTTTGATCTTGGCGGTAGTGAAGCCAGCCCGCCTTTTGCGTAGCGGGTCGGATCGGAAGAAACTGGTTGAGAGAATTTTTTTTGCCGCCAAAGGGACTCTCTCGTCCCATCACCCAGCACCGCGGTGGGATGGGTCGAAAGAGTGAGGTATGGATTTCTATTACATGACACACATTCATACCTTTCCCTTACACCTTTTTCCTCTCCTTCCTTTCCTAATAATACCCTACAAATCCCCTCTCTCTCATCTTCGATCCGAATCCGAAGGGGCCATTTACTTGAACGTGCCCTTGAACAGAATCCCTTGCTAAATTATTGCATCACTGATTTCATCACCGATTTCATCACCGACTGAATCACCGATTTCATCGCCAATTACATCACCGATTTTATTACCGATTTCTTCACCGATTCCATCATTGATTTCATCGCCAAATACATCACCGATTTTATTACCGATTTCTACAACGATTTTATCACCGATTTCATCTGATTTCATCGCCGATTACCTCACCGATTTTGTTACCGATTTCATCACCGACTTCATCATTGATTTCATCGCCGATTACATCACCGATTTTATTACCAATTTCTTCACCGATTTCATTATTGGTTTCATCGCCGATTACATCACCGATTACATCACCGATTTTATTACCGATTTCGTCGCCGATTTTATCACTGATTTCATCGCCAATTACATCACCGATGAATCGTAGATTTCATCTACGATTTCATCGTTGATTTCATCGCCGATTACATCACCGATTTTATTACCGATTTCTACACCGATTTCATAACCGATTTTATTACCGATTTCATCACCGATTTCATCATTGATTTCATCGCCGATTACATCACCGATTTCACCACCGATTTTATCACCGATGTCATCATTGATTTCATCGCCGATTTCAGCACTGATTTTATTAGCGGTTTTTTTTAATGCACATGTTTTTAAATCATTGTAATGGCATTATTTTTGAGGGAATGTTTTTGTTTAACGTTTAACGGAAGAATCTCCATCTGTGAACCAATGTGTAAAGATTCTAAAATATAAATACTGGAACATCCCGAGTCAGTGGTGTACAACTAAATTACTTGATTTTTTTTTAATCATTTTTTTTACTGAACCAGTTTCACCTTGCAACAGAATGGTAAAATTTCAAGAAAATATATTTTCCGTCATGCGTTGCAATCTTCGACCAAGTATATCAAGACATGCCCTGTGAAATTAAAAATGACGCCAGAAACCAAATAAAACTGGCTCAAGGCCCATTTATGAAAAAGTGCGAGCATTGTTTCGTACTATTTGGATCGCATAGTGCTTTGTGTTTTACCTTTTATCGGTCCACACTGAAACTAATTGCTGTCCCAGCCGTCCTGACGTAATTAATTTTTTCAAACACAAAAATATCCTACTTCCGAATATTGTACAAGGTACAGTTCGCGGACTTTATTTTTGATAATGTAACAAGCTACCTGAATACATAAAAAAATTATGCCTTACCGATAGCTTTAAGACAGCGTTTTAATAAATGTAATAATATGGACGTATTATTTTTTTGGCAAGCAAAGTTTCTGACGTCACTTAATCACACAAATGCTTGTGACGTCACCACACACCGATACTAACACATAGACGAAGGGCTGGCATCACAATACGGCAGTGGTTTTTAAACTTTTTAAAAACGCGACCCGGTTTGTATAAAACGGAAACCTTTAAAATACATTAAACGCAGATCTTAACAAAAAACCGCTGCACTATTCTTCAATTAAGGTCGAAAGTTAACCTATCTTAAGCCATAGCATTCCGAATTTCTACCGTTTTACAACATATTTCTCTAAAACACTTTAAGTTTTTAAGTTTCTAAAAAAATATATGTTGTTTTTGACGATAATATCTATACATTTGCCACGCCGAAACGGTAATTGAATGAAATTCTTCCGATAGAAGAAAATCGTATAATCGTATATTTCGAAAATTATTATAAGCACTTTATTTTTGTTACATTACAAGTTATATATATATGAAAAAAATCATAATTCATTTTTTTCTTTAAAGCTATGACATTTCGCGCGAGATTTTGGTTCTATTTTAAAATAGTTTAAACGAGTCATGTTTTATTAAACATTTTCACAATTTTCGCTTAAATATTATCGTTTTCGCGCTCCCTTTAACATTCGTATTTACATATCTCATCTTCCTCTTCTTTTTGAGCGCTTACTAACGGGCTTTAATTAACTACGAATTTCTGTCATTTTTTAATTATTACCTATACACAAAAAAAACTTAATGATTGAGCAGCTGATTCAAAACTTTTAAGAAAGATTATAGTTTTCGGCTAAGACATTTTGCAAAACAGAACAGAAGTCTTTGAATATTTTTTAGCGCAATTTTTTTGATATTTTTTGTAGTCAAAAGTCCAGAAAGCAGTAAAAGGGCTTGCGGGCTGCTGGTTGCTCATTACTGTGTTAATGATAAGCGACCAACCTGGGCAGCCCACGGTGCGTGGGCGGTAAAAGGGTCAATTTTTCGTAATTATTTTTAAGCAAACGATGAATGGATTTTTTTTATTTTAAAACTCATGATCAATATATACATATACGGGACTGTGTACAAGTTTTTGTACACGAATCTAAAGTATGGTTTGCAGTGTACACCGCTTTCAACAGGACACTTCGACGAAATTGCTGCTTGGTGGTTGACAACGAGCCATACGGTTCATCAGAAAAATAAAATTTAAAATTTATCAGACGCATCCGCCGCCAAGACCCGGACAAACCTCAATCCATGAACCCGGGCACCCCTGCATAGTCACCAAACGTAGCGAACCACTTGGGGTGACCTATGGCAGAGGCGTTGGTTATCCAATAAATGGTTCCCCAGGCGGCGGTACCCATACTCGCCTCCGAAATTGAATCGCTTGTCATCATAAAGTAAAAAAATATTTTTGACTAATTAAATTTATGAACGTCTCGCGATCCCCACTTTGAAAACCATTTATATACAACACAGCTTGTCGAAACGTCACGCATGCAAAACGTGAACACCTATGGAAGTGTTAGTTCGACAAATCACACAATGGGATTAGTCGGTGCTCAATTTTATATTGCCGAGAATTCGCATGCAAGACGGCGGAATTCGAAGGAGAGTTGAATTGCGAAATTACTGATACTTGGGGTTATTTTTTTCTGATTTTTACTATGAGACGGCTTGTCTAGGGTATACTAGGTCAATGGTTGCAATGCCACTTAATAATACAGAAATTGTTTCTCCCTGCGTGTCCTTTCCTTCCCTCCCCTTGTCCCCTTTCCCTCACGCATTCCCCCTCCACCTTCCCCGCCTTCTCTCACCCCTCTACCGCTTCCCCGTCCCGCTAACTCCCTCCCGCATTTCATATATTCAGTCTCAGTACATTTAGTTTTCAAACAGCTCGCGTGCCACCTATAAGAATTTTTATATTCAAATATTCATTATTAATTTTTGTACATTGTAAGAACAATTAATCATTGTTTGGTACTTAACATAACCTATTTAAAATACCTATAATTCTTGCTTACTTAGTACTTCAAGTAAAACTGAATTTTGATTGAATAATCGATGGTTTGCAAAATGTCATTCTCAAAATGACAACAGTATCGTAAGAGTTTTTGTGATGATTAAAAAACTTTTCAGATATATTGTCATGTGGTTGTAATAATCCAGAAACCTTCGCGAAGGTGGAAAGAAGTTATTATTAAAGTTAACATTTCCTATGCTTTTTCAAGGTTAAATTTATTTAATTATTATAAATACTAAGTAATACAATACGACAGCAAAAAATAAAATATTATACAGAAAAAAGAAAAGTCCCAATAAACTACTTTTTAGCAGTTTGTCGATGGGTACTTTTACTTTGGAGATATAAATAAACTTAGTTTACTTTATTATGCAGTTAGAATTTTTGTGTTAGTCTAATACGAATTATTTCTTTTGGAAAGCCAATTTTTCAACATAATATTTGTTTTACCATTTGTCCATTTTTTAATTTCGGCAGGTAACATTTTTAAGCAATTAGGTATCATGTAGTCCAGCGTTCTTTGTCCATATTTGTTTAAATGCTAAGGTACAATTAGTCCTTCATTTAACGTAAAACGAGTATTGTAAGTGTGGTCCAGTTTATTTATGTATATAGGGCTATTCATATGCTGAAATATAATTTTATACCACAGAATTGTTCTTACTGAGAGAATTTTGAGATTTTGGTAAAAGTACGGAACATTATGCCTTTGTTCATATAAACTTTTATGAGCTAATAATTTAACTAATGAATTTTGAACTGATTGAACACGATTTACATTTGTTTTACAGGAAAGTCCCCAAGCTGTAATTCCATATCTTATAATAGATTCAGCTGATGATAAATAAATTATTCGAAGTGTTCAAATTAGAACACCAAATTTCCAATAGCAAAATATTTCATATAAATTTAATATAGTAAAAACATAAACAACTCACGTACATACATATAAGCAAGCATATCATATGTAATCAATATATTAATACGTGAAGCCAAAACTTTGTACCCCTTTTTACGAAAATTGCGCGGACGGAGGAGTATGAAATTTCGCACACTTATAGTTTATATAGAGGAGGAGTGCAGAATGCTAATATTTTTTAAAAATTATGCATAAAAATAGATTAAATCAAAAACAAAAACATTACACACACTACCATGTATTTGACACACACACTCGCGTCTTTACTCTATTGTTTATTGTTAAAGTCTATGGTCAAATTGAGAATAGATTAATATTGTTTGTCTTTAATATTATTTTTCTATGGTCTTACTGAATGTCAAACATAAAAAAAACATTACAATTATGGTCGAATTTCGACCACTGGACGACAACTATAAGATGAAAATTATGTAGGCACTGTCTGTCTACAATTCTTTTTTTTACTATAACTCCACACAAGAGGCCCTGAAGATAACAAAAACCCTTTGTGTCATCTTTGGGGATGGATGTATGATGTATGAGGAAGTTCTGGGAAGGAAAAAAGGATGTGTAGGAATCTGGATTTCATATGGCCAGACAGTACATAAGCAAACGCATTTGCCACCAAGACCAAGACAAAACCCACCCCAAGAACCAGTGAATCCCTGCTAAATCACAAAACGTAGCGAATCACTTGAGGTATTTTATGGCAGGGGTGTTGGTTATCCAATAAATGGTTCTCGGGGCGGCGGTACACATATCCGCCGCCCAAAAATCGTTTAGAAAAACACCGCGTAAATTTCAGCAAGTTGTGGGGAAAAATTCCACATACCGCCACTGCTCGTTCTCCCTAAATAGCTTTGTTTTTGCTTTCAAATAATAATAATGTGTTCCAAATTTATGTGTCCATGCGACGCCTTGCGACCATCTGTGTTAGTTTTAAAGAAGGGATTGGAGACCTTTTTGTAAATATTTATTTTTAAGTTCAAAATTTTATTAATTCATTTACAAAAACAATTAATCGAAAACTTAATGTGTTAGGTATGTCAAAGGAGGGTGTTATAAGACGCGAAAGTGAATAGTAGAAGAAGTCGGGTGTGTCTGAGAAAGACCAAGTGATGTCCATTTCCATGCAATTAATTTATGCTAGCAAAATGTTTGTGTGAGTACACTGTACCAGTCCGGTTCTTGGCGGTGGATGCATCTCCCATCAGCTGGGTGGCAGGCTAGATCGCGAGAGACCGGTTGAGGAATACCTTTTGACCTCTGCAGCAGGACTCTCTCGGAACATCACCTTGCATCGCAGTGAGAGGAATGAATTTATATGTCCGTAACCCCATAGGAAAATAATTGTAATAAGTGGCACGCGAGCTTTTTAGAAAACTGGAAGTACTGGGATTAAATATATGAACGTTGGCGGGACCGGGGAGCAGGAGAGGGGAGAGAAAGGCGGGGAAGGTGGAAGGAGAACGTTTGAGGGGAAGAGAGCGCTGGGGGGGGAACGGAGAGGTATGGGAAAGGACATGCAGGGAAAAACAATTTATTTAATTGAAAATTTCATTGCAACGCATGCTGGGAACCAGCTAGTCTTAATATATATATTTCTTCTGTCCGTGTGTATGTTACTGAACTCCTCCTAAACGGCTGGACCGATTTTGATAAAAAAAATTGTGTGGGTTCAAGGGGATTCGAGAATGGTTAAGATTCACAATTTGGTCCACTGGAAAATGTTCTTTTAATTATTTTTTTTTTATTTCTATTGAGTTGTTGATTTTGAAATGTTTTACATTGGATCCGGCAGACTGCGCTACCATCGCAGTATCGAATATTCAATATTATTCTATTTTAATTTTAGTTTATCCCGACAGTTGTGTACAGGACAACGTCTGTCGGGTTCGCTAAAAATAAATGAAATAAATTGTGGAACATTCCAGAACACTCTCGAATGTTGTCCTGAGCGAAGCCCGGTAACCCAGCTAGTATTTTATAAATATTAAATTAAGCCACCGATGTAAATTGTTATAAAAAACTTGTAAGTTCAGTGTTAAGAGTGTGTTCACACACAGCTATAAAAGATGTAGCTTGGCCTATTTCAGCATATCACTCGCAATGCATTCCCATTGGGAGGCTAATTTAAGACGACAATATACCCTAAAATACAGGGTGCGGCAGAGAGGACGGACGTTTTTGAGATGGGTAGTACTCTCCCCCTCCGTCTACGAGAGAGGTGGGGGGGGGGGGGGGGGGTGCCGCTTGACTCGTGAGTTCCTAGCATTGTTTTACCAGTTGTCGTCATGGAGCCGTGGACGGTGGAGCACCGCGTTTTCGCCTATGATTGTTTCGTCCGAAATAATAAGTCAGTCATCGTCGTACAGCGTGAGTTTCGTCGCCACTTCAACATTCATCGGAATAGAGCTGTTTCCTCTCGAAACACCATCCTTCGTTGGGTTGAATCACTTCGCAGGCGTGGTGAACTGATCAAAAGAAGACCAAGAGGAGCGCCGCGAACAGTTCGGACTCCTGAAAATGTTGAACGCGTTCGACAAGCCTTTCTTCGCAGTCCGACTCGATCTGCACGGAAACATGCTGCTGCACTTCGCCTCAGTGATCGTTCGGTAAGGCGAATTTTGCATATGGATCTCCGCTTTCACCCCTATAAATTGGCCATTGTGCAACAGTTACAGATCGGAGATTATGCACAACGAATGAACTTCGCACGTGAGATGGAAGCACTAATCGATCAAAATGAGAACCTCATTTTGTTGATGAGTGACGAAGCCCACTTTCACCTAAACAACATGGTTAACAAGCAGAATTTCTGTTATTGAGCTAATGAAAATCCGCAACAGTTACACGAAAGACCGCTGCACAGTATCGCAAACTTGCATCATTGGCCCTTACTTTTTCGAAGACGGTAATGATCGTGCTGTTACCGTGAACTCAGAGCGCTACGTCGAAATGATCACCGACTTCTTTTTCCCTGAATTACGACGGCGACGTGTTCCAATCCGACGTGTGTGGTTCCAGCAGGATGGGGCGACCGCCCACACAGCCAGAGCATCAATGGACGTTATTCGCCCTCTCTTCCCTGGTCGCCTTATTTCCAGGTTTGGCGATGTTCATTGACCTCCTCGGTCCCCAGATTTATCCATATGCGATTTTTTCTTATGGGGACACCTCAAGGCTAGAGTACCTATACGAAAACAAGCCCCGAACTCTGGACGAATTGAAGGACGCAATTCGCGTGGAAGTCGCCCAAGTTGAGAGAGCGATGTTGGAGAGAGTCTACGCGAACTTCCAAGAACGCCTCCAGCACTGCATCAACGATTTCGGCCACCACATGCCTGATGTGATTTTCCACACTTGACTTATTTCCTTGCGAACCTGATTACATCAATAAATTTGTTTTTGAGTAAAAATGAACTATTTTATGATTTTTTTAAAACCGTCCGTCCTCTCTGCCGCACCCTGTATATTCAGAATCTTAATGACGTAAGTAAAGGAGCCGTGTACACAAATTGCGACTCGCGACCCGTTTATTGAACGGACCTACTGTCGAATTTGCTCTATCAAAGAAAAGAAGAAGAAGACAAGTAATGTGGGAATCTTAACGACGTAAGTGAAGAAAGCGTGTAAACAAATATACGCCCGCGGCACGGCGTATTAGACGAACGTACGGTCGAATTTGCCCTGGAGATTCGACCTTTCCGCCGCGTTCATTTTAATTAATACTGAAGAACGTGTTACTAATATTTAAGATGTTTCTTTACGAATCCCTCCCGAAGTAATTAATTCATCGTCTAGAAAAATAAAATCTGGTGCTCACCGCTAACTTTGTAGTTGAAAAACTTGTTATAAAGTTTAAAAATAGTTGTACGTAAAATATATTAATGGTAAGATATTGTTTTTATTAATTTTAAATATAAAGAACTTTCATCCCCAGGGGTCTGTTAGAATAAAAAAGTTATTTTTGTTACGAATTCGCCGGAAATTATTAAAATGTGAGTTTTGAGCAAACAATAATTATTAGGGTTGTATACCGCCTTAACTCTGGCTGGACTTCGGGTAAGTAAAGAAACAAAAATATTACTGACATTTTACAGAGTAATTTCACCCGGTTTCCTAACCCTGGCGGATCTAATGGCCGTTGGTTGTCTCAGACCAATTCCATTTCGGAAATTATCCCCAACATATCTCATATCTATTTCTTGAAAGGAAGCAACTGGAATTTTGTAACATTTTGGCGAAAATAATATGGATGTGAAATTCATTTATCTATTCATTTTCGAGAAATCGACAGTTTATATTTTTAGAAGTGAAAACTTCTTTAGGACCGTTGTGATTTGAAACTCAATGAAACGGAAGCGAGCGACATTAAAAAGAGACAACACGTTCAGCTACAGGATTTAACCTGCGAGAGAAGGAGATGGCAACAAAATAATTATTTATTGTACGGGTATTCGGTTCCAATATCATACGATAAATCCACGGTCCCACGCAAATCTCCTTTAGTCTTGTGGTATAAAGCTAACTAACTAACAATCACGCCGTTTCCCGCAGGGGTAGGCAGAGAGGACGGACGGCCAAACAACTCGATCTTAGCCATTGATATATTATATCTCTATGACCCCACAGAGCAGAATTTTTATATTTCTTGATGAAATTTTGCAGACTTGATAAGGGGAAAATTAATGTCTACATCTAAATTAAAAAAAAAAACACTGTATAAAGGCCGGGCAATGCCGGAGAGTTCAAAAGGATCAATAAGGATTGTATCGATTACTTTCGGTAACTTCTCATCGTTCGGACAACTGCAGATCGCTAACGTATAAACAGCAGTTGTTGGCGTCGAATATATTAAGATTACTTAGTCATTGTGAACTTTCATTTATTCATTGGCGATCTGCAGTCTTGGTAGTATTATAAAATACCCTTGTCACATGCCAACTAAAGTATAACTCTACGTTATGGTCTCCATTTTACAATATTCATTCCGACAGCAATGAACAGATTCCACACAAGTTCCAGAGGTTTTTAACTATAACTTGCATATTCCTGTACAAAATATTGATTATAATTACCTACTGGATAAAATGTCCCTATTAAAACTTTCAGAAAGAATAATTAACACAGATTAAATATTATTATATAAAATACTGCATTACAAAAATGACTGTCCTGAATTACTTCAATTAATCAACATTCACATTCCCAAAAGATCTTGCCGACACTTACTACCCTTTTACTTTACAACACCAGGACACTCTCTTACCAAAATTAGAGACATATTTCACCAGTATAAACATTCAATTTATAATAAATTCCAATTCTTTTATAAATCTAGACACAAACGGTCGTGGATAATTTCTGCAATTTTGTTTATATTGAATATCTTTTATGTGTGACTACTTATCATTTTTACCAACGTATTTTATGTTGTATCATATGCTGTTGTTGTTGCATTTTTTTTCATTATATTATATTTCATATTTTGTTTTAGTTTTAAAGTATTTAACAGTGCTGTGATACTTATAAATAAAGAATGTAAAAGCCCGTTAGGACGTGTAATATATAAATAAATATATGCAAATAATATATATATCTCATTCCTGCGCAAATCGATTCAAAACTTTAAACATTGGCGCCGAATGTCGGGCTATTTTGTCAGGATGACGGCAGCAAAGTGAGATGGGAAAGAGCGAGATAGGGAAGTATCTATTCAGATCTGGCATTTCCTATCTATAATATTCACACTCAAATAAAATTAAAAATTTCTCAATCCTTTAAATTTACAATTTTGAAAGTTGGCGCCGATGTGTAGAGCACTGCCATCTGTCGGCCGCTATTTGACTTAAGCAGTAGGTACTTCTTGAAAAAACAATCTTCTCTAAAGTTAATGCGAGATTTCTCTATGGGAGACGGTCGCGCGGTGTGCGTACAAGAATTATAACACATTATTAAACGTTAAACTATCGATTTGCTGTGTAAATTAGCGTAAATAAGTTCAAATCCATGGCGGACTGAACATATAATATAACGTTATCTGTGTTCGTGTGCCGCGGCAATTAAAACTACTTTATTATTGTTGTGTCAACGTTTTGCTGTTATTTGACCGGTGTGTTGTTGAGTGCTGATAAAAAGAAACATCTAATTGGGATTACAAGGAGTAAGCACGGGAGACACAAAACGCCGTTATAGGTAGGTAAATTACATATTGTTTTATCGTTGTTTAAACAATTTTGAAGCACGCCGTGTGACGACATTCCGGCGAACGTAACGAGCATACGGTTTGGCTGACTTTTACCACGGCGTGCATGCATGTTTTGCCACATTACCGCCAAATTGTGGAAAAAATGTCAATTGCTTTTGAAACGTATTGTAGCGGATACCTTTGCAGTGATTTCTGTATTTTAAATAACTAAATTAGAGCAGAGATGTGATCGCTAGCACCATTTAAAGTTCAACTAACTGTCTATAGACTGTTTTACTAAGCCCCTCCCATTTGCTAATAGGTACATTCTCCTTTGCCAGATATAATATTGTTGTTTGACGTTGGAATTTCAAAATCGGCTCCCGCCTTGAAATGTTTTGAACATTTATCAACCTTTCTATTCTATAGGTCCCATTCTTAGCTTCATTCGTTATAATATCGGCATTTTTACGAGGTATCAAAAACAGGGTTATGCCAAATATTGTGATTTCGATGCACTGTCTTTTTTTTAAAGAAACCTGTTGCCTTTTGAATGCAACAGGTCGGCGAAACAAAAATTAGTGTAATAGTGTGATTTACAGCTATATTTGAAAGAAAATCGTCGCCAATTTATATTAGATTTATAAATTGAAAAAGCCTTTTATAAATACTCCGATAATTGTTGTGGTGGATGAGTTTATGTATTTGGGAAGTATGTTTACGAGAGATGGGAAGACTGATAGAGATATCGAAAGAAGTGTAAATGCCGGTAACTCCATTAATGGAGGACTGAACGCCGTTGGCGCCAACAAAAAACTGTCAAAAGAAGCGAAGCTAGCCGTCCATAATGGACTGGTACCTACCCTGATGTATGGCAGCGAGTGGTTTGTTTGTGAATGGTTTGGGCATGTAGAGCAAACGAATGAGGAAAGGAGTGTAAGGAGAATATATGACACAATGATGTTTTATTTTTTATTTTATTTTTCTTCGATTTTGTAAAATTATTTTTTTAATGTTTTTCATTTACTCACAAATAATTGCCCAAGTTGCCCCTAAAATCATGAAACACTAAAAATTTTAATGGCCTATATCTTATAATTTAAAGCAAAAATAATTAAAGTAGCTCACATCCGTACTAGATATTTGAAATACCCTTTGATTATAAAAAGAATTTTTCAGTTTGGTTGCGTAATTTGATCGCAGATCCAAATTTAAGATTTGCATGAAACTGGCCGAAATGGGCCGCGCATACGTTCATCTTAAAAAGTATTTTTTCTAAAAAACATTCGTGATATGCGGGTCCAGCGATTTCGAAAGTTTACCTTAAAAATAGAGACATAGAGACTTGTGCCGGCCGGGATTTGAACCCTCGACCTCTGAATTTGTAGTCAAGGATTTTAAAGGCTCGATCAAGGAGGTCATCAACTATGTGTCCATTATATGAAGTAATTACGTATAAAATGTTTTCCTATATATTTATTTATAAATTATGACATAGTGCTTCATAAGACGTAATAAATTTATGCCTTATTATAAAAGTACATAATATTAAATATGTCTAAATGCGAACTTCTTATAAGTGTGCAAATTTGTGCTGATTTGAAAGAAAACAGGTGTCTCTATGTCTCTAATTTTCCGATATCCTCTTAGGCCCCAGATTTTCATAAAAACAAAATTGTATTTTTTTTTAGTTTTTTTTTTTTTACATAAGCTCCACAAAGGCCCTGCGGAAAATAATTCCTCTTAAGGCATATGTCATCTTTGCGGATGCTTTGTGGAGAGTCTTTTTAGTTTGGTTTGGCCGTGTGGAGCGAATGATAGAGGAAAGGAATGTAAGGAGAATCATATGGCGCAAATGTGAATGGTTAAAGAAGTCGCGGACGCCCGAAGAAGATATGGCAAGACCAAGTGAATCAGAAACTTGAGTCGGGCCATCTCAAGAGTCAGAATAATAGACGAGCATGTATGAGACGATGTATGAATGTAAACGAGGCAAGGAATGTGTGTCAAGATTGAGTTTTTTTTACATAAGCTCCACACAGGAGGCCCTGGGGAAAATAATTACACTCAGGGCCTAAGCCATCGTTGGGAATGCTGTGTGGAGTGTACTTTTAGGAAATGAAGTTCTGGGATGGGAAATGATATTAGGGGTGGGTAGGAATCTGGGGGTCAGTGTGTCCAGGAGTGACGGACGTAAGAATCCATCCTTTCCGCTGCAGGGCGATGTTCCGAGAGAGTATAAGTTCACCCCATGAACCCGGGCACCCCTGCTGACTCACCAAACGTAGCGAATCACTTGGGGTGACCTGTGGCATTTTTTGGCGGTCTGTCCTCTCTACCTGCGGGGAAACGGCGTGATGGTTATTTATTTAGGGTTTTGTCCCAAATAACCGGCTGTCCCGATAAACCGGTGATCCAATTAATCTGAATTATCTGAATTCTTTCTTGAACAGATGATTTTGTATTGCGTCGACCTGCCTAGGCCCTGATGATTGATGTGAAATGGCGATACATTTTGGTACTGACACACTTGCTCATTAACAAGCCGGCTTTATGAGCATGCTCATTAATGACAGATGATGACAACTGTCCACATTTGCTTATAAATGAGCAGGCTTGGTTTGAGCTTTCTCGTGAATGAGTGAGCTCAAAGCCAACATTTGAACACACATGCACTTAAGGCCGCACTCTTGAAACGCGCGGCGCTGAAAAAGAAGAAGATGGAGAGATATTAATGTTGGACAGAGCGCGCTAATACTTTGAGTCGTAGAATAGCAGCGAAAATTGCGAAAAAGCTTAATAAAACGTGACTCGTTTAAATAGAGCAAAAATCTCGTGGAACGTATCTTAAGTATCATTTAAAGAAACATTGTGAATTTTTTCACAAATATAACTTGTAAAATAAAAGAAATAGACTTGTTTAAAATAATTTTCGGAGCATACTTTGCGATTTTTTTCTATCGAGGGAATTTCATATAATTTGCGTTTCGGCGTGGAACGTATCTAGATATTATCTTCAAAAATAACATATTTTTTTAAGAGCTTAAAAACTTCAAATGTTTAAGGGAGATATGTAAGAAATCGGTCGAAATACGAATAGTAGACCCTTAAATGAGTATGATCATGTCAAATGGAGTCATGTCCATTCCCTCAGAACTAAACAAAATAATATTATTGCTTGCAAAGCAATTTTTTAAGAATTTTCTGATGTAAAAAAATTAGACGGTTGATTTGGGTCCAATATGTCAACAAATCCGAAAATGATTAAATATTAAAAATTAAATGCTAATTTCAATAGAATGTGGTTTCATTTTTTAGGTAAATAAGCGTTTGGGGAATTCGGAAATCTATTGTGGGTATTTTAGTGATCTTGTGTTCCAAGCATATTCGTGATTCTCGTAATAAATCACCGTAAACGAGGTTTTTCTTCTCCCTAGCGGGCTATTTTGACATTTTTGCATAAAATTCGCAGGCGCGAACGTAGATCGGATTGAAATGAGCATGCACATAAGCTAACCTGTTTACATATGCTTAGAGGCTTCCCCTTCCACCCAATAATCCAATGAGCATGCTCATAAATCAAACGGCTATTGATTTGTAAGCATACTCATTTGGCTTCAAATGAGCATGCTCATTACTAGCAACGTCACTGACACACATGCTATAATAATAATAATAAGCCTTTTTATTCTGAACTTCTGTTAGTTTTGAATTTTGGCATGTTCTTATTTTTTTTAATATATCCCGAAGCTCAGTTTGCCTCTTGGCATAGGCCTCGTCTAACATTTTCCACTGGGATCTGTCACGCGCTACTCTTCTCCAATTATGTCCAGCCGTGAATTTTAGGTCGTCTTCCCATCTTATTTGTTGACGTCCTCTACTTCTCTTGCCGTCTCTGGGATACCAGTCAGTGACATTTTTGCACCATTTCTCTTGTGGATCGCGCATCATTTGACCTGTCCATCTCCACTTTTGTTGGTCTATTCGGGTAACTATATCAGCAACTTTTCAGTTACCAGTTTTCTCCCTTATTATGCTACATCTCACTCTGTCCTGTTTCCTAATTCCTGTCAAACTTCTCTCCATGGCTCTCTGGCAGCGTTCCAACTTTTCTCTGTGGCGTTTGGAAGTATACATGTGTCGAAGACTTTCCTTTTCATTTGCATACTTAGCTCCTTGGATTTCAAGACTTCTTTCAAAGACCAGTATTTCTTCCATCCATTTGCTATTCTTCGCTCGAATTCTTTAGTGGTTTGATCTTTGTGAGATATTATCTGTCCTAAATAGATGTAATCTGACACATATTCGAGTGGTTGGTTGTCAGTTTTTATGGTTACTGGTTCAGAGTTTGTAAGCAATTTTGTTTTGTCTTTGTTCATGCATAGGCCGACTTTCACAGGCTACTAGGTAGCATTTGCTACCAGGTAGCATGCTCTTTAGCTTCAAATGAGCAAGTGTGCCCGTAGCATTTTAGTGAAAACCCTTCTTACTCTGGTTATTTTCCAGGTGTTTATTTTAACAGGGAAGTCTTCACTCATACAATCTCAACCGGCGTAGTCCAGCGGTAAGGCTCTTGACTCGCATTCCGAAGGTCGCGGGATTGAATCCCAGCGTGGCAAATAGATTTTATTTGATTAATTTGTTTTATTTCACAATTTATTCATTTAAAATAATAAATAGTATATTTGCGGCACGTTCTAGGGTGCATCGTCCTGGTGGAAGACCACTATTCAGAATTGAAACGTTGCTTGAAATGGCTTTAGCCATGTTTAGTGACCAGATCTGAATAGCTAGGTACTTCCCACCTTCCTCTTCCCCATCTCCTTCCCCTCCCCACTACCTTCAGCCTCAAATCATACCCAAATTGGGGATGCCATAGTCTCACTGGCTCCAGACGGTATCAGTTGGGACTCTTGTGCGGTATTTATATATTAAAACAACCAATAGGAGCCTTGAAAAGTGAGCTCATAATCAGCGACGCTCCGTAGATACGCAATCCGATTTAGTGTCGCTCGCTTACGTATCGTAAATTTTAAAATCACAACGGTGCTAAAGAAGTTTCACTTTAAAACTAACGATTACTCCGTTTCTCCGCAGGGGTAGACAGAGAGGATAGACCGCCACAAAATTCTGTATCATAACACACTCCTAGTTTCATTTATACTCATACATCAGCAGATGTATATTGTTTTCTGTTATTTTTTGAAGTGAAACTTTTTTAGCCCCGTGATGATTTGAAATTCGGATGAAACGGAAGTGCGTCACTATATTTTTTTCTCCGATAGCGCAGCGGCGTAAAGCGCCTGACAAATCTCAGCGGCCAAGAGAGACATCCAGCGAACGAAGGTTCGAATCGTACGAAATCTAAAAAATAAACAATTTTATTTTTGTAAAATTCAAATCTAATCTTCAAACCACTTTAAAATAAACAGGCAAAAGAAAAGAAAGCGACATTTAGCGACTTTCTAGTTTCTTCGACTTCTACCGCGTGTGAATTTACGCGTGTGGGGTACTCTTTTACATATAACTGACTACTCAACTCAAATTTCGATTTTTCGGAGATGTCTGACTATTCAATTGGACGATCGATATGTCCGCGTGTGTGTGCGTGATTGCCACCAAAAGTTGATAGAATGCATTGGCATCGACAACGAGTCTATCTGCCGAGTTTCAGCACGATTGGATGTCGAGAAGTGGTTTAATTTCCATTTCAAAGATTTGCATTCATTCATTCATTCAAGTAAACAAATTCTAAATTCAAACAGATGTATTTGATGAAATAATTTGGTCGTCCATTTATTTCATTCTTCCGTAGATAAGACCCGGTGCGAGAATTACTCTAATCTCGTTTTGCTGGCGATAAGAGATTGAACAATTTGCAGCTTGCTGTGATATCACCACAAGATTTGTAGATGCTCTCAGTATCGCCCTGTTGAAAGACTGCAATTCAGAATATAGACCTAAGTGGACCCGGTGGTCTAGCCCTCGTAAATTCGACGAGTTTTTAGGATTTTTTAAAAATGAAAACAGTAAAAAATTCTATAGAAACTTTATAGCTATACCAAATCACTTTAATAGTATGCAAAAATATTATTAAAAAAAAAATTTAAAAAAATTCTAAGTAGTTAAGGAACTGCGCTGAAGTTGCCCTCCTCATAAATACGGAGGGTCCAGTTTTGTCTCTTTCACTTATCCATAAACAAAAACAAAAAAATTCTGATCAGTATGAGTGTAGTGTAGTGTAGTGTATCGCAGGAACCAGAATAAATAATAAATTAAAAAAAAATGACCCAATAGCACGTTGTTGAAATTTACATACAGAAAACAGACTGTTTTTTACAATAAAAACACATAAATTTGTTTTAGACCACTTTTATTTTATAACACTCTACCGGTTTCGGAAGACCCTTCCTTCTTCAGGAGAATATTGTAAACTGTGAAACTGAAGACTGTTTTTTCATTATATTTTGTATGTAAAAAATAAGAAGTATTCAACGTAGAAACTTTTTTTAGTTCCTGCGATAGGTACTAGTGTACGGAATAACAGGTTTTTTTTTGCCTCAAACCATGCAGAAAAAAGTAGTTTTGAAATAAATGAGTTTGAAGTTTCGCCCGG
Source organism: Glyphotaelius pellucidus (assembly GCA_936435175.1). Lineage (NCBI taxonomy): Eukaryota > Metazoa > Arthropoda > Insecta > Trichoptera > Limnephilidae > Glyphotaelius > Glyphotaelius pellucidus. The sequence goes on along the minus strand of OW386563.1, from coordinate 9,350,458 downwards.
CCCTTTTACCTGTTTCTGCGCTGGCCTGCTAAATGGGCTGTAGAACTTTCAATATCGTCAATACAGTATATTTATACTTTCGAAATATTGAAAAAAAAAATTGTTCTTAAATTCTAGACCACCGACTCCCCTTAATATTAACAACAGAATGAAATTGCTTTAGCCATGTTTGTGACAACATCTGAATAGCCCACCACATATTTCAATTGGGGAAGCCATAATACCACTGGATCCAGACGGTTGGGAGGATTTTGTTATATTTTTTTTTTACATTGGCTCCACACAGGAGGAAAATAATCCCCCTCAGGACCTATCTCATCTTTGAGGATGCCGTGTTGAGGATCTTTTTAGGAAAGAAAGTAGATGAAGTTCTGGGAGAGGGGAGGGTAGGAATCTGGGTGTCAGTGTGTTCAGGAGTGACGGACGTATGAATTCATCCCACCCACTGAGGTGCAAGGCGATATTCCGAGAGAGTACGGCGGGAGAATTCAAAGGGACTCCCCCAACCATTCTCTCTCGATCCGGCCTGCCGAGCAGCTGGTGGGCAGTCGAGTCCGCCGCCAAGACCCGGACGTAGCAAACCAGCGAAATGCTTTATCTATTATGACCATAGATGTCGCAAATCCGAACTTCGTAGACTATTTTATAACGATGTTAAAAATAAATTTTTAAAATATTCTTTTCACTCAGAATTTCTGATCAGATGTTTACGGTTAAAAATTAAGCCCTTTTTCCATATCAAGTATACCACAGACAACATACAGAAATCGAAAATGTTCTATTATGTTGACTCGAATAAGTACCTCTCGTGGCAGTTTCAAAATAACAAACGCGCAGGATTCGCGCGGTTGTTAACTTAACGATTTTTTTTATTAATCCTACAAATATGAGATATACAGTAAAATACAGGTTAATTAATTGGCTATATAGCACTATAATAAGTTTTTATGTCTCCATGTTAAAATTAGAAGGTATGATTTTTTTAATGTTGGCGAAAATTTTTAAAAGTGATCTTCTGAAAATCTCGAGCAAACGGAGTAAACAGTCTTAAAATGCGCTGTCGCTCTAGTGGAAACTCTGGAACGAGCTGCGAATATTCCATATATCTAAATTAAATGCAAAATTTAAGCCGCCGCTATCCGAATTCGACCGACTTCTTACATATCTCCCTTAAGCATTTGAAGTTTTTAAGCTCTTAAAAAAATATATGTTATTTATGAAGATAATATCTAGATACGTTCCACGCCGAAACGCAAATTATATGAAATTCCCTCGATAGAAAAAAATCGCAAAGTATGCTCCGAATATTATTTAAAACAAGTCTATTTCTATTATTTTACAAGTTATATTTGTAAATAAATTCGCAATGTTTCTTTAAATGATACTTAAGACACGTTCCACGAGATTTTTGCTCTATTTTAAACGAGTCATGTTTTATTAAGCTTTTTCGCAATTTTCGCTGCAATTTTATCACTTAAAATATTAGCGCGCTCTGACCAACATTCGTAATTACATATCTCTCCAACTTCTTCTTTTTCAGCCGAGAAGCGCCGCCTTAACAAGCAACATTTATTGCGTACGCCTGGATTTGAACCCGTGACCTCGATAAAAAAATAAATTATGCAAATTTTTGATTCTGAATGCTGGTCGCTCACTAGGGCGATACTGAGAGTATTGTGTTATTTATAATCGACATCACTTGGTAAATTGGCAACGAAACGTCACGAATCGCATCACATCTAGAATATTTTATTACTAGAAAGTTTAACTAATAAAAGCAAAGCTACGGCGAACAACTACAACAGCAGCTAGTCGAACTAAATGCTATTATTTATGTATATAATATATACCTCCGTACCATTGACATATATACACCAGGCCACAGTGGCGTTACTCCGTGTTTGACCCCCCGCCAAAAATAATCGGCTCTTTTCTTTGGGTCAGTATATTACGAGTACGTCAATTTTAATTCTGCTTTTGAATCAATTTTGGGTCAATATTTCAATCACTTTCAGGTCTATATTTTTATCAATTTTGGATCATAATTTTAATCAATTTTAGGTCAGTATTTAAATCAATTTTAGGTCTGTATTTGAATCAATTTTGGGTCAATATTTCAATCACTTTCAGGTCTATATTTTTATCAATTTTGGATCATAATTTTAATCAATTTTAGGTCAGTATTTAAATCAATTTTAGGTCTGTATTTGAATCAATTTTGGGTCAATATTTCAATCAACTTTTGGCAGGTGTTTTGATCACTTTCAGGTCTATATTTTTATCAATTTTGGTTCTTTATCTTAATAAATTTTAGGCCAATATTAATTAACCTAACCAATTTTAATTCAGTATTTTAATCCATTTTTGGATGGTATTTTAATCGTTCTTAGGTCATCGTTTTAATCAATTTAAGGTCAATATTTAAATCAATTTTAGGTCTGTATTTGAATCAATTTTGGGACAACAATCAACTTTTGGCAGTTGTTTTAATCACTTTTAGGTCTATGTTTTTTTATCAATTTTGGGTAATTCTTTTAATAATTTTTAGGCCAATATTGTACCTAATCAATTTTAATTCAGTATTTTAATCCATTTTTGGATGGTATTTTAATCGTTCTTAGGTCATCGTTTTAATCAATTTAAGGTCAATATTTAAATCAATTTTAGGTCTGTATTTGAATCAATTTTGGGACAACAATCAACTTTTGGCAGTTGTTTTAATCACTTTTAGGTCTATGTTTTTTTATCAATTTTGGGTAATTCTTTTAATAATTTTTAGGCCAATATTGTACCTAATCAATTTTAATTCAGTATTTTAATCCATTTTTGGATTGTATTTTAATTGCTCTTAGGTAATTGTTGTAATCAATTTTAGGTCTGTATTTAAATCAATTTTAATACATTTAAGTCTGCGTTTTCATCAGTATTTTATTAAGTTATAGGTCGGCATTTAATCAATTAAAATTAGTATTAACATTGCACTTTTGCACTTTTTTAAATCCAAACCTAACCTTACCTAATCAAACCTGAAGTAACAAATAACCAGTGATCGGACAGCTTAGAATCGTGCAAATTCAACAACTACTTTGAAAAGTTATTAAAAATGATAAATAAAAAAAGGGAAAAATATTAGTAATTGGTTTAATAGGTTACTTTAGGATAGGTTATGGTTCGGTTAAAAAAATATATGTCATTTTTGAAGATAATATCTAGATACGTTCCACGCCGAAACGCAAATTACATGAAATTCCCTCGATAGAAAAAAATCGCAAAGTATGCTCCGAAAATTATTTAAAACAAGTCTATTTCTATTATTTTACAAGTTACATTTGTGAAAAAATTCACAATGTTTCTTTAAATGATACTTAAGATACGTTCCACGAGATTTTTGCTCTATTTTAAACGAGTCATGTTTTATTAAGCTTTTTCGTAATTTTCGCTTCAATTTTATCGATTTAAATATTAGCGCGCCCTCTCCAACATTCGTAATTACATATCTCTCCATCTTCTTTCGAGAGCGGTTACGCGGCCTCAAACCACACGAAAAGGAATCGTTTATCCTTTGCCGATTGCTTTGTTTTCCATAGTAATTCCTTATAGTATGGTGCTGTATGTGTAAAAATCTATTGACAAATAAAAAGTTCGTTTGAAAACAGAAGAAGATAACTAGAACGATGACGTTACATACGATCTCTCGCTGCTAAATAGTATACGATGATTTGTTATTAGCTAAATGTTCTGAAGACAATACACTTTGTACATTTACAGAAATATTTCAGTTTTGTTATCATTAGCCAAAGAATTTCACGAAAATAGAACACTATCATCTGAACAAATAGTCATAAATACACTATTTATTCATATTGTGTACTTAAAAGCCCTCTCCGTACAGCGGCCGAATTCACGTAAAGGTCCGCTAGTAAACGTTCTAAAAGTAGAAGAAGGGGGGTATGTAAACACGAATGTTAGAGGGAGCGGGCTAATATTAAAAACGGTAGTAATTAAGCCGCGGCATACCCCATTTCTACCGATTCATAATAACATATCTACTACGATCTCGTACCTTAAACACTTACGTACCGAGATTGACGAAATTTTGCTCACCTTCAAAACGAGAGTAGTGCGACTGTTTACATGATGTTTCGAAAGTCTACCCTCAGCCTCTTTTTCCACCACTTAAGTCCCGGCTTCCCGCATTTCTACCGATTTATTACATATTTTCCTTAAGTTTTAAAGCTCTTAAAAATATATATGAAGATAATATCTATACATTCCCCGCAAATGATATAAAATTCCCTCGATAGAAAAACATCGCAAAGTATGCTCCGAAAATTATTATAAACACGTTTGTTTTAGTTACTTTACAAGTTATATGTATGAAAAAATTCACAGTGTATAAATACTGTTTTTTTTTTTTTTTTTATATGAACTCCACACAGGAGGCCCTGAGGAAAAAATAATTTCCCTCAGGGCCTATGTCATCTTTGAGGATGCTGTGTGGAGGGTGTTTTTGAGGAGAGGAATGAGTGAGTATGGGTCTTGAAGAGACCCGTATTGTAGGAGGGAGGAAACACAGAGGCCGGCAAATCGTTCCACAGCCGAGCTGTTGAACTCAAGAACGAGTCGTAGAAACGACCCGTTCTCATGTGACTAATGTCAACCGTGTACACATGTTGAGCGCGCGTTTGGCGTGTTTCCCGACTATGCACCGGTGCCGAGGGGATCAATGACGCTAGTTCTTCGGAGCATCTTCCATTGTAATACCGGTAGAACAAGGACAGCATTCCCACCTGGCGCCTGTGCTCTAAAGATTGCAATCCGTTAGTTAAATTAGGAGAATCTATCAAACGGACCGCCCGTTTCTGCACAGAGTCAAGGGTTTTAGACAACCCCCGCGAGATTTTTGCTCTATTTTAAACGAGTCGACTTTTATTAAACATTTTCACAATTTTCGCTTCAATTTTATCGTTTTAAATATTAGTGCGCTCTGTCCAACATTCGTAATTACATATCTCTCCATCTTCTTCTTTTTGAGCGGGGATGCGGCGCCTTGCAAAAATTATCAAAATATTTAATAAAACACGGCTCTTTTAAAAAATAGCGAAAATCTCTTTACAAAACCGTTCCAAACACCTCTGGTCACCAAACACACTGTTTAAAGCAACATCATTTCAATTCTAAATAGAAATCTTTAACCAGGGCGTTACTGAGAGTATCGACAACATTGAAATGTCGCTTCTGAATCTGGTGTGCGTACCACTACATACAACATACAACGCAGACTGTTATTCTGTATCCATGACTCAAATGTTTTATGCATGAATATCTGAGCGCACTGTAGCGTAACATTAACAATAGATCATAAAAAAATCCATGTTGCATGGAATAATGTATTTCAATACATTTTTACGACTCTTCACTTAAGGTGATCCTACACGGTAGGTATGTAATTATTTTTGTACTTGTGCGCTGGTTTGTTATTAGTTATTAAATAAATAAAAATTGATTGTCTGTAAAGTCGGTTTACGGACGCCCTCGCTTGTACGCCCGGCTCAGGCGGAACGTGACATCGTGACAATGAGTAATGCTTTTTCGTGAATGCGGCCGGCGTTCATCGATTTATAAGACGTTATCACGTCAAAAATTACAAGTGTGCAGTTCACACGCGGTACAAGTGAAACCTTAGAAAACTAAAGTAGACAAGAGTGGGAAGGCTACGAAGCACCGCATAAAGAGGAGACCGATTATTCTATCTCATTCTCGCAGGCTAAATCCTATAGTATGCATATATAGCAGTGGTTCTTAACCTGGGTTCGATCGAACCCCAGGAGTTCGGTGAGTCAGTCTCGCGGGTTCGGCGGAGGTCAAGACACACCCCCGACTCATGTGATTCGTGATGACACGCCCTGCTTGTCCAATTAAGAGGGGTTCTCTGTCGGGGGGGGGGAGGGGGGTCAGTACCTTCAACAAGGTTAAGAACCACTGATCTATAGGATTAGCCTGCGTGAGAGTAATCAGTCTCCTCTGTGTGCGGTAGCTTCGTAGCCCATCGGTCTCCTCCTTGTGCGGTGCTTCGTGGCCTCCCTACTCTTGTCTACTTTGGATTTCTGAAGTTTCCACTTCTACCACGTGTGAACTGCACACAGATATTTTAATCTTTTAATTGTAATGTCAACCGATTCGTAGTTAAAATTGATCTAAAAAATCTATAGATTTAGCATTAAGGGGGTATTATTCTAGTCTAGAAGCATGAATTGTAGGTATTTTTTCAGGTGCAATAAAAAAAACAAATAATATTTTTACCAGCCATTATTTTACTAAATATTTATTAAACAATAATAAAATTAAACAATAAATTAAAAATTCCAAAAGTTATAGGGTGTTGAAGTGGGGGGTCTCAAAAAAATGGCCCACCCTGGTTGATACGACTGCAAACCTCCTAGTAATCTAAAAAAAAAAAAAAATTAATTCTAAATCCAAAAAAATGCTGCTATGGCCCGAACTTTCGCAAAATGGCGGCTGTCTGAAATAAAACGTTTTTTTTTAATTTTCCAAATTTTTTAAAATAGTAAAAATTGAAATATTGTTAAAGTTTTAGTTAGTGCGGTAGAGTAATGTGTAGAGAAGGCTCACACCAAATTTCAAGTAAATTGGTTCAATATAACTTGAGATATCGTGTCAACTGTCTCGACAAAAGTAGTTTTGAGAAACAAGTGATTAAAGTTTTGCTTTATTTAGATTCTAGTTAGATTCCATCTAAACCAGTCGAACTAAAAAGGCTATAACTATTAAAATAATTCGAATTTTGAAAAATTCTTTTAAGGAGCTAGATATTCTTGAATATCGAAACTATCGGATTATGAATAAAATTTATTTTTATTTTTTTTCTAGACTAGAATACCCCCTTAAGTTTCGCCCGGTAGTACCCGCTCAAAAAGAAGAAGAAGGAGAGATATGTACATACGAATGTTAGAGGGAGCGGACTAATATTAAAAACGATCATATTTAAGCGAAAATTGTGAAAATGTTTAATAAAACAAAACGTTTAAAATAGAGCAAAAATCTCGCGGGGATTGTCTAAAATAGCATTTAAAGAAACATTGTGAAGTTTTTCATACATATAACTTGTAAAATAACTGAAATAAGTGTGTTGATTTTTGGAGCATACTTTCGTTTTTTTTCTATCGAGGGAATTTCATATAATTTCATAAAATTGCCGTTTCGGCGTGGGGAATGTATAGATATATAATATTATCTTCAAGTATAACATTTATATTTTTTAAGAGCTTTAAAACCTCTCAAATGCCAGGGAAGAAACTCGAAAATTTCGCGATGTTTTGACTTTGACGTAATATTTTGCGGATTTATTTTATGCTATCGTATATAATATTTACCGAAACACGTTCCCTGAACAATAAACTATGCTTACAAATAATATTACTTGCGTTTATTTGACAAATTGATAGTTTTATCGATCTTTTCATGACATACGACGCTCAAAGTTTGACAGCTCAAATCGCGGCAGAAATGTCATTTCGAAAGTCATAGATATGTGCAAAGATGATTATTTGAGAGGTTAGGTGTGTTCCTTATATCTGTTACGTCAAGAACAAGAATGCCCCAAGCGATTCTGACCTTGTCCTTCATACATTTTCTATATTCATAAGGTTTAAAATCGCATCTCAAATTTTTTTTTTATGGCGCGTCCTGGGCGCGCAATCGGCAAACCAGGGGTAAAACTTAGCGTTTAAGGTAAATATGTAATAAATCGGTAGAAATCCGGGATACCGCTGCTTATATTGATTTTTTGAAAGTAAGTGGCAGATGGTAGATGAGATCTGTAATGATTCGACGGTGCATTTTCCCGCATCGTGTGCGTGGACCTTTACGCTAACGGGGATTGTACATACACAAAGAGAAATTAAAAACCAGATGAATTAAACATACATATTTGTTTTCATTTTACACTGCACGAGATAGGCAATGATAAACGAAAAATACAGATTCGATCACTTGGAAACAGTACCCGAGATGGATATCAAATTACGCGTCAATAATTTTACGTTTTTAATTTGACGTCAAAAGTCACATTTCAAGGTCGTTTTTACATCCATCATGCATCATTAATCTTAAATAAAAATTAATGTATCGTTGTTTGTCCCTTATGCGTTGCTAAACCATTCATCCGATTGCGATGAAATTTTGGTGATTTGTTCTGCGCACGCCCGCGAAGGTTTTTATGTAGAATGGTGAGCTGGCGTTATAAAATTTGTATTAAAAAATTACAGTAGGTGGTGCGCGAGTTGTTTGAAAATGTGTATGTTTCATATAGTTTAGCGGCAGGGAGGGGTAGGCAAATCCGGGAGGGAGGAAAGGGGGTTAGTTCGTGGGAGGGGGTCGAGAGAAGTGGGAAGAAGATCGCGGGATGAAACGCGGGGAAGAGGGGGAGGGTTCGCGGGCCAGGGTTAAAAAATAGACGACACGCGGAAGAATTTTTTGTTTGATTTTGGAGAAAAAAAAGTCATCGAAAGTCACCGGAGACCAAAATTTCACAATATACATTTATTATTACAAACTAGCGAGTTCAGGGCTGCGTTGCCATGCCATTTAATAAAGTGATTGTTTCTCCCTGCGTGTCCTTTCCCATTCTCCGCCTCCCCTTCCTCTCCCGCGTCTCCTTCCCCTCTCGCGTTCCCACTCCGCTTTTCCTCTCCCCACTCCCCTCGTCCTCTTCCCCCGTCCCGCGAACACCCCTCCGAGTTCCCCTCCCCCCTTCCAAGTTCCCCTCCCCCCTCCTGGATTCGCCTCCCCCCTCCTGGATTCGCCTCCCCCTCCCAATTTCCCCTCCTCTTCTGGTTTCCCCTCCCACCTTCCGCATTCCAAATATTCATTCCCGGTACATTCAGTTTTCAAACAGCTCGCGTGCCACCTATTGCAATTTTTCATATAAATTTCATAATGCCAGGCACACATCGAATTCCCAAAGTTTCATCGCAATCGGATAAACTGTTAGCAACGCATAATTTCATGATGCCATGAAATTATAGTAAGAATCGCGGGCATGCGCACATCAAATCCCCAAAGTTTCATCATGCAACCGTTTGGGTCTCACCGAAACGTTCCAGGCACCGCCCCCAAGCATGCGTCACATATGCGAGAAGATCGCCGCACGAGCGGTTCCGCCGGAATCCGTATTGACGGTCGTTAATGATTTTGTTCTTCTCGAGATATGTGAGTTTGTCGTTGATCACACGTTCCAACACCTTGGACAAAATCGATCGCTATGAGGCGGTAGTTGGCCGGGTTGGAGCGATCACCCTTCTTTGGAAAAGGATGGATGACCGCTTTTTTCCAACCAATATATAGAAAGAAACAAACATATTTTCATTTTATATACGAGGGTGGGTTTTTAAGTTCGCGGAATGGGGGGTAAGGAGTGGAAATAAAAATTATTTTTATTTTTTAAAATATTCACCTGCTACCCTAACACATTTTTCGGATCTTTCAATTAACTTATGTATACCCTCAAAAAAAAAGATTTGTCTTTGTCTAAAAAATACGCCGAAATTGCATCTTTCACTTTTTCATTACTTAAAAACTTTTTCCCAGGAGGTTTTTTTTCATGTTTGGAAATAGGTAATTATCACTGGGAGCCAGGTCAGTAGTGTAGAGTGGGTATGGCAAAAATTTGAAGCCCACCTTCTGCAGGGCAGCCTTCGCAACAGGGCTCTTGAGAACAGGCGCGTTGTCATGCAGAGGGAGGACTTCTTTGGTCAATTTTCCCCTTCTTTTTTCCTTGATGGCTTTCTTTAATTGGTCTAGGATTAAAGCGAAGTAATCTCCGGTTATAGAAACACCTTTATCTTTGTAATCGATCAACAGGATTCCTTCCGAGTCCCAAAAGACTGTCGCCATGATTTTCCCAGCCGATTGTGACACCTTAAACTTCTTGGTGGTGGTGTGCCTTTTTGTACCTCTGCATTGAGTCCAATTTAGACTCATAGAGGTTCATAATGATAAACCCAAGTTTTATCTCCAGTAACAATTTGAGCAAACACTCCATCTTTGTCTTCCCTACAGAGGTCCAAAAATGCACGAGAACACTCCACACGCTGTTGTTTTTCGCGGCGTGAGCATTCTTTTTTTTAAATTATTCTTTATTCGTAAAAATATCATAGGTATACAGTTTTATAAGTTTTTCGACTACCACACTAGGCACATGCCCGTATTATGGTAGTCCAAGAATGTATATATAATTATTTAAATTTAATTATTGCTAGTTCGTTTTAATATACATTAAGTTATTTTCTCTATTTATTTAAGCTATTGTTCTGTATTCAGTTGGGTTTATGTATGATTAGTGTGTGGTACTGAGACACGGTTTGTATAAAGAAAAAAATAAATTTGAAGAAATGAATATAAAAGATATAGATGGTATGCATAAAGGTAAATATACATGGAAACAATGTATTACAATAGAAGAGAAAGTTTTTAAATCGTAGGTAGCGTAACATGGTAGTATAATTTTACAGGTGACGCGGTCTGATTGACTGCGATTAATAAATAATAAGTGACTAAGGGCATGATACAGAGATATAAACATGAATAAGTTTGAACATTGCAGATAAACAGAAGGAATAGAAAAAATATATGCAGTTGCTCCCATGCGGAGAACCTTATATATAAAAATATGGTACATAAAATATTAATCAGGTATTTCTAAAATAATGGTAAACTTGAGTAAGTTTGCCGATATGCATTTGTTTCCAAGTGTATGAAGGTGAGAACAGGTGCGTGTATGTGGTTGTTTGTTCCAAATATATTTTACTGCAACAATAACTCTATTCTAAAACTGGTTTTAATTTAATAATTTAATGCACGAGTCTGTTTATAGAAACATTTAAACGGGCAGAAGTGTGATATTACAGTAAGAATGTAGCAAATCGTAATTATCATTCCACCATATTTTCACCACAGTATGATATTATAATAAAGCTGTTATCCTGTTTCTTTGACAAATGGCTCTTCTCACTTGACAAATTGCCGACCCCTGGGGTGGGGGATGGTTATAAAGTATCTGGCTATTCAGATCTGGCACCACGGTTGAATTTGGCACCCACCTCTGGTCTGGAGCTCCAAAATACTTGAAAAATACCCTCGAATCTGTGCAGAAACGGGCGGTCCGTTTGATAGATTCTCCCACCTTAACGAAAGGATTGCAATCTTTAGAACACAGGTGGGAATGCTATCCATGTTCTACCGGTATTTCAATGGAAGATGCTCTGAGGAACTAGCGTCATTGATCCCTTCGGCACCGATGCGTAGTCGGGAGCCACGTACAACCTATGTACAAAGTCGACATTTGTCACAGGAGAACGGGTCGTTTTTTCAACTCGTTATTGAGTTCAACAGCTCGGCTATGGAACGATTTGTGTTTCCTCCCTCCTACAACATGGGTCTCTTCAAGACCAATGTTCATTCCTTCCTCTCATCAAAAAGACCCTCCACACAGCATCCCAGATGATATAGGCCCTGACGGAATTTATTTTCCTCAGGGCCTCCCGTGTGGAATTATTGTAAAAAAAAAAAAACATCACTATAAGTTCATAACCTCTCAAAAACAGTTTTTAGTCTTCGGATGCATTCAGGAATATTCTATGAATTATAGGATTTTATTTTGAACTTCCAACAAAACAGGCCCGAGGCTTGAGTGGTTAAATATCTTTTTAGTAAAATTGGTCATCATTTTTAATTTGTCACTTAATCAGTTTCGTGTGCCAAAATGACATGTTTACACTCGTCAACGGTTTTATGCCCATTTAGCAGTATAAAAAATTATGTATGAGCAATAATTTGCTAATATGTACTCCTTAAATACCACTGAATAAAGACATTCATAGAAGTGTTTTGAAAACTAGCTGTTTCCCAGCGTACGTTGCAATGCTATATTCAAAGAAATAACGTTTCGGACAGCGTTACAGTGTCCATCATCAGGGCAGATGTGTAATTGTGTAATGACGGACACTGTAACGCTGTCCGAAAAGTTGGCTAAAGAAGGAGGTAGCGCAACACGGCGTAACACCCCAAAAACAAATAACGAAAGTACTTTTGGCCGTGAAAATCTACAAACTTAGAAAGAAAATGTTACATATTTTTTTTTTACAATAGCTCCACACAGGGAAAAAATTTCACACTGAGGAAAAAATTCCCTTCAGGGCTTATGACATATTTAGGGATGCTGTGTGTAGGGTATTTTTAGAAAAGGAAGGAGGGGAAGTACTGGGAGGGAAAAATGCATAAGGGGTGGGTAGGAATCAGGGGGTCAGTGTGTCCACGAGTGACGGACGTATGAATCCATCCCTCCCGCTGCGGCGCAAGGCGATGGGGCGAGAGTCCCGCTGGAGAGGTGAAAAGGTCTCCATCAACCAGTCTCCGAATCCGGCCCGCCACATGGCAGGTGGGCAGAAACATCCTCCGCCAAGACCTAGACAATCCTCACCCATGAACCCGGGCACCCAAGTCACCAAACGTAGCGCACCACGCGAGAGACCTACGTCAGAGGGATTGGTTATCCAATGAATGGTTGCTGGGCCCAACCCGCCTCCCAAATTGATTTTATATCCCTTCTAATGATTGAGTATTCAGTGTTAGAGATGATATCATCGTCTTAAGAATGACCTTGGCTGTATAAGTGTGGCGAATTTTTTAATAATAATATGATGTTGAAATATGTTTTTTGATTAAAAGCATTCGTTAACCCATTGGCCACATAATTAAATTTGTACCAAAAATTGAACCTTTGAACCATAACTTTGTTTACATATTGGATTAAGGTAAAGAAAAACTAAAAAATAAAATTTAAAAAAAATATTAAAATATGTGTAAATAAGAATACAAATACAACCTTCTCTTTTTTCGTAAGTTTTTTTTCCACATTTTTATTCATAAAGTTACAAAAAAACATAATATTCATAAATCGAACATTAATATTTTTTGTTTTTTACATACATACTAGCTGGGTTACCCGGCTTCGCTCAAGACAACATTCGAGTGTGTTCTGGAATGTTCCACAATTTATTTTATTTATTTATAGCGTATCCGACAGACGTTGTCCTGTACACAACTGTCGGGAAAAACTAAAATTAAAATAGAATAATATTGAATATTCGATACTGCGATGGTAGCGCAGTCTGCCGGATCCAATGTAAAACATTCCAAAATCAACGACTCCTTAGAAATAAAAAAAATAATTAAAAGAACATTTTCCAGTGGACCAAATTGTGAATCTAAACCATTATCGAATCCCCTTGAACCCACACAAAAAATTTCATCAAAATCGGTCCAGCCGTTTAGGAGGAGTTTAGTGACATACACACGGACAGAAGAAATATATATATTAAGAATATACCAATAACTAGTAAAATAGTTTGGTATGATAGTCCTCAAAGCAATCAGGGACGTGCAGGGTCACTGCCAAAAGCCTAGAACCACTCGCAATTTTGAAGGAAATTAAATTAATCAGGAAAAAAACACAAGAAACATATTATTGCCAATTCTATGAAATGAATGAATAATTACCTACAGAGCGTTCGGCATTTAAAATTTTATTCAAAAATGTCGTAATGCTCGTTTTCCGTTTTTTTTGCAGACCTACTCTAAACCGGCAGGCTGCCGGGGTTTGTGGCCAATGGGTTGATATGTGCTGCTCTGCCGTAATAATATAACAATTTATACAACGTTGGAATTATGACGACACCCGTGGAAAAGTTTGAAGAGGGAACCGGGCAGCGTTTAGTCCATACAATCGTATTTCCTAATTTCTGGATTTTAACAATGGTGAAAACATTTTTTCTGTAATATATCGACAACTCACAGCGCCTGTACGTTTTTCCAAATTATACAACAAAACCATAACCCTCGAAACTGACTAAATAAGTATTTAGGGTTTAACCACTCCGGTCTATGACCTTTGTGTAAGTTTTCGGTCTATCACCGGGTTCATGGGGTGAGGTTTGTCCGGATTTCTGCGGCGGATGACCAGGACACACTGAACCCCAGATTCCTAACCACCCCTTAAACCCTTTTCCTTTCCAGAACTCTCCTCCCCTTCCTTTCTTTAAAAAAACCCTCCACACAGCATCCCCAAAGATGACGTAGGCCCTGAGGGAAATTATTTTCTTCAGCCTCCCGTGTGGAGCTCATGTAAAAAAAAATTGATCCTTCTTTTTGCCAGTTTCATACCTCACTGCCATGATTAAGGGTTAGTACCAGTGCTCCATCGTGAACGCTTGACATGACCGCACTCAAGTTGCGGCTACATTTATGAAATTCTCTAAAACGACTTCAAAAGCTTTGTCGCGAACAATGACGCGTAAATAAAGAGCCTACAAATAGCCGACAGCAATATTACATGAGCTGCCACCTAACAAGAAGCCTGTCCTACATGGACATAAATAACCCAGCCTTATCGACTTCGTGCAATGTACCAACGATAGTGTTCATATAAGGTTTCTCTGAGGAATGTCATTTCGTGCCAAGTTTCTTTTGCGATGGTATACTAGTAGTGTAGTTCTGTAAACACTAGACTCTCGTCCAAAAAGCATGTTTATAATTTTTTCTTCTATATATACAAATCAATTTTTTCACAATGTTCTTGTGAAACTATTGATTTTGTCAACAATTATAGTCCGGTCAATATAAACATTTCAAATAACACAAATTCTGACAGAACTGAAATTTGGCAGAGACCTTTAATACACCATTACATATAAAATACCAAATATCCCCATCGATCAGATACCTGCTAAAAAAGTTATTCAAGGTCAAATGTCAACATTTTCGGTTTTCTGGATTTAATTTTTCGTTAAAAATTCCAAAAGTTACGGGTGTTGAAGTGGGGAACTCAAAAAAATGGCCCACCCTGGTTGACACGACTGCAACCCTTCTAGTAATCTGAAAAAAAATTTCTTAATCAAAACAATGCTGCCCGAACTTTCGCAAAATGGCGGCTGTCTAAAATAAAAAGACATTTTTTTTTTGACTTTACAAATTTTTAAAAATAGTTAAAATTGAAATTTTGTTATAGTTTTTAGTTAGCGCGATAGAGTAATGTGTAGAGAAGGCTCACACCAACTCTCAATTGAATTGGTTCAGTAGAACTTGAGATATCGTGTCAACCGTCTCGAAAAAAGTAGTTTTGAGAAATACGCGTTTAAAGTTTTGCTCTATTTAGACTTTAGTTAAGATTCCGTCTAAACCGGTCGAACTAAAATGGCTCTCACTTTAAAAATAATTAGAATTTTTAAAAATCAAGAATAAGGGGATATTCTTGAATATTTAAACCATCCAAATATGAAGAATTTTTTATTTATTATTTTTTTTTTCTAGACTAGAATACCCCCTTAATGGAGGTCTGAATGCCGTTGGTGCTAATAAAAAAAACTGCCAAAAGCAGCGAAGCTAGTAGTCTACTATGGAGTGCTGGTATCTACCCTGATATATGGCAGTGAGGCATGGAACTGGCAGAGGAAGGATGAAAGTAGACTGAATGCTGTTGAAATGAGATCCCTGATTCGTACGTGTGGTTAAACCATGTATGATCGTGTGAGAAACGTGGAGATCCGCAAAGAATGATGTAAGCGTAATGAGTAAGATTAAGAAAGGGAGCGAATGAACGAAGAAATTAGTGTAAGGAGAATATATGATGCAGATTTGAATGGTAGAAGAAGTCGGGTACGTCCGAGGAAGACACTATTAGTACTGGTATTTTTCCATCACAGTCATAGCGACATGTGGTGGAAAATTATTTTTAATGTTTTTAAATAGAACTCAACTGTGCACCGTCTGGAACTAGTGAGACTACGGCATCCCCGATTGGGGTATGTAGTGAGGCTAAAGTGGGGTGGGGAAGGAGTGGAAGTGCCTGGCTATTCAGATCTGGCCACCAAATACCGTTTTTCAAGCAACGTTTCAATTCTGAATGGTGGTCCTATGCCCGCGCCAGACATGTGTTCAAAGATGTTTTCAAATAAGTGTGCACATGTGTGGCACGGGCATTTGATACTATTGTCACACATTTGAACACTTAGTGCGCTTTGCCGCTCCGTGTCGGTCTTTAGCGCAAATCAAAGGGATCAGTGTACAAATGTTTGTACAAGTGCACAGTTGAAGTCTATTTGAAAACTGTGAGCTCGAAGGATTGATCAAATCTTTGAACACATATCTGGCAGGTACGACAATATGTGACCAAAAGTGTGAGCAAAGTCTTCAAACAAGCGATCACTTCTGTCTGGCGCCGGCATTACATCAGGGCGATACTGAGAGCATCTTCCACTCTAGAACGTGCCGCAAATATACGATATATATAATAAATAAATAAATATTGCTTACAGCGGAATTGAACTCGCGACCTTTGGATCGCAAGTTGAGAGCTACGGAGGCCGTCTAATTTACTAATGATGATTTTTCTGCCTCGTATGAATTTTGAACAGTGCATTTTGTATGGTTTACCTACGCTACACTTAATGTATTGCTCAATAGAGAATTCCAGTCCAATTTTTTATTATTTTTATTATGAATAATGACCTTCTAACTTAAGTAACTGCATATTTATTTTTAGTTTTATAGTTAGTTTTAATAGTTAAAATAAATGTCAAAGTTTTAATTTTTCAAGATCCCCCGAAAACCACCGAATCTAGTGTGACGTCATCATGACTAACCGAATTATGAATCTTGTAGGGAACTTGAATCAGCTGTTCGACTCCCGCCATTTTGAATTTCAGCATTGGAGCGTTTTCATAGACATTACTGGGCGATACGATCGTTTTTTGTACAGTTAAAGTTTTTGAATATTTTAAATAATATAGATAAACTAATAGAGATACTTTATTTTCGATACTGAATTATTTAGGCCTTAATAATGTTTCAATAAAAACAAAAACTATTATATGTCCAATTCTCTATAAACCAACAACACGGTGCAACAACAATGCCGAACGGCTTGCGTCTTCATTGCTATTGATTTCTATACAACTTTGACCCAGGTGACGCGGCGCGGTGACGTCACGCCGCCAAAATCCAGCAATAGGGTGTTTTAATGGCACGTTTTAAAATGGACTTTTTAAATATTTTTTTAAAAACTACGTTAAATATTATGTAATAAAATTTATATATTCAGAATCAGCGTATATTGGTCTATATGAACATATTTTTTTAAAGCCATAATATTTTTCACTGGAGTTCCTTATTGCAAAAACTTCGTAATATAATGTTAGGTGTACAATATTTCGCAATTCTAATTACGATGCAATAGATGAATCGTAAATATCTAAAAAATGCTAACATCAGAATTGCATATCTAATTTGCATAGCTATGCCAACCTGTTTGTAAATAAATTCACTAAACTTATGTACATAACATACCAGCGAGTTCCCGGCATGCGTTGCAATCCCACTTAAGGGTCTACTATTCGTATTTCGACCGATTTCTTACAAATCTCCCTTAAACATTTGAAGTTTTTAAGCTCTTAAAATATATGTTATTTATGAAGATAATATCTAGATACGTTCCACGCCGAAACGCAAATTATATGAAATTCCCTCGATAGAAAAAAATCGCAAAGTATGCTCCGAAAATTATTTTAAACAAGTCTATTTCTTTTATTTTACAAGTTATATTTGTGAAAAAATTCACAATGTTTCTTTAAATGATACTTAAGATACGTTCCACGAGATTTTTGCTCTATTTTAAACGAGTCATGTTTTATTAAGCTTTTTCGCAATTTTCGCTGCTATTTTACGATTTAACATATTAGCGCGCTCTGTCCAACATTCGTAATTACATATCTCTCCATCTTCTTTTTCAGCGCCGTGCGTTTCAAGAGTGCCGCCTTAAGGGGTTATATACATTCAGGAGGCTCAAAAAAAGGGATTTTTCAATAATTTTTCCTGAGAAGACTTAAATTTATTAAACTAAAAATTTGTACACATATTGTGGTAAATTTAAACAGTATTTTAAGATTTTTTTTTTGTAAAAATAATAATTTTGAAAGCTGATCTCCAGAAGCCCCTCTCATAAAAGGCATCTTGCGGTGACCATCGTATCTCTGGACTGGATCATTTAAAAAACCAAATGGATTTCGTTAAAATAATAAATATTCCTCTATGAATTTATCTGTGAGAACAGGCTTTCGATTAATAAGTGTAAAATATACTAAAGAAGCTTGTGTTAACATTTGAGTCTGATCGGTTAAATCGTTCCGGAGTAATCTTGGTCACCGATTTTAAAAACACAGTTTTGAGAAAAACGCGTTTGAAGTTTGCCTCCTACTTTCAAATGCTCTGAAACGTCTTTACAAATATGCGTGTTATTTCGAAAATAATCGTCGGATTGACTTGAAATTTTTTTTGTGTGTACTTAAATATACGTACATTACGAAAATTAAATAATAAAAAAAAATCGATTTCTTGAAAATTCTAACTGTATATAACCCCTTAAATAAATAAATTGTTCCTCCCATTCTTTTCCATTTGTCCCTGTCCCCTTCCGCCTCTCGTTTCCCCCCCGCATCCCCCTCCCCTCCCGCGGTCCCCCTCAACCTTCACCGCCTTCCTCTCGCCCACTTTCATTGCAATTTTTTTAATACAAATTTCGCAATGCCAGATGTCACCAGTGTATAAATAAATTAAAGTTTTATCGAAATCGGAAGAATAGTGTACGAAATAATGTTATAACGCCAGAGCTCACTATTATGCACAGAAACCATCGCAGGCATGCGCACAACAAATCAACAAAGTTTCATCGCAATGTGATGAATGGTTTAGGAACGCATAAGGGACAAACAAAGAAACATTCTTTTTTATATATTATGAGTAAAATATAAACATAAGTGTACACTTTTTAAAATATATATTTTTTTAATATGTTGGTTATAAGAATGCCGGTAAGCCAACTAACTATTGGGGGATCTACTATCATGTAATCGAAATTCTTAATGCAGTGTTTTCCAGTGTTGTTCAACTAGACCAGTGGTTCTCAACGTGGGCGATAACGCCCCCTTTTGGGCGTTTGAGACCTTCAGGGGGGCGGTAGAATACCCAGAGAAAATTGGGGGGCGTTGAGATGGCCCAGGGGGGCGTTGGCAGGTAAAAATATGGTCTAAAAAGATAAACGAAATAGGCAAATCACGCACTAATAAAGCAAAGTAAACTTTAATATTGGTTAATTTTTGTTATTGTGTGTATTGTGGTCATTTTATCACGTGTGCAAAAATTTACGTATTTCGACAATTCGGGAAGTGGATGAAAATTGAACTGAAAGATTCCATTGCATCCAGATCTACGTTAAATTGGATAATATGTATTTTTTAAATTTTTTTAATTGAATTAAAAAAGTTTAAACTTCCGATTTCACGTAAAATGTCTAGTAAATTTTTTTTTTTTTTTTTACAGTTAATTCCGCACAAGAGTCCCAACTGCTCCCGTCTGGAGCCAGTGAGACTATGGCATCCCCAATCGGGGTATGTTGTGAGGCTGAAGATAGTGGTCGGGGAAGGAGATAGGGAAGAGGAAGGTGGGGAAGTACCTGGCTATTCAGATCTGGTCACTAAACACGGCTAAAGCCATTTAAAGCAACGTTTCAATTCTGAATGGTGGTCTTACACCAGGGCGACACTGATAGTATCTTCCACTATGGAACGTGTCGCAAATATACTATATATTCTTTTAAATGAATAAATTGTGAAATAACACAAATTAATCAAATAAAATTTATTTGCGCACGCCGGGTTCGAACCCGCGACCTTCGGATTGTGAGTCGAGAGTCTTACCTCGGGACCACGGAGGCCGTCAAAAAAAAATTTAAGTGTTAATAAAATAATCGAGCCTAATATAAACAAACTTCTTAAAGCGCATCAAATTCAGCTTTCTCATTAGATAAGTTATAAATTCAGTGTCTTTTCAATGTTAATAAAACTACTTCTCTATATTTTTGTTATTGTTTTTGGGGTGTTATGCCGTGTTTCGCTACCTCCTTCTTTAGCCAACGTTTCTGCTCATCTGCCCTGATGATGGACACTGTAACGCTGTCCGAAACGTTGGCTAAAGAAGGAGATAGCGAAACACGGCATAACACCTCAAAAACAATAACAAAAATACTTTTTGGCCGTGAAAACCTAAAAACATACCTACTTCTCTATATCATTAAGTATGCGTTTTAATTGTTCTAATTGAAACCATCTTCTTCTCAGAAATAGGATAGAAGTCATATCCTATCTTACGATTGCGCAATATTACAGTGTAATTACATGTTTAAATATAATCTTGGCAATAGCTGTTTCAGATTCGCGACAGATAGTATGTAAAAAAAAATTGATTTTGAAAACAGAGAAACCCATCCCATACGCCCTCCCCCGTATGTAAAAGCAGTTGGGGGGCGCTAGAAAAAAAATATTCTCAAAGGGGGCGGTGGGCAAAAAAAGGTTGAGAATCTTTGCACTGGATTCAGGCAGTTGTAATAATAATTCTTGTGAGGTAATTATATATAAAAAGTGCAAGTTGTCAGTGTTCAAAAATGGCAACACTCACTAATTTAAAATTCATAATGATTATTCCGAATTTGTTAACATCCGTTTCCTCTAAATAACAAAGAGCCATCAGACCGTAGATAATACAAATATTATGTTGCCTGATCTGTACATTCACTTTCATCCGAATTGTTACCAAGCACTGAATCAACAGTACCAAGAAGTGAGGAGATCTATTAATACCTATTAATATTTAGGAGTTCTGTTAACAGAATACTTTAAGAAAAGCAATATGCTTAAAAAATGCCTATTTCCGTCTCGAGCCAGTGAAACTATGGCATCCCCAATTGGGGTATGTTGTGAGGCTGAAGGTAGTGGGGAGGGGATAGGGAAGAGGAAGATTAGGAAGTACCTGGCTATTCAGATCTGGTCACTAAACTCGGCTAAAGCCATTTCAAGCAACGTTTCAATTTTGAATTGTGGTCTTACACCAGGGCGATACTGAGAGTATCTTCCACTCTGGAACGTGCCGCAAATATACTATATATTATTTTAAAATGTATAAATTGTGAAATAACACAAATTAATCAAATAAAATTTATTTGAAACGCCGGGATTCGATCCCGCGACCTTCGGCATATCTACCATTGCCCTCCATATATTATGGTAAAACTCAAAGGTAGAACTTGACTAAACCCTGCTGTCATTTCTGTTACACGATAAAGCAGTTCTTGCTTAGATTACTGTTGACACACTCCATTTATTAGGATTTACAAGTTTGGTGACTTAAGGGGTTACGTGGGTTACGAGCCAAGAAAAAAAGCATATTTTCTCGATTTAAAAAAAAGTAATGTATGCATTATTTTATTCGAAATGTTGAGCACATAAAATAACAATTTCTCAATAATATTGAAAAAAAATGTCATAAAATAATTCGGAAAGTTCAGCCGGTGGGGCCTGATTTCCGGAGACCCCGAAAAAAAGTCCTCGCGGTAGGCACGATAACTCATGATAGCTTCATCTGAAATAAAAAAAATTCGGTTAGTGGATAAGTATAAGCTGTCCCTGAACGAAGGCAGAGTTGTATGCAAAATTGTTAATTTTTTGGTAAAATTTACACTGTAGCCTTGTAAAATACTGTACTTAATGTAGATATGTTCACAAGTATTATAAATTGACTTAAAATTACTGTCTCAACGCAGGCTAGCCTAGTGAGGCAGGTTACGAGAAACCTAAATTTATAACTATTTCCTACTCTTTTTCTACTTTTCATATTATTTATATTATTTTCTGTTGTTAACCTTTTGTAATGTAACTTATAAACCACTATAAACAAACACTGAATGTGTACTTCTTTAGTTATAATTTGTTCAATAAAGATATATTATTATTATTAATAATTTGTAGTAGATAAGATATATATAGTGTAGAAAAAAAATCATTCGTTCAGGGGCTGGTCAGTGCTATTTTGTAGATGTGTGCCAAATTTCAATGAGATCGGTGCATTGGTTTCTGAGAAATCCTGCCTACCAACTTCGAAAAGGGTGTTTTGAGATAAACGCGATTGAATCTTTGAGTTTCAAGGTCTTTCCCAACGGGGCGGGGGATTCGCAAAGGTCTCCCAGACTTTTACTCCGATTGACTTGAAACTTTAGGAGAATATTCTTGACATGTTGTACTATTAGATAAAGGGAATTTGATAGAGAGACTGGTTGAGGGAGACCCATTAAACTCTCCAGCCGAACTCTCTCGGAACATCGCCTTGCACCGCAGTGAGAGGAATATATTTGTACGATTCCTACACACCCTCATACCTTTTACCTTCCCAGATATTTCTCATTCCTTTCCAAAAAAGATCTTCTACAAAGCATCTTCAGACGACTTAGGCCCTGATGGAATTATTTTCCTGTGTAGTATACATGTACATGCCTTTAACACATTTCTACATGTTTACTTATTCTGTGGTATACGTCTTACAGTTATGTAAATATAATATTTTATATAAAACACCTTTATTACGCTGAAATATACAAAATACCAGAATATGCAACTTTATGCTGCAACTGTTGTTGGTTTAGAAGCATACAATATAGTTACAGTAAAATTGAAGAGCGCGGGGAGGGGAGGTTCGAGAGTATCTGGCTATTCAGATTTGGTCACTAAACATGGTTAAAGTTATTTAAAGCGATTTCGATTCCGAAAAGGAATACAGTAGACAAAAATAGGTACCCACGAGGGTGGGTTTTCAAGTTTGCGGAATGGGAGTGGAAATAAAAATCCAAAATTATTTATTATTTTTCCTTTTCAATATATTCACCTGCTGCCCTAATACATTTTTCGGATCTTTCAATTAACATGTAGACACTCAAAAAAAGATTTGTCTTTGTCTAAAAAATACGCCGAAATAGCATCCTTCACTTTTTCATAACTTGAAAACTTTTTCCCACGAGGTTTTTTTTTCATGTTAGGAAATAGGTAATAATCACTGGGAGCCAGGTCAGGACTGTAGAGTGGTTGTGGCAAAATTTTGAAGCCCACCTTCTGCAGGGCAGCCTTCGCAACAGGGTTCTTGTGAACAGGCGCGTTGTCGTGCAGAAGGAGGACTTCTTTCGTCAATTTTCCCCTTCTTTTCTCCTTGATGGCTTCCTTCAATTGGTCTAGGATTGAAGCGAAGTTATCTCCGGTTATGGAGACACCTTTATCTTTGTAATCGATCAACAGGATTCTCTCTGAGTCCCAAAAGAGTGTCGCCACGATTTTCCCAGCCGATTGTGACATCTTTAACCTCTTGGTAGTAGTGTGCCTTTCTGCACCACTGCATTGAGTCCAGTTTTAGTCCAGGCAACGAAGACCAAAAAAGACCGAATAGCGGAAATAATTCATGTAGAAGCCAATTTTGGCACATTTGTAGAGGAAGGTGTCCTTAACAACATACTAAAAGTACCGGGGGGTGGGGGGGGGGTCTGTAAAGGTCCCCTTTTTCAGTTTTTCATTAATAACTCGAAAACTACTGCCTTTAGCGAAAAAATGTTTGGATATTAAATTATCTATATAAAATTCTCTACAAACAAGGTTCTATAATTTTTTTGCTAGGATCAATTTTTAAGGAGATATGGAGGGGGGAAAATGTAAAATTATTTTTAAAAAACTGGTTTTATTTTTACTCCATACAAAATTGAAGAGAACGGTTCATTGGTGTCAGCTTTGACGAAATTTCAGAATCCTCTGGAATCCCTCAAGGATAATGCGCCTATCGCTGCTTTGTAGGTTCAGTACATCTACACGGTAACCCTGATGAAGAAGTTCATTGATTCTGAGTATCGTGGTGTTAAAGACGCCACTTGGCGTGGGTAAAGCAGATGATCCCACGGCTGGAAAGGTGAAAGGGTCTTCTTCAACTGGCCTCTTCCGGACCGGCCTGCCATGCAGTTGGTGTGCAGACGCATCCGCCGCATCCAGAACAAGCCTCACCTCATGAATCCGTGCACACCTGCTAAGTCACCAAAAGTAGTGAACCACTTGAGGTGGCCTTTGGCAGTGGTGTTCATTAAATGGCTCCCGAGGCGGCAGTACCCGTACCCGCCTTCCAAATTCGTATTTTTTTATAATTTTTTTATGTGAATACCGCACAAGAGTCCCAACTGCTCCCGTCTGGAGCCAGTGACACTAGGGCATTCCTAGTTGGGGTATGTTGTGAGGCTGAAGGTAGTGGGGAGGGGAAGTACCTGGCTCTTCAGATTTGGTCAATAAACACGGCTAAAGCCATTTAAAGCAACGTTTCAATTCTGAATGGTGGTCTTACACTAGGGCGATACTGATAGTATCTTCCACTCTGAAAGTGTAGTCGGTATTCGTAGTGTATTCATTCGTAATGCTGTCTTTCATCACTTTTGAAATTGGCAGCCACCTCCGGTCTGGAGCTCTAAAATTCCTGTAAAAATCTGTGCAGAAATTTGGTTGTCCGTTTGATAGATTATCAGGCGACTGGTGAGAATGCTATCCTTGTTCTACCGGTATTTTAATGGAATATGCTCCGAGAAACTAGCATCGTTGATTCCTTCAGCACTGGGGCATTTTCGGGAAACACGCCAAACATTGCATACAATTGAGATTTGACACATGAGAACGGTTCGTTTCTACGACTCGATCTTGAGTTCAACAGCTCCGCTGTGAAAAAATTTACCTGTTTCTGTGTGTACTTCCTCTTTAAAAGCCAGGTTCACTTCTTCCTTTCCACAAAAAGACCCCCCCACACAGCATCCCCAAAAATGTGTGTTTGGAGTTAATGCAAAAAGAAAAAAAGGGCAATACTGAGAGTATGACATATATAATGCCGGTGTGACGATGACGTAGCTCAGAAGTTAACATTTTACATTTGTGACTCAAGCTTAGGTCATTATGTTGAGCGTGCACGATTCTGTAGAAGGTCTCTAAAATTCTGCACAGAGCCGCAATAACCATAAAATCTGGTCAAATCAATTTAAAAAACTTTCGCAGTTTGTATTAGACATGAAAATAATAGATATTTTAATTATTTTTTTTTTATTTTGGTGAAATTATTTTTTCATGCCAAAATTCAAGGATACCATTCTCGCTTTCCGATAGCAGGTGATACCCAACGTGCCCAGACGTCTCGTTTTTATAGGGACAGTCCCGTTTTCAAGTAGCGCGTCTCGGTGTCCTCGAACATAGCATCGGGACGTCAAAATGTCCCGTTTTCATGTCATGCGCTTCACAATCATACCGGTAATCTTGAAATACATAAATATATTAAATAGTGTACCCTAATATACAGTGGCGTACATGAGTGGCACGCGGGGCGGATGACGTTGTTTCAACTAACTAGCTATTGTCAGCCCACATGAGGGGGGGGGGGGGATAGGAAGTGTTCATGTAGAAAATATTTTCCGAAAATATATTTATAAAATATATTTAAAATAAATATTTTATATTGATGATCACGTTAGGGGACATCCATAAATTACGTCACACCTTAAGGGGGAGGAGGGAAGGGAGTAAAGAAAAAAGAAGTGTGACATTGTGATAAATGGTATGGGGGAGGGGGGGGGGGGGGGGGGGGGGGGGGTCATCAGCTCTCTGACGTCACATGTAAAAATCTAAATTTAGTTATGTGACGTAAATATGGATGGCTCCTTAGTAATTTATTTATTTATTTACGGACAAATAGTCCATTAATAACATAACAATAACAAGAATAAAAAAAAGAGATGACAATGAAAGGAAAGTACATATAAATGAAGAGCATTGACAAATTATAATATAAAGAACATATAAAAGACTACAAGTCGAAGCTTGAAGATGGATTTAAGACTAAAAATTACACATTTTGTATTGACTGCCGAAAATCATTTAAGCTAACACCAAAAAATTCAATGCTTTGACTTGCGTTAACAAGTCTCGACATTCTGGATAAAGGAGAATGATATCCATAATTAGTAGAATGTTGATTGAGGAACAGCGATTCATTATATCGGAGTCTACGGGAAGGGATGTTAAACTGGATGAGTTGTAACAAAGCAGGTGTGTCAGTAATACTATTGATAATTTTGAATATGCAAATTAGATCCGTGTCCTTTCTACGTTTTTCTAAAGAAGAAATGTTTAAAGTTTGTTCAATTTCATCATACGAGTAATCGCCTCTTTCAAGTCCTAATCTCCAAGCAATTCCTCGTAGGAAGCGATGCTGTACTGATTCGATGTGACAAATATGGACAGCATAGAAAGGAGACCAAATGACACTAGCATATTCAAGGTGAGGGCGAACCAGCGAGCAGTAAAGAGTTTTAAGTGTACTTATATGTTTAAAGTCAGCGGTAATTCTATGAATGAAGCCGAGTAGTTTACAAGTGATTTGTTTGCGATATTATTAATGTGATCACGGAAAGAAAGTTTGCAGTCTAGAGTAACACCAAGGTCCTTGATAGATGTGACAGTAGAGAGACAAACATTATTTAGTTTATAATCAAACTGAATAGGTTTTTTTGGTTTTACAAAAGGACAAAATTTTGCAAATACTACAAATATTCAAATGGCCCCGACGTCAGAAAGTTTTCCCACCCCTGCCCTAAGATGACATAGGCCCTGAGAGAAATTGTTTTTCTCAGGACCTCCTGTGTGGAGCTAATGTAAAAGTACCACCTTTCGTTGTCCCGGTTTGGAGGAAAATAAATGGTCACGTTATGTATGCAGTAGAAGTAAAACCTTCAGAAAATTAACTTCGAGAGACTGTAGAGTATCAGGATTAGGATAATTGAAGGGTTTATTTATTATAGTACTAGCTTTTACCCGCGGCTTCGCTCGCATGGTATTAGGGGGAAATTACTGTAGCGCTTGAAATTTTCAATTATCACCCCTCCCCCTCACCCCTCCCCCCTCTTCAACACTTTCATTCATTCCCGGTACATTCAATTTTCAAAGAGCTCGCGTGCCACCTAAATTTCATAACGCCAGAGTTCAAAGAAAAAAAGAATCATACAATTTGGTGCAGTCTTTCGGAAGTTATGCGCTTACAAACATTTCGGCGATTCATTTTTATTTAAATATATCAACATCGTTTCCACGGAAACGATTTGTTTTCCGACGTTACTATACACAGCCTTTATTACTCGCATATAATGTAGCTTTCTATTAGTGAAAGAATTTTTTAAATCGGTTTATTGGTTTATGCGTGAAAGTGTAACAAACAAACAAACGAACACAGTTTCGCATTTATAATATAAGTATAGATTGTTACCAAGTTTAAAAATTATTTTACATTTTATTCTACGAAGCACCGCAAAAATAGGACACCGATTGGTCTATCTCTAGACTAAATCCTATAGTGTATGTGTTTGTCTCTTTTTAGTGTCGCTATTTTTCGTTTCATCGAGTTTCAAATCACAACAGTGCTAAAGAAGTTTTCACTTTAAAAAAATACAAATAAAATCATTATTAGTTAAAAAAAAATGGTCGTGTTTAGTTGATTCCGTCTCCACTGTGCTGCGGCGTTGAGCGGTTCTAGAAATACCATCGGAATTCTATCAACAGAAGTGATGTCATACGAAATCCGTACCATATTTGGTACAATATACAATCCCAACTCCATCCGAGTACAGCTTGCGGCCATATGCCAGAATAGGTGATATTATTGTGTCAATGCTTTCGGGTTATCCATACTAATATTATAAATGCGAAACTGCTCGAGTTTGTTTATGACCTTTTCACGCATAACACAATATAAAGACTTTAATAATTCTTTCACCAATATAAAGCTAAATTATATGCGCAGACTACAGGTTGTATATGATGGTAAGGTCTGGTGTTATGAAATTATAAATATTAATATTTTATATTTGTTATACATTTTCTGTCGCTAACAAAAGCGAGTTTTTGCTAACGTCAGAAAAAGATCTTTTCCATGGAAACAATGTTGATATATTTTTGGGCTCTATGCTGGTAGGTACTCAGTCTACTGGTCAGCTACTACTGCAGAAAATTCAAATATTAGAATTCGTTTTTTTTTTGGACAAGCTTGGAATAAATGTCAGATGAGAGTTCCTATATTAAAAATATAATTCGTAACGATTATAAAGACTGAATGATAAATAGAGTATTTTTTTATTATGTTAACGAACTTCCAAATATTAAAATAAAAATAAACATCCGAAGTGTTTGTAAGCGCATAAATTCCGAACGAATGAACAAAATTGGATAAGTAATCCTTTTTTTCTTTGAGCTATAGCATTATGAAATAGGCGTTGTAGGCGAGATGTTTGAAAACTGAATGTAAGGGAATGAATATATGGAATGCGGGAGGGGATGGGGGTGGGGTGGGGAGATAATTGATGATAATTGATAAGTGCAAGCGCTACAGTAATTTCCCGTAATACCATGCGAGCGGGGAAAAGCTAGTCATTAATAATTCATCTAATAACTAGCAGTTAAAAACCCGCTCTACAGGTTTTCTGCTACGCCCTGCGGGTGGCTTTTGGTTCGGCTTCGCCCAGTTAGTGGTTTTTTTTATTTATTTTTACATTAACTCCACACAGGAGGCCCTGAGGAAAATAATTTCCCTCAGGGCCTGTGTCATCTGGGATGCTGTGTGGAGGGTCTTTTTGATGAGAGGAAGAAATGAACATTGGTCTTGAAGAGACCGATGTTGTAGGAGGGAGGAAACACAGATGGCCGGCGAGTCGTTCCATAGCCGAGCTGTTGAACTCAAGAACGAGTCGAAAAAACGACCCGTTCTCATGTGACAAATGTCAATCGTGTACATATGTTGGGGCGCGCGTTTGGCGTGTTTCCCGACTATGCACCGGTGCCGAAGGGATCAATGACGCTAGTTCCTCAGAGCATCTTCCATTGAAATACCGGTAGAACATGGATAGCATTCCGACCCGACGCCCTTGCTCTAAAGATTGCAATCCGTTCGTTAAGATGGGAGAATCTATCAAACGGACCGCCCTTTTCTGCACAGAGTCGAGGGTATTTTTCAAGTATTTTGGAGCTCCAGACCAGAGGTGGCTGCCAAATTCAACCGTGGGGCGCACTTGCGATTTGTACAGGGTTAGCAGTTGTGTACTATTAAAGTATCTGCGGGCCCTGTACAGTACGCCCAGTTTTGGAGAAGCTAACTTTACTCTGGCTTCGATGGTTTGTGACCACTTTATAAATGTGTATATGAGGGAATATCATACCCATTCCTGTACCCATCGTTGTTTTTATCAGGAATGTTCGATCTTAACACATATTTTTGGGTAAGCACTTTTTTAAGCTAATCTCCGGCATTGTACTGAATCCGCCCATGTTGAAGAAGATTAACCTATATGTACCCAACGCGTACACTCGTGGGAGATCCTACGCACTTTTTTATGCTCCGAAGCGAGAACTTCTTCCTATCAAAATGCGCTATTAAACAGAGCAATTCAACTGCTAAATGAATCTGTATTGAGCATCGACATCTTTAATGTCACCTACAGAGAATTCAGTAACTATCTTCTGACATACGTCACAAGATAGTGAAACTGCCCCCATACACTTTTTTCTTTAAATTTTGTAATCTTCTCCATAATATTCTCGTGTACAACTGTTTTATGGAGAACCTGATGAAATAAATGTATAAATAAATCCGATAGGAACTGGTTCCAAAAATAGCCTGTTCCTCGGATCCACTGTCACCCAGTGATAGTCACCGGGACGAAGTAACCGAGATAGGTAAACCGACATACATAAAGATGGCAGCCAATAAAAATATGCGTTAAGAAAAATGAAGATAATATGGGTGGTTCTTAGTCGAATTATGGTACAGTTATAGGTGACCGAATTTGATATCGACAACTTAGCTCAGTGGATAAGAGCACCCACCCCGAAAGTAGGGAGGTCCTGGGTTCGAGTCCCAGAGGTGCCAATATCTTTTTCTGATTTTTCTGTTTCTAGATTTTCGATTGAGTTTCGCTCATAGTGTCTTCATTTAATTAAATATTACAATTTGAGGTTTTACTAATAAAAGTTAAAATAAAAAATAATAAATAAATATCATTTGGGTTAACACATTGCAAAATAATACAAATTATGTAATAATAATATTTATAATAATAAAATATTCTTTGAAATACAATCAGGTAGAAATGCTAAGAACTTTTTTCCATAGGAAAGCTAATAGTTCAGAAATGCACAAAATAATTTGCAAGGCAGATAGAAACATTACACCTTTAAATTTATACGACGATAATGCCAACATTCTTTTAAATAAAAACCAGGAATTATTAGATTCCTGGTCAAATAAAATTATTCACGCCAAACACTTCAATTATCTCAACCAAACGTATGTTGACAAACTTTCGTCAAACAAATGGTTGAGTATTGGAGAATTGAGCGCAGAAATAGAAGGATTTATGCTTGCCATTCAGGATAGAGTCATTAATACTAAAAATTATAGGAAATATATAATCAAAGATAGAAATCAAATTGATGATTTATGTAGAAAATGTTTGGCTTTTCCGGAAACTATAGAACATATTATATCGGGATGTTCTATATTAGCGCCTTCCGAATATACTTTTAGACACAATCAGGTTTTAAAAATAATTCATCAAAGTTTGGTAATTAAACATAAATTGATTGACTGCCGTAATGTAGTACCATATTATGAATACGAACCAAATTCGTTTTTAGAAAATGAATTTTATAAAATATATTATGATAAAACTATACTAACAGACAGAACGATTCGTCATAATAGACCCGATATAGTTTTACATGACAAAATTTAAAAAATAACTTATATCATTGATGTCGCTATTCCAAATTCCTGTAATATTCAAAAATCTGTTTCTGAAAAAATTAGAAAATATACAGATTTAGGAAATGAGATTAAAAGAATTTGGCATTCTCGGACTATAAAAATATTACCATTTGTTATTTCGGCTACTGGCATCATACCTAGCTCTCTAATTAAAAATTTAGGCTTATTAGATTTATCAAAGAATCTTTATATAAAGATGCAAAAATCAGTCATATTAAACACATGTAGGATTACGAAAGATTTTTTAAATATTTATATTGAGGGATCAGTAGGATTTATCGTTTCAGGAGTTCTATTGAGCCGAACCCTCTGATATGAAAATATCTGGAGTCGGTGAAGTATTTTCCCATTTGGTCTCTGGTAGGTTGACGTGTTGTTCTTGTATAGTTTTGAATTTATTATACTTATACAATGCAATTACATCGCGTGGATTGACCAGATGATCATTTGTGGAAAAGTGTGTGGAAGGGTTAAATTTTTCCTGTGGGGAAGATTTAACCCGGACATAAAGTCTAGAGAACAATTTTAAAATTGGACAATTTGTAGAACGCCGTTTTTGTGAAAAATCACATCAAGGGCGCTTGTAATGTTAGTGTTTGATAATAAAAATAAATAAATAAACCTGATGTGCTCAGATGTTTCACGTTCGTGATGTACATACTTTGGAATGTTGCTTAAGTGACTAATGTTGCTTGCAAACACGGAAACATTTTTTTTTCAACAAATTACGTTACTACCTGATTATTTATGGTTCATTTTTTTTGTAATACGTTCGTATTGTCTGTCAAATAAGAAAATATAAAAAATGGAACTACAAAATTTGTAGGCTGGCAACACCAATTTACCTATCAAATATTCTTTTAAAGTGCACTGACACTGAAAATACGGAATACAGTATACACATTTAAAAAAACATTTTTTTGTTCTTAAATAAAACGAAGAAGCACTGTTGCTAAGGTACCTACTAATAACATAAATTTGATCAAATTGTGTTTTACAAAATGATTGGCTTTCATTTAATTTAACATAAATTTGAATTTAACAGTAGGCAGAAGGGAAGAATCACTAATGCTGAGTTTAGTTACACTTCTTTTAGATCGAATGAGTTAAATATATTCAGATCAAAAATTAGAGACATGATCTGAAGCCCGGGCAATGCTAGGTAATCAATATATATATTACTAGCTGGTTCCTGGCATGCGTTGCAATGCCATTCAAAGAAATAAATTGACTCTCCCTTCTTATCCTTTCCCGTGCGTCCCCGTTCCCTTCCACCTTCCCCACCTTTCCCCTCCCTCGTCTCTTCCCTCTCCATGAACCCCACCTCACCCCTACCTTTCCTCCCTCCTGCTAAAATATATGAAATACACACATTTTCATTTATACAAATTTCATAACGCCAGAGCTTACCATTATATACAGCCTATGTTACTCACTGATAATGTAGCTTTCTATTAGTGTAAGAATTTTTAAAATCGGTTCAGTAGTTTGGAGTCTATTCAATGCAAACAAACAAACAAACAATCAAATCTTTCCTCTTTATAATATTAGTATACATAAAAGAAATCCAAAAAAACGCACGGACCGCAAAAACTCAGAAACGAGTCAAGATACTACCAAGGGAGTTATATGGTGTGGTAGATCTCTATCCCCCCTCCAGGATAACCGTACCTGTTTTTTTTTTTTTTACCTAAAGAGCGTGCTTTTGAAGATATAAGGGCTGGAAGTTTCGCCCCCTTGAGATTTCTAGAACAGTCCAGAACATTCGAGTGTATTCTTGAGCATTCCACAATATTCCAACAACAAGAACAGCTCGTGTTTGTCACCCCTTATAGGCATTTTAGGCCTCTTTCCCCCCTTGCTACAATTTGCCCTCTGAGATCCAGAGAGAATTAATTTATAGTAAAACAAAATGTGACGAAATGTGGTGGTAAAAGTTATGTAGGTTAAAAAGAAGAACAACCCATAAACATTCAGCTGTTGAAGGAATCAATGTTGATAAAAAAATGAAGTCTATTTTCCCTTTACTTCTGCAAGAAAAGCTGGCTAAACGGATTACAATGTGATAAACTGGGTGTTCATTTCGTTCCTAACCTATTCCGTTCATTATGAAGCTGTGTGCCACTTCTCAAGTTAATGTGGCCACCAACTATAAATGTATTATATTATGGACTTAAATAACAGCCAAGAGTCCATAGTCAAATGGAGACGTGTTCAGTTTTTTACAATTTTCAAAAAATCTTTTCAATCTATTTCCAATCATTTTGATATTCGTACTCTGTTCTTATTTTTATCCATCTCTCTCTCTAGGAAGAGACACTGCTCACATTGGTAAAAGTCAGGAAAATTTCATCTGAAATGTACGAGATTGGACCGGTATTAGAAGTGTGGAGGAGCTATTCCGAGCAACGCAAGATAGAGAAACCTTTACCAGAGTGATCGCCAACGTTGGGAGGACCTGATAGGGCACACGAAGAAGAAGTAGTTGGAAGCAGAAGAAGTGAGAAGCATAAAGAAGTGGGAAGCGAGGAACCAATCTTCAATTATCTCCCTTATTCCTGCACCTACACACTCCCGCAAGAAAAGCCGGACAAGGCGAGCCAGGAACGTGAAATAAAATGCAAGAAGAGCCAAAGATCTCAGAAGAGACGAGAAGAAGCAAGAAGAGACAAGAAAATCCGAGAAGAGGCAAGAAGAAGGAAGACATAAAGAAAAGAGAAAAAAAAATAATCATAACTCTCAATCCATTCCTTTATTCCTGCCCATCCTAAATTCCAATATTGGCTTATAAGGTTGCCATGTATACCGGTCGATTAAACTCCAACCTCCTTCCCATCCTCAGAGCACGTGTTCCAAGTCCTAACAAATCAGTGCCCCTCGTTGTACCGGTCTCACCGGGACAGGAGTGCTCCTGGCTGGGGGGTACAATCGTATCGTATATATCTCTCTCTCTAGGAAGAGACAGGGGAAGCCACCAATGGGGGAGTGGGGGGGGGGGGGGGGAAGAAGATGCAAGAGCTAAGAGAGACTAGAAGAGACAAGAAGAGGTAAGAACGGTCGGTAAGAATATTCGAGTAGAGATAAGGGAGATACAGCGGGGGTAAGGGGGGGGGGGGAGAAGATTTGAAAAGAGACACGAAGAGCCAACAAGGGGCAAGATGAGCAAAGAGAAACTTGAAGAAACAAAAAGAGACTAGAAGACCCAATAGATCCAGGAATAATCACAAAGTTGCAAGGCACTGTAAGAAGAGGCAAGAAAAAGGAAGACAAAGAAAAAACAACAATGCTCAATCAATTTTTTTATTCCTATCCACCCTAAACTGTTGAGGAGGCCAAGATTCATCAGGGATTGTAGAGCCAAGAGTGATGATGATGACCATGCTCAGAAATCACTGGGTAAAATATTTCGGTTACAGAAATCACTGGGTAAAATAGAAGATAGACTGTAAAACAGAGAATAGAATGCCTGATGATGGACACTGTAACTCTGTCTGAAACATTGTCTCAAGCGGGATTAGCGCAACACGGCATAACATCCCAAAAAAAAATAACGAAAAAAAATAATCTGTGTCGTATGTACTTGAATTTGCACTTGTTACTATTTATATCTTCTTTTCCCTGTTTTATAATCTATCTTCTATTTATACAGGGTGTAACAGAATCCGATTCCAGAGCATATTGATGTAAAAAACGTAGATGTAATTTGGCTGTCCGATGATATTTTGAAGTGAAAACTTCTTTAGCACCGTTTTGATTTGAAACTCGATAAAACGGAAACGAGCGACAATAAAAAGAGATAAACATATATATCTTTAGGAATTAGCCTGCGAGAGAATGAGACTAATCGGCGTCTCTTTGAGCGGTGCTTCGTAGCCTATCAGCCTCCTCTGTGCGGTGTTTCGTAGAATAAAATGTAAAATAAATTTAACTTAGCAAGCTTATTATGAATAAAACCTGCAATTATCCTACTCTTGCATTTGTCTCATTCTCTCGAAGCTTAGTTTTCTGAAGGTTTCACTTCTACCGGATGTGAACTGCACACTGATATTCTTTTTCAAATAAAATAAAACCGATTTTTATTTCGTATATTACGTGCTTTCATTTATTTAAATTTGAGAAAATGCGTACATTTCAGTGTGTTTTTGAGTGATATCCAATTTGATAGAATGCATTGTCATCGACAACGAGTCTATCTGCCGAGTTTCGGATATCGGGAAGTGCGTTAATTTCCACTTACAAGATTTAATTAATGACTATTAATAGTCATTAATTAAATCAAGAAAACAAAAGCAAAATACAAATAAATGTTTAAAATAAAACAATAACTTTGTAAACACCACTTTTTATTATTTATGTACTTAATGCCGACCGGGTTTCGCTACCACCGTAGCTTCTTCAGGGCAGTACAGAACTCTACTAAAATACTAAAATTAAGTTACATGTGTTATAGATAATATACATATGGTTTGAAACAAAATCGGCTGGACTACTCAAGTGGAGGAGGAAGTAGGGATAAGGGTATATGGAGAATTGGGTAAGGAAAGGGAATGTTTTTTGTCAATAGGGAACAACTTCAGTATTGGACTATTATTTAAATCTATTTGATTGTTAATTACCTTACTATTAATATTTTGGGCTTTTCTTAATTCTAGGGCTTCTAAATTATCCAATCTGATACCTATCGTGTTTTTATGAATAAGGGGTAGTTATAACCTGAGTTTTTATCGAAATTATGGTTGGTTTCTATCAGGTGGTTTGCAAATTCGAAGAAACCATTGCTGTGTAAACACCTAAGGTGCTCTTTGACACGGGTGTTTATGTTGCGTGCCGTTTTGCCAATATAATGTGCGGGACAATCATTGCATTGGAGTGAATAAATTCCCGAGTGGCTTATAATGTCACATCACAAAGTATCTGCTTCATATGAACAAACAAATAAATGTATTTATAAAGGATCCATGATTATTTTTTTCTTTCAAAAAACGGACTTGTCACCTTTCTGTAGCAGTCGCTTCAAAGCAAGCTGCAACATTATACGTAGACACGTCCGAGACGCTGGATAGCGGGTTTACCGTTGTGCACATATGCATACATACACACAAACAGTATACAGTCATACTAACTTATACCGTATGCGTTTACAGCACTCCCTCAACTAGATTGCCATAGGTATGTCAAATATGCCAAACTAAGGAAATGGACATGACAATGCACTACGAAGCGATGCAAAATCATTTAAATTTTTTAAATTTTTTTTTTTAAAAGAAAGACAAACATTCCCGGCTTACGAATAACCCAACAATGTTTGAAAATCTCCTACTACCATCACAGAAAGCCGAAAATGTTGTTTGTGCTGTGATGGAGGACTTAGCCAGCCGAGGAATCGAACACGGGACGCTCGGGTGGGACCCAAACGCGATGCCCACTCAGCCACTGACCGGTCAATCATGTTGCTAGTTTTTAAATTTGATCGCTTTTAAAATTTATATTGGTCTTTGAAATAATCAAGCATTTTTTTTGAAGTGTAAACGTCTTTAGCACCGTTGTGATTTGAAACTCGATGAAACAAAAAAGTTGGTTGTCTATAAAGTCGGTTTACGGACGATAATTTTACGTCATATAATAACGACGGAGTGGAAGAGAGGTAGATGCGTCACAAGCCGAACGCTTGTTCAGCGCTCTCGCTTGCACGCTCAGATCAGGCGGAACGTGACAACGTGACAATGAGTCATGCTTTTTCGTGAGTGCAGCCGGCGTTCATCGATTTATAAGATGTTATAACGTCAAAAAAGTGACAGTAAAAAGAGAAAAAAAATCTCTGAGATTTAGCCTGCGAGAGAATGAGATAGTATAATCGGTCTCCTCTTTGTGCGGTGTTTCGTAGCCTCTCCACTCTTGTCTACTTTTGTTCTCTGAAGGTTTCACTTCTACCGCGTGTGAATTGCACACTCTGATTTTAGTCTTTTTGTAAAAAAGCTGTCTTAATTTTTATTTTTTACTAGCTTTTCCCCGCGGCTTCGCTTGCATGGTATTACGGGAAATTACTGTAGCGCTTGCACTTATCAATTATCTCCCCCCCCACCCCACCCCCATCCCCTCCCGCATTCCATATATTCATTCCCTTACATTCAGTTTTCAAACATCTCGCCTACCACCTAAATTTCATAATGCTATAGCTCAAAGAAAAAAAGAATTACTTATCCAATCTTGTTCATTCGTTCGGAATTTATGCGCTTACAAACATTTCGGATGTTTATTTTTATTTAAATATTTGGAAGTTTGTTAATATAATAAAAAAATACTCTATTTATCATTCAGTCTTTATAATCGTTACGAATTATATTTTTAATATAGGAACTCAAATCTGACATTTGTTCCAAGCTTGTCCAAAAAAAAAACGAATTCTAATATTTAAATTTTCTGCAGTAGTAGCTGACCAGTAGACTGAGTGCCTACCAGCATAGAGCCCAAAAATATATCAACATTGTTTCCATGGAAAAGATTTTTTTCTGACGTTAGCAAAAACTCGCTTTTGTTAGCGACAGAAAACGTATAACAAATGTAATATATTAATATTTATAATTTCATAACGCCAGAGCTTACCATCATATACAACCTGTAGTCTGCGCATATAATTTAGCTTTATATTGGTGAAAGAATTTTTCAAGTCTTTATATTGTGTTATGCGTGAAAAGGTCATAAACAAACTCGAGCAGTTTCGCATTTATAATATTATAAAATATAAAATAATATATAAATATAAATATTAATAAGTATGGATTTTATTTTTGTTATATTTTTATGGTAAATATAGTAAAATAATTTTTTTATTGTTTTTCATTTCGTCACAAATAATTGCCCGAATTGCCTCTAAAATCATGAAACACTAAAATCTTTAATGGCCTATATCTTATAATTAAAACAAAAATAAATAAAGTAGCTCACACCCGTACTAGATATTTGATTTACCTTTTGATTACAAAAATATTTTTTCAGTTTGGTTGGGTATTTTGATCTCAAATTCAAATTTAAGATTTGTATGAAACTGGCCGAAATGGGCCGCGCATACGTTCCTCTTAACGGGAGGTTGTTGAAATAAGTTATACCTAGATACAGATAAGTATTTGAAAATTGTGTGTATTTCATGTAGCTTAGCGGTAGGGAGGGAAGGAAGGATGGGGAGAGGAATCCGGGCAATCCGTCGAGGGACGGGGGGAAGGCGAGGAAGGGGGTTCGCGGGACGACGAGACGTGCGAGGGTGGAAGAAGAGGAAGGAGAAAGGGGAACACGGGAAGAAAAGTTGCCGCGGATTGCCCAATGGGACAAATGGGAAAGGACACGCAGGGAAAAAACTGAAATTTTGTTATAGTTCTAGTTCCCGCCATAGAGGAATTTCGAGAAATTCTTTTAAGGAGACATTTTTGAATATTTAAACTTTGGAAATATGAAGAAAAAAAAAATTGAGTTTTTTTTCTAGACTAGAATACCCCCTTAAGTATCATTTAAAGAAACATTGTGAATTTTTTCAAAATAATAGAAAAAGACTTGTTTCAAATAATTTTCGGAGCATACTTTGTGATTTTTTTCTATCGAGGGAATTTCGTATAATTTGCGTTTCGGCGTGGAACGTATCTAGATATTATCCTCAAAAATAAAAAATAAAATATTTTTTAAGAGCTTAAAAACTTCAAATGTTTAAGGGAGGTATGTAAGAAATCGGTCGAAATTCGGA
Source organism: Glyphotaelius pellucidus (assembly GCA_936435175.1). Classification (NCBI taxonomy): domain Eukaryota; kingdom Metazoa; phylum Arthropoda; class Insecta; order Trichoptera; family Limnephilidae; genus Glyphotaelius; species Glyphotaelius pellucidus. Next base: position 9,311,901 of record OW386563.1, on the reverse strand, counting down.
TAGCGGCGGCTTGAGTGGCATTGCAACGCCTGACGGGTACTCGCTTGTGTCTTATAAATTCGAATAATGAGCTATACATACCACGCTGTATATAAATAAATGTATTGTTATGTTTCTCACGCAGCGTTTAGTATTTCTCCCACGGAGTAATTTAAAAACAATTGTTTTTAACAGGAAACTTTCTAATTTGCGCTCTAAAAGTTGTGAGTTCAGAAAATGAGGGATCGGTTAGTTGCCAAAAGTTGATTACCAAAAATGTTAATAACTTACGTTTCATTCAGCTTTTATTTATTTAAAAACTAGCTGGTACCCGGCATGCGTTGCAATGCCATATTCAAAGACATAAATTGTTGCTCCCTGCATGTCATTGCTTGGTGTAACTATAAGTGACCAGCTCAGGTATGGGGGCTCCATCGAAGCCAAAGTTAAGTTAGCCTCTCAAAAACTGGACTTACAAAGTTAACAACTGCTAACCCTGTTCAAATCGCAAGTGCGCCTCACGGTTGAATTTGGCAGCCACCTCTGGTCTGGAGCTCCAAAATACTTGAAAAATACCCTCGACTCTGTGCAGAAACGGGCAGTCCCTTTGATAGAATATCCCATCTTAACAAAACGGTTTGCAATTTTTAGAGCACATTTGTCGAGTGGGAATGCCATCCTTGTTCTGCCGGTATTTCAGTGAAAGATGCTCCGAGGAACTAGCATCATTGACCCCTTCGGCACCGGTGCATAGTCTGGAAACACGCCAGACGCGTGCCCAACATGTGTACACGGTAGAAATTTGTCACATGGGAACGGGTCGCTTCTTCGACGGGTTCTTGTGTTCAACTGCTCGGCTGTGGAACGATTTGCCGGCCTCTGTGTTTCCTCCTTCCTACAACATGGGTCTCTTCAAGACCAATGTTCATTGCTTCTTCTCCTCAAAAAGCTTTTTTTTTACATGAGCTCCACACAGCAGGCATGTCATATGTCATCTTTGGGGATGCTGTGTGGAGGGTTTTTAAGGAAAAGGAGGAGAGGAGAGTTCTGGGGAGAAAAGGGGTTTAAGTGGTGGGTAGGAATCTGGGGTTCAGTGTGTCCTGGTCATCCGCCTCCAAGACCTAGACAAACCTCACCCCATGAACCCGGGTACCCCTGCTAAATCACCAAATGTAGTGAACCACTTCGGGGAGACCTATGTCAGAGGTGTTGGTTATCCATTAAAGGTTCCCGGGGCGGCGGTACCCATTCCCGCCTCCCAAATTGAAAACGCTTATGTAAAAAAAAAAGATGTATTATAGAAGAAAAACTTTGTTTTTTATTGATTTTTTGTACATCCCACAGCGCCCTTGAAATAGTTTTTCACCCAAAAGGCGCTACAAAAATTACCATACCTATCGACATGTTTTCTGCAATTTTCACACACGCAACGGAAATTAGTATGTTTGATGTTAGGGGCCATCCATAAATTACGTCATACGAATTTCATGATTTTTTGACTTCCCTCCCCCCCCCGTCCCTGTCACACATCGTCACATTTGTGAGACCCCCACCCTCTACTGTGACGTCACATATTTTGCAATTTTACATCTAGCAAAACAGTAATTTGAAATTTATTTTTTTAGTTTTGCGTTTTAATAATTAAGATTTTTACATGTGACGTCACAGAGCTGACGACCCCCCCCCCCCATACCTCTTGTCACACAGTGTCACACTTCTCTACACCCTTCCTCCCTTAAGGTGTGACGTAATTTATGGATGGCCCCTTACCACCAAAAATTCGCCTGAAAAAAAATCACTAACTAACTAACCATCACGCCGTTTCCCTGCAGGGGTAGGCAGAGAGGACAGACCGCCAAACAACTCGGTCCTGGCACACACGCTTTGCTTCACTCACATTCATACATCGTCTCATACATGCTGTTCTATTATTCTGACTCTTGACATCGCCCGACTCAAGTATCTGATTCACTTGGTCGTGCCATGTCTTCCTCGGGCGTCCCCGACTTCTTCTACCATTCACATTTGCGTCATATATTCTTCTTACACTCCTTTCTTCGTTCATTCGCTCTACATGCCCAAACCATCTGAGGGTCCCTTTCTTAATCTTACTCATTATCCTTACATCAGCCTTGCATTCTTTGCCGATCTCCACATTTCTCACACATGGTTTTACCACACATACGCCTCAGGGATCTACTTTCTACAGCATTCAGTGTACTTTCATCCTTCCTCTGCCAGTTCCATGCCTCACTGCCATACATCAGGGTAGGTACCAGGACTCCATTGTGGACTGCTAGTTTTGCTCCTTTTGACAGTTTTTTATTAGCGAAAAAAATTCGCGATTGACCGAAAACGGGGAATTTCGCTCTTTTTAGTTAAAATGGCAACATTATTAAAATAACTATTCTAATTAATATAATTAATGCGGGAGTTTGGATAGAGAATGTTTGTTCGTTTGTCCTTCTTCCTCGTTGCTACAGACCGACGATTGACGTGATTTTTTGCACAGTGGAGCGATTCACTATTTATTGTGATAAGACAACTAGTTTTTCCAAGACAACTGCTGTCAGATTTGTGTTATTGTCTATGGCTGTTGTTTGCTTTTCCTTGCTTTTCCTGCTTGTGTCAGGCCGACTTAGCCGATTTTGAATAGTTTAAAACACGAAATACAGTAAATATACATGATTATTTATCCACTTAACGTATGTTTAAAGTTGTATACCATTGATTTGACATATGCGAAATTTCTTTTCAATCAAATACGCGTGAATTACTTAGTTTGTCAAAATTAACCTAAAAATCTACTTTCTGCACGTAAATAATTGTTTCTTGTACTAATTTTTGAAATGGAGTATAATTTCCATAATCTTTGCATAAAAGTGCGGCGGTTAGTGGTTTTAGCGGTTAGCGGTTAGCGATTTCGTCCCCAAATATTAAATTGTGCTGTAGATGTGGATTTGTAATGGAGATATGTTTTAAAGTTAATTTAACGAAACAATTCTTTAAATTAAGCTCCTATTTCTCCAATAGATGTCTAGGAGGCATGCGACGAGCGGGCAACTCGAGATGTTGGTCAGTCGGGTAGAGTGGTCATGTTTTCAGTTGGTTGTTGGTCATTCACCGATCCATAAGGTTTTGGAAATGGAAGGATGGGTACATTTATAAATTAAACAATCTCTTGCTATACAAATGTCTCGTATATTGCAGTAAATGAATCCACACTACTATAAAAAGCTTTAATCTCTTTGTGGATGGATTTGGCAGTTAATTTACTGATTTTAAATCTATTTTTGCTACTACCACCTCTCTCTAAACTGTCTGCCAATGAAAATGCACGCACGCTTTGTCAAAGAAGGTTTGTTGAATCTAAACTCTTAACTGTAACCTTTGATAAAACTAGAGAAAAACATCATCCACATAGAGAGATTCAGCATTAAAAACCTAGGCAGAATGTTACATATTTTACATAAATAATAGAATAGTTCACAGTTTACAGGAACATAGTATTATAATCATAACAGTAAATAGCAACACCAATACGTCGGAGTGACCAATCACAGGCATCCGGAACGTTGGTGTTGGCAGCTCTCTGTGCCGTGAAGGAGCGCACGTAGTGGAGTATCATTGTTCCTTGTTCATCAGGGCGTTTGGAGTGGGAGTCGTGTCGGACCCTCGGCAACAGATAAAATGACTCAAGAAGAAGCGACATGAAAGCAAAACAAAAGAAAGATTAAAGAGTACACATAAAAGGCATTCGTATTGATATTGGTCTGTGAAGCTATTGAACGACGATCAATTAACAAGAATCATCATTATGAAAGAAAAGAGTTCTCACAAAAAATAAGTAAAAGACAACAGAATATGGGGAGAATTCAATATTATTTATCTTGATACACATATAAATATGCACATTATACTAACACACAAAGATTATTATCAGTTATTGACGGCCTCCATGGTCGAGCGGTGAGGCTCTCGACTAGCAATCCGGAGGTTGCACATTCAAATCCCGGTGTGCGCAAGTAAATTTTATTTTTATTACTTTGCGTTATTCCACAAAATATTCAGTTAAAATAATAAATAGTATATTTGCAGCACATTCCAGAGTGGAAGATACTGTTGTGACACCATCATTCAGAATTGAAACATTGAATGAAATGGTTTTAGCCATGCTTGGTGACCAGCCAGCCAAGTACTTCCCCATCTTCTCTCTCCGGGCGGTTGGGAGCAGTGGCAGTTGGGACTCCAATGCAAATAATGAGATTATTAAGAATTAGGATAAATGAAATAAAAATTAGCAATGTCCGTTCCTCAGTCTCTGGTGATTCCTGTGTCGGCTGCACTCTGCACTACTTCCTTCCAGCTGGTGGATGCCTATTGACCATCATCTTGGACGGCAGGACCATTTGAATCAAATCTTTCAAAATACAATAGAAATTCATATGAACAAGTCATAAGTAACGTGAATGCGTATTCCAGCTATTGTTGAACTACAACGCCAATGTATTGATAAGCTTTTGGATTCCACACAGTAAAGGTAGTACTACAAGTGAGGGTTTATTTGAGTGCACCAATTCTGGGACTACTGCTAAATACCGTATACGTAATGTATTCCTCATTGCCCCGCATGGATTACTAATGCTGACTCAGTGGACATGTTCAGTCATCACCAAATACTAAATATTGTTGCTGAGGCAGTTCACTTATGTATAATACTGTAACATTTTTAATATTCTTATGTAAAGGCCCCTTAAAGGACGTTAATAATAAAATAATTAAACACAAAATATTTTAACTCACCAGCCCGGAAGAACTTAATTCAATTGCTGGTTCAATCTTTAGCAGCACTGGATCTTCCATATCTTGGCTGGGCCCTCCGTCAGTTCCAAATAACTGGCAACGAATGCTTGCCCTCTGCGTTCGGGCATCTCATTTTAGATTGTCCCAGGCCTTTTTTAGAGCTGCGAAGGACCTGCAACGAGAAATCAATTTGAACGTATAGAAACGTGTTGATAATATTGATTATATAGTGGTGTTTACACAAAGTCATTTGTTTTCATTAAGTAAAAATGTATTAGTGCATTTGCAAAGTTTAAAGAAGTAAGTTATTATCATGAGCATATTGCAAAAAAATCTTGTTTACCTAACCATATAGCTGGAGATTGTGTTATATAATAATAGATTGAGTTGTTTGGCGGTCCATCCTCTCTGTCCGTCTTCAGCCTACCCCTGCGGAGAAATGGTGTGATGGTTAGTAAAATTAGTCAGTAAAGTATCAACGGTTCCTGGGATTAGTTGCAAATTGTTTAGAACTCCGTTGTTGAGATCAATCATCGACATACAATATAAAAGGATGAATATTTGATGCAGCTTTCAAAGAAAATACAAGAGTGCATTGCTCGCTTATTTTTATAATGATATGAGAAAAGCTAATATCTTTTGACTGTTGTAGATTCATTTCATATTTGAATCGAGGACCCATGTTCCATAATAAGCACCAATGAGGCAGTCCCGCTTTCAAGTACCCGTAAGTACTTTAGCACTGAAATAATAAGTAGTGGTGTGTTTGGAAATAATATAAAAACTGGCAGCTCCGTCTGGAAGAGAGGTGGGAGAAGAGAAGGGCCTCCGCCTAGAGGAGAGTAGGTGGCTGACAATGCAGTTAATTTTAAAGAAGTGTTTGCTTATCTTTGAAAGAATTTGTAGATTAATGTAACTATACATTAATCTGCAAATTGGCGACAATCCTACGCCTGACAATTTGACCTTGCTGAAGGTTATCATCATGGATGTCATCTGCATGCAGTCCTTCGGCAATTCGCCTCAAGTCATCTTCGACACGCAAGTCTGCTGGTTCTGGAAGTCTTGCGACGAGGGCAATGTTGTGGAGAACCGCACAGGCGTTTATTATTTTAATTGTCATCAGAGGTGAATAATGAAGCACCCGATGCTTCAGCAGACAGCGCCATCTTGACTTTAAGAGTCCAAAGCAACGCTCGATGCAGTTCCGGGCCTTGCAATGCATGTCTGTGTACACAGATTCTTGCGAACCGGGAACTGCATTTAATACTGGGGTCATCATGTACGGACGGAGTGGAAATGCAGAGTCTCCTGAAACAAACATATATTTTAATATAAACAACATATTAATTGTAATCAATAAAATGTTTATTAAAAAAATACATGAAATTTACCTAATAACCACACAATTTCTTGGGTGCGTACTTGTTCAATGTATGGTTTCACAGCCATCATCTGCCAAATGTGAGCGTCATGTGAAGCTCCACCAAATCTTGCACAAACGGACAAAAATTTTAAATTTGAATCGCAGATCTGTGGACAATATAAATAATATAATAATATTGATTTGTCTGCTAATTTGTATTTGAATCGTATTTTTAAAAATTAACAAAATTGGTCTCCAGCTGCCTCTCCTCTCTTGCCTCCTCCCTCGCCTCTCTCCTTTCCTCTAACAACATCAAACGCTCTGCTACGGAGAGCCCCCTACTATTAGCTGAAACAAAATAATCAATTAGTATTTTGACGTTTGTTATTTGTCACATACCATTTTATAGTATTTCCAAACACTCTTCACTACTTAGTATTTCAGTGCTAAAGTACTTACCGGTACTTGACAGCGGGACTGCCTCATCGGTGCTTATTATGGAAAGTGGGACCACGTCAACTTGCTCCATTTCCAGTGATGGTGATGATGACGGAGTCCTTGATTCCGATATTGAAATGAATCTACAACAACAGTCAAAAGGTATTAGCTTTTCTCATATCATTGTAAAAATAAGCAAGCAACCCTTGTATTTTCTTTGAAAGCTGCATCAAATATTCATCCTTTTATATTTCATGTCGATGATTGATATCAACAATGAAGTTCTAAACAATTTGCAACTAAAATCAGGAACCGTTGATAATTTACTAACTGAATCAAGCCATTTCTCCGCAGGGGTAGGTAGAGAGAACAGACCGCCAAACAACTCAGTCTATTATAATACAACATATTCTCCAGCTACATTTTTATGTCAACACGATTTTTTAAATAATATACTTGTATTATTAAGCTTAAGAGATGATAATAACTTACTTACGGTGTATTTCACCATCTTCTTGATAGCTTATCCATAGGATAATATATACTAACAAATAATTAATAATACTCCACTATAGGTAGAAAACTTGGCTAACTTATCCGATTTATAGTCACCATTTACAAGTTCGAGTAGGTATAGAATAGTAAACTCCGACTTTATAAGTAAATAAATCTTAAATTGGAAATCGAAAATATACAAATTCCTATGGAGTTATCCAAAGCTATCAAGAGGATGGTGAAATACTTCCATATGATGATAATAATTAGAACTTACGGGTACGGACTCCGTGGCGGTGTGCCCATATGCCGCCTCGGGTGCTATCACCGCTAGCACCCTTTCCTCTAAAGGTGTCAAGGGCTGTGCCATACTTGGGCCACCTCCAGTCCCTCCCATTTCTATCCTCAACCCGGATGCCTTCTTCTTTACAGCACTCCTACAATCCCTCCAAGTCTGAAATAAAGACACATTTTGTACTACAGAAAATATAATAAAATTCAAATTATATTAATAAAGAATGTTGAAATGTATAATTTTTAATTGAATCCATAAATTGAAGTCCGTACCTTGTTGTAACAATGGAAACATAATAGTGGTTATAATATAATTAGTGCATACCTGTTGCCACATCTCGCCTGTCTTTTCACACCCGAACTCCGTGGCATTTAATGCCACCGCCAGGGAGCGCCACGCCAGTTTGTCGTTTATGCGGCCATCTCTTCCATCGTGGCGCCCCGTAGCCATTGCCGGCCTCTCCTCCATCCAAGCGACGAGCTTCTCGATTTGGCCATTTGTGGCACGTTTTCTAGAAGACATCTATTGGAGAAATAGAAGCTCAATTTAAAGAATTGTTTCGTTAAATTAACTTTAAAACATATCTCCATTACACGGATTTGAATGTGCAACCTCCGGATTGCTAGTCGAGAGCCTCACCGCTCGACCACGGAGGCCGTCAATAACTTGAAATGACTAATCTGCAAAATATTTTTATTATTTCTTTATTTTCCCATATTTTTGTAAAAAATTTTTTATTGTTGCCGAGTTGTTTCTCTGTTGCCGAGGGTCCGACACGACTCCCACTCCAAACGCCCTGATGAACAAGGAACAATGATACTCCACTACGTGCGCTCCTTCACGGCACAGAGAGCTGCCAACACCAACGTTCCGGATGCCTGTGATTGGTCACTCCGACGTATTGGTGTTGCTATTTACTGTTATGATTATAATACTATGTTCCTGTAAACTGTGAACTATTCTATTATTTATGTAAAATATGTAACATTCTGCCTAGGTTTTTAATGCTGAATCTCTCTATGTGGATGATGTTTTTCTCTAGTTTTATCAAAGGTTACAGTTAAGAGTTTAGATTCAACAAACCTTCTTTGACAAAGCGTGCGTGCATTTTCATTGGCAGACAGTTTAGAGAGAGGTGGTAGTAGCAAAAATAGATTTAAAATCAGTAAATTAACTGCCAAATCCATCCACAAAGAGATTAAAGCTTTTTATAGTAGTGTGGATTCATTTACTGCAATATACGAGACATTTGTATAGCAAGAGATTGTTTAATTTATAAATGTACCCATCCTTCCATTTCCAAAACCTTATGGATCGGTGAATGACCAACAACCAACTGAAAACATGACCACTCTACCCGACTGACCAACATCTCGAGTTGCCCGCTCGTCGCATGCCTCCTAGACATCTATTGGAGAAATAGGAGCTTAATTTAAAGAATTGTTTCGTTAAATTAACTTTAAAACATATCTCCATTACAAATCCACATCTACAGCACAATTTAATATTTGGGGACGAAATCGCTAACCGCTAACCGCTAAAACCACTAACCGCCGCACTTTTATGCAAAGATTATGGAAATTACACTCCATTTCAAAAATTAGTACAAGAAACAATTATTTACGTGCAGAAAGTAGATTTTTAGGTTAATTTTGACAAACTAAGTAATTCACGCGTATTTGATTGAAAAGAAATTTCGCATATGTCAAATCAATGGTATACAACTTTAAACATACGTTAAGTGGATAAATAATCATGTATATTTACTGTATTTCGTGTTTTAAACTATTCAAAATCGGCTAAGTCGGCCTGACAGAAGCAGGAAAAGCAAACAACAGCAATAGACAATAACACAAATCTGACAGCCGTTGTCTTGGAAAAACTAGTTGTCTTATCACAATTAATAGTGAATCGCTCCGCAGGGATAGTTGGAGGCCTGGGAAGTGGCATAGACTACTTTTCATCCCGGAAAAACATTTCATTGCCGTGGGCAAATTCTTAGTGTAGTAACATCTCCCTAATATCACGCGAACGAAGCCGCGGGTTGTTGAAGAGAGACTAGGCCCTGCGGGCGGCGGGCGACACGGCAGTAGCCTAGTCACAAAGCCTATGTCAGCTCTCAAGATGCTGTGTGGAAGGTCTTTTTGTGGAGAGGAAGGAGTGGTCGTTAGTTTTAAAGAGACGCAGAAGTGACCCGTTGTCATATGACAAATGTCAACCGTGTAGCGCGTTTGGTATGTTACCTGACTATGCACTGGTGCCGAGGGGTTAGTACCTCGGAGCATCTTCCATTATAATACCGCTAACACAAGAACAGCATTCCCACTTGAAACCTTAGCTCTAAAGATTTACCTTAAGTAAATAAATCGATTATTGATGTAATAATATATTGTTGATGATGTCGTCTGACCTTCGATAGCATGAAAAATTACATGAAAAGAAGATGAATTCATGGAACATCTGCATACCCACGCATGACACAGCGATGAGGTAATGCGAATCCATATTGTCTGCATAAATTACTATGTCGTCATTTACATAAGGGGTCTGTAAACTTTTTTATTTTAATTCAAAAAGATAAATTAAGATAATATTAACGACTCTTAAGGCCCGGCTTCCCGCATTTCCACCGATTTATAACATTTTTTTTTTGACGTGATAACGTCTTATAAATCGATGAAAGCCGACTGCATGCACGAAAAAGCATGACTCATTGTCACGTTGTCACGTTCCGCCTGAGCCGAGCGTACAAGCGAGAACGCGAAACAAGCATTCGGCTTATGACTTATCTATCTCTCTTCCAATCGTTATTATATGACGTTATCACGTAAAATTATCGTCCGTAAACCGACTTTACAGACAACCAAATTTTTTAATTTTAAGTTTTAAAGCTCTTAAAAAAATTATTTATTTATATGTTTATATATTATTCTTGAAGGTAATATCTGTACATTCCCCACGCCGAAACGGCAATTATATGAAATTCCCTCGATAAAAAAATTCGAATTCAACAATTCGTCAAAAGATGTCGCCACTTCCGTTAGGAGGACGCATGGGGACGTGCCCGAGGCAGGTATAAGTGCTACGAATTTGTGAATTTGTATTATATCTCCGGATATGGAAAGATAAACGTTTATACTCAGTTATGAATAAAAGTATTAAGCGACTATATATTACATATGACGTCATTGCATGTACCGGTTACTGCCCTGGTGACAGTGGATCCGAGGAACGGGCTACTTTTGGAACCGGTTCCTATTGGATTTATAAAATGGCCACCAACACCTGGGCAAAGCCGAACCAAAAGCCGCCTTTAAGGCCTGTTCAGACTAAGTCAGTAGTTTAGTCGAGTGGCGAGTAACTCACCACTTGACCCGCCGAAAATCGTTCGCGTTACTTTCAAGTAGAGTACATTATTGCCCGCCGCCCGTTGCAAGATGACGGCGGTTGACGGGCTGCTCCAAACAAAGTAAATACGCTAATTAAGCATATAGTAATGCTTAGAAGAGGTGAAATTTTAGAAGAGGTGGAAGAATAAATTAGTAAAATGAAAATAAATAAACTATAGGCACGAAAAGAGATTAATAGCAGCATTAATAGCGCCTACAAATGAACGCTGCTAAAACGGCGGGTTTGCGCGTGTTAGTGCGCAGGGACGCGTGGAAGGGATCGCTGCTCGCCGAAAATTCAGAACGAAATGGATTGAACGACTGAAGAGCTGACTAACCCACTCTACTAAAATTATGGTGTTCGGACGCGTTTAGTTTTTTTTTTTTTTTACATTAACTCCACACAGGAGGCTCTGAGGAAAATAATTTCCCTCAGGGCCTATGTCATCTTTGAAGATGCTGTGTGGAGGGTGTTTTTGAGGAGAGGAAGGAGTGAACATGGGTCTTGAAGAGACCCATGTTGTAGGAGGGAGGAAACACAGAGGCCGGCAAATCGTTCCACAGCCGAGCTGTTGAACTCAAGAACGAGTCGTAGAAACGACCCGTTCTCATGTCAACCGTGTACAAATGTTGAGCGCGTGTTTGGCGTGTTTCCCGACTACGCACCGGTGCCGAGGGGATCAATGACGCTAGTTTCTCGGAGCATCTTCCATTGTAATACCGGTAGAATAAGGACAGCATTCCCACCTGGCGCCTGTGCTCTAAAGATTTTAATCCGTTTGTTAGGTTAGGAGAATCTATCAAACGGACCGCTCGTTTCTGCACAGAGTCAAGGGTTCTTTTCAGGTATTTTGGGGCTCCAGACCAGAGGTGGCTGCCAAATTCAACCGTGGGGCGCACTTGCGATTTGTACAGGTTACTTACTTGTTACTACTATACTCTCCACTCGACTAAAATACTCTACCAATGCGAATGGGTCATTAGGGCCTATGTATTGTAGCAAATTGCGCTCGCGTGTATGAGTTTGTCGACACCTATCTTGCACATTCCTTGCCCAGTGTTCGGAGCGGCCTCAGGTACCAACTGAAGGTCGTCTCTCCTGCCCAAACTTAACGAACATAATACCACCATCATACTTCTATGGGCCGAACAACCAAACCATAGTCGTATATATTTCTGTTGTAGGTCTGCCCATAATCTTGTTTTAAGCCAATCACTTTCACTGTGGATAGATTTTTGAAGTGAAACATCTTAAGGGGTTATATACAGTCAGGAGGCTAAAAAGATTTTTGAAGAATTTTTCCTGAGAAGACTTATTTATTAAAGCAAAAATTTGTAAACATATTATGGTAACTTTTAACAGTATTTTAAGATTTTTTTTTTGTAAAAATAATAATTTTTAAAGCTGCTATAGCTGATCTCCAGAAGCTCCTCTCAAAAAAGGCATCTTGCGGTGACCATCATATCTCTGGATTGGATCATTTAAAATGAAAAATCCAAACTGATGTCCTTATAATAATAAATATTCCTCTAATTGATCGAAGGACAGAGCAAAATAAATTTTTTTGACAAAATGGCGGCTTCTCAAAAAAAATCGAATTTTTACCAAAATTTTGGCCTTATATTGAATATAAAAAAATATGTATTTATCGGTGAGAACAGGCCTTTGATCAATAACTGTAAAATATACTTAAAAAGTTTGTGTTTAAATTTGAAACTAATTTGTTCAGTCGTTTCTGAGACATCTTGGTCACCGACTTTGAAAACACAGTTTTGAGAAAAACGCGTTTAAAGTTTGCCTCCTACTTTCAAATGCTCTGACACGTCTTTACAAATATTACTTCGAAAATGATCGTCGGATTGACTTGAATTTTTTTGTGTATACTTAAATTTATTTATTTCATTTTTATTTAGTAAAATATTTACACATTTATGTACATTATTTATAAAATGTTTTGACTGTCCAACTAGGATGATTCCCGTTTTAGGACAGTCAAATTAGGATAAGTGTGAATATATATGGACCACGATTTATACAAAAAGGGGGAAAATTGAGGAAATGAAAAGAAGAGAAAGAATAAAATATAAAATTGGAAAGTTAAAAGCGTATTAACATACTTTAAAAAAAAAAGGTTTATATGTATAGGTTCTTGAAAAAAAGGGTTTAAACATATAGTTCACTTGTGTATGCATGGCATACAACAGTTATTAAAATGATAATAATAATAAATAAAAGGAATAAAAATATTTTAACACTTAAACTTAAAGGGAACTGGTGTTTGCTTTTCATAATAAAGTCCTATTAATGAGAACTATAAAGAGAACAGAAACAATAAAATAAAATAAACAATTAAGGTATGATTATTACTGTTGTATGCTTTGCATAGTTATAAAAATAATAATAAAATAAGTTTATTTATAAATGGCGTTTGCATTACAAAATAATAAGCTTACCTATATATTTTGTATGATGAAATAAAAAAAAGAGAAGTGATAGAATAAAATAAAATAAAAAGATACGTACATACATGCACATAATATAAACGATTAGAACATAAAAGGTATCTTTTACACAGTTTATTTTTGTCGGAATTTTTGTTATTGTTTTTGGTTTGCGTTTGATTTCATTTTTTGTGTAGTAAAAGTTCACTCTCCTTTCTCCCTAATTGATGAAACCAAGTAGTGGTCAATCTGCGAAGAACACCTGTGCTTTCGTTTTTCCAAGCATCAGGCATTAAGTTGTATAGTTTTGGACCTAAGAATGAGAAGTGTCTTTGAGCAGGAGATGTTTTGGTTGTGAGTGGTACAATTGGATTTCTCCGTGAGTGTCGGGTGTCGTGAGAGTGGTTAATAGATGGGTATAGGTGGCGTTGTTTATGGGTGTTTAAAATTAATTTTCTCATGTATAGTTGTCTAACATCCAGAACTCGTAACTCTTCAAATAGTGCATCGCTGTGATATCTAAATGGTTTTTTGAGGATTACCCTTAGTAGCGATTTTTGAGCTTTTTCTAATTTGTCCAAAACAGTTTTTGCACACCCACCCCAACCTAGGGATGCATAGTCTAGAAGTGACCCACACATAGCATGATAACATTACGAAAATGAAATAATAAAAAAATCGATTTCCAGAAAATTCTAACTTTATATAACCCCTTAAGAGAAAACCCCGAAAAGAGGCAAGAAGAGCCGAGAAGAGGCAAGAAGAAGGAAGATACGAATATAGGAGAAAAATAAGGCTCAATCCATTTATTTACTCCTGCCCATCCTTAATTCCAATATTGACTTATTAGGTTGCTGTGTATACCGGTCGAACTCCAACCTCCTTCCCATCCTCAGAGAGTGTGTTCCAATCCTAACAAATCAGTGCCCCCTGGTGTACCGGTCTCACCGGGACAGGAGTGCTCCTGGCTGGGGTGGTACAATCGTATCGTATCGTAAATAATAATTTTATTGTAATTCCAATACATAGAAAAGCTAGTAAAAGCTTCAATTTATCCGTAGCATATTTTTTGATGTTCATAATGTAAACCGATTCGTCGTAAAGATGAATCTAAATGGGATTTCACGTATAGCTTCATCTTAAGGCCCATTGTGATTTGAAATTCGGATGAAATGGAGAGGAAGCATTACAGTACCTACAAGTGTCAAACTGCGCTCATTGGCCGCTTTTATTATGACGGCCGGCGTAGTCCAGCGTTAAGGCTCTTGACTCGCAATTCGAAGGGCGCGGGATCGAATGATATGCTACGGATAAATTGAAGCTTTTACTAGTCCACTTTAGTAAGTCCACTCACCGCCACCCGTCGAGTTCAATCCTACACCTCCGAATGCGAAATCTTCTTCAAAGAATGGAGAATTAGCATCAACCCTTCCAAGAGCGCAGCCTGCGTCTTTTCCTGCAAATATTCCATCCGAAGGCCACCTAACATCCAGCTGTTCGGTCAAAACGTCCCCTGGGTAAAAAACATTAAATACCTCGGCCTAACCCTCGATAGTAAACTCACATAGAAAAAACACCCAAGAAATCCTAGCCTCAGCTAACAAAACATACGCAGCCCTCTATCCCATGCTATGTAAAAGAAACAAACAACTCTCTCCTAAAAATAAACTCCTAATCTACAAAACTACAATAAGACCCAAATTAACCTATGCCAGCCCCATCCGGGGAAACACTTCCAATTCTAACATGAACAAACTTCAAACTTTCCAAAACAAAGTCATCCGTACAGCCCTGGGCGCCCCCAAGTGGTTGAGGGTTTCCCAACTCCACAACGACTCAGAAGTCCCATTATTGAAAAACCACATCGTAAGCCTCGCGGAAACATTCTATGCGGGAATCCCCACCCACGACAACGCGAAAAAACGAAACATAAGAAACCCAAACAAATCCTCCGAAAAATCCCTCCCCCATATTGCAGCCATGTACCCTTACCCTTGCAAATAACAATTAAAAAAAAAAAACGAATAAATTCATTTTTTCGACAAACATAATTTTTTAAATTATAAACTCATGATGAAAGAGAAAGGGGCCTTTTTTGGCCCGGAGCTCTGTATCCCATATATCAAAAGTCAAAAAAGCTTTTACTAGCTTCTATATGTATTGGAACTACAATAAAATTATTATTTACATTACAAAAAATATAAGCGTAATTTTCATGACTTAACTATGAAGTAATTAATATAAGAAACAATTTTTGAAAAATTATCTTATTATATCTTATTATCTTGTCTTATGGCTAAGACTATTTTTGAGGTTTTGTATATTCTAACTTTTTTTTTTTTTTTTTTTTTTTTTTTTTTTTTTTTTTTTTTTTTTTTTCATTTACTCATCTGCCCTGATGATGGACACTGTAACGCTGTCCGAAACGTTGGCTAAAGAAGGAGGTAGCGAAACACGGCATAACACCCCAAAAACAATAACAAAAATACTTTTTGGCCGTGAAAACCTAAAAACATACCATTCTAACTTTTTTTCATTCTTATAAAATTATGCACAAAATAAATAAACATTTTTCGCTTACCTGCCTCTTGCGAATACGACGCGCGATTTTAAATTTTGTAGGCATGAGAATCGAAATATTTCTAGCGTTTATATTCCTCTTAAATCCAAATAAATGGAAAAATTCTGAACGGATCAGAAAACTTAAATCTGTTTCTGAAAGGTGATAAAATACGTTTTTTTTTAATACAAAAATATAAAAGTTTTAAAAAAGGCTCACCATACATTTTTTTGAACTAAAATTAGTGATAATGAAAAACATGAAAAACACGTACATATTTTATTACGCAAATTGTATTACAATCGTTGTTTGTCGTTTGTCGTTTCATGTAAAACAACAACATGTCAACTCAGTTGTTTGTCGTTTCATGTAAAAATATTCAATAAAAATTTCCAAAGTTTCATAATTTGTTTTAAAATTGCAATCGATAACTTTGGTTTCATAAACAATGTAAAATGTTTTCTCTTTCTAACACTGTTTATATCATATTTCTAACCATGATAGTAAGGGAGACTAAGGGGGGTAATGTGATATGAGATGGGGGCGGGATGGGTCTCAAAATGTCCATTTTTCACCAAAATACTAGTGTACTATCTGCCTACATTGACAGTAAGGGGCTAAAATTACGTCACATCTCAAGGGGGAGTAGAGAAGTGTGACATTGTTAGACAAGGGGTATGGGGGGGGGGGGGGGGGGGGGTTCATCAGCTCTGTGACGTCACATGTAAAAATCTAAATTTAAAAAAAAAAATATATAAAATTGCAAAATATGTGACTTCACACTAGGGGGGAGGGGGTCTCACAAATGTGACGATGTGTGACAGGGATTGCCAAACAAACATTTTTTTCTTTATTATCGAAACCAGCAAGCTTATTCTCTATGTTTTGTGGGATCGTTATCGAGATAACGGACGTGATCTCCTGACAAATTTTGCGTGATTTATTTGCTTTTTCTATGTACAAAAATGAATAAATTGTATATTAAATGAATAAATAATCATGCATTCTTGCAGCAATTCGTGTTTAAAACGATCTAAACTAAAATATGTTTCAGTAAATACGTAATAAACACACAAATATGACCGGAGATCACGTCCGTTATCTCGATAACGATCCCACAAAAAATAGAGAATGAGCCTGCAGATAAATTTTCGTGGACCCCCATTTTTTATCACGTCTGCGTGGCCCCCTGTCGAGTCTGGATCCACCTGGACCACTTTGGGAATCGCTGCTTTAAATGAACCGAATAAACATTTTGTTATCAATAACACGGTGAATGTGAATTCCAATGTATTTTTATTATTTTGAGTGTATGTTAGAGATAATATTGCTAGTTACCGTCAATTTATCAGCTCCCAGAATTCCGTTATCTAATTCAATAATCTCTCAGCTTTTTATCAATGGTTATAAACCGAAGTTAGCTACGGACCATTAGCAAAAAATATTGAACATTAGAAAAGAAAATAATACGGTGTCTGGAAATTAGTGGGTCAAGCGGGAAACTGGTGAAACCAGTTTAAATTTGGAAGACGGGATTTGGTACCGCCGCCCCGGGAACCTTTATTGGATAACCAACACCTCTGCCATAGGTCACCCCAAGTGGTTCGCTACGTTTGGTGATTTAGCAGGGGTGCCTGGGTTCATGGGGTGAGGTTTGTCTAGGTCTTGGAGGATGATGACCAGGACACACTGAACCTCAGATTCCTACCCACCCCTTTTCCTTCCCAGAACTCTCCTCTCCTTTCTTTCCTTAAAAACCCTCCACACTGCATCCCCAAAGATGACATAGGCCCTGAGGGAAATTATTTACCCCAGGGCCTCCTGTGTGGAGCTCATGTAAAAAAAAAAACTACATTACGACGAATCTATTAGTATATTGACGGCCTCCGTGGTCAAGGGGTGAAACCCTTAAAGAATTATGTAGTACAGTAATTTAAAATATTATATACTACATTTGTGAGTGGAAATGAGTGGAAGATACTCTCAGTATCGCTCTGGTGTAAGATCGCTGTTCAGAATTGAAACGTTGCTGGAAAAGCCTTGTTTGGTGACCAGATCTGAATAGCCAGGTACTTTCCCACCTACTTCTTCCTCTTCTCCATCTCCTTCCCGTCTACCTTCAGCCTCACAACATACCCCAATTGGGAAAGCACATCGCTCCAGACGGTTGGGAGCTGTTGGGACTCCTGTGCGGTGTTCACATTTATAAACATAACCCCTCAGGCTAATTTGTCCGGTTTTCGGAACAACTCGTGTAGGTCTCATAGAAATTTTAATTATTTTTACACGAAACGACAAAAAAGTTAGCCGACTATAAGATTTATAACACATAATTGTATCACAAACACTTGAATGTAAAAGCCATTTTATGGCGTTGAAATAAATAAATAAATAAATAAATAATATTAAATTAAAAAGCCATATTAAAAAACCTAGTACTTAAGTTTATAATTATTGCACACTCTATGTAAAATTATGTTATAATTATGAAATAACTCCTACGCCAAGCTCAAGAGCTAGCACTCTTAATTGGCGAAAGAGCTGGCACTCTTAATTAAGAAATTCATTAAAATGTGTATTTTACTATTTTGTTTTTCCTAATATTATGTCCAATGCTGCAACTGTGTTATAAATTTAAAAAAAAAAAACAAAAAAAATTAATTCATTTTTCTAACAAAATGTGTGTGTTTTTTCTGTAGTTTTAGTTTGAAAAAGTTGAACATTTTTATGTTTACATTCATAATTTTTATATTTAAAAGAATACAGATTTACTTCTACGTAATAATAAAATTGAAAAAAAAAACCGTTTGTTGTTGATTAGTGAGACACCTTCAAAAACTCGAAATTTGGGTTGAGTGTGCAGTTGAGACAATTTTATTACTTACTCATGTCCTCTGGGTCCTAATTTTCTCTGTGTCTTCTACTGCCCCCTTGAAAGTCTCAAACGCACACGAGAGGGCGTTATCGCCCGTGTTGAGAACCTATGCTCTATCTGGTAAAATACTCAGGTTACTCATAAACACCATCAAATCCAATGCACAAAAACTTGTGAAATAAACAAAAAAATTATGTTTTCCGAGTTACTGGTAATAATTTTCAAAATATCATACTAATGTTCCGGACCGTTTTGCCTCCCGGTGTTATCTTATAGCGTATTTAATATGAAAACACAGACATGTGTAAATAATAATTGATTTACGGCGAGCATTCGAATATTGCTTTCCTAAATAATTTGTTTATTTTTGTTTTTGTTTGTTTATTTACGCCTTTGGAGCATTTACAACAATCATGGAATATAGTAATAAAAGAAATAACAATTTTTCATATTATTATTTCTCTTCCTTTACACTAATAGAAAGGAAGCAAAATTATAAAGAAATAAACAATAAAATTTATATCAGAATTTTTGAAATTATTGATATAAATGTTGGTAAGGAATAAATGAAAATATCAAAGGAACCGAATTTATTTCCAAGTCTATGTAGTCTTTGGATTGGGGAGTTAATGAAATAGTTAGTTTTCGGCGGATAAACAAGTTCTGGAAGTCTCGTGTCACGATTTGGTACTCGGAATGTTACTAGTTTTGTTAAGTCAGGTGGATCAAGTGATCCATTAACTAATTTGAATATAAGTACCAGATCGCTCTTGGTTCTTCTATAATAAGTCAGTTAAATTAAGTAGTTTCATTAAGTTATCATAATTAATTTGTTCAATGGGTATAGAGAGTTTGAAATTAATGAATCTTAAAAAATTATTTTGAACTCTCTCAATTTTTATTTGATGTGTTTTAGAGTATGGGGACCAAATAGTGGAATTGTATTCTAAATTACTTCGAACTGAAGCAGTGAAGAGAATTTTAAATGAATAAAGTTGATGCAATAATGATCTCAAAACTGTTTGGAGATGTCTGACTAAACAACTGGACGATCGATATTTTTCTGTCAGAATATGCACGAGACCTCCGAACCAGGGGTTACTTTGGTAAAAAACATGTAATTGAGACTAACTCCAACTGCAAAAATATGATAAAATTTTATCTGATAACAGAAATGTTTATCAGATTTACCCGTTAAAGTTGACTTGTGTGAATATTAAATAAAATTCTTTCCTCAGTAGTGTTTTGACTATGGCGTTAGTCGAAATACTGTTCTTCGTTTCACATTTTTAAAATCGACCGTTTTAAAAAAGTGATTTGTACCTCCGGATTAAGAACCCGTGACCTCCGGTTAGTAAGCATTGCGTTTCGCCTCTAGGCCGCGAAGTTCTACGTGCTTTGTGACATTCTGAATTCAAAATAGTTCGAAGTTGGAGAGTGTGACAATTTCGAAACGTTTAGTTATTGTGATTTTGGAATATCTAGGTGATATAAAAAAGGTTTGAAAATTTATTATTTTTAAAGATATCTCGACTCCTAGACCCTAGAACATAAATTGGTTATCTTTTCAGAATTTAAAAAAAAAAATGTTTTTGAGATGTAATCGATGCAAGGTTGAAATAGTCCCACTGGTTCCGGGTCGAGAGTCTCGTACGATAAATCAGATATTATATATTTTTTAGATAATATGTGAGGCCTAACCCTTTCACACCGAACACGTATTTGAAAATACACATATTTTCGTACAGGCGATAACCCTTTCCACGCCAACTAGGAATCAAGTCAACTCAAAACTTCTTTGAAAAGTCATTAAGCTATGAAAAAAAAAAAAATTAAAATAGTCCATAACCAGTGATTCCAAAGTGGTCCAGGTGGATCCCCACGGGTCCATGGGAGACTCGACGGGGTCTACGTAGGCGTAATAAAAAAAAAAATGGGCTCCACAATTTGTAAGTGGGGGTCCACGAAAATTTATCTGGTTTTGGTAGGAAAGAACAAAAATGTTGGTTTGGCTTTACCTGTCAATACACTACAAAAAAAAAATTATGGGACCAAAAATAGACAGGCTGTATTTCGGTGAAAAATTGTCATATTGAGACCCATCCCGCGCCCATATCCCATCCCGCCCCCTCTCATATCCCATTACGCCCCCCCCCCCTCCCCACAACTCCAGCGTTTCTGTTTGAAAAATACATAGCTCCAGGGCTGACCCTGGTAGAACTAGTGTATTTTAAGAAGCGGCTGTTATAAAACCTTGCATATTCAATATTCAGTACAACGCGTGTCGAGTTTTGGAAATATGGTAGAAATGATGTAGCAGGGGTTCCACCGACACCAGTAAAATTTTGAAAGTGGTCTACAAGGAAAAATGGTTTGGGAGCCTCTGCCCTAACCTAACGTAACCTATTTAACCAATTTTTAATAATTTTTTTCATCACTTTTAATGACTTTTCTACGGAGGTTCTGAGTTGGTTTCATGCTGAGTTGTCTGGTCACCGCGATAACCATGTTTATAACGGTTCCATGCCAACTGAGAATAAAGTCAACTCAACACCTCCTTGAAAAGTCATCAAAAGTTGTGAAAAAAATAATTTTAAATTAGCCGATAACCCTATCCTAACGTAACCTATTTAACCAATTTTTTTATATATTTTTTTTATTATTCTAAATGACTTATCTGAGATGGTTCTGAGTTGGTTTAATTCCGAGTTGTCCGGTCACCGTTTATAACACATATATTAAAAGTTGACGTTTGTGTTTCTTTGATTTTTGCGCATTTTATTTTTTTATAGTTTTTACTTCAAAATATATTTTTAATATTTGTTTTATAAGCTTTATTCAATTTTATATATATTTTTTAAACTATGTAACATTGTATTTTTTTACACTAGCTCCACACAGTAGGCCCCATGGAAAATAATATTCCTCAGGGCCTATGTCATCTTTGGAGATATTGTGTGGAGGGTATTTTTAGGGGAAGGATCCACCTCCAAAATCATGCTGTAGCGGCGGCTTAAGTACCGCCGTACTTATTCGGGTAGCGGCGGTACTTAAGCCGCCGCTACCCGAATTTCTATCGATTTCTTACATATCTCCCTTAAACATTTGAAGTTTTTAAGCTCTTAAAAAAATATATGTTATTTTTTAAGATAATATCTAGATACGTTCTACGCCGAAACGCAAATTATATGAAATTCCCTTGATAGAAAAAATCGCCAAGTATGTTCCGACAATTATTAAAACAAGTCTATTTCTATTATTTTGAAAAAATTCACAATGTTTCTTTAAATGATACTTAAGGGGGTATTCTAGTCTAGAAAAAAAAAACTCAAATTTTTTTTTCTTCATATTTCCAAAGTTTAAATATTCAAAAATGTCTCCTTAAAAGAATTTCTCGAAATTCCTCTATGGCGGGAACTAGAACTATAACAAAATTTCAGTTTTTACTATTTTTAAAAAATTTGGAAAGTCATAAAAACTGCTACAAAAACGCATTTTTTTATTTCAAACAGCCGCCATTTTGCGATTTTTTTTAACTTTTCCTAAGTTTGGGCCATAGCCGCATTTGTTTGGATTAAGAATTATTATTATTATTTTTTAGATTACTGGGAGGGTTGCAATCGTGTCAACCAGGGCGCGCCATTTTTTTTGAGACTCCCCACTTCAACACCCTGTAACTTTCTGAATTAAATTTTTTTTAGTTAGACTCTTTTTTTAATGGATTCTTTAATGTTTAATAAATATTTCATAAAATAGAATTTGGTAAAAATATTATCGTTTTTTTTTGTTGCACCTGAAAAAACACCTACAATTCATGCCTCTAGACTAGAATACCCCCTTAAGATACCGTACACGAGATTTTTGCTCTATTTTAATCGAGTCATGTTTTATTAAGCATTTTCACAATTTTCGCTTCAATTTTATCTTATTAGCGCGCTCTGTCCAACATTCGTAATTACATATCTCTCCATCTTCTTCTTTTCTTGCTCGGATACGGGGCCTTAAGAAATGCGCGGAGTACGGAAACTATAGGGTATTTTTTTACAACTCCGGTTATTCAGGTCTGAAAGGGTTAAAAGAATTTTCTTAATTTTATGATTTTCGTAACGATAAGCGACTCAATTAGTTTAAGATAAATCTAATCATAAAATGGTTTTATCTCTTTCATATCTGGATGATTTTTCTCTGGTTATTTTTATTTCACTGTATGATATGTTTCTGGTATTTTTCGCATAATATATTATCGTAATATCGCGGGTACTGCAAACTGCAATTAGGTAACTTCGAAATCAGCGTTTTTGAGTTCACATTAAAAGCATAAGGAAATAATTCATGTAGAAGCTAATTTTGGCACAGTTGTAGGGGAAGGTGTCCTTAACAACATACTAAAAGTACCAGGGGGTGGGGGTAGAGCTAAGCGTGAGGGGGGGGGTCTCTAAAGGTCCCTTTTTTAGTTTTTCGTTAACCCGTCTAATCACAGGAGACCCAAGTTGTCCCAAAACATCATATGCCGTTTTAATAACAGGAGACCCAGATTGACCCAGAGCGACCGTGCATTATTAAAAGTTAGATATCTCTCTTCCTGTCATATAAAAATTTGTGATTTCTTTTGTATTAGAGAGCGAAAGAAATGATGCTTCTTATTGTTCTAGAAATATACAAGCTGTATTGATTAGATATTTTACAAACCCGATCATAAGTGACGATTTTATTTTGCGCCAATTTGTGACGTAACAAACACTAAATTTAAAAATAAATTTGTATGAAAGTTGTAAAAAGTGAGGTGACAGTTTCATTACAAATTTTCCTATAAAAATGAATCTGTGTTTAAAATTTTTAGTTTATTTAATTTAACGTATTTTTTTGAGGAATCCCCAGGTACGTATTTTTAAGCCAATTTACATTTTCAATATAAAAATTTTAATGTTTAAAAACAAAAAAAATGATTTCTAATAAACACATCGGAAAGATTATTTTATCTTAATTTTAGAACAATTTTTGTTTTTGCAAAAAAATTACAAAATACCTAATAAAAAAGAACATTTAAAATGCATGGCAAGAATCGGGAATTTTGCACGCAAATCTTGACAGGCAAAAGTTCAAAGATATTATTTTCTCATTATTCGAAGGGTTAATAGCTCAAAAACGTTTTCGTACTAAATTATGTACGTAAAATTTTCTACAAAAAAGGTTCTTTAATTTTTTTTGCTAGGATTAATGTTAGGAGATGTGGAGGGGGGAATACTGAACCTACAAAGCAGCGATAGGCCAGATGATTCTAAAATTTCGTCAAAGCTGACACCAAGGAAGCGTACTCTTCAACTTTGTTTGGAGTAAGTTCCTCCGTGTTGGTCAGCATAGTCAAGATCTCTCTCTTCTCTTCCATTTCATTTTTAATAATAAACATTACATTTTTAACAATGAACATTTCATTTTTACTAATAAAACCTGTTTTTTTTTAAATTTTACATTTTCCCCCCTCAATATCTCCTTAAACATTGATCCTAATAAAAATATTTATCTAACCTTTTTTGTAGAAAATTTTATATAGATAATTTAGTACCTTGACATTTTTTCGCTAGAGTTAGTAGTTTTCGAGTTATTAAGGGGGGGGGGGGGGTAAGGTTTTAAAGGCGAAAAAAAGGCATATTTTCATGAATTTTTTTTGGAGATATGAATAATGTTGGCTTATTTCTTTTATACACACGTTATAGTATGACATCTGAAGTATCTTTGAAAAAAGAATGTATTTAAAATATCAATAAATAAGTTCGTGAGAGCCAATCTCCGGAGGTGACTTGAAAAAAGTTTTAATGCGATGAACATTAAGGACGGGTTGTTTCAAAAAATTTGATGGATTCATCAAATATTTGTTGTTAATTTTCACGTTCTGTGTAAGTTCTATTCAAGTTCTGTGATTATTTCAGTTTTGTTAAGCAGCTGTCCTATAACGATATAATAACAGATCTTGAATAGAACCTACACAGAACGTGAAAATCAACTTCAAATATTTGATGAATCCATCAAATTTTTTGAAACAACCCATCCTAAAACTCATAAACGAATCATTTGAAACAAAAAAATGAGATGCGTTTAAAAGGTGATATGTTTTTCCAGATAGTGATGAAGCGTTTTTTTTTGCAGCACGTTGAAGTCAAAAGTGCGATTTTTGCTAAAATTTTCGGTGAATTTATTATAAAATGGTAAAAAAAACTCTTCGTCACTACCTGTCGATTTATGTGCAAAAAGAGTGTGAAAAATTTCGAAATAATCGATTAAGTAAATTTTGAGTTATTACCTGTCGATTTATGTGCAAAAAGAGTGTGAAAAATTTCGAAATAATCGATTAAGTAAATTTTGAGTTATTACCTGTCGATTTATGTGCAAAAAGAGTGTGAAAAATTTCGAAATAATCGATTAAGTAAATTTTGAGTTATTACCTGTCGATTTATGTGCAAAAAGAGTGTGAAAAATTTCGAAATAATCGATTAAGTAAATTTTGAATTATAATGTTCACGGACTTAAAAAAATTATTTGCCAGAAAATCGTTTTAAAGTTTTTTCATACTTGAAATATACTTGAATAGAGCAAGAGGCCCGGTCGCTTGAAATGCTGTATCTTTGTTAGTTTTGCTTCGATTTACTTGAAATATTGACACAACACCCTTGACATGCTGTACATTTAGAAAAAAAAAAAATTTCAAAAATGAGTTTTAAAACCTTACCCCCCCCTTAACGAAAAACTGAAAAAAGAGAAAGCCCCTTTTTTAGAGACCCCCCCCCACCCTTAGCTCCACCCCCACCCCCCGGTCTTTTAGTATGTTATTAAAGACACCTTCCCCTACAAATGTGCCAAAATTGGCTTCTACTGAATTATTTCCTCTATTTTTCCTTCGTTGCCTGGACTAATATAGCTGATAATATTTGAAGTTTTTCGTCCGGTCATGTTTACTACCACAACGAAGGGGGCGAGATGGGATGTTTTTACTGCGTGCGGGCAGGGGCAAAATGGGATACATCAAGTAAAATGTTTCCAACACATCAATCTACGGTTTAACCGTACTTATCAGTATAAATGTTCAACAACACATTTATCAGATTGATTACCATCTTATTAAACAATTTCCCAACAAAGCTGATTTCGGAGTTACCCTGTAGTAATCATAGTTAACTAGCAGTTACAAACCCACTCAGCAGGTTTTTGCTGCCAGGCCCTTCGGGCGGCTTTTGGTTCGGCTTCGCCCAGTTAGTGTAGCTTGTCACCGGGACGAAGTAACCGAGACAGGCAACGACGTCATATGTAATATATAGCCGCTTGATACAACTATGTATTATCGTCAATCTTTCCATATCCGGATAGATATTAAATATTCGCAAATTCGTAGCACTTCTACCTAGGGGGTCCCCATCCGACCTGCTGACGGAAGTGGCGACATCTTGTGGCGAATTCATGAATTCGAAACCGAATTACAACTGTAGCTTTGTTTGAAATTCCTCGTACACAGATATCATTGAATTAAATGAAGACACTATGATCGAAACTCAATCGAAAATCTGGAAACAGAAAAATCAGAAAAAGATATTTGCACCTCTGAGACTCGAACCCAGGACCTCTCTCTTTCCGGGCGATTGCTCTTGACCACTGAGCTAAGGTGGCTATAGTCTCCAGCTCTCCATTCTCAGTAATATTATTTTTAAAATTTCGTGAACTTTCGATAAAACAATGCTGTTGCATTATAAAATTGGAATTTAAGTAATATTTTATTACATCTTTAAATTATCGATAAGAAAAATTATATAAGATTTTTGTAAAAAAGCCAGTCACCAAAAATTTATATTATTATTAGTAACGTTAATTTAGATAAAAATCTTTATCGTCTCTACGCAATTCGCTCCATAAGATTTTTAGATTGTTTAAAAAAATATTATTAGCACACTTTGTACGCTGACTTGTTATGCGAAAGATTGCACGAGCAATAAATTTTGATAATTTTTTAATCGTATTTTGAAAATCGCTGCCATTTTTTAACATTCTTACATTATAGTAGTAGGTTCATCCAAATTGCAATGTAGTTGTGAATGATGGAAACTTGGAGCAGGTGGATGAGTTTGCGTATCTGGGTAGTACGTTTACGAGAGATGGGAAGGCTGATAGAGGTATTGTAAGAAGGGTAAATGCAGGTAACTCGCAGTATTCTAGTCAAGAAAAAAATAAATTATTTTTTCTTCATATTTCCTAAGTTTAAATATTCAAAAATATCTCATTAAAAGGATTTTTCGAAATTTGCATTATTTTAAAAGTTATGACCATTTTAATGTCGCGGTTTAGACGGAATTTAGCCAGAATCTGAGTAGAACAAAATTTTAAACGTCTTTTTCTCAAAATCACTTTTTTCGAGACGGTTGACACGATATATCAAGTTCTAAATTGCTTGAAATTTAGTGTGAGCTTTCTCTATACATTAATCTATGGCGGGAACTAGAAATATAATAAAATTTCAATTTTTACTATTTTAAAAAAATTTGGAAAGTAAAAAAAAAACTGGTATTAAAATGTCTTTTTTATTTCATTTTGCGAATCGGGCAATAGCCGCATTTGTTTGGATTAAGAATTAATTTGTTTTTTTTTTTTTTTTAGATTACTAGGAGGGTTGCAATCGTGTCAACCAGGGCGCGTCATTTTTTTAGACCCCCATTTCAACACCCTGTAATTTTTTGAATTTTGAATTTTTTCGTTTGATTTTTTTTATGTATTCTTTAATGTTTAATCAATGTTTGGTAAAATAATGGCTTGTAAAAATATTATGTTTTTTTATTGCATCTGAAAAAAGACCCACAATTTATGCTTCTAGACTAGAATACCCCCTTAATGGAGGACTGGAATGCCTTTGGCGCTAATAAAAAACTGTCAAAAGAAGCGAAGCTAGAAGTCCACAATGGAGTCCTGGTACCTACCCTGATGTATGGCAGTGAGGCATGGAACTGGCTGAGGAAGAATGAAAGGAGACTGAATACTGTTGAAATGAGATTCCTGAGGCGGATGTGTAGTAAAACCATGTATGATCGTGTTAGAAATGTGGAGATCCGCAAATAATGCAAGGCTGATGTAAGCGTAATGAGTAAGATTGAGAAAGGGACCCTCAGATGGTTTGGGCATGTACAGCGAATGAACGAAGAAATTAGTGTAAGAAGAATTTATGACGCAAATGTGAATGGTAGAAGAAGTCGGGGACGCCCGAGGAAGACATGGCAGAATCAGATACCTGAGACGGGCCATGTCAAGAGTCAGAATAATAGAATAGTATGTATGAGACGATGTATGAATGTGAATTAGGCAAAGAGTATGTGTCAAGACCGAGTTGTTAGGCGGTCCGTCCTCTCTGCCTACCCCTGCGGGAAACGGTGTGATGGTTAGTTAGTTAGTTAGCTATCCAATTTTCAAACCAAAATCGCACGATTTTGCATTGCTTAAGTTCACTTTAAGTGCATTTGCGCACATCTGCCAATATATATATTTGCGTATATCTACATTCAGGCATTATGTCATCCGGTGGTCACAGTTCATTATAATATTGTCGGGAAAATGACATCACCGTTTCTAATCCGCCATGTTGCAGTTTTTCATGTCGTTACATTCTCCGTACATTCCGTGACGTGGATTTTTTAAGTGGGAAGAATTAGTAACAACAATTTTAAGTGCTAATCACTAAGGCAATATTAGCGGCTCTCAATCGAACATTTGAAACTGAAAAATTAGAAAAAGATACGGTCCCATCTAGAAATTGAACTCTGGATCTTAGCCTAGCCTCTATCAATGAACTAATGGGACCCTATTCCCTCCGGTCATAATTAACTGTATCATACTTCGACTAAGAATTGTCAGCCTTATCTTCATTTCTTAAACGCCTTATTAAGATCTGGGAAGGCAGAAGGTATGAGGGGTGGGTAGTCGCGATACGTAGGTTCAGCTGGAGTGTGCTCTTTAACTCTGGTTCTTCGCGGGAAGCAGATCCTATTCCTTTTTCAAATCGACTACTCCCAGAGAACCCGATTCAGGACTCGCACCCAAACCCGGAACCGGTCCGAGCCACTCGCGAGTCGGGAGCAGGTCCCGGGTTCGAGTTTTCTTGCGAGTTCCGGCTTCGATTTCCAGCTTTGAAGAGCTATTCTCTAAGAGATCGTTCTCCCGCGAGAAATGCTGTCAGATTTGTGCGATTTTCTACAGCTGTTAAAAGCTATGAAATAATCATGCATACTTGCAGGAATTCGTGTTTAAAACGACCCAAACTAAAATACGTGACAGCTCACAGCTGAAATTTTGACATCGGCCGATAGAAAAAGCAAATAACAGCCGTAGAAAATCACACAAATCTGACAGCATTTCTCGCGAGAGAACGATCTCTTATCACAAATTTTAGGGAATAGCTTTTCAGGAGTGACGGATATTTTAATTTGTCCCTTCCACTGCGATGCAAGGGATGGCTCGAAAGATTCCTGCTGGAGAGGTAAAAAGGTCTCCCTCAACCGATCTCTTCCGATACGGCCCGCCACACAGTAGGTGGGCAGACACATCCGTCAATCCATTCATATAAAAAAAGTTTTGCTAATGTCACACGCTTTCTTTTTGAAGTGAAAATTTCTTTAGCACCGTTGTGATTTGAAACTCGATGAAACGGAAACGAGCATCACTAAAAAGAGACAAACACATACATCTACAGGATTTAGCCTGCGAGAGAATGAGATAGTATAATCGATCACCTCTTTGTGCGGTGCTTCGTAGCCTTCCCACTCATGTCTACTTTAGTTTTCTGAAGGTTTCACTTCTACTGCGTGTGTTTTGCACACTCTGATTATTTTTTAGATTAGCCCCACACAGGAGGCCTTGAAAAAAACAATTTCCCTCACGGCCTTCCATGTCATCTTTGGGGATGCTGTGTGGATGGTTATTTTAAGGAAAGAGGAAGTACAGGAAGTTCTGGGAATGAAAAAGCAAGATGGATGATTAGACATTTAGGGGTCATAGTGTTCAGGAGTGACGTATGAATCCATCCCTCCCGCTGCGGTGCAAGACAACGGGTCGAGAGAGACCAGCTGGAGAGATCAAAGGGTCTCACGGCCTCTCCCGATCCAGCCTGCCGTGCAGCTGGTGGGCAGGCGCGTCCGCCGCCAAGGCCTGAATACGCCTCTCCCGTCAAACCAGGGCACCCTTTTTTTTAAATATAATGACCGCACAAGAGTTCTAACTGCTCCCGTCTGGAGCCAGTGAGACTATGGCATCCCCAACTGGGGTATCTTGTGAGGCTGAAGATAGTGGAGAGGGGAAGGAGATTGGGAAGAGGAAGGTGAGAAGTTACCTGGCTATTCAGATCTGGTCACCAAACACGGCTAAAGTCATTTCAGCACGCTTCAATTCTGAACGGTGGTCTTCACGAGGGCGATACTGAGAGTATCTTCCGCTCTGGAACGTGCCGCAAATAAAATTGTATATTATTTTAAATGAATTGTGAGTCGAGAGTCTTCACCTCGGGATCACGGAGGCCTTCATTCAGCAGATCCCTGCAGAATCACCAAACGCAGCACTTGGGGTGACCACTGCCCAAAAATTGCTTCCCGGGGCGGTGGTACCCATATCCCTCTCCCAAATTATTATTGCATACGTACAAGTAAAATATATATTCGGAGAACATATGAAGCACTTGTCCGCAGCATTTTGGAATATAGCTCCATTATTTGGGCTCCCTCTGAACAAAACCATATGCTAGAAATAGAAAGAGTTCAAAAAAGGTTTATGCGTTACCTGTATATTTATTTATTTATTTAAGGAACATTAACAGTCTTAGTAATACAATAAACATAAGAGGATGATAAAAAAAACAGACCAATTATTAATGTTCACAGATAGGTATTTAGAAACAAGACTAACTGAATATAAACTAGAATATTTAAAAAAATAATAAGAGTACAAATGTGAATTCAACAAATGGTAAACTAATACACAACATTAAAATAAGTGTGATTATAACTGAAATAGACTGCAAAATAGGGATTTGGGTTGGGAAGGGTAAGGGGAGGAGAGGGATAAGGGAAAGTTGCCACGCAAGTAATATAAAAATATTAGATACAATTAATTCATGTGTTATTCGCACCTAGAATGTTATACAGTGAAGTTCTGTAGCGACAGTAACTAGCAGTAAATACGTCAGCACGTGTGTCTATATTTGCAAATTTGTTGTTATGGTAGTAACATGTCCTTTGTATAAATTCATTTTGATTGGAATTGGTGTTGCATCTATCAATATAGAAAAGGGTATTTTGTCTACTATATCGAATGGACGTGTGGAAATTTATTTTGCAAACCGGGCAGTCAACTTTTGAGTTAATAATTTTGTACAGGAGCATCTGATCAGCGACAAGCCTCCTGTTGAATAGTTTTGTGATTGGAAAATGTTTCTCGATTTCGTCGTAAGAGTTGTATATGTTGAATGATTTAAAATTGAGGAATTTGAGAAATCGCTCCTGAACTCTTTCTAACCTGAGGGAATATACATACTATCCATTCCTGTATCCATCGTTGTTTTTATCAGGAATGCTCGATCTTAATTCATTAGAAGCCCGCCGAAAAATATTTTTGGGTAAGCACTTTTTTAAGCTAATCTCCGGCATTTTACTGAATCCGCCCATGTTGAAGGAGATTAACTTATATGTATCTAACGCGTACACTCGTGGGAGATCCCACGCACTTTTTTATGCTCCGAAAGCGAGAACTTCTTCCTATCAAAATGCGCCATTAAACAGAGCAATTCAACTGCTAAATGAATCTGTATTAAACATCGACATCTTCAATGTCACCTACAGAGAATTCAGTAATTATCTTCTGACATACGTCACAAGATAGTGAAACTGCCCCCTTACATTTTTATTTCTCTAAATCTTGTAATCTTCCCCATAATATTCTGTAACTGTTTTATGGAGAACCTGATAAAACAAATAAATATTGATTAATTAGATTTTAAATTATTGTACCTATTTCGTAAGAAACGATATTATATTATGAATGTTTTCCAGATAACGGTGTGATTTTCGTTATACATATTTATTACTACTTATCCGACTTCGGTAATTTTAGAAAATAAATAAAACTGTAGATTGATTACCTGACTAGTGACTAGTAACCAACCACAAATTGTCGATGGATAATTTCCGGTCTCCTGAAAACAATCTTATGTTTTATGATTCACTAAGGCTCAGTTGTTTCACAGAAAATTACTAGTCATAATATATATATGGTCATTCAGCCCAATTTTTGTTTCGATTAAAAAGTCTCCAAATAAATTGATTCTCCCTGCATGTCCTTTCCCGTGCAACCCCGTTCACCTCCCGAGTCCCCTTCCCCCCTGCGTTCCCCGCCTTCCCCCTCCCTGATCACCCATTTTCATTTATACAAATTTCAAAACGCCTGTGCTCACCATTATGTATAGCCTATACCTATGCGGGCATGCGCACAACAAATCACCAAAGTTTCATCGCAATCGGATGAACGGTACGGCAGCGCTTAAGCCGCCACTACCCGAATTTCTACCGAATTTGCATATTTCCCTTGACCATTTGAAGTTTTTAAGCTCTTAAAATATGTTATTTTTGAAGATAATATCTATACAACCCCCACGCCGAAACGCAAATTATATAAAATTCCCTCGATAGAAAAAAAATGCAAAGTATGCTCCGAAAATTTTTATTTTCACGTCTGTCTCTATTATTTAACAAGTTATATGTATGAAAAAATTCACAGTGTTTCTTTGAATGTTGTTTTAGACAACCCCCACGAGATTTTTGCTCTATTCTAAAAGAGTCGTCTTTTATTAAACATTTTCACAATTTTCGCTTCAATTTCATCGTTTTAAATATTAGCGCGCTCTCTCCAATATTCTTAGTTACATATCTGTCCATCTTCTTCCTTCCGAGCGAGGATACGGCGCCTTAATCTTTTTTTTAAAACAGTACCCACTCAAAATAAGAAGAAGGCGATTTATTTAAATAAGAATGTTAGAGGGAGAACATCTAAGCGAAAACTGTGAAAATGTTTAATAAAACACGACTCGTTTAAAATAGAGCAAAAATCCCGTGGGAATGTCTTAAATAGCATTTAAAGTAACACTGTGAATTTAGCGATTTTTTTTCTATCGAGGGAATTTCGGAATACCGTTTCAGCGTGGCAGAAGACATATATTTTTTTAAGAAACTAAAGTGTTCAAGAAAATCAAAAAGAAATTCGGAATGTTGAACAGCATGGCGGTTATTCTCTTCTGTTGATTACAATTTTTTCAAAAGTTGAAACGGACTGAATCGGCATTTAACGGGGACCTTTCAACTGTCGAAAAAACAAAAAAGGGGCTAAATTTGATGACAATGTTTAATTAGAATTTCTGTGAAACGATCCGTCCTAAGTTTTCCAAGATGTCCATATGATTCACAAATTGTTAAACATATTTTATTCATGTTCTATTTTTATGGTTTCTGCACGTTTCTCGGAAGTGTTTCCAACATTTTTCAAATTGCAACTCTTTTCTTGAAGTAGCTTGCAGATCTCTAAACGATTCTCGAAGTAATTTACAATTTTTTAAAATAATTTTCTAATTAATTTATGGATATCTTTACGAATCTCAAAGTAATTTCCGGTTTTATTTACGATTCTCAAAGTAATTTCCTGATTTCTTTTCGATTCTCAATGTAATTTCCTAATTTCTGTACGATTCTCGAAGTAATTTATTTCAGGGAGAAATATACAGATTTCTGTACGATTCTCGGAGTAATTTCAAAGATTTTCAATGATTTTCCCCGATTTATTGTTGATTGTTGAATTTTAATAATTTACACACTTTTATACAATATGCGGAGTATTTTCCGGATTTATATTATCGTTTGTATCCCGGAATAATTTTCAGATTCATGAACGATTTTCTGAGTCGTTCATTACAAATATGTGAGATTCTCCGGATAATACGCAGATTTCGATGCGATTCTCGAAGCATTTACTGTATTTCTATACGATTCGCGATGTTTTATCCAGACTTCTACACGATTTACGAAGTTTTTACGGATTTCTATACGAAGAATTCATCGGTAGTAGGAATATTTAGTGTGGCGGTACTTTAAATTGCAGATACAGACAGCAATCCATACAATTTCATAAATTGTTTATTAACACCCCAAACTGTGCCAACTGGCAACAATTAAAGATGATTGAAACGAGTGAGTAGTCGATGCTAACGATACTGTATTCACTAGGAGGGGCCGCTAGCTGCTAGCTGATCATCACCACCCGCGGCAGACCTTCACCCATGACCATCCCGGCACCATGTCCGGAAGACATAACAACTACACGGCCTACCAGGAGTTTCAGCAGCCGGGCGGCAGAAGGACTGGTAGGACTAGCTCTCTGGGCATCTCTTGCATCGACCATTTCATCTTTGGTTCATTGCACGTCTGTTTTCTTGCCTTTGGTGGAGTGTTCTGGTCCAAACTGCACGTTTTTTCCATTTTTTCGATTTCCTGAAATTGTCTACTTACTTTCTTGTGTTTTTTGCTTGCCTATGTGTTTTCTGTCTTTCTGGTGGACATTTCATTTTCATGGAATTGTATATACTTCAATGTGTTTTATTAATTGTCTACTTGTTTTTTGTCTTTTTGGTGGACATTTTCTTTTAATATTCAAGGAATTGTGTACCATGTGTTTGTGTTTTATGTTGTTTTGGTGGTGAGCTCTTGTCCAATTTGTACTTTTTGTTTGTTATTTTCTGCCTTATTGGTGGAGATTTCTTTACCATTTTGATGAAATTTCATTTAAATCATTTCCATGTGTTTCATTGCTTGCCTAAGTGTTTTCTGTATGTTTGGTGGACATTTTATTTTCATTTTCATTTTGAATTTTTGTTATTTCCCATTTTTATGGCGAAGATGTCTTAGATGAATTTGAGTGTTCTTCTTTAATTGGTTTTTCTTTCTTTATGGTGGAGATTTCTTATTCAATTTGATGAAATCGAGTTTCATTCGTTTTTGTTGCTTACTTATATGTTTCCTGTCTTTTTGGTGGAGAAGAGCTCTTGTCCATTTTGCAATTTGTGTGTTTTTTTTTGCTTGACTGTGTGTTTCTTTCTTTTTGGTGAAGAATTCATGATCATTTTATTCAGTAGCTCATGTGTTTACTGCCTGTCTGTTTTTTTTGCTTGTCTTTGTTTTTTCTTTTTTTGTGAAGTTTTCTTATTTAGTTTCATAAATTTGCACGTTTTTATGTGTTATCTGTCTTTTTGGTGGATTGTTTTAGTTCAATTTCTTAATATTGCACGTTTTATTGTTTGGGGGAGGAGTCTCTCTGGGCTGTGAAGGCTTCCATCAGTTATTTCACTACATCTATCTTAACTAATGGATTGCAATCTTTAGAGCACAGGCGTTGTATGGGTATGATGTCCTTGTCCTACCGGCATTTAAACGGCCGATGCTCCGAGGAACTAGCATAACTGATCAGCTCGGCACCGGCGCTTAGTCGGAAAACAAGCCAAATGCGCTAAACATTTGTAACATGAGAACGGGTCATTTCTTCGACTCTTGCTCAACTTAACAGCTCGGCTGTGGAATGATTTGTCAGACTATCTTGTTTGCTCAAGAGCATCACAGCATCCCAAAGATGAGATAGGCCCTAGGGAAGATATTTTCCTCAGAGTCAAAAGTAAAAGTCAGAGTAAAAAAAAACAACATATTTTGCTCATTGCATGTCTGTTATCTCTCCTTTCGCCTTTGGTGGAAGGTTCTTATACTGTTTGATCAATTTTCACGTTGTTAGTGTTTTCTTGTTTGTCTGTATGTAAATAATCCTTTTGGAGAAGTTTCTTATTTCAATTTGATGAAATTTCACATGTGTGTCTCCTTACACTTTTCTGTCCGTTTGTTGAAGTTTTTTTATGAGCGACTTGCATGTTTTGGTTTTTTATTATTTTGTTGGTGGAGTGTTTGCATTCAATTAAAAGAATAATTGCACATTTTTTAGTGTTCTTTCATTGTCTATGTGTTTTCTCTATTTTGTGCTGATTTATGGTACAGTTTGATGTACTGCATCTATTTGTCAGTGTTAAGGTTCCATGATCTATTCAGTAAAAAACACAATCCGTTAAGACGGGTGACCCGACAGTCTATCCGACCGGCCCAAATTCAGGGCGGCTACTGAGTGGGATAATGCGATGCGCTTTCGTTCCTTCTGCGGATCGCATAAGGCTGAAGTTTGCAGTTGGATAACGCCTCTTTTAATTTCCTGTAAAAGAATATCGCCAAAGTTCTTTTTTTGTAAAGTTCAGGCATAATATCATTTTTTTTTTGCGATTATCATAAAGAAAAAACTGAATTTGCCACATTATACATATCCAAATATCCAAAGTGGAAGAATTTGCACTTGAAAGTGTTTTTTTATAGACCTAATACTTTATTTTTTTCTAGGCTTATTAAAAGATTTATAAAAAAATGATCGATGTTTTGAAGGGCCAAGATATGTTCTACACGCAGTTTTAATTGAAGCATCTATAATACTTCTAACCGATCAAATTTTCCAAACAAAAACACATGATTTTGTATGATTTTGCATTATTTCGCTTTGCTTCTTCATCTTTAACAGTCAGTTTTCGAGGTTCTTGATGCAGATTTCTTGCTTTTTGTGTTCTGAATTGCATTTCTGGTCTGGAGCTCCAAAATACTTGAAAAATACCCTCGACTCTGTGCAGAAACGGGCGGTACGTTTGATAGATTCTTCCATCTTAACGAACGGATTGTAATCTTTAGAGCACAGGCGTCGGGTGGGAATGCTATCCATGTTCTACCGGTATTTCAATGGAAGATGCTCTTAGGAACTAGCGTCATTGATCCCTTCGGCACCGGTGCATAGTCGGGAGACACGCCAAACGCGCGCCCAACATATGTACACGGTTGACATTTGTCACATGAGAACGGGTCGTTTTTTCGACTCGTTCTTGAGTTTAACAGCTCGGCTATGGAACGATTTGCCGGCATCTGTGTTTCCTCCCTCCTACAACATGGGTCTCTTCAAGACCAATGTTCATTCCTTCCTCTCCTCAAAAAGACCCACCACACAGCATCCCAGATGCATAGGCCCTGAGGGGAATTATTTTCCTCAAGGCCTCCTGTGTGGAGTTAATGAAAAAAAAAAAAAAATTCGGTGGATATTTCTGGATGAATTTCATCTAATTGAATTCTTTTTTTTTTTTTAATTGCCGGCAACCCGGGCGTTTATTACAGTAACAATATAATACAAGAAAAGTCTGTAACCCGTCTCACTAGACGATGTCTGTTCTGAGACAGGTACATAAATATGCGTGCATGAACATATTAATACACAATTAGCATATTAAAACATATTAATCCTATAAATACATTTTTTTTTTTTTTTTTACATTAACTCCACACAGGAGGCCTTGAGGAAAATAATTCCCCTCAGGGCCTATGTCATCTGGGATGCTGTGTGGAGGATCTTTTTGAGGAGAGGAAGGAATGAACATGTCGGCAAATAAAAATAACACAGATGCCGGCAAATCGTTCCATAGCCGAGCTGTTAAACTCAAGAACGAGTCGAAAAAACGACCCGTTCTCATGTGACAAATGTCAACCGTGTACATATGTTGAGCGCGCGTTTGGCGTGTCTCCCGACTATGCACCGGTGCCGAAGGGATCAATGACGCTAGTTCCTCAGAGCATCTTCCATTGAAATACCGGTAGAACATGGATAGCGTTCCCACCCGACGCCTGTGCTCTAAAGATTGCAACCCGTTCGATACATACACACAAACATAACATACATACACAAACGTATACGCATGCATGCAGTATTCAGTTTTATTAAATTTAAGAGTTTAGCTAGCATCTAAAAACAATAACATTTCAACAAAATAATATAAAGTATTAAACTAGACATGGGTAAAACATAAGCAATATTAATAAGAAAGCATAAATCTCTAAAAATTTAAATATCGCATATATGCAAATAGAGAATCAGGATTAGACTTTATCGTGTGTTTTGTAGCTAACCTATGTGTTTTCAATTTTGAAGACAAAATCTGGTTGAAACCGACCAATAATTGCACTTATTAATGTATTTTTTCTGTATTTTGTTAATTTTTTGGGGTCAACGTTCGTTCGAATGAACGTATTTGCTTGTTTATGACATTAGCGTCAATTACCTCATGTTTATGAAAACCTTTTTTCATTACGATGATTTACATCGATTGCACTTAATCTGTTTTCTTACATTACTCACTGTTGGAACCACTGGAGAGATAAACCTGTAGGATCGTGTTTTTAGTGCCTGAAATAAGGACTATTTTATCTTGCTTACTTCAAACAAATAATAATTTTCATTTCCCTGTTTAGCTTAAGGCGGTATTCGAGTCTAGACAAAAACATTTTTTTTCTTCATATTTCCAAAGTTTAAATATTAAAAAATATCTCCTTAAAAGTATTTTTCGAAATTCGCACTATTTTAAAAGTTATAACCATTTTAATGTCGCGGTTTAGACGGAATCTAACCAAAATCTAAATAGAACAAAATTTTAAACCCATTTTTCTCCAAACCACTTTTTTCTAGACGGTTGACACGATATCTCAAGTTCTACTAAACCAATTTGCTTGAAATTTGGTGTGAGCCTTCTCTATACATTACTCTATGGCGGGAACTAAAACTATAAAAATCCAATTTTTGCTATTCTTAAAAAATTTGGAAAGTCAAAAAAACTGGTAAAAAAACGTCTTTTTTATTTCAGAGAGCCGCCATTTTGCGAACAATTTTTTTTTAAACTTTTCCTTAGTTCGGGCCATAGCCGCAATTGTTTGGATTAAGAATTATTATTATTTTGTTTTTAGATTACTGGGAGGGTTGCAATCGTGTCAACCAGGGCGCGCCATTTTTTTGAGACCCCCCAATTCAACACCCTGTAAATTTTAGAATTTTTTCGTTCGACTCTTTTTTAATAGGTTCTTTAATATTTAATAAATATTTGATAAAATAATAGTTGGTAAAGATATTATTGTTTTTGTTGTTGCACCTGAAAAAACACCTACAATTCATGCTTCTAGACTAGAATACGCCTTAAAAAAAATTATGAAACTTTGGGAATTTTTTGTTAATTATTTTTACAACCAACGACAAAAAAAGTTAAGTGACAATAATATCTATAATTCATTTGCCTAATACAATATGTGTGTTTTTATTTTTTTCATTATCAGTAAATTCTAACCATTTTTAAAATTTTTTTATGTTTGCTTGCAAAATTTTTATATATGTATGTGTTTATTTCAATTGTTAAAATTTGAAAGCATTTTATCATCTTTCAAAAGCATTTTTTAGTTTTCGTATATGTTCAGAAATATTTCATTTATTTAGATTTTATTGCACACCGGAAATATTTTGATCTTCTGTAAAAATATGGTCGAGGCTGAAAAGCTATTCCTTAAATTTCTCCCGCGAGAAGTGCTGTCAGATTTTCTACGGCTGTTATTTGCTTTTTCTATCGGCCGATGTCAAAATTTCAGCTGTGAGCTGCCACGTATTTTAGTTTGGGTCATTTTAAACACGAATTCCTGCAAGTATGAATGATTATTTATTCATTTAAAGCTGTAGAAAATCACACAAATCTGACAGCACTTCTCGCGGGAGATCGATCTCTTATCACAACTTTTAGGTAATAGCCTTTCTGAAAAGCTATTTCCTAAAATGTGTAATAAGAGATCGTTCTCCCGCGAGAAGTGCTGTCAGATTTGTGTGATTTTCTACGGCTGTTATTTGCTTTTTCTATCGGCCGATGTCAGAATTTCAGCTGTGAGCTGTCACGTATTTTAGTTTGGGTCGTTTTAAACACAAATTCCTGCAAGTATGCATGATTATTTATTCATTTAACAGCTGTAGAAAATCACACAAATCTGACAGCACTTCTCGCGGGAGAACGATCTCTTATCACAAATTTTAGGGAATAGCCTTTCTGAGGGGTTAAGCTTGGCCTTAAATCTTTAAATTATTAATTATTGGAAGTGCTATTATTATTAATTAAATTGAATTTTAGTCACTTATCAAAATTTGAGGTGTGCCTATCTTTGCACTTTGCAGATAAGTAAATTCGCAAAAACAAACATTTAACTTTTTTAAATACTTGCATATGGAGATATCCCAAGCCCCCAGCTGAACATATCGATAAATATTTTTTCTATATATAAATCACGCAGACATTGATCCCTTCAGCGTTCATTGGTCGAGACATTTTACATATATTTTCGTATGAACCGGTGGATGCAGTTTTTAACCATAAGCTGTTTTTAATTGTTTGTCTTGTTTGTAGTTTTTCTAGATTTTAGAAATGTTTTGTAAGTTTGTACAGCGCCCTTGAGGTGATTTTTCACATAAACGGCGCTATATAAATCACCCAAATATTATTATTATTATTCAGCACCGGTGCACAGTCGGGAAACGGGGTGTCCAGAATTTGTATACGGTCGACAATTGTCTAGAGAATACAATCCCGGGATCCCGGCCCATTTTTGATCCCGAAAATACCGGGACTGCACTTTGGCTAATCTCGGGATTTTCGGGATTGCCACAACAGGTCTAGTTTGCATTCCGTAATCCGTTGCGCCTTGACTTGTTCGGTACAAACATTTCGGAGATTAATTTTTATTTATGCAGATAGATATTCACTACGACGCCTGAAATAAAATTTCCCACAAATATATAAACATAGTTACCAAGACAACATTTTGTTTTGCTTTTCGTCTTATATTATCAATAACTCGCTTTTCTAAGGGACAGTAAACGTATAATAAATATAATATATTAATATTTATTATTTAATAAAGCCAGAGCTTACCATTATATACAGCCTATAGTCCTCGCATATAATTTAGTTTTCTATTGGTGAAAGAATTTAAAAAATCGTTTTATTGTTTTATGCGTGAAAGCGTAACAAACAAACTCGAGCAGTTTCGCAGTGGCCGGGTCAACTAGTAGCCTATATGTTATTCTGATGTATGAGCTATATTATTGTAAAGTTTTATTAAAATTCATTGAGTAGTGTTTGCGTGAAAGAGTAACAAACACCAAACATCCATACAAATAATATTATATTTGGCTTTGACATCTTTACTAAATTCAAGCCGCGAGTCCGTGGGACTCCACCGGGGTATTAATCGTATAGTTTAAGCGCCTCCGTACATGGAGTTACTTACAAGCTATTCGAGTCTGATGCGCGTAGCACGCGCACCGCTCGTGGGTACCCGCCAGTG
The DNA here is from genome assembly GCA_936435175.1 of Glyphotaelius pellucidus. NCBI lineage: Eukaryota > Metazoa > Arthropoda > Insecta > Trichoptera > Limnephilidae > Glyphotaelius > Glyphotaelius pellucidus. Next base: position 9,270,937 of record OW386563.1, on the reverse strand, counting down.
GCGGCTCGAACACATTTTCGGTGGTGGGGACCGTCATTTTTTTTGTGAAGATGTTGAAACCTCACTGCCAGAAAGTGCGAGTACAAGACCACATATACTATACCTATATACACAATATTTATATATGGGTATAGTATATTATACATTAATATTTACTGTTTAAATGTTAGTGCACTGAATTTATTTTTCAGTAAAAAGTCGACTTCATTCATTTTTTCGAATATATTTTATATTTCTTACAAAAAAGATAGAAGGATAAATCACGCACCTAACCAGAAACATCAAATAGGTACATACATAAGTATGAAGTTTTTAAAATAACACACGGTAATCGTACCAACTTCGATTTAGAGCGGCTTTGGGGTTTTTTACCACGATAATGGCGCTAAAAAAAATCCACCAAACCAGAAACACCAAATAGTTATTTACATTCATAAATATGAATTTTAACAAAAATAACAAGATAATCGTACCAACTTCGGTTTAGCGCCTTTGAGGTGTTTTTACCACGAGAATGATACTATAAAAAAAATCCAATCAATCGATATCAAAAGTATTATTTTACTAAAATATCACAAGATTACAAAACGACTAACGCGAATTCCGGCCCGTGCATAATTGACCTTTGACCTACTTCGTTTAGAACAAAGCAAACATTCGCTGCGCTGGGGGATCACTCATGTTATCCCTACGATTCCGGAAAGATTATCCTAATGCGCGTGCGCAGATTTTAGAAATCTCATACAAAATATTTAGCGCAAATAAAAATTTCATATTAGTAGGAAAAAACGTTTCGGGATGACCCCTAAGTGCGCAGAATGCTGTGCGCATAGTTCTAGCTAGTATGCGCCGAGTGCTGAGTTTCAAGTCCCAAGTCGCTGATCGCGTTAGTATTAGTTAGTATGCTACAAGGAAGAGAGCAGAGCGGTCGCTCGTTCGTTCGTTGAAACTTTTCAAATTTCGAGCTTAAAAATTACTCGTATTAAATATTTAGATTATTTTTCTAAATTGGTAATTACTTTTATGTTAAGAATGCATTCATTATTTTTTGTCAACACAAAAAATTGACTTTTTTTCTTGGCAGGTTTCTGAAATTTCTAGTGGGGACAGTCCCCACGGTCCCCTTAGGAAGAACCGCCACTGGTACCCGCCATACAATTTTGCTGGTGTTCGTACACGGCGGTACGCGACGGACGTCGGGTTGAAGTCGGTAGCGCGCTACCGACGGTGCTGGTAGCGCGCTACGCGTTGCAGCATTCGAGTCTACTACTTTCGTTTGACGTTTGACAGAAATGGCGTCTGAACATGAAAGTAATGTTAGATTTGTTCTGGAAGTGGAAAAAAATGCGTGTTTATATAACTTTACATTACCAGAATACGCAAGAAAGGATTTAGTATAGAAGGCATAGATTAATGTTGGAGAAAAAGTCATTTGACATCGTTTGACTTCGTGTTAACTCGACGGCTGCATGTGAAAAATGATCAAGTTCAGTCTAATCCGGGTAGCGCCGTGTACGGAAACCAGCTTTAAAAAGTAGTACATCTGCAGGGTACTTGTGGTTGTGTCACAATCACGTAGTTTGTAAGTATCTCCATGAACGGAGGGCCTTAGCCTATTGAAGGTATTGAACAAAAAAAAGAACCTTGTGCTTTTTTTTTTGCTTTTTATAAGAATTGATTATGTTTTTGTTATATTTCTTTAAAAAATACTTTGAAAAATTGTTAGGTTTTTGAAATGTTGAGAGTGGAAGTTAGGTCTTGTAATTTTGTTACAAAAAAGTGCCATATTCTAGGTGTTCCTTAATAAAAAGCTGTGATTCTATAATTTTAAGTAAAAACCTATGCCATTTTTAAACCAAATATTTAATAAATAAATATAACTAGCATTTCATTTAAAAGTGTTTATTTCATGTTAAATTTACGATTTTATTTCCGGGAGTCCTGAGGACTCCACCAGGTAAATTGTGTATGAATGAAGTCACCGGGTAAATCAAGGGTTAAGGCGGCGCTCTTCGGCTGAAAAAGAAGATGGAGAGATGTGTAATTACGAATGTTGGACAGAGCGCGCTAATATTTTAAGTGATAAAATAGCAGCGAAAATTGCGAAAAAGCTTAATAAAACATGACTAGTTTGAAATAGAGCAAAAACCTCGTGGAACGTATCTTAAGTATCATTTTAAGAAACATTGTGAATTTTTTCACAAATATAACTTGTAAAATAATAGAAATAGACTTGTTTTAAATAGTTTTCGGAGCATACTTTGCAATTTTTTTCTATCGAGGGAATTTCATATAATTTGCGATTCGGCGTGGAACGTATCTAGATATTATCTTCAAAAATAACATATATTTTTTTAAGAGCTTAAAAACTTCAAATGTTGTAAGGGAGATATGTAAGAAATTGGTCGAATTCGAATAGCGGCGGGTTAAACTGCCGTAGTACTCTCCGTTTGTCTCCTATTTATTGACAAACTGTACGTCCTGTCACACCTTGTATATTTTCCAATGTCTAATCATGTCGTTACAATCTAAAGACGCTTCCTGCGTTTTTACACGAACAGTTTATTTCACTAAAGATATGTTATCTTTTCAACAGAATCACTTGACTGTCACATCATTATGCAAACATCGGGTGAGCTACTTGCATGCTTATTTATAAGGAACTGGCAAGTTCCCGGCATGCGTTGCTAAGCCACTTAATCAAGAAATAGTTTCCCTTCCGCCTCCCCTTCCTCTCCCGCAAACCCTCTTCCCGAGTTCCCCTCCCTATCGCATTCCATACATTCAGTTTTTAATACAAATTTCATAACACCAGAGCTCACCAGTATATATGTAGAAAGCTTCCCGGGCGTGCTCACAACATCTCACCAAAGTTTCATCTCTGATTTTGATGGGAGAAAGCTGAGTTTTTAACGTTTGCAACCAGATTTGCAAATTGAATTTAGGTTCTCAATTCGAATCACTGTGAAACTGCATTTATAACTTTTTTCCTTTATTTTGGAGATTGCTGCCTTTGCTTTTACACACCTCATATCTAAGACACAGTGCAGGCCTATTATCTGTATCACACTGTAGGAGCAGGAGAGAGCAGTGCGCGCGCACATTTTCTTTCTCTCTTCCTCTCATAGAAGTTTTACTTTAGTCGTAAGGTCTAAAGCACACTCGTTTTTTTATTATTTTTATTTTAGTGTTGAAATACCACTTTGTATTAAAAAAAGTCATTAAAAATACCTGCATGTTGCTCGTTGCACAACAGAGTAACAAAGATAAGCAAAATGGTCCTTCTATATATAACTTTGGATAAATTGAGTAAGTATTTATAATCATAGCGCGACGACGGTTAAAAATTGGATTCCTATAATATAATCCTTTCTAATCGCTCAACATTTTTATTGATTTGTTATCACTTATCACTAAGAAACAACACTTGCAACACTTTAAATACTATTTTATCGCTTTTTGCCACCGAAGGTGTAACTTCTAGAAATATGGTCTACGTTGATTAGAAAAGAATTGTTTTCGGTAATTATGTAAGACTAGGTATAAAAAGCCTTGATTACATTGAGCGAGTTAAGCTATTAGCCTGTAAGTTTAAAAGCGGGTGAATCGGCGAGTGAGATTGTCATGATGACACACAAAACTGTCTGCTCGCTCAGTAGCGACAATAGCAGCTAAAATAATGAACCAATTCGGTCGACATTTTGTAAAACTTGAGCTCACAGCTAACTCCACACGGTAGTCAGTAGCGAGAATTACGGTTCCCGCGCGAACTAATTCTGACAGTTATGAAATCAGCTCTTGGTAGGGAGCCATCTTTTTTTTTTTTTTACATTAACTCCACACAGGAAGCCCTGAGGAAAATAATTTTCCTCAGGGCCTATGTCATCTGAGATGCTGTGTGGAGGGTATTTTTGAGGATAGGAAGGAATGAACATTGGTATTGAAGAGACCCATGTTGTAGGAAGGAGGAAACACAGAGGCCGGCAAATCGTTCCACAGCCGAGCGGTGGAACACAAGAACGAGTCGAAGAATCGACCCGTTCTCATGTGACAAATGTCAACTGTGTGGGCACGCGTTTGGGGTGTTTCCTGACTACGCCTCGGTGCCGAAGGGATCAATGACGCTAGTTTCAGAGCATCTCCCATTGAAATACCGGTAGAACAAGGATAGCATTCCCACCCGACGCCTTTGCTCTAAAGATTTCAATCCGTTTGTTAAATTAGGAGAATCTATCAAACGGATCGCCCGTTTCTGCACAGAGTCTAGGGTTTTTTCAGGTATTTTGGGGCTCCAGACCAGAGGTGGCTGCCAAATTCAACCGTGGGTTGCAATTGCTCACATTTATTTAATACTAGCTTAAGGACCTAGAGTTGCCAGGGCTTTAGATCATCGAATTTTAGATCTGAATATATTTAACTCGTTCAGATCTAAAAGTAGTGTAACTAAACTCACCATTGATGATTCTTCCTTTCTATCTGCTGTTAAATTCAAATTTATGTTAAATTAAATGAAAGCAAATTACTTTGTAAAACACCATTTAATCAAATTTATGTCATCAAGTAAGCAGTGCTTCTTCGATTTAAATTTTTTTTCTTTAAGAACAAAAAATGTTGATTACTGTGTTCTATACATTCAGTGTCATTGTACTTTAAAATAATATTTGATAGTCAAATTGGTGTTGCCAGCCTACAAATTTTTTGGTTCCATTTTTAATATTTTCTACTCTTATTTGATAGACTATAAGTGTAAACCAATTTTTTTGTAAAGCAGTTAAATACATATACTACACATAAAATGTCACTAAATGGCCCAACACTGACTTTAACTTCTGTTTAGAGAGTCCTGTTACAAAGTAGGCTATAATTTTGGACAATACTTGTTTAGTTGGGGTGTGGTGAATACTATATAAAAAAAATCATTCAAATATACATATTATTTTGAAAGATGTATTGGTTTAAAACAAATTGCATTTTCTCCGATGGGTTCCTCATCTTCGCCGACCTGAAGTGTGTTAATGGCAGGTTGGGTAAAATTATTTTCGGGTTTGTGAAAGAGGAGGAAGTGGAGGTGGAGGGGGGTGTGTGGAAGGGGGGAGTGGGTTGGGGGAGGGGGAATAATTAATAAGTGCAAGCATTACAGTAATTTCCCCCTAATACCATGCGAGCGAAGCCGCGGGTAAAAGCTAGTATTATTATATTGCAGTTACACCGACCATATGTGTATGAAAAGTACACATCTTAATTTTATATGCTTTGAGTTTCTTAATTTATTTATTTATTAGCAAAAACAGCATTACACCAATATATTGCAAAAACGGTTATACAAGATACAAAATCATTACGTTTACAGTTAAAACATTTATTTAATAAGTGCTATTAAGTACAATCATACATTACATTCATTCTCTCCGCCTTTTTTACTCGAGCTCTGCTCTAAAAAAAGGTGTAATACTTATTAATTAATGTATTTTTTAAAAGAAAAACTTTATTTAATTTATACAAACATGTAACCTCTGTACCATTATCCATACTAATATTATAAATGCGAAACTGCTCGAGTTTGTTTATGACCTTTTCAAGCATTAACCAATAAAAAGACTTTAAAAATTCATTCACCAATAGAAAACTAAATTATATGCGCAGACTATATGTTGTATATGGTGGTAAGCTCTAGCGTTATGAAATTATAAATATTAATATATTATATTAGTTATACGTTTTCTGTCGCTAACAAAAGCGAGTTAATTGCAAATGTCAGAAAAAAATCATTCCCATGGAAACGATGTTGATATATTTGTGGGCTCTAAGCTGGTAGATACTCAGCCCCCTGCAAATTCAAATACTGCCCCAGAAAATTCAAATATTAGAATATGTTTTGTTTTTTTGGACAAGCTGGAATAAATGTCAGATAAAAGTTCCTGCATTAAAAATATAATTCGTAACGATTATAAAGACTGAATAATAAATAGTGTAATTTTGTATTATATTAACAAACTTCCAAATATTTAATTAAAAATAAACATCCGAAATGTTTGTAAGCGCATAAATTCGGAACGAATGAACAAAATTGGATAATTCTTTTTTTCTTTGTGAAATTTAGGTGGCAGGCTAGATGTTTGAAAACTAAATGTAAGGGAATGAATGTATGGAATGCGGGAGGGGGTGGGGTGGGGAGGAGGGGGGATAATTGATAAGTTCAACCGCTACAGTAATTTCCCGTAATACCATGCGAGCGAAGCCGCGGGGAAAAGCTAGTATTCAATAAATAAAAAAATAATAAACTTTATGTTAATGTGAAAAATGGTTTGATTTTATTAAGTTCTCTAAAAATTGTGTACCTGTTGTTTTGCTCCATACATTAACATAATTTTTTTGTGCATTGCAGGCGCGCAGTATGAGCCGGGCGGTTTCGCGGCGCAGGCTCAGCAGCGCAGCGGCATGACGCAGCGCGAGGACGTGCTGAAGTTCGAGCAGGGCCGCATCCGAGCCCTGCAGGAGGAGCGCTTACACATACAGAAGAAGACCTTCACCAAATGGATGAACTCATTTCTGCAGAAGGTGGGTTCAGTTTAAAACCACTTATAGTTCACCAAAAACATCCCAAAGAGCACTTTTATTCTTACCGTGATGATTTACGATTACCCTACCGTGATGTACAATAAAAATACGTTACTTATCACTATAATGCTGCAGCTCTTTTAAAATATGAGATACACAATAGTGGGTATGTAAGTCTGTTTCCTCCAAAAAAAAAGTCATAATTTTCTTGCATCTCTCTCACACACGGCACCGTGACGTCTCAGTAGACCCCTACAATACTACTAGCGGTGATGATAATTTTGAAGGTATGGAATATAGTTACAATGATAATATTGACTTACGGACTTCCCGTATCCTTGTGTACGTGGATTGCTGACTTTTTGAGGGAGAGGTCAATTCAGACGGTTGCTGATGGTTTCACCTCTTCCTCGCATCCAATAAATGCTGGCGTCCCACAGGGATCGGTTCTGTCTCTGACTGTTTTTGTTGCACATCAACGACCTTTTGTCATGTGCACCAATTCATTGTTACGCGAATGACAGCACAGTCCATGACAGCTTTTTATTTGACAAGCCCCCAAAGGGCACACAAACTCCAACGGCTCAGAGGGCTTTGAAGCAAAGAATGGACGGTTACCTCGAAAGTGTTTTCTCTTGGGGTAAGAATAACCTCGTCGAATTCAATGTTTCAAAGACCCAATCATGTCTGATTACGTCTAAAAGGGATCGAAATGAAAATCTAGTCTCCTTCAACGGAAGCAATCTTCCGAACAGACCCTCCATTGATATGCTTGGTGTAACTATAAGTGACCAGCTCAGGTATGGGGGCTCCATCGAAGCCAGAGTAAAGTTAGCCTCTCAAAAACTGGGCGTACTGTACAGGGCCTGCTGATTTAATAGTACACAACTGCTAACCCTGTACAAATCGAAAATGCGCCCTACAGTTGAATTTGGCAGCCACCTCTGGTCTGGAGCTCCAAAATACTTGAAAAATACCCTCGACTCTGTGCAGAAACGGGCGGTCCGTTTGATAGATTCTCCCTTCGTAACGAACGGATTGCAATCTTTAGAACACAGGCATCAGGTGGGAATGCTGTCCTTGTTCTACCGGTATTACAATGAAGATGCTCCGAGGAACTGGCGTCATTGAGCTAGCTCTTAGCTAGCTCGTAGCTCTTCAAGACCCATGTTCACTCCTTCCTCTCCTCAAAAAGACCACACAGCATCTTCAAAGATGACATAGGCCCTGAGGGAAATTATTTTCCTCAGGGCCTCCTGTGTGGAATTAACAAAAAAAATGAAATGCAATTCTCATCGCAAAAAAGTAGTGCTTTGGAGGAAACAGTCACACGTGTTTAGAATGTCTCATCGTTATTTAATGTATAAGAAAGAGCTGCAGTATTATAGCGATAAGGAACATATGTTAATTGCCTTTTTTGCCATCATGGTAATTATAAAAACGTGTATACTTCTCTCCAACATTAGGGAATACTTTGCCAGTTACAGTCTGTTGACTAATATTCCGCCGTCCCGTTGTGCTAATGTGCGTTTGATTGCAGGCGCGGATGGAGGTGGAGGACCTGTTTGTGGACCTAGCGGACGGACGCAAGCTGCTGAAGCTACTGGAGATCATCTCCGGGGAGAAGCTGGCCAAGCCAAACAACGGCCGCATGCGCGTACACAAGATAGAGAACGTCAATAAGAGTCTGGCCTTTCTTCACACCAAGGTAAGAGTCATTTTATTACAACATCCCAACATTCCAACGAATGACCGACCGAATCTAGATTCTCAACCAAAGCCATGCTCCAAATCCAAATTCATGAACTTACCCTAACATTTTAAATTTTTTTTAACATTTTTAAAATTTTTTCTACATTCATTGTTTTGATGGTTTCATAATTTGTGGATTTTTCGACTCCCATGCTGAGTACATTTATTTATTTATTTATTTACGGACAAATAGTCCATTAATAACATAACAATAACACAAATAAAAAAAAGAGATGACAATAAAAAGAAAGTACATATAAATGAAGAGCATTGACAAATTATAATATAAAGAATATATAGAAGACTACAAGTCAAAGCTTGAAGATGGATTTAAAAGACTTTAAAAATTACACATTTCGTATCGACTGCCGAAAGTCATTTAGGCTAACACCAAAAAATGCAATGCTTTGATTTGCGTTAACAAGTCTCGACATTCTAGATAAAAGAGAATGATATCCATAATTAGTAGAATGTTGATTGAGGAACAGCAATTCTTTATTTCGAAGTCTACGGGAAGGGATGCTAAACTGGATGAGTTGTAACAAAGCAGGTGTGTCAGTAATACTGTTGATAATTTTGAATGTGCAAATTGGATCAGTGTCCTTTCTACGTTTTTCTAAAGAAGAAATGTTTAAAGTTTGTTCAATTTCAACATACGAGTACTCGCCTCTTTCAAGTCCTAATCTCCAAGCAATTCCTCGTAAGAAGCGATGTTGTACTGATTCGATGTGACAAATATGAACAGCATAGAAAGGAGACCAAATGACACTAGCATATTCAAGGTGAGGGCGAACCAGCGAACAGTAAAGAGTTTTAAGTGTACTTATATGTTTAAAGTCGAGTAAAATGAAGCCGAGTAGTTTAAATGATTTGTTTACGATGTTATTAATGTGATTACGGAAAGAAAGTTTGCAGTCTAGAGTAACCCCAAGGTCCTTGATAGATTTGACAGTAGAGAGACAAACATTATTTAGTTTATAATCAAACTGAATAGGTTTTTTAGTTCTACAAAAGGACAAAATTTTGCATTTATCAACATTTAGTTCCATGCAGTTAATTTTGCACCAATCATTAAATGAATCAATCCCTTGTTATGGTACATTACCTCCACTTAGGAGACCCTGAGGAAAATAATTCCCGTCAGGGCCTGTGTCATCTTTGGATTGATCAGAAGAGCTATTCCCTAAAATTTGCGAGAACGGGATCGTTCTCCCGCGAGATGTTCTGTCAGATTTGTATGATTGGTAAATTTTCGATCGCGCTGGCCACGCTCAATACGAATATTTTTTAGATTATTTTACTTATTAAATCTTGCTTAAAACCTATTTCAATATTTAAATATTATTAATTATGTTTGTCTTTATAATTACCCACATCTCTTGAATACGTATGAAGTCTGCTACAAACTACTTGCATATAGTATCAGGAATACCAACAGAAAAAATGACAGAATGACCACGCAAATTTGGTACACAAAGTAAATTTTCACTTTACGCAATTGAAATTTTAAGTGCAATGTTTTCCATCGTCCCAAACGCAAAAAGTTGCCTTTTATAGTCATTAAGGCGAATCTAAAGGTTTTTTCTAAAAAATATTTGTATCCAGCGCGATTGAAAATTTACCAATCACACAAATCTGACAGGACATCTCGCGGGAGAATGATCTCATTCTCAAAAATTTTAGGGAATAGCTCTTCAGAACTTTACCTCTTGACCAGTCGGGACTTTTGAGCAGTACCGGCATTAAATAAAAGCTGATCAAATTTTAAAAGTGATATCACGAAGGTTGTTATAATTTTATTTCAGTTGCGCTCTTTAATTAATTTCTTCTTTCTTTTCCACGATCAGGTTCGTCTGGAGTCCATCGGAGCCGAGGATATAGTGGACGGAAACCCTCGGCTGATCCTCGGTCTGATCTGGACCATCATTCTCCGATTCCAGATCCAGGAGATTGAGATCGATGTCGTGAGTATTGTCTTCCCAATTTGCTTCAAGATTTTCTCAACTAATAAGGAACTCCAGTGAAAAATATTATGGCTTTAAAAAAATATGTTCATATAGACCAATATACGCTGTCCATTTTAAAACGCATCATTAAAACACCCTGTCAAGTTGGTATTATTGAAATTGTGAGGCGTGACGTCACCGCGCCATAATTCTCCAGTCACGTGGTCACATTGTATAGAAATTTTGACTGGCTAGTCAACATTCCGTGTTATTGGTTTATACAGATTTAGACATATAATGGTTGTTGTTTTTATTGAAACATCTTTTAGGCCTAAATAATTCAGTACCAAAAATGGAGGATTTCTATTAGTTTATCTATATTATTTGAAATAATCAAAAATTTTAACTCTCCAAAAACATCCTTTAATGCCTGTCGCAACGCTCTAATTCTGATTTTCAAAATGACCGACGACGAACAGCTGATTCCAGTTGCATACAAAATAACAACATCTGTTGAAAATAACTAAAACTTTTGGCCATGATGACGTCACACTAGATTCGGTGGGTTTTCGGGGGATCTTGAAAAATTAAAACTTTGACATTTATTTTAACTATTAAAACTAACTATAAAAATAAAAATAAATATGCAGTTATTTAAGTTAGAAGATCATTATTCATTTAAAAAAATTTAAAAAATTGGACTGGAGTTCCTTAGTGTGCTGTGTTGTTTGACAAGTAGAAAAAAAAATTTCGAAATTTCGATGTGTAGGTAGTATTGTACGCATCCCTTCTGATCCGTAAATGGTTCATTCCGAGCGCACCTAAAATAAAGTTAGTAGCTGTACTACCTCAGGTAGAAAAATCTCATATGTATATAATTTTTCCAGGATGAAGAGAATGAATCGTCGGAAAAGAAGTCCGCCAAGGATGCGTTGCTGCTGTGGTGCCAGCGCAAGACCAACGGATACCAGGGCGTGCACATCACCAACTTCACGGACTCGTGGCGGACGGGGCTCGGGTTCAGCGCGCTGATCCACTCGCATCGCCCCGACCTGTTTGACTACTCGCGCCTGCCCGCACAGTCCAACATGGACAACCTGAACCACGCCTTCAACACCGCAGAGGACCAGCTGGGCATACCCAAATTGCTGGACGCAGAAGGCAAATTATTATTGATTTTTTAAATGAAATTCTTCAGACATTTTTGGGCATTTTTAATATTTTTTGACATTTTTTTATACTTTTTGGACATTTTAGGACACTTTTGAGCAACTTGGACATCATTAAATATTTTTACACATTTTTACATTTTACAATTTGTCTGAAAGTTACGCCGAGTTCAAGGAACGCTGTGTGCAACTATATTTAATAAATTTTTATGTATATTTTGGACACTTTTAAAACTTTTTGGTTATTTTTTAGATTCCATAACTAGTCAGAATCACGCAATTTCAACACCCCTTTGAAAAGTCATTAAAAGTTACAAAAAAATTTGAAAAATTACCCATAATCGAACCCAACATAACCTAACTAAAGAATTGTTTTTTTTCATCATTTTTAATAACTTTTCAAAAGAGGTGTTAAAGTTGCATGATTCTGAGTTATCCGGTCACCATTTTTTAACGTTTTTGAATTTTTCAACATTTTTACCACTTTTCATGATGTGATGAGTTCAAGGAACATTGCACACACTGTTTTATATAGATTTTTGAACATTTTTGGGTTTTTGAATCTGAAATAAATGTTTAAAATCTCCCTATCTGGATAAAATATTTAATAAGATATTTTCATTGATTTTTTTATTCTTGAAAAAAAAAAAATTACTACAACAATTCAAGATGCATCTTTTTCAATTTGCTGCCAAAATGACAAGATCATTTTTATTTGTGAATATGACGGCATTGCCATCACTGCTGACGACTTGGGTGACAGTTGTCTTACCAGCCGGTAACCGAAAAGCACATTCATTATCGAATTTTTTTTTTTAACTTTTTCGAGAATTAAAAAAACAATGAAAATATTAAAATTACCCACATTTAGTACGATGATCATGATCAGAAAAATAAGCTTTAAATCTTCCACATGTTTTTTGCCATATTCATGGTTTGTGAAAATTTCCCATTCGAATCCACCTTACTGTTATATCCGCACAAAATTAACTGCCATTGTAACATTTATATAAATTTATTTCAACTTTATTATAAACGTTTGCATTATTTTCTAGATGTGGACACAAGCAGACCAGATGAGAAGTCCGTCATTACGTATGTTGCAAGTTACTACCACACGTTCGCTCGCATGAAGAACGAACAGAAGATTGGACGTAGAATTGCCAATGTAAGTTTTTGATTTAAGGGGTTATGTACAGTCAGGAGGCTCAAAAAAGGGATTTTTCAAGAATTTTTCCTGAGAAGACTTTTAAATTTATTAAAGTAAAAATTTGGGCACATATTATGGTAACTTTTAACTGTATTTTAAGAATTTTTATTCGTAAAAATAATAATTTTGAAAGTTGCTATAGCTGATCTCCAGAAGCTCCTCTCAAAAAAGGCATCTTGCGGTGACCATCAAATCTCTGGACTGGATCATTTAAAATTAAAAAAAACCAATCGGATTTCGTTGTAATAATAAATATTCCTCTTATTAATTAATCGAACGACAGAGCACAATAAATTTTTTTGACAAAATGGCGGCTTCTCAAAAAAAATAATCGACTTTTTACCAAAATTTTGGCCTTATATTGTTTATAAAAAAATATGTATTTATCGGTGAGAACAGGCCTTTAATCAATAAGTATAAAATATACTTAAAAAGCTTGTGTTAAAATTTGAGACTCATCGGTTCAGCCGTTTCCGAGTTATCTTGGTCACCGAATTTAAGAACACGGTTTTAAGAAAAACACAATTAAAGTTTGCCTCCTACTTTCAAATTCTCTGACACGTCTTTACAAATATACTTTTAAAATAATTGCCGGATTGACTAGAAATTTTTTTTGTGTGTACTTGAATACATGTGCATTACGAAAATGAAACAATAAAAAAAATCGATTTCTTGAAAATCCTAACTGTATATAACCCCTTAAGATCCTCCTGCCCTGTCTTTTATCCTGACCCTCACCATTTGCCTCCAGTCCCCATCCTTTCCTTCCTACTCCAATCCTCTTCCACACAATCTATCCATCTCTTACTCGATACGACTCTGGCCACTGCTTCCACTCACCAGCACTCGCACTCCAGTGCTCTGTTGTCTGCCATTCTTTCTACAGACATGTCCAGTCGTACGGTATCAAACTAGCTATTGGAAATAACAGCTAGATAGAGAGATATTTATTCCACTATTGTAACATAGAATTACCGCACAATTTAAAGACAATTACTCATACGAAGTGGTCGATCAATTCACCTACCTGGGCTCCAGTCTGACAGAGAACAATGAGGATCCAGCGGAAATCAGAAGGAGAATCACAGCAGCCAACAAAACATACTTCTCTTTGCTCCCAGTGTTTAAGTCACGTGGCGTCCACAGAAAAACCAAAATAACCATATACAAGACCATTGTTAGAACTGTACTGGCATATGGATGTGTGGCGCTGACACTGACGGTAAAGATGGCTGAAATGCTAGATACTTTTGAAAGAAAAGTGCTGAGAAGAATATGTGGACCCGTGAAAGAGGGGGAACAGTGGCGCATCCGGCACAACAAAGAACTGTATGATATATATCAGGCCCCTAACATCTCAGCCCACATGAGACTCCTCAGGTTGAGATGGGCTGGACATGTACAGAGAATGCCGGATACACGCGTTCCAAAGAGAATTCTGACTGGACACCCAGGTGGAAAGAGAAAAGTGAGAAGACCCAGACTGAGGTGGGAAGATGAGATAAGAGGGGATGCAGCACAGCTTCTCCAGATAACAAACTGGAAGTCAGCCGCTGAGGACAGGAGGAGTTGGAGGCGAATGTTGCGGGAGGCCAAGGCTCGATATGGGCTGTAGTGCCATCGGAAAGAGAGAGAGGGTTACATAGAATTTAGTCCAAATTCCATCGCCCTCCATTGAACTCAAAACCTCAAAGCCCAAAGACCTTTGGAAATTCCTCAATTCAGATGTATGCAGCCACCGGTCATCACCCAGCGCATTCTATAAATCAACATATTGGTGGACAGTGACTTCTTGAGTTAAATGAATTTGGAACAGCTCCTCATAAACGTAGCAATAGTGCAGGGACTTTGTGAAAAATCATAAAAAGATATGGTCACATCGAGGAATTGAACCCAGGACCTTAGTCTTACCAGGGCGATTCTCTACCACTGAGCTAATAAGACCCTATCCCCTACGGTCAAATTTAATTGATTGCAAGATTCATCTCATTTCTGGAGGCGGGTATGGGTACCGCCGCCCTGGGAACCATTTATTGGATAACCAACACCTGCCATAGGTCACCCCAAGTGGTTTGCTACATTTGGTGACTTGGCAGGGGTTCATCGGGTGGGATTTGTTTGGATCTTGGTGGTGGATGCGTCTGTCCACCAAAAGCTGGATCGGTAGAGACTGGTGACGGGAGATCTTTTGACCTCTTCAGCAGGACTCTCCCAGAACATCGCCTTGACAAATCTATCGATAGATTCGTCCATCGCTCCTGGACATACTGACCTCAGATTCCTACGCACTCCTCACACCTTTTTCCTTCCCAGAACTTCCTCTCTTTCCTTTCCTAAAAAGACCCTCCACACAGCATCCCCAAAGATGACACAGGCCCTGAGGGGAATTATTTTCCTCAATTTTCCTTTGTGGAATTAATGTGAATTTTTTTTTTATTAGCATTTTGTTAACTAGTAGTAGTCCAATGGATATTTTCAATATTGACAAACGGCGCTATCTTTGGCTTTCCCAGTACTATTCCGTTCATTAACCAGTCTGTATGAATTTGTGCAGATTGTGGGCCAGCTGATGGATGCAGACGCCAAGAAGAACCAGTACTCGCGCCTGGTGACGACTCTGCTGGAGTGGATCCGCCTGAAGATCGAGGAGCTGGCCGACCGTGACTTCCCCAACTCGCTGGACGGAATCCAGAAGCTGCTGCTGGCCTTCAAGCAGTACCGCACCGTTGAGAAACCACCCAAGTAAGTTTGAAAATTTATTTTACAGAAATTTTAACTGGATTTTGTTAACCCTTCAAAATTTTGGCGTGTTTTTCAGATGGTCAAAATCTTTCCGCTTTTCAATGAAATGCCAATAAATGGAATATTTCTGAGCGTATCCCAAAACTAAAAACTGTTCTTGAAAGGTGATGAAATACGCTTTCAAATTTTCTAATTTAAAATAAACATATAATTTTTTAAATATAAAAATTTGTCGTGCAAACATAAAAAGTCTTAAAAATGGTTCACCTCACGCTTTTTTTTAGCTAAAATTACTAATTAAACGATAAAAATAAAAACACATACATATTTTTTTAGATAAATGTATTATAAACGTTATTGTCACATCGTTTTTTTGTCTTTTCATATAAAAATAATTGATAAAAAATTATCAAAGTTTCAATTTTTTTTTTCAAATTGCGATTCAAAACTTTGGTTTCATAAAGGTGTACATTTAACTTTTTTTGTCGTTATTTTTTAGATTAGACTACAAAGCGTGGTGTTTTTCCCTTTTAACACTGTTTAGATCATAATTCTCACTCTGATAGAAATGGAGTTACAGCGATTTCTATGCATGTGCGCTGGGACAAATATGGTATCCTGCCATTCAAAGGATTAAAATTGCAGCCGTTATTCTGGATACAAAAATTTAAAAATGTGCTTACTCAATTTCTTTAATTTCCAGGTACAAAGAGCGCTCTGAGATCGAGGCGTTGTTCTTCCACATCAACCTGGTGGCCAAGTCTCTGGGTCGAGAGGCGTTTGTGCCGACAGCGGGTCAGCAGCCGGCAGAGCTGGAGCGCGCCTGGAGACGGCTGGAGGCGGCCGAGCACACGCGCGAGGTGGCGCTGCGGCAAGAACTGCTGCGTCAGCAGAGGCTTGAGCATCTCAACTACAAGTTCAACACCAAGGTGGGTTCTGACTGAAATTAACTGTCATAATAGTACCTGCCTGTTGATTTGACAGAAGTGAAGAAGATTACATTCAGCCTAAAGGCGGTAAATGTGGAAACAGAAAACTGCAATACTGACAATTTACTGGACAATTACTTGATATCTGCTTCGTACGGAGACCATGCACCAAGCATCACATAACATTTTTCCCGCATCTTAAAGCACTTGGCTTATGTCGATTCCTCACTGTAATGTATTGAAAGAGCTTCTATCAGATGCCGACAGATGCCAGCAGGACAAGTGCTTGTATCGATTACCGATAGGGGTGCTCGGGTGGGCGCTTGTATCGAGAGTGGTTCTCGCCAGCCTACCGTTCAGATTCAATTAGCTGCTAGTATAGACAGGTCGTGTGACTTGTGATATAATTATAAATATGAAAATCATAATAAACCAGTTTGTATCAAGGACGTATTGTTATTGAGGAGTACCCCCACAGAACTGATAGTGTTTGATTGTGAATAATACCGAACATTACACTTACCCTTGAGGTGATTTTTCACAAAAACGGCGCTATACAAATTATTCAAATATTGTTATTATTATTACCAACCTGTGGGATGACACTAAATGGCTCCGTCGAGAGGTGTTTGTGCCGATAGCGGGCCAGCAGACGGTGCTACTGGTGATGGTGATGGTACCGGTTATAGCCGATTACGCGCCGGCGCGCGCCAAGTGCGAGCCAAATTAAACTCTAAAAAAATATTTTTTGAAATGCGATTTTAAACCTTAATTATAAAGAAAATGTATGAAGGATAAGGTCAGAATCGCTTAGGGCATTCTTGTTCTTAAGGTATAGAATGCTTTGAACACATCTATGGAACCGGAATAATTTCTATGAATTCTTTATGGATCTCTGGCAAAGTTTTTTTCTGAGCATTTCAACTGTCAGTTCGATTGCATCATTCTCGTAAGAAAGATCGTAAACATATGATTTCGTCAGATAAACGCAAGTAATGTTGTTATTAGGCATAGTTTAGTGTTCAAGGAATGTGTTTCGGTAAATATTACATAAGTTAGCATAAAATAAACCCACAAAATATTACGTCAAAGTCAAAACATCGCGAAATTTTAGAGTTTCCTCCAGAGGCATGGGACGCATTAACCATTTCACTGTTAATTATTTGAGTATTCACTGTTTAACTATTTTACTATTTGCATTGGTTGCAGGCCGTCCTGAGAAGGGGCTACCTGAAGGAGATGATCCAGGTTCTGTCTGATCCGAGGTACGGATCTAACCTTAGTCAAGTGGACGCCACCGTCAAGAAGCACGAAGCCATCTCTGCTGATATTCTTGCCAGGTAAGTCCTGATATAAGCAGTTTAAAAACAAACACAAAATGTTCTCCAACATTTATCCATTATTGTTTTTTAATATTTGTTATCAATTTTTATAGATTCTTGAACATGTTGGCATCATGGGTAACAATATTGCAGATTCCTTGGTAAAAAAAAGGAGCATCCAACCCTATTGTAACCCTCATAAACCACATTCCCCTATCTGACTTTTTTCCATTCTCAAAGATGTTTGTACAGATTATTGGCACATTGCTAGTCAATCCAAGGGAGCATGCTTTGCCTCAATACAAAGGATTATCCCATCAAAAGCGTGGGTTTCAACAATTCCCCCAATTTTGTAATCTATCTTCTCTTTTAACAGGTCATATGCCGATTACGCTCCGGCACGCGCCCTACAGCCGAATAAAAAAAAAACTTTTTGATATGTGACTTTAAACCTTATGTATAAAGAAAATGTATGAAGGACAAGGTCAGAATCGCTTGGGGCATTCTTGTTCCTGACGTAACAGATATAAGAAACATACTTAGCCACTCAAATAATTATCTTTGGACATTTCTATGACTTTGCAAATGTCATTTCTCCCGCGATTCGAGCTGTCAAACTTTGAGCGTCGCGTGTCATGAAAAGATCGATAAACCTATCAATTTGTCAAATAAACGCAAGTAATGTTGTTTGTTTGTTTATAGTTTATTGTTCAGGGAACGTGTTTCTGTAAATATTATATATACGATAGCATAAAATAAACCCACAAAATATTACGTCAAAAGTCAAAACATAGCGAAATTTTCGAATTTGAAAAATTAATAATTATTTTAAAAATTGTGGCATTCAAGAGCTTCAAGTAACTTTAAACGTAAGATTAACATGGCGGTAATCCAGACATTTACTTATCAGGCAGCTCAGTTACTCAGTGGTGGTCAAATTGATAATATGTGCTACTTCTTGTTAGGAGCTGGTTCACACTACGCTATCAAATATAAAAGATCATAGCATGCCAAATAACGCTCTCCATACAATCCCTTCAGACCGTTCACACCTAAGCGTTTTTAAGCGCAGATCAATCACAGACAATACACATCTCAGATGTAACCGCTCCAGACGCGATATCCCAGAAGATAACTCTCCCCTCTCCGACTAAAACAGGAGAGGGGGTCATTGTAATTACGGAGCTGCCTAGACCCGTGAATGACAGATGTCAAGTTGACAGATTTCAGTACAAAAAATATGCATTCCGTTGCCGCTCCCTAATTCGACTGACCCCCTCTCCTACCACAGGAAGAAATATTTGATAGCCTCGTGTGAAAGGACAAAAGATAAGCGCTCGCGAATCAACAGATATCTGCTCGCAGATATATAGCTCAGTGTGAACTAAGCATTATTCAGAAGTGTTCTTCACTTTTTTTCATTATTATGTGTTGCGGAACCCAAATGGTAATAGCGTTTTGTTTGTATGTTTCCCAGGACGGAGCGATTTGACGACCTGACCGCCATGGCCGAAGAGCTTGTGCGGGAGAAGTATCACGGTGCCGAGGCTGTCAAGGGCTCGGAGCGCGCCGTGCTGGCGGGCTGGAGTGAGCTGCTCGCCTTGCTGCGTGGTCACCAGGAGGCACTAGGGCGCTTGTCTGCACTCATGGCGCTCATGCGCGAAGTGGATGCCACCCTGGCCTCCATCGCGCATCTCAGGGTAGGTGTCTTCTTATCGCCGCTTACTGTTTCATTGATTGATTGAGACACAAATTTTTAATTTCGTTAATCATCTGTTGATTTTTTAATTCATTGATTAATAAACTCAATAAGGATTAATCCGTCATTGTTTATCGGTTTCTTGATTCAAAGATTGATTAATCCAAAGATTTTTTGATTCATTGAGTGATTAACCCAGTGATTTCCTCATTGTATATCGGTTCCTTGATTCATTGATTGATTAATCTAAAGATTTTTTGATTCATTGTTTAATTAACCCAATGATTTCCTCATTGTTTATCGGTTTCTTGATTCTTTGATTAATTAATCCAAATATTTTTTGATTCATTGAGTGATTGACCCAATCATTTCCTCATTGTTTATCGGTTTCTTGATTCATAGATTGATTAATCCAAAGATTTTTTTATTCATTGAGTGATTGACCCAATGATTTCCTCATTGTTTATCGGTTTCTTGATTCATAGATTGATTAATCCAAAGAATTTTTGATTCATTGAGTGATTAACCCAATGATTTCCTCATTGTATATCGGTTTCTTGATTCATTGATTGATTAATCCAAAGATTTTTTGATTCATTGTTTAATTAACCCAATGATTTCATCATTGTTTATCGGTTTCTTGATTCTTTGATTAATTAATCCAAATATTTTTTGATTCATTGAGTGATTGACCCAATCATTTCCTCATTGTTTATCGGTTTCTTGATTCATAGATTGATTAATCCAAAGATTTTTTTATTCATTGAGTGATTGACCCAATGATTTCCTCATTGTTTATCGGTTTCTTGATTCATAGATTGATTAATCCAAAGAATTTTTGATTCATTGAGTGATTAACCCAATGATTTCCTCATTGTATATCGGTTTCTTGATTCATTGATTGATTAATCCAAAGATTTTTTGATTCATTGTTTAATTAACCCAATGATTTCCTCATTGTTTATCGGTTTCTTGATTCATAGATTGATTAATCCAAAGATTTTTTGATTCATTGAGTGATTGACCCAATGATTTCCTCATTGTTTATCGGTTTCTTGATTCATAGATTGATTAATCCAAGATTTCTTGATTAATTCATTCAATGATTTCTCATTGTCTATTGATTACTCTATTCAATTATGGTTGATAAAAAGATTTCTTGATTAATCCAATGATGTCCTCTTTCTTTATGGAGTTTTTGATTTGATGATCGATTAATACAATGATTTCTTGATTCAATGATTGATTAATATAATGATTTCTTGTTTTATTAAAAAATTACTTCATTGATTCCGTGATTCATTGATTGATTACTTAATTGATTTCTCGATTCATTGATTGAACGTAATTTAAGTATTTTTGATTTGTTAACTGATTGATTTTAATTTTTTTATTGATGCATTTATCTGTTAATTTGTTTAATCATTGATTGATTCATCTATTCATTTTTGATTGATCAATGTATTGGTGTTGCTTAATTAACCGATTGATTGTCTGTTTGACTGATTGTTTGATTGATTGTTTGCAGTCCCAGCTGGTGTCGGAGGACGTGGGCCCCCACCTGGTGGGAGTGGAAGAGCAGTCCCAGCGACTAGCCCTGCAGGAGTTGCAGCTCGGCGCTCTGGGCGAGACCTCGCGCCGCCTCGCCAGACAGGGGGCCGCGCTCAGCGTACCCGCCCAGCCGCACACGCTGCTCAAGCAGCGACAGGAACAGCTGCAGGCTGATTACGATGAGTTAGTGTTCTCGCCACTGTACTGTTTCTAGGCTATATTCTGCCTCATTTTCGTGCCCTTGGAACAACAAGGTTCTATCTAACTCGGCGATGTTATATGATATTGAATTCTAGTACTACTCTCTAGTAATATATATAGTATCAAGTACTACTCTCTAGTAATATATATAGTATCAAGTACTACTCTCTAGTAATATATATAGTCAAATATCGCATGAAATTGCAAAGTCAGAGAGATATTTGTTGTTCGACTGAGGAGATATGTTTTAATTTCCTTTTTTTTTAAATTTTTTATAATCAGACATACTTACTACATACTTTCGGTTGTCTGTGCTTCCCTGTGAAATTTGGTTTGTTGAACTCAAGTTTGCTTTGAATTTAAGTGTCATTTTCAAAATTGGAACTAATTATGAGAAAGATTTGGACAAGCAATAAAGTAGGCACCTACTTATTAATATCGTATTTGAACAGAAAATTATTTTAACAACCGTCTTTTTCCAAATTGTAGTTAAAATATTCCTTCCTATTCTAGTGATTTTTCTGGTGCTTTAAATTAGAAATTATTTTAACAACCGTCAAATCAACTTAAATTTGCTTTGATTTTATGTGTCATTTTCAAAATTGGAACTGATTGTGTGAAAATTTAGACAAGCAATAAAGAAGAGGTACCTACCTATAAATATTAAATTTAAAAAGAAAATTATTTTAACAACATTTTTTTTCAAATGGTACTTATAATATCCCGTGATTTTTCTAGTGCTTGTAAATTAATAATTAACTAATTTTACTAAATATTTTTGGTTGTCTACGTGTCCCTGTGAAATTTGGTTCGTTTTTGAATTTCAGTGTCATTT
This sequence comes from Glyphotaelius pellucidus, assembly GCA_936435175.1. Taxonomy (NCBI): domain Eukaryota; kingdom Metazoa; phylum Arthropoda; class Insecta; order Trichoptera; family Limnephilidae; genus Glyphotaelius; species Glyphotaelius pellucidus. Next base: position 9,249,023 of record OW386563.1, on the reverse strand, counting down.
TCAAAATTGGAACTGATTGTGTGAAAGACTTAGACAAGCTATAATAAAATAGGTACCTATCTATAAATTTCATATTTGAACAGAAATTTTTTTTAGCAAATGTCTATTTTAAAAATAGGAACAATAATATCCCGTAATTTTTCTAGTGCTCGTAAAGTAATAATCAACTAATTTTGATGACCGTTACGCTTGAAGCCTGTTCGAAATTTGTTCAAATGCTGATGCATCGAGAATCGGCAATTAACGAGCGATGTTTTTTTAGGTTGCAAGAAATGCATTGATGGTTAACTGATGATAATGTTCAGACATCTGGAATAACGTTAAAATTATGTAAATGTTTTTTTTCCAGTCTCGTGGCAGCGGCTAAAGAGCGTAAAGCCCGGCTGGAAGACGCAAGGAACCTTTACCAGTTCCTGGAAGATCATGAAGAGGAAGAGAGTAAGTTCATACTAACTTCTTTCACTACTTGAGCCATTGCTACCCAAATCTGGGTGGCACTATGATGCCCTTGGGTGATAGCAATCCACATTTGATTGCACTCCTAACGTTTATTTATTTTTTATTTTTATTTTATTTATTTATTTTTTTGTTATAAAAGTACAAAAACAGTACAAGGAAGCTTTTGACTGTCCAACTAGGAAGGACTCCCGTTCTAGGACAGTCAAATTGATAGGTTTCGAATATATTAGGTACATGATTAATATATGTAGTGTTAAGTAAGATTGAAAAATTACATTTACCTTATTATAATATATGTTACAGTTTTATAATTAGTTAAGCATCGAATATAAAACGTATAGTGTTTTCGAATTTCGAATGAAATAAAAACAGTAAAGGCCTTGAGCGATTGCTAGCCAAATTTGGATTGCACTGCTAATGTCCTTATGCGATTGCTGCCCAAAATTGGTTGGCACTGCGCGAATTCGGTGGCACTGACATTGAGCAAAAGCGCCAAATTTGGATTGCACCGCTAATGTCCTTGAGGGATAAATACCCAGATTTGGGTGGCATCACTCATGTCCTTGAGCGATAGCTACCCAAATTTGGGTGGCACCACTGATGTCCTTGAGCGATAGCTATCCAAATTTGGGTGGCGCTATATTTCCCTTGAGGGATAGCTACCCAATTTTGGGTGGCATCGTATTGCCCTTGAGCGACAGCTACACAATTTTGGGTAGCACCGTATTGCTCTTGAGCGATAGCTACCCGAATTTAGGTGATACTGGAATTGCACAATTTTGGGTAGCACCGTATTGCTCTTGAGCGTTAGCTACCCAATTTTGGGTTGCACCGCTAATGCCCTTGGATAAACTGTGAAATATAGGTGAGTTCATTAACTTTTAACCCCAGAAAGCAGTTTAAGTTTCCGTATTGATATTCGAGGGAGGATTTTTGGAAAGAGCACGGCTGAATCTAAAATCGGAAATCCGTATCGCTCAAGACTTTTTAAATACACTATGGCTCGAATGGTTCAATATCGTCCACTCAACAAAGAAGACTCAAAGAAGAAGACTCTTACTGAGACTGTGTGAAGACTGTGTGAAGATTTTATAAGCTAATGGTCTAACTTTGTCCAAATCATTTTTTGTCCAATTCTGACAATGGTGTTATTGCTTTCTAGGCTGGGTGACAGACCGCCAGCGAATCTGTCGCGCTGCCATCACGGCCAAGGACTTGCGCGCCGTGCTGAGCCTGCAACAGAAACACACGGCATTGCGCCACGAGATGCGTGCGCGAGAACGCCACACTGCAAAGGTCACCAGCAAGGGAAACAGGTAAGGGACAACAAAAATACTTATTAAATACGAGGGAAATACAAAAGTTAGTGTAATATGACCATAAAGGGCTGTGATTTTTTATTTTTTGAGTGATAGAGGGAGATCTTCTGACCAGGGCGAGCATCGCAGGAACATGGTAGTAAGTAAACTCTATTTAGTGAGGTGTGCAATTGTTTGCACGTTTTAGTGTGCACGTTTAGTGTAGTGTTCGTTGTAATGTGCAATTGTGTGAAAGATGTCAGTAAAAAATTTATTTATTTAATATCAACGGTGTAGATATACAATAAACATGGATTACTTATCACAAAATCATAGTTCAATAAGAAATAATAAAAAAAAGAGTACAACAGTTAATTGTGGCATCTGATTGAGAAATGACACCAGAGATACAATTACATATAAAATTCTTTAGTACAAATAAAATTAATACTGATTGAAAATATTTGATAGTATAGCCTTCTTCTACCTACCTTCCGTGCAGTTAAATATATCTATTACTAACTTCATGCAGCCTAGGTACAAGCGAGTGTTTCGTATACTCAGTCCTGTTATTGTTGCTAAACAGGATTTTGGAACGAGTTGTTATCGTGGGTACATAAAATTCAACAGGCTTAGGTTAAATCAGGTCTGTCTATTCTACCATTTACAATTTTGAACATAAATATTAAGTCGGATATAATTCTTAGATCTGAGAGTCTCAATAAATTTAATTCTTTCATCAAGTAATTATAGTTTATGTTTTCAATGGGAATGCCGAGTCTAAAATTAAATTTTCTTAGGAATTTGTGTTGAATTTTTTCGATTGAATCTGAATGTATTTTAAAATGGGGGGACCAGATCGAGGAGTTATATTCGACTTGACTACTTACTAAGGATGTATACAAAATTTTTAAAGTTGAAATATTCCTAAAACCTCTGGATTTTCGAAGAATGAAGCCAAGCATTTTCATTCCTTTATTATGAATTGTGTTTATATGGGATAAAAAGTTTAATTTAAAATCCCGCCAATCCCGTTTTTTGCGAGTTTCTTGAGCGATGGATTGGATGGTGAAGATTTTCTGAGCTCCATTTTGACTGGTGATGAATTGTAGTTGGCTCATCACACGCCTGAGATAAAATGACAGTCGTCGTAGTGGCGTCATACCAATTCCCCATTTGCCAAAAAATTCAAAACCGCAATTTTGGACCAAAAAATTATGGCCTCAGTGTTTTTTCCCAACTGTGCACCAATGACGAGGGATCAAGGGCGCTAGTTCTTCGGAGCATCTTCCAGCAAAATACCGGTAGAACAAGGACATCATTCCTACCTGACGCCTGTGCTCCAAAGATTACAATATGTTAAGATAGGAGAATCTATCAAACGGTATTTTGGGGCTCCAGGCCATGGGTGTCTGCCAAATTCAACCGTGGTGCGATTGCGATTTGTACAGGGTCAGCAGTTGTGTACTATCTGCAGTATCTGCGGTTCCTGTACAACTTCTGAGAGACTAAATTGATTCTGACTTCTATGGAGCCGCCGAAGATAATAACGCAGTCTGCAATTGAAATCTTGGAATGCACACAAATTTTTTTCTTCTTGCCGTTAATACGCACAATACTCAATTTCATGAACTGATTGAATTGTATGGTTTCCCCGCAGCCTGGTGGAGGAACAGCATCCAAAGAGTGTGGAGATCAGCCGCCGACTGGAGAGTCTGGCCCGTCTCTGGGAGCAGCTCCGAGAATTGGCCGACCTGAGGGACAAGCAGCTGAGAGAGGCTGCGGAAGCCTATCAGGTAACAAACCCCCGTTTCCTAAACCTTTGGTTACTCACAGTGGTTTTTCAGACATTTCATATGTTTACTGATTGATATAAGGCCCTCCCAGGACCATTCTTGTGAAGTTTTTGCCGCTCACATCATGCGAGACTTTAAACATAACGTCACTTGTGTCAGACATTTTGTAACAATGCATATGTCTAGATATTGAAGCACTTGTTCGCAGCATCTTGGAATATAGCTCCATTATTTGGGCCCCCTCTGAACAAAACCATATCCTAGAAATAGAAAGAGTTCTAAAAAGGTTTAAGCGTTACCTGTATATGAGGAAATATACATACTACCCATTCCTGTATCCATCGTTATTCTTATCAGGAATGCTCGATCTTAACCGCTAGATTGCCGCCCGTACGCCGGCGTACCATCGGTGCAGGCCAAAATAATCACTAAAAAATAATTTTGTAATGCGATTTTAACCCTTATGTATAAAGAAAACGTATGAAGAAGAAGGTCAGAATCGCTTGGGGCATTGTTGTTCACAAGGTATAAGATACCGTGAACCCACCTAGAGCAGCGAATATTTTCTTTGAAATTGTTTATAACACGGCCTGGAACTTTTTCCCGCCGCTCGGAAGTCTCGCATCGCGGTCGATGAAATGATCGTAAAACGTATAAATTCATCAAATAAACGCAAGTAATGTTATATTTATGCGTAGTTTAGTATTCAAGGAATGTGTTTCAGTAAATATTACATAAGATAGCATAAAATTAACCTGCAAAATATTACGTAAAAGTCAAAACATCGCGAAACTTTCTCGTTTGTTCCCGTGGCATTTGACGAGTTAATACATTAAAAGCCCGCCGAAAAATATTTTTTGGTAAGCACTTTTTTAAGCTTAACTCCGGCATTCTATATTTAAGCTATTCTCCGCACAAGAATGATGACGTCACATTTTTTAGATTCGCTCGAGGCCATTCGCGAGCCCAGCCGGTACCAAATTCCAAATAGAACCGGTATGGGGAGAGGGAAATAATACGCTTTTTATCACTTAGGGCAGGTCTAGGTATATTCATATGTCTATGGTTAGATTCATAAGATGCGTAAGAATATTTGCAATTTATCAGATGTTTGGCACCAAACAAGACCTTGTTGATAAATCCAATTATTATCAAGCTCTCCAGAAGACTCTAAAAAATCAAGTTCTTCAATAGATAAATTTTAAAAGGAGTTTAATGTATGTAACTAATGCATTATTTTTGCACAATTCCAGTTCTATGCTGACGCGAACGAAGCCGACTCCTGGCTGAAGGACAAACTGTCGCTGGCGGGCTCCAGCGACCTCGGCAGCGACGAGCCCAGTGCTCAGGCGCTGCTCAGCCGTCACCGCGCACTCTCTGGTGAGCTGCAGGCGTACCGCACCGAGCTCGCCACGCTCAACGCACAGGCCGACCGACTCCTCAAGCAGGGCATCGACTGTCTGCAGGTGAGATTACTAACTTGCATTCATCTAATATTTTTTCTTAATTAACACATTTCATTACTTACCCTTCACTTACACTTTTATTTTTTAAGCTTTACCTTATTCTACTCTTTTTCTTACCGGTCACCTGCTCTAAACTTGCTCTTTCCCTTCTCCTTACGCTTTTCCTTACCTTACATGTTACTTGTCCCAAACTTACTCCTTCCCTTACCCTACACTTTACCTTAAACTTTCTCTTATCTGTCACCTACTCTAAACTTACTCTTTTCTTTGCCTTATACCTTTCCTTACCTTACTTGTTACTTGTCCTATACTTACTCTTTCCTTTACCCTACACTTTCCCTCACCTTACACTTGCTCTTATCTGTGACCTCTCCTTTTCTGTCATTTCCCCTTAACATGAGACTTTTCCTTAAATGAACTTTACCTAACTTTTCTTTAACACACTTACCTTATCTTCACTTTCCCTAACCTGAAACTTTACACTTTCTAACACTTTTCCTTATCTTACACTTTACTTAATCTTACACTTTCTCTATCTTACGTTAAATCCCATCTTTTGCTAACCTTTCCATTTATCCTTTAAAAGATGCCTTATTTTACACTATTCCATACCTTAGATTTTATCTTGTCTTTCACTAACCTTGTACTAATCCTTGTTATCTCACAATACTTTACCTTACTTTTTATCTTGTCTTTCACTTACATTACACTTATCCTTGTTGTACACTTTACCTCACCTCAACCACCTAAATGGACACTTTAAATGTCTAACAATATTCCTCAACCTATAATTCTTAACCTACCTTACACTATATTTTGTCTTTCATTAACCTTGTACTAATCCTTGTTATCTCACAATATGCCTTATCTTATATTTTATTGTGTCTTTCACTTGAATTACACTTATCCTTGTTGTACACTTTACCTCACCTCAACCTGACCTATCTTGTCTAGTATATAACACTAATCTTACACTAATCCTTGTTGGATACTTTGACTTTTCTCACACTATGCCTCACACTTTATCTTGTCTTTCACTAACCTTACACTTATCCTTGTTGTAAATTCAACCTTACCTCGCCCTTTCCTTTCGATTCAAATGAATAAACAGTCAATATAAAGTAAACCAAATGCTTTAACGTCTCGTTCCACTTTCAGCTGGCAAGTGAAAATGACACAGCAGCATCAGAAGCAGACGGGGCTGCCCCGACCGAAGAATGGGTCAACGAGACGAGGTTGGTCCCAACCGAGGTTTGGGAAGAGGAACCCGTCGAAAGACTGGAGCACAGGACTGTCACTGAAGAGAGAAGTGTTCCACAGGTAATCTATAGTTTTCCATTATCATATTTACTTTATCGGCAAAAGAATTTTTTATCCGAAACGGCATGTTAGTTAAGTGTGTACATACTTGTAATTAATTAGGTGGCTGACCTCTTATTTGTAACAAAAGTAAGTGCCTTATTGCGGACCAATCAATAATAATAATAATTGGACAATTTGTAGAGCGCCGTTTTTCTGAAAAATCACCTCATAATCAATGATATTACATAACATGGACACATTGCAGAGATCTCAAAGTGGCAATCAAAAGATAATTAATTGCTGTTCTTTAAATTTAATAGTAACATTTTCAATTTGGGAGGCGGGTGTGGGTACCGCCTATTTATTGGGTGTAGGTACCGCCCGGAACCATTTATAGGATAACCAACATCTCTGTGATAGGTCACTCCGCTATGTTTGGTGATTTAGCAGGGGTGCCCAGGTTCATGGGGTGAGGTTTGTTCAGGACTTGGCAGCCGATGCGTCTGCCCATCTGCCGCGTGGTGGGCAGGATCGGGAGGGACGTCAAGGGAGGTCTTTTGTCCTCTCCAGCCGGAATCTCTCGACCCATCGCCTTACACCGCCGTTGGAGGGATGGATTCATACGTCCGTCACTCCTGGACACACTGGCTCAGATTCCTACCCACCCTCATACCTATTTCCGTTCCAAAACTTTCTTTCCTTAAAAAAACCCTCCACACAGCACCTCCTTAGATGACATAGGCCCTGAGGGAAATTATTTTCCTCCGAGCCTCCTGTGTGGAGATAATGGGCCATCCATAAATTACGTTACACATTAAGGGTGGGCGGGGAGGGGGAGTAGAGAAGTGTGACAAGGGGTATGGGGGGGGTCATCAGTTCTGTGACATCACATGTAAAAATCTAAATTATTAAAACGCAAAAAAATTTTAGATGTAAAATTGCAAAATATGTGACGTCACACTAGGGGGAGGGGGTCTCACAAACGTGACGATGTGTGACAGGGACGATGGGGGGGTAAACAAATCATGAAATTCGTGTGACGTAATTTATGGATGGCCCCTAACGTAAAAAAAAAAAAAAAACTGTCAGCCGATAATCAGAGGAGGTATTTTGAGAAAGTTCTGGTCCGACTTTCAAGAAGTTAAATTAGTTATGTTTTTCACCTTTCAAGACTTTGTATCACTCTTAACCCCTCAGGCTAATTTGTTAACTTTTCAGAACAACTCATTTAGATCTCATAGAAATCGTTGTATCACTTACTATCATAGTTAAAAATATGATCTAAATGGTCTCGGAAAGAAAAAAAACCACACTTTATTTTAAAACTAAAAGTTAATCACGAAAAAACTAAAATGTACACCTTTAAGAAACCGATAAAGTTTCCGACCGTAATAGAAAAATAAATTATGAAACTTTGCGATTTTTTTATTAATTGTTTTTACAACAAAACGTGAGTTGATGATGACATTTACAATTTTTTTTTTGTTCATTGTATAAACTTCTTTTAATAAATAAATAAATAAAATAATACATTTGTCAAATAAATTTCATTATTTATTTATTTAAGGAACAAAAACAGTCTTAGTAATACAATCAACATAAGAGGACGATAAAAAAACAGACCAATTATTAGTGTTCACAGATAGGTATTTAGAAACAAGACTAACTGAATGGAAACTAGAATATTTAAGAAAAATGAAAAAAAAAAACAGAACTAAGCAGCAATTAAAAAAAATAATAATGGTACAAATCTGAATTCAACAAATGATAAACCAATACACAACAATAAAATAAGTGTGATTATAACTGAAATAGACTGCAAAATAGGTATTTGGGTTGGAAGGATATGGGAAGGAGAATTATAAGGGAAAATTGCCACGCAAGTAATATAAAAATATTAGATACAATTAATTTAATCGTCATGAATATGTGTTATTCGCACCTAGAATGTTATACAGTAAAGTTCTGTAGCGACAGTAACTAGCTGTAAATACGCCAGCACGTGTGTCTATATTTGCAAATTTATTGTTATAGTAGTTACATGTCCTTTGCATAGATTCATTTTGATTGGAATTGGTGTTGCATCTGTCAATATAGAAAAGGGTAATTGTCACGGCCGATGCCGCGACACGAAAATGTGTGAACTGTAAATCCTTTTGTTGATGAATAAAGACCATGGATTGTGTTTTGAAATTTTATCATAGGAAAATAGGCTACGAGAGGAAGTCTCTTACCTTTGACGGCTTCTTATAGCGCTTCAGGATCGATCCTGGCTTCCCAATATATCGGCACAACACCAGGTTCTAAGCAACGACACATTGATTTGATAAAAAATGAAATTTTGCTATTATTTGCGATATTTCGAATGAGCGAGTTGTGACCAATGTCACTATCAAATTCCAACTACCCAAGTGGGCAATGTAAACTTGGGTGGCAATATTGTTCAATTTTTCACATGTAGGTAGGAACATCTTCTTCTTTTCCTGGTAGAGACTTTGAGGAAATGAGGAAGAGAAAGGAATACATGATTGAAGGACTTGGGGAATATGGATTAAGTTTTTTATTTAAAACTGTTTCAGAACCAAACAGTAATAGTATTATCTGTAATTTTTAAAACGTAAGATGGTCCATTTTTAAAACTTAAATATGTTTGCGTTAAAAAATTTTATATTTCAAAAATTATATATTTCGAATTATAAAATTTGAAAGCTTTAGTTTTTAGTTTTCAAATGTGTTCAGAAATATTCAATTTATTTGGATTTTATTGCAAAATGTAAATATTTTGACCTTCTGACAAAATAGACCCGAGGCCTTAGAGGTCTAAAGTATTTTCTTTCGTCACACGACAATTTATGACGAATCCTCTGATAGTCTGTTGTGGTAATGATGTTGTAATGGTTTGTTCCAGGTGAAGGCCCTGTACGCCTTCAACGGACAGGGGATGACCATGGCCAAAGGCGAAGTGATGTTCCTCATCAACAAGACCAACCCGGACTGGTGGTCTGTTCGCAAGGCAGACGGCACGGACGGATTTGTACCTGCAAACTACGTCAAGGAGATTGAACCCAGAATCGTACCTGTAAGTTAAATTTTTAAATAATTTTTAGCGGCTTTCAACGGCTTTAGCCGTGTTTGGTGACCAGATCTGAATCAGGTACTAAAGTGATATAGTGTAACACTTTTACTCGTTCCGTGCCACTGGAGGAAACTTGTAAATTTCGCGATGTTTTGACTTTGACGTAATATTTTGAGGGTTTATTTTACGCAATCTTATGTAATGTTTACCGAAACACATTCCTTGAACAATAAACTATGCCTAAAAACAACATTACTTGTGTTAATTGACGAATTCATATGTTTTACAATCTTTTTTACGAGAATGATGCAACCGAACTGACAGCTGAAATGCTCCGAAAAAAACTCGGCCAGAGATCCATAAACAATTCATAGAAATTATTCCGGTTCCATAGATGTGTTCAAAGCATTCTTTACCTTAAGAACAAGAATGCCCCAAGCGATTCTGACCTTATCCTTCATACGTTTTATTTATAATTAAGGTTTAAAATCGCATTTCAAAAAATATTTTTTAGAGTTTAATTTGCAAGCAACCGGTTAAGAGAAAATTATTTTAATTAGCATTTTCAAAATTGGAACTGATTTTGCTAAAAAATTTTTGCACATTAAAGACAAGAAGATAAGGACATCCAATATATGCATTCTCTTCAAATGGCAGCACATTTCATGTACGGGCAACTCCAGCATCTCTTTCCTATCCTTGGATCTTTCACATCTTTTTCTGATATTTTTCTCTGTCTACAGGTGCAAGTGCGCAGACCGGAGAAAGTGCGTTCAGTACAGCGCGTCAAGAAGACCGTACTCACGAAGCAGGTTGTACGCGTCCGTGCACCGCCGGCCGCACGCAGCCGCAGCAAGGCCGCGCGCCCCGCCCCGCGCGCACAACCCGAACAGGGCGATTCTGTCGATACCAGGAGGCAGAAGATTAACACCAGCTATGGTACGGATAGGGGCTTTGTTTTTATTTATAAGAACATTTATATTTAAAACCTTACAAAGGCTCTTGACTAAGCAGGAACAGGCGGATACCCCTTTCTTAATATATAGATTGTAACCTTTTGTAAATATATCATGCATAAATATATGTTTTGTTTGATTTCAGAGCGCCTTGTGCAGATGGCTCTAGAGCGCCATGCCGCCCTGGAAGATGCCATTCGCCTGTATGGCTTCTACGGCGACTGCGATGACCTGGAGCGATGGATCAAAGACAAGGAGAAGCTGCTCAAGGCCGACGATCCTGCTGATTCCGTCGACACCGCCAAGAGGAAGTATGAGGTAAGGGTGCAGCTCAACTTACGCTAGACTATCGGCCTGTTTCGTTATAGTGAGACGGGTTACTCACTTGTTTGTATATGATAATGTTAATTCAATAAACGCCCGGGTTGCCGGTAAATATATTAAAAAAATCAAATGTAGTGATCACTAAATGTGATGGTCATCAAATGTGATGGTCATCAAATGTGATGGTCATCAATTGTGAAGGTTGTCAATTGTGGTGGTCACCAAATTTGACTGTCATCAAATGTGACAGTCGTCAAATGTGGTGGTCGTCAGATGTGGTGGTCACCAAATGTGATGGTTTTCAAATGTGACGGTCATTAAATGTGATGGTCACCAAATGTGGTGGTCGTCAGATGTGCTGGTCACCAAATGTGATGGTTTTCAAATGTGACGGTCATTAAATGTGATGGTCACCAAATGTGGTGGTCGTCAGATGTGCTGGTCACCAAATGTGATGGTTTTCAAATGTGACGGTCATTAAATATGATGGTCACCAAATTTGACTGTCTTCAAATGTGGTGATCATCAAACATGATGGTCCAAATTTGATGGTATTAAAATGTAACGGTCTTCAAATCTGATGCATTTTGAAAATACCCAAAAAACAAACCAAAAAATTTTACATTTATAAAATTGTCTTTTCCCAGAAATTCGTTACGGATCTGTCTGCATCCCGATCGCGCTTGGCCCGCGTCCACGCCGGCGTTGAGGAGCTGGCCAGCCAGAAGCACTCCCAACTGGAGCGCGCCACTCAGCGTGCTAACCAGATACAGAGGCTGTGGGACAACCTCAACAGGCTGAAGGAACAGAAGGAAAAGAGCTTGGAGGGCGCTTCTACGTAATATATATTTTAAATTACTTTTTATTCACATATGTCAATTAAGAATGCTCTCCTTGTTCTACCGGTATTTCAATGGGAGATACTCTGAGGAACCAGCGTCAGTAATCCTTTTGGTTCACAATTGGGGAACACGCCAAATGTGCGCCCAACATTTGTGCGCAGTTGACATTTGAATATGTACGCATGAGAATGAGTTTCTACAACGCAGCTGTTTAATGATTTGCCAGCCGCTGTATTTCCTTCTTCTTACAATGTGGTCTCTTCAAGACCCAGGTTCACTCCTTATTTTCCTCAAAGAGACCCTCCACACAGCATAGATGAAATTAAAAATATAGACTGGTCAGTGGCTGAGTTGGCATCGTATCTGGGTCCCACCCAGGCATCGTGAGTTCAATTCCTCGGCAGGCTAAGTTTTCCATCACGACACAAGCAACATTTTTTGCTTATTGTGATGAAAGTAGGAGATTTTCAAATTATTGTCGGGTTATTCGTAACCTGTTATAATTTATATCATGCTCGCAATTAACGTGTGGTTTTTAATTACAGCGTGGAACTGTTTGAGCGCACGTGCGCCGAGGCAGTGGAATGGATGAGTGAGAAGAGCCTTCAACTGGAGGGAGCAGAGCTCGGGGCCGACCTGCATACGGTGCGCGCCTTGCAGCGCCGCCACGCGCAGCTGGAGCGCGAACTGGCGCCGCTACGCGATAGGGTTGCACGTGTTCATATGCTGGCTGACAGGTGAGAACCACAAACGCTTATTTCAATTTCATTCAATTATTAATATTATTTCAGTCAATTTAGTCTACTTTGTTTTTTAAAATTTACATAGTTGTTCTTTTGAACCATCTTGATGTTTAATTTTTATATCATCAACCATCCTTAATTTTTAACGCTCTCTATCAGACTGTACTTATAAAGAAATATGAGTTTTCTTTCCTGTATACCTATTTAGTGCGCATAATATTTAAAACAAAAATTCAGCTACATTTAATCATTATGTCTTTCTGGTTTCCTGTACGTACCTTCTTAGTTCATATACTAATTGAAAGCAAATGATCTACATTTAATCATTGTGTCTTTCTTGTTTTCCTATGTACCTTCTTTGTGCGCGCACTATTTGAAACCAAATGTTCCACAACATTTAATCATTTTGTCTTTCTGGCTTCCTATGTACTTTCATTGTGGGTATAATATTTGAAACCAAATATTCTAAAACATTTAATTATTGTGTCTTTCTAGTTTACTACAATATTTACCTACTTAATGTGTGTTGTATTTACCCACTCCGACCCTTAACCCCTGACGTGCCAGGAAAAAACGAAAAAACGTCAACTTTAACGTAATATTTTGCAGGTTAATTTTATGCTATCTAATGTAATTTTTACTGAAACACATTCCTTGAATACTAAACTATACATAAGAACAATATTACTTGCTTTTATTCAATGAATTTATACTTTTTACTACGTTTCAAATAACATGGAAAAAACGAAAAAATTTCACGATGTTTTGACTTTTACGTAATATTTTGCAGGTTAATTTTATGCTATCTTATGTAATCTTTACTGAAACACATTCCTTGAATACTAAACTATACATAAGAACAATATTACTTGCGTTTATTCGATGAATTTTTACGTTTTACGATCACCGCGACGCGAGACTTGACAGCCGCCATTTTGTCCAGCCGAGCGGCGCGCAGCCACGCAGGCCGTGTCATAAACAATTTCAAAGAAATTATATCGCTGCTCTAGGTGGGTTCACGATTCTGACCTTCTTCTTCACACGTTTTCTTTATACATAAGGGTTAAAATCGCATAACAAAATTATTTTTTAGTGATTATTTTGGCTTGCGCCGATGGTACACCGGCGGACGAACGGCAAGTTAAGCGTTAAGCGTGTTTACACGACAATATAACAATAGCAAACAAGTACAAAAAGCAATTCACGCTAAGGCGTGTGTTCCCACAGAAATCGTTATAACTCTGTTATTGTTCTAGTGACAACCCTGAAACAAAAAGTAAAAGATCTATAAAAAATCAAGATTCACATTTCTATTCAAAGTTGTCCATAGAAATACATAAAAAAAGACTTATTTTGTAGAAACGGTTTTCACCCTCCAAATCGCCTTTAGACATTGTTAATTTTTTATTAAATATTCTTGTATAAAATAGGATAAAAGTTAGGTGACAAAATTATTTATTATACATTTATACGATAGAATAAGTATTTATTATACATTTATACGATAGAATAAGTATTTATTATACATTTATACGATAGAATAAGTATTTTTTTTATACATAATACATGATTTTAGTACCGTTTTCACATAAAAACATAGCGTGAGTCATTTTTACAATTTTTTTATGTTTGCATTCTAAATTTTAACGTTTATATATTTTAATATTTATTTGAAATAATGCAATTTAAAAGCTTATTTCATAACCTTTCAAAAACAGTTTTTAATATTCGGCTAAATTCAGATATATTTCATTTATAGAGCTTTCTTTGCGAAGCAGATATAACAAAAAGTTTTTATAAATCTGACATTTCGTTTAAGACAAAAAACTTGCACAATGGCAAAATACCTGAGTGGTTGAAACCGAAATTCTACAATTTTATTCTACTTTTCTTTATGGGAAAATTTGAAACCAAATTTTCTACATACCATCATGTCTTTCTGGTTTCCAGCGTGAAATCCGCTTACCCTGCCGAGCGTGCCAACGTGGACAGACGCCAGCGCGAGGTGCAGGCCATGTGGGAAGAGTGCGAGAAGAAAGCGGCGGAGAGACGGGAGCGCCTCGAGAGTGCCGTGGGACACCAGATCTTCATCAGGAGCAGCGCCAGCCTACTGAGCTGGCTACAGGTAATGAGCTCCAGCCTCGAGGTGGCTGTCAAAATTTAATGTTTCTTGCCCAATAAGAATGGTGATTTTCCCACGAAAATGGTTCTGTAGAAATAATCCGATCATTATTAACGCTACAAAAGTGGCTATTCAAGAATTCTGTTGCAATTCTTTAGGCAATAATAATAATAATAATATGAATATGCACCGTTTTTGTGAAAAATTAAATTGTAAACAATAATATATTTATAAAATTGTTCTTTAGATTTTATATCCGGGTTAAATCTTCCCCACAGGAAAAACTTAACCCTTCCACACACTTTTCAATCCACGCTATGCAATTGCACTGTATAAGTATAATATATATAATGTAGATGTTTGATTCCTTGATATTCCCTGATTGATAAATAAAACACTTGTGTTGCTAAGTTGTGTAACGAAGAAACGACATTTATGTTTATTATATCACTTTCTTTTTATGGTTTCTTCTAACAAACTGACACTTTACAATAAAATCATATAATAACAAAACAAGTGACAATTCTCAATCTAACCGACACCACAACAATACTTTTTCTTTACATCTCCCCCCCTCGGGAAAGAAAATTATTGCAAAATTTTCTCATCTTCGATGTCCTCTTCTTCCAATGTTTGAACTGGAATAAGTTTTGTGATGTGGAATAGGTTTGATTCTGGTTTTTTATGACCCGTATCTATCCTGTATATGGAGTTTGAAATTTTTTCAATTATCTCATATGGTCCAATTTTCAGTTCATCCAATTTCTTCCTGTTCAGCTTGTTTCCATTTTCCACAAACACCATATCCCCTACGTTAAACTCGAAGTGTTTTCGCTTTTTATCGAATAATGTTTTATTGTAGTTATGTGATCTTATTGTGTTTTCAAGTGCTATTTTCCTGTCTCTCATCCAGTCACTATTTGATTCTCGTTGTTTTAGTTCATTCGGTAAAATCGTGCTGTCCGTACCATATAAAAGGTAACTCGGTGCAAAGTTAGTGACTGAATGAATAGTCTCATTATATTTTCTTGTACATTCTTGAGCTATCGCTGTCCAGGCTCTCTTTTTTTCTTTTTCATTTATTTTACATCTAATTTTGTTAACTAAAGTTTGATTCAGCCTCTCATTTAAACCATTTGAGAATGGTGCATTTACTGCTGTGAAGATCATTGGTATCCGCTTGTCAAAACAATACAAGAACAACATGTCATCCTACCAGAGACCAAATGGGAAAATAATTTACAGACTTCAGATATTTTCATATCAGAGGGTTCGGCTCGATAGAACTCCTAACTGGACCGATAAATCCTACTGATCCCTCAATATAAATATTTAAAAAATCTTTCGTAATCCTACATGTGTTTAATATGACTGATTTTTGCGTCTTTATATAAAGATTCTTTGATAAATCTAATAAGCCTAAATTTTTAATTAGAGAGCTAGGTATGATGCCAGTAGCCGAAATAACAAATGGTAATATTTTTATAGTCCGAGAATGCCAAATTCTTTTAATCTCATTTCCTAAATCTGTATATTTTCTAATTTTTTCAGAAACAGATTTTTGAATATTACAGGAATTTGGAATAGCGACATCAATGATATAAGTTATTTTTTTAATTTTGTCATGTAAAACTAATCGGGTCTATTATGACGAATCGTTCTGTCTGTTAGTATAGTTTTATCATGATTTATTTTATAAAATTCATTTTCTAAAAACGAATTTGGTTCATATTCATAATATGGTACTACATTACGGCAGTCAATAGAATACTATTACTGATTAGATTTTTTATTATTTATTATTATTATTTAAAACCAGTAGCTTAAATAAAAACTCCTGTAGCCAAAATTAATCCTTTATGCATTTAGTTAACATCCAAATTCTCTATGTTCCAGGTGGTGAAGGAACAACTTGCGGCAGAGATCAAGGCGAAGGATGTAGCCACGGCAGAAAACCTCGGCAAACAGCACAACGAGCTGTTGGATGACATCAACGCACACAGAGACGAGTTAGTATTGTCCCTAACTAACTAACTAACTACCACACCGTTTCTGTGCAAGAATAGGCAGAGAGAATGGAAAGCCAAACCACTCGGTCTTGCCCTCATTCCATTCATTCATACATCATTATTGATCTTACGTATGTCATTATCAAATACCAAAATTCTTTCTTCATCCTGTCTGGGGCGTAGGAGTCGAAACGTGTTATGCACACTGGCGACATCTGTTTTCGTTCAAATCAGTATAGATCACACTTAAAGATGGTTAAAGTGTCGGATGTATAAAGTTCAGTGTATAATTCTCACATAAACGATAAAAAGGTTGTATCAAACACAAACAAATTTACAGCCGAAGAAATGTCGCTACGCTCAATCGATTAATTTGTTTAAACAGATGGTTTATTTGTTTATAACAGACTGAACGAGGTTATAGAGCTGGGAGAGAAGCTGGTGAAAGGAAATCCAGCCCTGACCGAGGTTGCCGAGAAGGTGACCCTCCTGAAGGCCGACCGAAAGGCAGTCGATGAAGGTAACATCATTCGTCTTTAACAGCTTGAGTGAAAAAAATGTTGTTTGCAATTGAACATACAAGACCACTTCATTTTGGCCATGTTTTGATTTCCATAATAAAGGTCTCTCATTATGATCTGTAGGTAGGTAACTACTTTATCTTTTGTCTGAATTTTTCACACAATTGTAAAGCAAAACGATTAATTGAACTAAATAAAGCAAAAATCAAGATTATTCTTATTGATAATTGTAAACAGAGAATTTATCTTTCTAATGTAATACCAATTTCTGTGGTAAATGTATTAAGGGGGGCGATACATGTAACTGCCTGAATTTTGACCGTTTTTCAGAGGCATATTTAAAAGGGAAGGAATAAATTAATCGTTTTTAAATTCAGTAAGTTTATTAATTATATGTAAAAATTCAAGAATCAGATTTTTTATTTTTTCAAAATGGACGACCCTTGCGGCAAAAGGCATCAAACGGCGGGATTTTTAGCTTTTGTTACAGCTATCTGAAATCAAATTTTTTTGTTTGAGCATGGTCATAAACCATGTATCTTCTGGTTGAAGAAATAAAAAAACAAAAAATAAAAAAATCGCAAATTGGCACGCCTCAGAATAAAGGTCGATTTTTCACCCCCTTTTTAAGGTTTTTGGGTAAAAAATGGTAATTTTTGTAGATTTTTTTGGCATGTTTGAGGTTCAACTAGAAGCTAATACTATAGAGAAGACATGTGCCAAATTTCATAAGAATCGGTTGAGAACTTTTTGAGTTATCTTGCCCGCCAATTTAAAAAAAAGTAGTTTGGAGAGAAACATGTCTAAAGTTTTGACACACACTATGACTTACCAACTAGTCAATTATTCCAGGGCCGTACAGAAGTCCTTCGATGCGTTCGTAGTACTCGTTTTTCTTCTTAAGTTCTTCTTGACATGCTTGACGAGCTTTTTTGGTCGTCAAAGAGCTGCGGCGATTTTCTCGACTCACCCTTTGGTCATCGACTTTGTCTTTGAGTTGAGGCGGAGCACTTAAATGAGTTTTTAATCGATAAATAATATGAATTTAATTAAAAAAAATTTACATGCATATTTTTGAGATGTTATTTTAACTATATACGCAAAAAAAAACTGTTTTTTCTATTACATGTAAATGTAATAGAAAAAACCCTTAAATCCCCTAATTTAGTGAATTAAACTTTTTTGACAGTCCGCGAACCAAAATTCTATAAAATATATTTTCGTACAAAACTTTCTAACAGCAGTTTACGATTAAAATTTAGTTTTCTAATATATAATTTTGTATCTGTGATTATCAAGTAGGCCATAGACAACATACACAAATAGAAAATATTATTTTTATATTAAGGTAAAGAAAAACATAAAAATAAAAATTTTAAAAATAGTAAAATATGTGTAAATAAGGATAAAAACATAACTTTCTCTTTTTTCGTAAGTTTTTTTTTCACATTTTTATTCATAAATCTAACATTAATGATTTTTGTTTTTTACATACATGTATACTCACAACTAGTAAAATAATTTGGTATGATAGTCCTCAAAGCAATCAGGGACGTGCAGTGCACTGGTCACTGCCAAAAGCCTAGAACCACTCGCAATTTTGAAGAAATTAAATGGCGGCTGGCTACTTACAAAGCTTTTAATACAAATATTAGGGGAAAAACCTAAGAAACTTACGATTGCCAATTCTTTCAAATGAATGGTTTGTTATCTACCAAACGTTCAGCATTTAAAGTTTTGTTCAAAGATGTCACTATCATGCTCCTTTTTACGTTTTTTGGCGGGCATTCTCTAGGCCGGCGGCTCGCCGGGGTTTGTGGTAAAGTATCTCAGTTGCACACCCGGCAGGACGCCGGCGCTTGTGGCCAATGGGTTAAAGGAACAAATTCGATAATTTTCTTAAATGAGATACGCATCCAGATTTGAAGTGAGTTGATATGTATTTGCAGACTGGAAGAAGAAGCAAGCTCTCCTGGCGCAGTGTCTTCAGCTGCAATCCTTCAACCGCGAGGCAGACAGGATTGATGCTTCCAGCGGGGCCCACGAGGCTTTCTTGGAGTTCCAGGATCTAGGGGTAAATATTCCAGGACCACATTATACAATAAAACCATAGCCTAAAAGTTTTCCTAAGTTTTCGCAAGTAGGTGCACTTTAACCTCTCAGGCCTCCGGTTCATTCTGTTAGAAGGTCAGAATATTTCCGCTTTGCAATAAAATACAAATAAACTAATTATTTCTGTTTGTATCCAAAACTAAAAAACGTTTTTGGAAGCGGATATTAAAACATGTCTCACCCTACGTTTTTTCTAACTAAAATTACATTGAAAAAAAAAAAAAAAACAAATACACATTTTATAAGACAATTTTATTATTAATGTTATTGTCTGCTCACTTTTTTTGTAAAAATAATTAATAAAATATTTAAAAAGTTTCATAATTTTTTTTTTTTATTTCTGTCGGAAACTTTAGTTTCACAAAGATATATGTTGTAATTCTTCTTCGGTTAACTTTTAGATTTGAATATACAGCGGGGCGTTTTCTCTTTTTAACACTGTTTAAACCACTTTTCTCACCACGACAGTAAGGGAGACACAACGATTTCTAAGAGACCTATATGAGCTGTTCCAAAAGGGAAAAAATTAGCCTGAGGGGTCAAAACAGTTTTTATAGGCCTGATACTTTTTTTTGGGCCCATAAAAAGACTATGTATAATAGAAATAGAATATTTTCGACAGATGCATTATATAAAGAAGCTAAACTATTCAGTCTCCGTAAACTATTTATATTGCAAACTATAAAATATATCTTTAGAAACAAAAACAAATTCGAAAAAATAGTTTTTTTTATACCCCCCAAACGAATACCAAACAAATGCAAACTCACAGCAGTTTCATTGGACCTCGTACATTCAATCTTTTACCGAAAAATATTCACGTTATAACTAAACTTCTTCAATACACAAAGGAGTTGAAGTCGTGGCTTGACAATGTAGATGTTGAAACATTTAATTTGTATCACTTTGTTTCTCACAAACATTACACTTATTATTACACTAATCACTTATTATTACACTTTGCCTTTATTATTACACAATTACACTTAATATATACTAACTATTCACTTATTATTACACTATACACTAAGGTGGTCCAAAAATTTTTTATTATTATTTTTCATTTGGCCACCCCGTGAATTTGTTACATGTATTCATAGTAATAACACAGTAAAATTTCAGCGAGATAGATCAAGTAGAAAGGGGTGCTCAATCGAGTGTTGTTTTTGAATTTTTTGTGTAAAAAGCTTAATTTTTACTTTTTGTTATAGGACAATTTCGTGTGTTAAATAATTAAATAAATATTATAATAAACTACTGAAGATTTGTATAGAGAAATTTGAACAGTTTTGATACTTATTTAGTAGACTGTGGAGTGAATCAGTGCAATAAAATGTGAAAGATTCTGTGCATGTACTTATTCAAGAACTCGTGGAAGTATGGAGTGAATCTAGTATTCCGACCACACAACAAAATCACTGCATTGAAAAATTGATTACGTTTCATGAGAACTGGCTGCTATTAATGAAAAATAAAGGAAGAAATTCTGAAGCACAAAGAAAAAGAGAGTATTTGTTTACAAAAGAAGTAGACAAACTTTTTGATATTGCCCATGCAAGCGCTTTGAATTTGATAAAAATTGCGGAGGGCAGAACGTTTCTCATCGATTGAATACGTAAGAAAACGTATTCAATACGTAAGAAACTAGAAAAGGTCAAAGAACGTTCTCTACAACAGAAACGGAAACAAAGATCTGAAGATGCGAGAGAAATGGCTCTGTCTGGGGATAATCAAGTTCGTGATGATTACGAAGAGCTTATAAAGCTCACCATGATCGTTTTGAACAAACCACCTGCGAAGATATTTTGGAGCGCTCCAGGTCCGATTCATCATGCTCGTCGGATGGCGAAATTGCTGTATGCTTTGAAGATTTTTCTCTTTCGAAATAATTTACAAGCATTCAAACTAACCAAGAGAGAAAAAAAAAACAAATTGTTCGATTTGTTAATTTTGGTGTGCTCGTCTACACCAAAGTTTGGATCGAAGAGCCTTTGGCAGCAGATGCACCAGTAAATGGCTTAATACTTTGGAAGAACTTAAAATTGTACGAAGCCATTGTTTCCAAAATCAGTACCTATAGCAGCTAGGGGTGTCTTAGAGCCTCACTTGTGGTATTTGTCAGATGAGCTAGTTGCATTTGCCTTGTTTTCTGACAAGCTGTCTGATACTGAAATAGGCCATTGTTCAAAAAATAAATTCTGATGGCGGTAATTGTTCAGTACGAGGTGATTCTGATAAGCTTGCCTCAGAGGTTACATTATAAGCTTTTGCAACACAAAGAACGTTGAAAATGCTCAGTTCTTGATATCAAGCACTCTTTCTTGCAATAACCCCCTGATACTTGGAATGACAATGTTGATTACCTTCAAGGCAGCTGCGTCAAAAATTTACGTGTTGTTAAAGATACAGCGGAGGGAGGTGTTAAACTATTTGAATATTACAACACGATACTCACTAAGAATGAGGAAGAAAAGCAATTTTTACTTCACATCGTTGAACAAAACAGAAAAATCGTTTCTACTGAAACATCCAAAAAGGAGTTAACAAATATGGTTTTGAAAGAATGTGACCAATATTACGTTAATTATTGCTTTGTTACCAGATTTCGTTGACATTTAAACACTTTGTGTACTTATTTGATTAAAATACTTGTAATATTAATAAACCTTAAATTATGTGTTTTACTTAAAATCCTGAACTTTTTGTCAGAAACTTCAAATTCGATGAGCACCCCCTTGTATATAAGATAGGGGGCTGAAATTTTTTACACATAATAGAAATGGTAGGAGTAACAAATCAAGGGGGTGGCGACACCTATATTTGAATATTTTGTTTTTACTATAGGGGCTTGGACCACCTTACTATACACTTATTATTACACTATACACTTATTATTACACCACACATTATTACACTGCACACTTATTATTACACAACATACTTATTATTACATAATTACTCTTAATATACACTAACTATTACACTTATTATTACACAACATACTTATTATTACACAATTACACTTAATATACACTAACTATTACACTTATTATTACACTGTACACTTATTATTATTACACTGTACACTTATTGTTACACTGTACACTTATTATTACACAACATACTTATTATTACACAATTACACTTAATATACACTAACTATTACACTTATTATTACACTGTACACTTATTATTACACTATACACTTATTATTACACAATTACACTTAATATACACTAACTATTACACTTATTATTACACAATTACACTTAATATACACTAACTATTACACTGTACACTTATTATTACACTGTACACTTATTATGACACTATACACTTATTATTACACTATACACTGTTGCACTGTTGTATGCGCATTTTGAGCAAGCTGTTTAGCAAATTTTAATAATGTTTTTGCTTTATACGCCTACCGTTTGTTCTTTCTAGGTACAATAATAAAATATATATTACTATATTAGCCACACACAGGCTGCGCCTTAGTGGGTTCCCATTATTCTAATTATTTACATAATATTGTGTATATCAAATATAAAATTTGGGAAAAATGAAGAAGAAAAAAAAGTATTTTTAAGCGATCTAATTTTCAAAGCAAAAACACATGATTGTGCATTACTTCGCTAATCCTAACAAATTGAACTAATTTTTTACTATAATTGTGCTTTAGGACTCTGTCGAATCTGTGGAAGCTCTGGTGAAGCGGCACGAGGACTTTGAGAGTAGTCTGGCGGCTCAGGATGACCGCCTTCGCGCTTTCTACCAACAAGCCGATGGACTGGTCAAGACGGAACACTACGCCACGCCGCAGTGAGAATTTTAATTTATTCATTTCCAATTATTTTGCTGTTGTGTATTTTTTCATTATCGATAAGTTATTCAGCTTATTTAAAATAAAAATTAAATTAAAGCTTAAATTTTTATTGCAATAACTCTTGTTACAATAGCTTTTGAAGGCATTGTGAAACCCGTCAATGTATAATTACCGTGATGGCAATAAACATACGTTCCTTATGGTTATAATGCTGCAGCTCTTTCTTACACATTTAATAATGGTGAGACACACAAAATACTTGCGACTGTTTCCTTCAAAGTACTACTTGATGTATGATAATGATTGTACGTTTGACATACGTTCACCGTTTGTCTCATTTTTGACTGTTGTTATTCAGTGTGTAAGAAAGAACTGCAGCATTATATGTTCAAGAACAAAAGCAAAACCATCAGCGCTTTGACATTTGATGTTTTTTGATTTTTGGAATTCACTCAATTCATCACATTTGGATTCATGGGGTGAGGTTTGTATAGGTCTTGGAGGCGGATGATCAGGACACACTACCCACCCCTTAAACCCTTTTCCTTCTCAGAACTCTCCTCCCCTCCTTTTTCTTAAAAAAACCCTCCACACAGCGTCCCCAAAGATGACATAGGCCTTGAGGGAAATTATTTTCCTCAGGGCCTCCTGTGTGGAGCTCATGTAAAAAAAAAAAAAAAAAATTGGTTGTCTGTAATGTCGGTTTACGGATGATAATTTTAGGTCATTTAAAATAAAAATTAAATTAAAGCTTAAATTTTTATTGCAATAACTCTTGTTACAATAGCTTTTGAAGGCATCGTGAAACCCGTCAATGTATAATTACCGTGATGGCAATAAACATACGTTCCTTATGGTTATAATGCTGCAGCTCTTTCTTACACATTAATCTTACATAATAACGATGGAGTGGAAGAGGCCTACTCCCCAAGTCAAGCATGCGTAAAGAAGTTTTACTTAAAAAAACACTTCAATATTATCCTTGTAACTATATTCCATACTTTCAAAATTATCACAGCTAACAGCATTGTAGGGGACAAAGCAGTGTGGTGTGTGAGAGAGATGCAAGAAAGTTATGACTATTTCCTTTGGAGGAAACAGACCTACGTACATTGTGTATCTTCTTTTTTTTTTTTTTACGTGAGCTCCACACAGGAGGTCCTGAGGGAAATAATTTCCCTCAGGGCCTATGTCATCCTTGAGGACGCTGTGTGGAGAGTTTTTTTTAGGGAAAAGGAGGAAAGGAAAGTTCTAGGAAGGAAAAGGGTTTAAGGGATGGGTAGGAATCTGGGGTTCAGTGTGTCCTGGTCATCCGCCTCCAAGACCTAGACAAACCTCACCCCATGAACCCGGGCACCCCTGCTAAATCACCACACGTAGCGAACCACTTGGGGTGACCTATGGCAGAGGTGTTGGTTATCCAATAAAGGTTCTCTTCTCGTTTTTTGAAAGAGCTGCAGCATTATTGTGTTAAGGAACGTATGTTTATTGCCGTCACAATAGCATCGAATCGTCACGGTAATAGCTACAGTACTCTCACGGTAAAGCACTTTAGCCAAAAGCGACGTTGCCAGACTACGACATGTTTTATCTGCAGTCATCAAAGTGCGTTTACTTTTATTATTTGAAAACAGAACTTATACAGTCTTTATTCAATGTGTAACAATAACTAAAACACCATTTAACGGTTGGGTAGTGCTTTTTTATAAGTAATGCTGTCAGAGAAAAGCGCAAGACGAAATTTTTTTTTTTGTACGAAATTTTTTTTTTGAAGAATATGAATTATATTTATACATATATATTTTACAAAATATTATATTTAAGGTCATCATTGGTCATGTATACCTTATCAAAAAAGAGGAGCTCTTGTACCTGATAAGGGAGGAAATTGCTTTACAATATTTCTGTTGTTATTCTAAGGCATTAAGTTTAATTATGAATTAATTTCCAGGATCCTCCAGCGCAAGGAAGCGGTGTGCGCAAGACGCGAAGCCGTGCGCATGGCCGCGGCAGAGAGGCGCCGCGCCCTGCAGGCATCGCTGGCGTACCATCACTTCTCCGCAGAGGCTGATGACCTTGATGCCTTCATCCAAGACAAGATGCGCACTGCCACCGATCAGTCTTACAGGTAAATTACACTAAAGTAGAGTTCTACTGCACTGTTTGGAGGAGTGACATCTGTTGACCATTTATCGATGCAATTAAATTTTCTGTGAAACTCTCTGATTTAATGATTTTCCAGTTGATTATTCAGACATCTCCGAACAATCGAAATTAGAGTTCAATTATAATGCACAAAAACTTGTAGTGAATTAAACTAAATGTTGATGTTTTCTGGGTCACTAGTAGGATATTTCAAAATGTCATAGTAATGTACCAGAACTTTATGCCTGCTGGTGTTATTTATTAGCATATTTAATATGTAAAACACAGACGGGTTTAAAAAATGTTTTATTTATTTATTTACGGACAAATAGTCCATTAATTTTATTTTATTTATTTATTTACACGCCCATAGGGCTTTTACATATAGTGCAGTACATGTTTTTGATAAAATATAGGAAATAACATAAAATATAAGAAACAAAATAAAGATAACATAAGATATAAGAAACAAAATATAGATAACACCAAATATGAGAGTTGACACCAAGCAGGTAACATAGAATATATGGTAAGTAAATTAATTTGAAATAGTTATATAATAACTATATGTAGTTATATAATTATTATAATAACATAACAATAACACAAATACAAAAAAAGATGACAATGAAAGGAAAGTACATATAAACGAAGAGCATTGACAAATTATAATATAAAGAACATATAGAAGACTACAAGAAAGCTTGAAGATGGATTTAAAAGACTTTAAAAATTACACATTTCGTATCGACTGCCGAAAGTCATTTAGGCTAACACCAAAAAATTCAATTTTGATTTATTGTGAGCTTAGGATTGGAGATGTTATAACAGAGTTTGATTGTATTTGGTAATGACAAAAAAATGGCTGTACAAGTCGCCACTCATGTCAATTATAGTCTCTGTGGTCGAGGGGTAAGTCTTTCGATTAGCAATCTGTAGGTTGTGTGTTCAAATCCTGGCTTGCGCGAGTATATTTTATTTAATCAATTTGCGTTTCGTAATTAATTAATTTCATTAATAATATTTAATATCGTCGCCGTAGATGTTAAGGGAGTCAAGTCACAAAACCACAAAGCTGAGAAAACGGCCCTCAAAGATTTTTGGTGACAAAAAAGTCACATTTTTTTGTTTTTGAAGATAGAACGGTGAATCTGTGGACATAGATGTTTTTTGATGTTATTTATGCAGCTTATCGTCATAGATTGCTCTAAGTTGAATTAAATTATTCGGAAGATCAAAAGATCTATGCTGCTTTTAGTCATTGACTGCTTTCATCCAAGTGTGTTAGATCTATTGGCAATTTTCAAGATTTTCATGTTGAATGGAGTGTTTATGGCTTAATTTCACAGCAACTTTGAAGGTTTTAAAAAATTTCTGCATACTTAACTCATTTTCGCCAAATTAGTGGCTTGGCTCTCTTGACATCTACGGCGACGATATATCACCTTCCATAGTGGAAGTACACTCAGTATCTTCCTGGGGAAAGACCACCATTCAGATCTGAAACGTTGCTCGAAACAGCTTTAGTCATGCTTGGTGACTAGATCTGAATAGCCAGGTACTTACCAAACTCCTTCCCATCTACACTTCCTTCAACCACACAATACGCTCCAATTAGGGAAGCCATAGTCTCACTGGCTCCTGATGGTTGGGAGCAGTTGGGACACTTGCGCTGTGTTCACATAAAAAAAAAACAATCTAAGAAAGTGAGCAGGAAAGAGGAAGAACTCTTAAATTCCCCATTAGTTCATAATTTGGAGTTTTAAGTAACACAACCTTTACAAGAGTGACATCTGTTGACAATCAAAGAAAATGTTTCAGGGACTTGACAAATTTGGAGAGGAAACTTCAGAAGCACGAAGCCTTTGAACGAGAACTTCACGCCAACGAAGGACAACTGAGGAACGTAACCAATGTACGTACGCTTGTACCCTTTTCTTTACTTTATAGAATCTTTATTTTTATTAGTTTAACCCTAAGTTACTAGCATAAGTAACTTATCGTTGCCTTAGTTCTTATTTGTCCAACAGACCATTTTATTTTTTGTTCAATCTCCACTCTAACCGGTCGCTTGCCGATTACGCGCCGGCGCGCGCCAGATGCGAGCCAAATTAAACTCTAAAAAATATTTTTTGAAATTCAATTTTAAACCTTAACCTCTTAAATGCCACGGGAGGAAACTCGAAAATTTCGCAATGTTTTGACTTTGACGTAATATTTTGCGGATTTATTTTATGCTATCATGTATAATATTTACTGAAACACGTTCCCTGAACAATAAACTATGCTTACAAACAATAATACTTGCGTTTATTTGACAAATTGATAGTTATATCGATCTTTTCATGACATGCGACGCTCAAAGTTTGACAGCTCAAATTGCGGCAGATATGTCATTTCGAAAGTCATAGATATGTGCAAAGATGATTATTTGAGAGGCTAGGTGTGTTCCTTATATCCGTTACGTCAAGAACAAGAATGCCCCAAGCGATTCTGACCTTGTCCTTCATACATTTTCTTTATACATAAGGTTTAAAATCGCATCTCAAAAAAATTTATTTTTATTTTTTTATGGCGCGTCCCGGGCGCGCAATCGGCAAACCAGAGGTTAATTATAAAGAAAACGTATGAAGGATAAGGTCAGAATCGCTTGGGGCATTCTTGCTCTTAAGGTATAGAATACCTTGAACACATCTATGGAAGCGGAATAATTTCTTCTGGAATTATCTATGATCTCTGGCCGAGTTTTTTCGGAGCATTTGAGCTGTCAGTTCGGTTGCATCATTCTCGGTATAAGATACCGAGTGAACCCACCTAGCGGAGCGAAATGTTTTCTGTGGAATTGTTTATGATCACCGGCTTAGATTTTTTCCCGCCTTTGAACTGTCAGTTTGGCGTCCGTCGCTCACGCGCCGTGTTCGATGAAAAGATCGTAAAACGTATAAATTCATCGAATAAACGCAAGTTATGTTGTTTTCAGACTTAGTTTATTTTTCAAGGAATGTGTTTCTGTAAAAACTACATAAGATAGCATAAAATAAACCCACAAAATATTACGTATAAGTCAAAACATCGCAAGGCATTTAAGGGGTCAAAATGAAAAATAAAGCGTCTTGAAGAGACCCATGTTGTAGTAGGGAGGAAACACAGAGGCCGGCAAATCGTTCCACAGCCAAGCTGTTGAACTCAAGAAAGAGTCATAGAAACGACCCATTCTCATGTGACTAATGTCAACTGTGTACAAATGTTGGGCGCGTGTTTGGCGTGTTTCCCGACTATGCACAGGCGCCGAGGGGATCAATGACGCTAGTTCCTCGGAGCATCTTCCATTGTAGTACCGGTAGAACAAGGACAGCATTCCCACCCGACGCCTGTGCTCTAAAGATTGCAATCCGTTTGTTAAGTTAGGAGAATCTATCAAACGAATCGCCCGTTTCTGCAAAGAGTCGATGGTTTTTTTAAGGTGTTTTGGGGCTTCAGACCAGAGGTGGCTGCCAAATTCAACCGTGGAGCGCACTTGTGACTTGTACAGGGTTAGCAGTTGTGTACTATTAAAGAATCTGCGGGCTTTGTACAGTAAGCCCACATGATTAAAAATTATCACATGATTAAAAATCATTACGCGCAATTGAAGCATGCTATTTCGTACCTTACCTCCAACAGAACTGT
Source organism: Glyphotaelius pellucidus (assembly GCA_936435175.1). Lineage (NCBI taxonomy): Eukaryota > Metazoa > Arthropoda > Insecta > Trichoptera > Limnephilidae > Glyphotaelius > Glyphotaelius pellucidus. The sequence goes on along the minus strand of OW386563.1, from coordinate 9,220,354 downwards.
CAAATGTGTCAAAATGGTGGGGTAACTCTACGGTAACTATCGGTTTTTGGAAAGTAAAAGCAAAAGTTAAAAGTGACGTAAAACAAGCGGCCCTAAGAAAATATTTTGTATTCTTTCAATAGCTTGTACATGAATATTGTAATATGGGTTCCACACGAGAGTATTGTACTCTAGTTGACTTCTAACTAAGGCAAAATATAACAGTTTAATACATTGTTCTTTTTGTTTGCAACTAATTTATTTTCTTTTCTATAATATCCTTTCTACTTAATATTGTTTGAATAATCAAATATGATATTGTGTTATTTTTCCAGACCGGCGAAGCCCTGGTAGCTTCGGAGCCAGCTCGTTCCGATGCGGTGAATGACCGCCTGTCCTCCCTGCGTTCACGCTGGGCTGGCCTGCGTGGGGCCGCAGCAGATCGCGCTCGTGCCTTGCGCCAGGCCGCTGCCCAGCGCGCGCACGCCAGGTCTGCGCAAGACGCGCGTGAGAGGCTCGGGGAGCTGCGCCGAGATCTGGAGAACAAGGAGACTGGAAGAGATCTGAGGACTTGCAAGGAATTGCTGAATAAACACCAGGTATGTTTTTAGGGTTCCATGCCAAGTGAGAATAAAGTCAACTCAACACCTCCTTGGAAAAGTCATTAAAAGCTATGAAAAAAATAATTTTAATTTAGCCGATAACCCTAACCTAACGTAACCTATTTAACCAATTTTTTAAATATATTTTTTTATCACTCTAAATGACTTATCTGAGATGGTTCTGAGTTGGTTTCATTCCGAGTTGGCCGGTCACCGTTTTTAGTGTTTATCAATTATTTGACACTACTGTAAAAAATTATTTAATCTATCATTATTTATTTAATACGAAATGTGGCCCACTATAGGCTCTCAACTATCTGCCTATAAAGTATCTTAAGATGTTTTGCACACCTTGCTAGCTTAAGTTAGCTTAAGTTCTCCATCATTGCACAAGTAAAATTTTCCCCATGGACAGCCAGATGCACAAATGTGTTCATTCTGGAAGAGCTAGTCTTGCAAGATGCCACAGTTCCACTGGCTCCAGACCACGTGTGATATTCACATAAAAAAAGGAATTGAACCAATAACCAGGGTTGGGCAGTATTTGAATTACTTGTAATTGAAATACAAATAAGTATTTTGTATTTCAATTACTTCCTAAAAATGTATTTTGTAATTGGTATTTCAATTACCTGATGCTGAGGTATTTTGTAATTTGTATTTTTTTAACTGTACGATACTTCAACTAACAACCACCCATATTATCTTCATTTTCTTAACGCTTATTTTATTGGCTGCCATCTTTATGTATGATTTCAAGATTCAAACCTGAACTAAATGCAATCTAGATGGTGTCTGGATAAATTTTTATCCATTTTATTTAATTTGCGACATCTATTGACTTTTCTGCAAGTCTAGGATGAATATTATTTTTTTTTATTTAACTTTTATGAGTAAAACCTTAAATTGTAATATTTAATTAAATGAAGACATTCATGTTTGTTGAAATTTTGGAAGAAATACCATAATACCAACTTCACAGTTTTAGTTTGAAAATTCTTTTTGCGTCATTTAGCGGTTGTCAGAGGAAGGAAGCAATTTTTTTGTATGGACAGGTTTTTTTACAATGTTAGTTTATTTTTGTGGATTGATGTCGACGACGTTTTAATTCAAAATTTAGTATTATTTTTAGTTAATCTACGATAATTTATAAAAAAATATTAAAAAAATTAACCAAAAAAAAACTCATTCCTCATATACAGTTTTGTTCGCAAAAACTCGCTCGCGGAGAGGTTAATCAGTCAATCTAGTCTCCTTCAACGGAAGCAATCCCCCGAACAGGCCTTCCATTGATAAGCTTGGTGTAACTATAAGTGACCAGCTCAGGTAGGGGGGCTCCATCGAGGCCAGAGTTAAGTTAGCCTCTCAGAAACTGGGCGTACTGTACAGGGCCCGCAGATACTGCAGATAGTTCACAACTGCTAACCCTGTACAAATCGCAAGTGCGCCCCACGGTTGAATTTGGCAGCCACCTCTGGTCTGGAGCCCCAAAATACCTGAAAAAAACCCTCGACTCTTTGCAGAAACGGCAACGGATTGCAATCTTTAGAGCACAGGCGTCAGGTGCGAATTCTGTCCTTGTTCTGCCGGTATTACAATGGAAGATGCTCCGAGGAACTAGCGTCATTGATCCCCTCGGCACCGGTGCATATTCGGGAAACACGCGCTCAACATTTGTACACGGTTGACATTAGTCACATGAGAACGGGTCGTTTCTACGACTCGTTCTTGAGTTCAACAGCCCGGCTGTGGAACGATTTGCCGGCTTCTGTGTTTCCTCCCTCCTACAACATGGGTCTCTTCAAGACCCATGTTCACTCCTTCCTCTCCTCAACAGCACCCTCCACACAGCATCTTCAAAGATGACATAGGCCTCCTATGTGGAGTTAATATAAATAATAAAAAAAAATGAAATCAATTGTTACATCAAGAAATATATTGGCGCAAGCGATTCTGAATTTGTCCTTTGTACGGTTTCTTTATACGTTAGGGTTAAAATCGCTATTAAAAAAAAAAGCAAAGATTTTTTTGGCCCACCGGCCTAAACCTGCGTTCACAGTAACCCGCTCTTTTTGACAAAGTTCACCAGGATAGTCATTCAATATTTGGCTATGTCTTACACATATAATGTATCTTCCCAGGTTCCACGATGTATCTTCCTAGGTATCTGAGCCTTGTTCCAATCAGAACGGAACATTGGCACCATGGATGAATTGGAGTCTCTTCACCCTCTTCAATTTCCTGCATCTATTGGTGTTTTCCACTCCCGACAGCTGCATATGTCTCCTAAGATTGCAGTGTCCTCTTAGTAATCCAACCAAGTTCCCTCACTGAGTGCACAGTCCATATCTGTAAACATTTGATAATTATGTTTTTTTTTCGTTCTCCAGGCTTTAGAACTGGAAATGTCCCAGTGGGAGCAGAGAGTCGGGGAACTCCAGGCCTCAGGACAGGACCTGGCCGCCGAGGGTCACTTCGACGTGGACTCCGTTCAGCAAGAGTCCAAGTTGGCTGCCGGCGCACTCACCGATCTGCAGGAACCCGCTCAGCGGAGACGCACACTCCTCGAGGAGGGACTCAAGTCAGTACTTATTTATTTGTGAAAAAAATAATTAAAACAATTCATTTTGCCTAACGATTCAAGTGATAAGAATTACTCCCCCTCCTTCTTTTCCTGTCTGCTGCTAAACTATATGAAATGCACTCTTTTTTCAAACAACTCGCTCGCAACCTATTGCAATGTTTTTACACAAATTTCATAATGCTCACTAGTATATATAAAAACATTCGCAGGCATGCGCACAACAACTTACCAAAATTTCATTGCAATTTGATAAATTGTACAGGAAATAATTCATAATGCCAGAGCTCACTATTATATAAAGAAACATTCGCGGGCATGCACACATCAAATCACCAAAATGTCATTCAATAGTTTGTTAACGCGTAAGGGACAAACAAAGAAACATTGTGTATTCTTGTTGAATGTTTTTGTTTTCAGGTTCCACAAGTTCAAGTTCTCCCTGGATGCGGAGCTGCAGTGGGTGAGCGAACGCACCGCCGCAGCGTCATCCAGCCTGCTGGGCACCGACCTGCACGCTGCGCAGGGTCTGCACAAAAAGCACGCCAAGCTTCTGCAGGAACTGCAGGCGCACAAGCCCGGCGTGGAGCGCGAGCTTGCGCGCGGCGCTGAACTCGTGGCGCAGAAGCTGCCTGATGCCGACAAGGTATAAGATACTTGATAATTTCACACATAAACTACACATCAGGGGCCATCCACAAATTACCTCACACAAATTTCATGATTTTTTGACCCCCCTGTAATTTTACATGAAAGTAATTTTTGTCACCGTCATATTTACCACAACGGAGGGGGCGAGATGGGATGATTTTGTGTCTCTACGTGGAGGGGCGAATACGGGATACCACTCTTCCGCTGAGCGCCTCAATTGTTATTGGCATAAAAGATACTATTGGCATAGAAGATATGATTGGCATACAGTTCTGATTTAACTAAGCTCATTGAATTTCATATACCCACGAGAGCCACTCGTTCTAAAATCCTGTTTAAATGCTACAATAACCGGACTGAGTATACGAAACACTCACTTATACCTAGATTACATGAAGTTACTAATAGATATGCAGATGTGGCAGATCTACAAGAAGGCTTTACTATCAAATATTTTCAATCAGTATTAATTTTATTTGCACTATAGAATTTTATATGTAATTTTATTTACTTCAAATACATAGCTTAAAAACTATACAATACACTACCAGCTACGATCAGACAAACTGAATCCTTGACAAAATTCAAACAAGATGTAAAGAAATGAATTGTAAGTATTGGACGCCACACTACTGCAAACATCTGTAAAATAAATCATACATAGACATAAAACAATTTGCATATGACGTAAACCAGATAAAATAAATAAAAAAAATAGAATCACATCTAATTTAATTCCATAAATAGATTTGACCGGATTTACTATTTTCTGTACTTCATTTCTTCCTTCAGTATATGATAACTCTCTTTCAAATATATACCCACACTTCCCCACCCACCTTTCTATTCTTATTGTACTCAAATGAATATGTAACATTTATATTCTTTATAACTACCAAATATGTTCTTAAATATATTAATTTATGTACCTCTATGCCTGTCTCGACACAGGTATATCCTAGTGAGACAGGCATCGCCAAAAACCTAATGTAAACATACTGTTTATAGATAAATAAATAAAAAATAAAATCTCTGTAGTCATTTCTTAATCAAAAGCAACAATCAACTGTTGTACCCTTTTTTATTATTTCTTATTTAACTATGATTTTGTGATAGGTAATCCGTGTTTATAAATAAAAGTGAAGCAGTCAATTTGAAATAAGTATCTGACAGAAAAACGCAATTGAATGTTGTATGTGTTAGTTTCTAATAATTAATTAATTTTAGATGTTACTGCACGAACGACAGACATACTCTTCTGATATCATTCTTAACCGCCATCTAATGGGATATAGCAATATAAAATTTCGTTTTACTAACTACACTAACGACATCTATTGAAGAAACTACATGATTAACCTGTACACTACAATTACAAATATTATGTTTCCAGATTGAAGAGCTCTGTTCCGAGCTTCGCGCCGCTTGGACTGCTATTGAAGCGGCCGGTTTGGCCCGCATGGCTCGCCTCGAGCGCTCCCTGCGCGTACAACAGTTCCTGCACGACGCACTGGACGTAGAGTCGTGGCTGGCAGACCGTGGCGCCGCTCTGGCTTCAGCAGAGAAGGGACGCGACAGAGATCACGCCATGCAGTTACTTACTGCACACAAGGTATAATATTTTTTATTGTTACATGTCAAAAAAAGTTTCAATTTACAGTGGGATCTTCCAATACGGCTCCTCTGCTTCTAGACTTTGATTTTGTTACGGGCATCGCTGCCCCGGGAACCGATCACTGGATAGCCAACACCTCTGTCGTAGGTCACCAAAACTGACTTAGCAGAGGTGCCCGGATTCGTGGGGTGAGGTTCATCCAGATCTGCCCAATTTTCCAATCCTTATTGGATACTGATTACCAGATTTCTATTCGCCTCTCACACCTGTTGTCCTTCCCTCTTTCCTTCAGAACTTCCTCTCCTTCCTTTCCTTAATAAGAACCTCCACACGTAATAAAAAAATAAATAAAAAATTTGCATTGTGTGCCAGTGCCCGAACCTCCGTGCAACATCTCGTTAACCGAGGGAGGAAACCTGTAAATTTCGCAAAGTTTTGACTTTGACATAATATTTTGTGGGTTTATTTTATGCTATTGTATATTATATTTTACCGAAACACATTCCTTGAACAATAAACTATGCATAAAAACAACATTACTTGCATTTATTTGACAAATTGATAGGTTTATCGATATTTTTCGTGACCTACGACGCTCGCAGTTTGACAGCTCAAATTGCGGGAAAAATGAAGGGTCAATGTCGTGGATAAATTTAATAAAATTTAATCCGAGTGGCTAGGTCTATTAAGGATACCTCTTACGTCAAGAACAAAAAAGCCCCAAGCAATTCTAACCTTGTCCTTCATACATTTTTTTTATACATAAGGATCAAAATCGCATTCTAAAAAAAAATTTAGAAAATTTAGTTCCGCGCGCGTTGGCGCGGTTGCGACTATTAACATTACATTCTCATTTTTTTATATTGGCTCCGCACAGGAGTGTGTCGCGAAGAGTGTGTGTCACTATGTCATCTTTGGGTATGCTGAGTATATCAATTTTAGGGAAAGAAAGGAAAGAAGTTCTGGGAAGGAAAAGAGTTTGAGGGATGGTTAGGAATCTGGGGTCAAGTGTCCATGAGTGACGGACGTATGAATCTATCCTTCCCACTGCGGTGCAAGGTGATAAGTCGATCGAGTCCTGCTGGAGAGGTCAAAAGATCTCACTCTACCAGTGTCTCCCGATCTGGTCCGCCACGCAGTCAGTCAAGCGCAGTCAGTCAGTCAAGCGCATCCGCCACCAAGACCTAGACAAACCTCACCCCATTAACCCGGGAATCTAAATCACCGAACGTTGCAAACCACTCGGGTTGACCTACGGCACGGGTGTTGATTATCTCTTAAAAAGTTTGAGTGTAAGGCGTGGGGTCAGACATGCAATCGATGTCGGGTTCTGAAATTCAACCACGCAGACGGAAAACTATTTGATGTTTTTTTTTTTGATTTAGCTATTAATACTATTTGATGTTTTTCTTAGTCTTTCTCACTAGGGGTTCCTGCTGAGGCGACCTTTTTTTACTTTAGCTCCTCACAGGCGGCCCAGAGGAAAAAAATTCCCTCGGTGCATATGTCATCTTTGGGAATGCTGAATGTAGAGAAAGTTCTGGAAAGAAGAAAGGTGTGAGGCAAACATATTGAAATACAAGAGATATGCTATGATGTCTGCGCGACTGTCGGCGGACTACTACCTGATGGGAGTAGTTTGCATACGGAAAGAATTTGTTCATTTCGTTGATTTTTGTGCAGAAGTATTGGATAACAATATAGTTTGAATACGGAAAGAGTTCGTTCATTTAGTTTAACTTTCGTTTAGTTTATTCGTTAATTATTCGTTCATTTAATTTATTCGTTAATTGGTTAACAATATCGGCGACACCAGGAAGCACAGTCCCACTCAGTAAAAACTGCCCATAGCACATATCTTATATTTCAATATCTTTGGTATGAGGGGTAGGTAGGAATGTGGGGGTCAATGTGTCCAGGAGTGACTAACATATATCCAAATTGTTAGTTATTGATCTCTAAAATACTTGTCTCCAAATATTTTTCTCTATCCTTGGCTAATCCCTCTTTGTAGGCTATGGAGCTGGAACTGGACACCTACTCGGCCATCATCTCTGAGATGGGCCACAGAGCTACTGCGATGGTGGCCGGCGGCCCGGACGCCGCCCCGCTGCTGGAGAGAACCGCGCAGCTAGCGCACTCGCTGGCCGCGTTGCAGAAACTCGCCGCACTCAGGCAGAAGGCGCTAGTCGAAAGCATGTGCAGGTAATTCACATTTCCCCCATGGTTGCATCATGTATAATGGAAAGTAATTCGCAGTGGCGGAGGGTGATTTGAACACAACTTGGCATTTCTAAGCAAATTTAACAGACTGCGGTGCGTCGATCGCTGTCCGATGTCCTCCGAACTTAACGAGCGTGTCACCGATGCCCGAATCGTTGCATACTGACCGTAGACCATAGAGATGCAAGTTAAATGTTATTGGTATCTTTGCAGTCATATTATATTATGGAATTTAACTTTATAGTCATTTTTGTACATTTTTTTTTCTTTTCTTGGTTCTGCATTTTTTCTAATCGTTTGCTAATGGCATTTGTAAATCTTCTTTTGATGTAGATCGATTTTAACTTCTGTTTTTGTATAATTTTTTTTTGATAAGTCGTTATGTCCCTCAGTACATTTACGATGATTAAAAAGCTCTATACTTGTTGAAAAAATAATAATAATCATAAGCAACGTACATTGAGTGCTGTGAAAAACATTAAACAATTTAATTCCTCTGAAACTTTTCTCATTATCTAATAATTGTGTCGAGTGTCAAAGTGATTTAAACAATTGTGAAGGTACCCCTCCCACTAACTTTATTTAAGTTGTGTGAGTGCTGCTGTATTCAAAGGACAATATGACAAGATACATCTGCTCTTGAATTTCTGAACCCCCTGTTAAAAAGACCATGAACCGCCACTGGTAATTTGTAATGCATGAATCAACCGTCAGCGCTAATGTAGGCAATTGACATGCTAGCTGTCAATATTTCGTAGGATTATTAGAATATTAATCACGTAAATTCACAAACGCGAAGTTATCAGACAAGGCTTGAAACACGTAGGTGAAAATAATATTTTGAAGTTGTTCGCGCAATTTTATATGGGATTGGTTGGGTATCAAAAATGGTGTCGCGAAACTGCGACTCCACTGTTAATTGGCGGTAAATGCTGCAAAGCAAAGCCTATGCAGCCCTCGAAGGACCAGTCCCGAAACTACGTGAAATCGCTAAGTTATACGGGACGATTAGATAGCATACACTCGCAAAACCCAATGGATAGTCAGTCGATAGTTCAGATCTGGGCTTTTGGAAAATTAGATAAGCCCAGATTGGAATAAGGAAAATAGGACTCACCGTTGCGGATGGGCCTCGCTAATCTCCAGTTTTGGTGTACACTTCTCACTGTTTAAAATTCGCAATATTCTTATAACAAGAGGTTACAATACATGCGCCCTGTCTGAGATGTTATTTTGTACCTCTTGTTATAAGAATATTGCGAATTTTAAACAGTGAGAAGTGTACACCAAAACTGGAGATTAGCGAGGCCCCATCTGCAACGGTGAGTCCTATTTTCCTTATTCCAATCTGGGCTTATCTAATTTTCCAAAAGCCCAGATCTGAACTATCGACTGACTATCCATTGGGTTTTGCGAGTGTATGCTATCTAATCGTCCCGTATAACTTAGCGATTTCACGTAGTTTCGGGACTGGTCCTTCGAGGGCTGCATAGGCTTTGCTTTGCAGCATTTACCGCCAATTAACAGTGGAGTCGCAGTTTCGCGACACCAGAAGTTATTGTTAGCGACATGCGACACATATAAACATTTGCTTTTTAAAACCGCTTCAATTCGAAAAACATTGCCAACATTTAAAATTTTTCTAACCAGTAACCAAAGTTTTATTTTACAAAAGTTTTTTGATGGGAGCCAAGAATATCAATTTGGGAGCCACTTCTGGGCTGGAGCCCCAAAATAATTGATAAACTTACTTGATAGTTAGTTCATCAGATGAGGGGTAGTTCATCCGATTGACAATCCATTGTTTTGCCATGTCTTATACACAGATGCAATGTAGACATGCTGAGTCACAGATATTTGCTCTAACCTAGCAGCATTGATCCCCTTGGCATCAGTGCACGTATGCGAAGCTCGACCAACACGAGCAAATCACCCGTTTGCAATTGATGTTGACTTCATTAGAACGGGGTGTTTCTTCCACTTGTTTTTAATAATGATAATGCCTTAATGTTGTTTTGTGCCATTTGCCTTCCTCGGAAACTTCTAATATTGGTTATTATTTTTCAGACATGAATACCTGTCGGAAAGCAGTGAGCTTGAGGAATGGATCCAGGAACAGTTGGCCGCAGCTTCCAGTGAGGACTATGGACAAGACTACGAACATCTCTTGGTAAGTCTATTCTATCGGTATTTCATTGAGAGTGACTCCAAAGACCTGGTGTCATTGATCTTTTCAGCACGATGACAGATTGATTCGGCTGATTGTATTGATTTGATGGATTAGATAAATTAGATTGATTGGAATGAGTGGATGGATTTTGTAGATTGGATGGATTGAATTGATTGGATTGATTGGATTGTTCGGATCGACTGGATTGTTTGAATTGCTTGGATTGATTGGATGGATTGGATTGATTGAATGAATTTGATTGATTGAATTGTTTTGATTGATTAGATGTAATCAGTTGGATTTTCTGGATTGTTTGGATTGTTCGGTTTGACTGGATTGCTTGAATTGCTTGGAGTGATTGAATTGCTTGAATGAATTTTATTGATTGAATTGTTTTGATTGATTAGATGGATTGGATTGATTCAACTGATTAATACTAATGTTATCTTTTTCCAGATTCTCCGCTCCAAATTTGAAGAACTGCGCCACCGCGTGGAAGCCGGAGAAGAAAGATTCAACCAGTGCGAGGAACTGGCCAGAAAACTAGTCACACCAGATAGTCCATACATTGGGGACATTGAACGCAAACAAGAACAACTTGGGTAAGTTTTCTTATTCTATCTTTTTCCTCCTTTCTTTCTTTCTCTTTCTTTCTTGCTATCAATCCTTCTACATAGCTTCTTCAAACTTCTCGGCATAGCATCATTTTTTCCACTCCCTCCTGCATATAAAATTAATTAAAGTAACTCTTGATCTCACTTGTAATATTTCTAAGTACTTAGAATTTATATAACATCTCAGCCTTATTATAAATATGTACTACGTTATGGTATTCTAGTCTCTAATTCTTTCAACATACAAAGGTTATATTTTCAAGTATATTGCATTACTCTACTTGAACCCATGTAACATTTCATAGACATTACATTCTAGTCTATATATTTACTTATACATAGTTTCTATTTCAGAGTAACACAGTTGTACTAGCTTACAAATTGTAAGTATTTATAAACCTGTGTGTAGTTATAAACCTGTATGCAAGAATTGAAAGAGTTGGGATTGGGTGCGAAATTGAGTAATCTGAAAGTATGTTGTCTGTTGTACGCTGATGATGCGGTGCTGATTTCTAACACTATGGAAGATTTACAGTCTCTAGTGGTCTAGGATGAACAAAGTATGTATGAAGAATGAGTTAATTAGGAATGTAAGTAAGTCTAAAGTCATGGTGTTTGAAAGAGAAAGTACGAAAACGGTGTGTGATATAGTTGTGAATGATGAATACTTGGAGCAGGTGGATGAGTTTGTGTATCTGGGTAATATGTTTACGAGAGATGGGAAGACTGATAGAGATATCGAAAGAAGGGTAAATGCCGGTAACTCCATTAATGGAGGACTGAATGCCGTTGGCGTTAATAAAAAACTGTCAAAAGAAGCGAAGCTTGCAGTCCACAATGGAGTCCTGGTACCTACCCTGATGTATAGCAGTGAGGTATAGAACTGGCAGAGGAAGGATGAAAGTAATCTGAATGCTGTTGAAATGAGATCCCTGAGGGGTATGTGTGGTAAAACCATGTATGATCGTGTGAGAAATGTGGAGATCCGCAAAGAATGTAAGGCTGATGTAAGCATAATGAGTAAGATTAAGAAAGGGACCCTCAGATGGTTTGGGCATGTAGAGCGAATGAACAAAGAAAGTAGTGTAAGAAGAATATATAACGCGAATGTAAATGGTAGAAGAAGTCGGGGACGCCCGAGGAAGACGTGGCACGATCAAGTGAATCAGATACTTGAGTCGGGCCATGTCAAAAGTCAGAATAATAGAAGAGTATGTATGAGACGATGTATGAATGTGAGTGAAGCAAAGAGTGTGTGCCAGGACCGAGTTGTTTGGCGGTCCGTATTCTCTGCCTACCCCTGCGGCGAAACGGCGTGATGGTTAGTTAGTTAGTAAACCTGTGTTGCATCTCATAACCATCAAGTACAGAATTCTAGCCTCTATTTCTTCATTTGTAGTTAGTTAGTAAACCTGTGTTGCATCTCATAACCATCAAGTACAGAATTCTAGCCTCTATTTCTTCATTTGTAGTTAGTTAGTAAACCTGTGTTGCATCTCATAACCATCAAGTACAGAATTCTAGCCTCTATTTCTTCATTTGTAGTTAGTTAGTAAACCTGTGTTGCATCTCATAACCATCAAGTACAGAATTCTAGCCTCTATTTCTTCATTTGTAGTTAGTTAGTAAACCTGTGTTGCATCTCATAACCATCAAGTACAGAATTCTAGCCTCTATTTCTTCATTTGTAGTTAGTTAGTAAACCTGTTTTGCATCTCATAACCATCAAGTACAGAATTCTAGCCTCTATTTCTTCATTTGTAGTGGATTTATTAGTGTATCATGATACTGTTATCCTAACTTATACATATATACTTCCAAGTACTTATGAACCTATGTAACATCCCTCTGATATATCATTCTAGTCTCTATTACATCTCACAGAGTGTTTTTGTTAGTGAAATAAGTTGCTATTTTCCTAACTTATACTTCCAAGTACTTATGGACCTATGTAACATCCCTCTGATATATCATTCTAGTCTCTATTTCATCTCACAGAGTGTTTTTGTTAGTGAAATAAGTTGCTATTTTCCTAACTTATACTTCCAAGTACTTATGAACCTATGTAACATCCCTCTGATATATCATTCTAGTCTCTATTTCATCTCACAGAGTGTTTTTGTTAGTGAAATAAGTTGCTATTTTCCTAACTTATACTTCCAAGTACTTATGGACCTATGTAACATCCCTCTGATATATCATTCTAGTCTCTATTTCATCTCAGTGTGTTTTTGTTAGTGAAGTAAGTTGCTATTTTCCTAACTTATACTTCCAAGTACTTATGAACCTATGTAACATCCCTCTGATATATCATTCTAGTCTCTATTTCATCTCACAGAGTGTTTTTGTTAGTGAAATAAGTTGCTATTTTCCTAACTTATACTTCCAAGTACTTATGAACCTATGTAACATCCCTCTGATATATCATTCTAGTCTCTATTTCATCTCACAGAGTGTTTTTGTTAGTGAAATAAGTTGCTATTTTCCTAACTTATACTTCCAAGTACTTATGGACCTATGTAACATCCCTCTGATATATCATTCTAGTCTCTATTTCATCTCAGAGTGTTTTTGTTAGTGAAATAAGTTGCTATTTTCCTAACTTATACTTCCAAGTACTTATGGACCTATGTAACATCTCTCTGATATACCTTTCTAATCTCTATTTCCTCTTATACACTGTATTTATTGGGGTTATAAGGTAGTGCTGATTTTATATACACGTTAACCTATGTAACATTTCAGTGGCCTCCATTTCCCCTTGCGTAGTGTACATTTTAGAGTAACATTTGTATTGTGTTTAGCGACACAGCGAAACCGGAAGCAGGGCAGCTATCGGAGACTATGGTAGAAGTGCAAGCCATCATCGCCACCTTGCGGTAACTCTTAAACATACTGACAGACTCGTGTTTAGAGTTGGCATTCAATGTCTAATTGTTGCTTCATCACTGATTGTTGTCTGATTGTCAATCATCAACTATCAATCATCAATCATCAATTGTCAATCGCCAAAATCTTCAATCCACAGTCTTCAATCTTCAATAACTATCTATCAGTCGTCAATCATCACACGTCACTTTTTGTTATTTGTTTTTGGGGTGTTATGCCGCATTGCGCTACCTCTTTCTCTTTAGCCAACGTTTTGGACACTGTAACGCTCTCCGAAACGTTGACTAAAGAAGGAGGTAGCACAACATGGCATTACACCCCAAAAACAAATAAAGAAAATACTTTAGGCCGTGAAAATCTAAAATCGTATATCACAAGTCACAATGAAATTACGCAGGAGTGAATTTCACTTGTAGTCACAATATTTCTGCGAATTATGAGGCGAACTTTAATCAAAAACTGACACAACTAAGGGAAGAGCACGGTGATTAGTGTAATTGGGAAGGAATCCAACTTACCTTATTATTTACGCTGCATGTTTTGATATGAATCAATGTAATGACACTGGGAGATCACTGGGTTGATCATTGCACATAACAACAGACTGACTGGTGCAATTGTTGCAAGGTCACTTAGGTATCTATTGCAACTGTAAGAATTGTCGGGACAGGTAATTAAGGAATTGGTTGGGTGGGTGGATGAGGGAACATACGTTAAAGGGAGATGCATATGGTTGCGTCAGCATCACATAGCACTCTGCCAAAATTACTGAAATTACGTAACTCGTCCCGTGCCTCTGGAGGAAACTCGAAAATTTCGCGATGTTTTGACTTTGACGTAATATTTTGTGGGTTTATTTTATGCTGTCTTATGTAATATTTACCGAACAATAAACTATGCACAATAACAACATTACTTGCGTTTATCTGATGAATTCATATGTTTACGATCTTTCTTATGAGAATGATGCAATCCAACTGACAGTTGAGGTGCTGAGAAAAAACTTTGCCAGAGATCCATAAAGAATTCATAGAAATTATTCGGGTTCCATATATGTGTTCAAAGCATTCTATACCTTAAGATCAAGAATGACCCAAGCGATTCTGACCTTATCCTTCATACATTTTCTTTATAATTAAGGTTTAAAATCGCGTTTCAAAAAATATTTTTTAGAGTTTAATTTGGCTCGCATCTGGCGCGCGCGCGGGCACGTAATCGGCAAGCAACCGGTTAAGAATTACAGCTATTGAAATTAAATGCAATTAATTTATTTATTTTTTAGTAAATAGTAGTGTTTCAATATATGCTAATATTGATTTGTGAAATTCAAGCCTGTGTAATTTCGTCATGAGACCCAATTATCATCAATCAATCGTCAATCAGTCATCAATCATCCGTCATCAATTATTGTTGTGTCAAAATTATCAAGATTTTCGTAAGTATCAACCGCTGTCCAATCATTTGATTTTTATTGAAATTGAATGTCCAATCGTCGTTACTTTGCATCCACATCGTTGAACACTGCCTATTAATAATTATTGTTGACTGTCGCCTAATAACCTTTGATTGTTGCCTATTTGTCAATCATCATAATTGTCAATAAATCATCAAAGTATATTCCTGTAGTAATAAGGCCGTAGTCCTGTTACGTTATCTCCATTATTCCTCTGACAGTAGTCCAGTCCCTTTTTGGAGTTTTTGGCCATATCTCCTGTTTCCACAACATGGTTTTCAACTTTCCTGATATCTAAGCCATGTGGTAAGGGTATTTACGCCTCAAGATTGTTGTACGGGTATCTTTTCATCCTCAATAGTCCTACTAGCTTCTACAGTAAATCATAGATGAATGGGTTTTTGTTCATCATCTTCACTACTATTTGCTGCAGCTGTTGGCGCTTCCCACTCCCAATGTTGCATGAGACAATATGTAGGAGTATGCTTCTTAACATCAGCCAACAAACAGCTCTAGTCATGTAGAAAGCATGGGAGATAGCCGACCACCAAAGTGGGTTTTCTATGATAAGCCTGCAGGACGAAGAAGTGTTGTGAGATCTAAACTTAGTTGGCTGGACGGTGTGGAGGTAAGCACCGCTTTCTCAGGCAGAACAAATTTGAGGAAGACAGCAGGAACAGCTGACCAGCGTTGAAGAAGCTGGAAGTGCTTACTCTAGGTGGCTAGAGTTCTCCAGGACTTGTTGGCTTGACCAAATGATGGATCTCTGATAACCACCAATTACTCTCTAATCATTGAAAATTATCTCTTGATTGAACAAATGATGGAACCCTGACCAATCATCATTAATTCTTTAATCATTGAGCACTGTCTTTGATTCTCGATTGACCAAATAATGGAACCCAGTCTAATCATCAATCACTCTAATCACGGAACATTATCTCTCGATTGACCAAATAATTTATTTATTTGTAAGAAACAAGGCTTAATAATACAAAGATAGAATATGCATACAAAGTTAAGCCAAAAATGTTAATAATGAACCCTGACAAATCTTCAATCAATCTCTAATTGTTGACCCTTGTCTTTTGACTCTTGATTGACCGAATTCTAGAACCCTGTGCATCAATCTCTAATCGTTGAACATTATCTCTTGATTGATCATCGAATGATGGAACCCTGTCCAACCATCAATCATTCTCTAATCGTTGAACATTATCTATTGGTTGATCAAATGGTGGAACCCTGTCGAACCATCAATCATTCCCTAATTGTTGAACATTATGTCTTGGTTGATCACATGATGGAACCTTATCCAACCATCAATCACTCTCTAATCGTTGAACATTATCTATTGGTTGATCAAATGATGGAACCCTGTCGAACCATCAATCATTCCCTAATTGTTGAACATTATGTCTTGGTTGATCACATGATAGAACCTTATCCAACCATCAATCACTCTCTAATCGTTGAACATTATCTATTGGTTGATCAAATGATGGAACCCTGTCGAACCATCAATCATTCCCTAATTGTTGAACATTATCTCTTGGTTGGATCACATGATGGAACCTTATCCAACCATCAATCACTCTCTAATCGTTGAACATTATCTATTGGTTGATCAAATGATGGAACCCTGTCGAACCATCAATCATTCCCTAATTGTTGAACATTATCTCTTGGTTGGATCACATGATGGAACCCTATCCAACCATCAATCACTCTCTAATCGTTGAACATTATCTATTGGTTGATCAAATGATGGAACCCTGTCGAACCATCAATCATTCCCTAATTGTTGAACATTATCTCTTGGTTGGATCACATGATGGAACCCTATCCAACCATCAATCCCTCTCTAATCGTTGAACATTATCTCTTGATTGATCAAATGTCGAACCATCAATCATTCCCCAATTTTTGAACATTATCTCTTGATTGACCAAATGATGGAATCCTGTCGAACCATCAATCATTTCCTAATTGTTGATCATTATCTGTTGGTTGATCACATGATGGAACCCTATCCAACCATCAATCACTCTCTAATCGTTGAACATTATCTATTGATTTACCAAATGAACTGTCGAACCATCAATCACTCTTCAATCGTTGAACATCATCTTTTGACTACTTGTTTAACAAACGATGGATTCCTGTCCAACACCTTGTAATTGGCTAAATGATGGATCCCCGTCCAACTATCAATCATTTAACATCATTTTTGACTCTTGATTGACTGAATGATGGAACCCTGTCCAACAACTGTCAGTCAATCTCTAATAATTGTTGAGCATTGTATTTGACCATTGACTGTCCGAATCACTGATCATTGTTTGTTTTACTTGCAAATTAACTGTTCACCTTATGGATTTTTGTTTAATTAATTGTCTGTTCAATTGCTAATATCTGTCTATTTAACGATTCAGTCATTGTCTAACAAATGATTGCTGTCTATCCATTGATTATTGTTCAAATTGTTGATCGTCTAACCACTAAATATTGTTGAATTTATGTCCAAAATATTTTAGTCTAATACTCTTCATTGATTTGATATTGTATCAATATTTAACAGAGAACATACATTTTATCAATGGTTTGCTAAATCATTTGTAGCAGTTTACAAAGTAACACTCAGAACCATTTTTGAGTGCTGAACCTTACAGAACTATCCCATGATAGAAGAACTCCATGGTTCTGTAAACAGAGAAGTTAAAACAAAGTGTGCAAAGCAAAATCGTCTTTGTCATCAGATTTACAATGTAAAGTTTAAAGAGATATTATGATTTATTAGTACTGGCCAGTATCTCAGTACTATTCTATTTTAATTAAAAGATTTATAAGTTCTCGAGATCACAGTTTCTGTTTATTGTTATTTTGTACTTCACAAATATTACTTAAATGGACACATGTCCTAGCAACTGGGAAGCTAATTTTGGTCTGAAGAGTGTAGAGTGGAGAATGACTCTGCCTATCTTCGGCCTTCTTCGGCACAAGTCGTAACCGACATTATGTGACCCGAATGTAACACAGACAACTCAAACAATGTTAGAACTGATTATATATATATATATATATATATATATATTGGCCTCTTCCCGTAGTGTGTTGATCCAGTAAGAAGTTAGAAGCCAAGTTGATCCACCTTTAACACCATATAACTTGGCTGTGATGGAATACATTTGTATGATTTTGCAAAATTATTACATTAGTTACCAAGGTTGCCAGTTTGCAAGTAAAAATATTTGATGTACTTATCATAAAATTTTTAAAATTTGTATGGGAATCGCTTGCAAATTTACATGCTATGTTGATCTGTCGCTTGTAAATTAACATACTTCGTTGATCTACATAATCGTATAACTTATGTACCTATATGTCGTTTTACAGTTCTTTTGCTGATCCGATTTAAATGACCAATCAGAGAGGTTGTGAAGGAAGCCTTCTGATTGGTCATAAAAAACATGTACCTATATGGAGTTTTACTGTTAATTGGTTGATCTGATATATAATGGCGCATTCTAGGGCTGCCACAGAGTTGTGACATTATTCCAGGGCTGCTACATACTCTAAATTATGTATTATTATTATTTGACAATAAATATTTTCGATAATACGAAATGCGGCAAAAAAATTCACGGAGAGGGAAGAGACGAGGGAGGGGGAATGCGGGGAAGGTGGAAGGGAACGGAGCGCACAGGAAAGGAAATGCAGGGAGAATCAATTTGAGCGAGTGAGTGAGTCAGTGAATGAAGGCGCCGATACCAATTATTCCGCCGCCCCGGGAACCATTTGTCGTATAACCGACACCTCTGCTAAAAAGTTAATAACTAAATAAAATGTTTCCATGACAGTCGATCCGGCAACAATTGCCCTCCCCCCCAACAGTTAGCCCGCTGACAGTTTATCCCCTGACATTTGATCCCCCGACATTTGATCCCCCGACAGTTGATCCCCTGACAGTTGATCTGACGGACGGTTGATACCTCGGACAATTGATCCCCTGGCAGTTTACCCCCCGACAGTTGATCCCCCGACAGTTAACCCCCCCCTGACTGTTGACCCCCCACACCGACTGTTGACCCCCCCCCCGACAGTTGATCCCCCGACAGTTGACCCCCCCCGACAGTTGATCCCTCGGACTCGGAGGGATCAACTATCGGCGGACCAATTGTCGGAGGATAAATTGTCGCCGGACCAACCGTCGTGAAACCGCTTTTTTCAATGACACTGAATGTATAGAACACAGTAAACCACATTTTAAAAAACATTTTTTGTTCTTAAAGAAAAAAATTACATAAATTGAAATTAATTACATAAATATCAAATCGAAGTGGGCGATATAAATGTAAGACAATTTTGAAACAATAATTTTACAAACTTAAAAGTCATAATATATTAGTTTAATATAACGAAAATCTATAAATATAAACATTTTGGTTCCGTATGTTTGCGTTCGCTAATCTTGGAAAGTAATAAATGGATTTACTCAAAATTTCTACAGAACATTAAATTTTAGCAGAAGAGTGTTTCTATGTACACTGGTGAGCTCTGGTTTTATGAAATTACTATAAAAACATAGTAAGTGGTACACAAGTTGTTTGGAAAAGTGAGTGTATATCATGTATTTTAGCGGCAAGGAGGGTAGGCGGGAGGGGGAGGGGAATCCGGGACTGGCGGACGGGAATGAAGGGGGAAAGATTCGCGGGAGAAAGGGTCGAAGAAGGGAGGAAGTCGGGAAAGTGGACAACGGAGGGGGGGGGGGGGTCGCGGACGGAGCGAAGTGGAAAAGGGGAGTGTGAAAAGCGAAGAAGGTGGAGGGGGATCGCAAGAGGGGAAGAGGAGGGGGGGTAGGGGAACGAGGGCGAATTGAAAAAAACACTCAGGGAGAAACAATATCTTTATTTAAGTGGTATTGCAACGCATGCCGGGTTCAACTAAGAACGGGGACGCAAGCGAATGGACGTGCAGGGAGAAACAATTAATTTCTTTGAATGGCATTGCAACGCGTGCCGGGAACCAGCTAGTATTTTTAACAAAATAATGCCTTAAAAATAAGTTAGCCATATTTATTTATTTACACATATTCGGCATAACACGTGCGATTAACATAATTAACATAACATTTAAATACCTAGTAACTAACCTAATAATTTTGATAATTTTTTATCAATTATTTTTATACGAAAAGACCAAAAATGAGGTGACAGTAACGTTAACAATACATTTGTCTAAGAAAATATGTATGTGTTTATTTTTTTTCATTATTTGTAATTTTAGTTAGAAAAAGCGTAAGGTGAGGTTTGCATGACAAATTTTTATATTTAAAAAATTATATGTTTATTTTTAACTAAAAAATTTGAAAGCGTGTTTCATGACCTTTCAAAAACAGTTTTTAGTTTTGGGATATGTTCAGAAATATTCCATTTATTTGCATTTCATTGTAAAGCGGAAAGATTTTGACCATCTGAAAAATACGCCAAAATTTTGAAGGGTTTAATAGGTTACCTTAGGTTAGGGTTATCGGCTACCATCGCGTCATCACGTGTCGATCACGTGATGACGCGATGACGCAGATCGTTTGTTTACATCCGCTCCAACAAAGAACCGACATGTTTTACCTTGCCTTGCCGATATTTCGTCGCCTCATTTGAATAGGGTTCTAACTGACATTTTTTTCAAAAATGACCTTTGATTGCCAAAGCATTTTTTTTTGCTCATTTCTATACCCAAAATAATTTTCAGAACCATCCGTGTTGTATTTTCGTTGATATGTGTATGACGAAGTTCTAACATCAAGCATTTTCAATAATAATTCATTTTACATTCTCACTACACTTACACTCTCTATTTTTCTTGTATCTGACAGTTGATCTTAATTAAGAGGCGCATTATGGTTCGTCACTTTATTTGGATAGGGTTCTAACTGTGTCTTCTCTATCATTTTCTAAGGTTTCTAAGTTTCCAAAGACGAATTTTCGTAATCTATTTAACAATTTTAGTTAAAGTATTTTAGTTTATCGTATTTAGATGGAAAATATTTAAATAGGACGTAGCTTGGAATTGCATTAGTGAAATGTAATTAGAACCTTGTGCAATGTATTATTATACCTTAGCTGGTTGTACAGAGTTTTATTTGCATGTTTAGGTATGTTCTAAAAGGGTAAATATACGTCAAATTTAAATACTTTCCTTCAAAATATGTTCAATTAAAATACGTTAAACAAATTTCAACTTCAAAATCAGAAATTGGTAAATAGATTATGAGAAATCGTCTTTGCAAACTTTGACACCTCATATCTCAAAACAAGGTGAAGTGAAGTTAGAACCCTATCAAAAGTTGCGTTCTTTTTTGAGTGTATTTCTAGTAATAATTTATACTAGTAATAAGTTATTTTGTTTAAGTACAAAATGTAATTAATAATTAATAAATGCATAATTAAATAAATCCTTCGGTACCGGTAGAAGTGAAACCTTCAGAAAACGTAAGTAGACAATTTTCATTAGTGAAATATATTTTTTTATTATTTAATATTAAGAAAAGAGAAATGCGATATTAATTCTTTTAATGCAGATCGATAACTTAATAGTTTTTCTAGGATAACCCAAATTATTGAGTATTTGCTTTACAAAACACATTAAATACAGCGTTAAACTTTCGATAGTAAAAGTTCACATTTTTTAAGTGAAAATTTCTTTAGCACCGTTGTGATTTGAAACTCAATGAAACGAAAAATAGCGAAAAAGAGACAAAAACATCCATTAATAAGAGTTACCTTGCGAGAGAATAAGATAGTATATTCGGTCTCCTCTTTGTGACGGCTCTACACAAGGAAACATGTAGAAACATGTCCGAGTCCAACTACAAGAAAGCGGAGTATTTCTAGTATTAATTTATTCTAGTACTAAGTTATTTTATTTAAGTACAATAAGTAATTAATAATGAATAAATACATAATTAAATAAATCCTTCGGTACCGGTAGAAGTGAAACCTTCAGAAAACTTAAGTAGACAATTTTCATTAGTGAAATATATATTTTTTTATTTAATATTAAGAAAAGAGAAATGCGATATTAATTCTTTTAATGCAGATCGATAACTTAATAGTTTTTCTAGGATGACCCAAATTATTGAGTATTTGCTAAAAAAAACAACTTATATACAGCGTAAAACTCTCGTTAGTAAAATTATACTTTTGGAAGATTTTTTTATTGATTCGTGTACAAACCGTGCTCTAAAGTAAGAATCCAAAATTTCAGTGTGTTTGGTGCCATAGGGCTAGAGTTGTGACCGATTCCAAGTGTAAAACGTGCCCAGAAAAACGATGATTTTTCTAACAACCATATATTTGGAAGATTTTTTGATTGATTATTGTACAAACCGTGCTTTTAAGTAAGAATTCAAAATTTCAATCTGTTTGGTGCCATAGGGCTAGAGTTGTGACCGATTCCAAGTGTAAAACGTGCCCTGAAAAACGATGAGTTTTCTAACAACTATACTTTTGGAAGATTTTTTGATTGATTCTTGTACAGACCGTGCTTTATAGTAAGAATCCAAAATTTCAGTCTGTTTGGTGGATGATGGCCCAAATTATTGAGTATTTGCTAAAAAAAAAACTAATATATACAGCGTAAAACTCTCGTTAGTAAAATTATACTTTTGGAAGATTTTTTTATTGATTCGTGTACAAACCGTGCTCTAAAGTAAGAATCCAAAATTTCAGTGTGTTTGGTGCCATAGGGCTAGAGTTGTGACCGATTCCAAGTGTAAAACGTGCCCTGAAAAACGATGAGTTTTCTAACAACTATACTTTTGGAAGATTTTTTGATTGATTCTTGTACGGACCGTGCTTTTAAGTAAGAATCCAAAATGTCAGTCTGTTTGGTGGATGATGGCCCAAATTATTGAGTATTTGCTAAAAAAAAACTAATATATACAGCGTAAAACTCTCGTTAGTAAAATTATACTTTTGGAAGATTTTTTGATTGATTCTTGTACAAACCGTGCTTTTAAGTAAGAATTCAAAATTTCAGTCTGTTTGGTGGATGATTGCCCAAATTATTGAGTATTTGCTAAAAAAAAACTAATATATACAGCGTAAACTCTCGTTAGTAAAATTATACTTTTGGAAGATTTTTTGATTGATTCGTGTACAAACCGTGCTCTGAAGTAAGAATCCAAAATTTCAGTGTGTTTGGTGCCATAGGGCTAGAGTTGTGACCGATTCCAAGTGTAAAACGTGCCCTGAAAAACGATGAGTTTTCTAACAACTATACTTTTGGAAGATTTTTTGATTGATTCTTGTACAGACCGTGCTTTATAGTAAGAATCCAAAATTTCAGTCTGTTTGGTGGATGATGGCCCAAATAATTGAGTATTTGCTAAAAAAAAACCAAATTATATACAGCGTAAAACTCTCGTTAGTAAAATTATACTTTTGGAAGATTTTTTTGTTGATTCGTGTACAAACCGTGCTCTTAAGTAAGAATCCAAAATTTCAGTGTATTTGGTGCCATAGGGCAAGAGTTGTGACCGATTCCAAGTGTAAAACGTGCCCTGAAAAACGATGAGTTTTCTAACAACTATACTTTTGGAAGATTTTTTGATTGATTCTTGTACAGACCGTGCTTTATAGTAAGAATCCAAAATTTCAGTCTGTTTGGTGGATGATGGCCCAAATAATTGAGTATTTGCTAAAAAAAAACCAAATTATATACAGCGTAAAACTCTCGTTAGTAAAATTATACTTTTGGAAGATTTTTTTGTTGATTCGTGTACAAACCGTGCTCTTAAGTAAGAATCCAAAATTTCAGTGTATTTGGTGCCATAGGGCAAGAGTTGTGACCGATTCCAAGTGTAAAACGTGCCCTGAAAAACGATGAGTTTTCTAACAACTATACTTTTGGAAGATTTTTTGATTGATTCTTGTACAGACCGTGCTTTATAGTAAGAATCCAAAATTTCAGTCTGTTTGGTGGATGATGGCCCAAATTATTGAGTATTTGCTAAAAAAAACTAATATATACAGCGTAAAACTCTCGTAAGTAAAATTATACTTTTGGAAGATTTTTTTATTGATTCGTGTACAAACCGTGCTCTAAAGTAAGAATTCAAAATTTCAATCTATTTGGTGCCATAGGGCCAAAGTTGTGACCGATCGCAAGTGTAAAAACTAATACCTACGAACGATGAGATACTTTTGGAAGATTTTTTTTTTATTGATTCTTGTACAGATTGTGCTTTTAAGTAAGAATCCAAAATAATCGTCCTGTTTGGTGCCATAGGGCCAAAGTTGTGACCGATCGCAAGTGTAAAAACAAATATCTCCAAACGATGAGTTTTCTTAAAACTGTACTTTTGGAAGATTTTTGGTTGATTCTTGTACGGACCAAGCTTTTAGGTAAGAATCCAAAATTTCAGTCTGTTTGGTGGATGATGGCCCAAATTATTGAGTATTTGCTAAAAAAAAACCAACTTATATACAGCGTAAAACTGTCGTTAGTAAAATTATACTTTTGGAAGATTTTTTTTATTGATTCGTGTACAAACCGTGCTCTGAAGTAAGAATCCAAAATTTCAGTGTGTTTGGTGCCATAGGGCTAGAGTTGTGACCGATTCCAAGTGTAAAACGTGCCCTGAAAAACGACGAGTTTTCTAACAACTATACTTTTGGAAGATTTTTTGATTGATTCTTGTACGGACCGTGCTTTTAAGTAAGAATCCGAAATGTCAGTCTGTTTGGTGGATGATGGCCCAAATTATTGAGTATTTGCTAAAAAAAAACTAATATATACAGCGTAAAACTCTCGTTAGTAAAATTATACTTTTGGAAGATTTTTTGATTGATTCTTGTACAAACCGTGCTTTTAAGTAAGAATTCAAAATTTCAGTCTGTTTGGTGGATGATTGCCCAAATTATTGAGTATTTGCTAAAAAAAAACTAATATATACAGCGTAAACTCTCGTTAGTAAAAATATACTTTTGGAAGATTTTTTGATTGATTCGTGTACAAACCGTGCTCTGAAGTAAGAATCCAAAATTTCAGTGTGTTTGGTGCCATAGGGCTAGAGTTGTGACCGATTCCAAGTGTAAAACGTGCCCTGAAAAACGATGAGTTTTCTAACAACTATACTTTTGGAAGATTTTTTGATTGATTCTTGTACAGACCGTGCTTTATAGTAAGAATCCAAAATTTCAGTCTGTTTGGTGGATGATGGCCCAAATTATTGAGTATTTGCTAAAAAAAAAAACAACTTATATACAGCGTAAAACTCTCGTTAGTAAAATTATACTTTTGGAGGATTTTTTTATTGATTCGTGTACAAACCGTGCTCTAAAGTAAGAATCCAAAATTTCAGTGTGTTTGGTGCCATAGGGCTAGAGTTGTGACCGATTCCAAGTGTAAAACGTGCCCTTAAAAACGATGAGTTTTCTAACAACTATACTTTTGGAAGATTTTTTCATTGATTCTTGTACGGACCGTGCTTTTTAGTAAGAATCCAAAATTTCAGTCTGTTTGGTGGATGATGGCCCAAATTATTGAGTATTTGCTAAAAAAAAAACTAACATATACAGCGTAAAACTCTCGTTAGTAAAATTATACTTTCGGAAGATTTTTTGATTGATTCTTGTACAAACCGTGCTTTTAAGTAAGAATTCAAAATTTCAATCTGTTTGGTGCCATAGGGCCAAAGTTGTGGCCGATCGCAAGTGTAAAAACTTATACCTACGAACGATGAGATACTTTTGGAAGATTTTTTTTGATTGATTCTTGTACAGACCGTGCTTTTAAGTAAGAATCCAAAATTTCAGTCTGTTTGGTGCCATAGGGCCAGAGTTGCAAGTCGATGGGTCGAGAGAGTCAGGCTCAAAAGGTTAAAATGCCTCCCTCAACCAAACGTTTTTGACCCGGTCCGCCACGTCGCAGGTGGCCAGACGCATCCGCCGCCAAGACCTGGACAAACTTCACCCCATGAACCCGGGCACCCCTGCTTAGTCACCAAACGCAACGATCTTCTTGAGGTGACCTATGGCAGAGGTGTTGGTTAACCAGTTAATGGATTCCGGGGAGGCGGTACTCCGTATTCTAAGATTGATACCCCCCCCCGCCCTTCCCAGTCCCCTGCAATTCTTCGTCTACAATTATTCCTTACTAAAGTCATTTCTTCACCCCCCCCCCTACCCCCTCCCTACCGCCACCCCCTACCCCCCTCCCCCACCACCCATCCCCGCCCTTCCCACTCCCATGGAATTACTCGTCTACAATTATACAATTAGTCCTTACTAAAGCTATTTCTTCACCCCCCCCTACACCCCCTTCACTCCTCCCTACACTCCCTCCATACCCCCCCTACCCCCCCCCCTGCGGCGGTATAATTCATTCACTCAATCACTCAAATTAATTCTCCCTGCATGTCCTTTCCCGTGCGCCCCGTTCCCTTACACCTTTCCCGCCTTCCCCCTCCCTCGTCTTTTTCCTCTCCGTAAAATTTTTGCCGCATTTCGTAATACCGAAAATATTTATTGTCAAATAATAATAATACATAATTTAGAGTATGTGGCAGCCCTGCAATAATCTCACAACTCTGTCGTAGCCCTGGAACGCGCAATATATACTAGATCAACGAATTAACAGTAATGTTCCATATAGGTACATGTTTTTTATGACCAATCAGAATGCTTCCATCTCTGATTGGTCATTATATAAGATCAACATAGACAAAACGTGTAAAATGTATATGCCACCGAAAAATGGGCGTGGCTTACAGCAAAATCTCGATGACTTAAGTTGATCCATAAGGATCCACATATGTATGCCAGCTTCGGTAATAGATCAACTTATCCGCTTGGATCAACAAGAGCAAACGGATCAACTAAAAACTGGTCTACCGTCACGAAAGATCAACTTAGTACGAGAGGGTATAAATATATATATATATATATATTTATATATACAGGATGGCGCAAAATTAATCATCCAATTTTGTTTTTGAATAACTTTTTTACTAAATTAAAAAAAAAGATTTTGGGTAACGGAAATCTTTACTTAGACCTTTAAATTTTTTTCTGTTAAGTGGAAAAGATGATATTCGTCAAGTGGCTGCCGCCAGTGTTGATACACATTTGTTCCCGTTTTATCGCATTTTCCATGACTTTCCGCAAGATTTCCGGTGATAACTGTTCGCATTCTTATTGAATGGGTTGTGATTGTCTGAGGCGCGTTGGCATTAACCCGCGACTTCACCTAGCCACAAAGAAACAAGTCTGGGATGGTTCAATCGGGCGATCTTGCTGGCCATGCCAAATCGCCAAAACGGGAGATAACGCGACCAGGAAACGCTTCTTCACAATATCCATTGTGGCTCGTGCTGTGTGCGGTTGCACCATCTTGTTGAAACCACATGTTCACCAAGCCCCGCTCATCCAATTCCGGCAGTAAGAAGTCATTTATTATGGCCTTGAAGCGTTCGCCGGTAACAGTGACCGTATTGCCAATGGCGTCCTCAAAAAAATACGGCCCAATCACTCCTCCCGCGTGAACGCCACACCACATAGTGGCTTTGAGTGGATGTAATGGCTCTTTGTGCATCATATGCAGATTTTCAGTGCCCCAGAAACGAAGATTTTGCTTATTGATGTAACTGCTTAAGTGGAAATGCGCCTCGTCGCTCATGATGACTTTCGACACAAAATCGTTCTCTTCGTTGTTCAGACTGAGGATGGCAATCAATCCACAATTATTCCACGCTCTTGCGGAGTATAGCGCTCCATTGCTTGTTTGTTTGTATTCTGCAACTGCCTAGTTCACAAATGTCAAATATGATTGACGTACGACGCCATTTGCTAAAATTATAACATCTTCCGATAGGGTGATAAATTTTGCACCACCTTGTATTAATAAAGTTACATCATTTTACCTTTGAACCATCTTGGTGTTGCAATTCAAACAATAGCGGCACCCTCATCTATATGTCAGATTAATTTAACATTGTTTAATGGTATTTCCAGGGAGTCATGGCAAAAACTAGTGGACCAGATGGGAGCTCGCGCTCAGCGTCTGGGCGCAGCCGGTGACATCCACCGCTTCCACCGTGACGCTGCCGAGGCCCTGGGACGCGTGCGAGACAAGCGCGCTATGCTGCCCGACGAAGATGCGCCACCACGCGATCTCAACCACGCACTGGCACTGCTCAGGCGCCACGAGGGACTCGAGAATGATATGCTGGCGCTGGAAGCTCAGTTGCAGGTATTTATGGAACTTTATTCACTAAACTTTATTTAGTCACTGAAATTTAATCACCAAACTTTATTTATTTACTGAAATTTAAATTTATTACTCTAAACTTTAATCACTGAACTTTAATCAATGATCTTTAATCACTGAACTTTATTTAGTCACTGAATTTTATTTATTTAATCACCGAACTTTATTTAATCGCTGAAGGTTAATCACTGAACTTTATTTAATACTGAAGTTTAATCACTGAAATTAATCACCGAACTTTATTTAATATTGAAGTTTAATCACTGAACTTAATTTATTTACTGAAATTCAATAACTGAACTTTATTTAATCACTGAACCTATTTAATCACTGAAGTTTAATCACTGAACTTTATTAAATACTGAAGTTCAATCACTGAATTTTATTTAATACTGAAGTTTAATCACTGAACTTTATTTAATCGCTGAAGTTTAATCACTGAACTTTATTAAATACTGAAGTTCAGTCACTGAATTTTATTTAATACTGAAGTTTAATCACTGAACTTTATTTAATAATGAAGTTTAATCACTGAACTTTAATCACCGAACTTTATTTAATATTGAAGTTTAATCACTGAACTTAATTTATTTACTGAAATTCAATAACTGAACTTTATTTAATCACTGAACTTTATTTAATCGCTGAAGTTTAATCACTGAACTTTATTTAATACTGAAGTTTAATCACTGAAATCACTGAACTTTATTTAATACTGAAATTAAATCACCGACCTTTTTTATTTACTGAAATTTTATCACTGAAATTTATTTAATGGCTGAAGTTTAATCACTGAGCTTATTGACTGTTACACGAAAGAGTGAACGGTGACACCCACAGTATTGTGGGAAGAAGGAAACACAGAAGCTATTATTGTTGAATGCAAGAATGAACCATAGAAATGAACCGTTGGAATGTGACCAATGTCAACCGTGCACAAATGTTGGACGCACATTTGGCTTGTGTTCCAGCTGTGCACCGGGGCTGAAGAAATCATTGAAGTTTGTTCTTCGGAGTACCTTCCATTGCAATACCAGTAGAACAAGTACAGCTCTCCTAGCTATTATCTATGCTCTAAAGATTGCAATACATTTGTTAGTGAATCCAATACTTGAGTCGGGCCATTTCAAGAGTCACAATTATGAAAGGGTATGATAAGACAATGTATGAATGTGATTGTAGCAACAAAACCGAGTTAAAATTGGTTAATTAGTTATATTATTATCGTCTATAACGCTTGTTTAATGTTCCCAGCTTCTCTCAGAAGATGCGGCGCGTTTGCAACAGCTCTATCCTGGCGGTAACGCTTCACACATTGGACTTCAGCAGACAGCGCTGGCGGACAACTGGGAGCGACTGCGCCAAGCCGCTTCCGATCACCGTGACCGCCTTAACGCAGCCTGCGACCTGCACAGGTTCCTGGCGCAGGTAACCTAACCTAACCTCACTTAGCAATAAATCTATTAATACGCCACAAAAAATTCATCGAAAAACAAAACAAGAAAAATTATATGTAATACGGCTTATTAAAAATATTAGTGACAATTTCCTTGGATTCTGATCCAGTGATATCGGGTTCGAAACCCGGTGTGAGTGAATTTTTTTTTCTTATGTATTTTTTTTGATTTTTTCATGTATAAAATTAATAAAATAAAAATATATAGTGAAAAACCACGAATCGTAAACATAAATTCTTGAAATGGTCTTATTTGTGTTTAGTGAATAGATCTGAATAGCCAGGTATTCTCAACATTTCTATCTATGGCCAGTTGGAACCCTGTGAGGTATTTTAAATTTGGGAGGCGGGTATGGGTACCGCCGCCCGGGAACCATTTATTGGATAATCAAAACCTCTGCCAAAGGTCGCCCCAACAGTTTGGTGATTTAGCAGGTGTGCCAGGATTCATGGGGTAAGGATTGTCCAGGTCTTAGCGGTGGATGTGTCTGTCCATCTACTATGTGACTTGCCGGATTTGGAGAGACTGGTTGAGGGAGACCTCTTTGCCTCCCCAGCAGAAATCTCTTGATCCACGGTCTTGCAGCACAGTGGGAGAGATGGATTCATACATCTATCACTCCTGGACACAATTATCCCTAGATTCCTACCCACCCCTCCTGCCTTTCCCTTTCTCAGATCTTCCTCTCCTTCCTTTTCTAAAAAAAAACCCTCCTCACAACATTTTCAAAGATGGCATAGGTCTTGAGTAAAATTACACTCCTCAGGGCCTCCTGTTGGAATGATGATGTCCACATGGCAAATTCCTAGGCCCTAGACTGGCTTGCAGACTTAGATGTTCCCCTCTGACCCCTCAACACTTGAAAGAAGGCGAAGAAGACAAAATCATATTTATGTTTTTAATTTTCTTGCCGAATCTGTTGATGAGGCAAAAGACAGGCCTGAAATAGATTCGGCAAATTGGGCTAATGTACATTTTCCGTTGCAGGTGCGCGACCTGACCTCCTGGTCCAGCGGCCTGCGTGCCGCCATGGCCGCGCCTGTCAAGGCCCGCGACGTATCGGCCGCGGCCGCTCTGAAGGCAGAACACGAGGCTGCCAAGGCAGAGATTGAAGCACGTGAAGATTCATTCCGCACGGCGCTCGATATGGGACGAGCTATGGTGCAGACCGGACATCGTTCTGCACAGGTAAGAAAACTGTTTATTTATTTATTATCTATACTTTCAAATCTTTCAACTGCGGTATTTGTGGTAACTTGATCTACATGGATGCCTTCCACAGAACTTGATTATTAACTTTGATATTTGATGAATTGTTCAGACAGTTGAATTGACACAACCCGTTTTAACTCGTCCCGTGCCACCGGAGGAAAATTTCGCGATGTTTTGACTTTGACATAATATTTTGTGGGTTTATTTTATGCTATCTTATGTAATATTTACCGAAACACATTCCTTGAACAATAAATTATGCCTAAAAACAACATTTCTTCCGTTTATTTGACGAATTCATAAGTTTTACAATCTTTTTTTACAAAAATGATGCAACCAAACTGACAGCTCAAATGCTCCGAAAAAAACTCGGCCAGAGATCCATAAAGAATTTCATAGAAATTATTCCGGTTCCATAGATGTGTTCAAAGCATTCTATACCTTAAGAACAAGAATGACCCAAGCGATTCTGACCTTATCCTACATACGTTTTCTTTATAATTAAGGTTTAAAATCGCATTTCAAAAAATATTTTTTAGAGTTTAATTTGGAGCGCGCCGGCGCATACTTGGCAAGTAAGGAATTTGAAAAAAGTATCTTTACTGTACCATTAAATGGCCACCACGTTGAAACGGAAATGGAATGCACAAACAAATTGAGGCCATCCACTCATGGAGAAACTGAAAAAAACCAGTTGGCTAACCACAGGAAAGGGACTTGTGAATTTCATTGGCGGTCTGCACACACGCCGTGAGCCGTTACCACGACAACCTGTCAACAAGGCAACCGAAACGCGACTGCCGCGGCGGCAGCAGTGCTGGTCGATATCAGAAAAATATCGATTTTCTTCAGGAGGTTGATTGCGATTGCGTCGCCAACTGGTTTTCAGTTTCTCCATGAGCGAAGGCCCTTACAGACACACGAAATGCAAAACGGTTGAGCTGAAAGCAGTTCGCGACTTTTGAGAGTGCTATATTAAAAAAATTACATTATTGATGTTGTAATCGAAAAAACAAAAAAAATTGTTTTTTTTTTAATCGGTTATTGTATGTAATTTTCTGTTTGGCAGCGTGTTGCACCAGATTTCCTAAAAATCTTCATACGATAAACCAATTTTACGTACATATCTTAACCCCTTAAATGCCAGGAAAAAACGAAAAAATTTCAACTTTAACGTAATATTTTGCAGGTTAATTTTATGCTATCTTATGTAATATTTACTGAAACACATTCCTTGAATACTAAACTATACATAAAAACAATATTACTTGCGTTTATTCAATGAATTTATACTTTTCAAATGCCATGGTAAAGAACGAAAAATATTCGCGATGTTTTGACTTTTACGTAATATTTTGCAGGTTAATTTTATGCTATCTTATGTAATATTTACTGAAACACATTCCTTGAATACTAAACTGTACATAAATATAACATTACTTGCGTTTATTTGATGAATTTATACGTTTTACAATCATTTCATCGACCGCGACGCGAGACTTGACAGCCGTGTCATCTGACAGCCGAGCGACGGGAAAAAGTTCCAGGCCGTGTCATAAACAATTCAAAGAAAATATATCGCTGCTCTAGGTGGGTTCACGGTATCTTATACCTTATTAACAAGAATGCCCCAAGCGATTCTGACTTTCTTCTTCATACGTTTTCTTTATACATAAGGGTTAAAATCGCATAACAAAATTATTTTTTAGTGATTATTTCGGCCTGCGCCGATGGTACGCCGGCGGACGAGCGGCAACCTAGCGGTTAAATAGTTGTAGGCAAATAGTTGAGAGCCTATTATGGATGCCTAACACGTAACGATTAACTAACGGATATATAATAATGTTTGTGTTTCAGGAGGTGGAAGAGCGCATGGCCGCCCTGCTGGAGGAGCATCAGCGCCTGATAGCGGCGTGGCAGGCTCGCCAAGTAGCCCTGGACCAGCTCATCGATCTGCAGTTCTTCCTGAGGGACGCCAAACAACTGCTCAACCTGTGTCATGCCCACGAGGCCGCCTTGGGAGGTAACAATACTAACATTTTGTTGAAATAAATAAAAACTTTCAGCCTTACTGAGGGAACGGAGACGGAGAGAGAGATGAAATGCATCAGAGTGTGTTGCGAGTCCAGTCGTTTATTGAAGCATGAGCTACGTAGCTGAGGTCGGTCGGTGTAACATGAGATGATGAAGTGCCGTAGAGTGAAGCGTTGCGGGTGCTCGGTCATGACGGGTGAAGCAGGTCGGAGATGCTGTGGTGGAGCAGGCCACGGGCCTGCAGGTCACCAGAGTGTTGCTCGACGCTCGTTGCGGAGAAGACCTGATCTTCCAGGCCGTTGCTCGACGCGCGTTGCGGAGGTGAAACGGCGGTGACTCGGTGAGTGGAGCCACCGGCAGATAGTCCTTGTGACGTCCACGAAGGAAGCTGCCCTGGGAGGATGCACGGGCACTCGATGTTACAATGGTTCGCTGTAGAGAGGCGAGACCGTTGAGATTGCACTGAACTGTTTTGATTAGCGCGTCGCGAGACTAACTAGAACTGAACTTGAACTGAACTGAACGGAACAAGTTTGTAGTTTAGCGGGTCGCTTTATATAAGAGCGAGCGGCCGAGTAGCTTTCCACTCGCTGGCAATACGTGCGCTGGAAGGTGCTAGAATGTACTCGTCACTGCAGTCGTGAATGCACGCTTGAGTCTGGACCTTTCGCGAAGTTGGTGCATATTATTATTCGTCGGGCAGCCGGGCTCACGAGTACTTTGTCTGCCGATACGTGCATACGTAGGTAGGTGCCTGCGCGTAGTGTGAATTTTCAAGCACTTTGTGGCGGTAGTTCTTTCTCGCGAATTCTAGAGTGGTGAAAAATAGTTGTATGAACGCCACATTACTAAAAAACGTGTAAAATTTAATACACATTTATTAGTAGGCCTTTAGTCTTTACATTGACCAAATACTCTTATTGTAGTGATTTATTTTTGTGGTATTACGCCGTGTTGCGCTACTTCCTTCTTTAGAGTCTGTCAAATAAGAGTAGAAAATATTAAAAGTGGACAACACCAATTTAACTGTCAGATATTCTTTTAAACCGTAATGACACTGAAAATGTAGAACACTGTAATCACATTTTAAAAAACTTTTTTTTGTTCTTAACCCATTGGCCACAGAATTAATGAGCAAAAAAATTGGCCTTCACCACTGAATTCTTCTTCTTTCGTATGGTGGGGGGGTCAGAGGGGGACATCTAAGTCTGCGAGCCAGTCTAGGGCCTCAGGCGTCGCCCTGTGGACCTCATCAATCCCGCCGGGGAATGAATGGAGCAGGCATTCGTTGACCACATGTTCAGTGGTCTGCACCTCACCGCATTCACACATTTCTGACTCTTTAAGGCCTCCGACTACTAAATATGCTGCTACATAAGGGGCCGAAGACCATTAGGTCTCCCGGCCAAGGGGGATTACCACTGAATTAAATTCGTACTAAAAGTTGAAAACCTGCTTTGATATACTAAATCTATTGTAACTTTTGAACCAAATATTCAAATGAATTAATTTCTTTAAATTTGTGTCAATAAGGATACAAATATAACCTTCTCTTTTTTCGTAAGTTTTTTCTTCACATTTTTATTCATAAAGTTACAAAAAAACATAGTAGTGGCGAAGTGCTTTTTTTTTTGCAGCATGTTGAAGTCAAAAATGCTATTTTGCTAAAATTTTCGATGAGTTTGTTATTATAAAATGGAAAAAAAATGTTAAAAAAAAGTAGATTTTGAGTTATGATGTTCACGAACTTCAAAAATGTTTTTGTTAGAAAATCGATTTAAAGTTTTTTTATATTCGAAATATGCTTTCGAGCAAGAGGGCCGGTCGCTTGAAACACTCTTCATTAGTTTTGCACCGATTTACTTGAAATTTTGACACAATACTCTTGACATGTTGTACACTAAGAAAGAAAATAATTTTATCAATAAAATTATTTTCTTTCTTAGTGTAGAAGAGTATTGTGTCAAAATTTCAAGTAAATATTTAATATTTAATATTTATAAATTAGAGTGTATAATACCATTATCTTTTTAATGTTACGTGGAAGGTTTTTTTTTTCATACTTTCTGTTGTACCCTCTCTACTAAGCTCTCAAAATCTGTCTGTCGCTAGCAACCTAACTGTTGTGAACATGGAGGGGAAAACCTTTATACTAGAGACATCTCTTGTGGAACTCTATAAACTCTTGAGTTACTGTACTAGAGCCATCCGTGCTACGTGGCTCGAACTATAAGTGGAGTGGCGAACCATGCAGGAGGATTAAGACATTGTTTGATGACTGTTGATGTTGCTTGGTAGGTTCTCCCGATGTGTCGTCTCCCGGCAGCGTGGAAGAGGTGGATGCGCAGTCAAAGAAACACGAGGCCTTCGAGAGACTCCTCAACACACAGGTAACATTTTTGTTTCAAAGACCCAATCATGTCTGATTATGACTAAAAAAGATCGAAACGACAATGGTGTCTCCTTCAACGGAGACGACATTGTCATTTTGATCCTACAATCACTTGACTTCTACTCTCCACAAAATGCCTTCCAAACTTAACATACATAATGTTTGATTCGTGCTTTGGGTTGATCTTCTGCACAGTCTTTTACAGCATTGCCTCAAATCAGATAGTTTGAAGTAGGTTTGTATTTTGGTCGATGCATTTAAATGAAATAACTAAAGAAAATACCAAAGTCAAAATGTTAGAGGTTCTGAAATATTTAAAAATACCACAAATTGTAAAACAGTAGTCACCACACGGGTGCATCCACAAGAATGGCTCGAAAATGAAATGTTAGAATTTTTCGCAGAATTAGAAAAAATAACAGAAAGAGAACAGATTGATTGTATGATGAATTCCTGGCTTCTTCACCTTGGAACTCTCATAGCACGGAGAGCCGGAGAAAGAGATGCTGCGACAGTTTACTAGAGAGCTTGGAGTTTGAAGGAGGTGGAGGGAGTGCTGGGGAAAGACGTGGCCAGCTTCACGGGCATCCCGATGCATGCTGACCGAAATGTTCCTCCAGCAGCCCATACAGTCTGTTGTGTCTCCTGAACAAGTGCAGAACTTATACAAAATCACCAATCTGTATGATTTGTACACACAATTTATCAAAGTCAAGAAATCAATAAACTTTGAGCAGAAAAGTATTTTCAATGAAGGTCTTCCGGATTCCTTTCTAAATGATAAGATAATGAAAATAATGGATAAGCATTGTGTCCTGGCTTTCCAGTCGCTGTTGAAAGGAACAGGCATCCATTAAAAATAATAACGGCTGGACTGCATTAATGATAGCTGCAAGTATTGGATATCTAGAGGTCATTGAACTCCTACTGTTGAAAGGAGCAGACATTCACTTGAGAGATAATGACGGCCGGACCGCATTAATGATAGCTGCAAGTATTGGATATCTAGAGGTCATTGAACTCCTACTGTTAAAAGGAGCAGACATTCACTTGAGAGATAATGACGGCCGGACCGCATTAATGATAGCTGCAAGTATTGGATATCTAGAGGTCATTGAACTCCTACTGTTGAAAGGAGTAGACATTCACTTGAGAGATAATGACGGCCGGACCGCATTAATGATAGCTGCAAGTATTGGATATCTAGAGGTCATTGAACTCCTACTGTTAAAAGGAGCAGACATTCACTTGAGAGATAATGACGGCCGGACCGCATTAATGATAGCTGCAAGTAATGGACATCTAGAGGTCATTGAACTCCTACTGTTGAAAGGAGCAGACATTCACTTGAGAGATAATGACGGCCGGACCGCATTAATGATAGCTGCAAGTAATGGACATCTAGAGGTCATTGAACTCCTACTGTTAAAAGGAGCAGACATTCACTTGAGAGATAATGACGGCCGGACCGCATTAATGATAGCTGCAAGTAATGGACATCTAGAGGTCATTGAACTCCTACTGTTGAAAGGAGCAGACATTCACTTGAGAGATAATGACGGCCGGACCGCATTAATGATAGCTGCAAGTAATGGACATCTAGAGGTCATTGAACTCCTACTGTTGAAAGGAGCAGACATTCACTTGAGAGATAATGACGGCCGGACCGCATTAATGATAGCTGCAAGTAATGGACATCTAGAGGTCATTGAACTCCTACTGTTGAAATGAGCAGACATCCACATGGTTTTAATTTTCCTCTTCTTTATTTTAGCATTGGCAGTTTGTTGGTATAAGTTTGTTGTACAACGGTGCTGTTTAATAATTTATGTGTTGTGTATTTCAGGAGGAGAAAGTGATTGCCCTCAACACGCACGGAGACAAGTTACTGCAGCAGCACCACCCCGACAGCCCCCTCATCTCCGAGGAACTGCAGAAAGTCAACCAGCAACGCAAGAAGGTAACACACATCCTAACCCATCCTCAAAATGTAGGGCCTTCGAATTCAAATAATTTTCTATTGACAGCCTTTGCGGTCGAATGATAAGCCTCTCTAAGGTCGCGGGTTCAAATCCCAGCATTTTATGTGATTGATTTGTGTTATTTCAAGATTTTATCATATCAAAACCGTGATATCAACAATTCCCCCATTTTTCCAAAAAAGAAATTCCCTCACTTATTCGAATGAGAATTGGACATTGTTCCGCTCTTTCCCACCTTTTTAAAATTCACATCCTTGACTCCCCAGATTGTATATTCTCTGGTCTAGAAGTGGGAACTTTAGATCACATGTTTTTTGGTTGTCCCTCTCTGAATAAATATCCTCTCTTCTATCAAGCCTTATCTAAAATTGCCTCCCCTCCATTCAACATCTCATCTCTTCTAATTCTGAACTTGACTTCAATCTTCAATATAATACTGAAATTAGCAAATAAAAAAAAATGAATAAATAATTTCTTATATAATTAATATTAATATTAAAAGGCAACATAGAGGGTCATCGAGAGCCTGGTAGGAGACAAATGTCTTGGCTGCGAAATGTACGAGAGTGGACTGGTATTAGAAGTGTGGAGGAGCTATTCCGGGCGGCGCAAGATAGAAATACACTTACCAGAGTGATCGGGGGGAGCCAACGTCGGGGGGACCTGATTGGGCTCACAAAGAAGAAGAAATAATTTCACCTTTCCTTTCTCTATAATTTTAAATGATGGCCCAGAACACCCTTGAAGGGTGGAAGCCACAAATAAATGAAGAACATAAAAAGATTTTTTCATCAATATATATTATAAAAGAAAGTCCAAAAAACGTGCGGGCCGCAAAAACTCAGAAACGAGTACTGATACGATCAAGGGAGTTATATAGTGTGGTAGATCTATATCCCTCTCTAAGATGACTGTTCCTGTTTTTACCTAAAAGGTGTGCTTTTGAAGATATAAGGGCTGGAAGTTTCGCCCTCTTGAAATTTCTAGAACAGTCTTCCGGAAATTTCTAGAAGGTTCAATAGAGCTCTAGAAAATTCTGGAAGGAGTAGCGGGGTATGTAGTGGAATGTTCGGGTACAGGGAATTGGGAACATCATTGTGGAACATTCCAGAATACTCTCGAATGTTGTCCTGAGCGAAGCCGGGTAACCCAGCTAGTTTAAAATAATACAAAGTATATTGGCTCATTTCAGAGTGAAAAATACTCTCAGTATTGCCTTGGTGTAAGACCATCATCCAGAAATGAAGTTGCTTGAAATGGCTTGAGCCATGTTTGGTGACCAGATCTTCAAGAGCCAAGTACAAAATTAATTTTGTTAATCACCCTTAAACCCGTTAAATGCCAAGGAGGAAACAATGTAAAATCGCGATGTTTTGACTTTGACGTAATATTTTGTGCTATCGTATATCATATTTACTGAAAAACATTCCTTGAACAATAAACTATGCATAAAAACAACATTACTTGCGTTTATTTGATGAATTTATATGTTTCACGATCTTTTTCACAAGAACGACGCTACCCAATTTGACAGCTCAAATCCGGAAAAAATCTCGGCCGGAGGGCATAGAGAATTTAATAGAAATTATTCCGCTTCCCTAGGTGTGTTCACGGTATTTTATACTTTAAGAACAAGAATGCCCCAAGTGATTTCGACCTTGTTCTTCGTACGTTTTTTTTATACATAAGGGTTAAAATCGCATTCCAAAATAATTTTTTTTGAATATTTTGGCGTGTGCGCCGGCGCACGAACAGCAAATGACGAGTCAATAATGTTTTTGTGCAATGTCAACTCCTCCCACCTTTCTTCACCTCCCTCAAAATCACCCCTCCCACTACCACCCCCACCTAATTAAATACAATCACTTTGTACTTGCATAGAATTTTAAGTTAGTTTAAGTTTGCTAGCAAATTGTGATCAGTGTCACACATAACATATAGATCATTAAACTCAATGGTGGTTGAAAATTTGATCAGACACTGAAAAAGGCCAGCTAATTTAAATATTGTCAGTAATTAATCAACTGGGGCTAATACTTTCACATTACAAGACGATTCTCGGCCCCTTTCAGAGTTTGATCAAATTTTGATTCACCGAAAAACACTTCAAATGTCAGAAATACAAAAATGGCACTGAATGTAATATTATCACGTTGATTTAACGAATGATCGTTTGCAGGTGCGCGAGCTTTGCGCAGTACGGCGTGACTCACTGGCCGACGCGCTGCTGCATGCACAGTTCACACGTGACGTGGCGGAGACGCAGTTCTGGATCCAGGACAAGAGCAAGAAACTGGAGGCGGACCAAGGTACCGAAAGTAATACGCAACTCCAATGTTTAGTACTACTAACTCCAAGTTTTGTGTACTAACCACTTATATTATGAAATTCATTTAACAAGTTCAAGTTTAAGGGGGTATTCTTTTCTAGAAGTATGAATTGTAGGCATTTTTTCAGATGCAATTAAAAAAAACATTAATGTTTTTACAAGCCATTATTTTACTAAATATTGATTAAACATTAAAGAATACATGAAAAAAAAAACAAACGAAAAAATTGAAAATTCAAAGATTTACAGGGTGTTGAAGTGGGGGGTGTCGAAAAAATGGCGTGTCCTGGTTGACACGATTGCAACCTTGATAGTAATCTAAAAAAAAAAACCAAATTAATTCTTAATTCAAACAAATGCGGCTATGATCTGAACTAAGGAAAAGCCAAAAAATTTTTTTTTTCGCAAAATGGCGGCTGTCTGAAATAAAAAAGTCATTTTTTACCAATTTTTTTGACTTCACAAATTTTTTTAAAAATAGTAAAAATTGAAATTTTGTTATAGTTTTAATTTGCGCGATAAGAGTAATGTATAGAGAAGACTCACACCAAATTTCAAGTAAATTGGTTCTGTAGAACTTGAAAAAGTAGTTTTGAGAAACAAGTGTTTAAGGGGTTAGGCCACTCTAGAGACCGAAAAAATAGGCATTTTTAGGATTTTTTTTTTAAGAAATACTACAAAATAAATTGAGATTCCGATAAAAAGTATTTATTATATGTACATATCAGTGACTGTACATAAAAAAAAATTTGAAGCGATTAATTTCAAAATGGCGGCTGTGCAGCGTTTTTCCGATGACGTCTCCGTTTTTTTCGGGGTCCACGGCCGGACAAACAGCTCCTGTAACTTTTGATTTATAAAAAGCAATTTTTTATTTTTTTTATTTTAAATATTAACTGCTATAGAAGTACGTAGGTGTTTTTCAATGTATTAATTTTTGGCCAAATGGTGCACTTCCAAAGTGGAAAGTTAAAAATTTGCCTAAAAAATCATCAGGTAATTTTAATAACAAATGAACTATGCAATATAAAAAAAATCCTACGTACTTGTATAAACAATGTATTTTTGAAGATATGTATGTTCAAAATTTCAAGTAAATCGGTGTAAAATTGTCCGAGTTATGTTTCCGGCAAACTTATAAAATGCAGTTTTGAGATACACGCGTTTGAA
This sequence comes from Glyphotaelius pellucidus, assembly GCA_936435175.1. NCBI lineage: Eukaryota > Metazoa > Arthropoda > Insecta > Trichoptera > Limnephilidae > Glyphotaelius > Glyphotaelius pellucidus. The sequence goes on along the minus strand of OW386563.1, from coordinate 9,179,729 downwards.
ATTTTGAGTAGTAGTAATAATTTTGTAATACCTTCAATATGTTTGCCTTCTAGATTATCGTCCTGCTCTTGCTTTTCTTTTCTGCTTGATATTAAGTGATCTTTGCCTCTTTTACCCGTTCAGACAGCTATCTCTCTGAATGCTTTATGCGCTGTTTGTCAATTACTTATGTACTAAGTACTGTGTACTAAAATTAAAAAACCGAGCATTTAGAGATTTTTCCCGACCATAATCTTTTGGGACATCATTTTTGAGGTCTTAGGGGACAATTTAAAAAAATAAAAATAAAAACGATTTTTCAAATTTCTAGAGTGGCCTAATCCCTTAACAGGTCGCGTGCCATTGGCGCGCCGGTGCGCGCCCTATAGCCGAATAAAAAAAAAAAAACTTTTTGATATGCGATTTTAAACCTTACGTATAAAGAAAATGTATGAAGAACAAGGTCAGAATCGCTTGGGGCATTCTTGTTCTTGACGTAACAGATATAAAAAACACACCTAGCCTCTCGGAATTATTATTTAGAACGGTTTCTCTGACTTTCTAAATGTCACTTCTCCCGCAATTTTCAACTGTCAAACTGGGTGCGCCGCGGGTAATAAAAAGATCGATAAACCTATCGATTTGTCAAATAAACGCAAGTAAAGTTGTTTGTAGGTGTAGTTTTTTGTTCAAGGAACGTATTTCGGTAAATATTACATACCAGAGCATAAAATTAACCCACAAAATTTACGTCAAAAGTCAAAACATCGCGAAATTTTCGTGTTTCATCCGTAAACACCGAGGCGTTCAACCGGTTAAACCAGTCCTACTTGAACGCCTGGAAAGGCATTGCTGCCAAATATTTTTATATGACACCAATCTCTTTGTAATGGCATGAAATGTGTATGTATAAATCATACACATATATTGTTATACAATTTTTCCCCTAGTCTTTTGTTGTGAGAATATTTTATCGAAAGGAAACTTACACTTTGACACCGGAGATGCCCAAACTGTTTTTTTGTAATGTAATAAAATATGTTTAATGATATTTTCTTTGTGATTTGGACGACACAATCAATTAAAACACAATTGAGTTTCTCTGTAAGGAAAGATGGAGGCTTATTTTGTTAATCTCACAAGATTTACATAAATAAAAGTATCTAGTAATAAAACATTACTTGTAAGGAAAGAAACGACATTTAATGTTATTAATTGTAATGTCGATTCCTTAATCACATTCACGATAGTAATTACTTTTAATTAGTGAAATTAATCTTATCAATTTGCTTTATCGAAGCTCAGGAGGGAAGAGGACTTCATCTCTCCTCTTCACTCCTCCTTGGTTCCCTAAAGACCCCGCGCCGGAAGAGTGCCCTTCCCCTTGGTTCCCTGAAGGCCCCACAAGGGAAGAGTTCATGGAAGTGGCCTCAGTTCTCCTCTCCACGGCTTCTCTTGATTCCTCCTACAGGCCCCAGGAAGGAAGTCCACAGAGGTGGCCTCAGCACTTCTAGGTTCCCAAAAGGCCCCTAGTTTTCGAATGGTCCAATTTTTTGGAAATAGAAGGTCCACTCCAGTAGAGTCCTGAGTGCTGGAGTATGGTCTAAATACTGGGAGATGCGACCCTGTTTTTCGGAGGCACCGTTCGTGATGCTGTTCCCCAGGACATTCAGCGTGAAAACGGTAGCTCACACCTTGGCTTGGGACGGCTATTGCAGGTTTGTGTTTCCACTCCCTGAGTGATGGGTTCGCCACAGTCCCTACGCTATCTAACCATGATATTAAGGGAGACTACGATTTCAACTAGTACTATATGAGTTGTTCCGAAAACTGAACAAATTATCCTGTAGGGCTTAAGCAGTTGGGACTCTTGTGTGCTATTCGTACAATCCACAGGAATATAGTAACCACTACACATTTTTCTTAATTTTTTCATGTTAATCACACAATCAAAATCATTGCAGGCGGAGAAGTCACTAGTCTCGAAGACAAGATCAAGAAGTTGCAGAAGCACCAAGCCTTCAAGGCGGAGCTGGCTGCGAATGCCGGCCGAGTGGGAGAACTGAAGCAGAAGGCCGGTTTGCTGGTGGAGCGAAGACACGGTGCGGCTAGTGACGTGCAAGCCGCGCACAGCAAACTCGAAGATGCCTGGAAGGACCTGCTGGACAGGGCCGACCAGAGAGGTAACAACGGTTTTCGTATTATATTGAGATTTTGCATGCTCATTATCTGTACTGAGTTTAGTCTTTATAGCTTTTTCGGTGTAGAAGTTTTGAGGTATTACAAATTCCTAGAAAGTCAGGGCAGTTGAGGTGATTACCATTTTTTTTTTTTACATTAACTCCACACAGGAAAATAATTTTCCTCAAGGCCTATGTCATCTGAGATGCTTTGTGGAAGGTCTTTTTAGGAGAGGAAGGAATGAACATTGGTCGTAAAGAGGCTCATGTTGTAGTAAGGAGGAAACCCAGTAAATCGTTCCACAGCCGAGCTGTTGAACACAAGAATGAGTCGAAGGAGCAACCTGTTCTCATCCGACGATTTTTTTTTTTTTTACATGAGCTCCACACAGGATGCCCTGAGAAACATAATTTCCCTCAGGACCTCTGTCATCTATGTGAAAAGAAGGAGAGGAGAGTTCTGGGAAGAAAAATGGTTTAAGGGGTGGGTAGGAATCTGGGGTTCAGTGTGTCCTGGTCATTCGCCTCCAAGACCCAGACATACCTCACCCCATGAACCTGGGCACCCCTGCTAAATCATCAAACGTAGCGAACCACTTGGGGTGACCTATGGCAGAGGTGTTGGTTATCCAATAAAGGTTCCCGGGGCGGCGGTACCCATTCCCGCCTCCCAAATTGAAAAAATGCCAACTATACACCGGTGCCAAAGGGATCAATGACGCTAGTTTCTCAGAGCTTCTTCCATTGAAATACCGGTAGAACAAGGATAGAAGTCCCTCCCAACGTTTGTGCTCTAAAAATTGCAATCCGTTTGTGTTAAGTTAGGAAAATCTATCAAATGGACCACACGTTTCTGCACAGAGTCAAGGGTTTTTTTCAGGTATTTTGGGGCTCCAGACCAGAGGTGGCATCCGAATTCAACCGTGGGGCACACTTGCGATTTGTATAGGGTTAACAGTTGTGTACTATTAAAGTATCTGCGTGCCCTGTACAGTGTGCCCAGTTTCTGAGAGGCCAACTTAACTCTGACTAACTAAATGTAATTATTATGTGTCTGTTCTTAGCGTTTTTGTAATTTGGTTTTATGCTGTTTTTGCAAATAAATAAATATCAAAACCCCTCAAAAACTTAACTTAAAAATCCATCCACCTATATATTTTGAACTTCTAATTTCAGGACGAGGATTGGAGGAGGCCCAGGATATGCTGGAGTTCAATAACCAGGTGGACAAAATTGAGGCTTGGATCCGAGACAAGGAGATGATGGTATGAAACAATTTTACAATTATCAAAACTCATATTATCTGTCACAAAACAACACCTTTTGTAAACTTGTTTTTAAAAATGTAAAGGGTCTCTTTTCAAGTTACTTCTTTTGTAACTCTAAAGTCTCTACTTCCACATAACACTTTCTATTTCCAGATAACACTTTTGTAACTGTAAGACACTTCTTTTACAGGTTAGATTACTCAAGTATCCGATACTGATATTATGTATTCACATCACACACAAGTAAGACACTCCTTTTACAGGTTAGATTACTCAAGTATCCGATACTGATATTATGTATTCACATCACACACAAGTAAGACACTCCTTTTACAGGTTAGATTACTCAAGTATCCGATACTGATATTATGTATTCACATCACACACAAGTAAGACACTCCTTTTACAGGTTAGATTACTCAAGTATCCGATACTGATATTATGTATTCACATCACACACAAGTAAGACACTTCTTTTACAGGTTAGATTACTCAAGTATCCGATACTGATATTATGTATTCACATCACACACAAGTAAGAAACTTCTTTTACAGGTTAGATTACTCAAGTATCCGATACTGATATTATGTATTCACATCACACACAAGTAAGACACTCCTTTTACAGGTTAGATTACTCAAGTATCCGATACTGATATTATGTATTCACATCACACACAAGTAAGACACTCCTTTTACAGGTTAGATTACTCAAGTATCCGATACTGATATTATGTATTCACATCACACACAAGTAAGAAACTTCTTTTACAGGTTAGATTACTCAAGTATCCGATACTGATATTATGTATTCACATCTCACATAACTTGTCACGCACAGTCCGTTTACATCGCTACTGAAATCACAAGACCCGCATCGCCACCAAATGTCAAATCTGGTTTTTATAACCTCACTTACAAAAACTGTAGGTGTCATGTTTTCATTGTTATGAAATGTGTGACACATTGCTAGATTATCACATTTATTAATTGCTATGTTATGTTTAATGCCTTGTCGCTGGTCGTGGGGACTGGCGTTGAGTGACAAAATGTCATCAACGTGTGTCCGTGCAGGAACCTCCGTGCCGATGTACGGTGGTAGTCGCCAAGATACTTGAATCATCGAGTATCAGATACTTACATATCCCTATGGGGGAACGGCCTAAAGAGCCTCTTTCCAGTTAACTCGTTACTAGCCGTTCGATCACCGGTGATCAATCGACGCAAACCAAAATAATCACTAAAAAATAATTTTGTTATGCGATTTTAACCCTTATGTATAAAGAAAACGTGTGAAGAAGAAGGTCAGAATCGCTTGGGGCATTCTTGTTCATAAGGTATAAGATACCATGAACCCACCTAGAGCAGCGATATAATTTCTTTGAGATTGTTTATGACACGGCCTGCGAGGCTGCGCGTCGCCCGGCTGGACAAAATGGCGGCTGTGAAGTCTCGCGTCGCGGGCGACGAAATGATCGTAAAACGTATAAATTCATCGAATAAACGCAAGTAATATTGTTCTTATGTATAGTTTAGTATTCAAGGAATGTGTTTCAGTAAAGATTACATAAGATAGCATAAAAATTAACCTGCAAAATATTACGTAAAAGTCAAAACATCGCGAAATTTTTTCGTTTTTTCCGTGTTATTTGAAACGTAGTAAAAAGTATAAATTCATTGAATAAACGCAAGTAATATTGTTCTTATGTATAGTTTAGTATTCAAGGAATGTGTTTCAGTAAAAATTACATTAGATGGCATAAAATTAACCTGCAAAATAATACGTTAAAGTTGACGTTTTTTCGTTTTTTCCTGGCTCGTCAGGGGTTAATACATTTTTTCAACATTAACTCCATACAGTAGGCCCTAAGAAAAATAATTTCTCTCAGGACCTATGTCATCTTTGGAGTTGCTGTGCGGAGGGTCTTTTTGAGGAAAGGAGATGAGTCCTGGAGAGACCCGTATTGTAGGAGGGAGGAATCACAGAGGCCAACAAATTGCTCCACAGCCGTTGCTCTTGAACTCAAAAACGAGTCATAGAAACGATCTATTCTCATGTGACAAATCGTCGCCTCAGTTCTTATTTGTCCAACAGGCCATTTTAGATTTTTTTCAATCTCCACTAAAATTAAAAATAAAGTTAAAAAAATAATAGTTAATCATTTCACCAAGAATTATTTAAACTAATGGGACCTTTACCTTTACGGAATTAGCTTTATCTTAAATACTTATCATAATTTTTCATTGAAATAATGAATGAATGAATACCTTCTCCACCTGTAAAATTTTCTAATGGTCTGTTGGACAAATACAAACTAAGGTGACGAAATGTCAACTGTATACAAATGTCGGGCGTGTGTTTGGCCTGTTTTCCGACAGTGCACTTGTGCTGAAGGAATCAACGTCATCAATGACGCCAGTTTCTAGGAGCGTCTTCCATTGAAACACCGGTAGAACAAGGAATTTAAAAAATTTTGTAAGCCTTAAGTGTTTGCAGGTAACACTTTTGTAATCGTTAAGCGTATGTTTCCAGGTGAATGCAGCAGACAAGGGGAAAGACTACGAGCACTGCAGCGCCCTGCTGAGGAAGTTGGATGACCTGGACAGCGACATGAGAGTGGACGACAAACACATCAAGAGCATCAGCGCTTTGGCCGACAAGCTTTTGCAGCAGGCATGTGTCTTCACTGTTACTTTCAATTATTATTTTATTTTATTTATTTATTTTTATTTTATATTTATTAACGCCCTAGTGGGCTTTTACAAGAAAAGAAGCAAATATATAATTAACAATATTAATTACATGTATTACATAATCAATAAAACAGAATAAATATGAATGCAATCGACTCGTTATGTAAAGAATATTACAACATAAAAAGAAAAGAAATGAAATAGTACAAGTTGTACTTACAAAAAACCAAAACAATTCAGCTTTAAATATTTGTACATATTATTAATAATAAGACCTGGCATAGAACAAAGTGTAAATAGAACCGCAAAAATATTATAAAGTAAGTATACATTTTACTGGTGAGGTTTAGATGAGAAAATATATTATGAGAAAAACAAAAAAATAATAAAAGTTAATTATTAGCAGATAGAATCGAGATTAATTGATTTTTGAAACATTCAAAACTGTCAACACTAAATATATCTATAGATTCGCAGTATTTATTCGCAAGGTTATGGATTCTTGGAATTGGTGAGTATATAGAGTAATTATGATCGTTATGTCTCTTCATTTACAATATTAAGATGCGTTAAGCCGCCGCTATTTGAATTTTGACCGATTTCTTACATATCGTCACCTTAGTTGGATAAGGTTCTATCTACGCCTTACCACGCTAAGGACTTTGACACCTAAGCACATGTTCTTAGGTATCAAAGTCCTTACCATTGTAAAGTACAGTTAGAACCCTATCCAAATGAGGTGACGATATCTCCCTTAAACATTTGAAGTTTTTAAGCTCTTAAAAAAATATATGTTATTTTTGAAGATAATATCTAGATACGTTCCACACTGAAACGCAAATTATATGAAATTCCCTCGATAGAGATGAAGCCCTCTTCCCTCGTGGGGCCTTCAGGGAACCGCGGAGGAGTGAAGAGGAGAAATGAGACCTGGGAAGACACATTTTCGAACCAGAAGACGTAGCTTCAATAAGAAGGAGAGGAGGAGGAGGAAAATAGAATAAGGATAGGAGATGCTCCCTATACCTTCCAAACTCTTGTATTAATTTTCAATTGTACGCGTTACTTCTGTGTTAATTAATATGTTCAGAAATATTCCATTTATTTGGATTTTGTTGCACAGCGGAAATATTTTGACCCTCTGACAAAATATGGTCGTGACTATAATCTCACTGAAGCCTTCGGCCATCATCGTACCTAAGACTCAACTCAGCTGCCATCTGTTGGGATATAGCAGAACTCTATTACAAACTAACCCAACGACATCTATTGAAAGAAACTATAATAATAATACATGAATAATCTATTTAAATAAAATTATTTTCTTAAAATTTTAATTTAAAAAAAAATTTATGTTGTGATGGAGGACTTAGCCAGCCGAAGAATCGAACACGCGACTTGGTTGGACCCAAACGCGATGCCAACTCAGCCACTGATCGGACAGTCAATACATTTAACTCATCATATGCCAAGGGAGGAAACCCGTAAATTTTGCAAAGTTTTGACTTTGACGTAATATTTTGTGGGTTTATTTTATGCTATCGTATATAATATTTACCGAAACACATTCCTTGAACAATAAACTATGCATAAAACATTTGACAAATTGATAGATCTTTTCGTGACCTACGACGCTCACAGTTTGCCAGCTCGAATCGCGGGAAAAATGATGCCTGGAGGTCATGGATAAATTTACTAAAATTTATTCCGAGTGGTTAGGTGTGTTTAGAATATCTGTTACGTCAAGAACAAGAATGCCCCAAGCGATTCTGACCTTGTTCTTCATACATTTTCTTTATACATAAAGATTAAAATCGCATTCTAAATTTTTTTTTTTTAATTTTGTTTCGCGCGCGCCGGCGCTGCTGCGGCACACGATGAGTTAAAAAAAATTTTGATCAGAAACAATATTTCATAATTTAAAATAAAAATAGATAAAATGGCACATTTTGATTTTGTTCAGGAGGTTGATAAATTGAGTTGTGCCATGAACTGAGTTTATTTATTTATTTATTTGAACAAAAATACATACACATTATAAGAAAACTTTGACTGTCCAACTAAGAGATTTCCCGTTTTAGGACAGTCGAATTGCCTGGTTTAGTTCACATTAGGTAGTTACGTTGTTTTTTGTAGAACTTAAATACTAGTAAATGAATGAGGGCATAAGTGCTGATTACATTTGTATTTGTTAAATCTACAGTCAAGTGCAAGATTAAAAAGCAATAAAACAATTAAATTTAATATTAATAGTAAAAAGCTACTGAGAAGAGTTACCAGGTACAAAAAATTTGAATGATAATATATTAAAGCTACAAAGAAAAAAAAAAAATATGAAAAAAAAATAAAAATAAAAAAAATAAAAAAAAATGAACTCATTGGTTTGTGAAACAGAAAAATAAAAACTAAAACTTTCTTCGATGTATTCCTATCCGAAAGTTCGAATGTGTTTTTAAGAAAATATATAATAGGTTTGAGTAAAGACAACCTCTCTTTTTTAATTTAACAATTTCGTATCTATCCTATGTTTTCTAAAAAAAATGTTTTTAAATATTATAATAATTAGATGAAATGGTTGTTGAGTTAAAAGACTGTAAATATTAACAAAAAGGGATATAAGTTATTAAGTTATCAGGGGCATAGAAAAAAAAATTATATCATTTTTAGAAATTAATAAAAAGTAACTTTCTGATTCCTCTAATGTACAAAAATAGCCTCTGTGTTACAATTTTTGATAGTACATAATATTTTACTCATAATTTAATTTTATCAATACTACAACTTTTAAAATATTTTTTGTACCTATTTTTGTAACCTAGTAACTTTTAGTTTGAAGATAACAATATAAAAAATAAGATAATATTATACAACCTATATTATACCAGCTAATTAGATGAGCACTTATAAGATTCTTATGGATTAACGTAAACCTGATAGTACATATTATTAGGTAAGTGAGTTTGTGTGAGCATGTGAGTTACCAACCAGTTTTCGGTTTCTCCATGAGCAAAGGTCCTATATTATTACCTAACCTAACCTAACCTAACTCTACAATTAATAAAAAAATTTATAACATAAAATCATAAGTCCCTGATTTTTTAAACAGTTTTTTTTAAATTATCTTCTAATGTTCTAAAATCCACATGGGATATTTTGATTGTGTGCGCAACGACGATATGCTGTGTTCATTTATAAGTACCTGTATTTGGCGTTATATTTATATTCTTTTTATTGTTGTAGGGACCTACGTCTGGTCCTGCGGTAGCGCAACGCAGGGACGCGTTCCTCAACAAGTGGCGCGCGCTCAGCGGGGCGCTGCAAGAGTACCGCGACAATCTGGCCACCGCACTTGAGATACATCAATACAACAGGTACGCATCTTCAACCTTTTTATTAATACCTGGAAAGAGTGAAATTTTGTGTAGAATTCAACATTTTGAATACAATGGGATGTTTTTTTTTTTTTTGCAAAATTTGGCCTCTTTGTAAAGAATTTGACAGTTCTGACAATTCTGCAAAATTGAAGATTTTAAGAGGATTTGAACTGAATTCGACAATTTGTGGAAAATTTAACATTTTTTGAAAATTTTGACAATTTGTGTAAATTTTGAGATTTTGTGGAAAATTTTACATTGTGTGTAGATTTTGACAATTTTGCATAAATTTGATAATTTGTGGAAAATTTGGCATTTCGTGATTTTGAAAATTTGTGTGGAATTTGACATTTTGTGTAGTTTTAAAAATTTGTATTGAATTTGATATTTTGCGCAGTTTTGATATTTTGAGTAAAATGAATCTTAGAAAAAGTACCTACATATTTAAAAAATTTTCTAAGAAAAAGCAGTGCAAAAAATAACACGTAAAATGTAACAACCTAACAAAAAAAAATTGGCATTTTGCATAACCATATCAAATAAACATAATATTTTTTACCTGTTCTGAGGTAACGAATATGTCCAAACAAAATATAAAATGCCCAAACAAATCAGTGCAGCTTTTCCCTGCAATTTAGTAGTACCTATGTGATACTCTTTCATTGCAAAAACTTTGATTCTAAAATTAAAATATATCACCATTTAGAAAGACTAAGTTGGCATGTTACATATTCAAAATGTCATGAAATCCAAATATATATTATTTGTGTTTTGTATGTGTGCTGCAGAGATGTACAAGAGACCATGGAACGCACCGCAGAAAAGGCGGCGCTCCTGACAGGCGGCGAGAAAGCCAAGGACCTGCGCGGCGTGGAGCGCTTGCAGCGGCGACGCGACGCGCTGCACCGCGACTCCAGCGCGCTGCACGCAAAGATTGAAGCACACGCCAATGAGAGCAAGCGTCTAGCCACCAAGTAAGTCCCACCAATAAAAACCATCCATTATTTACATCCAAGACAAACTGCAAAACAGATGGAGTCTACAAACTCATCTGTTCGGGATGTGACAAGGTGTATGTAGGCCAGACAGAACGAACCATCTCTTAAGGGATCTCATTACACTTTTGAGAGTGCAAACTTGGCCATCCAGACAAATCGGAAATTGTCAAGCACTTAATTGAAATCTGCCATAACTTCGGATTTGTTTCCAAAATACTGGGAAGACCTGAAACATATCCTAATTATTACGGAAGCAACTGAAATCCAAAAAATCCCTTTAATATCAATACTTGAATATTACGCCAGAACTAAACGCCGGAAACCAAATTAATTTTACTAATTATTATAATGAAATACCGGCTGTAAGAGGATTAAGAGGAAGTATTCGCGGCCCATTTCGGCCCTTTTCATACAAATTTTAATTCTGAATTTTAAAATGAATTTTCTATGACAATTTGCTGGCCACTTTTTACAGCTGTCGATGGCGAAAATAATAATTTTTTACATTTTCAAAGGAGTTTCATGGTCATTATTTCTTTGAAAACTTCTTTAAATTTTTTTTTTACATATTCAGGTTTGCGTAGAAATAATGAAATCAGTTTAAATTTGCATGAATATGTTTCCAAATTGGGAGATTATTTTTTTTTTGTTGGCCCTTCTGGAAAAACTTCTTACGATATTATCATGTAAAACACACAAATAATAAAAAAAATTATCTGATAAACAAAAAACAATCGCAAAAAAAAAACACAATTATTTTATTAGGCAAATTTATGTATTATAAACGTTATCGTCTATTCACTTTTTTGTCATTTCATCTAAAAATTATTTATAAAACATTCCTAAAGTTTCACAATTTTTTTTCAAAATTGTGGTCAGAAATTTTGGTTTTATAAAGCTTTATTTATTTTGCAGTTAACTTTTAGATTTGAATATAAAGCGCCGTGTTTTCTTTTTCTAACACAATTTGGATCACATCTAACCATGATAGAAAGGGAGACACAATATTTTCTACGAGACCTCTATGAGTTGTTCCGAAAACTGAACAAATTAACCTGAGCGGTTAAGGACACTTTCACTAGTCAGTGTTATTTGAATGATGGTGCGTGTGTTTGTGGCAGGTATCCATTAAAGGAGAAGGCCATCAAGGAGAAGCTGGGCGAGCTGCAGGAGGCCTGGCTGAACCTGCAGCAGCTCCTGGAGGCCAGGAGGCAGCAGCTGGACGATGCCCACACCGTGCAGAAGCTGGACGCCGACCTCAAGGTACTCCTCACTGCACAAACAACATTTTCCCTATTGGTTTGGATGTCAAGAGTCAGAATAACAGATGAGTATGTGGGAGACGATGCATGAATGTAACTGAACTGTAAAGGGTATGTGCCGAGACAGAGTCGTGTGGCAGTCTATCCACTTGTAAAAATATACTGTTTAAAAAAGGTTGTGAAAAAAAGAATTGTTTAAAAAAGGTTATATGAAAAAGATTGTTAAAAAAAGATTGTTTACAAAAAAAGCTTATAAAAAAAAAATGTTAAAAAAAGCATCTGAAAAAAAATAGTTTAAAAAAAAGTTTGTGAAAAAAAAGATATTTTAAAAAAAATTGTTCAAAAAAGCTTGTGAAAAAAAGATTGTTTAAAAAAGCTTGTGAAAAAAAGAATGTTTGAAGAAAGCTTGTGAAAAAAAGATTGTTTAAAAAAAAGCTAAAAAGATTGCTTAACCGGTTGAAGGCCTCGGTATTTACGGATGAAACTCGAAAATTTCGCGATGTTTTGACTTTTGACGTAAATTTTGTGGGTTAATTTTATGTTTTGGTATATAATATTTACCAAAATACGTTCCTTGAACAACAAACTACGCTTACAAACAACTTTACTTGCGTTTATTAGACAAATTGATAGGTTTATCGATCTTTTCATGACACGCGATGCTCAAAGTTTGACAGTTCAAATCGCGTAAGGAATGCGTTTTTCAAAGTCATAGAATAATAATAATAATAGAGTCATTAATACTAAAAATTATAGGAAATATGTAATCAAAGATAGAAATCAAATTGATGATTTATGTAGAAAATGTTTGGCTTTTCCGGAAACTATAGAACATATTATATCGGGATGTTCTATATTAGCGCCTTCCGAATATACTTTTAGACACAATCAGGTTTTAAAAATAATTCATCAAAGTTTGGTAATTAAACATAAATTGATTGACTGCCGTAATGTAGTACCATATTATGAATACGAACCAAATTCGTTTTTAGAAAATGAATTTTATAAAATATATTATGATAAAACTATACTAACAGGCAGAACGATTCGTCATAATAGACCCGATATAGTTTTACATGACAAAATTAAAAAAATAACTTATATCATTGATGTCGCTATTCCAAATTCCTGTAATATTCAAAAATCTGTTTCTGAAAAAATTAGAAAATATACAGATTTAGGAAATGAGATTAAAAGAATTTGGCATTCTCGGACTATAAAAATATTACCATTTGTTATTTCGGCTACTGGCATTATACCTAGCTCTCTAATTAAAAATTTAGGCTTATTAGATTTGTCAAAGAATCTTTATATAAAAATGCAAAAATCAGTCATATTAAATACATGTAGGATTACGAAAGATTTTTTAAATATTTATATTGAGGGATCGGTAGGATTTATCGGTTCAGTTAGGAGTTCTATCGAGCCGAACCCTCTGATATGAAAATATCTGGAGTCGGTGAAGTATTTTCCCATATGGTCTCTGGTAGGTTGACGTGTTGTTCTTGTATAGTTTTGTATTTAGTATACTTATACAATGCAATTACATCGCGTGAATTGACTAGATTAGCATTTGTGGAAAAGTGTGTGGAAGGATTAAGTTTTTCCTATGAGGAAGATTTAACCCGGACATAAAATCTAGAGAACAATTAAAAAAAAAAATTGTTTTTGCGAAAAATCACCTCAAGGGCGCTGAAATGTCCAAAGACAATTATTTGAGTGGCTAAGTGTGTTTCTTTTATCTGTTACGTCAAGAACAAGAATGCCCCAAGCGATTCTGACCTTGTTCTTCATACATTTTCTTTATACATAAGGTTTAAAATCGCATATCAAAAAGTTTTTTTATTTTTTTATTTTTTATTCGGCTATAGGGCTGGCGGGGCACTAGGGCTAGGGGCCTAGGGCTATAGGGCTGGCAGGGCACTGGCGCGAGATCGGCACGCGACCTGTTAAAAGAAGCTTGTGAAAAAAAAGATATTTAAAAAAAGATTGTTTTAAAAAAAGATTGTTTAAAAAAAGCTTGTGAAAAAAAATATTTCAAAAAAGATTGTTTAAAAAAGCAGATTTTTTTAATAAAGCTTGTAAAAAAAGATTGTGAAAAAATAAAGGTTGTGGATAAAAAAGACTGTACAAGAAAAAAGATTGTGTCAAAAAATATAGTGGAATGTTGCTGACACACTTGCGCTATACGTTCGGGGCTTGGCCTATTTCAGCATATCGCTACCCTTTCAAATTGGCACTGGGAATGTATGGCGAGTGTGGTTGACTGTATTTTGACAGTAGAATAATAAAACAAGGCATCTTTTAGCAGCTGCAGACCTAACCAATAAGAATGTGTCGCTGAACTGATGTATGGTTGCTTGCTTCCAGGAACTGGAGGTGTGGGTGGGAGAGACGGTGAAGAAGCTGGAGAGCAGCGAGCCCCCGGCCAGCGTGGCGGACGCAGAGGCTCTGCTGGAACTGCACCAGGAAAGAAAGGTAACCTCTATCTATTTATTTATTTGTTATAAAAATACATTAACAGTACAAGGAAGCTTTTGACTGTCCAACTAGGCAGGACTCCCGTTCTAAGACAGTCAAATTGACAGGTTTCGTATATATTAGGTACATGATTGTCTGCAGGGATCCAAAAGGGAACTCAGTATACCTCTAGGAACATACTGTACTGTGTTTCAAGCTGAGATGGAAGCCATCTTGGCCTGCGCACAGGAGAATATACGTATCGGGTACAGGAATAAGAACATAAGCATATGTTCTGATAGCCAGGCTGCCCTAATGGCACTGGAAAGTAACCGATGCGACTCTAGACTGGTGATGGAATGCAGGACTATTCTTACAGAACTTGCTACCATCAATAAAATAACCCTGATCTGGGTACCAGGACATAAAGGTATTGAGGGCAACGAGCGGGCTGATGAACTAGCAAGGAAAGGGGTGAAAGCACCACTTGTGGGATCCGAGCCGGCTGTAGGAGTAGCAGCTTGCCACACAAAACTACATATTGATAGGTGGGTCGAATCCCAGCACTGCAAAGAATGGGAGAGGGCACCTGGAATGAGACAATCTAAAGTACTCATAAAAGGACCAGACCCTAGACGAACCAGTAAACTACTCAATATGAACAGAAACTCGCTGAGGGAACTGGTAGGACTACTAACGGGACACTGCCATCTCAGGAGACACATGCAAATATTGGGAGTGGAAAACACCAATAGATGCAGGAAATGTGAAGAGGACGAAGAGACTCCAATTCACTTATGGTGCCAATGTCCTGCCCTGGTGGGAACTAGGCTCAGATACCTGGGGAGACACACAGTAGAACAAGAAGACATAGCCACATATCCGGTGACAACCCTGGTGAACTTTATTAAAGGGACTGGGTTGTTACTAAAGGATTGAGATAAAATGGGAGATAGCACAATGGGCCTATGGCCTAAGTGCTCACGGGAACTATGTACTTGTAAACCGTCTCCGCCTTTAAAAAAAAAAAAAAAGGTACATGATGATTAATATATGTAGTATTAAGTAAGATTCACAAATTCCATTTACCTAATTATAATATATGATACAGTAGAGTACTAGGTTTTAGGATTAGTCAAGCATCGAATATACAACATAAAGTGTTTTCGAAGTAAGTATACAAGAAAAAGAGTAAAGGAAAAGAAAATAAAAAAAAACAATAAAGGAAAAGAAATAAACATTTGTGAACAAAAGAAATATAGTAAATAAAAAGTAAGTATACAATATAAACAGTAAAGGAAAAGAAAATAAAGAAAACAGTAAAGGAAAAGAAAATAAACATTTGGGAAACAAAAGAAATGTAGTAAATAAAAAGTAAGTATACAATATAAACAGTAAAGGAAAAGAAAATAAAAAAAACATTAAAGGAAAAGAAAATAAACATTTGGGAAACAAAAGAAATGTAGTAATTAAAAAGTAAGTATACAATATAAACAGTAAAGGAAAAGAAAATAAAAAAAAAACAATAAAGGAAAAGAAATAAACATTTGTGAACAAAAGAAATATAGTAAACAAAAAGTAAGTATACAATATAAACAGTAAAGGAAAAGAAAATAATAAAAAAACAGTAAAGGAAAAGAAAATAAACATTTGGGAAACAAAAGAAATGTAGTAAATAAAAAGTAAGTATACAATATAAACAGTAAAGGAAAAGAAAATAAAAAAAAACAATAAAGGAAAAGAAATAAACATTTGTGAACAAAAGAAATATAGTAAACAAAAAGTAAGTATACAATATAAACAGTAAAGGAAAAGAAAATAAAAAAAAAACAGTAAAGGAAAAGAAAATAAACATTTGGGAAACAAAAGAAATATAAGGCGCTTGTAATACATAATTATCAGATAGCATTTTTTTTATAGTATTTCTTACTCCATCCTGCCTAAATCTAGTAGCAATTTTGCCGCTAATCTATTGCTGCTGTGTTTGTTATTGTGATGGACTATCCTTGATAGATCTTCAGTTTACAGGATGCGTGGTGATCTGGATGCCAAATATGTGAGGATCCAGTTTCCTTTGATGGTGATCTCAGTACTCGAGGTGGTGAGACAATAATAAGTCATGGGTAGACTTAGTTACGTTTATTCCGAGATAAATAAAGTGTGTGCTTCCAGGAAGCCTGTATGCAAAGAGAGGACGAATGGACAACAATCATACCCTTACTCCTCTTGTCTCACTCATACACGCATGTCTCTTTCATTCCCTAAGACAAGCGTTCACCACAGTTATTGCTGTGCGCAATGGCCAATCAGTGTTCCTCTGGTGATTTTCATTCATTGCGCCAATATTACTGAGGCCTCCGTGGGTGAGTGGTTAAAATCCTAGGCTCCCGAATAGCGGCGTACTTCCCCACCTTCTCTCCCCATCTCCTTCTCCTCCCCACTACCTTCAGCCTGGCTCCAGACGGTTTGGAGCAGTTGTGACCCTTGTGCCGCACTCACGTAAAATAAAAAACAAATAAAATTAATGTCAGATATTGTATCGATTTAAAAGGAAATTAGTTATCGCCAATTTAAGACCAATGAGGTCAATGAAATTAATCGTTTGTACAATTTGTGTGGCGGTTATGGGTACCGCCGCCCCTGGAACCATTTATTGGATAAATACCCCTGTCACAGGTCACCCTGTGGTTTACTACGTTTAGTGACTTAGCAGGGTTGCCCCGGTTCAGGGTGATGTTTGTCTAGGTCTTGGCGGCACACGCGTTTGCCCACCTACCGCATGAAGACCTAATCCAGACCTCTCCAGCTCTTTCGACCTATTGCATTCATCGCAGTGGGAGAGATGAATTTTTATGTCCGTTACTCCTGCACACATTAAACCACAGATTACTACCCGCCCCGCATACCTTATTCCTTCCCAGAACTTACTGTTCTTCCTTTCCCTAAAAAGAGCCTCCTCACAGCATCCCCAAAGATGACAAAGCCCCTGAGGAATTTTTTTTTTCAGATTTGAGATATTTGAAAATGTTGGATAAGTTTAAGCAGAAGTAAGGGCTATGTATTGAAGTTTTTCTATTTTTCTATCCTATTGTTTTTAAACTTCTTCACGAGTCTTTTGGTGATCAGCTTTGGACATTTGAACTCCCTCAAATTTACCATTTTCATTTACCATCCCTGACAACTCTTACCCATCCGCCTGCTGTTGTTTTCAAATCATTAGCCCATCCCATCTGTGGGCCACCTTTGCTTCCTATCATTTTCAAAGCCTAGTTTGGTTATTGCTGGAACCCAAGCAACTAAAGAACTTGTAGGAAAAAGACAATAAATAAAGATAATTTAATAATTCTAATTCTATAATGTTTGATTTTACCCTAGGCTGAGATTGACAACCGGCAGAAGAGCATCCACGCTCTGTCCTCGGAGGCCCTACAGCTGCCTCTGCCCGAAGGCGAGGACAAGGAGAAGAGACCTCAGAGACTCGCCGAGCTGTCCAAGGAGCTGCACGGAGCCTGGGACCAGCGAAGAGACCACCTCACTCAGGTAATTCCATGGACACAAAGTTTGGAAGTGAAAAAAAGTCTTTGGAAGCAGTGGACACAATACAATGTATTTTTGTTTCTTTCTGTCCAGGCTCATCAGTTGCAGCTGTTCAAGGAACAAGCCAGACAGACGGAGGACTGGCTAGCTGCCAAGGAAGCCTTCCTCAACAATGATGACCTCGGAGATTCCTTACCTGGTTAGTTCTTCTGTCTTATCATTCCAAGTCATTCAAAACAAAACCTTTATATCTTTAGTTAGCTGCGAGATACACACTTCCAATACATTCTCGAATACTTCCCTTCAACACCATTCCTATCTTTGAAATAACAAACATATATTATGAGCACGCAACACTTGGCACACACTATGGACGATTGTTTTACAGAATTTGAACAATTCATCAAATTTCAAAGTTAAAATTCAAGTTCTATGAAAGTTCTATTATTATTAAAGTTCTGGGAAGTAACCGGCCCATGCTGAAATAATAACAGAACTTGAATAGAACTTTCACAGACCTCATCACATTCGACATCACCTCAATTTGATATTATCACATTTGACATAAACTCACTATGACATCAGGTCAATTAGTAATCAACTCAATTTGATATTTTCATATTTGACATTGTCACATTTGACATAAACTCAATTCGACATCAACTCAATTTTACATCGGCTCAAAATGGACATAACCTCAATTTGACGTAACCTCATTTGACGTCAGCTCAATTTTACGTCAGCTGAATTTGACATCTGCTCAATTTAACACAAGCTCAATTTCTCCTAAATTCATATTCTCTCTTGAACAGAAAACCCACTTCACAGAACTGTCTGGTGCCAAGGAATTGAAATCAGTATTTTTTCAAATCTATATCAATCCCACTAGGAGTCGTTCAAATAATAATTTATTTATTAACATATAATAATTATGAACATTTCAGCTGTGGAAGCGCTGATCCGAAAGCACGCCGAGTTCGACAAGCTAGTACGCGCCCAGGAGGCCAAAGTGGAGGAGTTGAAGAAGTTCGCTGAGGAGCTGCTCGGTTACGGACACTTCGATCGCAAATACATCGAGCGCAGGCTGGCCAATGTAGCCGGCCGTTTGCACAAACTCAAGGTACGTGTTATGGCAATACTTACATTTTTATTCTGCTGGACTGTAATAGCGTAGTAAAAAATGGATTTGGAAGGAATCTGGCCTACCAAGAATTCCTTGGCTGCACGTCTTTGTGAGAATCGATCTTACGGGCAATGGGAGATCACTTGGATCACTGCACAAGAAGAGACTTGACATGAATGCTTGTTCAAGTTCAGTTACATAGGTGTGTCCTCCAGCATTGCCAGAAAGGGACAAGTGATGGATAACAGATTGGTTTGGAGAATGATGGAACTGTTTAGGATTGTGTATGGCCTTTACTTAATTTAAAAACATTCCGAGAGATTTTCACCGAGTTATCTATTTATGACTTCTTTTGTGTTAAACGTGATCAAAGAAACACTGGAACATGTTACAATATTACACAGCCCGGTTCCCCGATCCCTAGCTAAAAAAAAACTAGAACGGCCTTTCGTCAGTAAAAAAAGAACAAATAAACTGAGAGCACCTTTTTATATAAAAAAAGTGGACTCCCTTCCAAAGGAACAAATTGCTCTGTCATTTCAAATATCAACAAAACGTTAGCGCCATCTGCTCGGGCTGTAGTAATCTGCATTACCGCCATACTATTTGTAGGTAATCAACTTAGTTAAAAAAACTACAGGTGTCACTAACTGTATTAATTTGTAGCTTTTTTAACAGGAACATATGTATATGGTGAAAAATTGGTTATTGGAAAAAGAATATTTATTTTGATACTTGATACTTGATAAAATTTATGAAAAAATGTTTAACTGTAGATAAAAGATATAAATTATAACTTTAAATATATTTGTAAGGAATTATAAGCACCTGCTGTCAAGCCAATTGCAATTGGCTTAGCGGGACTGGATTGTTGATTTATAAAATAAATAAATAAATTTAAAAAAAAAAAATAAAAAAAAAACGCGTATGCATATACATAGTTGTGTCAACAGTATGTTTCACTAGTTCGATTTATTATTTTTTTTTTATATGAATACCGCACAAGAGTCCCAACTGTTCCCGTCTGGAGCCAGTGAGACTATGGCATCCCCAATTGGGCTATGTTGTGAGGCTGAAGGTAGTGGGGAGGGGAAGGAGATGGGGAAGAGGAAGGTGGGAAGTACCTGGCTATTCAGATCTGGTCACCAAACATGGCTAAAGCCATTTCAAGCAACTTTTCAATTCTGAATGGTGGTCTTACACCAGGGGGATACGGAGAGTATCTTCCACTCTGGAACATGCCGCAAATACACTATATATTATTTTAAATGAATAAATTGTGAAATAACACAAATTAATCAAATAAAATTTATTTGCCACGCCGGAATTCGATCCTGCGACCTTCGGAATGCTAGTCAAGAGCCTTAAATAGCTGTTCGGTTGTAGACGGCCTCCGTGGTCCCGAGGCAAGACTCTCGACTCACAATCCGAAGGTCGCGGGTTCGAACCCGGCGTGCGCAAATAAATTTTATTTGATTAATTTGTGTTATTTCACAATTTATTCATTTAAAATAATATATATGATATATTTGCGGCACGTTCCAGAGTGGAAGATACTAATAGTATCGCCCTGGTGTAAGACCACCATTCAGAATTGAAACGTTGCTTGAAATGGCTTTAGCCGTGTTTAGTGACCAGATCTGAATAGCCAGGTACTTCCCCACCTACCTCTTCCCTATCTCCTTCCCCCCCCCACTACCTTCAGCCTCACAACATACCCCAATTGGGGATGCCATAGTCTCACTGGCTCCAGACGGGAGCAGTTGGGACTCTTGTGCGGTACTTCATGTAAAAAAAAAAGATATTGATGATCGTGATGAAGGATTTACGTTTGATCATCATTAAGATGTTTATTTGTGATGGTGACAGTGATTAATTGAGTTGTTTGTTTGCAACAATCTAATAATATAATCTAATTACGAATACATCAACAATGGCAAGAGCGGTGATGAAACTGACAATGACAACTTTTGATGATGTTTGTAATGATGATGTTGATGATTTTGAATTTATCAATGCAAGATTGCTGATGATTGTTGTAACTTTGTTGTTTGCAGGAGATGTCTGAGACAAGGGCGCAGACCCTCCAGCAGTCGAGGCAGCTACAACAGTTCCTGCGGGACCTGTATCACGAACACGAGTGGCTCGCCCTCAAGGCACAACTCGCTAACGATCAGAGTTACAAGTGAGTACATATTATATATGTTACATTCTCAACAGCAGAACATCTCATGTTCTGCAGCAGCAACAACTTTCAAATGGTGACCTCTGGCAGCATGAAATTTCTACTGCTTTTTCTGGCATTGGCGCTAGAGATGAATTCTTTCATTTTTAAATACAAAGACATACATACAGGTAATCATCGACTTATGATCTACGCGACTTACGACTGTTCGACCACAATCTGCGATCAGAGTTGTTCGTTTGAAAAGCCTTTTTGTTGCATACAATGCAACTATTTTTTTTTGCAAAATGTAAATTTGAAAGATCACATGCTTACTCACACGAGAGAAAAACCTTTTGTGTTCAATCTGCAATTCTTCTTTTGCACACAAACAGACATTAAACCGTCATTTGTATGTTAACACGGGGGCAAAAAACCTTTTTCACGTCCCTACTGCAGTTATTTGAGTTCTCAAAAATGACTTTTAAAAAGTCATGATAACTCACAGTGAAGACAAACCTTATTCTTGTTCAGGTATGTTTTTAGGTTTTCACGGCCAAAAAGTATTTTTGTTATTGTTTTTGGGGTGTTATGCCGTGTTTCGCTACCTCCTTCTTTAGCCAACGTTTCGGACAGCGTTACAGTGTCCATCATCCGGTCATCTGCCCTGATGATGGACACTGTAACGCTGTCCGAAACGTTGGCTAAAGAAGGAGGTAGCGAAACACGGCATAACACCCCAAAAACAATAACAAAAAAAAAAAAAAAAAAAAATTATTCTTGTTCAGTCAGCAACTCTTCTTTTAACCAAAAACAATATTTAAACCGTCATACGTTAACTCGCAATGGAAACAAACCATTTTCATGTTCTGACTGCAACTCTGCTTTTGGCCTTAAACAACATTTAAAACGTTATTCACGATGGGGAAAAAAAACAGTTTAATGTTCAGTCTGTAACTCTTCTTTTAGTCATAAACAACATTTAAAAGTCAAGTGCTTGCTAACTGTGGAGACAAACCCCTTTCTTGTCCCTACTGCTGCAATTCGTGTTCTCTTAACCTGCCCCTTGCCGTTCGTCTGCCGGCGTACCATCGGCGCAGGCCAAAATAATCACTAAAAAATAATTTTATTATGCGATTTTAACCCTTATGTATAAAGAAAACGTGTGAAGAAGAAGGTCAGAATCTCTTGGGGCATTCTTGTTCATAAGGTATAAGATACCGTGAACCCACTTAGAGCAGCGATATATTTTCTTTGAAATTGTTTATGACACGGCCTGGAACTTTTTCCCGCCGCTCGGCTGTCAAAATGGCGGCTGTCAAGCCTCGCGTCGTGGTCGATGAAATGATCGTAAAATGTATAAATTCATCAAATAAACGCAAGTAATGTTATATTTATGTATAGTTTAGAATTCAAGGAATGTGTTTCAGTAAATATTACATAAGATAGCATAAAATTAACCTGCAAAATATTACGTAAAAGTCAAAACATTGCGAAATTTTTTCGTTTTTTCCGTGGCATTTGAAAAGTAGTAAAAAGTATAAATTCATTGAATAAACGCAAGTAATATTGTTTATATGTATAGTTTAGTATTGTGAATGAATGAATGTGTTTCAGTAAAAATTACATAAGATAGCATAAAATTAACCTGCAAAATATTACGTTAAAGTTATTTATTTATTTATTTATTTATTTATTTATTTATTTATGAAAAGTATACAATACAGAATATAGTAAATTATATAAAGCATTGTACTCCCAGGAGTTAATAAACTCATTGCGGGAAAGTTGACGTTTTTTTGTTTTTTCCTGACATTGGAGGGGTTAAAGTAAGGGTGGGGAACCTCCGGCCCTTCCCTACCTTCCTCTTCCCTATCTCCTCCCCTTCCTCAAATAATTCACTTGCCTCACAACACTCCCTCGGGGGTGCCTTAGTCCCAGTGACTGGTGGAGCAGCTGAAAACTTTGTGTGGTATCACAAAAAAAATTATAAATATAATATGTAACGATTTTTACTGTACTTATTACTTCATTTTTGTTGCAAAATAATATCATGCAGCGCAAGTAATGCGTGTATATGTAAGGAAATTATTGCATGATCCGACTTACGACCAGATCCGACTAACAACTTATTTGCCGGACCCGATCGCGGTCGTAAGTCGACGACTATCTGTACCTACTTACAATTCTTAGGACTTAGCTAGCACAGTATTGAACCTGCGACGCCTGGGTGGAACCCTTTCCTGTAATCCCTTTTACTAACTGACTTATCAATTTACTATGGCATCATGAAATTTGTACCTTTTCTTCTGGCACTGGCGCCGGACGAATAAATGATTCTTCATACTCTTTGCATTCCCGATCTTTACTAATGCGATTAAATGTTTATATTTGTTGATAAGATTGAACGTCTGTGAATATATGAATCTAGATTACCTACCAATTGAAAAATTTCAGGGAATTCCTCAAGGATCAGTATTGGTTCCAATTTTATTTATTTAAATTTGTAATTTACTTGTAAATCTAAGTCTGTACCAACCGTTCTAATAAATATCATTGTCATTACATAATAAATCCTTCTCAATTATACCCACAAATATAACAATGTCATTTTGTTTCTTTTTCTCCAGGGATCTTTCAAACCTTCAGAGCAAAATCCAGCGACATGCGGCTTTCGAGTCAGAGCTGAATGCCAATCAAGACAGGATTCACGCTGTTGTCAGGAATGGAGAAGAACTAATCAGTAAGTGTTCTAATTTTTGTACATAAATAAGTACCATAAATGTGGTGATTTTATCAATTTTCAACATTGAAGAAAAATATTTTTTTTTTATAAAATCGTTTATCTGAAAACTATGGAAAATGATGTAATAGGTAGTTTCTTACTAATATGTCTTCATGTTTCAGAATCCAAGCACTACGCGTCGACAGAGATAGGTTCGCATGTGGACGGGCTGGAGAGCGAGTGGCGTGCGCTGCAGGAGACGGCGGCAGGGCGGCGCGAGCGGCTGGCGGCGGCGTACCAGGCACGCGTGTTTCTGCGCGGCCTGGACGACTTCGCAGCCTGGGCCGAGGACGTGGAGGCTCAACTGCAAAGCACCGATCATGGTCAGATACCAAAAGACAATATATGTTTTAACCGATTGCGCGCCGGCGCGTGCCAAATTAAACTCTAAAAAATACTTTTTTAAACCTTAATTATAAATAAAACGTATGTACGATAAGGTCAGAATCGCTTGGGGCATTCTTGTTCTTAAGGTATAGAATGCTTTGAACACATCTATGGAACCCGAATAATATCTATGAATTCTTTATGGATTTCTGGCCGAGTTTTTTTCGGAGCATTTCAGCTGTCAGTTCGGTTGCATCATTCTCGTAAAAAAGATGGTAAACATATGAATTCGTCAAATAAATGCAAGTAATGTTGTTTTTAGGCATAGTTTATTGTTAAAGTAATATGTTTCGGTAAGTATTACATAAGATAGCATAAAATAAACCCACAAAATATTACGTCAAAGTCAAAACATCGTGAAATTTTCGAGTTTCCTCCAGAGGCATGGGACGGGTTAAGGTAACTGCAAATCTGGAGTGATCTGCCAAAACTTTGGCAATATTCTTGCCACTGATAAGAAAATTTGCTTCGGATCTCAAATTTTGGCAATATTTAATTTGCATTGGTTTATTTATTGAATGACAGATTTTATTAATTCAGTAACAGGACAAGTTTTTTTATTTGGATACATAAAAGCCAAATAAATTGAATATTTCTGAACACATCCAATAACTAAAAACTGTTTTTGAATGGTAATGAAATACGCTTTCAAATTTTATAATTCGAAATAAACATATAATTTTTGAAATTTAAAATTTTTAAAAATGGCACACCTTTGTTTTTTATAACTAAAATTACATTAAAAAACCACGTCAAATTATTACAAACCTTATCGTCAACTCACTTGTCATTCCATGTAAAAATAATTAATAAAAAATTTCTTATGTTTCATCATTTTTTTTCACATTGCGGTCGGAAATTTTGGATTCACAAAGATGAATGTTTTAATTATTTTGCGGTTAACTTTGAAAATTGAAGATAAAGCGAACACCGTTTAGATCATATTTCTAACCATTATAGTAAGGGAGACACAACTATTTCTATGAGACCTTTACGAAATGTTCCGAAAACAGAACAAATTGAAGGGTTATAATTTGGGAAAAGTTTAAAGGTTATTGAAAGAGTAATTAAATACATCCTCTGTTTAAGAAGTTTCATTCAATAGCATCATTCCTGTGCTAGAGCATCCGTTCTGCCTTATGGTATCAAGAACAAGTTGTGGTGATGACATCAGCTGAAGTTTTCAGGCACTGTTCCTATGAGATATACATCTTTCTTGCCACTGATCACAGCAAATTACTTTTTATCACAAATTTTGACAACAATTTTGCCACTTATGACAATTTGACAATTCAAACCCTTTTTTTTCATCTCTCTAGGAAAGGACCTGGCCTCGGTGGCAGCTTTATTAGCGCGCCACTCCCGCCTGGAGCAGGAGGTGGCGCAGCGCGGCGAGGAGACGGTGCAGCTGCGCGAGACGGCGCAACATCTCACCGCCGCAAAGCACTTCATGGCGCAGGAGATCCAGCAGAGGGTGGATGACGCACTTGCCAGGTAGCCACCAATTATTTATGATTTAACATTTGAATAAAAAAAAAAAACTTTTTGAAATGCGATTTTAAACCTTATGTGTAAAGAAAATGTATGAACGACAAGGTCAGAATCGCTTGGGGCATTCTTGTTCTTGACGTAACAGATATAAGAAATACATTTAGCATCTCAAATAATTATCTTTGGACATTTCTATGACTTCGCAAATGTCATTTCTTCCGCGATTTGGACTGTCAAACTTTGAGCGTCGCTTGTCATGAAAAGATCATAACCTATCAATTTGTCAAATAAACACAAGTAATGTTGTTTGTAGGCGTAGTTTAATGTTCAAAGAACGTGTTTTGGTAAATATTATATACGATAGCATAAAATAAACCCACAAAATATTACGTCAAAAGTCAAAACATCGCGAAATTTTCGAGTTTCATCCGTAAAAATCGTGGCGTTTAAATGGTGCAGAGTAGAAAATATTAAAAATGGAACTACGAAATTTTTAGGCTGGCAACACCAGTTATAACTGTCAAATATTCTTTTAAAGTGCAATGACACAGAATATATAGAACACTTTAAATCACATTATAAAAAACATTTTTGTTTTTAAAGAAAAAAATTAATATCGAAAAAGCACTGTTGTTAAGGTACTTACTTAATTTTTTTTTTATTTTTTATATTAACTCCACACAGGAGGCCCTGAGGGAAATAATTTCCCTCAGGGCCTATGTCATCTTTGAAGATGCTGTGTGGAGGGTGCTGTTGAGGAGAGGAAGGAGTGAACATGGGTCTTGAAGAGACCCATGTTGTAGGAGGACTTAATGACATAAATTTGATTAAGTAGGTAGAAAGAAAGAATCACTAATGGTGAGTTTAGTTACACTACTTTTAGATCTGAATGAGTTAACCTGCCCCTTGCCGTTCGTCCGCCGGCGTACCATCGGCGCAAGCCAAAATAATCACTAAAAAATAATTTTGTTATGCGATTTTAACCCTTATGTATAAAGAAAACGTGTGAAGAAGAAGGTCAGAATCGCTTGGGGCATTCATGTTCATAAGGTATAAGATACCGTGAACCCATCTAGAGCAGCGATGTATTTTCTTTGAAATTGTTTATGACACGGCCTGGAACTTTTTCGCGCCGCTCGGCTGACAAAATGGCGGCTGTCAAGTCTCGCGTCGCGGTCGACGAAATGATCGTAAAACGTATAAATTCATCGAATAAACGCAAGTCATATTGTTCTTATGTATAGTTTAGTATTCAAGGAATGTGTTTCAGTAAAGATTACATAAGATAGCATAAAATTAACCTGCAAAATATTACATAAAAGTCAAAACATCGCGAGATTTTTTCGTTTTTTCCGTGTTATTTGAAAAGTAGTAAAAAGTATAAATTCATTGAATAAACGCAAGTAATATTGTTCTTATGTATAGTTTAGTATTCAAGGAATGTGTTTCAGTAAAAATTACATAAGATAGCATAAAATTAACCTGCAAAATATTACGTTAAAGTTGACGTTTTTTCGTTTTTTTTTGGCATTTGAGGGGTTAAATATATTCGGATCAAAAATTGGAGAAATGATGTAAATCTAAAGTACGGGCAACGCTAGGTTCTTAAGCTAATATTAAATAAATGTAAGCAATTTCCAAACTGTGCTTTATATTTTATTACAAAAGGTATAATATACCTTTATGCAATTCTGATTTTGAGATCTATATCTAGATCTCCTATCTTTTGTACTATTATTTGACAAACAGTACATATACTGTGACATAGGTGAACTATCAGCAAATGATGGTTAATGCCTCCACGGAAGAGTAGTTTTAAATTTTTTAACATATACAAATTTAAAAAAAAAAAAAAAAATCTTTCTATTTCTGTAAATAATGTGTTTGCAGGTATCGCCAACTGCAGGAGCCGATGTCGATCCGGCGCGACAATTTGGAGGAAGCGCAGCAGCTGCAGCGCTGGGCGCGCGACGCAGGCGAAGAGCTGCGCTGGCTAGCCGAGCGCGCGCCGCTCCTAGGCCCCACCGCACCCGTCTCCGCCGTCTCCCTCACGCAGGCGCAGAGTCTGCAGAAGAAACACACGGCGCTGGAGGCGGAACTACTATCAAGGTAAATACTTGCAATTCAAATCCCTGTGTTTTGTCAGAAGGTCAAAATATTTCCACTTCGCAATCAAATTCAAATACAAGAAGGGAACTTGTGAATTTCTTCCGAACAGGCCCGCACAGCACCAGCAATGCTGGTCGCCGCGGCAGTCGCATTTCAGTTGCCTTGTTGACAGGTTGCCATGGTAGCGGCTCACGACCTGTCAAGTTTTGTCATGTTTTGACATGTCAGATCAGAAAAATATCGATTTTGTTCAGAAGCTTGATAGCTATTGCGTCGCCAACTGGTTTTTTTTTCAGTTTCTCCATGAGCGGATGGCCTAAAAGTTGTACCGAAAAGCGAACAAATTAGTCTGAGAGTTGAATTATATAAAAAAAATATTAGAACCTGCAAGCTCCATAATTGAGAACCTTGCCCCTCGACTTTGGTAGCCGTCAAATCACAACCTCCCAACCTCCGAGGAAGACATGGTATGATTAAGCGAATCGAATATTCAATTCAGTTCATGCCAAAGATGGGAATAGCGTCATAATAATGTGCATTTTGCAAGTAAATCTAATGGATTTTTAACATTTCAGGGAGCCCATTGTTGGCGGGTTGGCCTCGCGCTCTGCGCAGATGCAGCTGCGCGGACACTTTGCGGGCGCGCGGCTGGAGCAGCAGGCGCAGGAACTGCAGGAGGCGCTGCGCTCGCTCAAAGACCAGGCCGCTGTACGCAGGGTCAAGTTGCAAGATGCAGTTGACACCCACATGGTAAGTTTTTACGTCATTTAAGGGGGGGGGTAAGGTTTTAAAACTCATTTTTTTCTAAATGTACAACATGTCGAGAGTATTGTCTCAAAATTTCAAGTAAATCGGAGCAAAACTAACGAAGATACAGCATTTCAAGCGACCGGCCCTCTTGCTCGATTCAAGTATATTTCGAGTATAAAAAAACTTTAGATCGATTTTCTCGCAAATAAATTTTTAAAGTCCGTGAACATCATAACTCAAGATTTACTTGACCGATCTTTTTGAAATTTTGTATACTATTTTTACACACAAATCAACAGGTAGTTTGACGAAGAGTTTTTTTTTTTAACGTTTTTTTCCATTCTATAATAACAAATTCACCGAAAATTTTAGCAAAAATCGCATTTTTTACTTCAACATGCTGCAAAAAAAAATAATCAAAAAACGCTTCGTCACTACCTGAAAGGCTATTCCGTAAAATTGGTGATAAGAGATCGATCTCCCGCGAGAAGTGCTGTCAGATTTGTGTGATTTTCTACGGCTCTTATTTGCTTTTTCTATCGGCCGATGTCAAAATTTTAGCTGTGAGTTGTCACGTATTTTAGTTTGGATCGTTTTAAACACGAATTCCTGCGAGTACGCATGCGTAAGTACGCATACGCAAGCTGTAGAAAATCACACAAATCTGACAGCACTTCTCGCGGGAGATCGATCTCTTATCACAAATTTTAGGGAATAGCCTTTCTGGAAAAAGATATCACCATTTGAACCCATTTGGTTTTTTTTGTTTCAACGATTTGTTAACGAGTTATGATGTTCACCGCATAACACCTTTTTTTCGAGGCTCCTTCGGAGATTTGCTCTCACGGACTTATTTATTAATATTTTTAATAAATTTTTTTTTAAAATACTTCAGACGTCATACTATAATGTGTATATAAAAGAAATAAGCCAACATTATTCATATCTCCAAAAAAAAATTATGAAAATATGCCTTTTTTTCGCCTTTAAAACTTTACTCCCCCTTAAAAAAAATATGACCTCTGCAGTGAGAGCCTTAACCCTAGAAGTCGAGGGTAAGTCTCTCGACTAGCAAATCCCTAAAATATTTGAACCTAAATATTTTTTTTTTATAAAATCGTGTTTTTATAAAATTTGTGCAGGAAAATAAAAAAAATGTGAGGAGTCAAAATTAAAACACATTGGGTGAGATATGCAGTTGAGCAGAGTGGAATTGTTACTGTGTGTGTATTAAAAATGACCTTGATTGTGTCTACCATCACTGCCTGAAAAATATGGTAAAATAATTGCATGGAGAGGAAGGACTCACCGAAAAGGAATCTGTAGGCCGGCCCTCGTTGGTCTTCTCCATCCAACATGCACACACAGTAAAAAATGCGCGAACTATTTTATTTTAATAGCGGAATTAGGTTAAAGGCGGAACGGAGCGCAAATGGCTATATGATGCAGCGGGCAGTTTATTACAGACACTGAATTAAGGAAGGACGGGTAGGCAATGGATGGGTAGGAAAAAGGAATTGGCAACAATATTACTACCAAATCCCAAGCAGTGACAGTATGTATGTGTAAGAGTAGGTGTGTATAAGTGTAGGTGCGTGCTTGGGCCTAACCACACATGATGATCTCGGTAGCCATTCGGAGTGGGGTGACTATGATATGATATGATATTCCCTTTATTAAATTTTTATTTTTTAGTTTTATTGTACATAAGACAGGCATGATGCCCAAATATTTACATACATTTTTTTAGTGGGAAGGGGAAGGAGATAGGGAAGAGGAAGGTGGGGAACTGGCTATTAACTCGTTGTTTGCCGAGTACGCGCCGGCGCGTGCCAAATTTAACTCTAAAAAATATTTTTTGAAATGCGATTTTAAACCTTAATTATAAAGAAAACGTATGAAGGTCAGAATCGCTTAATCTCTTTCTATTACATGAGAGATGGTTTGTTTATGATGAGAGAGATATATGCCAAACAGTTTTGCTTGCTATCTTGTTACGAGTCTGTATAAGTAAGTGACTATAATGTCAGAAACTTTAGTTTTGCTTGCTATCTTGTTACGAGTCTGTATAAGTAAGTGACTATAATGTCAGAAACTTTAAACTGTACAAAAAAAATTGTAATGCTAGGTACTCTCAACCTCTGAATTCCAAAATGGCGATCGTCGAACAGCTAATTCGGTTTGTCAATCATCGGCAATACCATCCTGGGAAAACTTTAGGCGGGAGAAACAAAATTCTAACTTTAAAAATTAATTTAACTTTGAAATCTTGATCAATGTATATTTTTTTTAATACCATTAATTCTGATAGACGGTTAACGTTGATAAAAAAAAATTACTGGAATTCCTTATTGAAGAATTAAAAAAAATCTCTCCATACAATTGCCCAAGCTACGTAAATTTCAGAGCCCAAATGACATCACACACACACCCCGCCTCTTACCGCTCGGATTCCGCTTGTTTTGGCGGGTGTAATAAAATTTAAACTTCGAGAATTAATGTAATTATGAAAACGAACTTTAAAAAAAAAATACGAGTATTTAAGTTTAAATGTGAACATTGATAAAAAAAATAAAAAAAACGGACTCAACTTTTTATTCAAACATCAACATGTTTGAATATTATCTAAAAACCAACTAATTTGACACTTATTTTCCACGCGTCATTATATCTACTTTTAAGAATCGAGTAATGTCAGAGTAGTTGTAAGAATTATGCATATATCCTCGATGATCGATGTTGTCCCGCAATCTAAAAGTGACCCTGTATTACGGTACATTAAATAGTTAAGTAAGAAAAAATTGTGTACCTTTTGTTTTGATCCGGGCCGTAACATTTTTTGTTTTTGTTTTTACTGATGGTTTAATTGTTTACAGTTCCTAGCGGAGGCTGCGGAAGCTGAAGCCTGGCTGGCGGAGAGACGCCCCCTCCTGGAGAGCACGGAGAATGGGCGAGACGAAGACTCAGTGCAAGCGCTGCAGAGAAGACTGGAGGCCATCCAGAGAGAGGTAACAGACACAAAATAATAAAGGGTATTTTTATGGAAAGGAAGGGGAGGAAATTCTGGGAAGGAAAAAGGTATGAGGGTTGGAATCTGTATTTCCTACCAACTCCATTCAGTTCTCCATTAATTTCTCAGGTACCAAAAAACTAATTGTATATGAAAAAGTCGGTGACCGGCCAACTCAAAATGAAACCAACTCAGAACCATCTCAGATAAGTCATTTGGAGTGATAAAAAAATATGTATATAAAATTGGTTAAATAGGTTACGTTAGGTTAGGGTTATCGGCTAATTTAAAATTATTTTTTTCATAGCTTTTAATGACTTTTCAAGGAGGTGTTCAGTTGGCATGGAACCGAAAAATTCATATCCTTTGAGTACCGAGAAAAAAAAATCTCTAAAAATGCCCGTCGTAAAAGACGCACTTATTTTCCTAGAAATATTTCCACGACGCAGATCGAAAGAGAGAAAATAACAGCTTTTCAAAATTCCACTGTCGATATGGATGTCTGACGATTCCGTAACAACTAAGAACTGTGCAACTTCGAACACCCCTTTGAAAAGTTATGATAAATAGCCCCTCCTTTTCAAAGGAGGTGTCGAAGTTGCATGATTCTGAATTGTCCAGTCACCGTATCTGACATTAACCGGTCCCTTGCCAATTACGCGCCCGCACGTGCTAGATGCGAGCTAAATTAAACTCTAAAAATAATTTTTTGAAATGCGATTTTAAACCTTGATTATAAAGAAAACGTATGAAGGATAAGGTCAGAATCGCTTGGGGCATTCTTGTTCATAAGGTATAAGATACCGTGAACCCACCCAGCAGAGCGAAATATTTTCTGTGGAATTGCTTGTGATCACCAATGATAATGAAAAAAAAAACATATTTTCTTAAAAAATTAATTATAAACTTTATCGACGCCTCACTTTTTATGACGTTTCATATAAAAATAATTCTCAAAAAATTCCCATTTTCATTATATTTTTTCAAATTGCGTTCGGAAATTTATGTATAAGATATACATTTTAATTATTTTGTGGTTAACTTTTAGATTTGAATATAAAGCATGTTCGTCAGGTATGTTTTTAGGTTTTCACGGCCAAAAAGTATTTTTGTTATTGTTTTTGGGGTGTTATGCCGTGTTTCGCTAACTCCTTCTTTAGCCAACGTTTCGGATAGCGTTACAGTGTCCATCATCGGCTCATCTGCCCTGATGATGGACACTGTAACGCTGTCTGAAACGTTGGCTAAAGAAGGAGTTAGCGAAACACGGCATAACACCCCAAAAACAATAACAAAAATAAAGCATGTTGTTTTCTCTTTGCAATTTGATTAGATCAGATTTCTCACTATGATAGTAAGGGAGACGCAATGATTTCTATGTGTGAGTTGGGATAAATCCTGTGATTAAACCAGATAAAACTTAAAGTTTTGAATTAATATATTTTGTTAGTGCGATTTTATCCAAAGCAAACTACGGAGGTGTTAGGTTGCGGCAACTCAGCGTTTAAAAGGTTATTAGAGATTCCTGCATTTATTTACTTGGCCTATAAAATGTTTTTGCTTTCAGATCGCCACGTTCGACAAGCAGTGCGGCCGCCTGGAGCAGCTGGGCGCTGCGCTGGTAGCGCGCCAGGCCGAGGACGGTGCAGGCGCGGAAGCGCGCGCTGCCGGAGTGAGGCGCGCGCTCGATGAGCTGACACTGCTCGGTGCTCGCCGACAGCAACGGCTGCAGGAGAGCGACAAGTACTTTGGGTGAGTTGAATTACTGAAATTTGTTACGCGCTGTCACACACTAGTAACTGATTAACCAGTGGTCTGTTTTTCAAGCACACATGTGCCCCTTACTTTTTGCTCTCCACTTCGTAATTTTTTGTTTTTATTTTTTTTTTTTCTTTTCTTTTATTTTTTTTTATTGTTTTTTTTTTACATGAGCTCCACACAGGAGTCCCTGAGGAAAATAATTTCCCTCAGGGCCTATGTCATCTTTGGGGATGCTATGTGGAGGGTTTTTTTTAAGGAAAAGGAAGAGAGGAGAGTTCTGGGAAGGAAAAGGGTTTAAGGGGTGGGTAGGAATCTGGGGTTCAGTGTGTCCTGGTCATCCGCCTCCAAGACCTAGACAAACCTCACCCCATGATTGTGCATTACAATTAATATAATAAACCTTAAACGAAAATTTTACAGTAAAATATATTTTAGAGTTCTTGCCTAAAATGACTGTTGAAACCTTCAAGGCCAATGTTGAAAATGTCAAGTGTCAACCTCTTGTCGTGCTATGCTGGGCCAGAACGTCTGTTCTGCTGTATGGAATACAGAGCAAGCGTGGTGACGACCCTTGCGGTAGTTGTTCGGTACAAACAATTTATAGCATTCCAAGATGTATAAATTTTGATCCGTAAGCTTCGAAAAATGCACAAAGGAAAAAAATCAAAATTGCTTGGCAACGTAGATTCTACTGTTTACCTCGTCAAATGCCACGGGAGGAAACTCGTAAATTTCGCAAAGTTTTGACTTTGACATAATATTTTGTGGGTTTATTTTATGCTATCGTATATAATATTGACCGAAACACATTCCTTGAACAATAAACTATGCCTAAAAACAACATTATTTGCTGAATTTTTTCAAACATTTGCTTCAAAAATGAAGGTCGAAGTCATGAATAAATTCAATAATATTTATTCCCAATAGCTAGGTGTGTTTCTGATATCTGTTACGTCAAGAACATGAATGCCCCAAGGGATTCTGACCTTGTCCTTCATACATTTTCTTTATACATAAGGATTAAAATCGCATTCTAAAACATTTTTTTTTAAATTTTATTCGGCGAGGTTGCGGCACAGGATCGGTTAATTGATGAATGTAAGCCTCTAAAGGTACGAAATAATTTGTCTATGGTTGTCAGAATTTGTTTACGAAAACGGCGTCATCTGAATTTATTAGAGTTTTCAAAGTAAAATAAAGGTTGTTTATTTGAAAACCCCTTTGGATTGTTGTATTGTAGAAATAATAAAACCAAATACATACATTTCTTTGACAATTGTCTCCGAAATGCGAGATTCCTTTTTTGTTTTACGATAAAGTTAGTAGGTATTTTGGGGAAACTTAAGTCTTATAATATAAACGTGAAATAAATATCAATAATAGGATACATTATCTGAAAACAATCGGACTCCCTAAACCTCGGACTGCCTTGCACCGCAGTGGGATGGATTCATGCATCCGTTATTCCTTCCCAGAACTTCTCCTCTCCTTCCTTTCCTTAAAAAGACCTTCCACAAATGGCCTCCTGTGTGGAGCTAACAAAAAAATACATAAATTCCAAAAAAATTTATTGGTAGTTTTTTTCCCCAATATTTTAACAAAACTCATCAAGGAAATTTGCGCGGTTCTGAAAATTATTGCATGACAGTTAGGGGTATTTTGACATTTCCTATTTCAACCATAAATTTCTTCTAAGAATCTGCTGATGATGTCCTCCGTCCGTGGTTGAGGAGTAAGGCACTCGACTAGCAACCCAAAGGTCGCGAGTTCAAAACCTGTCATGCGTATCAAATTTTATTTGATTAATTAATTTGCGGCACATACCAGAATGGAAGATGGAAGATCGCCCTGGTGTTAGACCACCATTCAGAATTGAAACGTCACTAGCCATTGGAGGTTATCCACCACATACCCGCCCTGGTATAAGTAACAGATGGTTACTCCTTACGAATCTAGACCTCCAGTGTCCCTGCATACGTTGTTAGTAAGTAGTATGCAAGTGCTTAGCGGGAAATACAAGATACAATATGTGTTAGTATGATAAGATATAGACAAGACAATGGAACAGGTTGGTGACAGTCCACGAGGTGGCAAGTGCTGGGTGATTGCATCCAGCATATCCTACAAGCACCTGTATGGGAGGAAGACACAGTACACAAATAATAAGGGCATGGCAAACGGGTGGGAGTCCTCTCCAATCGATTGGCCGTTCCAGCAAGAATGCACAAGACGTTTGGTCTAGCCGTAAACCACACTCAGCTTCCGCGCCCCTTAGCCGGTTCCTCGGTGATGCCTCAAAGAAAAGTAAATGGGAGATTTGGGGAAAATGCCCGACGACCCTAGGGAATTCAGCGTCAAGTAGCCGGAGGCAAGGCGAAGGAGAGCCGAGGTCACCCAACCAAACCTCAAGCCTCATGGCTTTAGCCAGCGTGTTTGGTGAGCAGATCTGAACAGCCAGGTGCTTCCAACCAACTTTTTCCTCCCCATCTCCTTCCCCTCCTCACTACCTTCAGCCTCACAATATTGGGGATGCCATAGTTTCAATGGCTACTACTATTTAGCATATTTTCCTTAGCCGTATAATAAGTGAAGTAATGTTATAACGCTCTTGTTTGTTACAGTTTCCTGCGCGAGGTGGAAGAGGTGCATGAATGGATCCACGACCAGACGGCCGTGGCGGCCTCGGAAGACTATGGAACGGACGTGGAGCACGTGGAGATACTCATCCAGGCCTTTGACAACTTTGTGGCCGGTTTCTCCGGTGAGTTACGATCACAATATGCACACAATTATTGAAGACTTAAATAACTACAAACGTAATTCAATTTATAGTGTTCTTCGTGTTCATTTCTCGCTGGAGTCAGGCCGTTGTACAAAGGAGTTCAACAAGCAGATTCGTATTTGGGCTCAGGCTTACATTATACGATTCAGCAATTATTGTCACAATACTACTCAAAACATGATTCCAACGCAGCTCAAGTACTAGAAACATACTGATGACGGTGGTGTAAAACATTTTGTTACCAAGTAATATAAAAATAGTTAATAATATAATTGTAAATGTAATGTAAAGTTTTCTTTCTGCTATTATTATAAAAATAAAAGGTACACAACAATTACATATATAAAAGAAGTAAGTGTTGTAATATACTGTATTTACTGATAGTCTCCGGGCTGCTTGATATACGTATATTTATACTTAACACTTTATTTGTTGAACTCCATGCAGGAAATTAATATCTTGGTTTTCTTATGTCATACTAGCTGGTACCCGGCATGCGTTGCAATGCCATTCAAAGAAATAAACTGTTTCTCCATGCTTGTCCTTTCCCATGCGTCCCCATTCCCCTAAGGCATCCCCTTTCCGTCGCGCTTTCCCCTTCCAACTTCCCCGCCTTCCTCCTCCCTTGTCACCTCTCCCCACCTCCTACGTTACCCTCCCCCTCATGCCTGCACTCCCTGCCGCTAAAATATATGAAATACTCACATTTCATATATTTTAGCGGCAATCTATACAAATTTCATAACGCCAGAACTTACCATTATATATAGCCTATAACCTTCGCGGGAGTGCACATAACAAATCACCAAAGTTCCATTGCAATCGGATGGACGGTGTAGTAGCGCGTAAAATACGAACAAACAAATATTGATTTTTATATATAAGAAGATTGGGGATCCTGTGTGGAGGGTATTTTTGTTGAAAGAAAAGAGTGAACCTAGGTTTTGAATGGATCCATTTTGTAATAGGAAGGAAACACAGAAATAACTGAATTGTTTTATTGTTTTACAGCCAACGAGGGTCGTGTGGAAGCCATTGCGGAAGCCGGTCAGCGTCTGGTGGAGGAGCGCAGTCCGGAGACAGAGAAGATCCAGCGCCACATCGCCGACACCCGCGCACTCTGGGAGGACCTCAGGGACCTGGCTCATGCCCGCCAGGAGGTCAGTATTACTCTCCGCAGGTCGTCACACCAACTGTTGGTGCTATTATCCAAACTAAACCAGAAATTAGCACTTAGACAAAACTATTAGGCTGGACGTACGCTGAGACACAGGCCAATCAGAGCAGGGCAAATTTTGTATTGTATGAATGTGTACGAACCAACATGGGCTGCGGGGAAGGCAATGAATCTCCGAAATTTTGTACGTGCATAACTTCCGAATTGCACCAGATTGGATAATTCATTCTTTTACTACTGGTGAGCTCGCTGAAAAAAACTGAATGTACCGGGAAAGAATACCATGCGAGCCAAGCCACGGGTAAAAGCTAGTAAATAAATAAAGTGTGAATTTTGAACCAATTTGGAACCCGCATTACAAAGTATACATAGCATAGAACATATTCAAAACAAATTTATAAAATATCTTACCTTCAAATTCAACAATAACTTTGAACGCACTTTTCAACAAAGCGAGCAATAGCTGATTTTACATTAATACACAGAATTTTAAATAATAACATCGACGTACCGAACTTCTTTCCCCAATTAATTTTAACATACCCTTAACTCGTCCTATGCCACTGGAGGAAACTTGTAAATTTCGCGATGTTTTGACTTTGACGTAATATTTTGTGGGTTTATTTAATGCTATCTTATGTAATACTTACCGAAACACATTCCTTGAACAATATACTTGCGTTTATTTGATGAATTCATATGTTTACGATCTTTTTTACGAGAATGATGCAACCGAACTGACAGCTGAAATGCTCTGAAAAAAACTCGGCCTGAGATCCATAAAGAATTCATAGAAATTATTCGGGTTCCATAGATGTGTTCAAAGCATTCTATACCTTAAGAACAAGAATGCCCCATGCGATTCTGACCTTATCCTTCATATGTTTTCTTTATAATTAACCCTTCGAATAATGAGAAAATAATATCTATGAACTTTTGCCTGTCAAAGTTTGCACGCAAAAATTCTCGGTTCTTCCCATGCATTTCAAATGTTCATTTTTATTGGTTATTTTTTTTTACTTTTTGAAAAAAAAAAATGTTCTAAAATCTAGATAAAATAATCTTTCCGGTGTGCTTATCAAAAATTAAGATTTTTGTTTTAAAATATTAAAATTTTTATATTGAAAATGTGAATTAGCTTAAAAATTACGTATCTGGGGTTTCCCCAAAAAATTACATAAAATAAAAGAAAATTAAAATTTTAAATACAGATTCCTTTTTTTAAGAAAATTTGTAATAAAACTGTCACTTCACTTTTTATCACATTCATACAATTTTATTTTTAAATTAATTGTTTATTACGTCACACATTGGCGCAAAATAAAATCGTCAATTATGATCGGGTTTGTAAAATATCTGATCAATATAGCTCGTTTATTCCTTAGACAATAAGAAGCAATATTTCTTTCGCTTTCGAATATAAAAGAAATCACAAATTTTTGCTTAACAGGAAGAGAGATATCTAACTTTTAATGACGCTCGGTCGTTCTGGGACAATCTGGGTCTCCTGTTATTATAACGGCATATGATGTTTTGGGACAACTAGGGTCTCCTGTGATTAGACGGGTTAAGGTTTAAAATCGCATTTCAAAAAATATTTTTTAGAGTTTAATTTGGCGTGCGCCGGCGCGTACTCGGCACGGAACGAGTTAAGACTTACACGCCATACAGAACTATTCCACACGCTTAATTACAAAACAAATGCAGCAAAAATTTGTCAATTAACCGTGCTCTTCATACGTTCAATAATATTTGCCTAAACTCTAACACCGACATTTTCTCTGATTCGCTGCCCAAATTTAAAAAGAGCATCAAGTCAATAATGTAAACAGTTCAATTCGCATCCATATCACTTCACACATCACCTCTTCTCACTCATAGATGTCGTCACTTATAGATGAGCCTAGGTATATAGTGAGTCGTTCACCATTTCTAAGTCTGTGTAAGCATTAGTTGTTCTTACAAAGGTGTTGGTCCTGTGGATCACCATTAGGTTTGGCCTTGTTGATCAATAGACCTAGATTACGTCTTTCTTCCTTTATGAAACCAAAGTAGCTAAACCATTTGAGCAGGGAGGTGGTTCATTTCTTCTTCAGAAGAGGCGATAATGGTAGTGTCATCTGCATATCGGAGGTTTGAGATTTTTGAATGTAAAGTTACTAATAACACTTATTTATAGGTAATGTTTTGTATTCCAGGCGCTGGCTGGTGCTCGCCAGGTGCATATCTTCGACCGCACGGCAGACGAGACCATCCAATGGATCGCCGAGAAGGAATCGGCTCTCAGCACTGAGTTGGGAGGAGGTCACGACCTTCACGCTATTCAGGTACTTACCACTTATATTACCTATCTTACTTATATTTCCAATGGTTCTTCCAATCGAACTTTGACAGCCTCCGTGGTCGGGGGTAAGGCTCTTGTATCGCCATTACCCCCAATACCGGCTCATGTTGCTCTTGCAAGCCAATTTCATCATTTTCGCGCTAGTGTAATGATCAGAATCGAAAAATAAACTTTAATCCTTCCACACATTTTAGTACAATGAATCAGAAAAAGATTTTAGTACAATGATCAGAATCATTAAAATAAACTTTAAACCTTCCACACATTTTAGTACAATGATCAGAATCAGAAAAATAAACTTTAAACCTTCCACACATTTTAGTACAAGGATCAGAATCAGAAAAATAAACTTTAAATCTTCCACACATTTAAGTACAAATATCAGAATCAGAAAAATAAACTATAAATCTTCATCACATTTTAGTACAATGATCAGAATCAGAAAAATTAACTTTAAATCTTCCACACATTTTAGTACAAGGATCAGAATCAGAAAAATAAACTTTAAACCTTTTACACATTTTAGTACAATGATCAGAATCAGAAAAATAAACTTTAAACCTTTTACACATTTTAGTACAATGATCAGAATCAGAAAAATAAACTTTAAACCTTTTACACATTTTAGTACAATGATCAGAATCAGAAAAATAAATTTTAAATCTTCCACACATTTTAGTACAAGGATCAGAATCAGAAAAATAAACTTTAAATCTTCCACACATTTTAGTACAAGGATCAGAATCAGAAAAATAAACTTTAAATCTTCCACACGTGTTAAAGATCGGAATCAGAAAAATAAACTTTAAACCTTCCACACATTTTAGTGTTATGGTTAAGGTTATGTTCCTTTGGTTAAGTATTGTATTTGTGTTTGCAGGCCCTTGTGAAGAAACACGATGCAATGGAGGCGGACTTGGAAGCAGTCAAGTCACAGGTGGATCGCCTCACCAGCGAGGCTGAACGGTATGTCTTCTTTTACATTTTGTCAGAAGGTTCAAATATTTCCGCTTTGTAATAAAATTCAAATAAATGGAATATTTCTGAGCATATCCGAAAACTAAAACTGTTTTTGTAAGATTATGAAATACACTTTAAATTTTTTTTGTTCGAAATAAACATTGAAATATAAAAAATTTTAATGCAAACATAAAAAAGTTTTAAAAATCACTTCATCTTTTTTCTAATAAAAATTAGTGATAATGAAAAAAAATAAAAACACGCATATTTTATTAGTCAAATGTATTATAAACGTTGTCTTCACCTCAATTATTTTTGTGTAAAACTAATTAATTAAACTAATAAATTAAAACTTTTCAATTTGACCAGGACACACTGAACTCCAGATTCCTACCCACCCTTTAAACCCTTTTCCTTCCCAGAACTCTCCTCTCCTCCTTTTCCCAAAAAAAAACTCCACACAGCATCCTTAAAGTTGACATAGGCCCTGAGGGAAATTATTTTCCTCAGGCCCTCCTGCTTGTCTGAATTCTTGACACTTATATTCAAAACAAATCTGAATTTATTGAAACAGAGTCCCATTCACAGACAGACTCACAACTAAGTTAGTATTTTTGATGTTGTAAACTGTCGTTCATATTCATTGTGTTGTGTTTTTTGTTACCTGAGATGTTTACATATTATTTATTATTTTAAATTCATATTATTTGAATAGTAAACTAATAGTTTTGTCTTTTCCAGTTTGGGTTCCGCGTTCCCCGACGCCAAGGAGCACGTCAGCGTGAAGTTGGAGGAAGTGGCGGAAGCCCTCGGGGGCCTGCTGGGACGTGCGGCGCGGGGACGCCAGCACCTCAAGCAGGCGGGGCAACTGCAGGCGCTCTTCGACGAGTACGGAGAACTCATGTGAGTACATTACCGGGCTATCCAAGAATTTCAACTGCTCCCTCCTGAACAAAGCCAGTGGAAAGAATACTTTCAAGGGGCTGTGGAAAAGTACTGCAAATAACCTATTTAAATTATTTTCTACACTAGCAATGTAATCGCAAATAATTAATGTAATCTAGAT
This sequence comes from Glyphotaelius pellucidus, assembly GCA_936435175.1. Taxonomy (NCBI): domain Eukaryota; kingdom Metazoa; phylum Arthropoda; class Insecta; order Trichoptera; family Limnephilidae; genus Glyphotaelius; species Glyphotaelius pellucidus. The sequence goes on along the minus strand of OW386563.1, from coordinate 9,138,068 downwards.
TTACTGCGATTCAAAGAGTGGACTGTATTTAAATTTGTATTGTGAACTTTGATGCTGATACAAATAAACGGGATAGTAAATGTGGAATTGGACACGATCCGACTCACCCAAAGTTGTTCGGCTGTGATGATAAATCCTTCGCCTTGGTCGATCTCACGATCCTAAAGGATACCGCTAGCAGTTATCACTGTTCAAGAACTTGAGAAAACAAGAGAATTCCTGAACAAGTTTCCTATGATGGTCAATACGATTAATAACTGAGGGAACAAGGTCACAGCACAGCAATTAGCAAAAGATTCCTTTTATATTAAAACAAAAAACTTTTATTTTTTTTACTTTAAATCAGTTCTCAAAACTATGGTCACCCTAAAAGTCTACATGTTTACATTAATGTACTACCTAGCGCCAGCAGTTTAGTAGGCACCCATAATCCGTAGGGATTGGTATATTTATGCCATAATCTCAATCTGTAAGAAATACAACAATATTGTTCTTTCATTATCTGTATAATTTTGTGTTATTTTGTTAATTTGTAGAATTGTTAACCTCAACACAGGCTTGTCTTAGTGAGGTTGCAGATTGTATTGTAAACATTTTACCTGCAATGTAAAGAAACAATAAATAAATAAATAGTGGATGTTGAATGCACCCAGAGATCACTCTGGACCATTGTACAGCACATAACAATACACTTATTTAATATTAGATGTTGAGTGCAACGAGAGATCACAGTGGACCATTACACAGCACGTAACAGTAGACTTCTTTATCAGTTGATGTTGAATGCATTGAGAGATCACTGTTGACCATTCCAAAGCATACAACATTAATAGACTGACATAAATTATTATTTGTCGTTCCGTTCACTCGCCCGGGTATTGTCGTCAGCTCGGGAAGATTTATGTGGATAGATAGGATAGGTAGAAATGTAAAAGTCTGTATAGGGAACGGTATGTATATTTGCGTCAACAAGCAATGTTAATATGCTGGTATCCTAGCCCACTAGCGCCACCATGAAACTGAGCGGGTAGATGTCACTTCGGAGCTCATTAGTCCGTTCCGGGCTTTTATTTCGACCGGCCGCTCCGGCCTTTCTTTGTGGTACCTTTTCTAAGTCTCCCGTGTGACTTCTGATAATAATTGTCGTGGGTAATTTTATTACAACTTAAATAAAATAATCAATCTTCAAACGTGAGTGTTATAATTGGTGACCTCGATATGAACACGCAACCTTCTGATGCTCAAGCACTTTTTAAAATGCACGAGGGAAGAAACTGAAATTTATTTATTTTTATCTTTCCAGGGCGTGGACTAGTGAAATGCTGGCTAGGGTGACGGCGCCAGAGCTCGCCGCCGACGTGGCGGGCGCAGAACAGCTGTTGGCACGCCACCAGGAAATACGCACCGAGATTGACGCACGCCAAGAAGACTTTACCAACTTCTACAAGACAGGTGAGTTCCCTTTGCAGTTTTGCATTTGTTACGTCTAGAGCGTTTTTATGTTTATATATATATATATATATATCCCTCTATATATATATATATAGTGAGGGAGACACATCGATTTCTATGAGACCATATTATGAGCTGTTCCCAAAAGCGAACAAAAGATAATAACTATTCTTTCACAAATTCGAATGAATTCACCTAAGACGTTAAACCTTCAAAAGTTATCTCCAACCGGTTGAGTGTTTGTTCTAGTGTATAACGGTACCTTGATATATTCAGGAGCAGAGCTGGTGGACTCGGAGCACTTCCTGGCTGAGGAGCTGGGCGAGAAGATAGCCGCATTGCGGAGTCGCGCCCAGCTGCTGCAGGACACCTGGACTCGAAGAACCACCATCTACGAGCAGCATCTTGACACGCTGCTCTTCAAGAGGGATGCTGATACCCTGGATAACTGGATCCTGAACAGGTATGGGGATACAGGTCACTGATAGTCCACAGGAAGACCTATCAACAATATACAATTTGGGAGGCGGGTATGGGTACCGCCGTCCTGGGAACTGTTGTTTGAATAACCAACATCCCTGCCCCAAGGGTTTTGCTGTGTTTGGTGATTTAGCAGGAGTGCTCGAGTTCATGGGTTGAACTTGTCTGTCTAGGTCTTGACGGCGGGTGAGATTGAGATCGGGAGAAACTGAATGAGGGGTAAGGCTCTCGACTAGCGATCAGGATCCGATCAGGATCCAATCCCGCCGCGCGCAGATAAATTTTATTTGATTGAATTGTTTCCATTTGATTGATTTGTTCACATCTAAAGCCATTTCAATTTAATCATTTAAAATAATTTAAAGTATATTTGCGGCCCGTTCTGGAGTGGAAGAAACTCTCAGTATCGCCCCGGTGTAAGACCACCATTGAAACTTTGCTTGAAATGGCTTTTGATCTGAACAGCCAGGTACTTCCCCACTTACCCACAGCCTCACAACATTCCCCAACCGGGGAATGGCTCCAGATGAGAGCAGTTGATACTGTTCGGCATTGACTTCAGATCTGTTTGTCCTAAGACCTTCTCCTTCTCGATGAACGACTTCTAACCCCATTGTACTTCTTCTTCCAGAGAGCCCCAGCTGCGGGATGGCAAGTTGGGAGAGAACATCACACAAGCCGAGGAGCTGATCAAGAAGCATGAGGACTTCCAGAAGACTGTGGAAGCCCAGCAAGAGAGGTTCAACGCCCTCAGGAGAATCACACTTGTAAGCTAGCCTCTCCTTACTTTATTTTTATATTGTGCTTTGCTAAAAAACACTTCAGTTTATTTATTTATTTACAGTCTTACAAACAGATTTTTTACACATTTATTTTGCATAGACATTATTGAAAAATTATGATTAAAAAATAATTACAAAGTACATAATTTTAAAATCACGCGTTTGAAAATTTTCAACCTCCGATGCAAAAAGAGGGGTGTTATAAGTTTGATCTGTGTGTCTGTCTGTGTGTAGCATCGTAGCTCCTAAACGAAAGGACCGATTATGATGCGGTTTTTTTTGTTTTAAAGCTGATGTGATCGAGATGGTTCTCAGCTACAATTCATGATAACTATTCGGGCGTTTCAAGGTCATCAACTCTTTTTTGTGTCGGGGGATATTGAGATATTAGTTAAAAATGCTGGTACATAGAATAATCAATCTTTCTCATTGGAACTGCCCTGGCAGTTGCAAGAGTACAATCGCAAGACTGCTGGTTATGAATGCTTTCATAATTACCGTGACAATTCACGGTTACGTTTGTTCGGTTACGTTCGATTCACAGTTACGTGACAATTACGTTCGTAATCGCTATAATGCTGCAGCTTTTAAAAGATGACATACATAACATACATAGGTATGTTTTCTCCAAAGGCAAAAAGTGATTGTTTTTTTGCATCTCTCTCACACACCGCACCATGACGTCTCCGTAAACCCCTACAATACTACTGGCCATGACGATAATTTTGAAAGATGGAATGTAATCAATGTCAATGCGCTGATGGTTTTGCTTTTGTTTTTAATCGCCCTACACACACAAACATATGTTATACGTCTGCTATATTATCGCCCAAATGCAACAAGTATCACGTACTTCAGGTAAAAAAATAACTATACCCAAAATCCACAAAACGTTCATGATACTTTCGCATACATCAAGTTTGTCCTGCGTTATCGCGAAGCTAAGGTATTTAACCGGGTATTTTCGTCTCTCCCATACAAGTCACGCCGCTGCTAGTCAGGTTACTCTCTACACAAGTGGCGCGGTTTATATAATTTTTTAAAAACCCGATGTTTTTTTTTTACCTACTTTTTAAATAATAACCCAGAGGTAGGGCGGTTTAACATTTAATGCTGCAGCACTTTCTTACACACTAAATAACAATGGTCGAAAATGAGGTAAATGGTGAATTTATGTCTACACCCCTTTAACCTTTTAAATGCCTCTGGAGGAAACGGGTAAATTTCGCGATGTTTTGACTTTTGCGTAATATTTTGTGGGTTTATTTTATGCTATCGTTTATAATATTTACCGAAAAACGTTCCTTAAACACTAAACTATGCCTAAAAACAACATTACTTATGTTTATTTGACAAATTGATAGGTTTGTCGATCTTTTCATGACACGCGATGCTCAAAGTTTGACAGTTCAAATCGCGGGAGAAATGACTTTTGCGAAGTCATGGAAACATCCAAAAATAATTATTTGAGTGGCTAGGTGCGTTTCTTGTATCTGTTACGTCAAGAACAAGAATGCCCCAAGCGATTCTGACCTTGTACTTCATACATTTTCTTTATACATAAGGTTTAAAATCGCATATCAAAAAGTTTTTTTTTTTATTATTTTATTCGGCTATAGAGCGCGTGCAATCTGCAAGCAGCCGGTTAAAGGAAAAATACAGTCATTATCACACATTTTCCTCACACATATAAAGAAAAAGAAGTTGGAGGAAACAGTTACGCGTACTTTGTGTGACTCATCATTATTTAAAGTGTAAGAAAGAGCTGCAGCATTAATAGGAACATATGTTTATTGCCTTTTTTATCGTCACGGTACCCCGTAACCACGTCGTTAAGGTAATTGTAAAAGTGCTCATTGGGCCTTAATGGCTTTTCAAAGCGGTGTTGAAAGGCCACTTTGTTGAGTTGTCATGGAATCATTCTTTTGTTATTTTTCTTCACTTTCCTCAATTTTCAGTTTTATCAGTGTGCCATTTTATCAATGACATGTTTATCTGCGCAGGTGGAGCAAGCGTTTGGCGAGCTGCGCAACAGGGAGGCAGCAGCGCGTCAAGAGGAAAAGGAGCGACAGGAGAGGGAGAGGGCGGAGGGAAGGCGAGCGGCCGAACGCGCCAGGATTGAACAACAACGGCGCCTGGAACAGGACAGACACGCAACCAAGGTATTTCCATCAGTATCATCAAATACAGTCTCTTGGTTATTATTTCGCCATTCTAATACAGTAGAACCCCATTAATTCGAAATCCACGGGACATCAAAAATAAAATTTCGAATCAACAAATTCCCACGTAATTGAAAATTTTATGAAAAAAAAATTTGTAAAAAAATAGCCAAAAATTGAGTTTCTCAGGCGCAAATTTAAATTCTTCAGAGTAAATTCGTAATAATACGACTTATACCAGTGATCACAATAGTGTAAATTGACATTTTGCAGCCCAATTCCGTTGCGGTCGGCCCTCTACATTTAGGTACCTATTCGAAATAAAGTCATAAAAATACCATGTAAATCGAAATTTCGTGACAGATTTCCGTCACAGCCGGCCATTCTAATTCAGTTATTCAAAGCAAATTCGTAAAATTAATTTTTCCAGTCACGAAAACGGCCGCGGCCGACCCTTGGAATTCGGATATTCGAAGTAAATTTGCCGGTCGCGATAACGGCCGCGGCCGGCCCTTGGAATTCTGATATTCGAAGTAAATTTGTAAAAATATGATAAATTTCCTCGTTAATCGAAATTTTGCGGCTGATTTCCGCCGCAGACGGCCCTTTAAATGCAAATAACCCAATTAAATTTGTAAAAATACAAAATTCCAGTGTAACTGATTAATACGGTGTAATACCGGTATTACAATGGAAGATGCTCCGAGGAACTAGCGTCATTGATCCCCTCGGCACCGGTGCATAGTCGGGAAACACGCCAAACGCGTGCTCAACATTTGTACACGGTTGACATTAGTCACATGAGAACGGGTCGTTTCTACGACTCGTTCTTGAGTTCAACAGCTCGGCTGTGAAACGATTTGCCGGCCTCTGTGTTTCCTCCCTCCTACAATATGGGTCTCTTCAAGACCCATGTTCACTCCTTCCTCTCCTCAAAAACACCCTCCACACAGCATCCTCAAAGATGACATAGGCCCTGAGGGAAATTATTTTTTCCTCAGGGCCTCCTGTGTGGAGTTAATGTAAAAAAAAAAAAAAAGGACGATGTTAACCGCGTAAATCGACATTTTATGGTGTTTTACCGCCACCGCTGTCTTATCAGATTCAGATCTACGAATTTATATGATTTTTTTTGCAAAAATTGATGTTTTTTGAATTACGCGAACTAATTTTCATGTGCGGGCAAAAATAAATTTCGAACTACGAATTAATGATTTTCAGGTTAAAAATTCATTTTTTATGAAAAAAAAATTTCTGGGAATTTCTGAATCACGCATTTTCTCGAATTATCGGGGATCGAATTAACGAGGTCCTACTGTATCACATTTATCATCAAATGTTAATGTAAAGTGTCAATGTACAAAAGGCAAAAACAAAGAGTATTTTTTTTGTTTTTTTACAAAGACACGAGAGGCCCTGAGGACAATAATTTCCCTCGGTGCCTATGTCAGCTTTGTGGATGTGGAAGGATTTTTTAACCCTTAGATGGATTGTGGTATCAGTGAGCTTTTTAAAATAACACATATATTTAACCGCCCTAGCTTTGGGTTATTTTTCAAAAAGTAGGTAAAAAAAAACGTCGGGTTTTTTTTTACGGTTTTATAAACCGCGTCACTTGCAAAGGGAGTACCGCTGATTAGCGGCGTTACTTGTACAGGAGAGTCGAAAATACCCATCCCATGTCCCTTAGCTTCGCGATAGCGCAGGAACAAACTTAGTGTATAGCGTACATTTTGTGGGTTTCGGGTACAGTTATTTTTTTACCTGAATGTACGTGATACGGTTTGTTGCATTCGGGCGATAATATTGCGGACGTATCACGTACGTTCGTATGTGTAGGGCGGTTAAGTAATAATTCTGCCATATATTTGCTGCTGCCAAAAACTTCATCAAAAATTTGAACATCATATTTACCGACATTTTTGGCATTAAGTTTAAAGTTTTTAATTTTAAAAAAGTCAAAAGTTCTAGTAAGGGTTACGGAAAGAAAGGAGAGGATGTTCTGGGAAGGAAAAAGGTATGAGGGATAGAGGAGTTGAGGGATCAGCGAGGTCCGGGAGTCACCGATGCACGAATCCATCCCTGCGGTGTAGGTCGATGGCAGCTGATGCTATTCGATATTTATAAAAAATTAAAAATGACAATTAAGTTAGAAGATAAACTTTAATAAAAAATTGACTGGAATTTCCTATTGTAACATTTTTTAGGTGGAACCACAACCAGGCACCCCAGACCGCCAGGCTCCTTCAACACCCACCCCCATAATCAACCAGGCCCAGCAGCAGCACTCGCAACAGCCATCGCCCATAGCACCCAACCTGAGCGCCACCGATCACTCCAGCCCGCAGCCCAGTCAGGTACAGAAATCTGCCTCTGCAGCTCAGGCCTTTGGAGACAGGTTCAAGCGCGTCACCACGGGAGTCAAGAGGGCCGAGAGCATGAAGGTAAGAATTTAAACGATAAGCAAAAAATAATTCTGGGTTACTTTTGCTGTTTTTTTTTTTTAAATAAAAATGATTGATTTTTATTATATTTGGGATAGGTACAATAATTTTGCTGTTAATATTTAGCTAATAAATTATTCTGTTTTTCCCATTTGGGGATAACTTTTGCTGTTCTTTTAAAAAAAAATTCTATGATTGACTTTTTTAAAATTTGAAATATGATTTTGCTCAGGCATTTAGCTAATTACTGCTCTTTTGGGGGTCAAATCTTTTTGCTGGAATACAAGGTGGTCCTGATATTGAGCTAATGGTCTGTTTTTTCATTAATTTGGGGTAAATTTTGCTGTTTTTTTTTTTTACATTTGGAATACAATTTTCTTCTGATGTACCTATTTATCGATATTACTTAGATATTTGATTAAAGTTAGCTATTTTTGTTCATGCGGGGAGTCAATTTTACTATTTTTTTATTTATTTATAGGGAGTAGAGTTTGTTGTTTTTCTTGATCGAATTTGATGTGTTTTTTTTTTCATCTAGTTTTTATTTTAAACGTTGTTTATTTGCAGATTAATTAAGGGCTATGATATATATATATGTTTTGTCGCTTTGTAAAGAGTCTTTGTGGGGTCACATTAACATACAAATGCATGTAGAATTAAACTTTGACTGATTTTTTGATTTTCAGTAAAATTTCAATATTTAACTCAATTTTAATGTTCATTTCAATTGGTTCACCTTTATTGAAGTTGAATAATATTGCTGGTTCAGAAGAAAAACGTTATACGTTATTTAATTGTGTCAGTTTAATTAATAACAAAACTTCAAATTCATGAGTTTTTTATATACGTTGTCGAGTGTTTTCTTGGGAGCGTAGTGAACTATTCCTGTAAAGAAAAAAATGACAACTTCTCTCCGCCATTTGCAACGTGAACTAGATTTTTGTAACAATAACTGAAAATTGGATTTTTTGACTTCAGACGTTTTTCTTCTGGACCAGAAATATTTTTTTTTCTCAATTTTTAGCTATAATAATTTGTTTTTTTGTAGTTTTTTTTTGCCAAAATTAACATTTGGGATATTTATTTTTTTGATTTCCTTCATAGTTAATTTTTTAAATTCGTTTTCTGCAGAGTATTTATTAATTAGATTGCTTTTAGTTAAAATAATAATAATTTTTTTGACATTTTTAACTTTTTTGGAATTTTACACCTGACTGTTAAAAAAATAAAAGTAAGATGTGTGCGTGTGAAAAGCAAAATAAAAAAATTAATACTTACGCACTGTAGTGAAAGACTACGTCCATAACAGAGCTGCAAGTTCCTTGGCTCTAAAAACAGTTCAAATCCCACTGCAAATAATTAAAAAAATATTTCTTGTGGAAGATACTCTCAGTATCGCCCCGGTGAAAGACCACCATTTAGTTTCGAAACATGATTAAAATGGCTTTAACCGTGTTTAGTGACTATACATAACCCTTTCCGACTGGTTTCATACGAGCGTGAATTTGTCTTTAAAAAAATCTTGACAGCAAATAAATCTGTTTTTGGGAACCACACCGGTGTCGATCGAACGTGCGGGTGCTGCGTATGCAGGGTACCTTCGCGCGCTTGTGTTTCAACCAGTAAGTCGCTAGCCCCACGGAATCATGATTAAGAGTTTTACTGGTGAGGCCCATCAAAATTCAGACATTTTTTGCCTGTCGGAAAGGGTTAAGTAACTTCTAACCTTCCTCTTGCCCGTTTCCTCCCCCCATTTCCATTATACCCAGTTTGGGTTGCCATAATCCCACTGGTTCCGAGTAGTCGGGACTCCTGTGTAATGAATGACACATGAAAAATAAATTAAGCCAAAATAAAATTTTAAATACAGTCAGGTTTCCAAAAATGTCCAATTAATATGTTTAATAATTAGTTAATGGGATTCGGTGAAATGATTATTTAAAATTTTTGTGTTTTATTTGAAGTGCTTTATTTTATCAATGATTTCAAATTTTTATTTATTGTATGTATTATAATTATTATTTATTTTTCTGTCCAAAAAAATTAGAAATCATTGATTTATTATAATATTAGTGACGAAACGATTTTTTGTTAAAAATATTTATTTTGGTAATTCATTTATGGAACTTTTGCTCTCACTTTGTGTTAAGTAATTGTAAATTACTGTGGATTTGCTGTAACTGTAATCGCCAATGCTGTTATCGTAATTGCACTTGCTCTTGCTGTAATTGTAATTTTGTGAGAATTGTAATAACTGTAAATATAATTGTTGTAATTGCAATTACTGCAAATGTTATTTCTGTTTTTGCAATTGTTGCTGTCATTTTAATAGCTGTTGTTGCACATGCTGTATTTGTTATCATTTTTATTACTGGAATCAATAATATTATAGTATATAATAAATCCAATAACATTAAATGCCATTTTGTAAATGACAATAAAAGTTCTTAAAATTATAGCAATTACGAATACAACAAATAAATTTACAATCGCAATTTCAATTGGTTTTACTTGCAATTACTAAAACTGCAGTTACAATATTGGTGTAAATTCGATTACTAAATCTGCAAAGACAATTGCAATGACTTAATCTGCAATTATGGTACATCAATTGTAATTGCTGTAATTACTAAAACAGGAATCACAACATTGATGTAAACGCGATTACTAAATCTGCAAATACAATTGTTTTAATTGCAATTACTAAATCTGCGATTAAACCAATTCTAATTGCAAATACGATATTGGTGTAATTGCAATTACTAAAACAGCAATCACAGCGTTTGCGTAAACGCGATTACTAAGTCTGCAATTACAATTGGTTTAATTCCAATTACTAAATCTACAATTAAACCAATTCTAGTTGCAAATACAATATTGGTGTAACTGCAATTACTAAATCTGCAATTAAAGCAATTCTAGTTGCAAATACAATATTGGTGTAACTGCAATTACTAAATCTGCAATTAAACCAATTCTAGTTGCAAATACAATATTGGTGTAACTGCAATTACTAAATCTGCAATTAAACCAATTCTAGTTGCAAATACAATATTGGTGTAACTGCAATTACTAAATCTGCAATTAAAGCAACTCTAGTTGCAAATACAATATTGGTGTAACTGCAATTACTAAATCTGCAATTAAACCAATTCTAGTTGCAAATACAATATTGGTGTAACTGCAATTACTAAATCTGCAATTAAACCAATTCTAGTTGCAAATACAATATTGGTGTAACTGCAATTACTAAATTTGCGATTAAACCAATTCTAATTGCAAATACAATATTGGTGTAATTGCAATTACTAAAACAGCAATCACAGCGTTGGTGTAAACGCGATTACTAAGTCTGCAATTATAATTGGTTTAATTCCAATTACTAAATCTGCAATAAAATGAATTCTAATTGCAAATACAATATTGTTGTAACTGCAATTACTAAATCTGCAATTAAACCGATTCTAATTGAAAATACAATATCGGTGTAATTGCAACTACTGAAATTGCAATTCTCACAATTGTAATAGAACTAAAAATGGTTTCATCACTAATTGACATAATGGCGTTACAATATATTTATATAATATAATATGTTATCACTGAACAAATAATCTCTAGTAAAGCAATCTATACTGATTTGAAAGAAAACCAATGTCACCAATTTACATAAAACTTTTCTACTCGTAGGCCTCAGACAGGCCAAAAATGTATAAGTTAATATTATTACTTAATAATAACATCACATTTGTATTATTTGTACAGTTTTATGTTATTGCAATTTAAGTGCGTTATTCAAGAAAGAAATTCTACCAATTTCTCTTTAAAATACTTGACTTACTTTGACCAGTGATTCCTGACATTATTTGGAGTAAAAAAGTAAATGAAATTTTTGTCTCCAGTGTTTTTTTTTCAAAATTTTTTTCTTAAAAATCAAACCAAACAAAAATTTCTACGTATCATTACTAGTCTAACTAAAACTAACCAGTTTTCGTCAACTCCATTCACGGCACTGCTCAATTTATCAAACTCCTGAACAAAATCGATATTTTTCTGATCTGACATATCACAAATTACTCGAAAATTAAACCTGTTAAACAGGTCGTGAGCTGTTACCATGGCAACCTCTGTCAATAAGGCAACTGAAACTTGTCGCGTTTCAGCTGCCTTGTTGACACGCTGCCAACTGGTCTTTAACAAGTTACCTGTGTGCGGACCGCCAAAGAAATTCACAAGTTCCTTTCTTGTGGATAGCGATTGCGTCGCAAACTAGTTTTTTTTTTTAGTTTCTCCATGAGCGGATGGCCATACCACCCAACCCCTCACCCCGCCCTAATCTGTCTAACCTTCTAATTTTTAATGTTTTGAAAAAAATTAAAATCAAAACTGTCACCGGAGACCGAAATTTCATTTATATTTTTTTACTCCAAATAATGTCAGGCATCACTGGTTAAAATAAGTCACACACGTTCCTTAGCACCCTGTTCAATACATATTCATCAAAAATAAAATTATGAGACAGCCTCATTTCACCAACAAAAACTTTAGCTTCGTGCGACTTACTTCTACTGATATTATCTGTTCAGTTGAATAATGTATATATAGATATATATTTGATGAATATCATTATTGTCACCTTGTGCAGCCTGAGACGATATCTGAAGGAACTGGCGACACTGGAAACTCCAACAAGGTACAGAATAAACACACGCCCCGCACACGTACACAGTCACACACCGCGCACTCAGCATGGAGCATGCCTCTAACTACACTGCCGCATGGTTGCAATAAACAAACAACACCTTCTTAACAATAATGCCAACAAAAGACGTGTATGAATGCGGATAAAGCATGGAGAAATTAAGTAACTTAAATGTATGAATGAAGATAAAGCACGGAGAAATTAAGCAAATTTAATGTACGAATGAGGATAAAGCATGGAGAAATTATACAAGTTAAATGTGTGAATGAGGAAAACTCATGGAGAAATTATACGTGAAATGTATGAATGAGGAAAAAGCATGGAGAAATTAAGTAACTTAAATGTATGAATGAAGATAAAGCATGGAGAAATTAAGTAAATTAAATGTATGAATTAGGAAAAAGCATGGAGAAATAATACAAGTTAAATTTATGAATGAGGAAAAAGCGCAGAGAAATTATACAAGTTAAATGTATTAATGAGGAAAAAGCATGGAGAAACTATACAAATGAAATGTATGAATGAGGAAAAATTATGGAGAAATTATACAAGTTAAATGTATGAATGCGGATAAAGCATGGAGAAATTAAGTAAATTAAATGTATGAATTAGGAAAAAGCATGGAGAAATAATACAAGTTAAATTTATGAATGAGGAAAAAGCGCAGAGAAATTATACAAGTTAAATGTATGAATAAGGAAAAAGCATGGAGAAACTATACAAATGAAATGTATGAATGAGGAAAAATTATGGAGAAATTATACAAGTTAAATGTATGAATGCGGATAAAGCATGGAGAAATTAAGTAAATTAAATGTATGAATTAGGAAAAAGCATGGAGAAATAATACAAGTTAAATTTATGAATGAGGAAAAAGCGCAGAGAAATTATACAAGTTAAATGTATGAATGAGGAAAAAGCATGGAGAAATTAAGTAAATTAAATGTATGAATTAGGAAAAAGCATGGAGAAATAATACAAGTTAAATTTATGAATGAGGAAAAAGCGCAGAGAAATTATACAAGTTAAATGTATTAATGAGGAAAAAGCATGGAGAAATTATACAAGTTAAATTTATGAATGAGGAAAAAGCGCAGAGAAATTATACAAGTTAAATGTATGAATGAGGAAAAAGCATGGAGAAATTATACAAGTTAAATTTATGAATGAGGAAAAAGCGCAGAGAAATTATACAAGTTAAATGTATGAATGAGGAAAAAGCATGGAGAAATTATACAAGTTAAATTTATGAATGAGGAAAAAGCGCAGAGAAATTATACAAGTTAAATGTATGAATGAGGAAAAAGCATGGAGAAATTATATAAGTTAAATTTATGAATGAGGAAAAAGCGCAGAGAAATTATACAAGTTAAATGTATGAATGAGGAAAAAGCATGGAGAAACTATACAAGTGAAATGTATGAATGAGGAAAAAGCATGGAGCATTGTCATGATTATTTTTTGGGTTTTTTGCTATTTTTAAATAATTAGATCCGCGAACGAGGCCTTGAAGAAAATAATTCTCTTCAGAGCATCTGTTGTGTGGAGAATCTTTTTAGGGAAATAAAGGAGAAGAAGTTCTGGGAAGGAAAAAGGTTTGGAGGACGGATAGGAATCTGGGGGTCGTCAGTGTGTCCAGGAGTGATGGACGAATCTACTAAATTTTTCCCATATTTTTGGCTGCTATCATTTTAAATTATTACAAAGCTCTTAATGAATTTATTTGTAGCCTAGATATTAATATTGATGGGTATAACCTTCAAAAGTTATTACTTAAAAAAAGTTATTCTAATAAAATTGAAAATTAATTTTAATTCGCACCCAAATTTGGGTAGCTATCGTTCTAGGGTATTAGTGGTGCTACCCAAATTTGAGAAGCTATCGCTCAAATGTATTGGTGGTGCTACGCAAATTTGGATAGTTTTCGCTCAAGGGTATTATTAGTGGTGCTACCCAAATTTGGGTAGCTATCGTTCAAGGGTGTTATTAATGGTGCTACCCAAATTTGGGTAGCTATCGCTCAAGGGTATTAGTGGAGCTACGCAAATTTGAAAAGCTATCGCTCAAATGTATTGGTGGTGCTACCCAAATTTGGATAGCTATCACTCTAGGGTATTAGTGGTGCCACGCAAATTTGGGTAGCTATCGCTCAAGGGTATTAGTGGAGCTACGCAAATTTGAAAAGCTATCGCTCAAATGTATTGGTGGTGCTACCCAAATTTGGATAGCTATCACTCTAGGGTATTAGTGGTGCCACGCAAATTTGGGTAGCTATCGCTCAAGGGTATTAGTGGAGCTACGCAAATTTGAAAAGCTATCGCTCAAATGTATTGGTGGTGCTACCCAAATTTGGATAGCTGTCGCTCTAGGGTATTAGTGGTGCTACGCAAATTTGGGTAGCTATCGCTCTAGGGTATTAGTGGTGCTACCCAAATTTGAGAAGCTATCGCTCAAATGTATTAGTGGTGCTACCCAAATTTGGGTAGCTATCGCTCAAGGGTATTAGTTGTGCTACCCAAATTGGGGTAGCTATCGCTCAAGGGTATTAGTGGTGCTATCCAAATTGGAGTAGCTGAAACTACTAGGTACTGGTAGGGTAGGTGACTTGAAAGTAGATGGCCGGAATATAATCTGATATCGATCATCCAGTTGATTAGTCAAACATATCCGAAATATCTAAATTAGAATTTAGTATGCAGTTGAATGTAAAAGTGTACCCTCTATCTGGTGCAATACTCAGATTACTCATAAACACCACCAAATCAATTGCAATGCACAAAAATGTAGTGACTTAAACAACATGTTGATGTTTTCTGGGTCACTAGTAGGATATTTCAAAATATCACACTAATAATGTACCAATGTTATTTTGTAGCATATTTAATATGTAAAACACAGACACGTGTAAATAATATTTGATTCATGGTGAGCATTCGAATATTGCTTTCCTCATTATCTCAAAACATAATATTTGGAGATGCCTGACTAATCAACTCAAGTGATCGATATGTCTATGAATGGGCATGCTAGAGAAAGTGTATGAATACAGATGAAGCAACACTGCATGTTAATATGTATATTTACATCAACAACAACAAAATTCATATAAATACACAGAACCACAGTTAAAACAATGAATATATATTATATAAAGTCATTTTTACAAAATTTGTAAGTATATTTCTCAAAATCAGAAATGTTTGTGTTTCTAAAATTAATTAATTCTGACCGTACGACATCCTCCGTGGTTGAGGGGTTTCGATCCTTGGCTATAAATCAGGAGATTGTAGGTTCAAATACCGGCGTTCACAAGCACATTTTGTTTGATTAATTTGTGTCATTTCACAATTTATTCATTACAGAATAGTAGATACTTCCAGTATCACCCTGGTGAAAGACCACCATATAATCGAAATGTTGCTTGAAATGGCTTTAGCTGTGTTTGGTAACTAGATCTAAATAGCCTGGTGATTATCCACCTTCCTCTTCCCCGTATCCTTCCCCTCCCCACTACCTTCAGCCTCACAATATACCCCGATTGCGGGCACCATAGTCTCACTGGCTCCAAACGGTTGAAAGCAGTTGGGACTCTTGTGCGGGATAATCACATTATGAGAAATTAAAAACATTATTTTGCTTTATGATTTATATTCATTGTTCTAACCTTGAACAGGCAAAACTAACTTTAAATAAATGTCAAATCCAAAAAACACTCTAAAATCTTTACCTTAAATTAATACATTTTACCCTTAACATTACCTGTGTGTTACCACACATTCATTAATTTGTTCAATTTTCCTTAAATTAATATTCTTCTCACTTAATACAAAATTCTCAACTTTACAATCTGTTTACTTTAGATTAAATTAATATACTTCACACTTTATACAAATTTATCAACTAAACATTCTGTTTAATTTACTTAAAATCAATATACTTCACACACTAACACATTATATAAATTATCAACTGAACATCCTATTTACTTAACATTAAATTTATATACTTTACACTGCAAAATTATCAACTATTCATTTGTTTAATTTACTTTAAATTAATACATTTCACACTTAATACAAAACATCAACTACCAAATTAATTTATTTACCCTAAATTAATATAGTTTTCACACTTAACACATAACATAAATTATCAGCTGTACATTCTGTTTACTTTACATAAAACTAATAAACTTTACACTTAATACAAAATTATCAACAATACAATCTGTTTACTTTAGATTAAATTAATATACTTCACACTTTATACAAATTTATCAACTAAACATTCTGTTTAATTTATATAAAATTAATATACTTAACACTTAACACATTACATAAATTATCAACTGTGCATTCTGTTTACTTTACATTAAATTAATATACTTTACACTTAATACAAAATTATCAACTTATTCATTTGTTTAATTTACTTTAAATTAATACGTTTTACACTTAATACAAAATATCAACTATCAAATTAATTTATAAACCTTAAATTAATATACTTTGCACTTAATACAAAAATATTAGCTTTAGGTTTGTTTAATTTACCTTAAATTAAATATATTTCACAGTTAAGGCAATAATATCAAATGTAATTTGTTTAGAAAATGCATGACTTTCTTTATTTGATTTTTAATGTATATATATATATTTTTGTCACTAACATAGTTTGTGATTGCTTCACATTAACAAAAAAAATGTATAAAAATTGCTTTATTTAGTTAATATTGCCTATTTTTTTAAATTTATTTGTGATTTATGGTGGTTCAACTTTATATTTATACATTATATAGTTCAACATAGCGGTAAGATTATTGATTTTTTTAGAATATTTGGGTTTATATGTAACTAGCCAAGAAGGTTTTTCAATTTGGACTTTATTGAAAAAAGGCTTTTTGGGTGTATTCATAGTGGTATGATATTTATTAGGGTTTTTTGATATCAAACCAAAAGGTCTTTCGGTTTGAACTTTAAACCAATTGATAAAAAGGCTTTTTGGGTATATTCATAGTGGTATGATATTTATTAGGGTTTTTTGATATCAAACCAAATAGGTCTTTCAATTTGAACTTTAAACCAGTTGATAAAAAGGATTTTTGTGTATATTCATAGTGGTATGATATTTATTAGGGGTTTTTGATATCAAACCAAAAAGGTATTTTAATTTGAACTTTAAACCAATTGATGACTTTTTAGGTATATTCATAGTGGTATTTAGACCAATAAGAAACTCCAGTGAAAAATATTATGGCTTTAAAAATATATGTTCATATAGACCAGAGGTTCCCAAACTTTTTTTCTCGTAGACCACTTTCAAAATTTACACAAAATCTCGGTTTAGCCAACACAACAATGTGCCCGTTGTGCTTGACAGCTGATTAATTCTATTTGATCAAAATCTGAAAGGGGCCGAGAATGGATGTTGAATGGGGTACTTTCAATTATAAATATATACATAGGTGTAAGAAAATTTTTAGGTTAGGTAGTTTCTAGCCTTTTTTGACAGATTTTATAATTTGTGTATGTTGAATGTAAATGTGTAATAATTTATGTATGTTTTGAAGGACGTGGTTGGCAAGACGCCGAAGAGGACTCCATCTTTCACCACCAGAAGGAGGTCTCAGAGCTTCCGGAAGTTGCAGCGAGGGGATCCTTCAGACCTGCCGCCTGTTGAGATTGAAGGTTAAACAAAAAAAAAAATTATATTAACTTCTGCGTTGTGTGGTCTTTCAAAGACATGTGTTTTGTGGAGTAGATGGAAAATCAATGAGAAAATTGACCGTCTTTTTGTGTGACACTTTCAAGTATAGAAGTCTTCTCACAAGTAAACGGGCTATATACTACTGCAATACAGACTTCCCAGTCTGTTTTGTTGTACAGCGTTCCTAACTAAAAGACTTATCATCTCACAGCTCCTCTAAAACATCAATAGATGTTGTGTCCATGAATGTTTTGATTGGGTTTATTTGCAGGTTACAGCTGAATTAACTGTGCATATTTGCAGCATTACGGCTGTATTTGATGTGAAGGTACATTTGCATGATACAGCTGTATTAACTGCGCACATTTACAGGTTACAGCTGTATTAACTCTGCATATTTACAGGTACCTCTGCCATAGGTCACCCCAAGTGGTTCGCTACGTTTGGTGATTTAGCGGGGGTGCCCGGGTTCATGGGGGGGAGGTTTGTCTAGGCGGATGACCAGGACATACTGAACCCCAGATTCCTACCCACCCCTTAAACCTTTTTCTTTCCCAGAACTCTCCCTCCCCTTCCTTTCCTCAAAAAAACCCTCCACACAGCATCCTCAAAGATGACACAGGCCCTGAGGGAAATTATTTTTCTCAGGGCCTCCTGTGTGGAGCTCATGTAAAAAAAAAGGTTGCAGCTGTATTAACTGCGCATATTTACAGGTTACAGCTGTATTAACTATGCATATTTGCAGATTTACAGCTGTATTTGATGTGAAGGTACATTTGAATGTTACAGCTGTATTAACTGCGCATATTTACAGGTTACAGCTGTATTAACTATGCATATTTGCAGATTTACAGCTGTATTTGATGTGAAGGTACATTTGCATGTTACAGCAGTATTAACTGCGCATATTTACAGGTTACAGCTGTATTAACTATGCATATTTGCAGATTTACAGCTGTATTTGATGTGAAGGTAAATTTGCATGTTACAGCTGTATTAACTGCGCATATTTACAGGTTACAGCTGTATTAACTGTGCATCTATTTGATGTGATGGTACATTTGCATGTTACAGCTGTATTAACTGCGCATATTTAAAGGTTACAGCTGTATTAACTGTGCATTGCAGTTTACGGCTGTATTTGATGTGAAGGTATATTTGCATGTTACAGCTGTATTAACTGCGCATATTTACAGGTTACAGCTGTATTAACTGTGCATTGCAGTTTACGGCTGTATTTGATGTGAAGGTATATTTGCATGTTACAGCTGTATTAACTGCGCATATTTACAGGTTACAGCTGTATTAACTGTGCATATTTGCAGTTTACAGTTGTATTAGTGTCCCTGATAACTTGATATCCCTTTTTGTTAATATTTAATTTAAACTTACGAATCTTTTGCTCTCTTTGTTGATTCTTGTATAATAATGACTATCCATTTCAAAATTTAAGTTTTCAATATTGCCTTTTTAAACTTGCCTATAAAACAAATGTAGTTAAACTGGGATATTCTCTATATTAATTAAATAGTCAGAATTACATTGGGAATGCATATGTCTGGTTTTTAAATATGTAAATTACATTACTTACATTCAAAAAATGATGTATGCAATTACAGACCTATTTGTATTCTGTCTAGTATTCGTAAGCTCTTTGAAAAAATCATTCTTAGCAAAATATCCTCTAATATTAAACATATTATTACCAATTTCCAACACGGTTTTGTCTCATCTAGATCTACTCTCACGAACCTCACAGTACATGAAAACTATATAAACTCAGCTTTGACTAACAGGCAACAGGTTGACTCCGTCTATACAGATTTCTCCAAGGCTTTTGATAAGGTCTGCCACAAAATACTAATAAATAAACTAAAAAAAAATAGGGATAAGTGGCAATTTCTTGGCTTGGTTGATCAGCTACTTATCTGATAGATTACTCTTTATAAAGATCAATGACTGTCTATCCCACCAAATTATTGCCACCAGCGGAGTCCCGCAAGGTTCGCACCTAGGACCTTTATTATTTATCCTATTCATCAATGATGTCACAAGCATTTTCCATAGTGTTGAAGTCTTACTCTTTGCTGATGACATGAAGCTGTTTAAAGTCATAAATGATGTGCACGATTGCATAATCTTGCAAGAAAACCTTAATAACTTTTTTAAATGGTGTTCAGATAATAAACTTCAGCTAAATATTAACAAATGCCAAGTTATGAGGTTTCACAAAATTAAACATCCAATAATATATAATTATGCACTCTGTAATGTTGACTTAATCTCTGCAGTCGAAATACTTGACCTGGGCATCATTTTTGATCAGAAACTCTGCTTTGTATCTCATGTAACTTCTATAGCTAACAGGGCTATGAAAATGTTAGGTTTTATATTAAGGATTTAAAAAATATTTACACATTAAAAATTCTGTTCACATCTCTCGTTAGAAGCATTCTTGAATATAATTCAACAATTTGGTCACCTGTCTTCAACAATCATCAATACCATTGAAAGAGTCCAACACAAATTTTTGAGGTGTATTAATTTTAGACTTGGAATTCCCTTAGAATCAATAAATTATGATTTTTTGTTGCACTCATTAAAATTGTTTAAATTAAGTGACAGAAGAAAAATTTTTGATCTGATATTTTTGTATAAAATCGTTAACTATCAGTTGGATAGCCCTGATATATTAAAATTGATTCACTTTCATATACCTACAATAAGATCAAGGTTCCCTAGTTTGTTTTATTGTGACAACTACATGTCGGTATCAGGCTCCAATTCAGTTGTAAATAGATTACACACCATTGGAAATTTTTATGCCAATGTGGCTGATATTTTTAATATTTCCATACTGAAATATAAGGTTGTACTGATCGAACATTTCAGCCAATTATACGTTAACGAGGTCACTACATAATGAGTTTTTGATATTATTGTTTATTTTTAATGCCTGCATCATTACACAATATCTGTAGTACATTTACTACGACTGTAATTAAATATACACAAGCTTGTAAATGGCACTTTGTGCCATAAATTTTAAATAAATTACTTGGGAAATATTATATATTCTGGTTTTTAAATATGTAAATTACATTAATTAGGAAATATTAAAAAAAAAAAATCTAGTACTTTATATCAATTCAATAGTTATAAATACATTGGGAATTCACTGTCATATATAAGTTTATAAATTTGTAATTTCTAAATACTTAGTAAATGTTTAAACATTATAGTTAAAAACTATTTTTTTTTTAATACTGTATTTTCAATTATAAAACTGTAAATGTTCTCCGAAATGACCTGGAAAGAGTCTCAACCTTGCGATTTATCATAAGAAACTCTGAATTCATTTTTCTGAATGCAATTATTAGTTTTCTCCAAATCAAACTTAGAATAATCGCATCTTTGCGATTCTTTCAAGGACGTAAAGAATCTATTCCTACGCTCAGAATGCAATTATTAATGTTCTCAATAGTTATTTGGACATCTCATTTCTTGTGTTATCTTTAATGGAACCTTTCATCTGTTAAGAATATTATGAATTAAAAATGCAATTTGCCTGTCGTGAAACGGGAATCCTTCCCAGTTGGATAGACAAAGCACCATTTTGTATTGTTTTGTTTTGAAATATGTATGTATATAAATATAAATAAAAAAATAAAAAATAAATAAATAAAATTTAAAAAAAATTAAGTGTGCATTTTTGCAGGTTATAGTTTTTTTTTTACATAACTCCACACAGGAGGCCGTGAGAAAAACAATTTCCCTCAGGGCCTATGTCATCGGAGATGCTGTGTGGAGGGTTTTTTTGAGGAGAGGAAGGAATGAACATTGGTCTTGAAGAGTCCCATGTTGTAAGAAGGAGGAAACACAGAGGCCGGCAAATCGTTCCACAGTCGAGCAGTTGAACACGCGAACGAGTCGAAGAAGCGACCCATTCTCGTGTGACAAATGTCAACCAAATGGCATGCGTTTGACGTGTTTCCCGACTTTGCACCAGTGCCGAAGGGATCAGTGACGCTAGTTCCTCGGAGCATCTTCCATTGTAATAGCGGTAGAACAAGGATAGCATTCCCACCTAAAGTGTGTGACGTGACGTGAAGTGAAGTGTCTGTGCTCTAAAGATTGCAATCTGTCTGTTATTATGGGAGAATCTATCAAACGGACCGCCGATTTCTCGGTATTTTTCAGGTATTTTGGAGGTCCAGACCAGAGGTGGCTGCCAAATTCAACCGTGGGGCGCACTTGTGATTTGTACATGGTTAGCAGTTGTGTACTATTAAAGTATCTGCGGGCCCTGTACAGTACGCCCAGTTTTCAGAGGCTAACTTTACTGGATGGATGGCTTCGATGGAGCCCCCATATTTGAGCTGGTCACTTAGAGTTACACCAAGCATATCAATGGCCTGTTCGGAAGATTGCTTCCGTTGAAGGATATTTGTATTAACTGTGCATATTTGCAGGTTACAGTTGTATTAACTATGTATACTTGCAGGTTACCTGGAGCGGAAGCACGAGGCGGGAAGTGGCGGGCAGCGTGCGGCCGTGCGGTCGTGGCGCGGCTACCACACGGTGCTGTGCGGCCAGCTGCTCTGTTTCTTCCGCGATGAGATGGACTTCTCGCAGGCCAAGGCCGCCGCCCCTCCTGTCTCCATCCTCAAGGTCAGCCATAGTCAACTCATCATCACGGCACTAAGTCCTTTAAAACGGCCTGTGTTAGTTTTGGGGATGTCGTGTTAAAAGTCTTTTTGAAGTAAGTGAAAGTGAATCTGTCTCGAAGAGGCCCATGTTGTAGGAGGGTGGAAACGCATATGGGGTTATGTGCCACTTAAATTTATGATTTTGACGAATCTGTCTAAAACCATTTAATTTCTTATTCATTTTGAGATTTTCCACAACGCCTACTGTGCCGGGTGTGCGCCGGCGCACATGCCAAAATATTTAATTTTTTTATTTTGGAATGCGATTTTAACCCTTATTTATAAAGAAAACATATGAAGAACAACGTCGGAATCGCTTGGGGCATTCTTGTTCTTAAGGTATAAAATACTGTGAACACACCTAGCCACTCGGAATAATTTGTATTAAATTCTCTATGGCGTCCGAGTGTCATTTTTCCCAGTATTTGAGCTGTCAAATTAGCTATCGTCGTTCTCGTGAAAAAGATCGTAAAACATATAAATTCATCAAATAAACGCAAGTAATGTTGTTTTATGCATAGTTTATTGTTCAAGGAATGTGTTTCAGTAAATATAATATACGATAGCACAAAATAAACCCACAAAATATTACGTCAAAGTCAAAAGATCGCGATTTTACGTTGTTTCCTCCCTGGCATTTAACAGGTTTTAAGTCTATTTTATACTTAATATTATATAATTAAGACAGTTTTGTCACTTAATTCTTCGAAATTGCAATAGATATGTCGAATTCAAATATCATCAGGTTTTTTCTGTAAATGTTTATCCATCTTTTAAAAAACAGAAAGAATAAAATGTTTGGTGTATGGTTTCAGGCGGAATGCGAGAGGGCATCTGACTACACTAAGCGCAAGCACGTGTTCCGACTGCGCTGCGCGGACGGCGCGGAGTTCCTGTTTGCGTGCACCACGGCGGCTGCGCTGCAGGACTGGGTGGCCAAGCTGGACTTCCACGCCGGCCTGCCGCCTTCGCTGCAATTGCTGAGCTACGGAGAGAACGAGGCACTGCGTCAGAAGCTGCATCAGTGAGTTGCTCATCATTTACGCACAACTCAGTTATCAATTACCACTTCAGCTATCACATACCAATTCAGTCATCGCTTACTATTTCAGCTATCACTTACCGCTACGATTATCACTTCCCACTTCAGTTATCACTTATTTTTTCGGTTATCACTCACAACTCACAACTTTTGCTACCACTAAGGCTGGCTTTACATTAAGAAGAACTTATATGTACCCAACGCGTGCACTCGTGTGAGATCCCACACATTTTTTTATGCTCCGAAAGCGAGAACTTCTTCCTATCAAAATGTGCCATTAAACAGAGCAATTCAACTGCTAAATGAATCTGTATTGAACATCGACATCTTCAATGTCACCTACAGAGAATTCAGTAATTATCTTCTGACACATGTCACAAGATAGTGAAACTGCCCCCATACACTTTTTTTTCTTTAAATTTTGTAATCTTCCCCGTAATATTCTGGTGTATAACTGTTTTATGGAGAACTTGATAAAATAAATAAATAAATAAATTCATAAGTTTTTTCTAATTACCAATGTAAATGACATCAAAAGTCACTTAACGTAATTTATAGCAAGTTACAGAAGCTGTTCTTTCGCGAGTTTTTTGACAGGTCTAATCGCGTCCGCGCAAACATCCAGCCTTCTTACAGCTTATAAAATCAGTTTGATAAGCTGAGAGACTTTCCGCAAGAAATGGTACCAAAATGCGCTGTTTGCTAGATGTCAAAAATTAAAAAAAAACAATTGTTTTCGTAGGATTTCTTTCATATAAAACTAATATTTATTTACACTTATTTAAGTTTTCTGAAAATGGGCATCCTTCTATTCAATCGGTCCAATCCTTTCTATTCTCAATGTTTCTGTTTTTAACATTACATGTTTGAATTCGATTTAAATTGCTATCAGGTAGCTGTCATTCGGATAAAATGGAAGAACTCCATTAATTTCTGCCTTTGACGGCACAAAAGCATGTGGATAATTGTTAAATTAAAGCCAAATTCTATTTCAACACTATTTGGGTCTTTTCATCTTTATTGAAAAAATCACATAAATTTGACAATAGCAGATTGTTGTTGACAGGAAGCCATCTTACTACAAATAAATTTACAGATGTAAACAGTCGCATGAGCATTTACACAGGTCGAACTTCCGTAAGCATTAATTACCACAAGTTGGATACATCATATGTAAACGCTCCTGTGAGTAACTTGTCAAAAACTTCTGTTAAGTCGTAAATTTTACTTATGAGTGTAAACCTACTCTTACAACTTCAGCTATCACTTACAACTTCAGTTATCACTAACCACCTCGGTTATCACTTACCACTTCAGTTATCATTTACCATATCGGTTATCTCTCACAACTTCAGCTATCACTTACCACTTCAGCTATCACTTACCGTTTCAGTTATCACTTACCATTTCAGTTATCATTTACCATATCAGTTATCACTCACAACTTCAGCTATCACTTACCACTTCAGCTATCACTTACCATTTCAGTTATCATTTACCACTTCAGTTATTACTCACCACTTTAGTGCATAAGAGTTTACCTTTCAAGAGTTGTCTTCGTCACCTTTTCAATTAAAGTGATAACGACTTTATAGTCAGTTGTTGTTCATGACAGCCAGAATTACACTATACTAGAAAATGGATACAGAATTAAAATGCAGCATGAACTCTTAAATCTAATTGAGTATGGGACCATTGTAAGATTCTGTAGATCCCAAAAATCATTGCATTCGGGCTGGACAAGTCTGTAGAAACAATGGCAGTTGACAGGGCAGTGAAGTGAAAATGCGGGTGAACGGAAGCAGTGGTTAGAGTTGAACCGAAGAAGAGGTGGAGAGACTGTGGAAGAGGATTGGAGCAGGAGGGAGGTCTGGAAGGGAATGGAGAGGGAGCGCAGCCAGTGGAGAGCACTTGTAGAGGAGGTCAAATTCCACCCGAGAGATTATGAGCCATCTTGTTCCGTATCTAATGTGTTCTCTTGTTCATCTTTCAGTAACGGATCCTCGAGTTCCTCGGCGGCATCTTCTCCGGAGCCAAGACCTCGTCAGCGAACACAGGCGGAGATCCTGCAGCAGCACAGGGCTTCAAGACAGGTAACAATAAACCTTTTTTTTTTTTTTAAATATTACTTTTCACTTCTTTTATTTTAAATATTAACTCCTTGTAGTCAATAATATGTTCAATGACATTATTTCATCTAAATGGCCCAACTCTTCTCTTTTATTTACTGACGGCTCCAAATCTCCAGACTGTCCTAACTGTGGTATAGGTATTAACGTTTACCACAATAATTCTAATGATAGAATATTTTATTCAATTTCAAACCAATTTTCAATATTTTCTGCCGAGTGCATTGCAATAATCGAATCTCTCAAATATATAATCAAAAATAATTTTGAACATTCCCTTGTTTTCTCTGACTCTCTCAGTTCCCTCCAAAAACTGAAATCCAGTCCTCTTCTTCATCCTGATGATCATTTTGTATGCCTTATTCAAGTGATGATAGCCTCCATTCAGCTCTGGAAAAACTGTAACTCTTATTTGGATTCCTGGACATGTTGGCATAGTGGGTAACAATATTGCGGATTCCTTGGCAAAACAAGGAGCGTCTAACCCTATTGTTACCCTCGTAAACCATATTCCCCTATCTGATATTTTTTCCATCATCAAAGATAGATCCCGCAATGCTTGGGCAGAGTATTGGAACATTGCTAGTCAATCCAAGGGAGCCTGCTATGCCTCAATACAAAGGACTATCCTATCAAAACCGTGGTTTCGAAAATTCCCCCATTTTTCCAAAAAAGAAATTTCTTCTCTTATTCGAATGAGAATCGGACATTGTTCCGTTCCTTCTCACTTGTTTAACCTCTAAGAGAGTGAGTTTTTGAGAAAAAAATGTGTTCAAGAGAGTGAGATGTTTTTTCCAAAAAAAAATTTAAACCCAAATTTATAGTATTTGTTATAAAAAAAAATAATTTTTATAAAAAATACCTATATAATAATAAAATAACCGAATTAATCAGATATTAATAATAACAAAAAAAATCATATTTATATTAAAAATAATTATTTTTAATAGTAGAATTTCAACAAACACCGACACACCACGGGCGTCCATACTCCTTTAAGCAGATTTTTTTTCGGACGCCAACGGTGAGGCCATACTCTCCTAAAGGTTAATATTCACGTCCTTGACTCCCCAGATTGTACATTCTGTGGTCTGGAAGTGGGAACTTTAGATCACATATTTTTTGGTTGTCCCTCTCTAAATAAATATCCTCTCTTTTATCAAGCGTTATCTAAAATTACTTCCCCTCCATACAACATCTCATCTCTTCTAAGTCTAAACTCAACTCCTATCTTCCATATATGTAATTCTGAAATTTGCACATTTAAATAATATTAATATATAAATTTACTTCTTCATTTATATATAAATTTATCTTTCCTTTCTCTACAATTTGAAATGATGGCCTAGAACACCCTTGATGGGTGAAAGCCAGAAATAATTGAAAAAAAAAAAACTCCTTGCAGGAGGCATGTGTCATCTTTGGGGATGTCGTATGGAATGACTCAGAAGTGGCCTTCAAGACCCACTTCTTCAGGCTTCCTGTACGGAACTAATGTAAAAAAAAAATTATATTTTCTATCACGCGAGGGATTTTTAAGGTCAGGCAGGCAATGCCTATATGGAATACACACCTCTGCTCATCAGAGTTGGTATCAGAACTGCTTTATTTGTTTATTAATGTGTATTGTTTAATTCTTCCAGTCGAATGCTTCGTCAGATGGGCCAGTGACACCGCCAGCCGCTCCAAGATCTTCTACCATCCCGGACACTCCGCCCAAAGCAGGTAAAATGTTTTTCCATTTT
Organism: Glyphotaelius pellucidus; assembly: GCA_936435175.1. Lineage (NCBI taxonomy): Eukaryota > Metazoa > Arthropoda > Insecta > Trichoptera > Limnephilidae > Glyphotaelius > Glyphotaelius pellucidus. Next base: position 9,110,715 of record OW386563.1, on the reverse strand, counting down.
TTTTACAAATGCTTGCAAATATCTCATCTTATACCCAAGCACTTACTCCTAACTATTATAACAACAATTTAAAACTATATAATAACTAACAGATTGCTAATCTAACCCCCTCCCCCCCCTCATACCTACTTGGGCAGGTATCTCCTTGGTAGAGTCCATGTTAGAACTTGAACTGCGTGCAACAAATGTGAATATCAGTATGACGGGGTATGATATTAGTTGCTGAGGCATCTTAAGGGGTTACATGGGTTTAATCGGGGTAAAATCGGCCTATTTTCAACAATTTTTTTCCATACAAAAAATAAAAAATTTTATTTTCTTGAACATACACATTCGACAAAGAATTTTTGAAATTTTCGAAGAAAAATATTTAAAACTCTGCCATTGCGACGTCATTTCCGGTGACCCTTCAGAAAAAAGGTGCGTCCGCGTTGACAGCAGAACTCACGACAGGATCATTTGAAGTAAAAAACAAAAATACGTATTTTAGTTAAGACCATAAACTAGAACTTGGACGAAGGGTAGAAAAAAAAAGTGAAAATTGGATTTTTGGTAAGCCTTTTTACAAAAAAAATGCAAATTTCGGTGAAATTTGCTTTACATTTTTATTTTTTTAAATAGTTGTAATCGTAAGAAAAATCAATCCTTCGTCCAAGTTCTTAAGAATTGCATTTCAAAGACGTATGTAAAATTTCATCAAAATCGGTTGAGTAGTTCTCGAGAAATCTTGACAACCGACTTTGAAAACACAGTTTCGAGAAAAATGTGTTTAAAGTTTTGAGTGGCAATAAAACTGGAAATTTTATTTTTATTTTCAACTTACAATGAGTCCTCGATTCTAGGGTCATAAGAGATGTTCTAGAACCTAGTAAGACAATAATAAAAAAAAATGATTTTTTGAAACCGTGAAACCCATGTAACCCCTTAAGTTTGATAACACAATGCTTCCTGAAATACACACAAGACTAGCCTCCCAAACGAGGCATATCAGACACACTACGCTTCTACACAAGACTAGCCTCCCAAACGAGGCATATCAGACACACTACGCTTCTTTATATAGAAGCTAACAACACTAATGCATCAAATAACTCACCAATAACTCGCTCCATATACTTTCTTCCTTTTTTATGTATTACTCATACTATAAATTTTTTGAACGCTTTTATAATTACTGTGACGATTCACGGTTACGGTGGTACCGTGATGGCAAAAAAAGACAATCAACGTACGTCCTAATCGCTATTAACCGGTTGCGTGCCGAGTACGCGCCGGTGCGAGCCAAACAAAACTTTAAAAAAAATTTGTAATGCGATTTTAATCCTTAATTATAAGAAAACGTATGAAGGATAAGGTCAGAATCGCTTGAGGCATTCTTGTTTTTAAGGTATAGAATACCTTAAACACATCTATGGAAGCGGAATAATTTCTTCTGGAGTTATCTACGAACCCTGGCTGAATTTATTCGGAGCATTTGAGCTGTCAGTTCGGTTGCATCATTCTCGTAAAACATATGAATTCGTCAAATAATTGCAAGTAATGTTGTTTTTAGGCATAGTTTATTGTTCAAGGAATGTGTTTCGGTAAATATTACATACGACAGCATAAAATAAACCCACAAAATATTACGTCAAAGTCAAAACATAGCGAAATTTACAAGTTTCCTCCAGAGGCACGTCACGAGTTAAGCTGCAGCTCTTTCTTACACACTAAAGAATGGTGAGACAAAAGATGAGGCACACAAAATATGTGTGACTCTTTCCTCCAAAGTACTACTTTTTCCTTGCGTTTCATTTTCTTTATATATATGAGGGAGATGTATGATAATGATTGTATGTTTCTTTTGGGGGGGTGCAGACTTACATTCACCGTTAGTCTCATTTCCGACTGTTATTATTTAGTGTGCAAGAAAAAGCTGCAGCATTATATGTTTAAGAAGAAAAGCAAACCATCAGCGCATTGATAATTGATATTTTTTAATTTTTGGAATTCACTCACACTCAATATTATCCTTGTAACTATATTCCATACTTTCAAAATTATCGCCACGGGTAGTAGTATTGTAGTGGTCTACGGAGACGTCACGGTGCGGTGTGTGAGAGAGATGCAAGAAAATGATCACTTTTTTCATTTGGAGGAAACAGGAGTACGCACATTGTGTATCTCATCTTTTGAAAGAGTTTGAACATTATAACGATAAGGAACGAATGTTTATTGATTTTTTTGCCGTCACGGTATCGCAACCGTGAATCGTCACTGTAATAATAAAAGCGCTCATTAACTTCAGACCTCGGGCATATTTTGTGAGAAGGTCAAAATATTTCCGCTTTAAAATAAAATCCAAATATTTCTGAACATTTCCAAAAAGTAAAAACTGTTTTCGAAAGGTGGTCAAATATGCTTTCAAATTTTATAATTTGAAATAATTTTTGGAATATAAAATATTCGTTTTCGAACATAAAAATTTTTTAAAAATGGCTCTCCATAATTTTTTCTAATTAAAATTACTGATAATGAAAAAATAAAACACAAGCACACATATTTTATTGTACAAATGTTATCGCCACCTCACGTTTTTGTCATTTCACATAAAAATAATTTTTAAAAAATTCCCAAAGTTTTTCAAATTTTATTCAAATTGCGGTCGAAAACTTTGATTTCATAAAGGTGCATATTTTAATTATTTTGAGGTTATTTTTTTTTTTTTACATGAGCTCCAGGAGGCCCCAAGGAAAATAATTTCCCTCAGGGCCTATGTCATCTTTGGGGATGCTGTGTGGAGGGTTTTATAAGGAAAGGAAGGGGAGGAGAGTTCTGGGAAGGAAAAGGGTTTAAAGGGTGGGTAGGAATCTGAGGTTCAGTGTGTCCTGGTCATCCGCCTCCAAGACCTAGACAAACCTCACCCCAGGAACATGGGCACCCCTGCTAAATCACCAAACGTAGCGAACCACTTGGGGTGACCTATGGCAGAGGTGTTGGTTATCCAATAAAGGTTCCCGGGGCGGCGGTACCCATTCCCTCCCGCCTTCCCAAATTGAAAACTGGTTAACTTTTAGATTTTAATATATAGCGTGGTGTTTTCTCTTTCTAACACCTTTAGAATATATTTTTTACAATGATAGAAAGGGAGACACAACGATTTCTATGAGACCTATATGAGTTGTTCCCAAAAGTGAACAAATTAGCCTGAGGGGTTAAATTTAGAACTAAGAGGGATCGCGCATGGTGGTCAGGGGTATTGGATGGTTGGCATCACACAGACTCCCCTAAACAATCTTTTTTATTTCAAAATTCTCACAATGTTGACAAGTTCCTTGGCTCTGAATCCAGAAGTTTAATTAGCGGCGAACACAAACAGAAATTAAAATATATAAGCATATTTCCCCCGTTCCAGAGCGGAAGATACTGTCAGTATGGCCCTGGTGAGGGACCACCATTCAGAGCTTTGTTTAGTGACCGGATCTTAATAGCCAGGTACTTCCAATCTTCCTCTCCCTCTTCCCTACTTTCACTACATCCAGTCTAACAACGTTCCCCTAATCGGTGATGCCGTAGTCCCACTGGCTGTGGGCAGTTTGGACCCTTGTGCGGCATCACATAAAAATAATAACAAAGTAAGTACCTATCTACTAATTTTTGTTTTGTTTCTGGCTTTCACGGCCATTTTTTTTTCTTTCTTTTTATTTCTAATCTACGGTGTAAAATTATTTTTCCTGTGCGTCATTTCAAATTATGAAGAGAGAGAAGTTGAATTTATGTGTTAATTTTATTTAAATGGGCAAATTTCTAAAGTTTGAAGATTTGGAAGACTTACGAGGGTGGGTTTTTAACCTCTGGTTTGCCGATTGCGCGCCCAGGACGCGCCATAAAAAAAAAAAAAATTTTTGAGATGCGATTTTAAACCTTATGAATAAAGAAAATGTATGAAGGACAAGGTCAGAATCGCTTGGGGCATTCTTGTTCTTGACGTAACAGATGTAAGGAACACACCTAGCCTCTCAAATAATCATCTTTGCACATATCTATGACTTTCGAAATGACATTTCTGCCGCGATTTGAGCTGTCAAACTTTGAGTGTCGCATGTCATGAAAAGATCGATAAAACTATCAATTTGTCAAATAAATGCAAGTTATATTATTTGTAAGCATAGTTTATTGTTCAGGGAACGTGTTTCGGTAAATATTATATACGATAGCATAAAATAAATCCGCAAAATATTACTTCAAAGTCAAAACATCGCGAAATTTTTGAGTTTCTTCCCTGGCATTTAAGAGGTTAAGTTTGTGGAATGGGTGGAGTAAGGAGTGAAAATAAAAATCCAACATTATTTTTCCTTTTCAATATATTCACCTACTACCCTAATACATTTTTCGGATCTTTCAATTAACTTATGTATACCCTAAAAAAAAACAGATTTGTCTTTGTCTAAAAAATACGCCGAAATTGCATCCTTCACTTCTTCATCACTTGAAAACTTTTTCCCACAAAGTTCTTTTTTACAAGTTTGGAAATAGATAATAATCACTGGGAGCCAGGTCAGGTATGTAGAGTGGGTGTGGCAAAATTTTGAAGCCCACCTTCTGCAGGGCAGCCATCGCAACACGGCTATTGTGAACAGGCGCGTTGTCGTGCAAAAGGAGGATACCTTTGGTCAATTTTTCCCTTCTTTTCTTCTTGATGGCTTCCTTTAATTGCTCTAGGACTAAGCGAAGTAATCTCCGTTTACGTAGACACCTTTATCTGTGTAATCGATCAACAGGATTCCTTCTGAATCCCAAAAGACGTGTCGCCATGATTTTCCCAGCCAATTGTGACACCTTAAACTTCTTGGGTGGTGGTTGTCTTTCTGTGTCACTGCATTGAGTCCAGTTTAGACTCAGGTTCATAATGATGAACCCAAGTTTCATCACCAGTAACAATTTGAGCAAACACTCGATCTTTGTCTTCCCTACAGAGGTCCAAAAATGCTCCAAACTCCATGTGCTGTTGTTTTTTAGTGTGAGCATTCCTGGCACCCATCTTGCACTGACTTTAGTCATGCCAAGATGGTAGTGAAGAATTTTGAAAATGGTTGTATCTGATACTCCAACCATTTCTACGAGCTGTTTCTTCTTTAGTCGGGCATCTTCTAATATTTATTTTTCAACTTTTTAATTTCCGGAGTGGTCACCTCAATCGGCCTTTCTGGCCATGGGTCGTCTTCAAGTGACTCCCTGTTTTGTTTAAAGAGGGTATGCCACTTGTAAACCAAAGTTTTACTTGGACAAGAGTACCCGTTAACGGATGTCATCTCTTTCAGTATGGTCTGAACTGATTTTCCTTGCTTGGTAAGGAACTTTATAACAGCGCGGAACTCGATTTTCTCCATATTTCACAATTTCTTCCCGATTGACTTGTTTGGCTGACGATAGCTCAAAGACTAATGACCTAATTACGATTAAACTCGGTGTTTGTACTAATAATGAGTTGTTCAATTAGTACCTAATTCAGCGACACCCCCCACTAATCACTTACCTACCCATTCCGCAAACTTAAAAACCACCCCTCATAGAAGAGATGAGATGTTGAATGGAGGGGAGACAGTTTTAGATACAGCTTGATAGGAGAGAGACGTGAATGATGTTAAGAAAATGTGCTCCTTTTCGGAAAGTGCTGATTCTACATCCAAATTCTTTATTTTTTAAGTCTTTAATTAAGATCATTGCAGGGTTAAGTGTTTTTTGGATTTTTTATTGTTTTTGTATTAAAGAAGCCATTGATTAGATGTTAAATTTAAAAAAAAAAAATCATTTTGAGAAGCGGGTATGGGTACCGCTTCCGGGGAACCATTTATTGGATGCCATAGGTCTCCCCCAGTGGCTCACCACATTTGGTGACTTAGCAGGTGTGCCCGGGTTCACGGGATGAGGTTTGTTTGGGTCTTGGCGGCAAAGGCGTTCGCTCACCTACTGTATGGCGGGCCGGATTCGGAGAGACCGGTTGATGGAGACTTAACCTAGACCTCTCCAGCCGGACTCTCTCGATCATCTTACACCGCAATGGTCACTCCTGGACACATTGACCTAATTCATTTTTTCTTCCCAGAACTTCCTCTCCTTCCTTTCTTTAACCGGTTGAACGCCTCTGTGTTTACCAATGAAACTCGAAAATTTCGCGATGTTTTGACTTTTGACGTAAATTTTGTGGGTTAATTTTATGCTCTGGTATGTAATATTTACCGAAATACGTTCCTTGAACAACAAACAACACCTACAAACAACTTAACTTGCGTTTATTTGACAAATTGATAGGTTTATCGATCTTTTTATTACCCGCGGCGCACCCAGTTTGACAGTTGAAAATCGCGGGAGAACTGACATTTAGAAAGTCAGAGAAACCATTATAAATAATAATTCGAGAGGCTAGGTATGTTTCTTACATCTGTTACGTCAAGAACAAGAATGCCCCAAGCGATTCTGACCTTGTTCTTCATAAATTTTCTTTATACGTAAGGTTTAAAATCGCATATCAAAAAGTTTTTTTTTTTTAATTCGGCTATAGGGCGCGCCAACGGCTCGCAATCTGTTAAAAAGACCCTACACAAAGCATCCCCAAAGATGACCCCTGATGTAAAAATGTAAAAAAATTCAAACTATCAAAATTGGGAACTAAACATAACCTCACTTCTGCGATTGTGCTGTAATTATTATTGTTACAATGTTGTCCCAACTCCGTTGTTATCTCAGTGATGATAAAAAAATTCTTTCTTTGAGAATTTCAACATTTTTAATTGAAAATTATGTTTTTTTTTCTAGAATCCCATGGACCAGCCATTCCACCGAGGCTGCAATCAGTTTCCCCAGTGGATCAGGCAGACATATTAATCAGGTAAAATATACACACATGTATACTGTCTAAACCAGTGCAGCAGTTCCCGACTTCTTTCAGGTTGAAATTCCCTTTCCCATTTTGATTTATGCAAAAAAAACACTGCAAAACGCATGGTTTATTTTGTTTTGTGAAGTCAGACTTCTGACACTTCTCACGGTCCTGCGCTGCGTGGAGTGCCAAGGACACCCTAGTACCAGACACCAGTACTTGGTACTTGGTCACTCCAGCGCATTGGTGACCTTCCTTTGCTCCTTCTGCCAAACACTGCGGCCAGTGACTATGAGTTTCTCCAAGTTGAAGTTTTCAGTTTGGCGAGCAATGTGTTCAAAGTATCTGAGGGAACGGACTACGGTGTCGATAGAAACGGGGGAAGAGAAATGAAAGGCAGTCTGTCGATGTATTGAGTCGAAGTCGTTTATTGAAGCTACGTAGCGATGGTCAATTTGGGGTTGAGTAACAGAGTGCAGACAGGTGCGATATTGATGATGCACGGTCATGATGAGTGATGGAGGTCGGCAATGCTGTGGTGGAGCAGATCACGGATCTGCAGGTCACCAGCATGTAGTTCGATACCGTGATGGTGGAGAAGACCTGGTTGTCCAGGCCGTCACTCGACAGACTGCCTTCTATGAGTTGTGGAGTTTGCACGGCGGTAGGTGGAGCCATCTGCGGTAGACCTTGTGAGTCGGAGTGGCTCAGTGGCAGCGAGGCGCGATAAGCTTCGACAGCCACTGAGATGATGTGCTGTTTCCTGGACTGAAGATGCGGAGGACCTTATAGTCACAGGAGCAGAACAGTAGTTGTAGCTGCCGGTATGGTGGACCATTGAGCTGATTTGAAGGGCCTCGAAGGTTGTTGGCGCACCGGCACAGGTTCCGGCAGTGAGTCGCCGTGGGTTGCCGATTACCGCACTGGAACGATGTTGTCACTCGGTGCACTGTTTGTCTGTTGTTGACGAACTGTTACTAAAAGTTGTGACTTGACTGGACTCGCTCAGGATCACACCCGCTTTTATAGTGTGGCCGACGAAATCAGTAACATTCTAGAACGCCGTGTAATCCGGCCACAGCGCCAAGCGGAGAAAGCCCTCGAGTATCTTATAGATGGGCTTGGGTATATAAAGTCGTTCGCCATTTCTAAATCTGTGAGAGTATTCTTCAAAAAAATCAATCTACTTTCATCCTTCCTCAGCCAGTTCCGTGCCTCACTGCCATACATCAGGGTTTGTTCGGCACTCAATTGTCTGACTTGCGTAATTATTCCTGTTATCCACACTTATATTTAATATGGTCACACTTCAAAGTTTTACTGTAAAAATGCCTCAGGGATCTCATTTCTACAGGATTCAGTTTGCTTTCAATATTATTGGCTGATTCTTACCATGTTCTTATATTTTCCAATCCAGACGCCAAACGGAATCGTCCATTGGAAACGGCAGTCGGCCCATGTCCGACTCGACCGTCACGGCCTTAACAGGGTCGACTGGTCCCACTGGTTCCACGGGCTCCACCGGCTCTTGGGGCAAGTCCCGATACGGTGGTAGCAACCGGGATATCAACACAGACTTCATCAACTCGCAGGCGCAGAGTGAGTATTCATACGGCAACTGTTTCTAATTAGATTGATTGGATGTCTTTTGATTGATTGATTGGTTGTCTTTCGATCCATTGGAAGATTTATTTTTTACTGAATAACTTTTGATTGACCATCCCCAGGGATGACTTGTGATTGATTGTGTATGTCTTTTAATTGATTGAATGAACTTCGATTGATTATATATGTCTTTTTATTGTTTGGATGACTTATGATTGATTGTATGTCTTTTAATTGATTGAATGAACTTTGATTGATTGTATGTCTTTTAATTGATTGAATGAACTTTGATTGGTTGCGTGTCTTTTGATTGGTTGGATGAATTTCGATTGGTTGCATGTCTTTTGATTGATTGGATGACTTTCGATTGGTTGCATGTCTTTTGATTGATTGGATGACTTTCGATTGGTTGCATGTCTTTTGATCGATTGGATGACTTTTGATTGATTTGATTACTTTTGATCGACTGGATGACTTTTGATTGATTTGACTACTTTTGATTGATTTGATTACTTTTGATCGACTGGATGACTTTTGATTGATTTGACTACTTTTGATTGATTGTATGTCCTTTGATTGATTTGATTACTTTCAATTGGTTGCATGTCTTTTGATTGATTGGATGACTTTCGATTGGTTGCGTGTCTTTTGATTGATTAATATAAATTGTTTGGTTGATTGGATGACTTTCGATTGTTTATATAACTTTTGATTGATTGCGTATCTTCTGATTTATTGTATTTCTTGTTATTGATGGGATATCTTTTGATTGATTGGATGTTTGGATTGCCATTGGTTATCAGTCCATTAATGAATTGTATACTTTTTGATTGATTGATTGTGTGTATGTTGAATAATGATTGGGTGTCAACAAATTAATTGTATGCGTTATATTATAATATATTGATTGTTTGGTTCACGTCCGTTGAGTTGCTTTTTCATGTTGTTTATGGTTTTGTGTCTATTTTATTTACATTTTGTCGATTGATTGATTGATTGAATGTCGGATAGCTTATGTATTGTCTGTGGTGTCTTAGATAGGTTAATAATATAATAATAATATTATTAGTTTGTAATAAAATTTATATATATATTAAATATTTATTACAGAATGAATGGTTGTGATTTTGTTAAATGGTTCGCTTTAAATGTTAAGGTAGCGGTGATTCAAACTTTCATCACATTTGCCATTACAATTCAAAGATTGGTGCCATTTTAGTGCCAACTGTACGGTCTCCATTAAACGCTAATGCTCGGCCCATTTCGGCTTTTTTACTAAATTGTGAACAGCTATCATTTATCACAATTTGATCGTAAGCTGAAATGGACCGGAAGTGGATTTGACCGTCTTCAAATGTGATGAAGTTTGAAACACCCTAAGCCGGGTTGACTATATCTATTTGCCAGTTATATTATATGCATTACACAACAATCGTAGAGCCACTGTTACAACTGATTGTTTATCGAAATTTTTTGATTTCAAAACAATCCAAATGTAAACTCACGTGGAGCGAACCCTTTTCGCCGTGCCACTTTTAGAAGCTCGGCCGCCCCCGCTACCGGCGTCCTTACCGCCGCGGAGGCCGACAGACCACCACCACCACGGCGCAAATCCCGGCCACCAGGCGCCCGTCCAGTCCTCTGGTGGGCACATGTCGAACCACCCCAGCAACACCCATCACTTAAGTGGACAGATGTCTCACTCGAGCGGTCAGGCGTCACACTTAAGTGGTCAATCGTCGCACTTAAGTGGTCAGACTCACTTAAGTGGGCATACCTCCCACTTAGGTGGTCAATCGTCGCACTTAAGTGGTCAGACATCACACTTAAGTGGTCAGATGTCCCACTTAAGTGGTCAGACGTCGCACTTAAGTGGTCAGACATCGCACTTAAGTGGACAGGCATCCCACGAGGAGTGGCCCAGGAGAGCGAGCGCCCAGCAGCTGCACTATCATCATCAAGAGCAGCGGCAGTCCAGTAATAATAACGCTGGCCCCAACAACAATTGGCAAGACGGGTCCACCGCGCACTTCTATACGGCCAGTGATTACGGTCAGTTGAAACAAAACACCATTCTGCACGATCCCAGGAAGTGGTCTACTTTTCTATTTCTACCAGTATTGTAGCAAGCACTATGTATGATTAGAAGCGAAATATTGAAGGAAGCAGTGGAGACTAGCTGAACAGTTCATTTTAAACACCGGAGAGACAAGACAAACAGTTGCATTTTTAACTAAATAGAGGCAAGACAACAGTTCATTTTAAACGCTGGAGAGGCAATAGTTTCACTAACAGTTTGATTTGAAACACTGAAGAGATAATAGAAACAAGACAAACAGTTATTTTTAAGCATTGTAGAGATATATACAGGTAGATATTAAACCGCTAATTTTAAACACTGAAAATGCAATAAAGATAAGACAAACAGTTAATTTTAAACATTGGGGAGATACACAAGAGTAGAGATTAGCTAAACCGCTAATTTCAAACACTGAAGTTACAGTAGATACAAGACAAACAGTTAATTTTAAACATGAGGGAGATACATAAAGGGTGTTTTTTTTAGAGGTTTGGTTTTTAAACTGGCCACATTGTTTTTTGTTACTATTTTTGGGGTGTTATGCCGTGTTTCGCTACCTCCTTCTTTAGCCAACGTTTCGGACAGCGTTACAGTGTCCATCATCAGGGCAGATGTCCATCATTAGGGCAGATGCCCTGATGATGGACACTGTAACGCTGTCCGAAACGTTGGCTAAAGAAGGAGGTAGCGAAACACGGCATAACACCCCAAAAATAATAACAAAAATACTTTTTGGCCATGAAAACCTAAAAACATACCTGGCCACAATGTTTCTACAGACTGTCAATTTGACAGTTGACAATTGATTTGTAGTCAATATGTTTTGCCATTTCACCGTGAATAGACTGACGTCTGAACAGCGCTTGCAAATTGTGCAAATTTTTTTCGAAAATCATGGTTCGGTTCGCCAAACTTATCGTGCACTACGTCCATTTTACGGTCGACATAATCATCTATCCGAACAAGTTATTCGGAAGACAATGGATCGTTTACGCACCACGTACACTAGTGGATAATACTTGTACGTATCCACAAAGACGACAAACGTGCGAACAGAAGAAGTTATTGCTGCTGTGGAGAGTAGTGTTGAGGAGAATCCGAATGAGTCGATTTGCCACCGTGTACAGCAATTGCAGCTGTGCCCATCCACTTTGTGGAAGATTCTGCGGAAAGATCTGGATCTAGGCCTCCACGATCGTGTGATCTCACACCATTAGATTACTTTCTTTAGGGGTATGTGAAATCACTAGTCTATGCTGATAAACCAGAGACGTTGGACCATTTGGAAGTCAACATTCGCCGTGTTATTGCCGAAATATGGATCCATTTGCTCGATAAAGTTGTCGAAAATTGGACTTCACGATTGTACTTCATTCGAGCTAGACGTGGCGCTCATATGCCCGAAAACATATTTAAATAATAATGGCATAAAATTATCTATTAAATAAAGCCAATATCATAGACATTAACATTATTTTAATGTGTTTTTTCATTTTGAATTTGTGTACCTCTAAAAAAAACACCCTTTATAAGTAGAGATTAGCTAAACAGTTAATTTTAAGCACTGGAGAGATAATAATAATAGTTTAAATACCGAGTAAAGACAAGCTAAACAGTTAATTAAAGAACCGAATAGAAAAACACTTATTTTTATACACAAGAAATAAACCAATATAAGTGTGATACGGGCGAATCTGTGTTCCCTTTCCCAGTACTTCTAATGAAATTAATAAAAAAAATTCTTATAAGTGTCGAAACTCTTTACTGAACACGTAATCAATTTTGTTGGCCTGTCAAATATTAACAATTTTTTACGCAAGAGCCGGTAAAAAAATAATATTAAGGGGATATTCTAGTCTAGAGGCATGAATTGTAGGTGTTTTTTCAGGTGCAACAAAAAAAAAACAATAATATTTTTACCAACTTCTATTTTATGAAATATTTGCAATGACACAATTGTAACCCTCCCAATAATCTAAAAAAAATAAATAATAATAATTCTTAATCCAAACAAATGCATCTATGGCCCGAACTAAGGAAAAGTAAAAAAAAAATTTTTTCGCAAAATGGCGGCTGTTTGAAATAAAAAATATGTTTTTGTACCAGTTTTTTTGACTTTCCAAATTTTTTAAAAATAGTAAAAATTGAAATTTTGTTAAAGTTCTAGTTCCCGCCATAGAGGAATGTATAGAGAAGGCTCACACCAATTTTCAAGTAAATTGGTTTAGTGGAACTTGAGATATTGTGTCAACCGTCTTGAAAAAAAAGTGGTTTGCAGAAAAATGGGTTTGAAATTTTGTTCTATTTAGATTTCGGTTAGATTCCGTCTAAACCGCGACATTAAAATTGTTATAACTTTAAAATAATGCGAATTTCGAAAAATCCTTTTAAGGAGATATTTTTGAATATTTAGACATTGGAAATATGAAGAAAAAAAAGAAAAAAAATTTTTTTTCTAGACTAGAATACCCCCTTAAGCCTTTAGCGAAATCCGTTTGCTCTGGGCCTATGTCATTTTTGGGGATGCTGTGGGTAGGTGTTTTTTAATGAAATAAAGGAGTGAACTGAGTTCTTGAAAATCACACAAGCACAATGTCAAAACATTGTCTCATCCGCTGCAGTCTTCAATATTTTACGTCTTGCATAACAGCGCTGGTTTACGGAAACAATTCACTAAGTCATAATAAACAATTACCAGGTGTGGTAGAATCATTTTAAAGAGATTTTACGGTATAAGACTATTGCAGGGTAAGAGGGGACTGAGAAGGGTGTTCCGAACCAGTTTGAACCACTATCGTGTGCACAAAAACATTCAAATATGCGCTTTTTTAAATGATTTGATCTTTCTTGGGTTGTGGTGTACAATTAAAAAAAATTTGAACAAATATTTGGATATCAAATATTTATACGTTAAGAAAATGAAGATAATATGGGTGGTTCTTAGTCGAAGTATGATACAGTTAAAAGTGACCAAATTTGATATGGACACCTCGGCGCAGTGGACAGCTCGCTCACCCGGAAAGAGAGAGGTTGCGGGTTCGAGTCCCAGAGGTGCCAATATCTTTTACTGATTTTTCTGTTTCCAGATTTTCAATTGAGTTTTGCTCTTGGTGTCTTCATTTAATTAAATATTTGAAATTGATTTTTACATTCTGTGTAAGTTCTATTCAATTTCCGTTGTTTGTTGTGTTCTATACAGAATGTGAAAATTATCTTCAAATATTTGATGAATTGTTAAAATATTTTTAAACAACCCGTTCTAAAACTGCATTAAATTTCATAACCGTCAATTAACAATCAACGCCATTTTTTTTTTACATTTGAACGTCGATCTCCGTTAAACATCGATCCTCGACCCATTTGGTTCTTTGATCAAATTGTGATCAGCAGGCGAGCCTAAAACCATGACCGTCATGCTTTACAGTGTAACTGTTATGCTTGATAGTTTGATCGTTATGCTTGATAGTTTGACTGTCACGCTTGACAGTTTGACTGTTATGCTTGACAGTTTGACCGACATGCTTGACAGTTTGACCGTCACGCTTGACAGTTTGACCGTCACGCTTGACAGTTTGATCGTTATGCTTAACAGTGTGACTGTCATGCTTGACAGTTTGACCGTCATGCTTAAAAGTTTGACCGTTATGCTTGACAGTTTTACCGTCACGCTTGACAGTTTGACCGTTATGCTTGATAGTTTTACCATCACGCTTGACAGATTGACCGTTATGCTTGACAGTTTGACCGTCACACTTGACAGTTTGACTGTTATGCTTGATATTTTGACTGACACGCTTGACAGTTTGACCGTTATGCTTGATAGTTTGACCATCATGCTTGATAGTTTGACCGTTATACTCGACAGTTTGACCGTCACACTTGACAGTTTGACTGTTACGCTTAATATTTTGACTGTAATGCTTGACAGTTTGACCGTCATGCTTGACAGTTTGACCGTCACGCTTGACAGTTTGACCGTTATGCTTACCAGTTTGATCGTTTGACCATTTGATTATTACGCTTGATAGCTGATATTTCGAGAGTGAAATGCAACCTTAGTCCCCTCTTAACGAGAATCCAGAGTGGAAGATACTCTTAGTATCCCCCTGCTAAATGATCACCGTTAAATAAAAAGTGAAAAATTTAAAAGTGCAGACTTAATTTATTGTTCAGAAGCTAAATCTGAACAAGCCACTGGAGAAATAATTCAATAAAAGTGTGTTCTGTAAAATAAATTCAACTTTTCCTTATGACTGCTGAAATTGAACCAATAATTGATTTCATTAGCCTGTGTGGGCCTCGGAGTCGAAAGGTCTTATCTGGGGACATCAGTTTTCTTTCAAATCACACTTGGATTATACTTCTATGTATTGTTTGTTCAGTGGAACAAATAAAACTGACTTAGTGGATGGTTTCGTTTTTTTTTTTAATCTGTAAATTGCTTTTTTTATAAACTTAAGTAGTTTCATCTTTTCAATTGGTTTAATAAACTCAAGCCGATTAATAAACATAAGTTGATTCATAAACCAAAGTAGATTAATAGACAGGAATAAGTTGATTAAAAAACTTAATTAGATTAATAAACTTAAGTTGATTAATAAACTTAAGTTGATTATTAAGCTGAATTGGATTAATAAACTTAAGTTGATTAATAAACGGAAGTTGATTAATAAACACAAGTTGATTAACAAACCTAAGTAGATTAATAAACATAAGTTGATTAATAAACTTAAGTTGATTAATAAACGGAAGTTGATTAATAAACACAAGTTGATTAACAAACCTAAGTAGATTAATAAACATAAGTTGATTAATAAACTTAAGTTGATTTTTAAGCTGAAGTTGATTATTAAACTTAAGTTGATTAATAAACACAAGTTGATTAAACCTAAGTGGATTAATAAACTTAAGTTGATTAATAAACTTAAGTAATCTCATTAATGTAAGTAGTTTTATAACTATAAAATGTAAGTAGAGTTATATGTAAAAGTAGGTAAGAAAATAATTTCAGCTAATTAAATGTAAAAATTCTGGCTTTGTAATGTGGTAGCTAATTTTTTGGTGGTTTTTTTTTTATACTTAGTATTTATTTTTATAAACATTTCATGTTTCTTTGTGTACGTATAGGTATCGCAACCAGAGTTGAGTCCAACACAGTACTCACACAGACGCATTGCTTGAGTACAGCAGGTTTCAAACTTTTTATTAGACTTTGGAAAATAAAATTCCAGTGAAACTGAAAAAAAGTTAATTATTATTAACCCCTCAGGCCTCGAACATATTTCGTCTGATAGTCGGATTATTTCCATTTTGCAATAAATTCCAAATAAATTTATCATTTCCGAATGTTTCCGAATACTAAAAACTGTTTTTAAAATGTGATAAAATACGCTTTCAAATTTTATTTTTTAAAATCAATCTAATTACATATATTTTTTAAGAATATTAACCCCTCAGGCTAATTTGTTCGCTTTTGGGAACAACTCATATAGGTCTCATAGAAATCATTGTCTCCCTTACTATCATGTTTAGAAGGATCTAATTTTGTATTAATTATTTTTATATGAAACGACAAAAGTGAGGTGACAATAACGTTTATAATACATTTGTCTAATTAAATTTGTGTGTTTTTATTTTTTTTTCATTACCAGTAGTTTTAGTTAAATAAAACGTAAGGTCAGCCATTATTAAAACTTTTTTTATGTTTGCTTCCAAAAATTTTATATTTGAAAAATTACTTTTTTATTCCTAATAATAAAATTTGAAAGCTTATTTGACTTATGGCAATGATTTTAATGAGGAAAATCTAGGAGTACATTACGCACCAATACGCACAATTTTATGTTTGCGTTGTTTGCCTCAACTCTAATTGCGTGACCTATAATTTTATGTAATTTTTAACTGTTGGTGTGGTTTATAATTTGTTACTTTGTAAAAACTGTGTTTAGTTTTATAGAAGCTTGTTTTTCTTTATTTTTGCGTTTGTTTTCTATGTACGGTAGTGCCGCTGAGAGCTATATTTTAACCTTTCTTTCTGTTAAGTGTGTTGTTTATGCGGAAGAAAGAGAGGTTGCAGCAGAGTTGTCAGCAGTATGCCTTTACCTAATTCGGTGGATTTTGTTTATATTATTTTATATTTTTCTAGCTGGTTCCGGGCATGCGTTGCTATGCCATTCAATGAAATAAATTGGCTCTCCCTTCTTATTCTTTCCCGTGCGTCCCCGTTCCCTTCCATGTTCCCCGCCTTCCCACTTCCTAGTCTCTTCCGTCTCCACGAACCCCACCTTCCCCCTACCTTTCCTCCCTCCTGCAAAATTATATGAAATACACACATTTTCATTTATACAAATTTCATAACGCCAGAGCTTACCATTATATACAGCCTATGTTACTCGCTGATAATATAGCTTTCTATTGGTGAAAGAATTTTTAAAATTGGTTCAGTAGTTTCGGAGCCTATTCAATGCAAACAAACATACAATCAAATCTTTCCTCTTTTTAATATTAGGATAAAAAAGCAAGATGCAATTTTAGTGCAGCACTTAAAAAAAAAACTCTGTTGAACAAATTTACCATTTCTCTTGAAAACATTCCTTCATAATTTTTTTTTCTTTAATCAAATGCATGTAATAACTTCATTTCTCAAACACCCTACAAAACACTTGCTTTCTTCAATTATTGCACACACATACTAACATAATTTCTCTAATATATTCACATAAATCTTCATATCACTGGTCAATGAGCGCTTTAAAAATTAACGTGACGATTCACGGTTACGGTACCGTGACGACTTAACTCGAGAGACGCCACGGAGCAAATGGGTAAATTTCGCAATGTTTTGACTTTTATGTAATATTTTGTGGGTTTATTTTATGCTATTTAATATTTACCGAAACACATTTCTTGAACAATAAACTATGCATAAAAACAACATTACTTGCGTTTATTCGATAAATTTATATGTTTCACGATCTTTTTCACGACAACGGCGCGAGAGTAAAGCAAGCCAATCTGACAGTTCAAAGGCGGGAAAAAATCTTGGCCGGAGATCATAAACAATTCCACAGAAATTATTCTGCTATGCTAGATGGGTACACGATATCTTATACCTTATGAACAAGAATGCCCCAAGCGATTCTGACCTTATCCTACATACGCTTTCTTTATAATTAAGGTTTAAAATCGCATTTCAAAAAATATTTTTTACAGTTTAATTTGGCTCGCAGTTGGCGTGCGCCGGCGCGTAATCGGCATAAACGGTTAAAAAGGCAATAAATATACATTCCTTAACGTTATAATGCTGCAGCTCTTTCAAAAGATGAAATACACAATGTAGTACTTTTTCCTCCAAAGGATAAAAAGTCTTCATTTTCTTGCATCTCTCTTGTGCCGTCACGGTGCCGTGTGTGCACGGCACCGTGACGTCTCTGTAGACCCTACAATACTACTATCCGTGACGATAATTTTGAAAGGATGGAATATAGTTACAAGGATAATATTGAAGTGCGAGTGAATTCCAAAAATTCAAAAACGTCAAATATCAATGCGCTGATGGTTTTGCTTTTGCTCTTAAACGTATAATGCTGCAGCTTTTTCTGACACACTGAATAACAACAGTTGAAAATGAGATAAACGATGAACTTATGTCTGCACCCCCTCAAAGGAAACGTGCAATCATTATCATACATCTCTCTCAAACGTAAAAAGAAAATGAAACGCAATTCCCGTTGCTGTAGCCGAGCCGGAACAAGATAAATCTATTAACTCCAAAGGAAAAAATAGTACTTTGGAAGAAACGGACACAGCTTTTGTGTGTCTCACCGTTATTTAATGTGTAAGAAAGAGCTGCAGCATTATAACGATAAGGAACGTATGTTTGTTGCCTGTTTTTGCCGACACGGTACCGTAATCGTGAATCGTCATGATAATTATAAAAGTGTCCTAATCACTCTTAAAGTCTGTTCTTTTGTTAAACACACTTAAAACTTCCTTCCTTTAGTAACACTCATGTTGAAATTTTCCTTCTTTGGTTACACATCTTAATTTGGGAGGCGGGTATGGGTGCCGCCGGCCCGGGAACCATTATTGGATAACCAATGCTGCTGACTGTGTTTGGTGACTTAGCAGGAGTGCCTGGGTTTATGTAGTGAGGTTTGTCCGTGTCTTGGCGGCGGATAAATCTGCCCGCATCAAGCCCAAAGGACTGGTTGAGAGAGATCTTTTTGACCTCTCCGGCTGGACTCTCTCAACCCGTAGCCTTGCACCGCTGTTGGAGGGATGAATTCATACGTCCGTCACTGCTGGACAAACTGACCCCTAGTTCCTACTCACCCCTCATACCTTTTTCTTTCCTTCTCTCCAACCTTTCCTCAACACAGCCTCTCCTAAAATGACAAAAATAAATTAATTTCCTCAAAATACATTCAGTCAAATGGAACCAATATATATATATATATATATATAACAAGCCCTGGTATTTGGAGAACACTTTAATGCAGCTTTTTACAAAAATTTATAATTGCTCAAAAAACACAACATTTTATTGTATTTAGAAATATAATTAAATGTTTATTTCTATGTTTTTTTTTGCTTTTATTTTTAACCATGTTTCTTAATTTTTTTACTAACATTTTATTTTCATCGCAGCTTTAATGTTATAATTTTTTGAATGATGTTTCAAATATTATTATTAGGTAAAATGGTTTTGTTCACTGCCAATCTTTTGACTGCATATTTTTATTTGTTTCTCTTTCTGATTAACTCACTTTTGGTTGTGTATTGTTTTTTTGCTAACGCACTGTAGCTGGGAGCAGCCATCTCTTGTACACACTGTACCGTGTTAAATGTATGGAATGCACATATATTTTTTGCACAGTGTCTGGAAATTCGTGATAATAATTGGAATTTATTTATTTAGAATGGAATCGGCCACGAATTTCAAGACACTGGAAGATTTATTGTAGAGTTAATTTATAAACTCTTTTCTGCAATTCTCTTTGACGACATTTGTAGCACAGCGGTAAGGCCGTTGGCTCTAAACTCGGAGGTTGAGTTCATCTCATTCCTAAGCGAAAGATACTCTCAGTATCACCCTTGTGAGGGGCAGGCCCCTAATCACAGCTGTGGAATCGTTTGAAAATTTCTAAAGTCATCCAAAAATTATTTAATAAGAAATTTAATTTGCCAATTATTGAAACAGAAGTTTTAAGTGATGGAATTAACAACACAAAGTCAACTCCTTACCAATTAAACTTAAGTGAATGCTACATCACGTCTTAAGTCAACCCCTACCATAGAAACTTTACCACAGGAACTTAAGTTAAACTTATCCCACTTTTACTTAAGTAAAGCTTTACTACTCCATTTAAATTATGAAAACCACTTGAAATTAAGTGAAGCCTTTACCAATTAAACTTAAGTGAATGCTACATCACGTCTTAAGTCAACCCCTACCATAGAAACTTTACCACAGGAACTTAAGTTAAACTTATCCCACTTTTACTTAAGTAAAGCTTTACTACTCCATTTAAATTATGAAAACCACTTGAAATTAAGTGAAGCCTTTACCAATTAAACTTAAGTGAATGCTACATCACGTCTTAAGTCAACCCCTACCATAGAAACTTTACCACAGGAACTTAAGTTAAACTTATCCCACTTTTACTTAAGTAAAGCTTTACTACTCCATTTAAATTATGAAAACCACTTGAAATTAAGTGAAACCTTTACCAATTAAACTTAAGGGAGGCGATACATGATAAAAAAAAAAAATTGAATTTTTTTTTTGCATAAATAATTAAAATAACATCTCAAAAATATGCCTGTAAATGTTTAGAATAAAATTTGCATTATTTATCGATTAAAAACTCACTTAAGTGCTTCGCCTCAACTCAAAGACAAAATTGATGACCAAAGGGTGAGTCGAGAAAATCGCCACAGCTCTTTGACGACCAAAAAAGCTTGTCAAGCATGTCAAGAAGGACTTAAGAAAAACGAGTACTGCGAACGCACCGGAAGACTTCTGTATGGCCCTGGAATCGCTGACTACTTGATAAGTCGTTGTAATCATAGTGTGTGTCAAAACTTTACACGTGTTTCTCTCCAAACTACTTTTTTAAAATTGGCGGGCAAGATAACTCAAAAAGTTCTCAACCGATTCTTATGCAATTTGGCACACGTCTTCTCTATAGTATTAGCTTCTAGTCGAACCTCAAACATGCCAAAAAAAAATACAAAAATTATCATTTTTGACCCAAAAACCTTAAAAAAGGGTGAAAAATCGATTTTTTTTTCTGTGACGTCAATCGCCAATTTACGATTTTTTTGACTTTTTTGTTTTTTTGTTGGTTCTACTCTAGAAGATACATGTTTTATGAACATGCTCAAACCAAAATTTTAGATTTCAAATAGCTGTAAAAAAAAGCTAAAAATCCCGCCAATTGATGCCTTTCGCCACGAGGGTCTCAGTAGATTAGTTACTACGGCGGCCATTTTGAAAAAAAAAAATCTGATTCTTGTATTTTAATATATAATGAATACTGAATTTAAAACGATTCATTTATTCCTTCCCTTTTAAATAAGCCTCTGAAAAACGGTCAAAATTCAGGCGGTTGCATGTATTGCCTCCTTAAGTGGAAGTCTTACCACTTGAAACCTTTATAAATATTTAAGTTATAGTTTTATCACTTTCATCCAACTTCAGGCAAGCTTTTCTTACTTCCGTATAGAGCTTTTCACTTCCGTATAGAGCTTTTCACTTCCGTATAGAGCTTTTCACTTGCGGATAGAGCTTTTCACTTCCGTATAAAGCTTTTCATTTCTGTATAGAGCTTTTCACTTCTGTATAGAGCTTTTCACTTGCGTACAGCGCTTCTACCTTTAGAGAGTCTTCACCACCTCCCGTCTGTCTCCTGCTATTTCCCTCCAGTTCATTATGCCCAAGGCAAGGTTCATCTCCACACCATCCAACCACTTAAACTTGCATTCCGTTTACCACTTACACTTATTGTGAAATTTTAACACTTAGCTTTGGTGTTTCAAACTCCATTACATTTGATAACCATCAAATTCATCAATCGGTGTACCACTTCAAATATTTTGATTTGCGTTAAACATCGATTCTCGACCCATTTCAACCTTTGTTCAAATCCAATTCAGCCGACAAATATAACGGTCATGTTGTTCAATTCGATGAAACACCGATACCGGCCAGAAATCGGCGGTTCTCGATCCGTTTCAGTTTTTGATCAAATCTTGATTGCGATAATCTTTGATAAAAGCTGAAACAGACTGATCGGGATTTCACCGAGACAGTTCAAACTAACTGACCATCAAGTTGTTTCACCGGAAGGGTAAGCAGAGAGGATAATTCGCCACGCAACTCAGTCTTGGCACTCACTCCTTGTTTCATTCAGGATGACCATTAGTAATTCATGCATTGTATCAAATATACCTTTCTGTTATTCAGACTTGACGGAAGAACGGACTCAAGTATTTGATTCACTCGGTCACACCCGACTAGTTCTACCATCACTTTCCCGCCAAATATTATCAATATACTTTTTTTTTATTCCACTCCACATGCCCAAGGCATCTAAGCATCACTTAACCTTGTTGACTACGCTCTTAACCTTGTTGACTACGTTATTAATCTTGTTGACTTTGCTCTTAAGGGGGGCGATACATGTATTTTGACCGTTTTTCAGAGGCTTATTTAAAAGGGAAGGAATAAATGAATAATTTTTAAATTCAGTATGTTTATTCATTACATATCAAAATACAAGTATCAGTTTTTTTTTCAAAATGGCTGCCATAGTAACTAATCACCTGAGACCCTCGCAGCGAAAGGTATCAATCGGCGGAATTTTTAGCTTCTGTTACAGCGATCTGATATCAAAAATAATTTGGTTTGACAGTGTTTATAAAACATGTATCTTCTAGTTGAACAAATAAAAAAATAAAATATTGAAAAAAATCGTAAATTGGCACGCCTCAGAAAAAAAACGTCCGATTTTTCACCCTTGTAGTTTTTGGGTCAAAAATGGCATTTTTTGAAAAAAAAATTTGGCACTTGTGAGGTTCAGCTAAAAGTTAATACTATAGAGAAGACTTGTGCCAAATTTCATAAGAATCGGTTGAGAAATTTTTGAGATACCTTGCCTGCCAGTTTAAAATAATTAGTTTTGAGAGAAACGCGTGTAAAGTTTTGACACACACTATGATTACAGCGACTTACCAACTAGTCAGCGATTCCAGGGCCATATAGAATACACACATACACTTCGGTGCGTTCGTAGTACTCATTTTTCTTCTGAAGTTCTTCTTGACATGCTTGACGAGCTTTTTTGGTCGTCAAAGAGCTGCGGCGATTTTCTCGACTCACCCTTTGGTCATCGACTTTGTCTTTGAGTTGAGGCGGAGCACTTCAATGAGTTTCGATAAATAATGCGAATTTCATTGTAAAAATTCACAGGCATATTTTTGAGATTTTATTTTAACTATTCATGCAAAAAAAAAACGATTTGTTTTTTTACATGTATCGTCCCCCTTAATCTTGTTGTCTACGACTCTGCCAACTCTGAAAATGCAAAATAAAGCCAATCGTCAATATGATGGCCATCAAATTTTGAATCACTTAAACCTTGGAATTGTGTTGAATTGAATTGTGTTCATATCTAATTGAATTGTGTATCTAATGCGGTAATTGTGTTTATTTCAGCATACCAGCAGAGTGCTGGGGAGAGAGCGGCCGCGGAGAGTTCGGGAGAGAGCGAACTGTCGATAGGGGGACAACCGGACAAGCAAAAACGCGGCGTGTTCGGTTTATTCAGAAAGAAAAAACCGCGCCCGAATTCACACAACAACTAAACAAAGAAATAACAACATTGTAACTACATATTTAATACAATAATAATTAAGACCGGGAACAGCCATTGCAAAACAAATAAAAACATTTAAAATACTTATTTTAGATTAGTTAATGTGTGTTTCACAAAAATTCTAATGTAACATTTTTCATCAAAAGACAAATCGGCGCAATTTTAATTTTTCAATTGATTTATAAGATCTCCGTTAAACGATGATTCTGGGTCTGTTTCAGCGTTTGATCAATTTTCGATCAACAGAAGAGCACAACTGTAATGTGTTACACTTGTCAGTGGATCACAATTTGATAGAATGGAATGATTGTCTTTCTTTTTTAAATTACTGAACAAATTGTTCCTGGTTCAATCATCTTCTAACTATGTCCTCCATCACTGCACAAGAAATATTTTCCCACTATAATGATGAGAGGAGGAGGAATTCAGATATTATCAGTTTATTCGTAACTTGGGAAGGAAACATAAACAAAAATGACTTAAAGTGAGTACTTACCTAAAACTGCAACAGAAGTAAGTGTTTTGAGTGTAATTGTATTTAAACATTACTACTTTTGCAATGTCTTTTCTGCGTCTTGTTAATAATATAAGTTCTTTATTTCTTGTACATTTTCAAAGAGCATTTTTTTTTCTTGAAGTGTACCTAATTTTTGGTAAGTGTGTAATAATTATTATTAGTTTAAAGTTAATGCTGTCAGTATCACCCTGGCGCTCGGCCGTCATTGATACATCTTAGTTCGCAGTTTCAATAAATGTCTGATATTGAAAAATAAAACAAATTCCAAAAACTTAAAAGACCCATTAACGTACTTTCTCGTTTTGTTTCATATTAATTTAGAAAAAAAACGTTTTTTAAGATATTCATAGAAATTCGCTATTAAAAAAAAAATCAATTTGTAAAGAAGATTAATATTATTCCATTAAAAACGAAGAAGTCCATTCGTTAAAAAAATATTATTCCGTTGTTAACTAGGATGACCATTAGTAACTAAATATTATTCCATTAGTAACGAGGAAGTCCATTAGTAAAAAAATATTATTCCATTAGTAACGAGGACTTCCATTAGTAAAAAAATATTATTCCATTAGTAACGAGGATGTCCATTAGTAAAAAAATATTTTTCCATTAGTAACGAAGACTTCCATTAGTAAAAAAATATTACCCCATTGGGAACGGGGATGCCCATTTATGAAAAAATATTATTCCATTAGATACGGGGATGTCCATTAGTAAAAAAATATTTTATTCCATTAGTAATGAGGATGTCCATTTGTGAAAAAATATTATTCCAAGCAAGTTAAACGATTGCATTTTCCTCATAATTACTTTTCAGACTTTATTGATCGAATGTACCTAGTTTTAAATTTAAATAAATAATTTTTTTGTATCTACCTTTTTCCTGTTGTTAAATTGTTAAAAATATGTTTTCAAAGGTTATTATTATTATAAATAAATAAATGAATATAAATATTTTTGTTCTTGTAAAATGTAAAGAATATTAGAAATATCTTATTTTTAGTCTAGTTTTAGTTTAAATATTCAGCTGCTGTGGTTTATTCGTTGTTTGTTTAACTCGCCATTTGAGTTGTTCCAATCCACTGAAGAGAAATTCCCTAGAAATGTAATCGATACAGAATTTAAAGGACAAACCCCAAGTATTGTGAATACCCTAGTTCCACTGATGTGTGACTAGTGCGGTATTCACATTTAACAAATGGCTTTATTTTGAAAATTTTTTTTTTTTGTCTTTTAAACTATCGATATTTATATCGTCGATCATCGTAGATTAGTCAGACATCTCCGAAAAAAATTGCAATTTGAGTTGAATACGCAGTTATATGTAAAAATTTACCCTATATCTGGTACAGTACTCAGATTACTCATAAATAAACCACCAAATCAAAACTCCTAGTGAATTAAACAAAATGTTGATGTTTTCTGGGTAACTAGTAGGATATTTCAAAATGTCACTAATGTACGGGAACCGTTACGCCTCTCTGCGTTTTATTGTAGCATATTTAATATGTGAAACATGAACTTATGTAAATAATATTTGATTTACGGTGAGCATTTGAATATTGCTTTCCTCATGATCTTAGAACTTAGTACTTGGAGATGTCTGACTTGTCAACTGGACGACTGATATTCATACACACATGGATTTGCTGTAATATAAGCCATTCATTATGTAAAGAATTTTTCTTTATTGTTTTAAATTACAATCTTTTACTTTTGAACCATCTTAGTGTTGCCATAAAGTTTGGTTTATTTTGATAATAATTCTGTTTGATGTAATGTTTCCATATGACCTGATTCTCTCTTGCCATATTATATAACAAAGCCAGTACGAAATGAGCCACTTGGAATAACAGCGTTCTAACTGAGGCAGCAATGTCCCGCGATAATGGGCTCTGGAGAGAGTTACTTTAGAGTACATTATTGCGTCACACTTGTGTGCAGTGACTGCAGATGAACATTGAACAATGACAAAGCCGTTTGCCGCATTATCTGTGTTTAGTACTTACTACACTGAACATATATTTGTTTCTAAATCTAAAATGTCATTTTCTTTCTATTTTATTAAATACTTAATATTATAATTAATCTTTTTCATTTTATCATTCCCTTCACATATATCCCACTACCGTTTTTCATAGTAGGCTGAAATTTTCACGCTTTCATCTTTGGGGATGCTGTGTGGAGGGTTTTTTAAAGCGAGGAAGTTATGGTAAGGAAAATGGTATGAGGGGTGGTGGATAACTGGTGGTCAGTTTGTTCATAAGTAACGGATGTACGAATCGATCCCTCCCACTGCGGTGCAAGGCGACGATTGAGGGAGTCCGGCCGGAGAGGTTTAAGGGTCTCACTCAACCTGCCTCTCCCGATCCGGCCCGCCACTAAGATCTGGAAAAACCTCACCTTCCAGGCAATCCTGCTAAGTCACCAAACGTAGCTTGCCTAGAGGGTGTTGGTTATCTAATGAATAGTTCCATAGATCAATAATTGCACTCAACTGTTATACGCAGCGTCCGCAAACTCATAGTCAAAGTAGAAAATTGGTGAATCTACATCACATAGAGAACTTACAGAGCATTTCGCAATTTATTTTATTTTTACTTTTTTCCGCAACTAAAGGGTTAAAAATAATTACAAATATGATCTACACTTCGACTCATTTTAAAAGACAAAATTTCCAATTTCGGACCTAATTTACTCATAAACGAAAGTTTCAATTAAAAATGTTATACTTTCCCAAAAATTGACTCCAAATATGATGTGCATTCACCAGTTTTGTGCTTGTACTATGTGTTTCCGAACACTGTATAGGTAGGTTCCTTACCCACCCATCAAACATAACCCATTATCTTCGAAATCAATCAGTTGTGGATTGAATTTTGTATATATCCTAGTAAAGAGGCTAGATCTGAATAGCCTGTTATTTTGCAACCATCTATTCTGTATCACAACATTCATCTTATTGGGGATGCCATAGTCCTAGTGGCTCCAGCCAGTCGGAACACTTGTGCGGTAGAGCCTCAATGATGAGCTCTCTTCTATCCGTGCTACATATGTCCTGCTGTCACATTCACTGTATTGTACTTGCCATCAATACTGGGGTTTTTTTATTTACATTTAATGGGGCTCTTTTATGTTGGCAAACTATTATTTACAAATGATTATTTTGCTAGTTTTTTAAAATTTTTATTATGGTAAAGATACAATTTAAACAATACATAACAGATTTTTACCTATAAAGTATACAATATAAAATAAATTATTTGATTATTTCTATAGCGCTGTTTTGTGAGAAAATCACCGCAAGAGCGCTTTACAACTTAATTAATGTATATAGCCTGTATCGTAAGGGCGCTGTAAAAACTTATTATATTTTTCTACAATCTTTCTTCCAACTACAACCTAGACAAACCTTCGGTATATTTGTATTAAAAATTTGCTAAACCATTTAAAACCAATAGGTAAGGACCTACATAACCTCTAACAAGAAAAACAATTAATGTTCCCAACTTAAAATAATAAACGCATTAACTTTGCAAGTATTCAATAGCTTTCAACTTATAATTAAACCTGCATTTAAAATAATTACTTATACAAGTAAAAAGCAACAAAACTTCAACTAAGAGTTAAAAAGTGACGAAACAGTTAAGTAGGTACCTATATATAAAACAAATTAGAAGCTACACAATTTTTTTCATTAGCGAAACAAAGAGCGATCATCCCCTGTAACATAATTACTTCCAAACCACACCCCCTAACTGACATTTTTTCCATCCTCAAAGATAGATCCCACAATGTTTGTGTAGAGTATTGGCACATTGCTAGTCAATCCAAGGGAGCCTGCTTTGCCTCAATACAAAGGACTATCCCATCAAAACCGTGGTTTCAACAATTCTCACATTTAAAAAAAATTAACTTTCTCCCTTGCCCACTGAGCGTTTTTGACCACATTTTGGCCCGCGAGCGTCCGCTGGACAAAGTGTGGCCAATTGGAAGAAATATTTTAAAATATTTATTAGAATTATTTCCAAAGTTTCCGTGCATTTTTTTTACATTATATCCACACAGGAAAATTATTTCCCTCACAACCTATATTATCTTTGGAGATGCTGATGCCGGATCATTGATTAATCACAGAGCTAACTTAGTAGTTTCACACTTAAACAAGAGATTTATATGCTTGGTGTAACTATAAGTGACCAGCTCAGGTACGGGGGCTCCATCGAAGCCAGAGTTAAGTTAGCCTCTTAGAAACTGGGCGTACTGTACAGGGCCCGCAGATACTTCTGATAGTACACAACTGCTAACCCTGTACAAATCGCAAGTGCACGCCACGGTTGAATTTGGCAGCCACCTCTGGTCTGGAGCCCCAAAATATCTAAAAAATACCTCGACTCAATGTAGAAGCGGGCGGTCCGTTTGATATATTCTTCTAAATTAACAAACGGATTGCAATCTTTGGAGCACAGACGTCAGGTGGGAATGCTATCCTTGTTCTACCGCTATTACAATGGAAGATGCTCCGAGTAATTAGTGCCATTGATCCCCTCGGCACCGGTGCATAGTCGGGAAACACAACAAACACGCACCCAATATATGTACACGGTTGACATTTAGTCACATGAGAATGGGTCTCTTTAAGATCCATGTTCACTCCTTCTCCTTAAAAAGACCCTCCACCCAGCATCTTCAAAGATGACGTAGGCCCCGAGGGAAATTATTTTCCTCAGGGCCTCCTGTGGGCAGTTAATCTAAAAAAAAAGATATCTCGCATCTCTTCTGTATTATTTGTTTTGACAATCCGTGAGCCGATATTACTGAAATATTTTTTTCTTACAAATCACTGATCATATTGTGTTCACATATTAAAAAATGTACCATGAATTTAAATTTATATCTGTGATTACCAACTAGGCCATAGACAACACACAAAAGTCATAATATTTAATATTGCTCAAAGTAGATACCACTAATGGTAATTTTTAAGTAAATAGTACGCAGAATTCATGCGCTTTATAAATTGTTGCATTTTTTTATATGCGTCCATTCAATGGCTCTCTGACACTATAAGCAGTTCATATTGCTCCCTTCCCTCTCATTCTTTTAAAATTCACGGTTTGTCTCTTTAGGTGTTACTTTCTTTTGTCTAGAAGTGGGAAAATGGAGACACAATATTTTTGGTTTCCCTTTCTAAACAAATTACATCTTTTCTTAAAATTGCCTCCCCTCCGTTCTGAGTCTGAACTCGACTCCAATCTTCCATAATAATTTATGAAATTTGTCTTTATAAATAAAGTAATGTTATAATTCGCCTTCCATTTCAGCATCTATTTAAACAATGGACAAGAACACCCTTGAACGCTGAAAGCCAGAAACATTAAAAAATAACTCACTTTTGGTATATTGTATGAAATGAAACCTGAAGGCTTTTTTTAAAACAATTAATTACCTACTTGCCAAAATTTATAGGAAGTAATTAAGCAGATATTAAAATTAAACAGGAGGACGTGTTTCCCCTCAAGGAATGTCCTGATTGTTCAGAGTCATATAAATAAAGTGAGTGCCTTGAGAGTGTTGTCTCCTGAAGTGATGTCCAGGGACAGAGACAGAATGTGGCTGTGTTAAGTGTAACTCCTTCAGGTGATATCCAGATCCAGGGAGATAGCATCTGTAACGAATAACAATGGCGTTATTAAACATAAGTCTACATCTTCAATTCAAACTGGAATGCCAGCGAATCTGTAGTGGATTTATTAGAAACCCACCGCAGTTGCCAACATTTTTCGGTAATTTGAACCTTAAAAAATGCTCCTAGCATACTAAAATAGATCTTATTAGTTTGGCAAAGGAATACCATATATTAATATTATTCTAGTTCCTCATTTCATCTCTTGCAAAAATAATTTTTTTATTATTGAAAAAGCGAACTTCGTATCAAATAGAATAGAAAGCCTGACTTATTTTTATTATTGAAAAAGCGAACTTCGTATCAAATAGAATAGAAAGCCTGACTTATTTTTATTATTGAAAAAGCGAACTTCGTATCAAATAGAATAGAAAGCCTGACTTATTTTTATTATTGAAAAAGCGAACTTCGTATCAAATAGAATAGAAAGCCTGACTTATTTTTAAAGTGAAGAACGCTTATTTAGCTGAAAACTATAATAAAACTCTGGGAAAGTTTTCATTTTTTACATATATATTTTTTATTGCATTAGAAAGAGAAAAAACATGTCTCTGAATATGAGAAGCTAACCTGGGGTAATTACATAGGATAGATATATTATGTGGTAAGACGAAAAACTTTACAAAAACATAATTTCGCAATAAACAAGTAAGTTATTACGAAAATAGTGTCAGCCAGCGCATGGCGGAGCGCTCAGCGTTTAAGCTGATGTAATTAACAAAGCCAGTAATCAGAATAAGTAATGTGCAGGTACTGGCAAGTTAGTACCTGATGGGGATTACGGGCTCCAAGGAAGTACATCTGAGTGGACGGTGGATCCACCTTTAGGCAACTACAGGACTCTGAGAATGTGTTCTCCACTGGAGGACAGCTCTCTGCTGTACCAACGCCTGGAAGCGGTTAAACCAGTTGAGGGTATAAGAATGGGGAGATGGACCTCGCTGGCCTTGGACACAACCTATCCAGGAGATAACTGTGATTATAAATCCTTGTAGCTGGTAGCGGCCAGTACTGATTTGGGCTTGAATATGATTGAAAAGATTCAAGACTAGACAAACACAGACTGAGTTGCTTCAACAGAATGGCTATGGGACTGCGCTGGGGAGAAGTAGGGATTCCAAACTACCACAATACGCCTAGGAAGAGCGGTGTTTAAATACTTATCGATGAATATCGAGGGGATCGGATATCTGCAAGATAAATGATAGTGAAAGGTCTACAGAACTACTAAAACCCAACTATTTCACAGAAATTAAAACTTGTCATAGTCAACAAATGGCTATTCAGCTCTATTTTGTTTTATGACATTTGAAAAGTCACCATTTTACGCTGATTTTATCAAATTGTAATAAGCTAATAACTTAAGAACATGGTTTTGGCCTCTTTTGCTTCTCACAATTTATGCGAAAGCTATAACAGACCTAGAATCGGCATTTAGCAGGAAAGTTTCAACTGTCAAACAAACGAAATTACGCTGAATGACCATTTGATGACTTTGTCATGAGTGAATTTCTGAAAAACAACTGCAAGCAAAAGCAGAAGTAAAAAGCTGTTAAGAGAAATGCTTCAGAAAAGATATTCAGATATAATAACTTGGAAACCTGCCTTGGAAATGCTGATCTCCTCAAGTGGTCCACAGGATCCAGAGATAGAATGTGGCTGCCTTTAAAGTGTTGCTCCACTCAAGTGATGTCCAGGAATTGACTTCTGTACAAACAACATTACACTTTGAGTATTCAAAATAAGAATTAAACATAATATAATGTGCAGGTATGTTTTTAGGTTTTCACGGCCAAAAAGTATTTTTGTTATTGTTTTTGGGGTGTTATGCCGTGTTTTGCTACTTCCTTCTTTAGCCAACGTTTCGGACACTGTAACGCTGTCCGAAACGTTGGCTAAAGAAGGAGGTAGCGAAACACGGCATAACACCCCAAAAACAATAACAAAAATAATGTGCAGGTGTTGATTAAACATGATGAGGCCTGAAATGATTTGAGATTTTTACGGCCAAAGGTATTATTGTGATAATTTTTTGGGTTATTATGCCGTGCTGCGCTCACTCCTCATTTAGACAAAGTTTCGGACAGAGTTACAACGTACATCTTGGGGCAGGCAGACATTTGTCCTGATGATGGACACTGTAACGCTCTTCCAAACCTTCGTTAAACGAAAAGGAAGCGTAACACCCCAAAATTTGTATTTATAATTATGAAACCTGATTTCGTTCCCCAATGAATGTATAAAGACAGAGATGCATTCGATATTTGATATACTCAAAGGACATCCAATATCCATGGCCAGTGTTGACTGAGCATAGCCAAGTCCTGGTTTAAGATGAGTATTTGGCATTTCATCTATCTCTAAATATGTTTGTATGTTCCGTTTCTAGCTTAGAAACTCTGCTGCATCCACTTTAATATTCAAGCAAGACTTACTTTGACTAGAAGACTAACTTTGACTGAAGTTTTGATTATTACGGTATATACCCGTGTGCCTACCACCAGAAGAATCTTTGAAAAATAAAATGTCATTGTGACAGTGACATTTCTTTGGACAAATTGTCTATTCCCTTATTTGAAATTAAATAAGATATTACATAAATATTTATATGGTTTTTAAATAAGTCGACATATACCTATTAAATTTTGGTGGTGATAAATTAAATAATAGAAATTTAGGGATATATTTTATTTGACTCGAAGTTTACTGTTCACAGAACTACTAGTAATATGTATGCAGAATAAATAATATTATTTATGAAAGTTTAAAAAATAATTAATATAAACCGTGAATACATTATATACATAACTATTCAAGTATTAGAAATACTCATGGGACCTAATTCAAGACAAGATAATAAGAATGCAAGTGTAATGAAATGTATTGAAACTGGCCTTGGGAGTTTTTCTCAGGGATTCAGTGATGTCCAGTGCTAGAGTTAGAATATGGCTGCCTTAACCCATTGGCCACAGAATTAATGAGCTAAAAAATTGACCTTCACCACTGAATTAATTTTGTACCAAAAATTGAAAACCTGCCTTGATGAACTAAATCTATTGTAACTTTTGAACTATTCAATCAAATTAATTAATTTCTTTAATTTTGTTGACATATTAGATTAAGATAAAGAAAAACATAAAAATTTAAATTTAAAAAATGCTAAATTATGTGTAAATAAGAATATAAATATAATCTTTTCTTTTTTCGTAAGTTTTTTTCACATTTTTATTCATAAAGTTACAAAAAAAAACATAATATTCATAAATCTAAAATCAATAATTTTCGATTTTTACATTCATGTATACTAATAACTAATAAAATAATTTGGTATGATAGTCCGCAAAGCCATCAGGGACGTGCAGGGTCACTGCCAAAAGCTTAGAACCACTCGTAATTTTGAAAGAAATTAAATGGCGGCTGGCTGCATACAAAACTTGGAACACGAATATCAGGGAAAAAATATAAGAAACTTATTATTGCCAATTCTACGAAATGAATGATTAATTACTGACAAAAAGTTCGGCATTTAAATTTTTTTTCCTAAAAGTCGCTGTCGTGCTGGTTTTTACGTTTTTTGGCGGACCTACTCTAGGCCTAGGTTTGTGGTTAAGTACCTGAGTTGCACACCCGGCGAGCTGCCGGGGTTTGTGGCCAATGGGTTAAGAGTGTTGCTGCCCTCATGAGATATTTAAAAGGGCAGAGCATCTGTATTTAAAACAAATATCAGTAAAACCTGTTTCTAAACAATGTAGTAATAAGGAGGTAATTAATATAAGATATAACTTACCTTTCTTGGGAGTGCTGATCCCCTCAAGAAATATTCAAGTCTACAGAATATGGCTGCCTTTAGAGTGCTGATATCCTCAAGAGATGTCCAAGTCCGGAATATCAGTTTTTTACACCAATAACTGTGAAGGTGTTAAATTTGTTGTCTCCTACGTACAAATTTCATGTTATTTAAAAAGATAACATATTTTCGTGAAAGCTAAGAACAGAACGATTAGAATTTTTGGAAAATACCGAAAAGTACCAAAGATAATAATAATAATAGTTTATTCCAGAATAAAAGTCAAGGCATTGATATTTGTGGCTAGATGAAAAGCGTGTGACATCACGATACATGCGCGGCATTACTGCAGCGCTGTCATTTGAATTATGATTTATGCTGCCTTTGATGTCTTGAGACACAATTAGTTGCATAGATTTTATTAATGCTCACTTCGTAATTTTTAAATATATACATTATTACCAAGAAAAAATTCTAAACAACCTCAGTAACTATGCTGATGTAAAGAAAGGTGGGAAACCAGTGTAGGGGAATGTTTATCCATTCAAATGATCCACGGGTTCAGAGTTAGAATGTGGCTGCCTTGAGAGTGTTTCTCCACTTTAGTGATATCCAGGGACATCTATACAATGTGGCTGGCTTGAGAGTGTTGCTCCACTTTAGTGATATCTAGGAACAGAAAATGAATGTGTTAGTTGAGTGTAGGTCTCTCCTCAGTGATGTCCAGGAACAGAAAACTGTAGATAAAACAAATAACATCTATTTTAAATACCTAAATAATTTCGCTGGCTACTTAATTACTTAGCTCTGCAGGTTTTTTAACACTAAATAACATTTTGACATACAGTCAGTTCAGAGAGACAAGTTTTTTTATTTTTTTATTTATTAAATTACAGAAAAACATTTTGTACAAGAATTTGTATACCCACAAAGCTGTCATATAGCAGCTTGTCTGCAGGTTCTAACAATTTAAACATTCATAATAAGATATCTAAGAAAAAATTTGTAAATACATTTAAAGTTTTAAGGAAACATTAGAATAGATAGTAATATTAGATAATTTAACTTACAACTATAAATATATAAGATATTTCAATATACCTACCTAATAAAAGATATGTAGGCAGCTATATTAAGATATACAAAGATACATGGAGTTTTCGTTCATTAACCATAGTTTTATCATTTTAGGACTTAGTCTCTCATTTTTTTCAAATTTTATGTTATTATTGATTTTATTGAAAATCACTGGTATTAGATATTCAAGAGTACGGCTTCCATATTTATTTAATATTCGAGGAGTTTTTAGGCCCTTTCCTTCTCTAAATCTTGTGGTATGTTTGTGTACAAGTAGGTGTTTGTAAGGGCTTTCCCCCATATTATCCATAATAGTAGTGAACCAGTGGAGACCTTTTATTGTAAGTAGGCTCTCTGAGCCATACAGTAATTTTAAGTTATGTCTCTGTTTGTAAATCTTAGTTGTGACAATTTTTTTTATTATGGTGGTTTGTAAATTTTCAATATATTTAATGTAAGTAGTGCTTGCATGACCCCAAGTTCGAATACCATATCTAAGGATGGATTCGACCATAGAAAAATATATGAGTTTAAGAGTACAATGAGGCAAAATAAATTTTAATTTGTAAAAGTTACTAGCTAAGGATCTGAGCTGGTTACAAATTTTAGCCACTTGTTTATCCCACTTAAAATTGTTATCAACAATTATTCCCAGATAAGTATATTCATTTGTGAAATCTATTTTTTCACAGTCACAAACATTAACAATTCCTCTATGTATACAGTTAAAGCTATGAGCGGTTATTTTAGGAACATTCCACATTTTCAAACTTGGAGATTTTATGTACATGCATTTGGTTTTTTTAACATTAATAATTAATCCTACATCATGAGCCCATTTGAGAAGCTCGTTAAAATCTCTTTGCAATTCTTGTATAGCAATTTCAGGATTTTCATTTGATACAACAAGAGCAGTATCATCAGCAAAAATGAATCGACGAGCTTTTTTGAAAATCTTACACATAGCAATTACATATATAATATATAATTTTGGACCTAGAATTGACCCTTGCGGTACTCCTGATTTGATGTATCTTGATTTACTAATTATATTTAAAATCTTCACACTCATTTTTCTATTTGACAAATAGCTTTTAAAGAATAAGAGGAGTTTACCCCGGATCCCTATAAATTCAAGTACTTTAATTATTTGTATATGGCTAAGTGTGTCGAAGGCTTTTGAGAAATCAATAAATAGAACCAATACATGTTGTTTACAGTTTAGTTGTGAATTTATATGATTAGAAAATTTTTCGAGCAATTTATCGCAACTTTTATTTTTTTGAAAGCCATACTGGCATTCATCAATAATACTCAGCTTATTTAAGTATTTATCTAGATTTATTGATATATATTTTTCTAAGATTTTTTCTAATGCAGGAAGTAAGGAAATCGGTCTGTAATTGTTTATTAAAGAGTGATTTCCATTTATAAAGATATGCCTTACAATGCTATATTTTAGTTCATCGGGAAATATGGCCCGTATCAATTATTCTGTTAATTAAGTGGGCGATTATAGGACTAAGTAATTTCACATGTTTTTTCAAATCATACATACGAATTAAATCTATGCCTGGAGTCTTGGAATTTTTCATACCTCCGATAATTGATTCGATTTGCTTTGTATTTGCTCGTGGTAGATACATTGTGTGGTTTAAATATTCCGGCGTGTATTCTGACGCTCGGACATCACATATATGTAATAACTTATTTACCCCCTCATCAAAAAAGTCTGCAAAATTTTCTGCCACTGCATCTTTAGATTTGGATTTTAAAAAATATTTTGATATGACTTCATCACAACCGGATTTATCTTTCCTTCCTAAAGTTTTATTAATTTCATTCCATGTTTTTTTAATGTCTTTGAAACAGTGATTAAATTTATAGTTATAGTATAATTTTTTTGTGTTTATTATTTGTTTATTTAATTTATTTCTGTATTTTTTGAAATCGATTTCATATTTTTTGTTGTTTGGCGAGTTTTTCCATTTCCTCCAAAGAGTATCTCGTGTATTAATATTTTCAATGAGGCTATCATTCATCCAAGTTTTTTGATAATTGCGATATTTTCTATTAAATTTTGTGATGTTACTTAGTTCATAAATATTTTTAAATTTCGATTTCATTTCTTCGTACAATACATTTGGTTCAGATAATTTTAGCATTTCATTCCAATCAGTGATTGAAATAAATAGATTAACTTTTTTTTCAGAGAGTGCAGTATAGTACTCAGTGTGCGATTTGTCTGAAATGTGTTTGTCGAAGTTAGAGAAATAAATCGTCGTTGCAATTAGGTAGTGGTCAGCTATTATTGTTTCACATACGCACGAACTGATTTCTATGGTCTCCCTCTCTCTTATATAAATATGGTCTAGGCAAGTAGCCGTTATATAGTTCGACAATACTGCTTCTCGTGTCACATCGAAAATAGTTTTGACCAATCCGACGTTGGCCTTCGACGAAGGTTTTCGTATTGGATTACAATCGGTTTGAGTTCATTTAAAATGTTTATGTTTGAATCGCCAAGTAC
This sequence comes from Glyphotaelius pellucidus, assembly GCA_936435175.1. Taxonomy (NCBI): domain Eukaryota; kingdom Metazoa; phylum Arthropoda; class Insecta; order Trichoptera; family Limnephilidae; genus Glyphotaelius; species Glyphotaelius pellucidus. The sequence continues at coordinate 9,073,693 of OW386563.1, read as the reverse complement.
TAAAATGGAATCTTTAATGTCAATATTGCACAATATAGTTTCAAGTTCATGGAGAAATAATTTTTTATTTGTGTTTGGAGGTCTATACAATGCCAATAGATGTATACGTTTATGTTTGTAAATAGAAATAGTGCCGTAAACGCATTCAAAATTTGTTGTTACTATATTTATTTTATCGAATGTAAGATGATCCTTCACGTATACAATAATTACGCCACCCGATCTTTTTGTACGACAAAAATAGTAAGAGTTGAAACCCGATATTTTGTAGAGATTTACATTATTTTCATTTATCGACGTTTCACATAGCGTTATTATGTCAATATTTCGCAAAGAACTAGAAACTGTTAGGAGGAAAGTATCAAAATGTTTTGATAAGGATCGAATGTTAAGGTTAATGGCAGTTATATTATTAATTCCTAATACATGTTTATTTGACCAATTTTCAAAATTGTGAGTACGTTCATAATCAATTTCTGCTATGTCAAAATCTCCGTTAAAATCACCCATACTGAATAATATTTAAATATGCGGGAATAGTATGTAAACATGTGTGAAGATTTATAAAGGCAAATTATAAATATCAATGTTTTTATAGCAGTTTTTATGTTGCTAAGAGCAATTGCACCAGTCTGAGACAAATCCAAAATATGCTTTTCTGCACTTTAAAAACGAGTTTTCCTTAATAAAACTACGGGTGTATCGCATTTTTCGTTTGACCTAATTATGAATAAAATATTAAATTATTCAACGATATAATATATATTCTTTAAGTTTTTAATACTTGGAAGAACATTTTAGGCAAAATTATAAAGTTTACCAAAAAAATCAAATATTCAAATTATTATTTCGTCATTTTATTCAATGATAGACACTGTAAATAATATCTGGTTATTAAAAAATCTAATTTTTGGCAAAATTTTAGTTAGCCATTTTGTCACTCACCGACGAATGTATTATATATAACTTATAACCGAAACAGTCACAAATATGCAAATTAAATTATTACACAACATGAAAAGATTTGGAAGTGTTACTCCCTTCAATGATATTTTAGGAACTTCTTGTCTTTTATGTAAAATGAATAACTATAAAGGTACAATATTTTGTTGAAAAATTTTTGCTTTTAACTTCGAATAAAGCAATAATTAAATTCAACTGTGCGACGTTCATTAAAAAAGACAGAACTCACCATCGGGTCTCATTGATATACTATAACAAACCTGCCTGGGAAGTGTTGCTCTCCTCAAGCGATGTCCCGAGACAGCTGCAGGGAGACGATGCTGCATTGAGGGCGCTGGTACCCTCAAATGACGGCCTTGTAAAAAGTATCTATGTTTGAAAAATTATTTGTAAATGAATAATATTTTAATGCTTAAGTGATATGATTTGAGATTCCAACAGCAGTATTATGTTTTATTGCATTTGATACGATCGTCATCTGAGCTGACTCAGGACGCTGCAAGGCAGTCTGAAGGGAGGGTTCAAGAGGAGGAAGCACTAACACAGCTTTTCACACAAAACAATAATGAGCATGAAGAAAATGTTTTAAAGCATGCACAATGGAATATAACATGAATATGGCAGGGTTTAAAATACAATTGTAGAACTACCTTGCAAAAGTTTTATCAAGTGATGACAGGTGCCAGATAAAGAAAATGGTGCTCCTCAAGTAATGTCATATAATGACAGTGACAAAACCACCTCAGGCGAATGAATCATCTAAGGTGGTTTTGGTGCTGATCAGGTGATGTCGAGGACAGAGATAGAATGCAAAGTGCGCTGGTTCACTATGCAGGATAGAGTAGGATTTTGTTCGGGTTAAGTGTATAAATTGCTCCCAGTGGTCGGTGACAGGGGTCTGTAGATGAAACAAATAATTATACGGGTATAATTAAATGTCATTAGTTAGTTAAGTTACAAAAAAAAGATTTGTTAAAAGGATGGTTTCTAAAGAAAAAAATGCAAAATTGCAACACAACTTATAACCGATTGATCAATCAACAATGAACACAATGAAACCAAATCGTAAAAGCTATTAGTAATTAAACCTGAATTAATTAACCTACCTTGGAAAAGTTGCTTCTTTTATGTGCCAAGAATAGAGTGTGGCTGGCTTGAGAGTGCTGATCCTCTCACGTGGTGTCCAGGGACATCAATAGAATGTCACTGGCTTGAGAGTAATGGTCCTTTCAAGTGGTGTCCAGGGACATCAATAGAATGTGACTGGCTTGAGAGTGCTGGTCCTTTTAAGTGGTGTCCAGGGACATCAGTAGGATGTAACTGGCTTGAGAGTGCTGGTTCTGTCAAGCGGTGTCCAGTGACATCGACAGAATGTAGTTGGCTTGAGAGTATAAATTGAAAACGTTTTCAGTGGTAAATTATTCAAGATTCTAACCGTTAAAAGTATAATGTTGCATTGCAGATGAAATAAATGTTGTATTGCATATGGCATCCGATGGACATCGATGATAATCGTCATCGCGGCTTTTCATCCAAAACAATACTGAGCATGGGGATAACCTGTTTTTTAAAGCATAAAACCTCTAATAACAAATGAACATCAGTCCGATTCGAGCCGCGGTCAACAGTGGTTGTGTGTACCTTACCTATTGCTTAGTGCCGTTCGCCCGTTCCCGTGCCTCATACAGATAAGAGATTATTGTTACATTTTATTTAATTCTGTTTATCGTATACTTATTTGTTTGCATTCCTACTTACGGCTAATCCGTTTTTGTTTGTACAGTCAATGAAATAGACTGCGTATTATTTTTTCAGTTTAATTTTTAAAAGTTAAGTTTTTTTTTATACAATGGAGGAAGACGAAGATAGACCTCCCGACCCAGGATCGATATTAGATTTTTCTGATTCGGAATCTACCACTAGCCAGGCTTCTATTACGCTTCCATCTCGTAAACGACGACCATCGCATAGCCTTTTCATCCCATCGAAAGTTAAAACTATACCGCCGATTCAACAAACCTCGACCCCTAACGACCTTAACCCCAATAGTAACACCCAGACAAGTACTTTAGCTAGCGATAATACAAAAAGTACTGACTTACTTTATCCTGCTTCCGCTTCCGGTCCTTTTATCGTAATTGTTCAGAGAACTGAACAAGGAAAACTTATTCATCCTTTAGATTTTGGAAAATTCTTATTTGACTCAAAAAATAATAACCTTGGTATTGTTAACGGTTCAATTAAACCGGAAGGGCGATATAAATTATCTATCGAGTTTAATACTGCCGCTTCCGCAAATGGATTTGTAAAAAAAATTGACTCGCTCTCAAACCATAAATATAAATCGTTCATCCCGTCATTTAACCTTACGAGAATGGGTCTTGTTCGAGGAATACCCACGGAGATCCCAGAGGCTGAAATTGTTGATGCTTTGAATAATTCCCAAGGAACCCCGAAAGTAATAAAAGCACGTCGACTGAACTACAAGGATTCTACTGATGGGAACACGATCTGGAAACCTTCCCAATCTGTTGTTGTTACATTTGAGGGACAATCCCTTCCGTCTCGTGTGTTTATTTATTATACCTCGCTTCCCGTCGAAGTTTATAAATTTCCAACTGTTCAATGCTTCAATTGCTGCCGGTTTGGACATACAAAATCCGTATGCCGCTCCCCTCCACGTTGTTACTTTTGCGGAGAAGGTCACCCATTTGATCAATGTCCAAAATCTTCCAATAATCCCATTTGCATTAACTGTTCGGGTGCACATACCGCGGTCAGTCTAGCCTGTCCGGAATTGACAAGACAGAGGAACATAAAACATAAAATGGCTACCGACAACATTTCGTACTTCCAGGCCTCAAAGTTATTCTCTCCTGCGAAAAAATCATTCGCAGAGATGACATCGTCCTCAGCTCCTTTCCAATCAACCACCTTTTTAAATTCAACGTCATCTTCTCACAGAGAAACCATTCTCAAGCCAGTCAAACCCAACCCAAAATATACTCCTTACCTTGATAAAAAACAATTGAATAATATTTTGACCAGCCCGAATGGGAATGCCAAATCTCGGACCCCCAATGGGTGTGCCATTAATAGTAATACATCCCCTCCTGCTCTCCCCGAAATATTGAATAATAATTCTTTTATACAAACTTTAATTACCCTTTTAATTTCTATCCTTACAAACAACAATACTGTACCGTCCAACGCTGCCGATTACATTAAATCTTTATTATCTTGCCTCCCCAATGACTTCGAAACTGAACAAAATTCTTCAGTGGAACAGTAGAAGCCTCTTCGCTAACAAATCTGACCTAATTCAGTTACTCGACGAACACGACGTTTCAGTGGCCGCCATTTCTGAAACGTGGTTAAAACCCTCCTTTCACTTAAGAATTCCGGGTTATTATTGTCTCAGACACGACAGACCGGATGGTAAAGGCGGCACGGCTCTGATAATCCATAATTCTATCCCGTTTAAACAAATAAATATACATACTCCCTCCGACGATATCCAGATAATAGCAGCTGTCTTATCTGATATCACAATATTATCAATATATATTCCTCCCTCTACCACTTTTATTGAAAATGAATGGGCACCAATCTTAACCCAGATTTGTTCCCCTTTTATGATCCTTGGAGATTTTAATGCACATTCCCCTTCTTGGGGTAGCAAAATAACAAATCGTTCTGGCCGCAATCTTTTAGATTTTATTGATACCCATAACCTATGTTTTTTAAATGACGGATCTCCAACCAGATTCACCCCCCCTCATCAACGGAAAAGTGCTGTTGATTTATCTCTTTGTTCATATTCGTTAGCATCTAAATGCTCTTGGGACATCCTAAACGATCCCCTCTCTAGTGATCATTTTCCAATTATAATCCGATTCCAACATCAATCTAACACTTATCCTCCACCAGTTAAAAATAATCTCAAATTTAGAATAAATGATGCGAATTGGAGCACTTTCTCTTCTGAACTAGATAACCTTATTAATTTAAAAAAAAAATCGTCCCCGGGAGACATCAGATTGCAATGTGAGACGTTTCCCTCTATGGTTATAAATGCAGCAGAAAAATCCATCCCGAAACGAAATGCGAACATTAAAATAAAACACTCTACTCCGTGGTGGGACGAGGAATGCACTCGCTCCGTCAACTCTCGTAAAAAAGCAATTTCCTCTTTTCGTAAGTGTATGTCACTAGAAAATTTTTTATCAGTTAAAAAAGCCCAGGCAGAAACCAAACGAATTTTGAAAAATAAAAAACGCGCTGGATGGCGGAAGTTCTGTGAGAACCTGTCTCCGGAAACTCCCCAATCTTCAGTTTGGTCTAGCTTAAAAAAATTCGGATCATCGTATTCTCCGCCGAGAACCAAGCATATATCAGAAGAAATTCTTATAGGATTTGCGGATAAAATAGCCCCCCCATCAGTGGCCGGATGTGAAGAAATGCCTTCTATTAAGCCATATCCATCTCACTCTAACTGGCTAGATGCTCCTTTCTCCATTGATGAGATGAAACTAGTAATAAGAACCCTTTCTGACTCTGCTCCGGGTCCCGATGGAATACTTAATAGTTTCATTAAATCATTTTCTGATATGGCGGTTGAATATTTCTTATCTCTTATTAATAATATGTTTGAAACAGGACTAATTCCGGATGATTGGAAAACTCAAAAAATCATTCCCATTTTAAAACCTGGAAAAAATCCATCTGAAATTTCGTCTTATCGGCCTATTGCTCTTTCATCATGTTTGATGAAAGTAGCGGAGCGGTTGATGAAGAACAGATTAGAGTGGTTTGTTGAAAGTCAAGATATTATCTCACCAAATCAGTATGGTTTTCGAAAAAAGAAATCTACAATGGATAATTTAAGTTTGTTCACAACTGATATCCGAGTTTCCCAATCCCTAAATTCTTATACATTGGCCACATTCCTTGACCTTTCATCAGCTTACGATGATGTTTTACTGAATGTTTTGAAAGAAAAGCTAATTAAAAAACAAATCCCCCCGAAATTAGTCCAATTTATTATTAATTTGCTCTCAGATAGGTCCATTATTATTGAGTCTTCCTCTAAATGCTTAAGGCGCAAACTATGGAGAGGTTTGCCCCAGGGTTCTGTTATTAGTCCTCTGTTGTTTAATATTTATATAAGCGACCTAGACTCAGTAATTCCTTTTTCTATCAAGCGTCTTTACTTTGCGGATGATATCCTTATATATTTGTTACATAAAAATATTATTCTTGCAGCTAAGGAAATGAATTTGGCTTTACAATATATTAAAAGCTGGTTGTCATTAAATGGGATGAATCTGGCGGCATCTAAAACAAGGGTCGTGGCTTTCACGCGCAAAAGAAAAATTCCCCAATTCTCAATATCTTTTGATAATGTGCCTCTACAAACCGCTACTCAAATCAAATTCCTTGGTCTTCTTTTGAACCATAAACTTTCCTGGCTTCCACACATTCAGATAATTTCTACAAAGTGTGAAAAGGGACTTAATATGATGCGAGCAGTTTCCAGAGTATGGTGGGGATCTCATCCTACCACTCTTAAATTAATGTATAATTCCCTAGTTCGGAGCCACTTGGATTATGGCTCATTTCTTTTTGACCCACTCCCTAAATATCTAGATAAGAAAATGGAAAGAATTCAATCAAAAGCCCTCAGAATGATTATTGGAGCTATGAAGTCTTCTCCAATTAATGCGCTTCAGGTGGAATGTGTGGAGCCTCCATTATATTTCAGAAGGCAATTCCTTGCCAATAAATATATTTTCAAGGCTTTATCGGTATCACATCATCCTATTAAACAAAGTCTTAATAGGTTAAGTGTTAATTTGAATTCTAACAAAAGATTGAGAGAAAAACAATGTTTTCCTCTCTTAATTAAAAGTTTTCATCTCTATAATTCTCTATCATCTTCCCTCCAATATCTTCAAGAAGTTCCCAATCTTCCTATATACAATATTCCATTTAAGGCAATCACTTTTATGCCGAACACAATAACATCAGTCTTTCGGAAGAATATTTTATCTTCCCCAAATAAATTTCAAAATGTGGATGATTGCTTTAAAAGCATAGTGGCTTCGAAATTCCCTGGATTTTCCATCCTTTTCACGGATGGTTCCAAATTTGAAAATAAAAGATGTGGAGCATCTATATATAGTCCAGAATTCAACATCAATCTCACTTATAAATTACCGAAAGAAGCTTCCATATTTACAGCCGAATGTTTTGCAATTGAACAAGCGCTAAATCAAATTCAGGTTCTCAACATTCATCGAGCCTTACTATGTACTGATTCGCTAAGTGCTCTAACTAAAATTAGGTCAAATATTTTACGTTATCCGGAAGACAATATTATATGTAAAATAAAAAATCTTCTCAATTCTCTTAGTGAATCTGGGTTTGAGACGATATTGGCCTGGGTCCCTGCCCATTTGGGTATCGAGGGTAATGAGATGGCCGATTTTCTCGCCAAATCTGGTTCAGATTCCGGAACTATTCCACTAAATTTTAGAATTCCTATATCCGATGTCTTTCCGATTCTTAAATCCAATATGACTCGTGCCTGGGAAGAAAATTGGGCAGTCTCCAAAATAAGAACTGGATCTTTCTATGCGGGAATTCAAAACCATATCCCTGCTAAGCCATGGTTTCACGGTAAAAAACTTTCAAAACGATTCATTTCATGTATCTCGAGAATGAGAATTGGCCACTGTTCAATTGCATCTCACTTGTCTAGAATTAGAGTTTTAGATGATCCGTTCTGCCAGTGCGGTGTGGAAGAGGAAACCCTCGACCACGTTTTCTTTAACTGTAAAAACCATTCATCTTTCAAGAACATATACCGCCTGCTTATTAAAATCACACACCAGTCCCCCCTTAACATTTCATACCTTTTATCTCTTAACAATTCTCGTGTTCATACAGCTTTATGTAAGTTTATTAACCTGAATGAATTCAATATTTAATTTGTTTTAGTGATCTAAATGAGTCCAATATTTAATTTGTTTTATTATTTTCCCATTAGATTAACCGAAATTTCTTATCCATTTTAAATATTACCGGCACAAAGCACTCTCTCCAGGGTGAATTGCCTAAAACAAAAAAAAAAAAACAAATGAACATAGCAGAATTAAAAAAATAATCGTAAACCTACCTTGAAAAAATCTGTCAAGTGATGACAGGGGTCAGAGATAAAATGAGGCTGCTGTGAGAGTGCTGGAAAAACAACCTAAATTGGTTTGGTGCTGTGCTGGTCCCTTCAAATGATGTCCAGGGACAGCGATAGAAAGTGGCTTGGTTGAGAGTATTGGTCCTCTCGAGTGGTGTCCAGGGACAATGATAGAATGAAGCCGCCTTGAGGGTCTCCTCAAACGGTATCTTCATAAAAATATCTATGAAAAAAAGTCATAATGAAAAATATATTCTGTGAATTATTATTTAAGATTTTAAGTAAGTATTTTCCGGGATCAGAGACTTGTAGATGAAACAAATTTCAACCAACCAATTTTAAATAAAAAAATTACTTGCAATTTAAATACAAAGTTCTGTAGATTTTGTAGATCAAATAGTGTTTTGCCATAATTATTTTATCCAAACAATATTAAATAGTCTTTGGAGTGCTACTCTTCCCAATGATAGCCGAGGGATAGAAAACTTCCATTCGTTAAAATGAATGTCAATGAAGGTAAATATATTTTTGAAAAGTTTGTGTTTTTAACTTCAAACAAAGCATTCAATTAATTCAACTGTGTGACATACGTTAAAAAGAGACAGTTTCCACTGATAAAATATATTAAACCTGCCTTGAGAGTATTGCTCCCCTCAAGCGATGTCCCAAGACAGATGCTGCATTCAGGGCGCTGGTACCCCCAAATAATGTCTTCGTAAAAAGTATCTATGTTTGAAAAATTCTTTGTAAATAAATAATATTTCGAGTGATATGATGTAGCCTTAAGTATTATGTTGTTTAGCAGATGACACAATCACCATCAGAACTGATGATGGACACTGCAAGGCAGTCTGAGCGAGTTCTTACGAGCGGTGCGTGTGCTATGCGCATGAAGCTCGAGTCGCTTATAAGTATTTCTTGTTAGTAAGTAGATTTGAAAGCATGGTTTATAAAGCAATGGTAAACCTGCCTCATAAAAGTTGCCTTTGTCAAGTGAAGGCAAGCGTCAGGGATAGAATGTGTCTGGCTTGAGAGTTTGGATCCCCTCGAACGGTGTCTTTGTAAAAGTGTCTATGAAAAAGAAAGAGTAAATGAAAATATGATCAGTGATTCAATATTTAAGATTCTTATAGCCAAAAGTATTGTGTTCTTTGAGACAATCGATGATAATCGTCATCGTAGCTTTTCATCCTAACACATACTGAGCATGAGAAAAACATGTAATAACAAATTAACATAGTAGGGTTTAAAAAATAACAGTGAACCTGCCTTAAAAAAGTTCTGTCAAGTGAAGACAGGGGTCGGAGGTGAATGTGGCTGTTGTGAGCTTAAAAAAAAAAAAACAGCTTACTGTTTTGGTGCTGATCCCCTAAAATAATGTCCTGAGACATCGATAGAATATGGCGTCGTTGAGAGTGCTGGCCCCTAAAGTGGCTACCAAGGACATCACTAGAATGTGGCTTGGTTGAGAGTGCTGGTTCTCTCGAGTGTTTTTCTGACATGGCTAGAATGTGTCTTGGTTGAGAGTACTTGTCCCTCAAGACGAGTCCAAGGACATCGCTAGAATGTGGCTTGGTTGAGAGTGTTGGTTTTCTCAAGTGGTGTCGAGGGACGTCGGCGGAATGCGCTGGTTTGAGAGGGCTGGTCACCTCGTGTAATTTTCAGGAACAATGGTAATGAACATTTTTGTAGAGTGTAGGTCCCTCTTCAGTGATACCCAGGAACAGAGATCTAAAGATGAAACAAATTACAACTAATAAATAAATTACAGCTGTTTAAAATAAATAATTTCTCTTGTGATAGAATTACTAAGCCCAGCAGAATTATAAAATCAAATATTGTTTAGACATGTTATGTAATCTGAACAATATTAAACATGAAGGTTTGAACACTTCAAGAAACATATTGGTAGTGTTACTCCCATCAATGGTAGTTCAGGGTATACTTGTATAAATGAATTCAATCTATGAAGATATTTTTAGCGAAGATCTGTGATTTTGTCTTCATACAGAGCATTTATTAAATTCAACTGGTGACCTTCAAAGATAGTTTTCACTGAAAAAAATTGTTAACCTGTCTAGGGAATGTTGCCCTCTGAAGCGAAGTCATAAGACAGAGTGCCAGTTCCCTCAAGTGATGTTCAGCGACGGAGATAGAATGTAGCTGCCTTGAGAGTGCTGGTGTCCGCAAATTACGCCCTTGTTAAAACCGACCTGTTTAAATAAAAATTGTAATAAAGTGTTAAAAAAGCAAAGTTAAAAAGAAACAATAATTATAATAATATTTGTTATTAATTTCTTACACCATTACAAATTTGAGTTTATTACATATAAGAAATAACACCGTATAAATATAAAAAAAAAAAAATGTTTACAAATATTTATACATAAAAGAAATTTCATCTTATACAGCAATTTAAAAAAAAATTCAGGCAGTGGTGAAGATTTCGTCAATTTGGAGAGATTCTTTCAAGAATCAAAAGAATTTCCCTTTTGAATCTTTCCTCACCGACGCACAGTGGTTCAGGAGCAATATACTCCTCCCTACCGGGAGAACCATTGCCAGGTTAGTCCTTCAGGCAGGAAGATAGAATAATCTACAATGATGCTATCTAAGATAGTCATATTAAATAAAATGGATAAAATTTATCCAGACACCATCTAGATTGCATTTAGTTCGGGTTTGAATCTTGCAATCATATATAAAGATGGCAGCAAATAAAAATATGCATTAAGAAAATTAAGATATTATGGGTGGTTCTTAGTCGAAGTATGGTACAGTTAAAAGTGACCGAATTGGATATCGACACCTTAGCTCAGTGGTCAGAGCACTCGCCCTGAAAGAGAGAGGTCCTGGGTTCGAGTCCCAGAGGTGCCAATATCTTTTTCTGATTTTTCTGTTTCCAGATTTTCGATTGAGTTTCGCTCATAGTGTCTTCATTTAATTAACCCCCGACGCAAGGAGCGGTGTTATAAGTTTGACGTGTCTGTGTGTCTGTCTGTCGGTGGCATCGTAGTTCCTAAATGAATGGACCGATTGTGATGCAGTTTTTTTTGTTTGAAAGCTGACGTAATAGAGATGGTTCTTAGCTACAATTCATGAAAATCTGTTCAGGCGTTTCAAGGTTATCAGCCTTTTTTGTGTCGGGGGTTTCTTCAAATCTAACTAGATGATTGACATTAAGAGATACGTTAAAAGTTTGCTTTCATTGCACCAAATTGACAATTAATTGATATTATCTTGAAGAAAATTATAACAATCAATATTTTGAAAAAATTCTTCAAAAATGATCAAGTCATATTTCTCGTTAGTGACTAGCTGAAAACAATTAAAGCCGTTATTATTAAACTTGAACAAAAACTCTAGTGAACCTGCCTTGAAAAAGTTGCTTCTGTCAAGTAATGTCATTGGCCAGGGGTCGAAAGTGGCTGTATTGAGGGTGCCGATCTTTTCAAGTGATGTCTAGGGACATCGATATAGTGTGGCTGGTTTAAAAGTACTGGACCCCTCAGGTGATCTCCAGGGACATCGAAAGAATATGGGGTGTTTGATAGTGCTGGTTCCCTCAAACGGCGTCCTTGTAAAAATATCTATTGTTGAACAAAAGAAGTAAAAATAAAAATATTTTCAGTGTTTTATTATTTAGATTCTAACAGCCAAAAGTATTATGTTGTATTGCAGATGACATACCGATGAAAATGATCATTGCGGCTTTTCATCCAAAACAACACCGAGCGTCAGGAAAACCTTGTTAAAAGAATAAAACCTGGAATAACAAATGAACATAGCAAGATTTAAAAAATAATGGTAAACCTACCTTGAAAAAGTTCTGTCAAGTGATGACAGGGGCCAGAGATAAACTGTGGCTGCCTTGAAAGTGCTGGCAAAACAACCTATGCTGGTTTGGTGCTGTTTCCCTCAAGTGATGTCCTGGCACAGTGATAGAATGTGGCTGACTTGACAGTGCTGGTTTCCTTAAATAGTGTCCAGGAATATGGATACAATATGGTTTGGTTAAGAGTGCTGTTTAGACAAGTGGAGTGAAGGAAAATTGATGAAATGTGGCTTGGTCGATAGTGCTGGTCTCGAGTGTTGTCCAAGGACATCGCTAGAATGTGGCTTGGTTGAGAGAGTTGGTCCTTTCAAGTAATTTCCAGGAACAAAGAAAATGAACGTGTTTGTAGAGTGCAGATGTCTTCTTAGTGATACCCGGGAGCAGAGATCTGTAGATGAATCAAATTACAACTAATAAATAAATGACAGCTGTTTAAAATAACTAATTTCACTTTTTTTATAATCACTAAACTCAGCAGGATTTTTTAATCAAATGACATACGAGTAGTATACTATCTGAACAACGTTAAACATGAAACATGAAACGTGTTCGGAATGTTACTCTACTCAATGGTAGTTGAGGGACAGAGTATATTCTTTAAAAATGAATCCTAAATGAAGGTTCAATATTTTTAGGGATGATCTGTGTTTTTGTGTTCATAATTATTAAATTCAAAGACAATTCTCACTGATAAAATGTAATGAACCTGCCTAGGGAGTGTTGCCCCCTCAAGCGAAGTCATAAGACAGAGTGCTAGTTCCCTCAAGTGATGTTCAGCGACGGAGATAGAATGTAGCTGCCTTGAGAGTGCTGGTATCCGCAAATGACGTCCTCGTTAAAAGGGTCTGTGTTTGAAAAAACAGTGAGTTACTAAAAATATTTTTGGTGGCAGGATTTATCAAAGATTCTAACTGCCAAAAATATTATATTTTAATGCAGATGACAAATGGTCTGATGTCGGATGCTGCAAGGCTGTCTGAGGCATTGGCTCAAAAGTAGAAAGCGGGATTGCGGTTTTTTACCCAGAATAGCAACGGGCAAGAGAAAACCATTTTTGTTTTTGGGGTGTTATGCCGTGTTGCGCTACCTCCTTTATTAGCCAACGTTTCAGACAGCGCTAGTGTCCATCATCAGGGCAGATGTGTGACACAGGATACATCTGCCCACATGATGGATATAGGATACATCTGTCCGAAACGTTGGCTAAAGAAGGTGGTAGCGCAACACGGCATAACACCCCAAAAACAAATCACACAAATACTTTTGGCCATGAAAATCTAAAATCATATCCAAGAGAAAACCTGTTTTTAAGCCGTATTAAGCCGTGTAAAACAAAAGTAAACCTGCCTTGGAAAAGTTTCTTCTGCCAAGAGATGACAGGTTCAGAGATAACTTGTGTCTGCCTTGAGAGTGCTGACAAAACAGCCTAAGATGGTTTTAGTGCTGGTCCCCTCAAGTGATGTGGAGGACAGAGACAGAATGCAGCTGGCTTGAGATTGCTCCCCAATGATTGGTGACATGTATCTGTAGGTGAAACAAATTATCTTAACAAAACGGTAAAATTAGTGCCAGTATCAGATTTAAATAACTCTGCAGCTATGATAAAATGCAATTAGTTAAAAACATTCACCAAAACACCGCTGCAAAAGGCAGAAGGCAGAAGGCAAACATGTCTAATAAGAGAATAAAGCAATGAACACAAACATGTCTAATAAGAGAATAAAGCAATGAACACAAACATGTCTAATAAGAGAATAAAGCAATGAACAAAGAAAACCTGTGTTTTAAGCTACCGATACACTAGTCACCGATGAGCACTAAACGCATTATTTATTTAATTATTAACCACCATTTTTGTGGCATTGCCACAGTAAAAACCTCATTGATTTAATAAATTAAATTAAAATTAATGCCTCTTTGTTTGTCCCTTATGCGTTCTTAAACCATTGCTTTCTCGTTTATTCTGTTCATTGAGCTATGGCGTTTTGAAATTTGTTTATAAATTTTGTTATTGGTAGCTCACAAGTTGGTTGAAAAATTGGTGTATTTTATATAATTTAGCAGCAAGGCGAGAAGGAGGGAGGGGGAGAGAAGGGGGAACGGGGACGAATGGGAAAGGACACGCAGGGAGAAATCATTTATTTATTAAAGTGGCATTACAATGTATGACGGGAAATCGCTAGTTAATATATATCCTTCTGGTATTACGTAGTAGAATCTGAAAGCTTATCAATGCAAGTAGTTCTGGACTGCCAAATAATGCATCATTTAGAATTTGAAACAAGAACACCTAAGCTTAAAGCATTAAGGCGCCGTATCTGACCGCGAAAAGAAGAAGATGGAGAGGTATGTAATTACGAATGTTGGAGAGAGCGCGCAAATATTTCAAACGATAAAATTGAAGCGAAAATTAGAGCAAAAATCTCGTGGGTGTTGTCTAAAACAACATTCAAAGAAACGCTGTGAATTTTTTCATACATATAACTTGTCAAATAATAGAGACAGGCTTGAAAATAAAAAATTTCGGAGCATACTTTGCGATTTTTTTCTATCGATGGAATTTCAAATAATTTGCATTTTAGCATGGGAATTGTATAGATATTATCTTCAAAAATAACATATATTTTTTTAAGAACTTAAAAACTTCAAATGTTCAAGGGGTATGCAAGAAATCGGTAGAAATTCGGATAACGGCGGCTTAAGAGGAACGGCTGCACGGTTTTTTTCATAGAAAATTTAATGTTGGATAGGAGGTCAAAATACCCAACAAAATTGAATAATATTTTTTTCAAAATCAAATACTTGGCACGAATTTGTGCTACTCTATTTATTTGTGTTTTAAATAATAAAATACAGGCCATGAAAGTATTCAATTTTGCTTTCTTTAGTTTGAATTCTTTTGTCAGTTAATTTTAATTATTAAAAAAATTCCTAGCCTTATCTACTGTTATTAAAATAAAAAATAAAATATCGAAAAAAATAGTTTTTTTGTGTAGTATCGTTAATATATATATGACATATTTTTGTTTTAAAAGGGTAATTTATAATTTAAATTTACGCTCATCCAAATGTTTTTCTTTTATAGTTTTATTCTCTATTTTATGTGTCATCATAGTTTTATATAAATAGACTAAAATGATGTTTTTGAAATGTTTAACTTACCCACAAATAATGACGCAAGTTGCTTCTAAAATCATTAAATATTTAAATCTCTAATGGCCTTTATTTAGTTATTTATAAGCCAAATAAAGTAGTACATATCCATATTTAGATATTTGATGTACATTTTTATTACAAAAATATTTTTTATTATTATTATTATAGTACTCACATATAATTTAGCTTTCTATTGGTGAAAGAATTTTTAAATTCGTTTTACTGTTTTATGGGTGAAAGGGTAACAAAAAACACTTATAATATTAGTAAAGAAATGTAGATTGGTATGTGACTTTATTTTTTTTTCATTATCAGGAATTGTATTTAAAAAACGTAAGGTGAGCCATATTCATAACTTTTTGTTTTTTTATTTATTTATTTTTTTACATGAGTTGGGGATGCTGTGTGGAGGGTTTTTTAAAGAAAAGGAAGGGAAGGAGAGTTCTGGGAAGGAAAAGGGTTTAAGGGGTGGGTAGGAATCTGGGGTTAAGTGTGTCCTGGTCATCCGCCTCCAAGACCTAGACAAACCTCACCCCATGAACCCGGGCACCCCTGCTAAATCACCAGCGAACCACTTGGGGTGACCTATTTCAGAGGTGTTGGTTATCCAATAAAGGTTACCGGGGCGGCGGTACCCATTCCAGCCTCCCAAATTGTAAATTTTATGTTTGCATTAAAAATTTTTATGTTTAAAAAGATATTATGTTAATTTCTAGTAATTAAATTTGTAAGCGTATTTCATCACCTTTCGAAAACAGTTTGAGTTTTCGGATATATTCAAAAATATTTAATTTATTTGGATTTTAATGACAACGGAAATATTTTAACCTTCTGACAAAATGTGCCGGAGGTCTGAGGGATCATAGCCTTAATTAATACACTTTTTTTTTAAAAGAAAGACAAACATTCCCGGGTTACGAATAATCCAACAATGTTTGTAATTCTCCAACTACCACCACACTAAGCGGAAAATGTTGCTTGTGTCGTGATGAAGGATTTAGCCAGCCAAAAAATTGAACACGCGACGCCCGGGTGGGATCGAAATGCGATGCCCACTCAGCCACAGACCGGTCAAACATAAACTTTAATATACTTGCCTTGGAAAAGTAGATTCTGTCAACTGACGTCATTGGCTAGGGAGAGACAGTGCCTGGCTTGATAGTGATCTTATCAAATGGTGTCCAGGGACGTTGACAGAATGTGGCTGGCTTGAGAGTGCTGGTCCCCTCAACTAATGTCCAGGGACACCGATAGAATGTGGCTGGCTTGAGAGTGCTGGTCCCCTGAACTAATGTCCAGGGACACCGATAGAATGTGGCTGGCTTGAGAGTGCTGGTCCCCTCAACTAATGTCCAGGGACACTGATAGAATGTGGCTGGCTTGAGAGTGCTGGTCCCCTCAACTAATGTCCAGGGACACTGATAGAATGTGGCTGGCTTGAGAGTGCTGGTCCCCTCAACTAATGTCCAGGGACACCGATAGAATGTGGCTGGCTTGAGAGTGCTGGTCCCCTCAACTAATGTCCAGGGACACCGATAGAATGTGGCTTGGTTGAGAGGTCAAGTATTATCCAGGAACGGAGAACGAATATATTTGTTGAGTGTAGGTCTGTCCTCAGTGATGCCCAGGAACAGAGATCTGTAGATGAAACATAATTCAAATTACCTTTTTTAAATAAATCATTTTAATTAAAATCGATTTAATTACTAAGCTCTTCAGGATAATTAGAATTTTGTTTATTTAAATATACCATCAAAAAAATATTAAAAATGCAGATTTAATTAAACATAATGAAATATCTTAGTAGTGCTACTCTCCCCAGTGGTAGTCTAGAGAAAGAAAACTTGTATTTAAAATTAATATCAACGAAGGTACATATTTTTTTGAAAGATCCGTTATTTTAAAATCAAGCAAAGCATTCAATTAATTCAACTGTGTGACATGCATTAAAAAGAGACAGTTTGCACCGATAAAATAGAAAAAACCTGCCTTGGGAGCGTTGCTCCTCTCATGCGATGTCCCGAGACAGATGCTGCATTGAGGACGCTGGTAACCTTAAATGATGTCCTCGGAAAAAGTATCTGTGTTTGAAAAATTCTTTGTAAATAAATATTTTTTACAACTATATGATTTAGCCTAAAGTGTTGTTTTGCAAATGTTGTTTTGCAGATGATAAAATCGCCATCAAAACTGATGATGGACACTGCAAGGCAGTCTGAATTATTGGCTCAAAAAAAAGAAGCGCTAAAGCATCTTTTTGCATTAAAAACATCGGGGAAAAGAAAACCTATTTCTCAAATGGAGGAAGGAGTTTTTAAAATAAGTAAAGCATGGTTTAAAAAAATAGTAAATCTACCCTATAAACGTTGCTTCTGTCAAGTGACAACAGGGGCCAGGGATAGGAATAGCTAAAATTGTCAAGTGAAGGCAAGCGTCAGGGATAGAATGTGGCTGGCTTGAGAGTGCTGGTCCCCTCAAACGGTGTCTTTGTAAAAATGTCTATGAAAAAAAAGTGTAAATGAGAAATATTTTCATTGATTTATTATTTAAGATTGTAATAGGCAAAAGCATTGTTTTCTATCGTAGATTATATAAACGTCATCCGATGGGCATCATAGATGGGTGATAATCGTCATCACGGCCTTTCATCCAAAACAATACTGAGCATGAGGAAAAACCTGTTTTAAAAGCATGAAACCTGTAATAACAAATGAACATAGCGTTTCAAATAATATTAAACCTACCTTGAAAAAGTTCTGTCAAGTGAAGACAGGGGTCGTAGATGAAATTTGGTTGCTTTAAAAGTGCTGGCAAAACAACCTAAGCTTGTTTGGTTCTGATCCCCTCAAGTGATCTCCAGGGACAGTGATAAAATGTGGCTTGGTTTAAAATGCTGATCTCTCAGTGGTATCCAGGGATATTGATGGAATATGGCTTGGTTGAGAGTGCTGGTTCACTCCAGTAGTGTCGAGGGACATCGGTAGTGTGTGGCTGCTTTTAGAGTGCTGGTCCTCTCCAACAGTATCTTTGTAAAAATGTCTAAGAAAAAAAATGTGTAAATGAAAATTATTTTCTGTAATTAATTAATTAAAATTCTAACAGCTAAAAGTATTGTGTTCTAATCTTCTATTGGAAATGGCACAAACGACATCCAATGAACAACATGGATGATAATCGTCATGGCGGCTTTTCATCCTGAAAACCTGTATTTAAAGCATAAAATCTGTAAGAACGCTTGAACAAGGCAGGGTTTAAAAAACAATAGAAAACCTACCTTGAAAAAGTTCTGTCAAGTGAAGACAGGGGTTGTAGATGAAATTTGGTTGCTTTAAGAGTGCTGGCAAAACAATCTAAGCTGGTTTGGTGCTGGTCCCCTCAAGTGATGCGCAGGGACAGCGATAAAATGTGGCTTGGTTAAGAGTGTTGGTCCCTCAGTTTCCAGGGACATCGAGAGAGTATGGCTTGGTTGAGTGCTGGTACCCTCAAGTGGTCTCCAGGAACATTGACAGAATATGGCTTGGTTGAGAATGCTGATCTCTCAGTGGTGTCCAGGGACATTGATAAAATGTGGCTTAGTTGAGAATGCTGATCTCTCAGTGGTGTCAGGGGCATTGATAGAATGTGGCTTGGTTGAGAATGCTGATCTCTCAGTGGTGTCCAGGGACATTGATAAAATGTGGCTTAGTTGAGAATGCTGATCTCTCAGTGGTGTCAGGGGCATTGATAGAATGTGGCTTGGTTGAGAATGCTGATCTCTCAGTGGTGTCAGGGGCATTGATAGAATGTGGCTTGGTTGAGAATGCTGATCTATCAGTGGTGTCCAGGGACATTTATAGAATGTGGCTTGGTTGAGAATGCTGGTTCTCTCGAATGTCGAGGGACATCTGTAGTATGTGGCTGGCTTGAGAGTGCTGGTATCCGCAAATGACGTCCTTGTTAAAAGTGTCTGTTTGAAAAAAAGTAATTTAATAAAAATATTTTCAGTGGTAGGTTTTATTAAAGATTCTAACAGCCAAAAGTATTATGTTTTATCTGACAACCTAATCGTCATCTGACCAGATGATGGATGCTGCAAGGGTGTCAGAAGCGTTGGCTCAAAAGTAGGAAGGGGTATTGCGTCTTTTAACCCAGAAGAGCAATGGGCAAAAGAAAATCTGTTTTTAAAGTGTGAAATTTGTAACTAAGTGTTAAAAAAGTTGTGTCTAAAAAACAATACTAAACCTGCCTTGTAGAAGTTGCTTCTGTCAAGTGATGATAGGGCCAGAGTTAAAATGTGGCTGCCTTAAGAGTGCTGGTAAAACAGCTGTGGTTTTGGTGCTGGTGATGTAGAGGACAGAGACAGAATGCAGATGGCTTGAGATTGCTCCCCAATGATCGTTGACAGATGTCTGTTGGTGAAATAAATTATTATTACATAACATTAAAATAAATAGTACCCGTATTTGAAATAAATAAAAAAATCCATATTATAAAAAAATATACACCAAAACACAGCTGCAAAAGCAGAGGGAAAACACGGCTTATAACAAAATAAATCAAGAACACAATGAAAACCTGTGTTTGAAGCTAGTCACAGACAAGATTATGTTATAGTATGTTTTACTCATTTAAGTATTAACTACATGTTTGGCGGCTATTACGTAAAAATTATACAACATTATTTATAAGTGAACTGCTACATTAAAAATCTTATTGATATAATAATCTATATTAATCCATACTAATATTATAAATGCGAAACTGCTCGAGTTTGTTTATGACCTTTTCAGGCATTAACCAATAAAAAGACTTTAAAAATTCATTCACCAATAGAAAGCTAAATTATATGCGCAGACTATATGTTGTATATGATGGTAAGCTCTGGCGTTATGAAATTTTAAATATTAATATATTATATTTGTTATACGTTTTCTGTCGCTAACAAAAGCGAGTTAATTGCAAATGTCAGAAAAAAATCATTCCCATGGAAACAATGTTGATATATTTGTGGGCTCTATGCTGGTAGGTACTCAGCCCCCTGGTCAGCTACTGCACCAGAAAATTCAAATATTAGAATATGTTTTGTTTTTATTGGACAAGCTGGAATAAATGTCAGATAAGGTTCCTACATTAAACGTATAATTCGTAACGATTATAAAGACTGAATAATAAATAGTGTAATTTTGTATTATATTAACAAACTTCCAAATATTTAATTAAAAATAAACTTCCAAAATGTTTGTAAGCGCGTAAATTCCGAACGAATGATCAAAATTGGATAATTCTTTTTTTTCTTTGTGAAATTCAGGTGGCAGGCTAGATGTTTGAAAACTGAATGTAAGGGAATGAATGTATGGAATGCGGGAGGGGGTGGGGTGGGGAGGAGGGGGGATAATTGATAAATTCAACCGCTACAGTAATTTCCCGTAATACCATGCGAGCCAAGCCGCGGGGAAAAGCTAGTAATTAATAAATCAAAAAATATTCTTCTTGTGTTATCAAGTATATCAATGCAAGTAGTTCTGGACTGTTAAATGCATCATTTAGAAAATGATACATAAACACCAAGTCAATGAAAGTCTTTCTGTCCAACATTTAAAATATATTCGTATCATTTAAAAGTAGTTAAAAAAAATTGCTGGAATACCAATTTTAAAATATTTCAATAGCTTTTACCTGAATAATGTAATATTTGTAAGCCTTTGTTAGATATTTCCGTTATGTGGTCAAATGAAAGATTTGATTGAAAAAAGATGCCCAAGTCTATAATTTCTCAAGAGCAGTGTCATCAATTTTGTAATTAAAGATCACTGGATTTTTTATTTGAGAAAATCTGACTAGATTTTTGACATTATGAGACACACTAAAAGTTTGTTTTCATTGCACCAAAATGACAGAATTACAACAATAAATATTTTGAAGAATTGTTCTGAGAATATCTCCCGTATGAGACTAGCTTAAAGCATCAAAGCTGGTTCACATTACGCTATCAAATATAAAAGATCATAGCACGCCAAATAACGCTCTCCATACAATCCCTTCAGACCGTTCACACCTAAGCGTTTTTAAGCGCAGATCAATCATAGACAATACACATCTCAGAAGTAACCGCTCCAGACGCGATATCCCAGAAGATAACTCTCCCCTTCTCCGACTTAAACAGGAGAGGGGGTCATTGTAATTACGGAGCTGCCTAGACCCGTGGATGACAGATGTCAAGTTGACAGATTTCAGTACAAAAAATATGCATTCCGTTGCCGCTCCCTAATTCGACTGACCCCCTCTCCTACCACAGGAAGAAATATTTGATAGCCTCGTGTGAAAGGACAAAAGATAAGCGCTCGCGAATCAACAGATATCTGCTCGCAGATTTATAGCTCAGTGTGAACTAAGCATTAAGAGGAACGGCAGTGCGGATTTTTTCGTACAAAACTTCATTTTGGATTTGAGGCCAAAATACAAAACTAACTAACTAACCATCACGCCGTTTCTCCGCAGGGGTAGGCAGAGAGGACAGACCGCCAAACAACTCGATCTTGGCACACACTCCTTGCTTCGTTCACATTCATACATCGTCTCATACATGCTCTTCTATCATTCTGACTCTTGACATCGCCCGACTCAAGTATCTGATTCACTTGGTCGTGCCATGTCTTCCTCGGGCGTCCCCGACTTCGTCTACCATTCACATTTGCGTCATATATTCTCCTTACACTCCTTTCCTCATTCATTCGCTCTACATGCCCAAACCATCTGAGTGTCCCTTTCTTAATCTTACACATAACGCTTACGTCAGCCTTGCATTCTTTGCGGATCTCCACATTTCTCACACGATCATACATGGTTTTACCACACATACGTCTCAGGGATCTCATTTCTACAGCATTCAGTCTACTTTCATCCTTTCTCTGCCAGTTCCATGCCTCACTGCCATACATCAGGGTAGGTACCAGCACTCCATTATGGAAGGCTAGCTTCACTTCTTTTGACAGATTTTTGTTGACGCCTACGGCGTTCAGTCCTCCATTAATGGAGTTACCGGTATTTACCCGTCTTTCGATATCTCTATCAGTCTTTCCATCTCTCGTAAACATACTTCCCAAATATACAAACTCATCCACCTGCTCCAAGTATTCGTCATTCACAACTATGTTGCACATTGTTTTCGTACTCTCTCTTTCAAATACCATCACTTTAGACTTACTTACATTCATCATTAACTCATTCTTCATACATACTTCGTTCATCCTAGACACGAGCGACTGTAGATCTTCCATACTGTTAGAAATCAGCACCGCATCATCAGCATACAACAGGCAACATACTTCCAGATCACTCAATTCAAATACAAAACCTAATTGATTAATTATTTTTCTTAAATCAAAAGTTATGGCAAATATCTCGTACGAATTTGTGTTACTTAATTAATTTGCATTTTGAATTATAAAATGTAGGACATTAAAGAATTCAATTTTGCTTCATTTTGAAGGCAACATTGTAATTTTTTGTCAGTTAATATTAATTATTAAAAAAATTCCTTGCCTTATTTTCTGTGTTATTAATAAAAAATAAAACACCGATACATACGTTTTTTGGGTAGTAATTTTAAAATATGTCCGACATATTTGTGTTTGAAAAATTTATAATTTAGATTTACGCCTATCAAAATGCTTTTCCGTAACAGTTTTATTTTCTACTAACTGGTTCCCGGCATGCGTTGCAATACCATATTCAAAGAAATACATTTGTTTTTTCCTCAATCACCTTTTCCATGCATTCCCGTTCCCCTCCCGCGTCCCCTTCCTAGCTAGCTTTATATATGTATTATTGTAAAGTTTCATCAAAATCCATTCAGCAGTTTTTGCGTGAAAGAGTAACAAACACACGTACATCCGTACAAAATTTTGCTTTTATAATATTTTTAGATGATTTTATATATGATCAAATATTTAAAATGAATAGAATAAAATAATGTTTTTTTTTTCAACTCATTTCTGGCTTTCACCCTTCAAGGGTGTTCTAGGCATTAATTACATTTCATTTCAAATTACAGAGAAAGGAAAGGTGAATTTATACATTAATTTTATTTAAATGTGCAAATTTCAGAATTATATAGAAGATTGGAGTTGAGTTCAGACTTAGAAGAGATGAAATGTTTTATGGAGGGAAAGTAATTTTAGATAACGCTTGATAGAAGAGATGATATTTATTTAGAGAGGGACAACCAAAAAATATGTGATCCAAAGTTCCCACTTCTAGACCACAGAATGTACAATCTGGGGAGTCAAGGATTTAAAAATTTTAAACAAGTGAGAAGGAACGGAACAATGTCTGATTCTCATTTAAATAAGTGGGGAACTTTTTTTTTTGGAAAAATGGGAGAATTTTTGAAACCACGGTTTTGATGGGATAGTCCTTTGTATTGAGGCAAAGCAGGCTCCCTTGGATTGACTAGCAATGTGCCAATACTCTGCCCAAACATTGCGTGATCTATCTTTGATGATGGAAAAAATATCAGAGAGGGGAATATGGTTTACGAGAGTTACAATAGGATTACACGCTCCTTGTTTTGCCAAGGAATCCGCAATATCGTTACCCACTAATATTTATAATTTACCAATAAATAATTGCCCATATCGCCTCTAAAATCATGAAATATTGAAATCTGTATATAATAAATAGACAATTATGTTATTAATATTTATCATTTACCCACAAATTATTGGCCCATTGAAATATTGAAATCTGTAAAGGCCGATTTAGTAATTTAAAAGGCAATTAATGAAGCACACATCCATATTAGATATTTGTGTAACTTTTGATAAAAAAATATTTTTTCAGTTTAGTTGAATTTTTTTGGGTTGGTTTTTGGAAACATTCCATTTATTTTGGTTTTTATTGCAAAGCGGAAATATTTTGAACTTCTGACAAAATGTTCCCGAGGCCTGAGGAGCCAAAACCGTAATTAATACACATGAACATAAACTTCAATAAACTTGCCTTGTAAGAATTGCTCCTGTAAAGTGTGCGTCAGGGATAGAATGTGGCTTGGTTGAGAGTGCTGGTTTTTTTCAAGTATTGTCCAGGGACATCGCTAGAATGTGGCTTCTTTGAGAGTGCTGGTTTTTTCAAGTATTGTCCAGGGACATCGCTAGAATGTGGCTTCTTTGAGAGTGCTGGTTTTTTCAAGTATTGTCCAGGGACATCGCTAGAATGTGGCTTCTTTGAGAGTGCTGGTTTTTTCAAGTATTGTCCAGGGACATCGCTAGAATGTGGCTTCTTTGAGAGTGCTGGTTTTTTCAAGTATTGTCCAGGGACATCGCTAGAATGTGGCTTCTTTGAGAGTGCTGGTTTTTTCAAGTATTGTCCAGGGACATCGCTAGAATGTGGCTTCTTTGAGAGTGCTGGTTTTTTCAAGTATTGTCCAGGGACATCGCTAGAATGTGGCTTCTTTGAGAGTGCTGGTTTTTTCAAGTATTGTCCAGGGACATCGCTAGAATGTGGCTTCTTTGAGAGTGCTGGTTTTTTCAAGTATTGTCCAGGGACATTGCTAGAATGTGGCTTCTTTGAGAGTGCTGGTTTTTTCAAGTATTGTCCAGGGACATCGCTAGAATGTGGCTTCTTTGAGAGTGCTGGTTTTTTCAAGTATTGTCCAGGGACATCGCTAGAATGTGGCTTCTTTGAGAGTGCTGGTTTTTTCAAGTATTGTCCAGGGACATCGCTAGAATGTGGCTTCTTTGAGAGTGCTGGTTTTTTCAAGTATTGTCCAGGGACATCGCTAGAATGTGGCTTCTTTGACAGTGCTGGTTTTTTCGAGTAGTGTCCACGGACATTGCTAGAATGTGGCTTGGTTGAGAGTTCTGGTTTTGTCCAGGGACATCGCTAGAATATGGCTTCTTTGAGAGTGCTGGTTTTTTCAAGTAGTGTCCAGGGACATCGCTAGAACATGTATTGATTGAGAGTGCTGGTTCCCTCAAGTAATTTCCAGGAACAAAGGAAATGAACGCGTTTATTGAGTGTAGATCTCTTCTACTGATGTCCGGGAACAGAGATCTGCAAATGAAACATTATTACTGTGATAGATTAAACTAATAGATAAATTACAGTTGTTTAAAAGAAATAATTTCACTTCTGATAATTAGCAAGATATATAAACCACGTGTTGTTTCCACATGTTTCAACATTTAAACAATACAAAACATGAAGTTTTAAACACGGCATGAAACGTGTTGGGAGTGTTAATCCGCTCAATGCTAGTTCAGGGACAGAGTATCTACTGTTTAAATGAATCCTATCTACGAAGGAAGAATATTTCTATGGAAGATCTGTGATTTTTCTTCATTTAAAGCATATATTAAATATGACTGGTGACGTTGGTAAAAAGACAGTTCTCACTGACAAAATGTAATGAACTTGCCTAGGGAGTGTTGCCCCCTCAAGCGAAGTCATAAGAGTGCCAGTTCCCTCAAGTGATGTTCAGCGACGGAGATAGAATGTAGCTGCCTTGAGAGTGCTGGTATCCGCAAATTAGGTCCTTGTTAAAAATGTCTGTGTTTGAAAAAATGTAAATTAATAAAAATATTCAATTTTTTATAAGAAAAACTCTCTTTTTATAACTTTTGAAGGTTATTCTCATCAACGTAATATATCATTGAAGAAGAAGATAACACTTATAATCTAAATGAAAATATGAAAGAGAACAAGACACAGAAAAATAGAAAAAGACAATGGTCGCAACTACGCTATTCAGGTTACAAACCAATTCTTAGAATGATTGTTCCAATAAAAAGAGTAGTTGCCCATAATATGGAAAAAAGAACTAGTTGAAGATAATATTGTTGATTCTAAATATTTCAAATATGAGATTGACAAATATGACGGTTTGACAGAGGGTGGCAATAGCGAAATTGGATAACGCGCACGTCCCGGTTAGACGAGAGGTCTGGGTTCGAGTCCCAGTTGCGACCATTGTCTTTTTCTATTTTTCTGTGTCTTGTTCTCTTTCATATTTTCATTTAGATTATAAGTGTTATCTTCTTCTTCAATAATAAAAATAGGTTCAGTTTTATTAAAGATTGTTTTACTGCATTTTGTTTTACCGTTGATGACATAATCTTCAACTGGCTTGTTTTTAAAGCATGGAAATGGTAATAAAGTGTTCAAAAGGCAAGTTTAAAAATAATAGTTAACCTGCCTTGTAAAAGTTGCTTCTGTCAAGTGATGACAGCGGCCAGAGATAAAATGTGGCTGCCTTGAGAGTGCTGGTAAACAGCCCAAGGTAGTTTTGGTGCTGGTCCCCTCAAATGACGTCGAGGACAGAGATAGAATGCGGCTGGCTTGAGCTCCCCATTTATTATTGACAGGTATCTGTAAGTGAAAACAAAACGATAATAAAATAAGAACCTGTATTCGAAATATATAACTCCGCAGGCATGATAAAAGACAATTCGTAAAAAACTTGCACCAGAACTTAAAAAATTCAAAGGAAAATAGTTCAAACACGGCATAAAACAAAGTTCCTCTCAAGTGACCTCCCAGGTAAGTATGGTCCTGTATATTTTCTGCCTGTACAGTACATTTTTGCGCAGCATCGCGTTCATTGGTCAAATCATTGTGCATATAGTTTCGTATCGGTGATCGATGAATGAACCAGTGGTGGATGCAATTTTTAGCCATAAGTTGTTATAATATTCAAACAACTGGGCTTCATTCTACGAGTCACAAAATAATTCAACAAACCTTTTACACTTGTACTTCTATATATGGCATATGTAAAATCTCATCTCTAATTTGCATCTGTCGTTTGGAATCCTCAATACCAAACTTATATTAACCGAATTGAAAACATTAAATCAACATTGAAACACTTTTCATATCGTGTTGAAAATCATCAGTATCGCTGATGCCTATCGCTCTTCACAAACCGAGAAAATTTTTTGACTTACTGTTTCTGTACAAGATTGTGGACTGTCTCATTGACTCCTTAGAGCTGTTAGACAGCATTGCATTTCGTTGCCCTGAACGCAATACCGGATCGAATAGCTTATTTCATACACAACGTATCAAATCGAAATACAAACAAAAGTCCATGGTCGGGCGTATCTGCAAAACTAATAATACCCTAAGAGATATTGACATTTTCCATTGTATCCTTAAATCGTTTAAAATCAAACTAACCTTACAATACTTAAATCAAAACTATTATTTCTTGTTTATTATTTACATTTAAAAAACTTTTTACTTAATTTGTGTACTATTATAATTTTAAATAACTACTTGAAAGTGTTATTTCTGTATTGATTATCATCTCCTTTTCCATAATTTTTTACAAGTTGCTTACACCATATACCTACTATAATTGTTTAATAACCACTTGATTGATAATCACATAATAAGTTACCATTACTAAATATTATAAAAGGTTAGGCTAAATATTATCACTGGTTTTTATTATGTTCACTTACTTTATATACAACTGCATGTTTCCTAAGCAAACTTAAATTTTAAAAAAATAATAAAAAATAATGGTCTGTCTAGTTTGTAGCTAAAAGTAAGATTGTAGAGATATGTTATAAGTAGACATCGGATTTTATGCATTTGCATATTTGCATATGCAAATGCTATATCTCTCTAATTACGGCGTTATTGCATATTTTAGCCTTTTTCCCCAATCGTGCATATTTCATGATGCTGCGCCATACATGGTGAAAGCTGGCCAAGCCCTGTAAACTTTTTCCCCAATCGTGCATATTTCATGATGCTGCGCCATACATGGTGAAAGCTGGCCAAGCCCTGTAAACTTTTTCCCCAATCGTGCATATTTCATGATGCTGCGCCATACATGGTGAAAGCTGGCCAAGCCCTGTAAACTTTTTCCCCAATCGTGCATATTTCATGATGCTGCGCCATACATGGTGAAAGCTGGCCAAGCCCTGTAAACTTTTTCCCCAATCGTGCATATTTCATGATGCTGCGCCATACATGGTGAAAGCTGGCCAAGCCCTGTAAACTTTTTCCCCAATCGTGCATATTTCATGATGCTGCGCCATACATGGTGAAAGCTGGCCAAGCCCTGTAAACTTTTTCCCCAATCGTGCATATTTCATGATGCTGCGCCATACATGGTGAAAGCTGGCCAAGCCCTGTAAACTTTTTCCCCAATCGTGCATATTTCATGATGCTGCGCCATACATGGTGAAAGCTGGCCAAGCCCTGTAAACTTTTTCCCCAATCGTGCATATTTCATGATGCTGCGCCATACATGGTGAAAGCTGGCCAAGCCCTGTAAACTTTTTCCCCAATCGTGCATATTTCATGATGCTGCGCCATACATGGTGAAAGCTGGCCAAGCCCTGTAAACTTTTTCCCCAATCGTGCATATTTCATGATGCTGCGCCATACAAGGTGAAAGCTGGCCAAGCCCTGTAAACTTTTTCCCCAATCGTGCATATTTCATGATGCTGCGCCATACAAGGTGAAAGCTGGCCAAGCCCTGTAAACTTTTTCCCCAATCGTGCATATTTCATGATGCTGCGCCATACAAGGTGAAAGCTGGCCAAGCCCTGTAAACTTTTTTCCAAATTTACGCCACATTACCTGCTTATCTGATCGGTTTCATCGCCTTGCAGAAGAGATAAGGCAAGAGTATGGAAATGTTGGCAAATTGATTTCCTCTACAAAAAAGTGTTTTTAAAAGCACCGTCGCGTTTGCAGTCTTACAAAGAAGAGAAATTACCAAATCTAGCAATGCCGCCAGAACCTACAGTAACTTGTTTGGGTACCTTTAGCCAAAGGCGATGTTATTCTATGCTGAAAATTTAGAGGCTGTAAAACAAGTAGTTGGTCGATTTGACAGTTCTGGGGCCATTGCAATTCAGTCAAGCAAGCTAGTATTTGAAGACGCATCCTTTAAACAGAATATTGCCCTTATTTCAACACTTTTCCACAAGTTACCAGATGCCATAGAAAAAATTGGAAACAAAAAACCTTCCTCTATTTAAATCAATAAAAATACTGGAAACCATGACCGAACTTGCAATATCAGAAAATATTCGTAAAAAGTTAGACGCTATTACAAATTATTATTTTAAGAACCCGAGTCTTGAAGACATGCAAAACATAATGCATACATCAAAGGCACAGGTCATAAATAGGTATCTCTGAAATGGCGCCAAATTTTAAATTTTGTCCAATGACGTCAGTTGACGTAGAGAGGTTGTTTTCGGCATACAAATTGATGTACTAGGCGACAAACGTCAAAAATTTGGAAAAATTCTTAATTGTATATTGTCACCAAAACTATACATAATTTTAAGAATATTTCGCTGTTTTTGTGCTGTCTTTAATTAAAATATATGAAAATAAAAATGGTTTTTTGATTTTTCATTGTGCATATTTTGGGCTTTTTGCGGCTTTTTAGTGCATATTTCGGCCTTTATTAGTGCATATTTGCGTGCATATTTTGGCACTTTGTTAGTGCATATAATCCGATGTCTAGTTATAAGTTTGCAGAGAGTCCTTGAGGTGATTCTCTACAAAAACGGCGCTATACAAGTCATCCAAATATTAATATTAACAAATTAAATCAATAAGCAGAATGAAAACCTGTTCTTGAAGCTAATCACAAATGAAAAAAATTATTATGATATATATACCTGCATTATGCGTATTATAAGGTTATATCTCTTGTCTGTTACAGCGATGGTCAGGGAGAGAAAGTGGCTGGCTTGAGAGTACTGGTGATATACATGACGGAGTGCTGGTGACATGCATGCCTCTCAAGTGATATGCACAACGGAGTAGGATGTATTATTCCCCAGTGATGGATGACAGGGATCTGCAGATGAAAATAAATAAATATTTTAAACAGTCGGTACGTAAAGCAATAATCGTGCCCCGTGTTTGAAATACCTGAAGATCTTCACAGGTATGATGAAATGCAATTATATAGTTAAAACGTATTTGAAAATACTTAATTTAAAGCATAAAGCTCATAATTAAAGACAAACATACATCAAAGCAGCTAACGGTAAAAAGATGCTAATTTTATTTTAAAATAACTTTAGTGACCTGCCTTCGAAAACCTTCTTCTGTCAAGTGCAGGCAGGCGTCAGAGATAGAATGTGGCTGAATTGAGAATGCTGGTCTTCTCAAACGGTGTCCTTGTAAAGATGTCTTCAGAATTGAAAATATTTTCAGTGACCATAATATTTTTAATTCTAACAGCCAAATATTGACAAAAACGTCAACTGATGGAAGTCGATGCCAATCGGCATTTCATCTAAACTTACACTGAGCATGAGGAAAACCTGCAATAACACGTGAACACAGCAGATTAAAAAAAAAACTACCTTGAAAAGGTGAACACTTGTAGACAGGGATCAGAGAAAACGTGGCTGGCTTGGGAGTGCTCGCTCCCTCAGATGGTGTCCAAAGATATCGATAGAATAGGCTTGGCTGAGAGTGCTATTCCCCTCAAGTAATCACAGGGGACAGAGATAAGGCCTTGAGAGTGCTGGCAAAACAGCCTAAGGTGGTTTTGGTGTTGGTCCCCTTAAGTGATGTGGAGGACAGAGACAGAATGTAGCTGGCTTTAGATTGCTCCCGAATGATCGGTGACAGGTATCATCTGTTGGTGAAATAAATCATAATTACAAAACAAAAAAAATTAGGACCTGTATTGAAATAAATAACTCCGCAGATATGATAAAAAACAATTTATTAAAAACATCTACCAAAACACCGCTGCAAAAGGCAGAGGGCAAACACGACTAACAACAAAATAAATCAATGAACACAAAACCTGTGTTTTAGCTACCTAGTCATTATTCATTAAATTATTAACTCCCTTTTTGGCGGCTTTTTGATATGAATAGTAAAAATTATTCAATAACTGCATTGCTAAAGTAAAAATCTCATCGAAATAATAATTCTTTAATAATTGTTCTTTAATAAAAGAATGAAGACAACCTTCTGGTATTACGAAGTTGAATCCGATAGCTTATCAGTGCAAGTAGTTCTGTATCATTTAGAATTTGATACATGAACAATTAGTCAATGTAAATCCTTCTGAGCAACAATTTAAGCATATTCTTATTATTTAAAAGTAGTTCAACAAAATTGAAGAAATATCAATTTAAAAACATATTAATAGCCTTAACATGAATATAGTAACATTGTAAGTCATTGTTTGAGATTTCCGCTATGTGGTCCAGTGAAAGATTCGATTGAAAAATGACGCCAAGTCTTTAATTTGTGAAGGTCTCAAGTGCTAGGTATTTTTCGAAGAAAACTTAATTTTGTATTTGAGGCCAAAATACCGAATCATATTAAATAATTATTTTCCTAATCAAAAATTATAACACATATTTATAATTGTACGAATTTGTCTTAGTTTATTTATTTGTGTTATAAATTATAAAATATAGGCCATTAAATATTTCAGTTTTGTATTATTTTTTAGGCGACTTACGAATTTGTTTATCCAAAATATTGTTTTTGTTTGGTTGTGTATTTTTACTTCAAATCCAAAACGATTTGTATGTAACGGGCCGCGTAATTGCTTTCCTTAAGTGTTTTCATTTACTCACAAATAATTGCCCAAGTTGCCTCTAAAATCATGAAACACTTAATTCTGTTATGGCCTTGATCTTTTAATTTAAAACAAAAATGAATAAAGTAGCTCACATCCGTACTAGATATTTAATAAACCTTTTGATTACAAAAATAATTTTTCAGTTTGGTTGGGTATTTTGATCTCAAATCTAAATTTAAGATTTGCATGAAACTGGCCGAAATGGGCCGCGCAGACTCTCCTTAACCCCTCAGGCTAATTTGGTCGCTTTTGGAAACAACTCATAGAGGTCTCATAAAATGATAAATATGTACTGAATGGTGTTAGAAAGAAAAAACACTATGCTTTATATTCAATCTGAAAGTGAATCACAAAAGAATTATAATGTACGCCTTTATGAAACCAAAGTTTCCGACAGAATTTGAAAAAAAAATTAAGTTTTGTGGATTTGCATTAAATTTTGTCAGATTTGTAACATATTTGTCTAATTTCATGTGTTTGTTTTTCATTATCAGTAATTTTTGTTCAATAAAAACAGAGGTGAGCCATTTTTATAACTTTTTATGTTTGCATTCTAAAATTTAATATTTAAAAAGATAATATGTTTATTTCAAATGATTTAATTTGAAGCGTTTTTCATCACCTTTCGAAAACAGTTTTAGTTTCCGGATACATTAAAAAATATTCCATTTATTAAGATTTTATTGTTAAGCGAAAATATTTTAACCTTCCGACAAAATGTGCCAGAGGCCTGAGGGGTCAAAGCCATAATTAATTAACATAAACTTAAACTTAGTAAACCTACTTAGGAAATGTTGTTTCTATCAACTTCATTGGCCAGGGAGAGAAAATGGCTGACTTGAGAGTGCTGATCTTCTTAAGTGGTGTCCAGGGACATCGATACAATGTGGCTTAGTTGAGGTGTCAAGTATTTTCCAGGAACGGAGAATGAATGTGTTTGTTGAGTGTATGTCTCTCCTCAGTGATGCCCAGGAACAGAAATCTGTAGATGAAACATAATTTAAGTAACTTATTTTAAATTACTTGCGATTTAATTACTAAGCTGTGCAGGTTTCATGTAATTTTATTTTTTTAATTATTTCCTCCAAACAATATTAAATATGCAAATTTAATTAAACATCATGAAAAGTCTTGGAAAACTATTGAAAAGTATTTAAAATTAATATCGATGAAGGTACATATTTTCAATTTTTTAAACAAAGGATTCAATTAATTCAACCGTACGACGTGCATAAAAAGGGACAGTTCATACTGATAAAATATAATAAACTTGCCTTGGGAGTGTTGCTCCCCTCTTGCGATGTGCCAAGACAGGTGCTGCAATGAGGGCGCTGGTACCCTCAAATGATGTCCTTGTAAAAAGTATCTGTGTTTGAAAAAATCTTTGTAAATAAATAATATTTACAGTGATATGATTTAGCGTAAAGTATTTTGTTGTTTTGCAGATGACACAATCGCCATAAGAACTGATGGTGGACTCTACAAGGCAGTCTGAAGTTTTGACTCAAAAGGAGGAAGCGCTAACGTGTCTTTCACATTAAAAACATTGGAGAAAAGGAAACCTGTTTTTAAAGCGTAAGAGTTTCTAAAGCAATAAAGCGTGATTTGAAAAATAACAGTAAACCTGCCTTGTAGAAGTTGCATCTGTCAAGTGAGGCCATGCACCAGGGATAGAATGTGGCTGGCTCGTGGGTGCGGAACGGAACGGTGTCGTCAAAAATGTCTATGAAAAAATGTCACAATGAAAAATATTTTCGGAGATTTATTTTTTAAGATTCTAACAGCCAAAAGAATTGAGTTCTATTGCAAATGACAGAAACAACATCCGATGGACATCGATGATGCGCCCTTGAGGTGATTTTTCACAAAAACAGCACTTTATAAATCATCCAAACATTATTATTAATCGTCATCGTATATTTTCATCCAAAACAACACTGTGCGTGAGGAACATCTATTTTTAAAGCATAAAATCTGTAATAACAAATGAACAAAGCAGGGTTTAAAACAATAGTAAACCTACCTTGAAAAAGTTTTGTCAAGTGAAGTTAGGGGTCAGAGATGAAATGTGGCTGCTTTGAGAATGCTGGCAAAAAAACATTTGTTTGATTCTGGTCAAATGATGTCCAGGGACAGCGATAGAATGTGGCTTGGTTGAGAATGCTGATCTCTCAGTGGTGTCCAGGGACATTGATAGAATGTGGCTTGGTTGAAAATGCTGATCTCTCAGTGGTGTCCAGGGACATTGATAGAATGTGGCTTGGTTGGGAGTGCTGGTTCTCTCGAGTAGTGTCAGGGGACATCTGTAGCATGTGGCTGGCTTGAGAATGCTGGTATCCGCAAATTACGTCCTTGTTAAAAGTATCTCAGCAGAACTCTCTTCATCCCACCCTTATCCTAGCCCCCACATCCACTAAAGAAATTGTTGACACAATACTCTCCATAAAAACAAATAGTGCTGCAGGTATTGATAAAATCTCACCTTACATACTAAAACACATAGCTCACTTTATTTCCACACCGTTAAAACATATTGTAAATCTAAGTTTCAAAAGCGGTTCCTTCCCTAATCAACTAAAACATGCAACGGTGATTCCAATCTATAAGAGTGGCGACAAAACAAATATCGAAAACTACAGACCCATTTCTTTGCTAAGTGTCTTATCAAAAATCATTGAAAAAGTTGTTAAAAGTAGACTTATCTCACATTTGGAAACCCAGAAGATTCTCTCGCCCAATCAGTTTGGCTTCCAAAAAAAAATGAGTACAGAATCTGCAATCTTAGACTTGACTGAGAACATCACCAACAGCCTGAATGAAGGCGATTCCTGCCTAGCCATATTCCTAGACTTAGCCAAAGCATTCGACACGGTTTCCCACCCCATTCTTCTGGAAAGACTATCTCAAATAGGCATCCGGGATTCAACTCTTAACTGGTTCTCCTCATACCTAACTGGAAGATCACAAACCGTGAAAATTAACAACATAGCTTTAAGCAACCCTTTACCAATCCAATTCGGAGTTCCACAAGGAAGTGTTCTAGGCCCTATTTTGTTCCTCATATACATCAATAAACTCTGTAACCTACCCATAACCGGAAAAATAATATCCTTTGCAGATGACACTGTGCTTATAGCTCGACATAAAAATTGGAAAGGAGCATTCGACATAGCTCAATATGACATAGGTCTGGTAAAGAATTGGTTAGATGATAATCTCCTCACCCTCAATGCTGGTAAAACTAAATTCTTAACCTTCAGTCTATCTGCTGCAACCCAACCTTCTATCAATCAGAAAATAACAATTCACTCCTGTCCAAGTCCCTACTCTTCCTGTACTTGCCCAAATTTGGAAAAAGTATCTCATATAAAATACCTGGGGGTCCTAATTGATCACCATCTTCGTTGGGATCAGCACTTAGCCAGTCTAACTCCCCGAATTCGCAAGCTCTCTTATGTTTTTCGAACTCTAAGAAATATACTTACTCCTAAAACACTAAAAACGGTTTACTATGCTCTCTGCCAATCCCAGTTAGCATATGGCATCATAATTTGGGGCGGCTGTGCTCTTAATTTTATTGATCCTCTGCAAAAAGCCCAAAAAACGATTTTACGTGCTATCAACAAGCGACCAACAAGATATTCCTCCAATAGACTCTTTACAGAATATAATGTCTTAAACATACGGCAACTTCATCTAAAATTTACACTAACACATTTCATGTTCAAATACAAGAAAAAAACTCTTTTACATCACAGTTACACCACCAGAACAATAACCAAACGACACTACAATGTTCCTACACTACGCACCACATCAGCTCAAAGACATTTCATGTACCTAGCTCCTAAAATGTTTAACCTTCTCCCCGAGAACCTAAAATCCGAAACCCAACCCCATATCTTTAAAAAAAAATTATCAAAATGGATCCTTACATTCAGTAACGATGATGAGTAAAAATTTGCTATTTTAATTGAATTGTAATATAATTGATACAACTCGTAACATAAATTAATTTAATGTGTTAATTAAATTACTAACTTAATTTGTTACTAAATATGTTACTTAAACTACTTAAATGAATTGCATAAGTTAATAGCTGTACACTGTACCTACACAATCTGTAAACTTCATCCGCCATAACACAGGGACATCCCTAGCATGGCGGATGAATTAACACAATTTTTTGTTCATTGTATAAACTTCTTTTAATAAATAAATAAAAAATAAATAAATAAAATCTGTTTGAAAAAAAAAACGTTAATAAAAATATTTTCAGTGGTAGGTATTATTAAAGATTTTAACAGCCAAACGCATTCATTATGTTTTACATATGTTTTTATCTGACAACCTAATCGTCATCTGACCAGATGATGAATGCTGCAAGGCGATCAGAAGCGTCGGCTCAAAAGTAGGAAGCGGTATTGCGTCTTTTTTAACTCAGAAGAGCAATGGGCAAAAGAAGATCTGTTTTTAAAGTGTAAAATTTGTAACAAAGTGTTAAAAAAGTCGTGTCTAAAAAACAATAGTCAACCTGCCTTGTAAATGTTGTTTCTGTCAAGTGATGGTAGGGGCCAGAGTTAAAATGTGGCTGCCTTGAGAGTGCTGGTAAAACAGGTGTGGTTTTGGTGCTGCTCCCCTCAAGTGATGTGGAGGACAGAGACAGAATGCAGCTGGCTTGAGATTGCTCCCCAATGATCGGTGACAGATATCTGTTGGTGAAACAAATGATTATTACAAAGCTACAAATTATTACCATTGGCCACAGAATAATGAGCTAAAAAATTTTTTACCAAATATTGAAAACCTGCATTGATGTACTAAATCTGTTGTAACTTTTGAACTATGCGTTAATTTCTTTAAATTTGTTTACATCCATACTAATATTATAAATGCGAAACTGCTCGAGTTCGTTTATGACGCTTTCACGCATTAACCAACAAAAAGACTTTAAAAATTCATTCACCAATAGAAAGCTAAATTATATGCGAAAACTATAGGCTGTAAACGATAGTAGGCTCTGGTGTTATGAAATTGTCAATATGAATATATTATATTTGTTGTACGTTTTCTCTCGCTAACAAAAGCGAGTTTTTGCTAACGTCAGAAAAAAAATTGTTTCCATGGAAACGATGTTGATATATTTGTGGGCTCTAAGCTGGTAGGTACTCATCCCCCTGGTCGGCTACTGCTCCAGAAAATTCAAATATTAGAATATGTTTTGGTTTTTTGGACAAGCTTCTGTTTTGGAATAAATGTCAGATGAGAGTTCCTACATTCAAAATATAATCCGTAACGATTGTAAAGGCTGAATAATAAATAGTGTAATTTTTTATTATATTAACAAGCTTCCAAATATTTGGTATGATTTTAGGTTTTCACAGCCAAAAGTATTTTTGTTATTTATTTTTGGGGTGTTATGCCGGGTTGCGCTACCTCCTTCTTTAGCCAACGTTTCGGACAGCGTTACAGTGTCCATCATAAACATGCCCTGGCTCATCTGCCCTGATGATGGACACTGTAACGCTGTCCGAAACGTTGGCTAAAGAAGGAGGTAGCGCAACACGGCATAACACCCGAAAAATAAATAACAAAAATTTCAAATATT
Organism: Glyphotaelius pellucidus; assembly: GCA_936435175.1. Classification (NCBI taxonomy): domain Eukaryota; kingdom Metazoa; phylum Arthropoda; class Insecta; order Trichoptera; family Limnephilidae; genus Glyphotaelius; species Glyphotaelius pellucidus. The sequence goes on along the minus strand of OW386563.1, from coordinate 9,036,363 downwards.
TAATTAAAAATAAACATCCGAAATGTTTGTAAGCGCATAAATTCCGAACAAATGCACAAAATTGGATAGTTCTCTTTTTCTTTGAGCTATAGCTTTATGAAATTTAGGTGGCAGGCGAGATGTTTGAAAACTGAATGTAAGGGAATGAATGTATGGAATGCGGGAGGGGGTGGGGGTGGGGGTGGGGAGGAGGGGGATTATTGATAAGTTCAACCGCTACAGTAATTTCCCGTAATACCATGCGAGCGAAGCCGCGGGGAAAAGCTAGTATTAGATAAAGGTAAAGAAAAACATAAAAATAATAATTTAATCTGTATGTGTAATGACATCTATAGGTGAAACAAATTATTATTACAAAGCTACAAATTATTAACAAAAAAAAAAAAAACTGTCAATTTATATCTTGAAGAAAATAACAGCAGAGCAATAAATATTTTGAATAATTACTTGAGAAATTATGAGGTTATTTCTCGTTTGTGATAATCCTAAAATAATTAAAGCCTTTATTATTAGACATGAACATTAACTTTATTGAACCTGCCTTGAAAAAGTTGCCTTTGACGAGTGACGTCATGGGCCAGGAATAGGAAGTGGCCGTTTTGAGAGTGCTGATCTTCTCAACTGGTGTCCAGGGACATCGATAGAATGTGGCAGTCTTGATAGTGCTGGTCCCCTCAAGAGTGACGTCGAGAATGTTGTTGAAATTTAACTCTTTTGAGTGTGTTGGTCCCCATTGATCTGAAGATTAAAAATCATTCTATTTATATTTTTTGTAAGTACCGCACAAGAGTCACAACTGCTCGCAACTTTCTGTAACCATTGATACTACGACATGCCTGATTGTGATATTTTGTTAGGCTGAAGGTAGTGGGGACGGGAAGGAGGTGAGTTATGACGACGGATACAAAAATTTGTTTTAAATATTTTTAAGTTGCCACAGGCATAATTTTTTTTAAAATTAGAAACACCTTTTTTTAGATTCTTCGTATGATTTAGAACCGCCAGTATCCTGTTTGCACTATGAGTTTTTGGTCACCGTGTATTATTTTAAATTATTTAACTTTGTAATAAGACCAACTATTAGGCGTAATTGAAAAAAGAAGTTATTTGAACTAAATAATAAAATTTTATTATAGTATATCAAAATTAATATGAACACGTTAAAATGTCATTATTATTTAAGGAGCTACCTAAAGTTATTAATTTAGTGTAAAGTGCCCTTAAGGTAAACTAGAATACAGATACACACCATAAATTCATTGTTTTTTATGTTTAATATGATCTATTCTAGCGTGATATAATACTCTCAGTATCGCCCTGGCGAAAGACTTCATGGAACCCATGACCGTACACACGATGCCTGCACAAGTAACTGAGCCGCTCCCGATCAGCAAATAAATAATGATTCAGCAGTCCAAAGGATGAAATAAATTGGTGCATGAAATCAATTGTGACTACATTAGTGTTGGACGGCCTTCCCATCAAAGGATTGACCATTTTGACGACATCACTCAGTTTCCTATAATGATTTTTTTCCCGTTTGAAATACCAAATAGAGTGTATTTTGACTTCTTGATTTTTAAGGGTTTACGCTCTTTAGGTAACATGCAACTTACGATCAATCCCACATTAATTTTAATATCGCGTGATTTTTCGTTGGTCTGCGCCAGTATTATTATAAAATTCACAGCCACGTCATTTAACTCCGGGCAAAACTTTGAACAAAACGATTAAATGATTAAAAGTGGATACATTCTGGATGATCTGTAATTTATTCGGAGAGGTTCTGGTATTAGTTAAGGTTTTCTTAAGGTGATGCGACATGCTAGTTTTGTTTACTTATAAAAGTAGTTTTGTTAAAATAGTTTTGGCAATTATTGTGATATTTTGATTTTTATTTATTTGTTTAGTGACCAGATATAAAAAGCCAGGTAATTCCTAACTTTTCTTATATTCGGACTAAAATATTTAATTAGGAATTCTATCTAATCCACCAACTAGAATATAAGCTTATATCACTACCCTTCCCACTTTTCTACCCTCAACTCCTGCAGTGATCTGTCTTTTTATTATTACCATCTGGTTTTTTATTTACTTCAAAGGTTTTATTTTTATATTAAGTGTTCCGAGGGAAAATATCTCAGTAGGATTAAAAAATTGTAGCAAGGAAAGGGAAAAAATTACATTTGGGTATCAACCATTTTCTCATGTCGCTTTTTTATGAACTAACTTAAGATATATATATTCAAATTGTTCTTAATCATTTGCTGCATCCCTTTTGCGTTTTTTTTTTTTTAAAGTTGAGGGATACGTCATCGTTAATTATTATATTCAGTCCGATTCGAGCCGCGGTCAACAGTGGTTGTGTTTACCTTACCTATTGCTTAGTGCCGTTCGCCCGTTCCCGTGCCTCATACAGATAAGAGATTATTGTTACATTTTATTTAATTCTGTTTATCGTATACTTATTTGTTTGCATTCCTACTTACGGCTAATCCGTTTTTGTTTGTACAGTCAATGAAATAGACTGCGTATTATTTTTTCAGTTTAATTTTTAAAAGTTAAGTTTTTTTTTTATATAATGGAGGAAGACGAAGATAGACCTCCCGACCCAGGATCGATATTAGATTTTTCTGATTCGGAATCTAACACTAGCCAGGCTTCTATTACGCTTCCATCTCGTAAACGACGACCATCGCATAGCCTTTTCATCCCATCGAAAGTTAAATCTATACCGCCGATTCAACAAACCTCGACCTTAACCCCAATAGTAACACCCAGACAAGTACTTTAGCTAGCGATAATACAAAAAGTACTGACTTACTTTATCCTGCTTCCGCTTCCGGTCCTTTTATCGTAATTGTTCAGAGAACTGAACAAGGAAAACTTATTCATCCTTTAGATTTTGGAAAATTCTTATTTGACTCAAAAAATAATAACCTTGGTATTGTTAACGGTTCAATTAAACCGGAAGGGCGATATAAATTATCTATCGAGTTTAATACTGCCGCTTTCGCAAATGGATTTGTAAAAAAAATTGACTCGCTCTCAAACCATAAATATAAATAAAACAGTAACGTTGAACAATTGTTCATATTGGTGAAATGTAAAAGTGATAAAATAATTATTGGTTCTGTATACATACCCCCCTCGGCTAACATTGCTGTCTTCAAAAACCACTATGAAGATGTAGAAATTATTAAAACAAAATATCCTGATGCCAAATTTATTGCCGTAGGTGATTACAATCTCCCAAATGTAAATTGGAATTTGCACGACCCGGAATTGTCGAATACTTGTAATACTACTATCTCGGAAAGTGAAAGAGTAATCCTCGACATGTCAATATTCTTAAACTTAACCCAACATAATCTTGTCAGAAATATTAACAATCGTGTATTGGATCTCGTATTTTTCAATTCTCAATGTATCAAAGTGAGTAAGGCCATAGAAGTTGTCATACCCCCTGACATCCATCATCCTCCATTAAATATTTGTATAATAGATTTTGGTGAAAAAATTCTGAAGTCTACGAGATCATGTTATAATTTCAGAAAGGCAGATTTTTCGGGTATGTGTCACTCTCTTACATTGGTTGACTGGTCTTTCTTAGAAAGTGATGACTTAAATCACAATACTGAACAGTTCTATTTAATTCTAAGTAATCATATAAATCGCTTTGTCCCTTACACTCAATATAAGGAATCTGAATATCCAGTCTGGTTTAATAAAGATTTGATTAATTTAATTGTACGTAAAAAAACAGCTCACAAACTCTATAAGGATCACGGAACCTCGAAGTTGTATATAGAATTCTCTAAAATTAGGAGTGATTGTAATAAACTATCAAGGACATGTTATAACGATTATATTAAGCAGACAGAGAATGATATTTTTAACAATGTAAAACGTTTTTGGCGATTCAGTAAAATATTAAGAAGGGGTGACTGTGATATACCAAATACTATGTATTTTGGTGACAGAAAGGCTGGTGGCATTAAAAATATTGTCGATCTTTTTGCCGACTTCTTCAAGAATGTTTACGATAAAAGTCAACCCAATCAGTTCTCCTTGCCTAACTACACTCCCAGTTTCAATATAAACTTGTCACATGTGCACATTGAGCTAAACGAAATTATAAAACAAATTAAACTTCTAGATCCCAATAAAAATGCCGGTCCCGACAACATTCCACCAATACTTTTGCAGCAGTGTATCGCAGCTCTTGCTTATCCCCTGTACAAACTCTTTAGTCATTCTTTGTCAAAAGGTATATTTCCTGATCTATGGAAACATAGTTATATAACACCTATCTTCAAAAAAGGGGATAAAAACGAAGTAACTAATTATAGACCTATATGCATACTGTCGGCAATTCCAAAACTATTTGAGAAGCTGATTCTGGATAAAATAACTAGCTCATTTAAAGATAGTATATGTCCTGAACAGCATGGTTTTATAACCGGCAAATCAACACTAACTAACCACATTCTATATCAAAATTTCATTTCCGATGCAATGGCGAAGAAGCTTCAAGTTGACTCAATATACACTGACTTCAGCAAGGCGTTCGACAAGGTTTGTCACGCTATTCTTATAGAAAAACTATTTAAAGCTGGAGTTCGCGGAAATATGTTGCGTTGGTTTATAAGCTATCTTTCAAACAGAAAACTTAGTGTAAAACTAAATGGGGAATCATCATACGATTTTTTTGCATCCAGTGGTGTACCACAAGGTTCCCACATCGGACCTGTATTATTTATCTTTTTTGTTAACGACATCTGTAATATTTTTAAAAACATCGACGTACTCATGTTCGCAGATGATCTGAAACTTTTTAAAGTAATTCGATGCCTAGATGATTGTTACATTCTCTCTGAAAACTTGTCAAAATTAGTTGAGTGGTGTAGCGATAACAAGCTATACCTTAATGTTAATAAATGCTTAACTATGAGATTTTTTTAAATAAAAAATCCAATTTTTTTCAATTACACAATTAATAACCTCATTCTTGAATCTGTTTCCGAAATTAATGACTTAGGTGTTACTTTTGACACCAAACTTAGCTTCATACCACATATTGAAAATATCTCAAAAAAGGGTTTAAAAATGTTAGGTTTTGTACTAAGAGTGGCTAAAGATTTTACCAACATTAAAACGTTAAAACTTCTGTACACATCACTAGTGAGGAGTCAGGTTGAATATAACTCAACTGTATGGTCTCCTTACTATGACGTGCATTCTCAAACAATAGAAAGAGTACAGAAAAAATTCCTAAGCTTTTTAAATTATAAACTAAAAATACCTAGAGAACAATTAAACTACACTTATCTACTGCAATTATCCAATCTACTGAACTTGAGTGACAGAAGAATTGTTTTCGATCTAGTATTTTTATTTAAAATCTTGCATAATACAATTGACAGCCCCGAATTCTTGGCGCTCATAAATTTTAATGTGCCAGCCAGAAACACAAGGTCAGTTCTACCTTTTTATTGTGGCAATACTTCAACAAGGGCACAATTTAATATACCATTGCACAGAATTCAAAACTTGGGTAATATGTATTCGCACATAGATTTATGGAATATGTCGCTCTCACATTATAAACACGAAATAATAAAATCATTTATTCATAATTATACTCACTAAGGATTTTTTGTGTAAATTTAATAAACTACATCAAAATAATTTACTAACTTTTTTTTTTTCTCTAAAATATTAAAATTCAAATTGAACAGTTCCGAACTCCTGCAATTCACAAACCTACACATAACAAGAATAACACGAGTCCTACTAATTCCCCGATACAGCGCGTAGCGGTTTCACGCTATGAGAAACCAATACTTAGGTGTTATTCATGTTTAATGTTGTAATTTGTAAACATTTCTGACCACCTTACTTTAAAATTTTTGTTCCTTGTATTTTATATCATAAATGTACTCTTTTATTCTCTTATCGCAACTTACTGTTTTTATTTCTCAATGTACTTTTAAATTTTGTTGCTTTATTTTTATTTCGTGTATGTATTTTTGTTATCTATCATAACTTTATTTATATTTCTTTCTCATGTTTAACCGAAACATTTATATTTCTGCTCATGTTAAAATTGTACTGCCTATATATTTATGTAAAAGCCCTCTGGGCGTAAAATAAATAAATAAATCGTTCATCCCGTCATTTAACCTTACGAGAATGGGTCTTGTTCGAGGAATTCCCACGGATATCCCAGAGGCTGAAATTGTTGATGCTTTGAATAATTCCCAAGGAACCCCGAAAGTAATAAAAGCACGTCGACTGAACTACAAGGATTCTACTGATGGAAACAAGATCTGGAAACCTTCCCAATCTGTTGTTGTTACATTTGAGGGACAATCCCTTCCGTCTCGTGTGTTTATTTATTATACCTCGCTTCCCGTCGAAGTTTATAAATTTCCAACTGTTCAATGCTTCAATTGCTGCCGGTTTGGACATACAAAATCCGTATGCCGCTCCCCTCCACGTTGTTACTTTTGCGGAGAAAATCACCCATTTGATCAATGTCCAAAATCTTCCAATGATCCCATTTGCATTAACTGTTCGGGTGCACATACCGCGGTCAGTCTAGCTTGTCCGGAATTGACAAGACAGAGGAACATAAAACATAAAATGGCTACCGACAACATTTCGTACTTCCAGGCCTCAAAGTTATTCTCTCCTGCGAAAAAATCATTCGCAGAGATGACATCGTCCTCAGCTCCTTTCCAATCAACCACCTTTTTAAATTCAACGTCATCTTCTCACAGAGAAACCATTCTCAAGCCAGTCAAACCCAACCCAAAATATACTCCTTACCTTGATAAAAAACAATTGAATAATATTTTGACCAGCCCGAATGGGAATGCCAAATCTCGGACCCCCAATGGGTGTGCCATTAATAGTAATACATCCCCTCCTGCTCTCCCCGAAATATTGAATAATAATTCTTTTATACAAACTTTAATTACCCTTTTAATTTCTATCCTTACAAACAACAATACTGTACCGTCCAACGCTGCCGATTACATTAAATCTTTATTATCTTGCCTCCCCATTGACTTCGAAACTGAACAAAATTCTTCAGTGGAATAGTAGAAGCCTCTTCGCTAACAAATCTGACCTAATTCAATTACTCGACGAACACGACGTTTCAGTGGCCGCCATTTCTGAAACGTGGTTAAAACCCTCCTTTCACTTAAGAATTCCGGGTTATTATTGTCTCAGACACGACAGACCGGATGGTAAAGGCGGCACGGCTCTGATAATCCATAATTCTATCCCGTTTAAACAAATTAATATACATACTCCCTCCGACGATATCCAGATAATAGCAGCTGTCTTATCTGATATCACAATATTATCAATATATATTCCTCCCTCTACCACTTTTATTGAAAATGAATGGGCACCAATCTTAACCCAGATTTGTTCCCCTTTTATGATCCTTGGAGATTTTAATGCACATTCCCCTTCTTGGGGTAGCAAAATAACAAATCGTTCTGGCCGCAATCTTTTAGATTTTATTGATACCCATAACCTATGTTTTTTAAATGACGGATCTCCAACCAGATTCACCCCCCCTCATCAACGGAAAAGTGCTGTTGATTTATCTCTTTGTTCATATTCGTTAGCATCTAAATGCTCTTGGGACATCCTAAACGATCCCCTCTCTAGTGATCATTTTCCAATTATAATCCGATTCCAACATCAATCTAACACTTATCCCCCACCAGTTAAAAATAATCTCAAATTTAGAATAAATTATGCGAATTGGAGCACTTTCTCTTCTGAACTAGATAACCTTATTAATTTTAAAAAAAAATCGTCCCCGGGAGACATCAGATTGCAATGTGAGACGTTTCCCTCTATGGTTATAAATGCAGCAGAAAAATCCATCCCGAAACGCAATGCGAATATTAAAATAAAACATTCTACTCCGTGGTGGGACGAGGAATGCACTCGCTCCGTCAACTCTCGTAAAAAAGCAATTTCCTCTTTTCGTAAGTGTATGTCACTAGAAAATTTTTTATCAGTTAAAAAAGCCCAGGCAGAAACCAAACGAATTTTGAAAAATAAAAAACGCGCTGGATGGCGGAAGTTCTGTGAGAACCTGTCTCCGGAAACTCCCCAATCTTCAGTTTGGTCTAGCTTAAAAAAATTCGGATCATCGTATTCTCCGCCGAGAACCAAGCATATATCAGAAGAAATTCTTATAGGATTTGCGGATAAAATAGCCCCCCCATCAGTGGCCGGATGTGAAGAAATGCCTTCTATTAAGCCATATCCATCTCATTCTAACTGGCTAGATGCTCCTTTCTCCATTGATGAGATGAAACTAGTAATAAGAACCCTTTCTGACTCTGCTCCGGGTCCCGATGGAATACTTAATAGTTTCATTAAATCATTTTCTGATATGGCGGTTGAATATTTCTTATCTCTTATTAATAATATGTTTGAAACAGGACTAATTCCGGATGATTGGAAAACTCAAAAAATCATTCCCATTTTAAAACCTGGAAAAAATCCATCTGAAATTTCGTCTTATCGGCCTATTGCTCTTTCATCATGTTTGATGAAAGTAGCGGAGCGTTTGATGAAGAACAGATTAGAGTGGTTTGTTGAAAGTCAAGATATTATCTCACCAAATCAGTATGGTTTTCGGAAAAAGAAATCTACAATGGATAATTTAAGTTTGTTCACAACTGATATCCGAGTTTCCCAATCCGTAAATTCTTATACATTGGCCACATTCCTTGACCTTTCATCAGCTTACGATGATGTTTTACTGAATGTTTTGAAAGAAAAGCTAATTAAAAAACAAATCCCCCCGAAATTAGTCCAATTTATTATTAATTTGCTCTCAGATAGGTCCATTATTATTGAGTCTTCCTCTAAATGCTTAAGGCGCAAACTATGGAGAGGATTGCCCCAGGGTTCTGTTATTAGTCCTCTGTTGTTTAATATTTATATAAGCGACCTAGACTCAGTAATTCCTTTTTCTATCAAGCGTCTTTACTTTGCGGATGATATCCTTATATATTTGTTACGTAAAAATATTATTCTTGCAGCTAAGGAAATGAATTTGGCTTTACAATATATTAAAAGCTGGTTGTCAATAAATGGAATGAATCTGGCGGCATCTAAAACAAGGGTCGTGGCTTTCACGCGCAAAAGAAAAATTCCCCAATTCTCAATCTCTTTTGATAATGTGCCTCTACAAACCGCTACTCAAATCAAATTCCTTGGTCTTCTTTTGAACAATAAACTTTCCTGGCTTCCACACATTCAGATAATTTCTACAAAATGTGAAAAGGGACTTAATATGATGCGAGCAGTTTCCAAAGTATGGTGGGGATCTCACCCTACCACTCTTAAATTAATGTATAATTCCCTAGTTCGGAGCCACTTGGATTATGGCTCATTCCTTTTTGACCCACTCCCTAAATATCTAGATAATAAAATGGAAAGAATTCAATCAAAAGCCCTCAGAATGATTATTGGAGCTATGAAGTCTTCTCCAATTAATGCTCTTCAGGTGGAATGTGTGGAGCCTCCATTATATTTCAGAAGGCAATTCCTTGCCAATAAATATATTTTCAAGGCTTTATCGTTATCACACCATCCTATTAAACAAAGTCTTAATAGGTTAAGTGTTAATTTGAATTCTAACAAAAGATTGAGAGAAAAACAATGTTTTCCTCTCTTAATTAAAAGTTTTCATCTCTATAATTCTCTATCATCTTCCCTCCAATATCTTCAAGAAGTTCCCAATCTTCCTATATACAATATTCCATTTAAGGCAATCACTTTTATGCCGAACACAATAACATCAGTCTTTCGTAAGAATATTTTATCTTCCCCAAATAAATTTCAAAATGTGGATGATTGTTTTAAAAGCATAGTGGCTTTAAAATTCCCTGGATTTTCCATCCTTTTCACGGATGGTTCCAAATTTGAAAATAAAAGATGTGGAGCATCGATATATAGTCCAGAATTCAACATCAATCTCACTTATAAATTACCGAAAGAAGCTTCCATATTTACAGCCGAATGCTTTGCAATTGAACAAGCGCTAAATCAAATCCAGGTTCTCAACATTCATCGAGCCTTACTATGTACTGATTCGCTAAGTGCTCTAACTAAAATTAGGTCTAATATTTTACGTTATCCGGAAGACAATATTATATGTAAAATAAAAAATCTTCTCAATTCTCTTAGTGAATCTGGGTTTGAGACGATATTGGCCTGGGTCCCTGCCCATTTGGGTATCGAGGGTAATGAGATGGCCGATTTTCTCGCCAAATCTGGTTCAGATTCCGGAACTATCCCACTAAATTTTAGAATTCCTATATCCGATGTCTTTCCGATTCTTAAATCCAATATGACTCGTGCCTGGGAAGAAAATTGGGCAGTCTCCAAAATAAGAACTGGATCTTTCTATGCGGGAATTCAAAACCATATCCCTGCTAAGCCATGGTTTCACGGTAAAAAACTTTCAAAACGATTCATTTCATGTATCTCGAGAATGAGAATTGGCCACTGTTCAATTGCATCTCACTTGTATAGAATTAGAGTTTTAGATGATCCGTTCTGCCAGTGCGGTGTGGAAGAGGAAACCCTCGACCACGTTTTCTTTAACTGTAAAAACCATTCATCTTTCAAGAACATATACCGCCGGCTTATTAAAATCACACACCAGTCCCCCCTTAACATTTCATACCTTTTATCTCTTAACAATTCTCGTGTTCATACAGCTTTATGTAAGTTTATTAACCTGAATGAATTCAATATTTAATTTGTTTTAGTGATCTAAATGAGTCCAATATTTAATTTGTTTTATTATTTTCCCATTAGATTAACCGAAATTTCTTATCCATTTTAAATATTACCGGCACAAAGCACTCTCTCCAGGGTGAATTGCCTAAAACCAAAAAAAATAAATTATTATATTTTGTTTTTCACGCTTGTTTTGATTCTAGATTTTTGCAAGCGATCTAAATAACCAAACTTAAACTTATTGATAAATATAAACACTCGAATATTGTTTAATATTACTAGCTCCTATAATTAATAGCTTACGTTTATTATAATATTTTGTAATCACGCTTGACGATTGTCTTGATTCTCGATTTTTGAAGCGATTTAAACATCCACGCCATTTAAGGGGTTATATACAATCAGGAGGCTCAAAAACGGGATTTTTCAAGAATTTTTCCTGAGAAGACTTTTAGATTTATGAAAGTAAAAATTTGTACACATATTATGGTAACTTTTAACAGTATTTTAAGAATTTAAAAAAAAAAATAATAATAATTTTGAAAGCTCCTACAGCTGATCTCCAGAAGTTCCTCTCAAAAAAAGCATCTTGCGGTGACCATCATATCTCTGGATTGGATCATTTAAAATTAAAAAACCAAACGGATTTCGTAATAATTATAAATATTCCTCTAATTAATCGAAGGACAGAGCAAAATACAATTTTTTGAAAAAATGGCGGCTTCTCAAAAATAAAAATCGACTTTTTTACAAAAATTTTGGCCTTATATTGTGTATAAAAAATATGTATTTATCAGTGAGAACAGGCCTTCGATTAATAACTGTAAATTATACTTAAGAAGCTTGTGTTCAAATTTGAGACTGATCGGTTCAGCCGTTTCAGAGTAATCTTGGTCACCGACTTTAAAAACACAGTTTTGAGAAAAACGCGTTTAAAGTTTGCCTCCTACTTTCAAATGCTCTGACACGTCTTTACAAATGCGCGTAACTTCGAAAATAATCGCCGGATTGACTTGAATTTTTTTTTGTGTGTACTTAAATACATGCATATTACGAAAATGAAATAATAAAAAAATCGATTTCTAGAAAATTCTAACCGTATACATATAACCCCTTAAATAACCAAACTTATGTCTATTGTCAAACATAAGCATTCCATACTAAACTAGTATTTTAAGATTTTATTTTTTCTCTTTGCTTATCCTTGTTCTTATAAGTACAAAATTATGTTTTAAACTAAAGTTTCCTTCTACAAATACAATGTCATTTATTTAAACAATGTGAAATTATAATATGGACTAAAAATTGTCAATTTGACTGGCCTAAAACAGGATCCATTCCTAGTTGGCTAGTCAAAGTTTCCGCATATGTTTTGTGTGAAATAAATAATTATTATTTAAAATCCTTACGGGCGATTCAATAAAAAAAAACAAATTCTTCTACTAAATTTGAAAAAAAAAACCTAATTTGACTATGTGATCGTTTAAAATGCTTAGGTATTAAAATATGGTTACCCCCTGAGTCTATATTAAGAAAAATATTCAGCATTTAAGAAAATGAAGTTTAAAGAAATATAAGTTTACCTGTTGAAGTGAGTTAAGCAGGAGGTTCCTGGAGCATGTGTTCAGTTGTTCAGTGTTCAGTCCGCTGGCGCTGCACCTGCCTTGTCTCTTGCTTGGATTGCGTATTGCATAGACTGCCCAGGGTAGCCATAGCTTCACTATTACACTCAGTCCGCTGGCGCTGCATCTGCCTTGTCTCTTGCTTGGATTGCGTATTGCATAGACTGCCCAGGGTAGCCATAGCTTCACTATTACACTCAGTCCGCTGGCGCTGCATCTGCCTTGTCTCTTGCTTGGATTGCGTATTGCATAGACTGCCCAGGGTAGCCATAGCTTCACTATTACACTCAGTCCGCTGGCGCTGCATCTGCCTTGTCTCTTGCTTGGATTGCGTATTGCATAGACTGCTCAGGGTAGCCATAGCTTCACTATTACACTCAGTCCGCTGGCGCTGCACCTGCCTTGTCTCTTGCTTGGATTGCGTATTGCATAGACTGCCCAGGGTAGCCATAGCTTCACTATTACACTCAGTCCGCTGGCGCTGCATCTGCCTTGTCTCTTGCTTGGATTGCGTATTGCATAGACTGCCCAGGGTAGCCATAGCTTCACTATTACACTCAGTCCGCTGGCGCTGCATCTGCCTTGTCTCTTGCTTGGATTGCGTATTGCATAGACTGCCCAGGGTAGCCATAGCTTCACTATTACACTCAGTCCGCTGGCGCTGCATCTGCCTTGTCTCTTGCTTGGATTGCGTATTGCATAGACTGCTCAGGGTAGCCATAGCTTCACTATTACACTCAGTCCGCTGGCGCTGCACCTGCCTTGTCTCTTGCTTGGATTGCGTATTGCATAGACTGCCCAGGGTAGCCATAGCTTCACTATTACACTCAGTCCGCTGGCGCTGCATCTGCCTTGTCTCTTGCTTGGATTGCGTATTGCATAGACTGCCCAGGGTAGCCATAGCTTCACTATTACACTCAGTCCGCTGGCGCTGCATCTGCCTTGTCTCTTGCTTGGATTGCGTATTGCATAGACTGCCCAGGGTAGCCATAGCTTCACTATTACACTCAGTCCGCTGGCGCTGCATCTGCCTTGTCTCTTGCTTGGATTGCGTATTGCATAGACTGCCCAGGGTAGCCATAGCTTCACTATTACACTCAGTCCGCTGGCGCTGCATCTGCCTTGTCTCTTGCTTGGATTGCGTATTGCATAGACTGCCCAGGGTAGCCATAGCTTCACTATTACACTCAGTCCGCTGGCGCTGCATCTGCCTTGTCTCTTGCTTGGATTGCGTATTGCATAGACTGCCCAGGGTAGCCATAGCTTCACTATTACACTCAGTCCGCTGGCGCTGCATCTGCCTTGTCTCTTGCTTGGATTGCGTATTGCATAGACTGCTCAGGGTAGCCATAGCTTCACTATTACACTCAGTCCGCTGGCGCTGCATCTGCCTTGTCTCTTGCTTGGATTGCGTATTGCATAGACTGCTCAGGGTAGCCATAGCTTCACTATTACACTCAGTCCGCTGGCGCTGCATCTGCCTTGTCTCTTGCTTGGATTGCGTATTGCATAGACTGCTCAGGGTAGCCATAGCTTCACTATTACACTCAGTCCGCTGGCGCTGCATCTGCCTTGTCTCTTGCTTGGATTGCGTATTGCATAGACTGCTCAGGGTAGCCATAGCTTCACTATTACACTCAGTCCGCTGGCGCTGCATCTGCCTTGTCTCTTGCTTGGATTGCGTATTGCATAGACTGCCCAGGGTAGCCATAGCTTCACTATTACACTCAGTCCGCTGGCGCTGCATCTGCCTTGTCTCTTGCTTGGATTGCGTATTGCATAGACTGCTCAGGGTAGCCATAGCTTCACTATTACACTCAGTCCGCTGGCGCTGCATCTGCCTTGTCTCTTGCTTGGATTGCGTATTGCATAGACTGCTCAGGGTAGCCATAGCTTCACTATTACACTCAGTCCGCTGGCGCTGCATCTGCCTTGTCTCTTGCTTGGATTGCGTATTGCATAGACTGCCCAGGGTAGCCATAGCTTCACTATTACACTCAGTCCGCTGGCGCTGCATCTGCCTTGTCTCTTGCTTGGATTGCGTATTGCATAGACTGCCCAGGGTAGCCATAGCTTCACTATTACACTCAGTCCGCTGGCGCTGCATCTGCCTTGTCTCTTGCTTGGATTGCGTATTGCATAGACTGCTCAGGGTAGCCATAGCTTCGTGTTTACTGCGTGTTTCATGGGGACATTCGGTTACAAGTGATTTAACCAACAAATCACTTTTGTTGTAGTTTGAAGTAAGGAGAGAGCACTTGATTAGATTGTCATTACTTATTAATCTACGTAGTTCTTATACGTTAGACTATTATTAGTATATATTAGTATTCACAAGTTTTATTATTTTAAAGATACAGGTATTTTAAACTACAAAAACGCTTTATATCGATCTAACTTTGATGGTTCTAACTTTTATAACGGTTTCACAATGATTATGTTTCAAATATTCACATGTTTTAAAAAGTTTTTATTGTTTGTGTTTATTTTACTTCTTCTTATTTTATAGTCAAATGGAGGGCTTGTGGCACTGCCCTTACAGACTGTTGTCACAATGTGGTGGTACAGTCTTGAAGGAGAGGAGATTCACTCTAAAGGAGTGGCTTCCTGTAGGCTGCGAATAAGTGCAACTACCTCTCCGTGTCCCTTTTCTTCCGCCCAGGAGAGAGCCGTCTTCCCATCCTTGTCCTGACAGGAGACATGGGCATTGTGCTGCAGAAGGACCTCCACCACATTTATATGTCCTCTGAAGGCTGCCCATGACAAGGCTGTTCTGCCATCATCACGCTGAGAGTTGACATCGACACCGCGCTGCAGCAGGAGTACCACCACCTCAGTAAAACCATTAGCAGCTGCCTGGAGGAAACCAGTGTCCCCATCTTGATCACGGGAATTCAAATCAGCTCCATTCAGTAATAAGAGTTTGGCAACCTCTAAATGTCCGTAACATGCAGCACAGTTAAATGCAATCCAGCCGTTATTATCTCTCACATGGATGTCTGCTCCTTTTAACAGCAAGTGTTCAACAACCTCTAGATGTCCCTTACTTGCAGCTAGCATTAATGCGGTATTGCCGTTATTATTCCTTATGTGAATATCTGCTCCTTTTAACAGCAAGTGTTCAACGACCTCTAGATGTCCCTCACTTGCAGCTAGCATTAATGCGGTATTGCCGTTATTATTCCTTATGTGAATATCTGCTCCTTTTAACAGCAAGTGTTCAACAATCTCTAGATGTCCCTTAGTTGCAGCTGTCATTAATGCAGTCCAGCCTACTTCCTGTAGGCTGCGAATAAGTGCAACTACCTCTCCGTGTCCCTTTTCTTCCGCCCAGGAGAGAGCCGTCTTCCCATCCTTGTCCTGACAGGAGACATCGGCATTGTGCTGCAGAAGGACCTCCACCACATTTATATGTCCTCTGAAGGCTGCCCATGACAAGGCTGTTCTGCCATCATCACGCTGAGAGTTGACATCGACACCGCGCTGCAGCAGGAGTACCACCACCTCAGTAAAACCATTAGCAGCTGCCTGGAGGAAACCAGTGTCCCCATCTTGATCACGGGAATTCAAATCAGCTCCATTCAGTAATAAGAGTTTGGCAACCTCTAAATGTCCGTAACATGCAGCACAGTTAAATGCAATCCAGCCGTTATTATCTCTCACATGGATGTCTGCTCCTTTTAACAGCAAGTGTTCAACAACCTCTAGATGTCCCTTACTTGCAGCTAGCATTAATGCGGTATTGCCGTTATTATTCCTTATGTGAATATCTGCTCCTTTTAACAGCAAGTGTTCAACGACCTCTAGATTTCCCTCACTTGCAGCTAGCATTAATGCGGTATTGCCGTTATTATTCCTTATGTGAATATCTGCTCCTTTTAACAGCAAGTGTTCAACAATCTCTAGATGTCCCTTAGTTGCAGCTGTCATTAATGCAGTCCAGCCTACTTCCTGTAGGCTGCGAATAAGTGCAACTACCTCTCCGTGTCCCTTTTCTTCCGCCCAGGAGAGAGCCGTCTTCCCATCCTTGTCCTGACAGGAGACATCGGCATTGTGCTGCAGAAGGACCTCCACCACATTTATATGTCCTCTGAAGGCTGCCCATGACAAGGCTGTTCTGCCATCATCACGCTGAGAGTTGACATCGACACCGCGCTGCAGCAGGAGTACCACCACCTCAGTAAAACCATTAGCAGCTGCCTGGAGGAAACCAGTGTCCCCATCTTGATCACGGGAATTCAAATCAGCTCCATTCAGTAATAAGAGTTTGGCAACCTCTAAATGTCCGTAACATGCAGCACAGTTAAATGCAATCCAGCCGTTATTATCTCTCACATGGATGTCTGCTCCTTTTAACAGCAAGTGTTCAACAACCTCTAGATGTCCCTTACTTGCAGCTAGCATTAATGCGGTATTGCCGTTATTATTCCTTATGTGAATATCTGCTCCTTTTAACAGCAAGTGTTCAACAACCTCTAGATGTCCCTCACTTGCAGCTAGCATTAATGCGGTATTGCCGTTATTATTCCTTATGTGAATATCTGCTCCTTTTAACAGCAAGTGTTCAACAACCTCTAGATGTCCCTCACTTGCAGCTAGCATTAATGCGGTATTGCCGTTATTATTCCTTATGTGAATATCTGCTCCTTTTAACAGCAAGTGTTCAACGACCTCTAGATGTCCCTCACTTGCAGCTAGCATTAATGCGGTATTGCCGTTATTATTCCTTATGTGAATATCTGCTCCTTTTAACAGCAAGTGTTCAACAATCTCTAGATGTCCATTACTTGCAGCTGACATTAATGCAGTCCAGCCGTCATTATTTCTCTCGTGGATGTCTGCTCCTTTCTCCAACAGTTTACATACTGTTGCAAGGTGACCAAAATTAGCTGCAAGAAGAAAAGCTGAAGAGCCGTTTTTTTTCTGAGAGTTTAAATCAGCACCATTTAACAGTAGGTGTTCAACAACCTCTAGATGACCCTTACTTGCAGCTGTCATTAATGCAGTCCAGCCGTCATTATCTCTCACGTGGATGTCTGCTCCTTTCTCCAACAGTTTGCATATTGTTGCAAGGTGACCATTTAGAGCAGCAAAAAGAAGAGCTGAATCACCACTTTTTTTCTGAGAGTTTAAATCAGCACCATTCAACAGTAGGTGTTCAACGACCTCTAGATGTCCCCCACTTGCAGCTGTCATTAATGCAGTCAAGCCGTAATTATTTCTCATGTGGATGTCTGCTCCTTTTAACAGCAAGTGTTCAACAACCTCTAGATGTCCCTTACTTGCAGCTAGCATTAATGCAGTCCAGCCGTCATTATTTCTCACGTGGATGTCTGCTCCTTTCTCCAACAGTTTGCATATTGTTGCAAGGTGACCATTTAGAGCAGCACGAAGAAGAGCTGAATCACCATTTTTTTTCTGAGAGTTTAAATCAGCACCATTCAACAGTAGGTGTTCAACGACCTCTAGATGTCCCCCACTTGCAGCTGTTATTAATGCAGTCAAGCCGTAATTATTTCTCATGTGGATGTCTGCTCCTTTTAACAGCAAGTGTTCAACAATCTCTAGATGTCCCTCACTTGCAGCTGACATTAATGCAGTCCAGCCGTCATTATCTCTCACGTGGATGTCTGCTCCTTTCTCCAACAGTTTGCATATTGTTGCAAGGTGACCATTTAGAGCAGCAAGAAGAAGAGCTGAATCACCATTTTTTTTCTGAGAGTTTAAATCAGCACCATTCAACAGTAGGTGTTCAACGACCTCTAGATGTCCCCCACTTGCAGCTGTTATTAATGCAGTCAAGCCGTAATTATTTCTCATGTGGATGTCTGCTCCTTTTAACAGCAAGTGTTCAACAATCTCTAGATGTCCCTCACTTGCAGCTGACATTAATGCAGTCCAGCCGTCATTATCTCTCACGTGGATGTCTGCTCCTTTCTCCAACAGTTTGCATATTGTTGCAAGGTGACCATTTAGAGCAGCAAGAAGAAGAGCTGAATCACCATTTTTTTTCTGAGAGTTTAAATCAGCACCATTCAACAGTAGGTGTTCAACGACCTCTAGATGTCCCTTACTTGCAGCTGCCATTAATGCAGTCCAGCCGACATTATCTCTCATGTGGATGTCTGCTCCTTCCTCCAACAGTTTGCATATTGTTGCAAGGTGACCATTTAGAGCAGCAAGAAGAAGAGCTGAATCACCATTTTTTTTCTGAGAGTTTAATTCAGCACCATTCAACAGTAGGTGTTCAACGACCTCTAGATGTCCCCCACTTGCAGCTAACATTAATGCAGTCCAGCCGTCATTATTTCTCTCGTGGATGTCTGCTCCTTTCTCCAACAGTTTACATACTGTTGCAAGGTAACCAAAATTAGCTGCAAGAAGAAAAGCTGAAGAGCCGTTTTTTTTCTGAGAGTTTAAATCAGCACCATTTAACAGTAGGTGTTCAACAACCTCTAGATGACCCTTACTTGCAGCTGACATTAATGCAGTCCAGCCGTCATTATTTCTCTCGTGGATGTCTGCTCCTTTCTCCAACAGTTTACATACTGTTGCAAGGTGACCATTTAGAGCAGCAAGAAGAAGAGCTGAATCACCATTTTTTTTCTGAGAGTTTAAATCAGCACCATTCAACAGTAGGTGTTCAACGACCTCTAGATGTCCCCCACTTGCAGCTGTCATTAATGCAGTCGAGCCGTAATTATTTCGCATGTGGATGTCTGCTCCTTTTAACAGCAAGTGTTTAACAACCTCTAGATGTCCCTTACTTGCAGCTGTCATTAATGCAGTCCAGCCGTCATTATCTCTCACGTGGATGTCTGCTCCTTCCTCCAACAGTTTGCATATTGTTGCAAGGTGACCATTTAGAGCAGCACAAAGAAGAGCTGAATCACCATTTTTTTTCTGAGAGTTTAATTCAGCACCATTCAACAGTAGGTGTTCAACGACCTCTAGATGTCCCCCAGATGCAGCTGCTATTAATGCAGTCCAACCGTCCTTATTTCTCACGTGGATGTCTGCCAGTTTCTTTATCAGTATTGATACTATCTCATGGTGCCCTCCTTCCGCAGCTAACAACAGGGCGGTTGAACCATAAGCACATTTTAGAGAAGAAAACATTTGATATATTCCAGTATATGGAAATGTGGCTGCATCTTCATCGGTTTGAATATCATCGTTGATTATGTGTTCACTAACAAAAATTCCTTTTGTTTTTAGACTTTCAAATGATGCGGTCTTTGTTAATCCCTCAAAGGAATTTTTCGAGGGATTTAGTAAATATTTCACAAAACTAAGGTTTCCTGCCATTGCTGCGCAGTGTAAGGGATTCTTTTCATTTTTATCAAACGACATACAAACTCCTTGTTTAGCAAATAATTTAAACAACATGTGATCTTTTTTACATACTGCGAGATTGATGGCAGTATCACCCTGACTATCAATGGCAATCAATAAATGAGCTCGCTCAGTATCACTTTCCATCCCACTCAAGATCTTATTCACAGTGCTGTTGTCATCGTCTCTCACCGCTACCATAAACGGAGTGATTAGTTTTTTGATCTCTTCAATTCTTTTTAAGGCCCGGTTTAAAATGATTGAAGAATATTTGCTAAACAAGTTGTGATTTATGTCGCCTTCAAAATCTAAGAAAGCAGCGAGCATAAGTTTAAGTAGTGACTCGTATGAACAACTCTCCACATTTTCCATAATTTGCTTTACAATATTGAGATTTTTATTCTCTAATGCTATGTTCAGTGCGGTCCTCCCGGCCTTGTCTCTTGCTGCCATAAACGAGATGTAGTTTTCCTCAGATATCCTACTGCTCGGGCCACTGAGGAGTACTGCAAATGTGTGCGTATTCTGTTCTTCAGCTGCTATATGCAACGGAGTTTTGACACTATCATGAAAGAATAGTTGACGATGTTCAGACCAGTGTTTGTACAATATCGGATTACTTTCCAGTGCATCGCTCGGTATTGGTGGTGATATAGCAAGCTGGGTCTCTATTAACTTTCTGATTAAATAATAGTCTGGTCTGAGCAATAAAATGCAAAATTCACTTTTAACGAGTTTGTTATTTTCTTTGGTTTGTCTTCCCTGCCTCAGCCACTGGACGAAGAAATTCGCGCAAAAGTATTCCTCAAAAGTGCGATGAATAAAATGAACGGTTTCAAGAATTCCATCAATAGCCTTGATCAGCCCTAGGCCGCTTAGGTCTTGCAAGTCTTGGTTGGATAGTATTGTGCTTGAGAAATATTCTGTCGCAAACTTTGGGTTGACGGACCGGAAAGCCAGGACACAATGCTTTTCCATTATATTCTCAACCAATTGATTTAGAAAGGTAGGTCTTAGAACTTTATTAAGATTAGTTTTCTGCTCAAAGTATATTGATATCTTGACTTTGATAAATTGTGTGTACAAATCATACAGATTGGTGATTTTACTGCGTTTGTTCTGCGCTTGTTCGGGAGACACCACAGACTGTATGGCCTGCTGGAGGAACACTTCGGCCAG
The DNA here is from genome assembly GCA_936435175.1 of Glyphotaelius pellucidus. Lineage (NCBI taxonomy): Eukaryota > Metazoa > Arthropoda > Insecta > Trichoptera > Limnephilidae > Glyphotaelius > Glyphotaelius pellucidus. Next base: position 9,015,433 of record OW386563.1, on the reverse strand, counting down.
CATACGGATCTGCAGCGGGATGCCCATGAAGTCGGCCACGTCTTTTCCCAGCACTCCCTCGACCTCCTCCCGCAGCTCTCTGGCAAACTTACACAGCCTCTCCTTCTCCGGCTTTCCATGCTCGCGGTGTTCCAAGGCCAGGTGAGGAAGCCAGAAATTTATCATATAATCATCCTGTTCTTTTTCTAAAATGTTTTCTAATTCTACGGAAAATTCTGACATTTCTTTTTCGAGCCTTTCTTGTGAATGCACCCGTGTGGTGACTACGATTCTACAATTTGTCATATTTTTTAAATATATTAGAACCTTCAACATTTGGACTCGGGTATTTTCTTCGGTTAATTCATCGAATGCATCCACTAAAATACAAACTTGCCTCGAACTATTTGATTCGAGGCAATACTGTAAAAGACTGCCCAACAAATCATTATCAGTAGGTAAACCCGAAGCACAAATTAAACACTTTGTAACCAATTGCAAGTCAAGTTTCAAGGGTAGTTTATCGAGAGCGGAAGACAAGTGATTGTGGTCGATTCTCAGGACCCAAGAGTCGCGGATGAGCTCCGACATGCGCGTTAGGCTGGTGGTCTTTCCCATGCCAGGGTCGTCAGCTATGATGGTCAGCTTCTTCCTCGTATTGCAGAAGGCATCTTCCTCCATGGGGTCTCTTTTGTCTCTGATGATGAAAGGGCGCAGGCCCTCCAGAGAGCCGTGGGAGTATTGCCAGACAAGACTCGGGCTGCCTCTAATCTCCAACTTTTCAAAATAATGTTTGTTTAATTTTTCCTCTTCATTTTTTTTTCCCGTATTCAATTCGTGAAACTGGTTTTGATTTTTAAAGTGATCTCTTGCGACAAATGATTCCCCAGCTTCACAAGGTCTGTCCCCAATCTTCTGCATTTTCAAATTATGTTTGCTGAATGTTTTCTCTTCCATTTTATCTTCAGTATTCAATTTAAAATGTTCTTTTGAAACAAATTTTTCTTCTTCTTCCTTCGATAAATTAAAGGAACTAATAAGTGATATTTTATCTTTCGCATTGTTGAATATAAAAACATCTTTATTTCCGCTGAAGCCAACAAATTCATTCATGGATTTTATTACAAAACGAGTGTGAAACTTCCTGTGCATGTAGAGGCCGCTATTGTAAACTTCCCTCAGGGAAGCCTTGGAAGCCTCGCCTTCTGCGCGTAAATGTAGCCAATAGATTACCCGACCTGACGACTCCTCCCGACACTTTTCCATAAATAGGTCATGTCCATCGTCCTCGGTCTCGAAGGTCCTCCCTCGTGCGGACTCTGCCTCCTCTCCCCAGTAGTCCTGGCTGAGCCGCTCCGGATCACTGATCACCAGCAGTGGTCTGGCAGCCCCACTCCTCTCTAGTAGTGTGATAAGCCTCGCTTTGTCTACTAGCCTGTTCCCTTTGGAGTACAGGGCGTCTAATTCGCAAAGCCTGGGAAGTTTGATTGGGATATCAGCTCTGTACCTGGCGTCTATTGCGAGCGTCTCCAAAATTGGAGAAATTAAAGAACTAATTTTTTTTCGGACCTGCTCATCGTTAGATTTACAATCATCTCCTAGTAATGTATTTAGACTTAGATTTTCTTCACCTAGTGCTACTGCATCCCGTGCAAGTATATCCTCTCTAGATGTAATAGTCAAATCGCTTAATTCAAATGATTTCAAAGGCTTCGTTACGACGGTCAGAAGGAAGTCCTCAAATAATTTATTTTGAAGTTGTGGCGGTAGAATGATGACAAGCTTTTTAAGACTGCATTCATCTAAATTTGTTAAAAGTTTTTTGAAAGAATCGTTCGGGAGTGAGTTATCGGTTGAAGAAGCGAACTCAAGAATGACCAGATTACTAATAGTAACACTCCTCTTGTTCAAGGCTTTGATGTCAATTTTCTTAGCTATATCAGTCAAATTATTCCAACTAAGGGACGTGTGATAGTTGTCGTCTTTCAAATACTTTTCATTGTCGGATGTGATTTCAATATTAAGCAAGATGTTGTTTAATCTTGCAGCCTCAAATTTAGTATCTCTGGTCACAATTTGTAAAACACGTTGGTCGGGATTTTCCAAAAATTTATTCAACTCCAAGGTGTCTTCGCAGTTCAATATATCAGGCAAGGTGCGGAGGTAGACCTGACCAATCAAATATAAGGGAGCTGACCTTATGCTATAATTCTGTTTATTAATAGCATCCATTATCTCCTCGGGAAACCAGCGAAACAGTTGTTTAGTTTGTCTAATCACCATCTCCAAATCTCCCGTCTTTGAATCACAAGTGATAGTTTTTCTTCTAGCATTAATCCTAATTTCTGGGAAAACTAATTTCTTGATATTTAGGGAGTTGCTAAAATTTTCAATTTCTGACAGTTTGATTAATGTATTGCTTCGAAAAAAAATCATATTTTTAACAAATTTCAACTCTTCCATAGAAAATACTCCCAGATGGCAAGTGTTTCTTAACCAAATTTCCATCAATGGACATCCGTCACCTTGGAGAGTTTTTCCCCCGGTGAGTCCTCGTGGCCAATTCTCTACCACAAATCTCTCCCTCTCACCATCATTAATGGCTTTGATTAAGGGGTCTAAATTATGAGCGTCCAAATTGGGAGACAAAATGGCATTCTTCAAGTCACTGGAGTGATCGAAATCTTTCATTTGAATGTATTGTATATTTCCCGCATGAATGCCCGTCCTGTTTACCACATTTGGATCGCATAAGATGTTGGTGATATTTATTTCCTCGGTGAACATAAACCTGGAAGGGTTGTATGGGTCGATAAAATCTTTGCATAACTTCAATAACATGTTCTTAACTCCCGGACTTTCCAAGGCCAGGGTACGCGCATGGAGGCCTTCTTCGGAGCCAACGATCCAACGGAAGCATTTACCATCACTTTTAAAGTATTTTACCGTCAGAGTGGTGACCCCGGCCAGCCACGCCCCCAGCGAGTGACCACTGAAGGACAGAACGAAGCGGCAGTGACGATGATCTTTATTTACTTTCTGAATTTCTTCCTTAATGTCCTCAGCAAATGTGATTGCAGAACACATATGATTCGTGTATCGGTTGCAGAATACCCCCTTCCCGTCAGCCCAGAGCGCCCCCAACTTACTGGGTATCGTCCCTCTATGGGCTATGACGATCTGTTGCAGCGACGGGCTCCAGAAGGCACAGCCGAAGTATCCGGTGAAGATTTTACCCATCCAGGAGTCGTTCTTTGCAGTGGTGAGCAGGGACCAATCTCCAGGCAGGACCAGCACCCCCGTGCAATCGGAGTAAGCCAACTTCGCGAAGTCCGCTAATACTTGTTCATTGGGATACGGCTCCATCGCTATTTTAAGTGTGTTATTTTCAATGGGTTTGAATGTTTGGAGGGTTTCCCGCCAGTTGGGAGAGCTGTAAATCAAGTCCTTGTATGGCAGCATGTTGAAGAATCAGGAGATGTAGTGTAATGGAGATTTTGGAGATGAATTCTGCAACAAGTTAAACAATAGCCAGAGTTGATAAGATGTATTGTATTCACTAACAGACAGACAAAGCATGTAATTCCTCGTATCTATCATCCTATTAATGTTTTATCCAAACAAGACAGACGTACACAGCAATACGACTGCTCCAAGAACAGTTACATTTTCGTGTTTCATAAATAATTATCTATCTCCCAAGAAACTCTAACATTTGTTTGTAACTCTTAACAGTTATACACTAAGAGAAAATAAACCATTTAAAACTAGTTGTAAGTCACGAAGTCATTAGTTTTCCGTGTACTAAAGAAGTAAGTTGAGTTACTGCCCTTTTCATCAGATTTTTTTGTCTACGGTCGTAAGTCAGACTTACGACTTAATTACTCCTTTCTCAATGTTGGCTTTAAACCCTGAGTTGAAGCGGGTAGCCCAGGAAGAATCGGCCACTACGTCAACGGACTCTTTCTGCGGATCCTTGACCAATGCGCTTTCGCTCCAGGCTGATCTCCTGAAAGCATCCCTTCAGGAGCTGGTCAACTGGAGTGCGGAACCGGGCACGAAGCTGAGCACTTCCACCCTGTATGAGAAAGTGCAGTCTCTCTTCGCTGCGGGTTCTGAGTCCCAGAAGGTGTCTAAAGACATCATGCAGATGGTCTGCGGAAAACGGGCAAGCCACATCGAGTACCGAAGAGAGGTGGTATTGCGGGGCATCAGCGACGGGTATGTTCGAGACGCCATGAGGAAGATCCCTCCCACGTCAGAATATCTCTTCGATCCGAACATCCTGTCGGCTCAGCTGGATAGGTTGGGAGGAGTGAAGAAGTGCCTCGCTCCTCAGCCGAGCACATCGCGACCTGCTCCACCCATTAAACCCATCGCAGCGCAGAGCTTGCAGCCCTTTCGTCCCAGAGTGCAGCAGGGGAGGACTGTCGCGAGAAGGGAGCAACCAGAGAGCCGAGGTCAGGAACCAACCCGTAGAACCACTAAAGCATACACTCGCCGAGACAGGTTTAGGCCCAAGGAAAGGGCGGGGAAGTCAGACCGTAAGAGGTTTTAAACAAGGCCCCTCTTTTCAGGGGGGTCAGTTGCGCTCATCCGCAGGTAAGTGGAAGAACCTTGGCGCCCCTACTACCATCCTTAAGATGTTAGAGGGCTACCGGATTCCATTTTCTTCAAAACCTCCACTGAATAATAATGTTGATTTATTTAACTCCCCGTTTGCCACTAAGACTTCTGTGGCAATGACGGAACAAATTGAAAAACTCAAGGCCCTTAAAGTTTTAGAGTCCGCACCTGCCACTCCCTCATTTATTTCTAGCATGTTTCTCGTCCCCAAATCAGATGGTTCAAAGAGGCCGGTCTTTAACTTAAAGTATTTGAACAACTTTCTGACTATTAGTAAATTTCGTCTGGTAAATGTTTATCGAGTTCCTACTTTTCTACAACCGAATGACTGGATGGTTAAAGTAGACCTAACGCATGCTTATTTCCATGTGCCTGTGAGTGAGCAGCATAGATGTTTCCTTAGACTTATCTATAGGAATGAACTCTTGCAGATGACATCCCTCCCCTTTGGCCTGGCCACCTCACCTAAGGCATTCGCAACCATCACTAACTGGGTAGCGCAGGAACTGCGGAAGAGAGGGATGAGAATTTTAGTATATTTGGATGATTTTTTTATTAGTAAACCAATGCCTGCTTACTTTAAAACACCAGTCTAGCGAAATGGTGGAGTTTTTACAAGACTTGGGATGGCAGATACAATTCGATAAGTCAGTACTGAAACCATCACAACAAGTCCAATTTCTTGGTATCGACTGGAATACTGTAACTAATGAAAAGTCCCTCCCTCAGAACAAGGTTTTAGCCCTATCTTATCTGTTAAGGGGTTTGATTCAGACAGGAAGGTGGTCACTAAATAAGGGGCGCAGCCTCTTGGGTTCTTTGAACTTTGCTAGTTTTGCAGTTCCAAGAGGCAGACTCAACAGCCGGTATATACAGAAAGGGTGCTTAGGACTCAGACACCACCACCCTTGGAAGTCATCACCGATTCCTGCAGCTGCCGCTCGGGAATTAAGATGGTGGGTTCGATCGCTCACCCTGACGTCACCCATACATCTGCCGCTGTTTGAGCATTACCTGACAACCGATGCCTCGGATCAGGGTTGGGGTGCCCAGCTAGACGAGAGACTTCTCAGTGGTGTGTGGACTGAAGATCAGCTGAATCTTCACTCCAATCTGAAGGAGATGCTCGCCGTGTTGGCTGCCTTGTCTCCTCACGCGCTTGAGCTATCCGGCTCGGGTCTTCTGATCCAGTCGGATAACAAGTCTGTCGTATCTTACCTTCGCAAGGAGGGTGGTACTAGGTCAACTCAACTCCTGGCCTGTACTCGACAAGTGCTAGATGTTTTGGACGAACACTGTATCTCCATGACGGCACAATACTTACCAGGTCGTTTCAATGAAGTAGCGGACTGTCTATCTCGTCATCGTGCTGTACCCGAATGGCACTTGCTACTCTCTTTTACAGAGGTAGCATTCAGAAAATGGGGACGACCTGAGATAGACCTATTTGGCTCCAGGACAGCTCACGTGGTTCAGAGGTATGTTTCTCTTGATTTTCAGGACGACGAAGCAGACTACCACAACGCTTGGAGCAGGGACTGGGACTATCAGCTGGCTTGGATTTTCCCTCCCCCGTGTCTCTTGCCAAGGGTTCTTTGCCACCTCAACAGAGCAAGGGGATTATACCTGGTAGTGGCTCCTCGTTGGGAGAGGGCATTTTGGAGAGCGGATCTGAAATGTCGGGCCTTAGGTCCACCTCTCACGATTCACAATCTAGAAGAAGCACTTATAGACACCAGGACCAACAACCCTCCTCCTCAAGTAGAGTCCTTCATTCTGGAGATTTGGCTTTGTGGGGGTGGAACAAAAAATTAAGAAGATGGTCAACTCAGCAGAAGGAGCTTCTTAAATCCGGGTGGAGAAGTTCTACCCTTCGCACTTATGCTCCGGCATGGCGGAGGTGGCAACACTGGGCGTCAGAGAATCAGCTCAATGCTATTCGTCCCAAAGCTGAAGATCTAGCCAGGTTCCTAGCCGACCTTCACATTAAAGAGAAGCTATCGCTGAGTACCATTTTAGTTCACAAATCAGTGGTGTGTACCTTAGGCTCTCCGGAAGACAGCAGAAAGCTGAACTCCAACCCGATAGTGAAGAAAATACTAAAAGGAATATCTTTAGCTAGATTGAAGCCTTCTAAGCCCCCCATTTGGGACCCGATGACCGTATCATCATGGCTGGAGAAGAATTTGCCTCAGCACGTAACTCTCTTTGAAGCATCAAGGAGAGCAGCCACAATCCTGCTGTTGGCATCAGGGCGCCGAGTCCACGATCTCACCTTGCTCCACTGCACAGCTGAAAGACTGTCAGTGGACAGTGAAGGCATCTCCATTTGGCCAGTGTTTGGGGCCAAGACGGATTCGGCAGACTGGCAGCAATCAGGGTGGAAGCTGGCTCGCTCTGAGACAAGGAACGTAGACCCCGTCTATTGGATTGAGAAGGTCATAGAACTGTCAAGGGAACGGAGAGCGCAAGCGATGTTACCTAACCTATTTATTACAACTTGTGGGACGGCGAAGGCGGCCTCCAGGGCAGTAATTGCAGGCTGGATTAGGACAGTTCTCAGAGATGCCGGCATAGAGGATCCACCTGGCAGCATCCGTTCAGCGGTGGCTTCCCTGAACTGGTTGCAAAAGTATAAACTAGATGATATACTGTCGCGTGGCAACTGGAGAACGCCCAATACCTTTGCCAAGTTCTATAGAAGGGAAGTTGCAGAATCAGCGGGCCGAACCAACAACGACCCATCTGTTGCTGATCTTTTTCAACCTCTGTAACTGGTTAGCTGATTTCTAGAAATCTTGCTCCTATTTCTAGCATACATAAATATTGTAATTGATTCACATTAGCATCATGTCACCAGGCGATAACAAACAATATCTCACTTTATAGGTTTTAAATAAAGCCTATGCTACAATGAAAGAGTTTTACCTTACAATAAAACTCATATTATGTACTTAGCTTTATTTAAAACCTAGGCAAGGGCTGATGAGATCTAATGACGCATAATTGTTGGCCTGATGAGATCTAATGACGCATAATTGTTGGCGTCCCCACGCCGTGCTGGCAACGCCGCCTGACGGATGTTTTTGGGACTGCCAGGTGACATTGGCGGCAAATTTAAACCGAGGATTACACACGAATATTGGTAAGAAACGTCGATTTGGCTGCAAAATGGTAATGTTTATCTCACTTTATAGGTTTTAAATAAAGCTAAGTACATAATATGAGTTTTATTGTAAGGTAAAACTCTTTCATTTTTTCCATGGAGAAATATCGATATTATCTGAATAATACACAACCACACATATTACTATGTAGGTCTAGCTGTGTTTTGTAACGATCTGAAATGCAAAGTGCACCATGAACTTCCTCTTCCTCGTCTTCTTTACCTTTCCCATATTTCAGCTTTCTTAAGGCTCCGTAGCATTCAAAAAGAAGAAGAAGATGCTTTGAGAGGGAGGTATGTAAGAATATAAGAGGGAACTAGCATTTTATGTTTTCATTAGTTGCTATGAAATATGGCAGACTGGGATTGCACACCCCTCCCAGTCCTGCTGGAATAAAACTCACCTCATCTCAAAACTCATCTCACTTCTGACAACCAATGTTGAATGGATCGGTAGGATCTAGATTTTTAGCTCGTTTGGTAGACGTTTGGTAGACATTGTAGGTAGGTTAAAGGTGAAGTGGCAGCTTTTCGGGATTTTCGTCAGGTGAATGCACACAATAAGTAAGACGTTTTAGAATGTAATCAAAATGTATTGAAACGATTTCATATTCGGTATTTCTACAATCAAAACCAGTTGAAAGTACAATGATGTTACCATAACAACGAAGAGACGAATAACAATGGTTAATGCCCTGTAAGGGTTTATATCTTCCATCCTTTGTTTGATATTTGTGGTTTCAAATTTTTCTCTAAGATTTGTGTTAAATAATATTTAAAAAATTTCCTGGGATGTAATTCTAGTTATATCCTGTTGTGCAATCAAATTCTAGTTATATCCTGTTGTGCAATCAAATTCTAGTTATATCCTGTTGTGCAATCAAATTCTAGTTATATCCTGTTGTGCAATCAAATTCTAGTTATATCCTGTTGTGCAATCAAATTCGTGGTTTCTAGTTTCTAATATTTAAGATATGTTATCTTTGATGAGTAATCACACATGTGTACATAGTGTGAGGTAAAGCATTGGTATATTAGAAGACATAACAGTTTCAGCATTAAATTTGGCAAAATTAGGTCAAAGATCAAAGATCAATGTTAACATATGAGTAGGAAAAAGATCACAATTATCTTTGTATCGAACGAGTCCGCAAAAGCAAATGAGATAACTGAATTTTTTTATTTTTTATTTACTAGATTCGTATATTCCTTGAAGAGGTGAATCATTTAAATTTACTGAATTTAAAGATAATGTTCTTTATACAAATAGAACGGCGTCATTTGCGCCTCGCAATCTTTACCTCATGTGGGTATTTAAAAATTTTACTTTGAAATTTTTTTTTTTTTTTTGATTTACTAGATTCTTATATTCCTTGAAGAGGTGAATCATTTAAATTTACTGAATTTAAAGTTAATGTTCTTTATACAAATAGAACGGCGTCATTTGCGCCTCGCAATCTTTACCTCATGTGGGTATTTAAAAATTTTACTCGTTTATTATAGACTTAAGGTCCTGAATTTAATCGGTAGGGAAAAATTGTTACCTAAAAACCCTACTAAAATTGCATCTTTTTTGGTCATCATTTACTCTTGATCGTCAGCAAACTGGAAAGCATAAATACATATGTGTGTGTTTGTGTTATGTTGGGAGTGGGAAGGAGGCGGTCATGTCCTTTTATTTGGAGTTCTTCCGCATTTGCCTTCGGGAATGAGGAAACCATGAAAAACCTCATCCAGGAAGATTCGGCCGGCGGTCAACATGAACCCGGTCGGCCTTCAGTGATATCGGTGTACGATATCCTGCATTGTGTGTGTGTGGGGTGTATGTCTGTTTTTATGTAGATATATACTTTATGGGACCATAGGGGATAAACATACATATACATACATACTATACAATATTATATAAATATATACATAGATATATAAACATAAGTTACGGGGGAGGGGTCTGGAGTTTGGGAATACCTACTGCTCGCTCACTCGTCGGCGTCTGAATCTGGTTCATGCCAGATGTGGTCAAGGTCCATCAGAATGTGTTTGGGTAGTCTGTGTACGTATTTGAATGTGAAGTCGCTGGGAGAATTGTATTGACCGATTTCCTGTATGAGTTTATTTTTACTGTGTCTTAAAGATTTGTAAAATCGGTCTGTCAGTCTGTGAGTGTATTCAAATAAGGTCGGAATGTCTTCTCTCGCATGTAGTCTTTTCAAATTTGTTCTGATTCTAGTGTTGTATGTGATTTTAATGCAGAGATTCTGTAGTGTCTGTAGTTTTGTAAAGTCAGATTGTGAGATGCTACTCCACACGGGAATAGCATATGTCAGCACCGGTCGAATGAGCGAATAGTAAGTCAGGAGTTTGGTTCTGGGAAGTAGCGGACTTTTTCTATTGAAGATGGGCTTCATCATGCCGAGTGCCATTCTGGCTCTTGCGTGCATCTTGGCTAGGTGAGATTTCCAGTTGAGTCGTGAGTCCATAGTCAGGCCCAGGTAAACGACTTCATCCTTCCATTCTAAGACGTGTCCGCCCATTTCGATGTTGACGTCTGGTGTCCTTCTGACGCGTTTCCTCGTGTACATGATGACTTCGGTTTTGGCCTCGTTCAGTTTGAGGCGCCACATCTTGTAGAACTCTACGAGAGCGTCGAGCGCTCTCTGTAGGTATATGGCCGCCATCTCGGCTTTCAGCGAGGAAACGTACAGCTTGACGTCGTCTGCATAGATAGACAGGTTGCATCTCTCGTCTCGGGGGATGTCATGTGTAAAGATGTTGAAGAGATGAGGTCCCAGTAGACTTCCTTGTGGCACGCCTTTTGGAATCTCACGTAGTGACGACAGCGCGTTCCTGATGAAGACTCGGAAGGATCTGTTCTTGAGGTATTCTTGTATCACTCTCGTTAGGTATATGGGCGTGTTAGTTCTGTGCAGCTTGTGCAGTAGCCCTCTGATCCAAACGGTGTCAAATGCCTTCTCCAAGTCTAGCAGTGCAGCGGCGATGTAGCGATGTTCGTTAAATCTTCTGGTGATGAATTCCGCTACTCGGGTGAGTTGGTGGGTGGTGGAATGCCTCTTTCTGAATCCGAACTGCTCGTCTGGCAAAGTGTTGTTTTCTTCGTGGTGTGGAAGCAGCCTGTTGAGTATAACCTGTTCAAATACTTTGCTCAGCGTGGATAGTAGACTGATCGGCCGGTAGCTTGTCGGCTGCCTCTTGTCCTTGTTTGGCTTCGAGAAGGGCAGCACGGTCGCCGTCTTCCAGATCTGTGGGAAATGTCCGGTGATGAGACAGGCATTGAACAGTTTTGTGATGTAGATGATGGCTTTCTGAGGTAGATGTTTGAGTAGAATGTTGTGTATTTGATCGCTTCCCGGCGCCTTGTTGGTCTTCAATCGCTTAATAATGACGGCAACTTCGCTCGGTGTGCTGAAATGGATGTCTTCGACGTTCGTCTGCTCCGCTTGTTCGAGATGTCGTAGAGATTCATCTACTAGTCGATCCGTTTCCGGATCGGATAGGCCGTCCGTGGCTGCGTAGGCTCTCTCGAATCCGTCGGCGAGCGCGTTCGCCTTCTCTTCTAGTGACAGCGCCAATCCTGAGCCGTCTAGCTTCTCTAGCGGGGGAATCGTGTGGTCTTGATGTTTCAGCGCTTTTGCCATTTTCCATAGGCTGTTATCCTTTGGCGTGAGTGATGTAATTTTCTTCGTCCAAAGTTGGCGTCTGAGGTCCGTTATTTCCTGCTTGATTTCCCGCTGTAGAGTGTTGTAGGCCGTTTTGAAGTAGCCGTCGCGCGTACGATGGTAGATGCGTCGCAAGCGATTTTTCTCCTTGATGAGCGATAAGACATGCTCGGGAAGCTTGATCGTGTGTGTGTGTACTTCTTTGAGAGGTATGTGTGTGTCTTGTGCATGTTGTATGATTTCCGTGAGAGTGCTTGCGGCCTCGTCGATTTCATCTGTAGAGCGCAGAGTTCCCGATGTTAGGTGAATTCGTTCGTTAATCTCTTTCTTGAATCCTTCCCAGTCTGCGTCCTTGTAGTTTCGCTGTTTTCTGGGGCTCCTCGAAGTCGTTCCTCCAATACTGAAGCTCACGGGCAGATGGTCCGATGACAGTTCATCCAGCGTGCGCAGTGGCGAGATCGTCTTGACGTTTTTCTCGAGTACGATGTCCAGAGTGCTGGGGTACTGTGCGTGCACTGCGTGGTATGTCGGTTTGTCCGGCGCCATTATCGTGTAGTTGTGAGTCTGCATATGCGTAAAGAGCGTTTTCCCGTTCGCATTGCCTCTGTAGTTATTCCAATAGTTGTGTTTGGCGTTGAGATCTCCTCCTAGAACAACAATTGGGTGCAGATTAAGTAATTTGTCCAAATCTTCTCTCACCAGAAGGTTGTGGTGTCTGCAATAGGCGGCGATGAAGGTATGCGCTCTATCCTCTATGGTGACTTCGACAATCGTAGCTTCAGTATGCTTCAGCTTCGGAGTGGGGATCCTTGTAGATGTGATGGATTGACGAACGAAAATGGCGGTGCCTCCGCCTCCTCCTTCTAGTCGGTCGTCTCGGTGAACTTCGAAGCCGGGCACTCTCAGCGGTGTGTCGGGTTTGAGATGTGTTTCTGAAATGAGAATGATGTCAATGTTAGTGTTATTTGCCAGAGCGAGCAGTTCATCGATCTTAAAGCGGATGCTGAAGGCATTCCACAGGAGGACGTTCACCATCTCGGGATTATACATTGATGGTGGTGGTGATGACATCCATCAGGATGCAAGCCCTCTGGTATATGGAGGTGCAGCTGGCCAGCTGCGATCGCACGCCATCTAATCCCATGAGGAGGGACATCATCAGCGTGGCGTCTGGGTCTCTGGAGCCTGCGGACTGCTGCGTGTAGGTCTGCGAGCGGGGCTGCGGTTGGGGCTGAGGCTCGGGCTGCGCCTCGGGCTGCGCCTCGGGCTGCTGGGTGGCCGCTCTTCCGCCAGCCACGTGGGCCCATGAGCGTCCATCAGTCCTCGTCGTCTGCTGCGCCTGAGGATGTGGCCTGCTGGCCCCTGGTCCGGGGCGATGGGGCTGCTTCTGTCGCTGCTGGAGGGAGGCGACGTACGCTACCCTCTTCGGGCAGCCTCTGAAGTTGGCGGGATGGGGGCCTCCGCAGTTGCAGCACGCGGCGGGCTCGTCCCTGGTGGTTTTGGGGCACTCGGCCGAGGCGTGCTCCACCAAGCACTTTACACACCTCGCGGTGTGTGAGCAGTTGCGGGACCCGTGCCCGAAGTTCTGGCAGCGGTAGCACTGTGTCCCGTGCTGCAGATGGTTGCTGCGGTGCTTCTGCAGGCGGATCCTGCAGTGGCAGATGTACTTTACTGCCGCCCTCAGCTGGCCCATGTTCACTTCCTTGCCAAACTGAGCCAGGTACATCGGGTACTCAGCGGCGGTCGTCATCCTCACGACTTTGACTGGGGGGAAGCCCTGATCCGTCAGGTCTGCGGCGATCTCCTCCGTCTCGATGTTTGGCAGGCCCTTGATGACTGCCTTCTTGAGTTTTTCAGCCTCCGCCGTGTATGTATGAAAGCCGCGCGCCTCCACACGCAGCCCGTTTGTGAGAGCGCGGTGATCCGCCATGCTCCGCACGAAAATGTTCGCTGTTCCGCCCCGGTTGTAGCGAAAGGTGAAGTTGGCGTGGCCCAGGTGTCCCTGTACCGTAGAGGTAATTTGGGCGTGAGTCAGGGTGCCCAGGGTCATGACCACTGGGGGGACGCGATCCTTCTTCTCGGGCTGGCTTCTGGTACCTGCGGAAGAGAAATGGGAGGGATTAGATGTGTTGGCGCGTTTGGGTTGCGGAGCGCCGCCGCCTTCAGAAACCTCCTTGAGGTCGGAGAACCGGTTACCGACAATAACCGGTTCCGGTCCCTGCGGTGACAGGGGCCTCTTCACGGGGTTGGACGGCCTCGTCCAACCTTCCTCCTGGGTCGTCTCCATGTCCTGGGATGGCTGCTGGGGTCTGGGGGGCGGCACGTAGCCCGAAGCTGGGCCTACTGTGGGGCGGTTGCTGGGTCCGGGTGCGGGGGCGGGCTCGGGCATCACGGGGGACGGCATGGGGATGGCCGGCCTTGTCCTCGGGTCTGCGGGGTGGCTCTTCACTGGCTGCTGGGGCTGGATGGCGGGGATCGTGTACAGCACGGTCCCGGTCTTTGTCCTGCTGCGGTACTGGCGGGCGCCAGGGGGAATCACGATAGGAGATTCCTCCGGGTCTGCGGCTTCTAGCCGCGCGGAGTACATCCGCACGGCAGGAATGATATTCTTCCTCTTCTGGATTGGGATGACAGTCCTGTGGTCTCGTCTCGGTGGGGCCAGGTCGTCCTTCTTCTTCTTTGCCTTGAAAAAGGCAGTTGGTGGCGCGGGGGCCTGGGCAGTGAGCCGGTCGGGCCGGCTGGCTGCGAGGTGGCAGGTGTCTGGCCGTGTAAACACAAGCCAGACAAAAGCGAATTGGGGCGAAAGGGCGGTGGTCTCGAAAAGCGACTGTCGCAGGCGGCAGTCACAAGGCGAATCCGATCGATCTGATCGAGTACGATCGACGACTGAAAAGGTCGATATTGGAATTTACGTCCTTACTTTGAAAAAGACAATATTGGAATTTACGTTCCTACACAGTACCGTACCGCCAGCACCCACAATTACGCCTTGCACAGTACCATGCCGCCAGCACCATTACGCCTCATGCCACAACCCCCAAGCAATGAGAGAGCTGCTATTGGCTAACGAGACAAGAAGCGTTTCACGCATCCTTCAAAACGATGTCTAATTGCTATTTTATTCTTCAAAATTAACTTATCAATTAAAAATTCAAACGCAATTGATAATGAATACACGCAGCATGAAAATCAAACTCGAAAATACATCTGAAAAACTGTTCATCCGATTGAGAGGAAACTTTGGGAATTTGATGGTGCATGCCCGCGATGGTTTCTATATGTATATAATAGCGAGCTCTGGCTTCATGAAAACTCGTTACTAAACCGTTCATCCGATTGCGAGGAAACTTTGGTGAATTGTTGTGAGCATGCCCGCAAGGTTTCCGTATATACTGGTGAGCTCTGGCATTACGAAATTTGTGTTAAAAAATTGCAATATGTGGCACGCGAGCTGTTTGAAAACTGAATGTACCGGAACTGAATGTATGGAATAAGGGAGTGGGGAGGGGGGAGGGGAACTCGGGAGGAGGGTTCGCAGGACGGGGGAAGCTGGCGAGGGGAGTGGGGAGAGGGAAGGCGGAGAAGGCGGAGTGTGAACGCAAGAGGGGAAGGGGACGCGAGAGAGGAAGGGGAAGCCGAAGGGGATCGGGACGCGTATTTCCAAAACCTATACAGGTTCAGTCGCGGTAGCGAAAATTCACAGTTTGTGCTTAATTACTATCGTTTTTAATATTAGCGCACTCCCTCTAAAATTCACAGTTTGTGCTTAATTACTATCGTTTTTAATATTAGCGCACTCCCTCTAAAATTCGTGTTTTCACCTCTCCCCCTTTTCTTCTTTTTGAACGCTCACTACCGAGCCTTAAAATGAATTCGGCCGCTGTGTGGAAATAGGGTTGCCATCTTTAAAATTTGGCAACCAGGACAAGACGCGTGAAAACCCCGGATTTTAGAGCCCAGAACCCGGACATGTCAACAAGTTTTTTTAAACATAGTCAGTGTAATAAAAACAGTTGAAAATGTCATAAATCACATTTTTATTTATTTTCAGACCTTAAAATTAAATTTAGTCATCTTTTATCATCATTTTCAATGTACCTAACTAAACAGAATCTTATTACAGTTTGTTATAAATTGTTTTAATAATCAGTTTTAAATTTTTAAACCCGGACTATAAATGAAACCCCGCCCGGACGCTCCCCGGACGCCCTCTAAACTAGGACAAATCCGGGGAAACCCGGACGGATGGCAACCCTATGTGGAAATCGCCATTGAGTACATAATATGTAAGAATATAATGAGTACTTATGACTATTTGTTCAGATGATAGTGTTCTATTTTTGTGAAATTCTTCAGCTAATGATAACAAAACTGAAATATTTCTGTAAAGGTACAAAATGTGATGTCTACGGAACATTTTTAGCAAATCTAACTTGAAAGTTTCTCTGTGAATGTCTCTAAAACAGGTAAAAATGATCCCCGACTATGAAGTTTGGATCACGGTGGCTATGAAAGATGACAGGTAGCAAATGTGTATAAAATTGCACATCAAATTCGTTATATAGGGTGTTTTTTTTAGAAGTATATACATTCAAAATGAAAAAAGACGCATTAAAATAATGTTAATGTCTATGATATTGGCTTTATTTAATAGATAATTTTATGCCATTGTTTTTTAAATACAATTTTGGGCATATGAGCGCCACGGCTGGCTCGAATGAAGCGCAAAATTTTTGACAACTTTATCGAGGAACTGGGGCCATATATCGGCAACAACACAGCGAATGTTGACTTCCAGATGGTCCAACGTCTCTGGTTTATCAGCGTAGACTAGTGACTTCACATACCCCCAAAGAAAGTAATCTTATGGTGTTAGATCACACGATCGTGAAGACCATCGCGTGAAATTATGCGCTCACCAAAACGCGGGAAATTGCGTCATTTGGTGAGCGTATAATTTCACGTAATGGGCCTGTGTACTGGCCTTCACGATCGTGTGATCTCACACCATTAGATTACTTTCTTTGGGAGTATGTGAAGTCACTAGTCTATGGCCCCAGTTCCTCGATAAAGTTGTCGAAAATTGGACTTCACAACTGCGCTTCATTCGAGCCAGCCGTGGCGCTCATATGCCCAAAATCGTATTTAAACATAAATGGCATAAAATTATCTATTAAATTTTAATGCGTTTTTTTTTCATTTTGAATTTGTATACCTCTAAAAAAAAACACCCTTTAGTATAAAGCTCAGTTTTAATTTATTATGTTTGGAATAATATAAGAAATCACATCATCCATTGTCAGACATTTAGTACAATTGGAATCCCTTCTCAGACACCCTAAATTATAATGAATTATGATTATACTTAAGTTTTAGTTTAAAAGCTGAATTGTATATATGTTACTTGAAGAACTTTCAAAAGATGTTTTCTCAGTTACCAGACAGTTTCGATGGTTCTTACATCTTGACAGACATATTAAAAGTAGGTGCGAGCGGGAAGTATGTACATGCAAGCGGGTGCGATTGAAATAGTGCGTTCGGTCTATTGCGATCTTTCACTGCGCATATTTCATTTACTCAGTGTTTTGTGTTTTTTGGATTTATCGGAAAATTTCATTACACATAAAGAATTATTTCTAAATTATGATATCTACATCATTATGACTAATAAATAAATTTTCAAAAAATTTTTCAGTAAAATTTTCACGTCGATAATGAAATATCTCAAAAATTTTATAAATTAATAAATAACATTTTGGAGTTTTACGAACTTAAAATTGATGATTTAAATACTGATCTAAAAGTTATTTAGTCGATAATAAGAAGCATTCATATATTTCAAAAGAATTCAGAATTTTTTTTTTTTAAATATATATATTATTTCACGAAGTTACACAATGTTGAAGTGGAGGGGGGAAAAAGAGCGTTTCCATCTTTTCACGACTACCACCCTTCTGATCATTCGAAAAATAAATAAAGTTAGATTTTTTATCAGTATAAATGTCATTATGATAAGAACACGGAAAAATAATTAAAAAAAATTCTCCCAAAATGGCGGCTACTCAAAAAAAAATTAAAATTTTTTTAAGCTTTTTCGAATTTATAAAAAAATAAAAATTAAAAAAACAAAAATTTGATTTTTTTTTTTTTTACATTAACTCCACACAGGAGGCTCTGAGGAAAATAATTTCCCTCAGGGCCTATGTCATCTTTGTAGATGCTGTGTGGATTCCTTCCATAGAGGAATTATATACAAAAAATCAAGGAAGTCAGTCAATTTGAACATGAAATTTTGTGACAAACGTTTTCTATTTAGATTCCGTCTGACTGCCACGACACTAAAATGGCTATAACTTTTAAAATAATTCGAATTTCGAAAAATCCTATTCTTGATATTCTTGAATATCTAAACTATCGAAATATGAAAAAAAAACATTTTCTACACTTCATGCGTTGCAATGCCATATTCAAAGAAATAAATTGTTTCTCCCTGCATGTCCTTTCCCGTGCGCCCCCGTTCCCCTCCCGTGTCCCCTTCCCCTCCCGCATTCACTTTCCACCTTCACTATATCCTCTCCCACTTTTTCGTTCCGCCAAGCCCCTCCCGCTACCCGTATATTCAGTTCCAGTACACTCAGTTTTCAAACAGCTCACATGACAACTATTAGGTACAATTTTTTTAATTCAATTTTTAATTTTTCATAAATAAGAAATATTAATTTTTGTGTATTATAAGAACCATCAAAAATATTACGAACAATCAATCAAATTTGCTACCTGACAGGTAGGTACCTATTTAAAATATCTGTAATTCCTGATTCGATTCAAGTTTATGTAAGCATTTCAAAATAATTAATTATTTAAAGAGTTTTGAAAATTGAACGTTGATTTAACAATTATTGTTTTCCCGAATGTTATTCTCAAATTTTTGACAATTTCGCAAGAATTTTTTTGAAGATTAAAAAACTTTTCAAGTGTATTGTCATATGGTTGTGATAATCCAGAAACCTTCGCAGGGGTTTAAAGAAGGTATTTTGAAAGTTTCAAACATTTCCAATGCTTAAAATAGCATTACACAGACATCTCACTAATCCCCAAATACATTTTGATTTTTATATTTTACTAGCTGGTACCCGGCATGCGTTGCAATACCATTCAAAGAAATAAATTGATTCTCCCTGCATGTCCTTTCCGTGCGTCCCCGTTCCCTTCCACTATCCCCGCCTTCCCCCTCCCACGTCTCTTCCCTCTCCGCGAACCCCACCTTCCCCCTGCCTTTCCTCCCTGCCGCTAAATTATATGAAATACACACATTTTTATTTTTAAAAATTTCATAACGCCAGTGCTTACCATTATTTATAACCTATTTAACTCGCTGATAATGTAGCTTTCTATTGGTGAAAGAATTTTTGAAATCGGTTTAGTGGTTTAGGCGTGAAAGCGTAACAAACAAACACACGCACTTTCGCATTTATAATATGGATGGATGTTTCTAAACAAATCCCTCCGAAATCGTCTAGAAAAATAAAATCTGATGCTCACTGCTAAATTTATAGTTGAATAACAGGTTACAAAACTTTCAAACCCTTTTACGTAAAATATATTAATGGTAAGGGACTGTTTTTATTAATCCATACTATACTATTCTATACTATATACTATTATACTATATACTATATATACTATACTATATACTATATATACTATACTATATACTATATACTATACTATACTATACTATACTATACTATACTATACTATACTATACTATACTATACTATACTATACTATACTATACTATACTATACTATACTATTCTATATACTATATATATATATACTATATACTATACTATATACTATACTATACTATCCATACTAATATTATAAATGCGAAACTGCTCGAGTTTGTTTATGACCTTTTCACGCATAACACAATATAAAGACTTTAAAAATTCATTCACCAATAGAAAGCTAAATTATATGCGCAGACTATATTTTGTATATGATGGTAAGCTCTGGCGTAATGAAATTATAATTATTAATATATTATATTTGTTATACGTTTTCTGTCGCTAACTAAAGCAAATTTTTGCTAACGTCAGAAAAAAATCGTTTCCATGGAAACGATTGCTACTGCTTCAGAAAATTCAAATATTAGAATATGTTTTATTTTTTTGGACAAGCTTCTGTTTTGGAATAAATGTCAGTTCCTACATTAAAAATATAATTCGTAACGATTATAAAGACTGAACAAATGAACTGAATAAATAGTGTAATTTTTTATTATATTCACAAACTTTCAAATATTTAATTAAAAATAAACATCCGAAATGTTTGTAAGCGCATAAATTCCGAACGAATGAACAAAATTGGATAAGTAATTCTTTTTTTCTTTGAGCTATAGCATTATGAAATTTAGGCGGTAGGCGAGATGTTTTAAAACTGAATGCAAGGGAATGAATATATGGAATGCGGGAGGGGATGGGGGTGGGGTGGGGGGGAGATAATTGATAAGTGCAAGCGCTACAGTAATTTCCCGTAATACCATGCGAGCGAAGCCGCGGGGAAAAGCTAGTCTTAAATATAAATAACTTACATTCCCGGAGATCGGTTTGAACAAAAAGTTTATTATAGTTTCTAATTCGTCGGAATTAATTAAAAAGCGATCCTTGAGCAAACCTCCAGTATTAGGGTATTGTGCCGCCAAAAGAATTCATTATCTGACCACTGCCTGGTGACGTCGTCAATCCCCGTAACCTTCAGACCGCCAAACGAGAGGCTGAAAAGAAAAGTGTGGCACTACAGGTCTGCAGATTGGTTCGGTTTGCGGGCACATTTTAATGCTTTCCCGTGGTCAACTGTCTGTTTTCGGACTTCGGATCCCTCAAGATGTGCCCAGGAAATTGGTGAAGTCATCGCGTCCGCGATGGATGGCTTCATCCAATCCACTGTTAAAGAAACTGGTGTGGGCTCAAAGCCGTGGTTCAGTCGACAATGCTCTGAAGCAGTGCGACGAAAAAACGCGGCTTATCGAGCCTACAACACATCTCGAACGTCCGAAAACAGAATAGTTTATAACAAAATGTCAAAGGAAAGCAAGAGAATCATAAATAGGTCGAAATTTGAGCACGACCTGCAGATCAGCAGAAAGCTGGCTGCATGCCCGCATGGCAGCAGAGCGTTCTGGTCGCTTGCGGGCTCAATAGGTCGCAATTTCTGCAAATCCAGTCTGCCACCTCTTACCAGAACTGACGGCTCTCTAGCTAATACCGCCGCCGAAAAGGCTAACTTATTAGGCAAAATGTTCGCGGAAAACTCGACCTTCGATGATCAAGGTGCTATCCCGCCGCCGGTTCCTCACTGCGGTTTTCATATGAAAAAGCTGAGGATCCGGCATCGGGATGTACTCCAAGTCTTACGAGGGCTCGATGTTAATAAAGCTAGTGGGCCTGACGGAATACCTGCCCTGGTATTGCAGAGGTGCGCTGCAGAAATAGCTCCAATTTTGACGAAGCTTTTCAAAATGTCCCTGAAGTTTGGGACTGTGCCCTCCGGTTGGAAAAAAGCGATCATTCACCCTATTCCAAAGAAAGGTGACCGCTCCAACCCGGCCAACTACCGCCCCATAGCGATCACATCTGTTCTGTCAAAAGTGATGGAACGTGTGATCAACGACAAACTGCTCACATACCTCGAGAAGAACAAAATTATTAACGACCGTCAATACGGATTCCGGCGGAACCGCTCGTGCGGTGATCTTCTCGCGTATGTGACGCATGTTTGGGGGCGGTGCCTGGAACGTTTTGGTGAAACCCAAACGGTTTCACTGGATATTTCCAAGGCCTTTGACCGGGTTTGGCACCGAGGGCTTGTCAACAAACTGCCTTCTTACGGACTTCCCGCATCCTTGTGTATGTGGATTGCCGACTTTTTGAGGGAGAGGTTGATTCAGGCGGTTGCTGATGGTTTCACCTCTTCCTCGCATTCGATAAATGCTGGCGTCCCACAGGGATCGGTTCTGTCTCCGACTTTGTTTTTGTTGCACATCAATGACCTCTTGACGTGTGCACCGATTCATTGCTACGCGGACGACAGTACAGTCCATGATAGCTTTTTGTTTGACAAACCTCCAAAGGGCTCACAAACCCCAATGGCTCGGAGGGCTTTGAAACAAAGAATGGACGGTTACCTCGAGAGTGTTTCCTCTTGGGGTAAGAATAACCTCGTCGAATTTAATGTTTCAAAGACCCAATCATGTCTGATCACGTCTAAAAGGGATCGAAATGATAATCTAGTCTCCTTCAACGGAAGCATTCTCCCGAACAGGCCTTCCATTGATATGCTTGGTGTAACTCTAAGTGACCAGCTCAGGTACGGGGGCTCCATCGAGGCCAGAGTTAAGTTAGCCTCTCAGAAACTGGGCATACTGTACAGGGCACGCAGATACTTTAATAGTACACAACTGCTAGCCCTGTTCAAATCGCAAGTGCGCCCCACGGTTGAATTTGGCAGCCACCTCTGGTCTGGAGCCCCAAAATACCTGAAAAAAACCCTTGACTCTGTGCAGAAACGGGCGGTCCGTTTGATAGATTCTCCTAATTTAACTAACGGATTGCAATCTTTAGAGCACAGGCGCCAGGTGGGAATGCTGTCCTTGTTCTACCGGTATTACAATGGAAGATGCTCCGAGGAACTAGCGTCATTGATCCCCTCGGCACCGGTGCATAGTCGGGAAACACGCCAAACGCGCGCTCAACATTTGTACACGGTTGACATTAGTCACATGAGAACGGGTCGTTTCTACGACTCGTTCTTGAGTTCAACAGCTCGGCTGTGGAACGATTTGCCGGCCTCTGTGTTTCCTCCCTCCTACAATATGGGTCTCTTCAAGACCCATGTTCACTCCTTCCTCTCCTCAAAA
The DNA here is from genome assembly GCA_936435175.1 of Glyphotaelius pellucidus. Taxonomy (NCBI): domain Eukaryota; kingdom Metazoa; phylum Arthropoda; class Insecta; order Trichoptera; family Limnephilidae; genus Glyphotaelius; species Glyphotaelius pellucidus. The sequence goes on along the minus strand of OW386563.1, from coordinate 8,993,062 downwards.
ACACCCTCCACACAGCATCCTCAAAGATGACATAGGCCCTGAGGGAAATTATTTTTTCCTCAGGGCCTCCTGTGTGGAGTTAATGTAAAAAAAAAAAAAAATCTGATCTTTTATAATTGGCGCGAGTTTAATGAAAAAGTTGAAAGAGAAAAACACATTTAAAGAAATAAGAGGAATTAATCGTTTGCTCCATATTTTTTTACGTAAGGTAGAACTTTTACAGAGCTTTTACCATCTTTGAGGATGATCAAAGATGGAAAGTACCGAACCTAACCTAATGCACCTATTTAGAAGTACCGAACCTAACCTAATGCACCTATTTAGAAGTACCGAACCTAACCTAACGCACCTATTTAGAAGTACCGAACCTAACCTAATGCACCTATTTAGAAGTACCGAACCTAACCTAATGCACCTATTTAGAAGTACCGAACCTAACCTAACGCACCTATTTAGAAGTACCGAACCTAACCTAATGCACCTATTTAGAAGTACCGAACCTAACCTAATGCACCTATTTAGAAGTACCGAACCTAACCTAATGCACCTATTTAGAAGTACCGAACCTAACCTAATGCACCTATTTAGAAGTACCGAACCTAACCTAATGCACCTATTTAGAAGTACCGAACCTAACCTAATGCACCTATTTAGAAGTACCGAACCTAACCTAATGCACCTATTTAGAAGTACCGAACCTAACCTAATGCACCTATTTAGAAGTACCGAACCTAACCTAATGCACCTATTTAGAAAGTACCGAACCTAACCTAATGCACCTATTTAGAAGTACCGAACCTAACCTAATGCACCTATTTAGAAAGTACCGAACCTAACCTAATGCACCTATTTAGAAGTACCGAACCTAACCTAATGCACCTATTTAGAAGTACCGAACCTAACCTAATGCATCTATTTAGAAAGTACCTAACCTAACCTAACGCACCTATTTAGAAAGTACCTAACCTAACCTAACGCACCTATTTAGAAAGTACCTAACCTAACCTAACGCACCTATTTAGAAAGTACCTAACCTAACCTAACGCACCTATTTAGAAAGTATCTAACCTAACCTAACCTAACGCACCTATTTAGAAACTACCTAACCTAACCTAACGCACCTATTTAGAAAGTATCTAACCTAACCAAATGCACTTATTTAAACTTCCACATATTTAAATAAAAATAAATCTCCGAAATGTTTGTATGCGCATAAATTCCGAACGACTGCATCAAATTGGATAATTCTTTTTTTTCTTTGAGCTCTATCATTATGAAATTTGGGTAGGACGTGAGCTGTTTGAAAACTGAATGTACCGGGAGTGAATGTATGGAATGCGGGAGGGGGGGGGATAATTGATAAGTGCAAGCGCTACAGTAATTTCCCCTAATATCATGCGAGCGAAGCCGCGGGGAAAAGCTAGTATAATATATTTTGTACAAACAATTATTTACACTTTGATAACATTGTCACCAAAGCAACAAAAAGTCTAGGTTTTATACTGAGAACATGCAAATTTTTCACTAAGGACGGGTTGTTTCAAAAAATTTGATGGATTCATCAAATATTTGAAGTTGATTTTCACGTTCTGTGTAGGTTCTATTCAAGTTCTGTTATTATATCGTTGTAGGACAGCTGCTTCACAAAACTGAAATAATCACAGAACTTGAATAGAACTTACACAGAATGTGAAAATTAACATCAAATATTTGATGTATCCATCAAATTTTTTGAAACAACCCGTCCTAAGACTTATCTGATTCTCTACAATTCACATGTTCGTCCTCACCTGGAATACTGTTCACAGGTTTGGAACCCGCGCTATATTGTTTATGTTAACAGGTTAGAAAGAGTTCAGGAGCGATTCCTCAAATTTCTCAATTTTAAATCATTTAACATATACAACTCTTACGACGAAGTCGAGAAACATTTTCGAATCGTTCTTGAGTTCAACAGCTCGGCTGTGGAACGATTTGCCGGCCTCTGTGTTTCCTCCCTCCTACAATATGGGTCTCTTCAAGACCCATGTTCACTCCTTCCTCTCCTCAAAAACACCCTCCACACAGCATCCTCAAAGATGACATAGGCCCTGAGGGAAATTATTTTTTCCTCAGGGCCTCCTGTGTGGAGTTAATGTAAAAAAAAAAAAAAAAAGCACGAAACTACTCAATAGGAGACTTGTCGCTGATCAGATGCTCCTGTACAAAGTCATTAATTCAAAAGTTGACTGCCCGGAGTTGCTAAACAAAATAAATTTCCACACGTCCATTCGATATAGTAGACAAAATACCCTTTTCTATATTGATAGATTCAACTCCAATTCCAATCAAAATGAATTTATGAAAAGGACATGTAACTACTATAACAATATATTTGCAAATATAGACACACATGCTGACGTATTTACTGCTAGTTACTGTCGCTACAGAACTTCATTGTATAACATTCTAGGTGCGAATAACACATGAATTAATTGTATCTAATATTTTTATATTACTTGCGTGGCAACTTTTCCTTACCCTTCTTACCCTGCTCCCCTTACCCTTCCCAACCCAAATCCCTATTTTGCAGTCTATTTCAGTTATAATCACACTTATTTTAATGTTGTGTATTAGTTTACCATTTGTTGAATTCAGATTTGTACTCTTATTATTTTTTTAAATATTCTAGTTTATATTCAGTTAGTCTTGTTTCTAAATACCTATCTGTGAACATTAATAATTGGTCTGTTTTTTTATCGTCCTTTTATGTTTATTGTATTACTAAGACTGTCAATGTTCCTTAAATAAATAAATAAATAAATACAATTATTTTATATAGTCGCTGAAATAAAAAAAAAAAACTTTTGGTATACCAATATTATTAAAGTGTATAAATTATTATTGGAAGAATGGTAAATACGAGTATTGTAAATTAAAGCGCGGATGTGGGTGATACCGATAACATATTTTCAAATCAAGGTTGACTGTTTTCTAACTAACTAGTCTAATAACAATGCCGGGTACTAGCACGGTCGATCGGCAACGATTTAACTTTCGGTAACTTCTCATCTTTCCCTAGGACAACTGCAGATCGCTAACGTACAAGCAACAGTTGACCTCGAAATATATTAAGAACACGTTATGAACTGTTACAAATTCTTTGGCGATCTGCAATCATGCTAGCGAACTGTTAGATGCCACTGTGACGTATTTGAAGGTGGTGGTCTTCTCTACGATGATAACTGAAGTTGAATCAATCGAGGATAGAACCGGCTTCGTCACAGGGGTATACTAATGTTTTTTATTGAAGGCAACCGAAGTTCAGCCGTTCAAAGGGATCTGTCAATTATTATGAGACCCTTGAGGTTGTTGTCTCCAACTCTTATGTAGCAACGATATGTTCCAGAGGGTGTGAAGTGTACGGGTTTGACGAATAATCTTGTATTTGAATAATTATAAGATTTATTTATTGACACAGAAACTACAGAGGTTACAAAATACGTCAGTATAGGTAAGGACTTAGGTAATTAAGAATATTAGCATGGTGGCATACACCACAGGGTTTTTATATGATTTGCTACAGGATGTAACTGTAGATAATACAATTTTATGCGTAGGCAGTAATGCGTAAATGATTATAATTTGCCAAATTGTGGTTAAGCCTGACAGGATGTTTATCCTGGGGAATTTATTTGATATCAATATTGCGTACTTCTACGATAGTAGGTACTTGTGGTAGGTACTTGTAAATTAGTTAAAGGAGATTACAGGATTGTAACAGAACGATGAGAACTTACCGAAAGTTATCCTATCAATCCTGATCGACTGTGCTATGGAGGTGTCATTAAATTATGCGTTGCTAACCATTCATCCGATTGAGATAAAATTTTCGTGATTTGATGTGTGCACGCCTGCGACGGTTTCTATTTATAATAGTGAGCTCTGGCGTCATGAAATTATCCGTTGCTAATCATTCATCCGATTGAAATAAAACTTTGGAGATTTGATGTATGCATGCCCGCGATGGTTTCTATATATAAGATGGCTCTGGCGTCATGAAATTATCCGTTGCTAACCATTCATCCGATTGCGATAAAACTTTGGAGATTTGATGTGTGCATGCCCGCGATGGTTTCCATATATAAGATGGCTCTGGCGTCATGAAATTATCCGTTGCTAATCATTCATCCGATTGTGATAAAACTTTCGTGATTTGATGTGTGCATGCCCACGATGGTTTCTATTTATAATAGTGAGCTCTGGTGTCATTAAATTATGCGTTGCTAACCATTCATCCAATTGCGATAAAATTTTCGTGATTTGATGTGTGCATGCCCGCGATGGTTTCTATTTATAATAGTGAGCTCTGGTGTCATTAAATTATGCGTTGCTAACCATTCATCCAATTGCGATAAAACTTTCGTGATTTGATGTGTGCATGCCCGCGATGGTTTCTATTTATAATAGTGAGCTCTGGTGTCATTAAATTATGCGTTGCTAACCATTCATCCGATTGAGATAAAACTTTCGTGATTTGATGTGTGCATGCCCGCGACGGTTTCTATTTATAATAGTGAGCTCTGGCGTCATGAAATTATCCGTTGCTAATCATTCATCCGATTGAAATAAAACTTTGGAGATTTGATGTATGCATGCCCGCGATGGTTTCTATATATAAGATGGCTCTGGCGTCATGAAATTATCCGTTGCTAACCATTCATCCGATTGCGATAAAACTTTGGAGATTTGATGTGTGCATGCCCGCGATGGTTTCTATATATAAGATGGCTCTGGCGTCATGAAATTATCCGTTGCTGACCATTCATCCGATTGTGATAAAACTTTCGTGATTTGATGTGTGCATGCCCACGATGGTTTCTATTTATAATAGTGAGCTCTGGTGTCATTAAATTATGCGTTGCTAACCATTCATCCAATTGCGATAAAACTTTCGTGATTTGATGTGTGCATGCCCGCGGTGGTTTCTATTTATAATAGTGAGCTCTGGTGTCATTAAATTATGCGTTGCTAACCATTCATCCAATTGCGATAAAACTTTCGTGATTTGATGTGTGCATGCCCGCGATGGTTTCTATTTATAATAGTGAGCTCTGGTGTCATTAAATTATGCGTTGCTAACCATTCATCCAATTGCGATAAAACTTTCGTGATTTGATGTGTGCATGCCCGCGATGGTTTCTATTTATAATAGTGAGCTCTGGTGTCATTAAATTATGCGTTGCTAACCATTCATCCGATTGCGATAAAACTTTCGTGATTTGATGTGTGCATGCCCGCGACGGTTTCTATTTATAATAGTGAGCTCTGGTGTCATTAAATTATGCGTTGCTAACCATTCATCCAATTGCGATAAAACTTTCGTGATTTGATGTGTGCATGCCCGCGATGGTTTCTATATATAAGATGGCTCTGGCGTCATGAAATTATCCGTTGCTAACCATTCATCCGATTGCGATAAAACTTTGGAGATTTGATGTGTGCATGCCCGCGATGGTTTCTATATATAAGATGGCTCTGGCGTCATGAAATTATCCGTTGCTAACCATTCATCCGATTGTGATAAAACTTTTGTGATTTGATGTGTGCATGCCCACGATGGTTTCTATATATAATAGTGAGCTCTGGCGTCATGAAATTATGCGTTGTTAAGCCGTTCATCCGATTGCGATGAAACTTTGGGGAGTTGTTTCTATATAAACTGGTGAGCTCTGGCATTATGAAATTGGTATAAAAATTTGCAATAGGCGGCACGCAAGCTGTTTGAAAACTGAATGTACCGGGGTTGAATGTATGGAATGGCGGAGGGGGGAGCGGAATTTGGGAGGGGGGTTCGTGGGACGGGGGAGTGGGAGAGGGGGGTGCGGAGAAGGAAGGCGGAGTGGAAAGGCACGAAGGAAAGGGGTCGCGGTAAAGGAAGGGGAGACGGTCGGGGAACTGGATGAATGGGAAAGGACAAGCAGGGAGAAACAATTTTTTTATTAAGTGGCATTGCAAATTGCAACGCGTGCCGGGAACTCGCTAGTTTACTAAATAATAATCACATTTATTGCAAAAATTCTTACACGTATACCACTTAGATTTTCATAACGGGTATAAAAAACTAGCGATAACTAGACAATTAAAATATGCTTGAAAAATTTTTAAAAGATATTATTCTTTTTTTTTTAATGAAAACAAATAACTTTGTGTACACCACTATTTAATTACCAATATCAACATGTTTCGAAAACTGTTTTCTTCGTATAATAATTGGAGAAAAATTGTATTTTTAATAATAACACTTCAAATTTAATAATTAAAAACATGCCAGATAATATCCAACCAGCTTTTTACGCCAATAACAAATTAAAAATTATATATTAAATAACAAGGACAATGGTGTTTTTTTTAACAAATCTGGGGTTTATAAATTAATTTGTAATGATTGGAACTTTTTTTTATATTGGGAAGACTTCTAGAAATTTTAACATTAGAGTTAAGGAACATCTAAGATGTTTAAATAATAATTATTATTCAGAATTTGCAAACCACATTTTGATATTAATAAAGGTTTAAAAATTTTCACATTTTTTTAACGGGTATACAATTAGATAATTTAGAAATTTTAGAAATTAGAAAAAGTGTTCATAGTAAATTAAATATTATAAATAACCAAACGTTTTTTAAAAATAGCCATCTTTTAAATTTATTTTCTTATTAATACTTATATTTATAATAATTTATTTTGTTATTTAGACTTCCTGTTTTGTTTTAAAAGATTTTTATCATTTTTTTTTTTTTTACCCATCCTAAAATAATTTTTATATTTTATTTTATATAATTGTTTTTTATGATATTTTAAGTAATTAATCACCTCTCCTTTCTAATATTTTGTCTGTGTTCTAATTAGTCTATACTTGTTTGTCTTTTGTTCTTATTATCCTGACGAAGAAAACATAGTTTCGAAACATGTTGATATTGGTAATTAAATAGTGGTTTACACAAAGTTATTTGTTTTCATTAAATTAAATGATGATGCCACAAAGTGAATTTGCGAGTTTTGAAGAAATAAGATATTATTTTTATTTAAAGTGAAATTTTTCCGCCCTGTACCCCCGAAATCTGGGGAAAATCTAGGGAAATTTGGCCTCGAAATGTAGGAAAATATTTTCTTGGACATACCAACCCAGGACTCACATGTTTTTCTACTTGCTTTGCATCATAGAATTTCATTCTCAATATAAATACTTAGGAAGTTGGATTGACGACAAGTGGGATTCACGTCAAGTGGTGCTTGTTGACATTTGTAAAGACGTCCACCTTGAATATAATATTAAACATAACAAACTTCCACGTGTCACCACATTCCATGACACGCCCAACATTTCCTGTCCATTACATCGCCAAGTCTGTTAAAAGCAGGTTGATAGCTAAAATAAAGACTTACCGAAATAGCTTTTCTTCAGGCAGGATTGGCACAATCACTGACTAGACAAGTATTATTATGTAGGTGACTTGTGAGGCAATAAAAAAACGAGGTTTAGTAAGATATCCACTATTGCGAGACTATAACTGAGGCTATAAGTGACTGAGGCGCTCAGCGGTCAACGGTCAGCGGGAGAGTGGGCCGTTGATCTCCATATACGAAGGCACGTAGCCTCTGACTCTTGTATCCGAATTGTGATGACGCAGACTATATAAACATAATTACATATTCGCACATTATTACAATCAGGAGGCAGGGACGGACCGCAGAAAAATAATGTTTGATTTTTTCATACAAAATCTTGATTTGGATTTGAGGCCAAAATGTACAACTAACTGAAAATTTATTTTGTTTAATAAATGGTTTAGCAAATATGTAGTATGGATATGTGCTTTTTTATTTTTGTCGTTTATTTGTCACCATTCGAATGAAATTTTTTAATTTAAAGAACTGTTGCTATATTTATCACTGTAATTTTGGAATGAAAAAATGTCCGTAAACAAATGATAGTTTTACATCGGAGATCGGAACACAAATTTTTATTGTATGTAAATTAAATTTTTTACTAAAACAACACCATATTATCATTAAAATCCAACTAACACTTATTGATTACGTATTTTTTCGTTGGTTGAAATAGAATTTGTCAAGCGTTTTAATCGATTTTGGAAATACTAATTTATGGTAAAATTTTTATTTATTTTTAGTTTGGGTCAAAGTTTTTCATTGTACAGAGATTATTTGGCCCGGTCTATTTTTAAAGGCAACATTTGATAACAATAAAGAAATGACCAATCATATTCTGTAGTGAATACTAGCATAATCTAGTACAGTCTAGTACAGTATTGTATAGTCTAGTAGTCTAGTACAGTCTAGTAAAGTCTAGAACAGTCTAGAACAGTCTAGTACAGTCTAGTACAGTTTAGTACAGTCTACTACAGTAGTACAGTCTAGCGCAGTCTAGTGCAATCTAGTGCAGTCTAGTGCAGTCTAGTACAGTCTAGTGCAATCTAGTGCAGTCTGGTGCAGTCTAGTGCACTCTAGAACAGTCTAGTACAGTCTAGTACCGTCTAGTACAGTCTACTACAGTCTAGTACAGTTTAGTACAGTCTACTACAGTCTACTACAGTACTACAGTCTAGTACAGTCAAGTACAGTCTAGTACAGTCTAGTGCAGTCTAGTGCAGTCTAGTGCAGTCTAGTACAGTCTAGTGCAATCTAGTGCAGTCTAGTGCAGTCTAGTACAGTCTAGTGCAATCTAGTGCAGTCTGGTGCAGTCTAGTGCACTCTAGAACAGTCTAGTACAGTCTAGTACCGTCTAGTACAGTCTACTACAGTCTAGTACAGTTTAGTACAGTCTACTACAGTCTACTACAGTACTACAGTCTAGTACAGTCTAGTACAGTCAAGTACAGTCTAGTACAGTCTAGTGCAGTCTAGTGCAGTCTAGTGCAGTCTAGTACAGTCTAGTACAGTCTAGTACAGTCTAGTACCGTCTAGTACAGTCTGGTACAATCTAGTGCAGTCTGGTGCAGCCTAGGGCAGTCTGGTGCAGTCTAGTGCAATCTAGTACGGTCTAATGCGGTCCAGAACGGTCTAGTACAGTGTAGCACATTTATCGCACATTCAATAAAATGGAAGATTAACAACTTTTTCGATGACTAGACTTTTTCGTTGCATATTTTATTTTTCTTTTTACGAAAAAAATAATTTAAAAATAATAATCCTAATAAATCATCCTCAATTTCATTTCCAGAATCACAAGACACGACAAAGTTGTGAATCATATAAACATAACCTAAAACATAAATTTCAGATCATGACAAAACTGCGCTCCGGTGACCGGACAGGTCAGAATGAAACCAACTCATAACCACCTCAGAAAAGTCATTAAAAGTGATGAAAAAAAATGGTTAAATAAGTTGCGTTACGTTAGGGTTATCGGCTATTTTAAAATAATATTTTTCATTGCTTTTAATGACTCTTCAAAAAGGTGTTTTTCTTCTTCGTGTGCCCTATCAGGTCCCCCGACGTTGGCGATCACTCTGGAAAATGTCTCTCTATCTTGTGCTGCCCGGAATAGCTCCTCCGCACTTCTAATGCCGGTTCACTCTCGTTTTTTTCCCAGCCAAGACATTTGTCTCATACGAGGCCCTCGGCGACCTTCTATTTTTCCTTTCAATATTAATTGGAGCAAGTGATACTTTTCCCCTCGAAGTACGTGACCCAGATATGAAATTTTCCTGACTTTTATTGATGTGAGCAGTTCTCTATCTGCTCTAGCCCGCCTGAGAATTTCTATGTTGGTGATCACGTCGGTCCATGGAACCTTGAGCGTTCTCCGGTGAAGCCGCATTTCAAAAGCCTCTAACCTGTTCATGGTATTTACTTTCAAGGTCCATGTCTCCCATCCATACAGCAAGACTGACCACACATAACACTTTAACATACAAAAAGGTGTTGAGTTGACTTTATTCTCAGTTGGCACGGAACCCGGGCGCTCCGCGCACGCAATAACTAGAGACCGTTATTGACGTGATCTGGTAAAACCAGTGTGCACGTCGACTTAGGAACGTCCATTGCGTGCGTGTATCGCGTGCGTCGACCCAGTGTGTTCTTGCTTTTACCCTATTGAACCTTACGTAAGAATATTTGTTACCTTTACTTTCCACAGGAGGTCTTTGAAGCATTGGGTCTATGACCCAGGTGTGGTAATTATTCCCGTGACCGCGGTTTTTGAATTATTCCCCTCCTTAACGTACTGTAATTTCCAAAATCTAATGCCTAATAAAAGTGCGGCGGTTGTAGAAAGGCGGTGGTAGAAAGGTTTATCTCTCAGAGCTAATAGAGCCTGACGCTTAGCGGTTGTTTCTCAGAAATTCAAATGTAACATTATCAACAAATGACCATTCAGCGCCATTTGTAAAGTCCCCTTTAAACTCCGATTCTTGGTGCTTCTTCGATTCTTTCGGTCAAAAAGCTTAACAATATAATACTAATTGTCATCTTCTGCTGATCACAATTTGTTAATAAGCTGAAATGGACTTAGAATCGGCGTTCACAGGTCATTTGCCGCTCATGCGCCGGAGCACACGCCAAAATGTTAAAAAAAAATTGTTTTGGAATGCGATTTTAACCCTAATGTATAAAGAAACCGTATGAAGAACATGGTCAGAATCGCTTGGGGCATTCTTGTTCTTAAGATATAAAATACCGTGAACACGCCTAGCCACTCGGAATAATTTATATTAAATTCTATATGCCTGGACGCGTATATCCGATTTTTCCATCCGATTGTCTGATCAGACAACCTGAAGGCCTTCGCGTCATTCATTTCTTATGAAATCCCGCACACATCCGATTCGAAAACCTGACCGGCAATAAAAATAGGCCACGCCCTTCCACGCCAGCCGTCCAATCCGGTCGTCCGAAGGGCGTGGCCCCGGTCGTATTACTCATACGATCTTCGAATCGGATGTGTGCGGTGTTAATCCGATCCGATTGTCTGATCAGACAATCGGAAAGTCAAATCGGATGTATGCGCCCATCCTAGATTTTTCCCGGTATTTGGGCTAGCGTCGTTCTCGTGAAAAAGATCGTAAAACATATAAACACATCAAATAAACGCAAGTTATGTTGTTTTTATGCATAGTTAATTGTTTAAGGAATGTGTTTCAGTAAATATAATATACGATAGCACAAAATAAACCCACAAAATATTACGTCAAAGTCAAAACATTGCAATTTTACGTAATTTTTTCCATGGCATTTAAAAGGTTTAAGGAATCTTTGAACTATCAAAAAAACAAAATGGCGCTGAATGGACATCGATGACTTTGTCACGTGTGAATTTCTTAAAAATGACTGGCCTGAATTCCTGACCTCTTAGTCAGGTCCTGTACTTGAATAAACAGTTTTATCGTGCGCGCCTGGTGTGGAATCTAAATCAGTAACGTGCGAAGAATTTAATTACATTGACCTTGTTGCCAAAACAGACTTGGAAGTTACTCGAAAAGCCAAGACAAATTCACCAGAGTCACAAATTAATGCTTGCTAGTTTCTCCCCTTTTGATGTTTTGCCTGCTAACACTTGTTGGCGCCAGTATTAACACATGCGAAGAATATACACATTTAATATAATGATATGAACGTGTTTAGTAGATGGTAATGTTGTCAAGGATTCACGAATTGAATGGATGACATTTAAAAAATTATAGCTGCTATTATACAAGGTGTCCGGAAACTCGTAGTACAAGCGGAAAACTGGTGAATCCACATCATATGGGGACGGCCTCCGTGGTCCCGAGGCAAGACTCTCGACTCACAATCCGAAGGTCGCGGGTTCGAACCCGGCGTGCGCAAATAAATTTTATTTGATTAATTTGTGTTATTTCACAATTTATTCATTTAAAATAATATATAGTGTATTTGCGGCACGTTCCAAGTTGGAAGATACTATCAGTATCGCCCTGGTGTAAGACCACCATTCAGAATTGAAACGTTGCTTGAAATGGCTTTAGCCGTGTTTAGTGACCAGATCTGAATAGCCAGATACATCCCCACCTTCCTCTTCCCTATCTCCTTCCCATCCCCACTACCTTCAGCCTCACAACATACCCCAATTGGGGATGCCATAGTCCCACTGGCTCCAGACGGGAGCAGTTGGGACTCTTGTGCGGTATTAACTGTAAAAAAAATATACAATATGGTTAATTAGCGTATTTACTTTGTTGTGTAGCAGCCCGTCATTTTGCAACGGGCGGCGGCCAATAATGTACTCTACTTGAAACTAATACGAACGATTTTCGGCAAATCAAGTATACTCGCTACTTGACTTCATACTAGACCAATTCAAACAAATATTGTGAGATAAATTGATAGCACAGATGGGTACCTACTTATAGTATGTAGCAATGTTCCGTTTCCAATCCAATCCAAAAACTACATCACAAAAACACATTAACATGTCGTAAAATTCTGCGTTGGTATATTCCACAATAATTAATCAAGTACCGACTCAATTTACTCGAAAACGAAAGCTCAAATAAAAAAAGTTTTACCACAAAATCGACTCCAAATGTGATGTAGATTCCCCAGTTTCCCGCTTGTACCACGAGTTTCCGGAAACCGTGTATACAGTGGTTATGTTATTAACATTAAATATTTCAATGTTTTTATTAAAAAAGTAAATAACGAAAAAGAATATTTAAAATAAATTTTATTACAACTAAACATATTGTCAAGTCTACACAGATGAATTTTTCACAATTTTAGTTTTAGACAAGTCAACTCATTATAAATAAGCTAGTTCCCGGCATGCGTTGCAATGCCATATTCAAAGAAATGCGTTGTTTCTTCCTGAATCACCTTTCCCGTGCGTCCCATCCCCCCTCCCCACCCCCTCCCCCTTCCTAGCTATAGCCTATATGTTATTCAGATGTATGAGATATGTTATTGTAAAGTTTTATTAAAATCCATTCAGTAGTTTTTGCGTGAAAGAGTAACAAACACACATACATTCGTACAAACTTTCGCGTTTATATTAGTAAGATAACAAGTACACGTCAAATTCAATTTGGGAGCGGGTATGGGTACCACCGCCCCGGGAACCATTTATTCGATAACCAACACCTCTGCCGTGAGTCACTCCACGTGGTTCGCTACGTTTGGTGACTTAGCAGGGATGCCCAGGTTCATAGGGTGAGGTTTGTTCAAGTCTTTGCATCCACTTGATGAGTGGCGGGCAGGCTCGAGAGAGACTGATTGTAGAAGGCCTTTTGACCTTTCCAGCCGGACTCTCTCGAACCATCGTCTTGCACCGCCGTTGAAAGGATGGATTCATTTGTCCGTCACTTCTGGACACACTTACCCCCAGATTCCTACCCACCCCCTTTTCATACCTTTTCGTTCCCGGAACTTCCTATCCTTCTCTTCCTCAAAAAGACTCTCCACACACATGACAGAGGCCCTGAGGTAAATAATTCTCCTCAGGGCCTCCACACTATGAGTTAACAAAACAGTGGTGATTAAATAAAATACACACATTATGTACCTATATCTAGATTAATATGGTATAAACATTTTAGAGGAGTTTCTGCGAATGTTTTTTAATATATAGATAGACACAGCACATTTTAGATATTGGATATTTAGACATAGAGAGACGAAGTAGGTATAAATTATATGAAAAGCAAATTTTTACAATCGCATTTTTTTCAATATTGTAGAAATCTACCTGCTTGGCGAAAGTTTATAAAAAGAGAGAGTCATTGAGATAATGACGTTTATTTTGACAAATTAACTGAAAAAAACATTCATGGTCCACAAAGTCAGTAGGTACTTAAGTAACTACTTTCAAATGTTCTGGTTTAATAGGAAAATTTGGATTTGATCTATTTTTTTACGTGAATCCATCACAAGATGATTACCGCTGCTACCGTCTGGAGCCAGTGAGACTATGGCATCCCTAATTGGGGTGTGTTGAGAGACTGGAGGTAGTGGGAAGGGGAAAGAGATGGGGAAGAGGAAGGTGGGGAAGAACCTGACTATTTAGATCCAGTCACCAAACATGACTAAAGCCATTTGGTGGTCTTACACCAAGGTGATACTGGTAGTATCTTCCCCTCTGGAACGTTCCGCAAATATACCATACATTATTTTTAACCCCCGACGCAAGGAGCGGTGTTGTAAGTTTGACTGTGTCTGCCTGTCTGTCTGTGGCATCGTAGCTCCCAAACGAATGGACCGATTGTGATGCAGTTTTTTGTTTGTTTGAAAGCTGACGTAATAGAGATGGTTCTTAGCTACAATTCATGAAAATCTGTTCAGGCGTTTCAAGGTCATCAGCTCTTTTTTGTGTCGCGGGTTTCTTAAAATTTTGTAAATTTTACTCATAAATGTATTAATTGTGAAATAACACAAATTAATCAAATAAATTTTATTCGCGCATGCCGGGATTCGAAACCGCTACCTTCGGATCGCGAGTCAAGAGCCTTACTCTTCGACCACGGAGGCCGTTGAATAATAAGGGGAAATAGAAATTTGCTCTTTTTTGCACGCGAGGTCTATTTAATAGGAATATAAACGCTAGAAATATTTCGATTCTCATGCCTTCAAAATTTAAAATCGCGCGTCGTATTTGCACGAGGCAAGTAAGCGAAAAATTGGTTTTTATTTATTTTGTGCATAATTTTATAAGAATGAAAAAAATTTCTTATATCACTTCATAGTTAAGTCATGCAAAAACATTTTTTTTGTGGTTAACGCTTATATTTTTTGTTATGTAATTAATAATTTTATTGTAATTCCAATACATAGAAAAGCTAGTAAAAGCTTAAATTTATCCGTAGCATATTTTTTGATGTTCATAATGTAAACCGATTCGTCGTAAAGATGCATCTAAATAGGATTTCACGTATGGCTTTTCATCTTAAGGCAGTATTCTAGTCTAGAAAAAAAACAATTTTTTTTTCTTCATATTTCCAAAGTTTCAATATTCAAAAATATCTCCTTAAAAGGATTTTTTGAAATTAGCATTATATTAAAAGTTATAACCATTTTAATGTCGCGCTTTAGATGGAATCTAACCAGAATCTGAATAGAACAAAATTTTAAACGCATTTTTCTTAAAATCACTTTTTTCGAGACGGTTGACACGATATCTCAAGTTCTAATATACCAATTTGCTTGAAATTTTGTGAGCTTTCTCTATACATTACCTACTCTATGGCGGAAACTAAGCTGTAAGAAAATTTAAATTTTTAGTAAAGTCAAAAAACCTGGTAAAAAATGTCTTTTTTATTTGAGACAGCCGTCATTTTGCGAAAAATATTTTTTTGACGTTTTCTTAGTTCAGGCCATAGCCGCATTTGTTTTGTTTGAGAATTTGAACGCGCGCTCAACATTTGTACACGGTTGACATTAGTCACATGAGAACGGGTCGTTTCTACGACTCGTTCTTTAGTTCAACAGCTCGGCTGTGGAACGATTTGCCGGCCTCTGTGTTTCCTCCCTCCTACAATATGGGTCTCTTCAAGACCCATGTTCACTCCTTCCTCTCCTCAAAAACACCCTCCACACAGCATCCTCAAAGATGACATAGGCCCTGAGGGAAATTATTTTTTCCTCAGGGCCTCCTGTGTGGAGTTAATGTAAAAAAAAAAAAAAAATTATTTGTTTTTTTTTTTAGATTACTAGGAGGGTTGCAATCGTGTCAACCAGGACGCGTCATTTTTTTGACCCTCCACTTCAACACACTGTAACTTCTTGAATTTTAATCATTTCATTTGATTTTTTTTTATGTATTCTTTAATGTTTAATAAATATTTGGTAAAATAATGGTTTGTAATAATATAATGTTTTTTTTTATTTCACCTGAAAAAATAACTACAATTCATGCTTCTAGACTAGAATATCCCCTTAAGTAGTTGACCGTTCACAGAACTACAAGTTAAACAACATATTGAAGATGTATCCATAGTACGCTATCTCAATCCGAACTCCGTGGGTGGCTTGTAGGAATAACATTTGTGGGAGGCATTCGCAATAATTCGCATACGCATTCCAAAAATACGACTGCTAAATTACACTCACGGGCATGTTTTGTCAGAATGTAAGGCTGGCTTTACATTCGTAATTTTTTTCCCGTAATTCGCTCGTGTAAGTGAATTATGGCCAAATTACCAATGTAAACGACACCAAAAGTCACTTAACGTAATTTAAAGCATGTTACAGAACTTCTTCTCCCGGAAGTTTTTTGACAGGTCTAATCGCGTCCGCGCGAAATTACAGCCTTCTCACAGCTTATAAAATCAATTTGATAAGCTGAGGGACTTTTTGTAAGAAATAGTACCAAAATGCGCCGTTGCGAAATGTCAAAAATCAGAAGACGTTTGTTTTTATTGGATTTTTTTCTTATAAAACTAGTATTTATTTCCACTTATTTGAGTTTTCTGAAAATGAGCATCCTTCTATTCAATTATCGGTCCAAACCTTTCTAATCTCAATGTTTCTGTTTTTAAAATTACGTATTTGAATACGAAGTCGGTTGCTGTCGGCAGCTGTCAGGTAGCTGTCATTCTAATAAAATGAAAGGAATCCATTAATTTTCGCCTTTGACGGCACAAAAGTGCGTGGAGAATTGTTTAATTAAAGCCAAAATCCAATTCAGCACTTTATTTGGTCCTTTTCGACTTTATTGACAAAATCGCGTAAATTTGACAGTAGCAGGTCGTTGTTGAAAGGAAGCCATCTTACCGCAAATACATTTACAGATGTAAACGGTCGCATGAGCAGTTACACAAGTTAGATTCATATGTAAACGCTCCTGGGAGTAACCTGTCAAAATCTTACGTAATCCGTAATTTTTAATTACGAGTGTAAAGCTAGATATTTTCGCTTATCGATTAAGCTTTTCGATTGATCGCTCTCGAAAAGAAGAAGATGGAGAGATATGTAATTACGAATGTTGGAGAGAGCGCGCTAATATTTAAATCGATAAAATTGAAGCGAAAATTACGAAAAAGCTTAATAAAACATGACTCGTTTAAAATAGAGCAAAAATCTCGTGGAACGTATCGTAAGTATCATTTAAAGAAACATTGTGATTTTTTTCACAAATATAACTTGTAAAATAATAGAAATAGACTTGTTTTAAAGAATTTTCGGAGCATACTTTGCGATTTTTTTCTATCGAGGGAATTTCACGTAATTTGCGTTTCGGCGTGGAACGGATCTAGATATTATCTTCGAAAATAACATATATTTTTTTAAGAGCTTAAAAACTTCAAATGTTTAAGGGAGAAATGTAAGAAATTCAAATAGCGGCGGCTTAAATACAACTGGAATATTAGACAAAAACGTATAATTTTTGAAAAGCACTGCACTGACTCACCTTACGTTTTTTTTAACTGAAATTACAAATAACGAAAAAAATAAAAACAAAAAGGGGAAAATAATTTCCCTCAGGGCCTACGTCATCTTTGGGGATGCTGTGTGGAGGTTTTTTTTAAGGAAAAGGAGGAGAGGAGAGTTCTGGGAAGGAAAAGCGATTGTGGGGTGGGTAGGAATCTGGGGTTCAGTGCGTCCTGGTCATCCGCCTACAAGACCTAGAGAAACCTCACCGCATGAACCCGGGCACCCCTGCTAAATCACCAAACGTAGCGAACCACTTGGGGTGACCTATGGCAGAGGTGTTGGTTAACCAATAAGGTTCCCGGGGCAGCGGTGCCCATACCCGCCTCCCAAATTAATATTTAATAAATAATTCACAAAGTATCATTTTATTTTGAAATTGCTGTCGGAAACTCTGCTTTCATAAAGACGTACTTATTAATAATTTAGTCGCCAACTTTCAGATTTGAATATAAAGCGTGGAGTTCTCTTTTTCCAACACAGCATAATATATTATGTCACATTTCAATGAATTCTATGAGACCTGCACGTGTTCCCAAAAGCGAACAAACTAGCCTGAGAGGCTGAAATACACGGTGTCCGGAAACCCGTAGCGCAAACTGATGAATCCACATTACCTACACTTGAAGAGGATTTTGTGACAAATATCCTAGTTCTACTGATGTTGAGACTGGTGCGGTATTCACATATTAAAAATCACAGAAATGGCTTTATTTTGAAATAATTATTTTATTTTATCTTTGAGACTAAAAGAAAAGCCTCTACATATATCGTCGATCGTCCAGTTGATTAGGCAGACATCTCTGAAAAATAGAAATTTAGGAGTATGCAATTAAATGTAAAAGTGGGGTATAGATAAATCGACCCAAGTGCAATTTTTCGAATTCAATTGTTCGAAATGCAATCTTTTTAAAACATATTTTTCGAACATCAATTGACAGAAATTTCGAATTGATATAAGTATGTATACAGTACGTACAACCTAACCTAACGTATAATTGGTACGTCTGACAGAATCTATATATATTTTAAAAGTTGGTAAACAAATTCGAAATACATGTCTTTCGGCCAATTGCTGTTCGAAAAATTAGTCTTTCGAAAAATTAGTCATTCGAAAAATTATTCATTCGAAAAATAGTCTTTCGAAAAACTGTAATTCGAACAATTGATTTCGAAAAATTGAAATCGAAAAACATGTCTGCTCCCGTAAAAGTGTACCCTCTTTCTGTTACCATAAACAAAAACTTGTAATGTAGTATGCTGATAGCACTGTTGTGAGGTGCGGGTTGGATAAAGTTGCTTAAAATCCAACTGTAGCAATAGTTGGGGAGGATGTGGACTAGGAGATAGTTCTCCTCATTGGATTGGCACCACATCAATCAATATGTGCTTCATGAAGCCAGGCCGTGGGAATGTGGAGACCAAATTGTTTTCGGTGCGACAACTTCAACAGCTTCCAATCGCCAAAATGATTCTCCTTCTCCATAGCTTCTCCGGATCTTCATCAGGGTAACCATGTGGAAGTACTGAACTTACAAAGCAGCTATAGGCCCATTATCCTTGAGGGATTTCAGATGATTCTGAAATTTCGTCAAAGCTGACACCAATGAACCGTTCTCTTAAACTTTGTCTGGAGTAAGTTCCTCCATGTTAATCAGCATAGTCAAGATCTCTATCTTCTCTTCCATTTCATTTTTAACAATAAACATTTCATATTTAACAATAAACATTTCATTTTTAGCAATAAAACCAGTTTTTTTAAATAATTTTACATTTTCCCCCTCCATATCTCCTAAAAAAGTGATCCTAGCAAAAAAATTTAGAGAACCTTATTTGTAGAGAATTCTATGTAGATAATTTAGTATCTGAACACTTTTTCTCTAGAAGCAGTAGTTTTTGAGTTATTAACGAAAAACTGAAAAAAGGGACCTTTAGAGACCCCCCCCACCCTTAGCTCCACCCCCACCCCCCAGTACTTTTAGTATGTTGTTAAGAACACCGTCCTCTACAAATGTGCCAAAATTGGCTTCTACATGAATTATTTCCTCTATTTTTCCTTTGTTGCCTGGACTAAAGAATCAAACAAGATTTTGTTGTTTTCGGGTCAATAGTAGGACATTTCAAAATGTCATACTAATGTACCGGTTTGTTATGCCTCCCTGTGTTATTTTGTAGAATATTTAATATGTGAAACACAAACACATGTAAATAATATTTGATTTACGGCGAGCATTCGAATACTGCTTTCCATATTATCTCAGAACTTAGCATTCGGAGATGTCTGACTAATCAACTGGACGATCGATATTCATACATACATGAATTATAAGCTCTTCATTATGTAAAGAATTTTTCTTTATTTTTTAAAATTACAATCTTTTACTTTTGAACCATCTTAGTGTTGCCATAAAGTTTGGTTTATTCTGATAATAATTCTGTTTGATGTAATGTTTCCATATGACCTGATTCTCTCTTGCCATATTATGTATATAACAAAGCCAGTACGAAATGAGCCACTTGGAATAACAGCGTTCTAACTGAGGCAGCAATGTCCCGCGATAATGGGCTCTGGAGAGAGTTACTTTAGAGTACATTATTGCGTCACACTTGTGTGCAGTGACTGCAGATGAACATTGAACAATGACAAAGCCGTTTGCCGCATTATCTGTGTTTAGTACTTACTACACTGAACATATATTTGTTTCTAAATCTAAAATGTCATTTTCTTTCTATTTTATTAAATACTTAATATTATAATTAATCTTTTTCTTTTTATCATTCCCTTCACATCTATTCATCTGCCGTTTTTTATAGTAGGCTGAAATTTTCACATCCCGGGGGGGGGGGGGGTAGAGAAGTATGACAAGGGGTATGGGGGGTAAAAAAATCATCAAATTCTAGGCGGGAGGGTGTCTCACAAATGTGACAGGGGGGGGGGATCAAAAAATGAAATTCGTGTGACGTAATTTATGGATGGCCCCTACTGTGTGGAGGATTTTGGAGAGGAAGTTGTGGTAAGGAAAAAGGTACCAGGGTGGGTGGAAAACTGGTGGTCAGTTTGTCCATAAGTGACGGATGTATGAATCGATCCCTCCCACTGCGGTGCGGTGCGAGGCGACGGTTGAGGGAGACCGGCAAGAGAGGTTTAAGGGTCTCACTCAACCTGCCTCTCCCGATCCGGCCCGCCACCAAGATCTGGAAAAACCTCTCCCCCCGACATTCCTGCTAAGTCACCAAACATAGCTTGCCATTTGGGGTGGCCTATAGCTGGGGTGTTGGTTATCTGATGAATAGTTCCATAGATCAATATAATTGCACTCAACTGTTATACACAGTGTCTGGAAACTCACAGTCGAACCCGCCACCTTCGGATTGTGAGTCGAGAGACTAACCTCGGAACCACAGTGGCCGTCGTTGACAGGTTTTATTAAATATTCTAAAAGTATTATGTTGTACAGATGTTGTCATCTGATAACATTATCGTCATCTGACCTAATGATGGATGCTGCAAGGCAGTCTGAAGCGTTGGCTCAAAAGAAGGAAGCGGTATTGTGTCTTTTCACCCAGAACAGCAGTAGGCAAAA
Organism: Glyphotaelius pellucidus; assembly: GCA_936435175.1. Lineage (NCBI taxonomy): Eukaryota > Metazoa > Arthropoda > Insecta > Trichoptera > Limnephilidae > Glyphotaelius > Glyphotaelius pellucidus. The sequence continues at coordinate 8,972,098 of OW386563.1, read as the reverse complement.
GAAAACCTGTTTTTAATGCGTAAAGATAAAAGTTGCTTCTGTCTAGTGATGACAGGGGCCATAGATAAAATGTGGCTGCCTTGAGAGTGCTGGTAAAACAGCCTAAGGTGGTTTTGGTGCTGGTCCCCTCAAGAGATGTTGAGGACAGAGACAGAATGAAGCTGGTTTGAGATTGCTCTTCAATGATCGCTGACACGTATCTGTAAGTGAAACAAATTATTTATAAAACCAAAAAACTAGTACCCGTATATGAAATAAATTACTCCGCAGGTATAATAAAAAATATTAAACATGAACTTTAAATTTAGTGAACCTGCCTTGAAAAAGTTGCATCTGTCGAGTGACGTCATGGGCCAGGAACAGAAAGTGGCTGGCTTGAGAGTGCTGATCTTCTCAACTGGCGTCCTGGGACATCGCTAGAATGTGGCTGTCTTGAGAGTGCTGGTCCCCTCAAGAATGTTGTCGAGAATGTTGTTGAAAATTCAAGGACTTTGTTGAGTGTGTTGGTCCTACAATGATCGGTGGCAGCATCTGAAGATTAAAAATCATTTTATTCATATTGTTATGGGAGTACTGCACAAGAGTCACAACTGCTCGTAACTTTGTGTAACCAGTGAGACTATGGCATAGCCTGATTGTGATGTTTTGTGAGGCTAAAGGTAGTGGGGATGGGAAGGAGCTGAGTAATGATGGCGGACACCACAAAAGTTTTTTTAACAGTTGCCAAAAGGCATGATTTAAAAAAAAATTAAGAAAATCCTATTTTCGTATTCTTCATGTGATATAGAACCATCAGTTTCCCGTCTGCACTACGAGTATCCGTTCACAGTATATTATTTTTAATTAATTAACTTTGCAATTAGACAAATTATTAGGTTTAAATGAAAAGGAGAAGTTTTTTTGCACTAAATAATAAAATTTAATTAGCTTCCAAAAGTTATTAATTCAGTGTTAAGTCCTCTAAGATAATCTATAATAGATAAGCTCTATAAATTCATTGTTTTTATGTTTTACTGTTTACTGTATTTGTGGCACGTTCCAGTGTGATGTAATACACTCAGTATCGCCCTGGTGAAAGACTTCATGGAACCCGCGACCTGATGTCGGCAAGTGAACAAATAATGAGGTTAGTACCTGTGGCTTCGTACACACACGCCTGCATAATGCAATGAGCCACCACCGACTAGCAAATACATAATGATCCAGCAGTCCAAATGATGGAATAAATTAGTAAATGAAATCAATTGTGACTTTAATAGTGTTGGATGGCCTTCCCATCAAAGGATTAACCATTTTGACGACATCACTCAATTTCATATAATAATTTTTTTTCCCGTTTAAAATACCAAATAGGGTTTTTCGTGACGAGTCCAATTTCGTGACTTTTAAGGAGTTGCGCTTTTTAGTTTTTTTAAATTTTTTTTTATATTAACTCCACACAGGAGGCCCTGAGGGAAATAATTTCCCTCAGGGCCTATGTCATCTTTGAAGATGCTGTGTGGAGGGTGCTATTGAGGAGAGGAAGGAGTGAACATGGGTCTTGAAGAGACCCATGTTGTAGGAGGGAGGAAACACAGAAGCCGGCAAATCGTTCCACAGCCGGGCTGTTGAACTCAAGAACGAGTCGTAGAAACGACCCGTTCTCATGTGACTAATGTCAACCGTGTACAAATGTTGAGCGCGTGTTTGGCGTGTTTCCCGACTATGCACCGGTGCCGAGGGGATCAGTGACGCTAGTTCCTCGGAGCATCTTCCATTGTAATACCGGTAGAACAAGGACAGCATTCCCACCTGACGCCTGTGCTCTAAAGATTGCAGTCCATTTGTTAAGTTAGGAGAAAACATGCAATTTTTGATAAATCCTACATAAATTTTAATGTCCCGTGATTTTTCGTTGGTATGCGCCAGTATTACTATAAAGTTCATAGCTACATGATTAAACTTCTGGCAAAAGTATGAACAAAACCATTTTAATGATTAAAAGTGGATACATTCTGGACGATCTGTAATTTATTCAGAGAGGTTCTGGTATTTTCTGTCCCTTAGAAAGGTTATTTTTACGGTGATGTGACATGTTGGTTTGGTTTACTTATAAAAATAGTTTTATCAATAGTTTTGTCAATTATTGTAACAAATTGTTAATTTATTTATTTGTTTAGTGACCAAACTGAATAACCAGGTAAATCCCAAATGTTTGTTACGTTCAGATTAAAATATTTAATTAGATATATTCTATCTAAAAGCCTAAGAGGCTATTAATAAAACACATGATTTAAAACATGCTTTTCATTCAAAACGAATAGGGTATTTTCACAGTTTTTTTTTATTATTGAAAAAAAATAAGTAAAAAATTACCATGATAACGGAATTTTTATGACGACGGATAAATTTTCTACAGCGTTTTAAAATACGCCTTTTTAAAAGGCGGCCAAAACGATGTTTTCGCGCCGAATAACTCTGTGACGTCACCCCCGCCGAACATCTTGCTATCGCCGCGGTAAGTAACTGTAGTTAGTTCGTAAGTTGTAGCTGGTGTTATTTATTGACTTCCAGTTTGCTCGAATTATATCGTTATAATCTTCCCACTTGCTAAATATAATTATATAATAATAACATATATAATTTGGTACACATGCGTACAAATACTATAAGAAAAACCTAAAATAAGATGTTTAAGATCCTTTCTAATGCGACAAAAAACCTTTACTAATTTGATTTGATTTCTGAGTAAAGGGTTTTTCAAGTATTTTGGTGTCCCAGACCAGAGGTGGCTGCCAAATTCAACAGTGGGGCAGATTTGCGATTTGTACAGGGTCAGCACCTGTGTATCCGTGTGCCCTATAGTAAAGCTTTGTGAGAAGCTAACTTGACTCTGGCTTCGATGGAAACCCCCATGCCTGCTTTTTGCAAATTTGAATTTTAACATTACAATAAAAAAACATTTAGTTATTGACTATTTATATTCATAATTTAAACGTGGAAACACCTTTGCATACAGTCGTAAGATGGTTATCTACACAATAATAACGGCCTCTGTGGTCGAGGGGTTAGGCTCTCGACTAGCAATCTCGGCGTGAACAAGTAAATTTATATATATATATATATTTTTTTTTTAAGAAAGACAAACATTCCCGGGTTACGAATGATCTAACAATGCGAAAATCTCCTACTACCACCACATAATAGGAAAATGTTGCTTGTGTCGTGATGTAACATTTAGCCGGCCGAGGAATCAAACCCGCGACGCCTGGGTGGGAACCAAACGTGGTGCCAACTCAGCCACTGACCGGTCTTTGAGTAAGTTGTGTCGCATTTCCCAATTTATTCGTTTAAAATAATACGTTGTATATTACAAACTCTATCTAAGTTTCTTAATAGACAAGCGACCTCCCAGGTAAGTATGGTCCTGTAAGCATTTTTAAAAATCATCGCGTTCGTTGGTCGAGACATTGTACATATATTTAAGTACGAACCGGTGGATGCAATTTTTAGTCATAAGTTGTTTTTAATTGATTGTCTAGTTTGTAGTTTTTCTAGATTTAAGAAATATTTTGTAAGTTTGTACAGCGCCCCTGAGGTGATTAATCACAAAAACGGCGCTATATACATCATGCAAATATTACCGATTGCAATTATTATTATTATTATTAGCGGCACGTTCCATAGTGGAAAATATTTTCAGTATCACCCTTGTGTAAGACCACCGTTCACAATTGAAACGTTGCTTGAAATGGCTTTAGCCGTGTTTGGTGACCAGATCTGAATAGCCATGTTCTTCCCACCTTCCTCTTTCCCATCTTCTTCCCCTCCCCACTACCTTCAGCCTCACAACATATCCCAATTGGGGATGCCATAGTCTCACTGGCTCCAGACAGGAGCAATTGGGACTCTTGTGCGGTATTTATATAAAAAATGGCTTTAACCGTGATTTGTGACTAGATCTGAATAGCCAGGTACTTTCCGACCTTTCTCTTCAACATCTTCTTTCCTCCCCACTACCTTCAGCCTCACAACATGCTCCAATTGGGGATGCCATTGTCTCACTTCTCACTGGCTCCAGGTGGTTGGGAGCAGTTGGGACTTTTGTGCGGTATTTACTTAAAAAAAGGAAATTTACTTGTAGAATAGCCAAAGTTTAAAAGATCATCTTATGACAGGGAAGTTGGCGAACTGACACTTTCTATTTTGTTATAATTTAATTTAAAAGGGCTAGAATCGACTCTATTTTAGGCTTATGTTGTTAAAATGTTGAAATATATACCAGTATACAATATGAGAGTTTGTGTAAAAAAAGTTTTATTACCATATCGCCTTAAAACCCCGAAATTCAGGGCTTACAAAAGTACTGTTACTCATTGTAGCGTCTATTTTAGGCAAGTTGTCGGATTACACCCGTAAAAAAACCACTATCAGTCATTACAGATGGACCATATTATATAAAACTGTAGGAATATAACACGAGCATCTTAAAAGTGAAATAAAACCGTCAATAACGGCGAACAAGTCGAGAATGTTTAGACATTTGTTAGTAACACGGTGTTAAACCTCTGAACTTTGACGGGCGTGACGTCATGATTCGGTCAACCAATCATGGGCCGTTTACCTAATTCAGCCGTCAGGCCTATTTTGAAATCAATAATTATGAATGAAAATATTAAAATTAAACATTTTTAATGCAATAATCATAATCAGAAAAATAATCTTTAAGTCTTTCACATGTTTTTAGCGGTATCCCTGGTTTGTGAAAATACCCTAATTGACTATGCTTTCATTTAAAATGCTTATGTTTTGAAACATAGTTAACCTCTACGTCCAAATTAAGAATTATATTCTGCATTTAAGAGAATGATACGCAAGTTTAAAGAAAGATAAGTTTACCTGTTGAAGTGAGTTAAGCAGGAGGTTCCTGGAGCATGTGTTCAGTTGTTCAGTGTTCAGTCCGCTGGCGCTGCATCTGCCTTGTCCCTTGCTTGGATTGCGTATTGCATAGACTGCCCAGGGTAGCCATAGCTTCACTATTACACTCAGTCCGCTGGCGCTGCATCCGCCTTGTCTCTTGCTTGGATTGCGTATTGCATAGACCGCCCAGGGTAGCCATAGCTTCACTATTACACTCAATACTAACCCATCACTTTACTGCGTGTTTCATGTGGATATTCTGTTACAAGTGATTTAACCAGCAAGCAATTTTGTAGTCATTTGAATAGAAGAGAACACTTGATCAGATCGTCATTACTTATAAATATGTATATACGTTAGATAATTAATAAACAGCTCACTTTATTTATTTAGTATTCACAAGTTTTATTATTTCACCAGGATAAAGGTATTTTAAACTTTTAAAAAACAGTAATCGTCGATTTAACTTTGATTGTTCTAACATTTATATAGGTTTCACAATAGTTATGTTTCAAATGCTCACAAATTTAAAAAAGTTATTATTGTGTGTGTTTTTTTTGTCCTTACAGTTTATGGTGCAATGGAGGGCTGGTGGCACTGCCCTTAAAGACTGTTGTCACGATATGGTGGTACAGTCTTGTAGGAGAGGAGACTCACTCCAACGAATTGGCTTCCTGGTGGCTGCGAAGAAGATCAACCACCTCTCCGTGTCCCTTTTCTTCCGCCCAGGAGAGAGCCGTCTTCCCATCCTTGTCCTGACAGGAGACATCGGCATTGTGCTGCAGAAGGACCTCCACCACATTTACATGTCCATTGAAGGCTGCCCATGACAAGGCTGTTCTGCCATCATCACGCTGAGAGTTGACATAGACACAGCGCTGCAGCAGGAGTACCAGCATCTCAGTATGACCATTGGCAGCCGCCTGGAGGAAAGCAGTATCCCCATCTTCATCACGGGAGTTCAAATCAGCTCCATTCAGTAATAAGAGTTTGGCAACCTCTAGATGTCCTTTACATGCAGCACAGTTAAATGCAGTCCAGCCGCCATTAATTCTCAGGTGGATGTCTGCTCCTTTCTACAGCAAGTGTTCAACGATCTCTAGATGTCCCTTACTTGCAGCTGCGATTAATGCAGTCTGGCCGTAATTATCTTTCACGTGGATGTCTGCTCTATACAACAGTAGGAATTCAACGATCTCCAGGTGTCCCTCGCTTGTAGCTAGCGTTAATGCAGTCCCTCCGTCATTATGTCTCACGTGGATGTCTGCTCCTTTCTCCAACAGTTTGCATACTATTTCAAGGTGACCGAAATCAGCTGCAACAAGAAGAGCCGAAGAACCATCTTTATTCTGAGAGTTTAATTCAGCACCATTCAACAGTAGGTGTTCAAAGACCTCTAGATGTCCCTCATTTGCAGCTGCCATTAATGCAGTCCAGCCGTCATTATTTCTCATTTGGATGTCTGCTCCTTCCTCCAACAGTTTGTATACTGTTGCAAGGTGACCATTTAGAGCAGCAAGAAGAAGAGCCGAATAACCAAATTTATTCCGAGAGTTTAATTCAACACCATTCAACAATCTCTAGATGTCCCCCAATTGCAGCTGTCATTAATGCAGTCCAGCCGTCATTATCTCTCACGTGGATGTCTGCTCCTTTCTTTAACAGTTTGCATACTGTTGCAAGGTGACCATTTTTAGCTGCAATAAAAAGAGCTGAACATCCATCTTTTTTTCTGAGAGTTTATTTCAGCACCCTTCAACAGTAAGTGTTCAACGATCTCTGGATGTCCCCCAAATACAGCAAACATTAATGCAGTCCAGCCTTTATTATTTCTCATTTGGATGTCTGCTTCTTTCTCCAACAGTTTGCATACTGTTGCAAGGTGACCATTTTGAGCTGCAAGAAGAGCCGAATAACCACATTTTTTCTGAGAGTTTAAATCAGCCCCATTCAACAGTAGGTGTTCAACGACCTCTAGATGTCCCTCATTTGCAGCTGCCATTAATGCAGTCCAGCCGTCATTATTTCTCATTTGGATGTCTGCTCCTTTCTCCAATTGCAATTGTCTGTCCCTTAATTGCAGCAAACATTAATTCAGTCAAACCGCCATTATTTCTGACATGGATGTCTGCTCCTTTCTCCAACAGTTTGCATACTGTTGCAAGGTTACCTTTAATAGCTGCAAGAAGAAGAGCCGAATAACCAAATTTATTCCGAGAGTTTAATTCAGCACCATTCAACAGTAGGTGTTCAACAATCTCTAGATGTCCCCCAATTGCAGCTGTCATTAATGCAGTCCAGCCGTCATTATCTCTCACGTGGATGTCTGCTCCTTTCTTTAACAGTTTGCATACTGTTGCAAGGTGACCATTATTAGCTGCAATAAAAAGAGCTGAACATCCATCTTTTTTTCTGAGAGTTTATTTCAGCACCCTTCAACAGTAAGTGTTCAACGATCTCTGGATGTCCCCCAAATACAGCAAACATTAATGCAGTCCAGCCTTTATTATTTCTCATTTGGATGTCTGCTTCTTTCTCCAACAGTTTGCATACTGTTGCAAGGTGACCTTTTTAGAGCCGAAGAACCCTCTTTATTCTGAATGTTTAAATCAGCACCATTCAACAGAAGGTGTTCAACGACCTCTAGATGTCCCTCATTTGCAGCTGCCATTAATGCAGTCAAGCCGTCATTATTACTTATGTGGATGTCTGCTCCATTCAACAGTAGGAGTTCAATGACCTTCAAGTGTCCCTCACATGTAGCTTCCATTGGTTTTTAAAAAAAAATTAGGTTATTGTTGTAAAGGACCATTGAAAAAAGTACACAATAAGTTTGTGTTTTTTAATTTTTTCTGAAAGGATAAAGTGCAAGAGATGCCGATTATACATGAAAAAGGGAAGAGAAAGAAGAATTTGATTTAACCACTGTATTGATTGCACAGATAAACCTGGTTTGTGCGTTGAGTGCTTCAATGAGTACCACCAAATTTTATAAATATTTTTTCTTTATTCATGAGATATATATTACTTTCTTTATGTTATTTTATTTGCTACTTGTATTTTAGTAATTATATTTGTACGATAGACAAAAAAAAATTGTCTATTTTTGTTGCTTTTTTATCAAAATAAAAAGTAGAGATTAAAAAGAGTGCGACTTTTTTTTACATTAACTCCACACAGGAGGCCCTGAGGAAAAATAATTTCCCCCAGGGCCTATGTCATTGGGATGCTGTGTGGATGGTCTTTTAGAGGATAGGAAGGAATGAACATTGGTCTTGAAGAGACCCATGTTGTAGGAAGTAGGAAACACAGAGGCCGGCAAATCGTTCCCTAGCCGAGCTGTTGAACATAAGAAAGAGTCGAAGGAAGTGACCCGTGTGACAAATGTGACATATGAGACATGTGACAAATGTGACATGTGACAAATGTCAACCTTGTACATATGTTGGGCGACTAAACGAACGAAACCACCGCCATCTGCTGTGATTTTCAACCGTGGTACCGCCGGCTTCGACCGGAGTAGTGAATTTTTTATTTATTTTTTTACATTTCCACTGGAAAAAAACTTTTTCAATGATATATTATTCTTGTATGTATATTTAAAAACTAAAAAAAAATAAATTATATTTGGCACCTAGGATCAGTTATATTGTGCATAGGCGGCAGTGTATGGTTCATTTATGGGCGGCAGCGAACCTGTTAACTGATATTAAGTGTTTTTGTAATGAAAAGTGCGTATTGAGCGTGTCGCTATTAGGTAAATATTTACCTTATCTTCTTCTTCAATGATTTATTACATTGATGGGAATAACTTCAAAAGTTATAAAAAGAGAGTTTTTCTTATAAAGAATTGAATTTACTATTTTTTAGCCTAGCAACTCCACACTCGACTTGACAACACTGGCGCTGTCAGATTATAAACGTCAGTTTATCGGTCACGTCAGCCGAAAAACAATATTTTTTTATAGATTTATGATGCCGGTTTTCTATCCGCAATAAACTACATGAATTCTCTCATTTATGTGTTATTCTTTGAAACAAAGTGTAGTTTGTATAAATAGTTCAAATGATAATTGTATTGTTCTGAAAAAATGTTATTTCTGTAATAAAAAGTGCCGGATTTAGTTTTTGGAGAGATATTGAAGCCGAAATAAGGTAATCGTTTAATATTTTCGTTTTATTTACAAAATATACGATTCTACTTTTAGTTACGTCCTGGTTTTTTTAGGTTAAAAGCCAACCTAACCTAAAAAGTGTAAATCAGTGTTTAAATCGGAATTAGTTAGGATGCACTGACTTTTTGTCAATATTGTCAAACCAAATGTGATGTAACAAATTGACAGGCGGGAACTATTTATTGGATATCCAACACTTCTGCCACAGGTCACCCCAAGTGGTTCGCTACGTTTGTTGACTTAGCAGAGGTGCCTGGGGTTCATGGGGTGAAGTTTTTACGGGTCTTGACGGCGGATGTGTCTGCCCACAGTCAGGTCGGATCGAAGAGACTGGTAGAGGGAGGATTCTCTTGGAATATAGCTTTGCACCATTTTGAGAGGGTTGGATTCTACAACCGTTACTCCTAGACACACTGACTACCAGATTTCTACCCATCCCTCCTACATTTTTCTTTCCCAGAACTTCCTCTTCTTCCTTTTCTAAAAAGCCCTCTACACATCACATAGGCTCTGAGGCAATGACGTTATACATATAAATAGATGTGCCATAGTCTCACAAACTCAAAATTTAATGTGGCAATTAAGCAACACTCTTTTGTTTTCAGCGATTTTCAATAATTTCTTAATTCAAAAGTTATAAATTTACGATAGAGATAGACGTCTAAAGAATATGTGCATATGAATGAAACAAAAGAAAGAACGCGGGCTGCATTTTTGTATTCAAAATTCAAAAGTTCCGTCGAATACTGCCTCAAGGTTGACTAAAGCAGGAGGCCTGGGCACCAGTCGAATTTTGAAGTGTCAAGTTTTCAAGCTATAATGAACATCGATAGTTTGCCGATGGCGTTGATTGTTATTGTATTTCTTTTACTGCTGATTTGTATGTTGTTTTATCCCAATCATATAAGTATATAGTCATTATAAGACTATTATTAACAGTAAATTTTACTTAGCGACGGCACTGACTTTGTAATTTGGCTGTTGTGCGTCCAGACCCTTTACTTTAGTAGGCCTTGAATTTTCTCTAATGACGCATAAAACCGCGGGCGGGAAACATGAAAATTTATTGTAATATTTATAATAATCGATAATAATAAGTAATTTGCGTGTACTTACACACAAAGTGTTATTCCTTTGCTCTTGCTACTATTTGCCGTGTAATTAAAACATTTTCTCATCATACAGGAGGGCATTTTGGCGCTTTATAAAATGCTATTTACTTACAGGTAATTGTTGGTAAGACACAACCTTACTCGACGCGTAGCAGTTTAGTACTGTAGTACTAGAAATTGAGACTAGTACAGTTACCTTACTTTTGGCTTCCCATTTTGAGATTTCTACCCCGCGTCTACAGTATATATATAACGTCATTGCCCTAAGGGGAATTATTTTCCCCAGGGCCTCCCGTGTGGAGCTAATGTGTATAAAATTAATTGAAAAGTAAAGGTATTTTAATTTATAATTATTTTTAATGCAGGTATGGCCCGTCCCCGCAAGCCACTGCAAGCCGAGGGCTGCTGGAGCAAGAAAGGCTCGAGCAGCTCTGCGGACAGCCAGGAGGCACCGCCCCCCCACTCCGCGCTGGCCGCGGTGGCCGCGCACTGGAAGACCGCGCTGGGCTCCATCTGCCTGCTGGTGGCCGCCTACTTCGGATACGTCGGATACCTCGAGACCCGCGTCAATACGCCCTTCGACGAACACAAGGTCACTGTCAACATTCTAAATTATTACCCTCAAGGCAGTCAGCTGTGTAGACAGTCTTTTTAAGGAAGGAAAAAGGTATGAGGGGTGGGTAGGAACTTGGGGGTCAATGTATCCAGACGTATGAATCCATCCCTCCCACTGCGGTGCAAGACGGTGGGTCGATAGATTCCAACTGGAGAGGTCACCCTGCATTGGTGATCTTCTACTTCTTCTGCCAAACACTTTTCCGGTGTCCATGAGTTTCTCCAGTTGGGGTCAGGGCAGTAGCCAGAGTTGAATTTAAGACAAGGCAGCGGTGATTACAGGTAGGGCGCAAGTAAAAATGTAACTTGATCTGATCTGATGAATCGATTTTCGTCGTACATGTGTGAGGCAATACTTAATTGGCTGATCAAAACATTTAGTTATTTAACAATGATAAAGGATTACCTTGTGTTCTTTCACCAGGTAGGTAATAAGTATTTGTACACAAAGTAATTCTTGATCATTGCTAACAATGAACTCCAGAAAAGTAACTGCAGCATCAATGGCTTTTCATTTATTAAGGTTTATATCAGGTACTATTTATATTTTTAAATAATTTATTGGGCTAATGAGTTAACGGAGTAGGTCGAGTGCCAGATAGACAAATGACCTTGAACTTCCTTTAAAAATGATGACAAACCGTTTAGTATGGAGAAGGCCCGAAGCTTTCGATCTAGGGATTGGTTTATTTATGACTCAACTGTTTAATAGCATCCCCAAACTGTTTGGGAATTCCCCGTAAGCAGTGATTGCAATAAGCGAACAGCCTCCCACCACTTATTCCAATGCCATCTATGGACAGAATAAAGAATTAGTATGATATGATTCCTTGGTTAATTCGAAGATGTTTCGTTAGATGTCGCTACGCTACACTAATAGGTAGATAGTTTTTTTTTCAATCATATCAAACTATAAAAAAACAGTTTACTTGTATATTATCATAGTCGATGGTATTTCTTAAGGTAGGGCACAGGTATTTTAAAGTAGGGCATTGCCCCATAATGCCCCCCCCCCCGTAGCTACGGCCCTGGTTGGAGTCCTCAGTTTGTGTCCAAAGTATCTTAAGATACGTTGTAGACAGATAGTTGAAAGCCTACTGTGGATGTCTAGCTCTTCCAAAATGAACCCAATTGTGCATCTGACTGTGCATGGAATTCTGAGCATTTTTCTCTAGCACCACATTTCGAGGATGTCTATCTGCTTTCTCTTGCTGGCTCTAAGTGTCCATGTTTCCACACCGTTTAGAAATATGGGGAAAATCAACACCTGAACGAGTCTCATTTTGGTGGCCTTCGTCCTGCCTCTGTAACTCAATATCTTTATATTTTAGATTAATAACATCGTAAACAAATCACTTAAACTACTCAGCTTCATTCATAGAATTACCGCTGACTTTAAACATATAAGTACACTTAAAACTCTTTACTGTTCGGTGGTTCGCCCCCACCTTGAATATGCTAGTGTCATTTGGTCTCCTTTCTACGCTGTCCATATTTGTCACATCGAATCAGTACAACATCGCTTCCTACGAGGAATTGCTTGGAGATTAGGACTTCAAAAAGGCGATTACTCGTATGATGAAATCGAACAAACTTTAAACATTTCCTCTTTAGAAAAACGTAGAAAGGACACTGATCTAATTTGCATATTCAAAATTATCAACAGTATTACTGACAAACCTGCTTTGTTACAACTCATCCAGTTTAACATCCCTTCACGTAGACTCTGAAATAATGAATTGTTGTTCCTCAATCAACATTCTACTAATTATGGATATCGTTCTCCTTTATCCAGAATGTCGAGACTTGTTAATGCAAAACAAAGCATTGAAAAATTTTGGTTTTAGCCTAAATGACTTTCGGCAGTTGATACGAAATGCGTAATTTTTTAAAATCTTTTAAATCCATCTTCAAGCTTTGACTTGTAGTCTTCTATATGTTCTTAATATTATAATTTGGTCAATGCTCTTCATTTATATGTACTTTCTTTTCATTGTCATCTCTTTTTTTTTATTTGTGTTATTGTTATGTTATTAATGGACTATTTGTCCGTAAATAAATAAATCTTTTGCATTTTACTTTTGTATTTTTGACTAATAATATTGAATGATAATGGTTGTTCCTAGTCCCGTAATACATGGCTCATTCTCCTTAGTGATTTGGTGTTCAGGTGGTGCAGAGATCGGGCCCCGATGTGCCGGAGAGGTTCTGGGGCTCCTACCGTCCGGGGAACTACTTTGGGATGCGCACCCGCGAGCAGCACTCCCTGCTCATGGGGCTCATGTGGTATTCTCCCCAGCGATTGCGGCCCGGGGGGGATGGAATCAGGTGAGACACATCTATGTTGCATAAGGGTGCCGGTAAATACCAAGATATATTGCCTATCATTGCCTATTCTGACGTGGTAAATAAATGCACAGTAATTCTATGGGAGTCATTCTCTACAATCAAAGGTTAAAGTTTTGCAGTTTTGTTTAAACATTTAGCATATTTAAAATTAGCCTAATCTACCGATTTTTGTCAAAACACTTGTAGGCGCACTTATTCAATATTATATTTAAAAAAAGTTTTTAAAATATAATAATATCTACATTGGTTTGATACAAATCTCCTTTCATTGAACACTAACAAAACATACTACATACACTTCTCAATTAACAAACTAAAAACACTCCCCAACACTAAAATAATTATCCCAATTATCCAATAACATAATTATCCAATAACAAATGCAATAAAATCACATGTATCCAAGGCTGTTCAACGTTGAAATCAGTATCAGAAATTAAATATCTCGGAGTGATAATAGAACAACATATGAAGTGGAAGAGCCATATCTGTGAATTGGTTAAGCGTATCAGAAAGTGTATATATATATTCATAAGATTAAGAAATATTTTAAAACCCAACAATCTAAAAAGAGTATACTATGCACTAATCCCATCATTAATTCAATATGGAATTATTGGATGGGGGGGTTCATACAACAATATTCTTACCCTGATCAAAGTGATCCAGAAGCTAATCATTAAAGTAATCCTAAAGAAACCCTCCACATATCCAACAGAAACACTTTTCGCAGATTTCACGGTGCCTCGAGTAGAGAATATCTTCAAGAAAAATGCAATTATCCAAATTTACAAAGATAATATCGTCAAAAAATTTGAAACCCACCAATCAAAAAGATATCAAGACAACATCAAAATACCAAACTAATGCAAAACAATTACATCTATTTAGGAATAAAGTATTTCAACAATCTTCCGATTGAAATAAAAAAAAATCAAAGACATCAATAAACTGAAACTCAAACTGAAGCAACACTTCATCAGGAATAATTAATTAAATAATTACCTGTTTTTCTCTTTCTTTCTATTTATTGTCAATCTATATTCATTTCTATTTAATTTAGATTTTTCGAATTTCTCTAAAGTGCACAATATTTTAGTATGTAACCATATCCCATTGGATGTACATCTTCACATATAGATGATCCAGAAGTTTCAATTGTTCCCATTATATACTTACCTATTGCATAATGTTATTCTATTTCTGTCATAATTAGTGTAACTCACTCATCAAGTACAAGAACTAGCTTCTTCTTTGGTGAGATTGCAATTTTAAAGAATTTCTGAACCAATATGTAATTTATATTAACACCACTGTAAACTTGTATATCTATATTAAAAAAAAAAAAAAAAAAATCTGTTTAAATTATGCGATTTTCCATTTTACTTATCAATTGCGAACATTTTTGAAGTGAGCTAGTAAGATTATGGCATCCCGATTGGGGCTGTGAGGCGAGATGCAGATGCAGAGGCGGATCTAGTCACCAAGCATGGCTGAAGTCATTTCAAGCAGTGTTTCAATCTAGTCTATTCAATTTAAAGCCTTCAATTTTAACATAGGAAATGTGTGTTTACTTATAGAAGCAGGAAAACTACGTCTTTACTATCAAGAGCAGTTAAATTGCGATAACAAAAAAAAAATTATGCAAAAAACTGTAAAATTAAAATTAGTTTTTTGGTGAAACATAAAAAATTCTATACTTTAAAACATCCCATATTCAATTCATTTTGGTAATTACTATGTTTTTCATTACAGTATTGTCAATCAATTGTCTGCCAATCTGTTCGACTTCAATATTGCCATGTATAATAAGATAAATTTACAACTCAAAAACAAGATCACCTTCAATAACTCTACCAAACTTGTATAAACTTAGAAGCAAAATGGTGAAGTTATTTATTAATATTGATCAGGTTTGAAATTGACCGTTTGGGTTGCGGGTAGGTGGCGAACAGAGACGCAAATATTATGTAACGAAATAGATTTGACCCGGCAATATCAGTAGACGAGCGAATTACCAGCAAGTCAAGGCTGTATGTCGATAAGAATAGGCAATACACGACCATCTTGCGCCATTTTTACCAACAATACAGAATGTGACGCCAATAACTTGTCGACAAAGAATTGCTCATACAACAATCTTGCCCGGCATTACTAAAATCGTGACGATAATACCTCTCCATGATAGTCTAGTTTTCAAACCATCCACGAATAGGTTTGAAGAAATGTGTAGCAGTATGCACATCCCTTCTGACCTGTAGATGGTTCATTCCGAGCATACCCAAGAGAAAGTCAGTAGGAGAGAGACACAGATCCATTCTCCACTCTCACTGACACTCCTTACTCCTCAGGTAGAGAAATCTAAGAAATATTAATAACTTTCTTTCATTACAGACACTGGTGTTCACAGTCTGATGATCTCCCCCGTTACGGCTGGATCCGCCATGACGGGGTCAAATTTGGCGAACAAGAGATCCTGGACGGCCCGTGGCTGTTGCGAACCTCCTTCATTAAGGGGGCCACTAGCGGCGGCCGGGGTGGAGACTGGACAGCAAGAATTGAAGTGGTGAGCCAAAATATTACGTCTGGAGTACCACAGGGCTCCCACATCGGTCCACTATTGTTTTAAACTTTTGTAAATATTGATATTATTAACAGTCAAACAATATTAATTAGAAAAGGATAACAATACTTTAGTCTTTTTGAATTAATTTGGGAACTCACTGAGGGAACTGGTAGAAGACCAACGGGACACTGCCACCTGATGCAGTTATTGGGAGTGAAAAACACCAATAGATGCAGGAAATGTAAAGAGGATGATGAGACTCCAATTCACGAATGGTGCAAATGTCTTACCCTGACGGGAACAGGGCTCAGATACCTGGGAAGACACATTTTGGAACCAGGAGACGTGACCCAAATCCAATGAGAATCCTTGTGAACTTTATCACCGGATTACTGTTTTGACGACCTCCGTGGTCCCGAGGCAAGACTCTCGACTCACAATCCGAAGGTCGCGGGTTCGAACCCGGCGTGCGCAAATAAATTTTATTTGATTAATTTGTGTTATTTCACAATTTATTCATTTAAAATAATATATAGTATATTTGCGGGCACGTTCCAGAGTGGAAGATACTCATAGATCAGTATCGCCCTGGTGTAAGACCACCATTCAGAATTGAAACGTTGCTTGAAATGGCTTTAGCCGTGTTTAGTGACCAGATCTGAATAGCCAGGTACTTTCCCACCTTCCTCTTCCCTATCTCCTTCCCCTCCCCACTACCTTCAGCCTCACAACATACCCCGATTGGAGATGCCATAGTCTCACTGGCTCCAGACGGGAGCAGTTGGGACTCTTGTGCGGTATTAACTGTAAAAAGAAAAAAAAGGAAATAAATGAAATGGGAGATAGCAAGATGGATGAAAAAATTTGTGGGAATTGTGCATGTATTATTTAATATCATGAAAATATTAATGTTAAAAATAGTAATGGGATAATTTTTTTTTAAATTCAGATCGATTATCGGATATTTTTTCTAGTATTATCTAAATTATAGAGTGTTGCGTCCTTATATTTTCATCTTGGCTATGGAGGACTGTGTTGGGGTTTTTCTGGGGTCGTCTCTCTTACAATTTAAAAGACACTATTAGTTGATTTCGAGTCATTTATTCACAGATTGATGACCATGATCAAAACCACACATATTCAATAATATTTATATAATTATGGACCGTCTTCCATTACGATCTTTTGTAAGATCTCAAACCAAAAAAAGCTAGATGTTTGCGCAATTTTATATGGGATTGGTTGGGTATTGCATTCGCGGACTTGATGGGTAGATATGTCAAAATCCTGAATTTATCCCACCTCCCTAATCTTTCCCTCCTAAATGTCACCATAAAAAATTGTTGCAAAAAGTACTAAACTTTGGAGAGTTGACAGTGTGATTTGCTGCTCAGTACAAAATAACATCTCAGACAGGGCGCATGTATTGTTATAAGAATATTGCGAATTTTAAACAGTGAGAAGTGTACACCAAAACTGGAGATCAGCGAGGCCCCATCTGCAACGGTGAGTCCTATTTTCCTTATTCCAATCTGGGCTTTTCTAATTTTCCAAAAGCCCAGATCTGAACTATCGACTGACTATCCATCGGGTTTTGCGAGTGTATGCTATCTAATCGTCCCGTATAACTTAGCGATTTCACGTAGTTTCGGGACTGGTCCTTCGAGGGCTGCATAGGCTTTGCTTTGCAGCATTTACCGCCAATTAACAGTGGAGTCGCAGTTTCGCGACACCACTAGATGACAGGTAAAAAAAACAAAAGAACAACAGCATTCTCTTTTTTCAATAAAACTGTCAATACTCTAAATTTGAATTTATTCAGTACTTAACATAGAGTATGCGATGTAAAAAACTGGATGGCTATTGAAATACTAACTAACTAACCTTCACTCCGTTTCTCCGCCAAACTCAGTCTTGGCACACACTCCTTGCCTCATTCAAATACATGCATCATCTCATACATACATAGAAGAGTTTCTATTATTCTGACTCTTGACATGGCCTGATTAAAGTATCCGATTCATCGTGCTATGTTTTCCTCGAGCGTCCCCCACTTCTTCCACCACTCACATTTGCGTTGAATATTCTCCTTACACTCCTTTCTTCGTTCATTCTCTCTACACGCCCAAACCATCTAGGTTCCCTTTCTTAATATTACACATGACGCTTACATTAGCCTTGCATTCTTTGCGGATCTCCACATTTCTCACACGATCGCACATGGTTTTATCGAGAAATGCTTCAACTCGATACGCGTTGTATTGAATAGCAGTACCGGATCTACGACTTTGTCAAACCGGGGCAAAATGGGCCAGTATTCGAGTTTATTTTTGCCACAACGGGGGGGGCGAGGTGGCAAAACGCTCCGTCCCAGTACAGTACACCCATATCCCATTACGCCCCCCCCCTTGCCTAGCTGGGCGTTTTAAGATCTCATGCATAGTCGGTCTAACAACGTGCGCCAGTCGCTTTGTTATCAGTTTTTTTTTCAATCGGACATATAAATTACAATTTTGGCGCCCCCTAAATCTGCCGCTCGGGGCAAGCGCCCCGATTTGCCCTCCCCTAGATTCGGCCCTGCTGAATAGAACTGCGAGTTGTGATCTGTCACAACGGGGGGGAGGGCGTAATGGGATATGAGACAGGGGGCAGGATGGGATATGGGCACGGGATGGGTCTCAATCGAAACCAGCTCGTGGACCCCCACTTACAACTTGTGAACCCCCATTTCTTTATCACCCCCGGACCCCGAACCCCCGGGATCCACCTGGACCACTTTGGGAATCACTGAACTAGATAGTTGATCAGTCAGAAATCTCCAAAAAATCGAAATTTGAGTTGAGTATGCAGTTATATGTAAAAGTGTATCCTCTATCTGTTACAATACCCATATTACTCATAAACACCATCAAATCAATTATAATGCACAAAAACTTGCAGTAAATTAAACAAAATATTGATGATTTCTGAGTCACTAGTAGGATATTTCAAATGTCATACTAATGTACTGGACCATTATGCCTCCCAGTGTTATTTCGTGGCATATTTAATATGTAAAACACAGACACATGCAAATAATATTTGATTTATGGCGAGCATTCGAATATTGCTTTCCACATTATCTCAAAACTTAGTATTTAGAGATATCTGGTTAATCAACTCGACAATTGATTTGTATTGTAATTTTTAAAAATAGCCTACTGCATTGTTTGAACTTTATTTATTGGTAATTATTTTCTTTTCAACTTAAAAAAAATTTTAAATAAAAAAAAATATATATATTTTTGTTAGTGTTCTTACAACACTTGATATAAAAGCCCTTTAACCATTTAAAAAAATATATATAGTTGTATCAAATGCATGAATCCCCTTTTGATTGCAGACTGCGCGAGACCCTCGTAATAACGGGAGCACGGATCTGGTGTCCCTCCTGTGGTACACCAGCGGGGAGGGCGTCCCGGGGGCCGACCTGCGCCCCTCGCAGGCCTCTAGAGGCGCCACCGGCGTGCGAGGCTACACCCCCTCTCTGGGGGACTTCAAGCTCAACATACTGCCCATCAAAGGTAAACCTCAATAAGAGGATTTAAGAAAAGCATTCAGGCCCTTCAGAGCTTAAGGCATTGGCCACACGTTGCATTAAAAGCGCTAGCACTTATGTGTTGTACCGCCAAACTACGCCATTGGTTCTCAATGTGCCCACATTGAGAACCAATGGCGTAGTTTGGCGGTACCGTTTGGCGGTACCGGCGGGCGTTACCGCCCGGTAACGCCCCCTAAGGGCATTTACCTTCAGGGGGGCGGTAGAAGACCAAGATAAAATTGGGGGGCGTTTCAGACCTTCAGGAGGGCGGTAGGAGACCCAGGGAAACCAATCCCACCCCATCCCATTAGGGGCCATCCATCCACAAAAATATTTTCTCTATCCCATTACGCCCCCTCCGTTGTGGCAAATGTAACTCCATCGTGGTATCCCTTTTTTTTTTTTTTACATGAGCTCCACACAGGAGGCCCTGAGGAAAATAATTTCCCTCAGGGCCTATATCATCTTTGGGGATGCTGTGTGGAGGGTTTTTTTTAAAGGAAAGGATGTGGAGGAGAATTCTGGGAAGGAAAAAGGTTTAAGGGGTGGGTAGGAATCTGGGGTTCTGTGTGTCCTGGTCATCCGCCTCGAAGACCTAGACAAACCTCACCCCATGAACCTGGGCACCCCTGCTAAATCACCAAATATTGCGAACCACTTGGGGTGACCTATGGCAGAGGTTGGTTATCCAATAAAGGTTCCCGGGGCGGCGGTACCCATTCCCGCCTCCCATTACTCCCCCTTCGTCGTGGTATCCCGATATGCCCCTCCGTTGTGACAAATGTAACCCTGCCGTGGTATCCCATTACGCCCCTTTCGTCGTGACGAGTTAGGGGGCGCTAGAAATAAAAATGTTCTCAAAGTGAGCGGTGGGCAAAAAAAAGGTTGAGAATCTGTGCATTACGCTGTAAAAGATTTCTTCCTATGGTAGGAGAGAGGGTCAGTTGAATTAGGGAGCTACTGCGAAATATTGTTTCTTTATCTGTCAACTTGGTTCACTACTTTTCGTGACTTATAAAAACAATTTTTATGTAAACACTAGAGTTCCAATTGCTCCCCTCTGGAGCCAGTGAGACTATGGCATCCCCAATTGGGGTATGTTGTGAGGCTGAAGGTAGTGAGGAGGGGAAGGAGATGGGGAAAGGATGTTGGGGAAGTATCTGGCTTTTCGGATCTACCAAACACGGCTAAAGTCATCTCCAATGCTCTTGAAGGTCGCGGGATCGAATCCCGGCATGCGCAAATAAATTTTTAATTTATTTAAAATAAAATTTAGTATATTTGCGGCATGTTGCAGAGTGGAAGATACTCTTAGTATCGCCCTGGTGTAAGACCACCATTCAGAATTGAAACGTTATTTGAAATGGCTTTAGTGGTGTTTGATGACCAGATCTGAATAGCCAGGTACTTCCCCACCTTCCTCTTTCCCATCTTCTTCCCCTCCCCACTACCTTCAGCCTCAAAACATTCCCCAATTGGGGATGCCATAGTCTCACTGGCTTCAGACAGGAGCAGTTGGGACTCTTGTGCGATATTCACAGCAAAAAAAAGCAAAGCTTCAATTCTGAATTGTGGTCTTACACCAGGGCGATACTGTATCTTCCACTTATCAGGAGTCTTAAAATCAAGACAATCTAAACGTACAGTACGGGAACGTACAGTTTGGGAGCGAACAAATTTTCTAGCTCTGTAAAGGAAATCAACCAATTTTTTGTTTGTTTGTTGTAGGCAAGGTACACCACGAGTCGTACCTCAGCACCGTGTCGCTGGGCTCGCATCTGCTGAAGGAGACGGTGGTGTCCTCGCTGCGGCTGGCGCAGGATCACAAGACCAACCAACAGTGGATCGCGCTGGCCGGCGAACTCACCGATAAGGTATACCCTCACATTGTTTAACCCGTCAGTCTAATTTGTTCACTTCTGGGAACAACTCATATAGGTCACGGTGAGAATTATGATCTAAAAGCTGTTAGAAAGAGAAAACACCATGAGAAAATTCAACATAAATTTCTAAGACACATTAATTTTAAACTCGGCATTCCCATTGAAAACATAAACTATAATTAATTAATGAAACAATTAAATTTATTAAGACTCTCAGATCGAAGAATACATATTTATGTTCAAAATTGTAAATGGTAGAATAGACAGTCCTGATTTAACTAAGCTCATTGACTTTCATATACCCACGAGAGCCACTCGTTCTAAAATCCTGTTTAAATGCTACAATAACCAGACTCAGTATACAAAACACTCGCTTGTACCTAGATTACACGAAGTTACTAATAGATATGCTGCTGATGTGGCAGATCTATTTAACTGCACGGAAGCTAGGTACAAGAAGGCTATACTATCAAATATTTTCAATCAATATTAACTTTATTTGCACTATAGAATTTTCTATGTAATTGTATCTCTGGTGTCATTTCTCAATCAAAGCCACAATTAACTGTTGTGCTATTTTTTATTACTGCTTTTTTAACTATGATTTTGATATGTAATTCGTGTTTATGGTATATATATACCGTTTATATTAAATAAATAATTTTTCATTCAAATCTAAAATTTAACCAAAAAAATCTTACATTATACATCTTTATGAAACCAAAGTTTCCGACCGGAATTTGAAAAAAATTTATGAAAGTTTGGAAATTTTTTATTAATTATTTTTACGTGGAATGATAAAAAAGTGAGGTGACGTTACAACGATGGCGATGATAACGTTTATAATACATTTGTCTAATAAAATGGGTATCATCAATTTGGTACGGTACTTCCACCTGGGAATTTATTTATTTATTTATTTATTTATTGTTGTTATACGCCCATATGGGCTTTTACGTAGATTATACAATAATATTTAAGATATCGAGGATTATACATAAATAGAATTTAAATCAAAAGTTATAAAAATGAAAACATTTAAAAAATTTATTGTAATCATTTATTGTATAACCAACACCCCTGCCATAAGTCGCCCTTAGTGGTTCGCTACGTTTGGTGACTTAAAAGGGGTGCCCGGATTCATGGGGTGAGGTTTGTTTACGTCATCGGCGGATGCATTTGCTAACCTACTGCATGGCGGGCCGGATCGAGAGAGACTGGTCAAGGGAGACTGGTCTTTTGACCTTTCCAGCCGAACTCTCTCGACCCATCGCCTTGCACCGCAGTGGGAGAGATAGATTCATACACTGACTCTTTTAGCGAAATCGGAAAAATTATTATTATTAAGGCACCTTCACCTCTCGTCTGTGATTCGCCCACAAGCGGGCACAAAAGATATCTTTTGCTTTTTTTTTAAATGCGATTTTAACCTTAATGTATGAAGGTCAAGATCAGAATCGCTTGCTAATGAGACCAATGATCTGTTCGATTATTGTCGCTACTCTGAATGATTTTAAAAGA
Organism: Glyphotaelius pellucidus; assembly: GCA_936435175.1. NCBI lineage: Eukaryota > Metazoa > Arthropoda > Insecta > Trichoptera > Limnephilidae > Glyphotaelius > Glyphotaelius pellucidus. Next base: position 8,949,398 of record OW386563.1, on the reverse strand, counting down.
AATTTTCTATGAAATTAGCGGGTGGCTTTTGGCAGCTATCAATGGTGAAAATATCGATATTAACATTTTCAAATGAGTATAAAGTTCATTATTTCTTTGAAAACTCTTTTGAATTGTGTTTTTTCAAGTTGGGTATGTTTTCAGGCTTGTGTAGAAATAATAAAATCAGTTTATATTTGTATGAAAATATGTTTTGAGAATTATTTCCAAAATGGTAATTTTTTAAAATTTTTTTTTTAGTTAGTTAGCTATTCTAAAAAACTAACTACAATATTATTTATTTATTTATTTATAAGCAAAAACAGCATTACACCAATATATTGCAAAAACGGTTGTACAAGATACATAATCATTACGTTCACAGTTAAAACATTTATTTAATAAGTGCTATTTCACACTTAAAATCATTTTTAATTAACCGCAGGGAATTAATTAACCTAGTAAGTCTTCCCAGGGGCATCACCATTGGTAAGTTAGTTCTGCACCTGGGAAGAATCAAAAGCCTGTGATGGCGACCTCGCGTGAAATTATCCGGGACATAGAATCCTATTTCAGCCAGAATATCTGGTACCGATATAAAACCATTTAGAAGCTTATATGCCATCAGCAGTAATGCGACATCTCTTCTGGAACTAAGGCTGCAGATACCCAGCATTCCCGAGATAAATGTAATATAATATACATGAATAATAAGATATATTATCTGGTAAACAGAAAACAATCACAAAAAACAATCGCTCTGTTTTTATATCTATATTTGACCAGAACTCTTCAAGGTAATTTTTGCGCAGTTTTCAAAATACACGTTCAACAAAATACACGTTCAACAAAATACACGTTCAACAAAATACACGTTCAACAAAATACACGTTCAACAAAATACACGTTCAACAAAATACACGTTCAACAAAATACACGTTCAACAAAATACACGTTCAACAAAATACACGTTCAACAAAATACACGTTCAACAAAATACACGTTCAACAAAATACACGTTCAACAAAATACACGTTCAACAAAATACACGTTCAAATGTTCTTTGATTCTAATTTTGAAATTACAAGTTGTTTTCCCTATATAAAATGAGGAACAGTTTTTACATTTATTCTTATGTGTCTGAGAGTGTTGAAAAAACGTTTTCAGAGTACCGAGCCGAACCTGATAGCCACGCAGCTCACTATGAGCGTGCCGTGTATGCTGGACGTGGTCTACGAGTCGGCCAGCACGGCCACCTGGCGGGACGGGGAACTGTCGGGAGAGGTCTACAGCCACCAGCTGCTCGAACACCGAAAGGCCTTCGACCAGCGCTTCGAGGACACCTTCAAACTTAGCCACAAGGGGTACACTATTATTTATATTGGATCTCACGTCCAATTTTATTACACTGATAATAAAATATAATAATATAATAAAATTGGACGTGAGGTCCAAAAATGTTGTAAAAAGATACTAGGATAAAAATAAACATTTTTCTTGATTTTTTAGCATTAATAATAGTAGTCTTTTTTTAGTATCCTGTATTAAGAATAGAAGTCTTTTTTAGTATTCTGTATTAAGAATAGAAGTATTTTTTTAGTATCCTGTATTAAGAATAAAAGTTTTTTTTAGTATCCTGTATTAAGAATAGAAGTATTTTTTTAGTTTCCTGTATTAACCTCTCCGCGAGTGAGTTTTGGTGAACAAAACTCTATGTGAGGAATGAGTTTTTTTTTGGTTTATTGTTTTTATGTTTTTTTATAAATTATCATAGTTTAACTGAAAATAATATTATATTTTGAATTAAAACGTCGTCGACATCAATCCAGGAAAATAAACCAAAATCGAAAGAAAACATGTCTATACAAAAAAACTGCTTCCTTCTTCTGACGACTGCTAAATAATGCAAAAAGAATTTTTAAACTAAAACTCTGAAGTATTTATTTATTTATTTGTAAGAGACAAACAGCTTTTACATTAAATATAGATACATATAAAATTAAATTAAGTTAAGCCAAAAAGGTCTCCTATGTTAAAATTATTTGAAGATGGAGTTTTATTAGATCTAAAAAATAATTTTTGGTGAGGGGGAGAGGAAGAGGAAAATAGGATAAGGATAGGAGATGCTCCCGATACATTCTACAATCTTGAATTAATTTTCAATCGTACACGTTACTTCTATTCGGTATTTCTGAAGGGTATTGTTAAAAATGTCTATATTGTAAAATGTTGTATTATATTGCGCACATAAACGGGGAATTTTTTCTAATGTTAGTTCTACATGATGGTAAATAAAATAAGTCGGATTTTCTTGTTGATCTTGTCGGAATATGAATGTTTATTAAGTATTACAGGTATGTCTTCCAAAACTTCAACAAACTACACGCAGATGTCAATAAAAGCCACCACAAGTCAAATAGTTTCGTTAAATATGACGGTATTTGAATAATAGCCTCGGACGAAACGTTTCGGCCATACTCTTCTGGCAATTTTTTCACTTCGTCGAACCGTTTTGCCCATATTCGTGGAGAGGTTAAGAATAGAAGTCTTTTTTTAGTGTCCTATATTAAGAATAGAAGTCTTTTTTAGTGTCCTGTTTTAAGAATAGAAGTATTTTTTAGTATTTAGTATTAAGTATATATTTTAGTATGCAGAATTAAGACTGGAAGTCTTAAGAGTGTGTTATATGGCAGAATGGTATTTTGCTGGAAAACGGCTGTCTAAAACTGCTTAATACTACATTTTGTATGTCATTCCCAGACTTGATATTTTTTGTTACTAAATAATGGACTATTATTTTTCAATCTGCTTATTTATTTTTTTAATTGATGTAGGCATTCGACCATAAAAAATAAAAACATTGATACACCATACAACCCACTTTTAATACTTCGATCTATGATTGTCGCATTAATAATGATTTTACACTATATTTTTAAATTGAAACATGTAAACAATACACACATCTGTAGAAGTACGGCCTCTTATTATCGTTATGATATCTGTGGATATCAACAATTAAATAAATACTTAATTTTGCACTAAATTTTAACACATTTCAAAGTATTTTATCATTCCGGTAGAGAAGCCCCCGTGAGCGGCGGTGAAACTACACGCTCCATATTTCATAGCCAATATATTTCTAAAACGCCATCAAAATGTTCCATAAATGAGTCAAATACTACAATACCAATTCCCTTCAAGTAATGCGATAATCTAAGGAAGCTACAATAACAGTTAGTACTCACAAATTCTCTTTTTTCCTGTAACTTTACCGCATTATATGTTTTCAACTGACAGACGCGTAAAAAAACAACATCCAACATGCGTTCTGTTTGCAACTTCACGCGTGTTGTTTTGACCAGCGCGCTCGTTTTGCAAATATGTGTGAGAATTTGTCTTTCTGAACGAACGTTTTTTGCGTATGCGGTGTTTGGTAATAAAACCAAAAATTACCGTCTCGTAATTAGATTCTTAGGTAAATATTTGCTAAATAGGGACACGCTTAATATGCACTTTTTATTTTAAAAAAAACTTAATATCAGATAGCTAATAATGGGAAGTAAGTATTCCAGTTTCCGAAATTGGAAAGTAATGAATTTTAATAGTTATTTCGTTAAAATTAAAATCGATTATTCACTTGGCGGTCATTATCATTATACGAACACGCTAATATACACTTTAAAAAAATTAGTAGGTAGATTTTAACTAGAACTAATTGATTCAGTAACCGGAAATTGGAAATAATGCATTTTAATGATTATTTTGTTAACTTAAAGAACGCAAAATATCATTTTTTTTCAAGGACGCCATGTTATTAATTACAACGGCAAATACGCATTTTATGGTTTTAAGTGATAATAAGTCAAGTTTTCCGCTGTTCCGACCTTACACGGTAAGGGGTATTAGCATAAAGAGTAAACAAGTTTATTGCCGTTTTTTTTAATATTTTTATCTTTAAAATTTCAAATGAAGTCAATAAAGTTTAATGTACATAGAGAAACAGACAAAAAACAACTTTTAAAAGAAAAATTAACAATAATTTTGCCTTTCTGCGTATAAACACGTAACCATTAACACGTTGTCAAATCAAAGAAATTTTATGATATGATATATATCTATTCTAGAAAATATAGTTTAAAAGACAATAAACGGCTGAATATTTAGAAGTTAAATTTAAAAAAAAAAACACCATAAAATCGACTACAAATGTGAACCACGAGATTCCAAATGCCGTTTACAATGGCCGAAGAATATTGGCAAGGCAATGGGCCGAATCAGTCAACTTCATTTATAATAATTAAAATTTACCAACAAATCTTTATTTTTATATTGATCATGTACAAACTTGTGATTTACATGTGTCATAGGTGTTTCTGTATATAAAGTAGAACCCCGTCATTTCGAAATCCACGGGACATCAAAAATAAAATTTTGAATTGACGAATTCCTACGTAATTCGAAATTTTACGAAAAAAAAATTGCCGAAAGTTGAGTTCCTCGGTTGCAAATTCAAATACGGGTAGGTTCTTCGGAATAAATTCGTAATAATACGACTTATTCCCATGTAAGTCGCCCAATGTATTCGAAGTAAATTCATAAAAATACGATATTTTCCGTAAAATATTCCGCATAAATCAAATTTTCACGGCCGCGACCGTCACGGCCATTTCGTTAAACTCATAAAAATGTGATATATTACCGCGTAAATCGAAATTTAGTTGCCGATATCTGATGCAACTGGCTCTTCAAATTTAGATATTCGAAGAAAATTCGTAAAATTACGATACATTTCGCGTAAATCATACTTTGATGTATAAATCTAATAATAACGTGAGGGGAAGGGGACATGGGAGGGGGAATGGAGACGAAAAGCGAACGGGACGAATGGGAAAAGACACGCAGGGAGAAACAATTTTTTTATCAGTGGCATTTCAACATACGCCGGGAACTCGCTAGTAAACAGTAAACGTGGTTATTATTATGACCTGCATATGACCTTATATTGCCGACAAGTAACTCTTTATGATTTTGGCTTAATTTGAAAGAAGCTCATTTTTTTACGTAATGTTTCTTAATCAAATTTTTGTATAAATATTTCGGACTTTGTAAGCACGCTACTAATCCCAAGAAGCCTGTTTTGTTTACAATTTTTTTTTTGGTTTTTGTTATTTTAAATGTTCTGATTTCTTTATTAATCCGTTTGGTTACTGCAATTATTTTTTAAGTGTAAGATTGTTTTCATCTAAAAATTTAAGTGGTTTCATTTAAAAATTTAAATACGGTTTCGAACAAGGGTCGCTGGAATAAAAATTTTGGGAGATTTCGTGAGTTTAAAACCACATCATTCAAGATTTAAAAAAATTTACAGGTGGCTTCTGAATCTTTGTAAGACACCATTTTTAACTTTTTTCTGCAAAATTCTATGGCTGTGGTAACACTTCGACTTAAAAGTTGTGTTGCTAGTTTGACCTTCTTTATCTGTTTTCTGAAAAAAAATATGAAAAAAAAACTGATAAACGTTTTTTTTATTATGAAATAAATAAAATAATGCTACGCCCATTCGGCCCTTTGTATAGTGCTCCGCCCCCCCCAACACTTGCTGCCAATAACTTCGCGCCGGCAACAAATTGACCGGAATAACGCACTTACAATTTTTAATATTAGAAATTTGTGAAGATACGCATACTGCCATCTAGTGAAGAAATAGTAAGGTTGTCTTGTCCAGTTTATGAATCATGTAGGGGGTATCATATGCCTTTAAGACTAGTAGTCCTTTTTAGTAGCAGGATTAAAACTTTTCATTTCCACAAAAAATAATTGAAATTTTCAAATACCTTATCTCTTCAGTTGTTTGAGTGTTGCCGTCGATATAATGTGGTTATGTGTGTTGGTATTGATTGCAGTTACAATGCCACGGCGGTGAAGTTTGCGCGCGCCGCTCTCAGTAACATGGTTGGCGGCATTGGCTACTTCCACGGTTCCAGCCGCGTACTGTCCCCCTACACGCGCGAGCCCGTACCCTATTGGAAAGCGCCGCTGTACACGGCCGTGCCGTCCAGGTGAGACACTCGCAGACGAATCAAACTAATCTTAAAGTCACCAGAGTAACCTAACCTAACCTATTATTTGATCAAGTTCCGCTTCGTCACTGTTCTGTGTTGATCCACTTACTGTGTACAATTGAACCAACGACCCGAGTTTGAGTCACAACACTCTCGCGACTTGCAGCAAGCTCAGTGGCAGACTCGAATCTTTCTTCCTCGGTAAACCACTTATTAAGTAACCAACACCCTGCCATAGGCCACCCCAAGTGGTTCTCTGTGTTTGGGGACTTAGCAGGGGTGCCCGGGTTCACGGGGTAAGGTTTGTTGTTTGGCGGTGATTGCGTTTGCCCACCTATTGCGTGGCGGACCGAATCGGATAGAATTGGTTGAGGGAGACCTAACCTAGACCTTTCTCGACTCATCGCCTTTCACCACAGTGGGAGGGATGGATTCATGTCACTAGACTCCAATCCAACCCTCATATCCTTTTCCTATCCAGAACTTCCTCTCCTTCCTTTCCATAAAAATAACCCTCCACACAGCATCCCCAAAGATGACATATTCCTTGAGGGATTTTTTTCTCCTCAAGGCCTCCTATATAATGTAAAAAAAAAGTTGAAAATGCAATACATAATTCCTGTTTTGGGAATATTCCCCATAAACAATTTTCGAGGAATTTACTCTCCACTAAGCTCACGACTGCCCGACTGACTAAATAATTTGAGCATCCCATTTTTTCCTCCGCCAAATCTCCACTGCCGTACGAAGGAGAAAATGAACAGACGCATGTGAAAGAAATGAATGTTTGATGGCAGGTCGTTCTTCCCACGAGGCTTCCTCTGGGACGAGGGGTTCCACTGCCTGCTCATAGCCCGCTGGGACCGAGAGATCGCCCTGGACATCATGGCGCACTGGTTCGACCTCATGAACGTCGAGGGTTGGATACCGCGAGAACAAATACTCGGTAAGTCACAATGCATGCATAATAGTGTTACATTCAAAGCCGTATACAAATTACAAATACAGTTTCGGACGAACTTTCCAAACGACTATAAATAATAATTTATTAATATAACAATAATGATATTTAACACCAACTTCAATGGCTCGGAGGGCTTTGAAGCAAAAAATGGACGGTTACCTCGAGAGTGTTTTCTCTTGGGGTGATAATAACCTTGTCGAATTCAATGTTTCAAAGACCCAATCATGTCTGATTACGCCTAAAAGGGATTGAAATGAAAATCTACTCTTCTTCAACGGAACCAATCTTCCGAACAGGCCCTCCATTGATATGCTTGGTGTAACTTGGTGTGACCAGCTCAGGTACGGGGGCTCCGTCGAACCCAGAGTTAAGTTAGCCTCCCAAAATCTAGGTGTACCGTACAGGGCCCGCAGATGCTTTAATAGTGCACAACTGCTAACCCTGTACAAATCGCAAGTGCGCCCCACGGTTGAATTTGGCAGCCACCTCTGGTCTGGAGCTCCAAAATACTTGAAAAATACCTTCGACTCTGTGCAGAAATGGGCGGTCCGTTTGGTAGATCCCACCTTAACGAACGGATTGCAATCTTTAGAGCACAGGCGTCGGGTGGGAATGCTATCCCTTCTCTACAGGTATTTCAATGGAAGATGCTCTGAGGAACTAGCGTCATTGATCCCTTTGGCACCGGTGCGTAGTCGGGGGACACGCCAAACGCGCGCCCAACATATGTATACGGTTTATATATATCACATGAGAATGGGTCGAATTTTTCGACTCATTCTTGAGTTCAACAGCTCGGCTGTAGAACGATTTGCCGGCCTCTGTGTTTCCTCCCTCCTACAACATGGGTCTCTTCAAGACCAATGTTCATTCCTTCCTCTCCTCAAAAAAACCCTCCACACAGCATCCCAGATGACATAGGCCTGAGGAAAATTATTTTCCTCAGAGCCTCCTGTGCGGAGTTAATGTAAAAAAAAAAAAAATTGACGAAATTTGATGAAAGTGAATAGAGGATACTAACAAGGAAGGGAAGGAAAAAGGAAATCAATTACTTCAAAATATATACCAGAGAACGTCAGGAACACAACGCTACTCGACGATTCAGTTTTTTTTTAATTTCATTGAAGAAGAAGTTAACACTAATAATATTTCTATTTTTGAAACTGATAATTCATGGTGGAATTCCATTATAATATATTATAATAAAACAAATATAAAACTTTTTTCCACTTTAAGTTTAATGACCGTAACCGGTTTCAGCTCGCTAGAGCCATCTTCAGACTGGTACAAAATATTCTTAATCTACGGTTTATATACATAACATTTGAGGGAGGGGAAGCGGGGTGGTCTTAAGGGTTTTAATCAATTATACTAATTACATTTGTTACTAAGTACTTTTAGACTGTTGAATTTCTAAATATTTTGGTTATTCCAGTGGGCTAATTACCTTGGGTTTGTAGCTCACTTCAATATTGTTTAGGAAAAACCTTACAAGTGGTATGAATTATTAAAGACCTAATTTTATTGTCAAATCGTTATTACATTTATGATGCATAGGATTTTTTTTAATAGCTTTTTGAAGGGATACATGTTTACATTGGAGTAGGAATGGTCATTTTATTAGCTAAATACATATTTTAATTTCGAAATTATTATGAAAATTACAATGGATACAAAAGTGGAGACTTAGCAAATGACTCTAATTGTTTATTCATTACAAATTTATGGTCTATTTTTTTAGTTAAGCGGAAATTTTTCAAAGATTCTAGTCTATCTAGCTTATGGCCTTTATTACAAGTGTGGAGGACTTTAATATCTCTGTCTTTATCAAACGAGTGATTGTTTTCTAGTAAATGTAATGCTACATTTGATAATTCGCCTTTGTCATTTACCCAGTTTGTAAAGTGTTCTTTGATTCTGGTTTTGAATGACCTTCCAGTTTGGCCTATGTAATATGACGGGCAGTTGGCGCAGTTCACTTGGTAAACTCCCGAGTTTTCAAGTTTTTCTCTCTTGTCTTTATTGTTGATTAAAATTCTTCCCAGAGAATTCACATTATAAAAAGCTGTTTTGAATTTATCATTATTAGTTAATCTGGATATTTTTGTCGATATTTCGCCAATATAAGGGATTTTAATCCATTGTTTAGAGATATCATTTTCATTTTATTTTCAAGGCCTTGTGAAATAATTGCTAATGTAATGCTATGTTTCCCCCCATTTCGAAATGGGGATAAGTTTTATATTTGTTTTTATTATAATATATTAACACTAATAATTTAAACGAAAATATGAAAGAAAACAAGACACAAAAAATAAAAAGGTAACGGTCGCAACTGAGACCCGAACCCAAAACCTCTCGTCTAACCGGGACAGGCGCCTCTGCCAATTCCGCCACTGCTACCTTTCATCGAACCATCATATTTGCCAATCTCATTTTTCAAATTTTTAGAATTAACAATATTATCTTCGTCTAATTTTTCCATTTTATAAAAAGGTCAATAGTTCCATATAAAAATAAAATCGGTTATATTTATCCGAGACGCTATCTAGGTTACAAACCAGTTCACAGAACGATTGTTTCCGACGAAAAAGGTAAATTAGTCGAAGATAATATTGTCAATTCTAAAAATTTGAAATATGAGATTGACAAATATGACAATTTGATGGAAGGTGGCAGTGGCCAAATTGGCAGAGGCACCCGTTCCGGTAAGACGAGAGGATCTTTTTATTTTTCTGTGTCTTGTTCTCTTTCATATTTTCATTAAGATTATTAGTGTCATCTTTGTCTTCAATGATATATTACATTGATGGGAATAACCTTCAAAAGTTAACCAAAAAAGAGAGTTGTTGTGGTGTACATATGTAAGGGCATGAGTGCAAGCGAGATGGCATGCTTGCACGAAGGCTATAAAAGGTGATGGGTGTTTGTAATTGTCCTTCTTTTGCATTTAGCAGCTCCCCAATGAATAGTAGTACAATACTATGTGTACATTATTATTTGTGTACTACCCGACACTGCTACACTACCGACATCACAACATTACAATCTTTTTATTTATTTATTATCCGCACAGCTTCCCCAAAGCTGACAGAGGCCCTAAATAAAATTACTTTCCTGGGTGGAGGTAAAGTAAAAAAAAAAATCTGTTATTGACTTTCTACTTTGTGCTAACTATTTAATATGTATTTATGGATGAGACTATTTGTGTGCAGGTGCGGAGGCGCAGGCCCGAGTGCCCGAGGAGTTTGTGACGCAGCGGAACAGCAACGCCAACCCGCCCACCTTCTTCCTGCTGCTGCTGCAGCTCCTGGGGGACCATCCCCAGGAGATGGACCCCGACACCGAGGAGTTCCGACTCCTCAACCGCATGTTCCCTCGCCTTCAGGTACTATCTCTCTGTTCCATGTCAATATGTCCATTGTCCAGTTGATTACCGAGTTGAGTTTGCAGTTATATGCAAAAGTGTACCTTCTATGTGGTACAATACTCAGATTATTCATAAACACCACCAAATCAATTATAATGCACTAAAACTTTTAATGAATTAAACTAAGTGTTGATGTTTTCTGGATCACTAGTAGGATATTTCAAAATGTCATACTAATGTACCGGAATGTTACGCCATATATTTTTATTTGTTATTTTAAATTTGAGAGGTCTCAGGAACCATTCATTGGATGACCGACACTCCTGCCGTAGATCACCCAAAGTGGTTCGCTACCTTTGGCAATTTAGCATGGGTGCCCGGGTTCAGGGGGTAAGGTGTTCCTTGGCGGCGGATGCGTACGCTTACGTACTGCTTGGCTGGCCGGATCGCGAGAGACTGATTGAGGGACACCTAACCTAGACCTATCCAGCTGGACCCTCTCGATCCATTGCACTGTAGTGGGAGGAATAGATTCATGTTCATCACGCATCGACCTCCAGATTCCTGCAAACCTCTCATACCTTTTTCCTTTCCAGAACGTACTTTCCCTAAAAAGACCCTCCACACAGCATTCCCAAAGATTTCATAGGCCCTAAGGGATTTTTTTTTCTCAGGGCCTCTTGTTTGGAAATAGTGTAAAAAAAATCATAAACATTTTTTGATCCAAAGTCACAGCACAGAATGTAAAATCTGAGGAGTCAAGGATGTGAATTTTAAACAAGTGAGAAGGAATGGAACAATGTCCAATAAGGAACTCCAGTCCAATTTTTTTTTTTTTTTTTTATTAATAATGACCTTCTAACTTAGATAACTGCATTTTTATTTTTATAGTCAGTTTTAATAGTTAAAATAATTATCAAAGTTGTAATTTTGAAAATCCCCCGAAAACCACCGTATCTAGTGTGAATCGTGTGACATCATTATGACCAAAAGTTTTAGTTATCTTCAACATTTGTTGTCGTTTGTATGAATGGAGGTGTCAGAAGTCGAGTCCTTTAATATAGAAAAACATTAGGTAAAATGTCAACATCTTATCGCTACTGTACATGTTTTGTACCGAATGCAATAATACATCTGTGACCGCACCTGATAAAGAGTTTACTAGTGTTCCACGATCTGCATTATTAATATTATTTTATTATATGTAGGCATATTAGACTTCCCCACAGTGGAGTTCGGAGAGTGGCGTTACTTCAGGCCGCTATGCAGAAAATTCTCACAGTGAACTGCGCTGTAAACCGTTTTCTTACTTTCGGTCTTTACTTTTCTGCGCGGCGGCCTGTGGTGGCCAAACAGCTGTTAGACGCCCGCCATTTTGAAATTCAGAATTGGAGCGTTGCGACAGGCATTACGATTGTTTTGTACAGTTAAAGTTTTTTAATATTTTAAATAATATAGATAAACTAATAGAGAAAATCTATTTTTGATACTGAATTATTTAGGCCTAAATAATGTTTCAATAAAAACAATAACTATTAGTGTCTAAATCTCTATAAACCAATAACACGGAATGTTGAATGGCTTGTCATAATTTTCAATACAATAAGACCACGTGACTGGAGAATTATGGACGCGGTGACGTCAGCACTAAAAATCCAATGATACCAACTCGAGAGTGTGATTTAATGACACATTTTAAAATGAACTTTTTAATAATTTTTTTAAAACTCTTTGTTTAATATTATTTAATAAAACTTATATACCTATTCAGAATCAGCGTATATTGGTCTGTATGAACATATTTTTTTAAAGCCATATTATTTTTCACCAGAGTTCCTTAATCTCATTTGAAAAAGAGAGGAAATTTATTTTTTGGAAAAAATGGGGAATTTTTGAAACCACGGTTTTGATGGGATAGTCCTTTGTATTGAGACAAAGCAGGCTCCCTTGGATTGACTAACAAAGTTCCAATACTCGGCACAAACATTGCGAGATCTATCTTTGATGATGGAAAAAATATCAGAATGTGGTTCACGAGGGTAACAATAGGGTCGGATGCTCCTTTTTTTGCCAAGGAATTTGCAATATCGCCAATTTTCCAGGAATCCAAATCAGAGTTACGGTTTTTGCCAGAGCTTTGAATGGAGGCTATCAGCACTCGAATAAGATATACAAAAACTTATATCAAGTATTTGTTGTTGTCCCTCTCTAAATAAATATCCTCTCTTCTATCAAGCTTTATCTAAACTTGCCTCCCCTCCATTCAACATGTCATCTTTTCTAAGTCTGAACTCGAGTCGAATCTTCCATGTAATTCTAAAATTTGCACATTTAAATAAAATGAATATATAAATTCATCTTTTCTTTCTCTGTGATTCTAACGATGGCCTAGAACACCCTTGTAGGCTGAAAGCCAAAAATAATTGAACAGGAAACATAATTTTTTTGACAAATGTGTGATTTGTTGGTGCAGGCTTGGTACAACTGGTTCAACACAACCCAAGCGGGAGAGCTGCCAACCTCGTATCGGTGGAGAGGTCGCAGGGAAGACATCAACACGGAGCTGAATCCCAAGACCCTCACCTCTGGGCTGGATGACTATCCCAGGTTGGTTTAATCATTGTTAAATTACTTACTACATGAAAATAAATAAAATGCCGCAAAGCCAATTTGAAAATATTGAAGAAAATTATTTGATTTTTTATAATAACAACTCTCTTTTTATAACTTTTGAAGGTTTTTTTTTTTATTTTTTTTTTTAAATTGCCGGCAACCCGGGCGTTTATTACAGTAACAATATAATACAAGAAAAGTCTGTAACCCGTCTCACTAGACGATGTCTGTTCTGAGACGGGTACATAAATATGCGTGCATGAACATATTAATACACAATTAGCATATAAAAACATATTAATCCTATAAACACGTACACACAAACATAACATACATACACAAACGTATACGCATGCATGCAGTATTCAGTTTTATTAAATTTAAGAGTTTAGCTAGCATCTAAAAACAATAACATTTCAACAAAATAATATAAAGTATTAAACTAGACATGGGTAAAACATAAGCAATATTAATAAGAAAGCATAAATCTCTAAAAATTTAAATATCGCATATATGTAAATAGAGAATCAGGATTAGACTAAGATGGGATTATTAGTAACTTGGTGATGCATTCCCTTTTTTTGTGTAGTAACCAAGTGTTGAAATATTTATAGAACCCTTTTAGGTTTTTTTGATTCAAGCAAAAAGTGGTTTCTTTTAGGAATGTGTTGTAAATGAGAGGTGCGAGGTAGGATTCGTGCTTTTTGGCAAAGGTTGATTTAATTTTTGGGACAAGAAGTTGATTATGCGTTTTTGCTCTTGTATTTTGTGGGTGAGTTACGTGGCATGGTGAGGATTTTATGCAGTTAATTTGAATGATCTTTTTAATGAATAGTTTCCTTATATCTAGTATGTTATTTGTAATTAGGAGATTTTCCGTTGGATGCAGAAAGGGTTTTTTGAACATGATCCTAATTAATGTTTTGTGAGTTGAGTTAAGCGGCTTAATGTACTTGTCAGCGGCTCCCCCCCAGGCCGAAATACCGTAAGTTAAAAGGCTTTGACATAGAGCGTAGTAAACATTTTTTATTTGTTTTGGTGACATGATGTTCCTTATCGTTTTAAAAATGTATGATAGTTTTCGGATTTTCTTTATGAGTAAGTTAATATGACATTTCCAGTTTAATTTATGGTCCACTGTTAAGCCTAGATACTTGACATTATCTGTATGTTCTATTTGTTCGCTTTGATGGTTTGATGTAACATAAGGGTTATTCCCATCAATGTAATATATCATTAAAGAAGATAAAAATATGAAAGAAAACAATAGAAAAAGATAATGGTTGCAAATGGGACTCGAACCCAGAACCTCTCGTCTGTGCCGGGATGTGAGCTTTTACCGGGATGTGAGCTTTTACCAATTCAGCCATTGCCATCAAACCGTCATAATTATCAATCTCATTTTTCAAATTTTAGAATTAACCACTCAAGTATTTTGCGATTGTGCAAGTTTTTTGTCTTAAACGAACTGTCGATTTATAAAAACTTTGTGTTATTTCCGCTTCGCAAAAAGCTCTATAAATGAAACATTTCTGAACGTATGTAACTTTATGAAATAAGCTTTCAAATTGTTATATTACAAATAAATATTACCATTTGTAAATATTAAAATTTAGAATGCAAAATAAGAATTTAGAATGCAGAATAAAAAAATTGTAAAAATGACTCACGTGATGTTTTTTATGTGAAAATGGTACTAAAACCACAGATTATGTTAAAAAATACTTTTTCTATTGTATAAATGTATAATAAACAATTTTTTCACCTCTTTTTTTTGCCAATTTAAACAATAATATTTAATAAAAAATTAACAAAGTCTAACGGCACGTAAGCGATTTGGCGGGTGAAAACTGTTTCTACAAAATAAGTCTTTTTTATGTACTTCTATGGAAAACTTTGAATAGAGATGTGAAGCTTGATTCAATACGGATCTTCTACTTTTTGTTTTAGGGTTGTCACTGGAACAATAACAGAGTTATAACGATTTTTGTGGGAACACATGCGTTAACGTGAAAACGCGCTTATTGCTAATTTTTTAATTGGAAACAATCGTTCTTAGAACTCGTTTGTAACCTAGATAGCGTCTCGGATAAATATATCCGATTTTATTAGTATGGAACATATTATATTGACCTTTTTATAAAAGTCTGACACCCGTATTCAGAGTCGCTCCTTAACTTTTGTCTAAGTAAAGGCTCGACCTTACCTTAGTAAAGGAAGGAACCGTCCTTACCTTTAACGCCTCTATGCAGAGTCCACACTTTGAGCTTCCTTTCCTAAGGTAGAGACCTTTATGTCTACGCCGAAAAAAGTTGTGACGTCATCCGAAAATTGTCGATGTCTCGCTTCTATTGGAACAACATACCCCGTTTTGTGACAAGCTGTGTGTTTAAAATTCGAAATTCAAAAACTCAAAAGTTAAAAATAACACCGGCCTGTCAAAAGTCTGCGTATTGGTTTATTTATGCTCCGTTGACATTTGTTTCGCATCGCATTTCGACAATAAATTCGAGATTGTTAATTGCTTAATGATAAACAATGTATATTATATTTATAAACAAATATCCCGCCATATTATTTATTAAAGCGTAATATGCAAATAAGAGAGAAATTAAAATATGCATCACTGTTATTTTTTCAAGCTGATATCGTTCTTTAAATTGGCTGTCCCCAAGCTGTTCGTAGAAAATGCATGTTAAAATGCATGTTAAAACATGGTTTTAAAATTCAAGGTAAGCAAGAATGCACGTGCGCAGTGTCGTAGAGACTTTCGTAGAACTGTCTCTGAATACAAATATTTTAGAAATCTTAAGGAAGGTAGCTTCCTTATAAAGTGACGTCACACCGACCTTAGTAGTGTCTCTGAATACAAAACTACGTTTTTTAAAGGAAAGGAAGACTCCTTGAACTAAAGTATCGACTCTGAATACGGGTGTGAATGATATATTACATTGATGGGAATTACCTTCAAAAGTTATAAAAAGAGAATTTTTTTTTATAAAACATTGAATTTTGCCTGACAGTTGTTTTTTAAATTTGCAGAGCTTCACACCCGAGCTCAATTGAGCGCCACGTAGATCTGCGCTGCTGGATGCTGCTGGGTGCCCGGGCCATGTCGGCCCTCTCCCTCGTGCTGGAAAAGGGGCCCGCGCACCTGCGCTACTCTGCCGCCGTGAACACGCTCTCGGACCCCGACCTACTGGCACAACTGCACTGGTCCGACAACACCGACTCCTTCGCTGATTACGGTCATTACCACTTATTCGATCATTCTCTTTCTAATCTCATATCTTTCTTATCTTTTTATATAAAAACCAAAATATGTTTGTTTCTGGGTATGTATGTATGTATTAGTATGTGAGATGTCTATGCGTTGCTAAACCATTCATCCGATTGCTATGAAAATTCGGGGATTTGATGTGAGCATGCCCGCGATGGTTTCTGTATACAATAGTGAGCTCGGGTGTGATGAAATTATGCATTGCTAACCATTCATCCGATTGCGATGAAAATTCGGGGATTTGATGTGAGCATGTCCGCGTTGGTTTCTGTATACAATAGTGAGCTCGGGTGTGATGAAATTATGCATTGCTAACCATTCATCCGATTGCGATGAAACTTTGGGGATTTGATGTGAAGCCCGCGATGGTTTCTAAGGACAGTAGTGAGCTCTGGTGTGATGAAATTATGCATTGCTAACCATTCATCCGATTGCAATGAAACTTTGGGGATTTGAGGAGAAGGGGACGCAAGAGAGGAAGAGGAACGGTATGAGTGGGAAAGGACACGCAGAGAAAAACAATTTCTTATTAAGTGGCATAGCAACGCATGCCGGGAAAGCTAGTCTTTATATATATAAAAACTCGCGTCACAATGTTTGTGCTAGATAAACTCCGAAACTACTTAGCGGATTTTGATGAAATTTGGTTTACTGTGTGTAATTTGGTCCAACTTAAAAGATAGGATAGTTTTCATCTCGACAATTGACCTCAATATTTATTATTTATTTTATTTTATTTTATTTTATTAATCTTTAAACATAGGGTTTTACATAGGGTTTAATTGATGCCTGTCTCACTAGGATTTACCTGTGTTGAGACAGGCTTAGAGGTACATATTTAAAATTACAGGAATATTTTAAGTTACATACAAATTCAATTGAATACTATAAAATGGAAAGGTGATTGGAAGTGTGGGTAAATACTTTAAAGAGAGTTATGTAAATGTAGGAAGAGATGATGTACAGTAAATGATGATGTATAGTAAATCCTGTCAAATCTCTATGGGATTGATTAATTAATTTGACATGATTCTATTTTTAAATTATTTTACATGGATTAGGTCGTATGCAAATTGTTTAATGATTTACTTTACAGATGTTTGCAGTAGTGTGGCGTCCAATACTAACAATCCATTTCTTTACGTCTTGTTGCGTATTAAATGTTTGTTTTAGGACTATGCTTTGTAATTATTTGTAAGTTCCATAAGTTTCTAACATTGGAGGTTATCCACCACATACCCGCCCTGGTAGATGGCTACTCCTTCAAGGCTCTCGCAAGATACTAATATTTTTTGTTAAACGAAGCTACATTTATTTATTTTGAACGAATCTAGACCTCCAGTGTCCCTGCATACGTTGTTAGTAAGCAGTACGCAAGTGTTTAACAGGAAAAACAAAATGCAAAAATAGGTTAGTAAGGCAAATTTGAATTAAACAGGGCAAAAGAAAAACTCATTCATGAGGCTCCGTGAGGCGGCATTGCATCTTGTAAAAAACCTGCAAGCACCTGTATAAAATGGAGAACGTAAAAAATGTAATAAATCTCAAATCAATAGGCAAGTACCAACAAAAATGTGAATGGCATTCGGTCTGACGATAAACCACACTTAGCTTCCGCGTCCCTTAGCCAACCACTCAGTGAAGCCTTAAAAAGAATATAAACGCTAGAAATATTTCGATTCTCATGCTATACAAAATTTAAAATCGCGCGTCGTATTTGCACGAGGCAAGTAAGCGAAAAAGTGGTTTTTATTTATTTTGTGCATAATTTTATAAAAATGAAGAAAGTTTGAACATAAAAAACTCAAAAATAGTCTTAGCCATAAAGGGGTATATTTTTTAAATTGTTTCTTATATCACTTCATAGTTAAGTCATGGAAAAACATTTTTTTAGTGGTTTACGCTTATATTTTTTGTTATGTAAATAATAATTTTATTGTAATTCAAATATATAGAAAAGCTAGTAAAAGCTTCAATTTATCCGTAGCATTTTTTTTAATGTTTATAATGTAAACTGATTTGTCGTAAAGATGAATCTAAATAGTATCTAAATTGGATTTCACGTATAGCGTCATCTTAAAGAATGTTAACTGAATATTTGGGGTAAAACACCCGAAGATTAAAAGAAAATTCAGCGTTGAATAGTCAGAGGCAGGACAAAGGACAGTCAAGGTCGCCTGATCAAGCCTCAAGTTTCTAGCAGACGGCGGTGTGAGTTAATTTATCGACACAACACTATGTATCTAGGTTATCTAGGTTGGATAACCATCCAGTACATGGCGTTGTGTCAACTAGAATGTGTATTATCGATTTTATTGTAGAGAGTCCCGAGAGTCCCAAGTGCTCGTCAAAAATAAAATAAGTGGAAATAATAAGTACTCTATTACTAAAAAAAACGAATGTGCTTTAGACCACACGACTGAAGTAAAACTTCTTTATGCTTCGTTCGCCTCGCCCGATCACACTTTTCGTAACGCTCTCGCCACGCATTCACCAGCTTACTCCCCAAGTCAAGCGTGCGTAAAGAAGGTTTACTTCAAAAATATGTATTTAATTACACAACTGTATTAAATATAAAATTTACTGTCAGTTCACTTGTTTTTGTTTTTCTATAAAAATAATTAATAAAAAATTATTAAATTTTGAGAAATCTTTTGCAAACATGAAATATATTACCACTAGCTTTTGTACTTATAAATTATCCCCCCTCCCGCATTCCATACATTCATTCCCGGTACATTCAGTTTTCAAACGGTTAAATTAAATAATGCCAGAGCTCAAAGAAAAAAAGAAACATCCATTTTAGTGAAGTCGTTTGGAAGTTATGCGCGTACAAACATATCGGAGATTCATTTTTATTTACGTATATCAACATCGTTTTCTGACTTTTTCATCGTTTTCAGCAATAACTCGCTTTTGTTAGCGACAGAAAACGTATAATAAATATATTATATTAATATTTATAATTTCATACTGCCAGAACTTACCATTATATACAGCCTATGTTACTCACATATTATAATGTAGCTTTCTATTGGTGAAAGAATTTTTAAAATCGGTTTATTGGTTTATGCGTGAAAGCGTAACAAACAAACACATGCAGTTTTGCATTTATAATATTAGTATAGATTATTTGGAAATGTACAGTTAACTTTTATTTGCAAATACAAAGCGTGGTGTTGCCTCTTTCTAACACTGCTTAAATCATATAACTCGTCATAAAAACAAAACTAGGCTAACTAGGCTATAACTAACTATAACTAGGCTATAACTAGGCTAACTAGAAACTTTAACAATATAAAGTGTATTAAAATGTTATATTTTGCTTATGTTAGAAGCCAACTTGAGTACAATTCTCCTGTCTGGAATCCTCATTATAATGTGCACGTACAAGCTGTTGAAAGAATACAAAACAAATTCTTACGTTTTCTAAATTTTAAAATGGGTATTCCAGCAAATATGTTAAACTACAACACAATTTTAAACGATATGCTAAAATTGTCAGACAGAAGAATTTTCACTGACTTGGTATTTTTATATAAAATTCTAAATGATTTAGTTGATAGTCCGGTATTACTTGAATTGATAAGCTTCCGAATTCCACTTCGTAATACTAGAAGTCAGGATTTATTTCAGTGCAGAAATTCTGGGACTAACTACCATATGTTTTCCTCTTTGCCCAGAATACTAATGGAGGGAAACAATTATACCAAGTCAGTGGACATCTTCAATTTATCTTTGAATAAATATAAAATATTGTTATTGAGGCAGTTCAGTTATGTACAATAAAATGTTTTTTCTATGCTATATATGTAAAAGCCCCGAAAAAGGGCGTTTATTTATAAATAAATAAATAAATAAATAAATAAAAGGAGATAGAACAACTTTTATGAGTCTGTCTCGGTTTGTACCGTAAAGTGCACAGACATACCTGAGGGGTTAACAATATGGAAAAGTGTCATCTCAAAGATTTTCAATTTATTCGTTTCTATTTCATTAGGTCTCCACACGGACTCGGTGACCCTGCGCCGCGAGCCGGCCCCGCAGGGCGCGCGCGGCGGGTCAGCCCTGCCCGGCATGACGCGCGCCACTCTGCGGACGCCCGAGCCGCGAGCTGTTGACTCGGCCCTCGGCTACGTGAGCCTCTTCCCGATGTTACTGAGAGCACTGCCATCCGGCGACGAGCGTCTCGCCCGCGTGTTAGCCACGCTTGATAGAAAAGACAGGTTATGGAGTCGCGTTGGACTGCGGTGAGTTGCTTTATATATCAGACATTATATATTATATTACACATTATATTAGTCAGACATCTCCAAGTATTAAGTTTTGAGATAATGAGGAAATCTATATTCGAATGCTCGCCATAAATCATATATTACTTACAGGTGTCTGTGTTTACATATTAAATATGCTATCAAATAACACCGGGAGGCAAACGGTCCCATACATTACTAGGGCGTTTTGAAATATCCTACTAGTGACCCAGAAAACATCATTTTGTTTAATTCACTACGGCTGACGTGGTCGAGTGGTAAGGCTCTTGACTCACAATCTGAAGGTCGCGGGATCAAATCCCGGCGTGCGCAAATAAGTTTTATTTGATTAATTTGAGTTATTTCATAATTTTATTTTTCTTTACATTAACTCCACACAGGTGGAGAGGAAGGGATGAACATTGGTCTTGAAGAGTCCCATGTTGTATGAGAGAGGAAATACAGAGGCCGGCAAATCGTTCCACAGCCGAATTGTTGAACTCAAGAACAAGTCGAAAAAACAACCCGTTCTCATGTGACAAAAACGTCAACCATGTACATATGTTGGTAGCGCGTTTGGCGTGTCTCCCGACTATGCACCGGTGCCGAAGGGATCAATGACGCTAGTTCCTCAGAGCATCTTCCGTTGAAATACCGGTAGAACAGGGATAGCATTCCCACCTGACGCCTGTGCTCTAAAAATTGCAATCAATTTGTTAAGGTGGGAGAATCTATCAAACGGAACGCCCCTTTCTGCACAGAGTCGAGGGTATTTTTCAAGTATTTTGGAGGTCCAGACCAGAGGTGGCTTAGTTAATTAATGGCAGATTATTTAATTAAAAATAATATTCAATGTATTTGTGGCACGATCCAGAGTGGAAGACACTTTCAGTATCGCCCTGATGTAAGACCACCATTCAGAATTGAAACGTTGCTTGACATTTCAAGCTTAACAAGCTTTAGACGTGTTTTGTGATCAGATCTGAATAGCCAGATTTTTTTTACATTAGCTCCACACAGGGGGTCCTGAGGAAAATGATTCCTCTCAGGGCCTATGTCATCTTTTTTTTTTTTTTTTTTTTTTTTTTTTCTTTATTCATTATAATGTTTGTTACATGAATTTTATGATTTTTCGACCACCATGCTAGGCACATGCCCGTGTTGTGGTGGTCGATTTTCTATACAGTACTTTAACATATATGCAATATAAAATATGTGTGAATATTAAAAAATATAAAATAATATAATAAGAAAGAATATTATTGAAAACAAAAGAATATACAATAATGTAAATTGCTATGTAGTAATATGAAAGCGTAAGAAAAAATAAAGTAGAATATAGAAAAAATAATGTAGTACTAAAAGTGTAGAACATAGGGAGAACATAGGAGTTCAGAGAACATAGAACACAGTAAATACTAAAAGTGTTAAGTAAAGAACACTAAAAGTGTAAAGAAAAGAAAGCATAGGTATACATGAAAGAAAATAAAATGATGTTATTATAAAATATATAAGATAAAGTATATAAGGTAAAGTAAGTGCTATATAGTAAGCACATAATAAAAGGTTTTTAATTACAGTGGAAATCTATCTGTGCGTGGTTATATTGGTAGGTAAATATTTTACAAATAAATTTTAGAATTTATGTTTCAAGTCCGGCGAATTACAATGGACATTGGAATAAATTATTATTGCTACAAGTGGACAGAGTACATGATACATGAAGGCTCCGTAGAGTCTGTTACTCTAAGATACACACACAGTGGCAGTACTCAGTGGTGCCAAACAGTTTAATAAAGTAATTAGTTTGAAAAGTATTTAAAGTTTGGTTATTAATTTTAAGTAATTACTAATTACGTATAATTCTGCACATACAAAAACTTTTATTGGTGGTGTATTAACATACGTTCTTAAACGAATTTTTTAAAAGAAATTCTTCAAAGAAATTATCTAAAGAAACTCTTTAAAGAACTTTTGACCCTTTCCGGATATCCATATTTGGACACCTGTTGTAAATTGAGTAAGTGTACTGGATCTTTTAATGTTGTAATTTAGTGTGTTGTATATTTTAGGTGCGACTTATCTTTGGAGATGCTGTGTGGAGGGTCTTTTTAGGAAAGGAAGAAGAGGAAGTTCTGGGAAGGAAAAGGGTGTGAGGAGTCGTAGGAATCTGGGGGTCAGTGTGTCCAGAAGTGACGGACGTATGAATCCATCCCTCCCACTGTGGTGCAAGGCGATGTTCCGAGAGAGTACGGCTGGAGAAGTCAAACGGACTCCCTCAACCATTCTCTCCCGATCCGGCCTGCTATGCAAGACCCGGACAAACCTCACCCCATGAACCCGGGCACCCCTGCTAAGTCACAAAATGTAGCGAACCACTTGGAGAGACCTATGGCAGAAGTGTCGGTTATCCAATAACTGTTCCCCGGGACGGCGGTACCCATACTCATACCCGCCTCCCAAATTGAAAGATACTTCCCCTTCCCCAATTCTTTCCCCTCCCCACTACCTTAGCTTCACGGCATATCCCAATTGGGGATGCCATAGTCTCGCTGGTTCCAGACGGGAGCAGCTGGGACTCTTGCTAGGTATTCACATTTAAAAATAAAAAAAAATTCAGTTGCATACAGGTTAATGAAGAATTGTTCTGATTGTTTGCAGGTCGCTATCTAAGACTTCCCCTCTGTACATGAAGCGCAACACGGAGCACGACCCTCCGTACTGGCGCGGCCAGGTGTGGGCCAACATCAATTACCTCGCCGTGGCCGCCCTGCACCACTACGCCGCGCAACCGGGCCCCACGCAGGCGCGCGCCCAGCAGCTGTACGCAGGCCTTCGGGACAACGTCGTCGGTGAGTCTGATCGGACTAACTCCAGTTGATTAGTCAGACATCTCCAAGTATAAAGTTTTGAGATGATGAGGAAGGCAATATTCTAATTGGCTCCCCGAAATGATTTGATGTGAGCACGCCCGTGAAGGTTTCTATATATATACTGGTGAGCTCTAGTATTATGAAATTTGTATAAAAAAATTGAAATAGATGCCAAGCAAGCTGTTTGAAAACTGAATTTATGGGAGGGGAGAGGGGGGTTCGCGGGAGAAGGGAGTGGGGAAAGGGAAGGCGAGAATTCGGAGTGGGAACGCGTGAGGGGAAAGGGACGCGGGAGAGGAAGGGGAAGCGGAAGGGGAACGGGACGAATGGGAAAGGACACGCAGGGAGAAACAATTTCTTTATTAAGTGGCATTGCAATGCATGCCGGGAACCCGCTAGTTTACTATAAAATTATAATTTCAAACGTAAAATCGACTTCAAAAATACTCTTAATAATAAGTTGGTATGAATATCAAACGAATTTATATATAGTGTCGATTTTTGTACTTTGCTGGTGTACACAGTATATAGAGAAGCAGATTTTTCCTTGTTGCATTTGAATGAAAATATGTTTTATACTTTGTTATTCGGCGGTGCATCTTCTCTGCACATCCCTTCGGGGTCACTTAGTTATTCGGCGGTGCATCCTCTCTGCACATCCCTTCAGGGTCACTTAGTTATTCGGCGGTGCATCCTCTCTGCACATCCCTTCGGGGTCACTTAGTTATTCGGCGGTGCATCCTCTCTGCACATCCCTTCGGGGTCACTTAGTTATTCGGCGGTGCATCCTCTCTGCACATCCCTTCGGGGTCACTTAGTTATTCGGCGGTGCATCCTCTCTGCACATCCCTTCAGGGTCACTTAGTTATTCGGCGGTGCATCCTCTCTGCACATCCCTTCGGGGTCACTTAGTTATTCGGCGGTGCATCCTCTCTGCACATCCCTTCGGGGTCACTTAGTTATTCGGCGGTGCATCCTCTCTGCACATCCCTTCGGGGTCACTTAGTTATTCGGCGGTGCATCCTCTCTGCACATCCCTTCGGGGTCACTTAGTTATTCGGCGGTGCATCCTCTCTGCACATCCCTTCGGGGTCACTTAGTTATTCGGCGGTGCATCCTCTCTACACATCCCTTCGGGGTCACTTAGTTATATTTTGTGTATTTAGATTAAGCGTATTTTCCCTAAACTGACTGTATATTGTATATAGGGATTGCAATCCCGCAGCTCATTCAATCCCGCGGGATTGATATGCGGGATTACTCAATCCCGCACGGGATCCCGCATATTTGAAATTTTTTTATAAAAATCAACTTTTATTAAACATTTCTTACATTAAGCAATTATTTCCTTCTATTAATTAAGTATAAGTAATTAGTTATCTGTTTTCTTAGATTCATCTTTAAATGTTTGGCGTAGTTTAATAGTTTTGATTAATTTAACCTTTACTCCTAACAACAGTTTTATATTTTTAATTCAGTCTTATTCATATAATGACTAATAATAAAATCTCACATTTCTCTTAGATGCTATTACCATGATATCAACCTATGGTGATAAATTTTGAAAATGCGCTCTTAAGAAGCAAATGGCATTTATTGTATCATCTCCGAGCCTGATTCTGAGTGAACTGCAAATATATCCTGATGCTGAAAACGCTCTCTCGGCTTCTACGCTAGTAGGCTGAACCGTCAGGATATATTCATAGGTGAGCGTCAGGTACTCTCCTCTGATACCATCAGACTCAAAGAACGTCATTTCTTTCTTCAAAATTTTCTCAATGTTGTGTTGCTTGTTGTCTGGCTTTTTCTTAAATATTTATTTTTCTTGTTGAAGCTGTTTTTCTAATTCTTCTTTTAGCATCAGAGTAGGATCTGTATCAGTAGCAGATGTTCCAGCTATAGGTGTATTTTCGAAGACGTCATCTGCATATTATATGTTTCTTGGTCTTGAACTACGACACTATCTATCATTTTCTTTATTTTTCGGCGTATTACAACTTTTCTTGGCATGAAGAATGTGTAAGTAAAATCTCTATTTTTGCGGATTTTGCAAATAAATCAAAACTCCTGTTAAATCACTGCGGTGTTCTTGAATACGTTCATGTAGAGTCTGTGACAACTGATTACTCAATACCGTGTTTTATTGTTGTAATTTATCCAAAATAAATCGAAGTGTTGTGTCGCAGTTACAAGCGTTGATTCTCGCCGAAACGCCGAACGGTGAATACGAAAACATTCATCACCTACAGAAAGACGTGCGCAGCGCAGTGCCATTTATGAACAACTGCTTTATGAAAAGATTTACGCGAAATTTTATCGCCAATTTTTTAATTTGCGGGATCGGCGGATCCGCGCTTTGAAGGTGAGGGATCCAGCAGATTAATAAAAGCAGCGGGATCCCGCGGGAATGCGGGATCCCACATTGCGGGATTGCAATCCCTAATTGTATATAAGTATGTCGGGGGCCCATTGTCGGCGGATCAACTGTCATGAAACCATTCTATAAACAAAATATTATTGACACATGTCTGTGTTTTGCATATTTCAAATGCTATAAAATAAGACCAAAAGATGGTACCACTTATGTTAAAATCTTGCGTGATTAGCATCGCCTGGCAGGCTACTACTGGATTTGTAATTTCATGAATCTCTCCGGGTATGGAGAAATGACCATAATATGATTGAGAGATGACGATAATATGATATATTAACTCGTCAAATGCCACGGGAAAAAACGAGAAAATTTCGCAATGTTTTGACTTTTACGTAATATTTTGCAGGTTAATTTCATGCTATCTTATGTAATATTTACTGAAACACATTCCTTGAATACTAAACTATGCATAAAAATAACATTACTTGCGTTTATTCGATGAATTTATACGTTTTATGATCATTTCATCGACCGCGGCGCGAGACTTGACAGACGCCAACTGACAGCCGAGAGGCGGGAAAAAGTTCCAGGCCGTGTCATAAACAATTTCAAAGAAAAAATATCGCTGCGCTAGGTGGGTTCACAGTATCTTATACCTTATGAACAAGAATGCCCCAAGCGATTCTGACCTTCTTCTTCATACGTTTTCTTTATACATAAGGGTTAAAATCGCATAACAAAATTATTTTTTAGTGATTATTTTGGCCTGCGCCGATGGTACGCCGGCATACGAGTGGCAATCTAGCGGTTAAAGTTGATTCACTTTCATGTACCTACCATTAGATCAAGGTTCCCTAGTATGTATTATTGTGACAACTACACGTCGGTCTCAGGCTACAATTCTCTTATAAATAGATTACACACCAAAGGTAATTTTTTGCCAATGTTGCTGATATTTTTTATATTTCCTTACTGAAATACAAGGTTGTACGGATCAAACAATTCAGCCAAACATATTTTAACAAGGTCACTACATAACTAGTTTTTTGATTTTATTCTTTCTTTTTAATGCTTTTATTAAGTTGTTCGTAATTAATTTTGTTATTCTATTGTAATTAATTAAAAGTATTATTGTAATTAATTAAAAAAAATTTAATTACTGAGTGTAATTAAAAAAAAAAATATCATTTCTTTCTACAACTTTTCTTTCTTCTGTACTAAGACTATTAAATAAACACATGCTTGTAAATGGCACTTTGTGCCGTAAATTTTAAATAAATAAATAAATTATTGTAACAGGCAGTTAATAATAGTACCACGCGGCTATATATTACATATGACGTCATTGCCTGTTGTGGTTACTTTGTCCCGGTTACTAGCTGTCACTGGATCCCAGTAGATCCGAGGAACCGGCCATTTTTGGAACCAATTCCTATCGGATTTATAAAGTGGTCACCAACACTCAAAAGCAAAACCTGTGGAGCGGGTTTTTAACTGTTAGTTTTTATAAATGTGGTAGGGGAACAGGAATGTATCTTTGGATATTGTAAATGTGACGATAGTGCATTTCTGGATCTTGAAGTTTTTCAGTTCTGACCGTTTGATAAGAGAATGAAGATCATTCTGTAGAAGAATTTATTTTTTTCACATGAATACCGCACAAGAGTCCCAACTGCTCCCGTCTGGAGCCCATGAGACTATGGCATCCCCAATTGGGGTATGTTGTGAGGCTGAAGGTAGAGGGGAGGGGAAGGAGATGAGGAAGAGGAAGGTGGGAAGTACCTGGCTATTCAGATCTGGTCACCAAAACACGGCTAAAGCCATTTCAAGCAACATTTCAATTTTGAACGGTGGTCTTACACCAGGGCGATACTGAGAGTATCTTCCACTCTGGAACGTGCCGCAAATATACTATATATTATTTTAAATGAATAAATTGTGAAACAACACAAATTAATCAAATAAAATTTATTTGCCATACCTGGATTCGATCCTGCAACCTTCGGAATGCTAGTCAAGCGCCTTACCGCTGAACTACGCCGGTCGTCATGAATGGAATCGTTATGACTTTTAAAAGTTCTTAAAACTTTGTACATGTAATAATAATGATTCTTCTTGTTGCAGATAACATAATGCGGCAGTACTATAAGAGTGGCTACATGTGGGAGCAGTATAATGATGCTACCGGCGAGGGATCTGGATGTCGGCCCTTCACCGGCTGGAGCAGCCTTGTGGTGCTCATGATGGCGGAGCAGTACTAGCCAGACCCGCAATCAGTGTAACATCAGTGTTTCTCTTGGTGAACCATGTAACAATATTTATGAAGGAACAACAGTAGCCTCACAATCAGAGTAACACTGCACAAATAGTGTTAGCAGAGCAGTACAAGTCGTCAGTGTAACATAGGTGTTTCTCTTAGTGCATCATCGGAACAATAGTGATGGTGGAGCGGTAATAGCCCCGCAATAAGTGTAACATCAGTGTTTCTCTTGGTGCAACATCATTATAATAGTGATGGCGTAGCAGTAGTAAGCCCTGCAATCAGGTTACCACCACACAAATAGTGATAGCAGAGCAGTACAAATCATCAGTGTAACATCGCAACAATAGTGATGACAGAGCAGTACTAGCTTGCAATTAGTGTAACATCGTACCTGTAGTAATGGCAGAACAGTGCTAACTCCACAATCAGTGAATCATCGGTATTTCTCTTAGTGTAACTTTGCAACAATAGTGATGACGGAGCAGTACTAGCTCGCAATCAGTGTAACACCATAGCTGTAGTAATGGCAGAACAGTGCCAACTCCACAATCAGTGAATCATTGGTATTTCTCTTAGTATAACTTTGCAACAATAGTGATGTCGGAGCAGTACTAGCTCGCAATCAGTGTAACACCGTACCAATAGTAATGGCAGAGCAGCACTAACCAGAGAAACATCGGTGTTTCTCTTGGTGCAACATCATAAAAATAGTGAATTAATTCCAGTAATCATTGTAACATCATGATTAATCTTGCCACAACACCGTTGCAGTAGTGGTGGGTAATCAGTACTATCTCCAGTAATCAAGGCAACACCAGTAAGTAACACCAATAGCAACAGGGGAGCAAATGCCAGATGTCAGTTTAAATCGGCGTTACTGCTGGTGACCAATTGACATTGATGTTAGTTTTAGTGCAACAATGAATTCAATACTCATTCAACCTTGCTTATAAAGTAGCACTGATTTCACAGTGTAACATAGTTTTCTTTGGCTGTGTTTGCCATTTTCCAACACGTCTAGTAACACCTCCACTTTAAGAGTAGTGTAACACTGTACCACATAATTTTTTAAATATCATTTTCAAAATATTACAAGCGTTTACTTTTACATTCTTTATCATAACTTAAAAGTAGAACTTGTCTCCCTAAAAACTCTAAAACGGTGATCTCCAGCGTCATGAAATTTGTACACTTTATTTCTGTCTGAAATTTCCAATGCTCAATCATGGGTTGTGTAATTTTTTGAGTCCTACTGAAAAGTCTGACTGTGAGCTCCGGCGTCACGAGATTTGTAAAATTTTCCCAATTGCCTTTCACATCACAACATTCCACAATTATGGCTGTTATAGCCACAAAAATATGCATTTAACATTAGTGGATTCCTCTGACGTTAGCCAACTTCCGATAAGATAGGGCATAACAAGAACATTAGTAGTAACAAATAGTGTGTGGTGGAAAGTACTTTCAGTATCGCCCTGTTCAATGTTCTGTATTGAATTGCGATTTGAATATAATTAAGTGTTGATATATATCCTGACATCATTGGGGCTGCAATAGAACCCCGGTTCTGCCAAGAGGAAAATGTGTACATACTAAAAAAAATTATGAATACATACATTGAATGAAGTGTAGCCGCTATATTGGTTTGAAAAAAAGTGATTTCAATAATATCTTTGAGTAGTAAGATAAAATTGACCCTACTTCAGGCATTAACATGCTCAGAAAACACTTCTATTGTTTAATCTCTTCAGGGGATAAGAAATAAAGGTTGTGTTAATTTTTGATTTTGTGTTTATTTTAAAAATAAATTAAATAATGTGATATAATATTTGAAGAAATAAATTATATTATGACAAGTATTGTGATTTTTATTTCATCTCCTGGATAGAGATTTAGAGGGAAAGAAATTTCACCTCTTTAGAAAATAATGCTTCATTGTGTGTTTGCACCTTGTACCAGAGTGGAAGATGCTCTCAGTATAGCCCTGGTGAGAGACCCCCGTTCAGAATTAGTAAGGCTTTAGCTGTATTTAGTGACCTGTATGTATCTGTATCAATATCCAGATGTTTCCCTGTCTACCTCTTTGTCAATCTTCTTCCATTTATCACTTCCTTCAATTCACAACATTGTGCAGTAATAACATAATAGTGGAACGAAGTTAGAATCTGGAAAAAATAAATTAAATAAAGAACGCTTGTTCCGCGCCCTCGCCTCAGGCGGAACGTGACAATGAGTCATGCTTTCTCGTGAATGCAGCCGGCGTTCATCCATTTATAAGACGTTATCACGTCAAAAAAAAACATGTCAAGTTAATTTTTGAAGTCACGGACATTTTAGTTGCTGGAGTTTGAAAGTTCCGCACTTTGGGATGCCAGATTCTTGACGTGCCGGACTTTTGAAGTTTGAGGAAAATAATTTCCCTCAGGGTCTATGTCATCTTTGGGGATGCTGCGGGAGGGTTTTATTTAAGGAAAAGGAGGAGAGGAGAGTTCTGGGAAGGAAAAGGGTTTAAGTGTTGGGTAGGAATCTGGCGTTCAGTGTCCTGGTCATCCGCCTCCAAGACCTAGACAAACCTCACCCCGTGAACCCGGGCATCCCTGCTAAATCACCAAATGTAGCGAACCACTTGGGGTGACCTATGGCAGAGGTGTTGGTTATCCAATAAAGGTTCCCGGGGCGGCGGTACCCATTCCCGCCTCCCAAATTGAAGTGCCACATTTTTGGGCGCCGGACTTTCGAAATGATGATACAGAGCAGAAACCCTTCACGCAGAAGAAGTACTGCACAATTTAAAGACAATTTACTCATACGAAGTGGTCAATCAATTCACCTACCGGGCTCCAGTCTGACAGAGAACAATGAGGATCAGAAGGAGAATCACAGCAGCCAACAAAACATACTTCTCTTTGCTCCCAGTGTTTAAGTCACGTAGCGTCCACAGAAAAACCAAAATAACCATATACAAGACCATTGTTAGAACTGTACTGGCGTATGGATGTGAGGCGCTGACCCTGACGGTAAAGATGGCTGAAAAGCTAGATACTTTTGAAAGAAAAGTGATGAGAAGAATATGTGGACCCGTGAAAGAGGGGGAACAGTGGCGCATCCGGCACAACAAAGAACTGTACAATATATATCAGGCCCCTAACATCTCAGCCCACATGAGACTCCTCAGGTTGAGATGGGCTGGACACGTACAGAGAATGCCGGATACACGCGTCCCAAAAAGAATTTTGACTGGACACCCAGGGGGAAAGAGGAAAGTGGAAAGACCCAGACTGAGGTGGGAAGACGAGGTGAGAGGGGTTGCGGCACAGCTTCTCCAGATAACAAACTGGAAGTCAGCCGCTGAGGACAGGAGGAGTTGGAGGCGAATGTTGCGGGAGGTCAAGGCTCGATATGGGCTGTAGCGCCATCGGAGAGAAAGATTTCGAAATACCAGACTTTTGAAGTGCCAAAACAGGAAAATTCTTCTATTATTGCTTTTTTTCATGAATAAAACAAATTACCTTCCTCTCCAGTGTAAAATTTTATTTAATAAGCGTATTTATAATGAATAAAATGAATAATTGTCATATCATAAATTATTGAATAACTACATCATTATATAAACTTAAAATCAAACCTGTTTCCTTGGAAAGGAAAACGATACAAACCTAATTCCAGCACGCTTGTACCACGCCTGTACCGCCATCCCGCTCCTACAGAATTGGACAATTTGGACGGTTCATATCACATGGTGCCATACAAACGTGCCGGAAGAAGGTTCTGGTCAGTGGCGACATGCGAAATGTTCAATTAAAAAAAATGACATCTAAATTTTTTTGTCCAAATAAGCTCAGATATCGCTGGTTAAAAGTCTGTCTGGCAAGTCGCAAGATAACAAATCTAAACAAAATATGAAAAAGAACAAGACACAGAAAAATAAAAAAAACTAACAGTCACAACTGAGACTCGAATCCAGGATATCTCGTCTTACCTTAAAGACATATTACAATCGAAGGGAATAACCTTCAAAAGTTATTATAAAAAAGTTAGTTATTCTAATAAAAAATTGAATACTCATTTAGAGTTTTAGAAAAAGGTCAATAGGTGTCCCATATAAATAAAATCGGATGTTTATCCGAGACACTATCCAGGTTAAAAACCAGTTATCCAAACACTTGTTTCCATTCAAAAAGGTAGCTGCCAATAATATCAGAAAAAAATTAGTCAAAGACAATATTGTTGATTCCGAAATTTGAAATATGAGATTGTCAAACTGACTTAAAAATAAGAGGTCTCAGAGGCCGAATTGGTTAAGGTGTGATGATAAGACGAGAGATCCTGGGTTCGAATCCCAGTTGCGACCGATAGCTTTTTATTTTTCTACATCTTGTTCTTTTTCATATTTCATTCAGATTATTAGTATATCTTCTTGATGGGAATAACCTTCAAAAGCTATTTATTATAAAATAGAGTTCTTCTAATATAAAAGTTGAATAATAAATATATGTTCAACAGTGACATCTGTGTTTTATACCATGAAGCGTAAAAGTGGTTACACTATTTTATCAATTTAATCTGGTAAAAGCAATAATGGCTGATCGACGAAAGTAGGTCAGGTTGCTCGCAGATGAGATGGTCTAAATGACTGATGGCTTCAACTGGGTGAGAATGGCCAAGAATCAGCAAAACTATGACTCTGAATATATTATGTACATATTATAACACTTGTTGAAAAAAAAAAATATATATATTGACCTTAAAGCTAGACAATAAATGTTATCACTTATTAAAAAAAGCCACTTATTCTTCAGAAAAAATAGTTTTAGAGAAACAATGTGAATGGAATTATAGTTGACTACATGAAATGTCTTCAAACCAATTATAGTTGACTACATGAAATGTCTTCAAACCAATTATAGTTGACTACATGAAATGTCTTCAAACCAATTATAGACTACATGAAATGTCTTCAAACCAATTATAGTTGACTTACATGAAATGTCTTCAAACTAATAATAGTTGACTACATGAAATGTCTTCAAACTAATTTAATTACATGGTGGGGGTTTGACGTTAAATCAAAATAATTCTAATTTAAAATGCTTTCTTTACTGTAATAAATTTTCTTAGGACGGGTTGTTTCAAAAAATTTGATGGATTCATCAAATATTTGAAGTTGATTTTCACGTTCTGTGTAGGTTCTATTCAAGTTCTGTTATTATATCGTGATAGAACAGCTGCTTCACAAAACTGAAATAATCACAGAACTTGAATAGAACTTACACAGAACGTGAAAATCAACATCAAATATTTGATGAATCCATCAAATTTTTTGAAACAACCCGTCCTTAGAAAGATTTTTTTTTAAAGTTTAGAATTCCACAATTGAAAGATTCAGAACATCAGTTAAAATGCTTTGCAATCCATGAATGTTCCACAATCTATGTTTGAAAGATTTAAAAAATAAGTTTTAATGTTCACTGACCATTTTTGAAAGATTCCGAACATAACATAACGTACAATCTTTGCTTGAAAGATTAAAAATATGAGTTTCAATGTTTGAATGATTCATAACATGAATTTGAATGTTTCACAATCTGTGTTTGAATGATTCAAATCATGAGTTTTAATGTTTACAATCAACTTTTGAATGATTCACAACATGAGTTTGAATGTTGCACAATCTGTATTTGAAAGAGTCAAAACATGGGATTGGGACTGTATTTGAAAGAGTCAAAACATGTTGACAATCAATGTTTCAATGATTCACAACATGAGTTTGACTGTTTCACAATCTGTGTTCGGAAGATCAAAAACCTGAGTTTTAATGTTTACAATCAATGTTTGAAAGATTCACAACATAAGTATGAATGTTTCACAATGTGTGTTCGAAAGATTCAAAGAGTTTTAATATGCACAATCAATGTTTAAATGATTCACAATATGAGTTTCAATGTTTAAAAATCTGCGTTTAAAAGATTTAAAACATGATTTTAAATGTTTACAATCAATGTTTGAATGATTCACAATATCACTTTGAATATTTGAATGATTCACAATGAGTTCAAAACATGAGTTTTAATGTTTACAATCAATGTTTGTATGATTTACAATATGAGTTTGAATGATTTACAATACGAGTTTGTGTTTGAAAGATTCAAAACATGAGTTTTAATATTTCACAATCACACAATCTATGTTTGAAAGATTCAAATCAAAAGTTTCAATACATACAATCACAATCTATGTTTGAAAGATACAAAACAAAAGTTTGAATAATGTAATACAATCTATGTTTGAAATATTCAAAACATGAGTTTGAAAAAAACTAGAAACATATTTAAATTTTGACAAGTTTTACATCAGTTTTTTGTTTAAATCATATCCTCATAATATACACACACAAAATATCTACAATGAAAGGAAACAACACAGCATCTGTCCATAATCCGACTTTGAGAAGTCCACTACACGAGTAAGTTTGAGAGTCACGTAGCGCGCACACGTCACAGCGGCGCGAGCATTCCCCTTACGGGGAGCGCGTCCTACCCGCTCAGATCGCCGTGGTCAAATAGGTCCTGGTCGTATATGGCCGCGCGGACGGTTCTGCCGCCGAAGTAGCGGCCGTTGAGCGCTTCCACGGCAGACTCGGCCTCTGTAAATATTCATTGAAATTATTTTTAAATTCCATATACAGTACAATATATCACACAATATTATAATTTTTGTATTTTTTCTTCTCATTTATTACCGCTGCCCCGGGAACCATTTATTGGATAATCAACACCTCTGCCACAGGTCACCCTAAGTGGTTGGCTACATTTGGTGACTTGCCCGGGTTCATGGGGTGAGATTTGTCTTGGTAACGGATGTGTTTGCCCATCTAATGCACGGCAGGCAGGATCAGGAGAGACTGGTTAAGGGAGACCTTTCGATCTCTCCAGCCGGACTCTCTCGACCTATCACCTTGTGCACCGCAGTGGGAGGGATGGATTCATACATCCGTCATTCCTTGTCACATTTTACCCCAGATTCCTACCCATCCCTCATATTTTTTTCCTTCCCAGAACTTCCTCTCCCTCCTTTCCCAAAAAGACCCTCCACACAGCATGCCCTGAGGGTTTTTTTTTTCTCAGGGCTTCCTGTATAGAGCTAATGTAAAAAATAAAAAAAAGGCTGCTTCAAGAAAAGTTTGTTTGTGTCTCACCAGCCATGGTGTTGAACTCCACGAAGATCTTGACTATGACGGTGGGTATGGGGAGCTCCGTCTGCCTCTCGTTGTAGATGATCACGCGCCCCACCTGCCCGTACTTGCTGCACTCCTCCTGGATCTCCTCCTGCAGGGACTGGTCCACGTCATCCGGGCCCACCTACACACAGACACACACACACACACATGAGAATACTTTACATCAGGCAATTGAAAGATTTTTTGTGGTCCAAAATTAAATCTTCAAATTGTTTTCGATTTTGGTATTCATAAAAAAAAGAAAAATCATTCTCGTAAATTTATCACATTTATATTATATTTTGTGAAATTAGAACATTCTTGTTATTAGACCTCGAACTCTCCATGAAGGTTTTGATTTATTGCTTGAAAAGTGCAGCATTAGGAAATTATTTTTGCAACCAAATCTGACTAGTACATTTTTTCGCACATTTCTTATTAACGCCTACTGTACCGGGTGTGCGCGCTGGCGCACAAGCCAAAATTTTGAAAAAATTTTATTTCGGAATGCGATTTTAACCATAATGTATAAAGAAAACGTATGAAGAACAAGGTCAGAATCGCTTGGGGCATTCTTGTTCTTAAGGTATAAAATACTGTGAACACACTTAGCCACTCGGAATAATTTGTATTAAATTGGCGTCCGGATGTCATTTTTCCCGGTATTTGAGCTGTCAAATTAGCTAGCGTCGTTCTCGTGAAAAAGATTGTAAAACATATAATTCATCAAATAAACGCAAGTAATGTTGTTTTTGTGCATAGTTTATTATTCAAGGAATGTGTTTCAGTAAATATAATACACGATAGCACAAAATAAATCCAGAAAATATTACGTTAAAGCGAAAAATCGCGATTTTACGTCGTTTCCTCCAAGGCATTTAACAGGTTAAAAGATCGAATGCAACTGACCTGATTTTAATAAGTGGAGGGTGAGTGCAAAAGACAAAGGAAGGAACAATATCGAAGTAGCTACACACCCGGGGTAATTAAGCCTACTGGGAATAGCCAAATTGTTATAAATTCGACAGTTAAAGACGACTTAGTAACAAATGTAATTAATATAATTGATTAAAATCCTTGTAGACCACCCTTCTCCCCTGTCCCCCATGTGTTATGTGTATAAACCGTAGGTTAAGAATAATTTGTACCAGTCTGAAGATGGCTTTAACAAGCTGAAACCGGTAACGGTCAAATAAATTAAGGGGGTATTCTAGTCTAGAAGCATGAATTGTAGGTGTTTTTTCAGGTGCAATAAAAAGAAAACCAACAAAATTTTTGTTGCCATTATTAAAAAAAAAAATCTAACGAAAAAATAATATTAAAAAGTTACAGAAAGTTGAAGTGGGGGTCTCAAAAATATGGCGCGCCCTGGTTGACACGATTGCAACCCTCCTAGTGATTTAAAAAAAAAAAAAAAATTTTAATCCAAACAAATGCTGCTGTGACATGAACCTCGGAGAAGTCATAATTTTTTTTTGCAAAATGGCGGCTGTCTGAAATAAACAGATATTTTTTTACCAGTTTTTTTGACTTTTCCGAATTTTTTTAGAATAGTAAAAATTAAAATTTTGTTATAGTTCTGGTTCATACGATGATGTAATGTGTAGAGATAGTAAAAATTAAAATTTTGTTATAGTTCTGGTTCATACGATGATGTTATGTGTAGAGATAGTAAAAATTAAAATTTTGTTATAGTTCTGGTTCATACGATGATGTTATGTGTAGAGATAGTAAAAATTAAAATTTTGTTATAGTTCTGGTTCATACGATGATGTAATGTGTAGAGATAGTAAAAATTAAAATTTTGTTATAGTTCTGGTTCATACGATGATGTTATGTGGAGAGATAGTAAAAATTAAAATTTTGTTATAGTTCTGGTTCATACGATGATGTTATGTGTAGAGATAGTAAAAATTAAAATTTTGTTATAGTTCTGGTTCATACGATGATGTAATGTGTAGAGATAGTAAAAATTAAAATTTTGTTATAGTTCTGGTTCATACGATGATGTAATGTGTAGAGATAGTAAAAATTAAAATTTTGTTATAGTTCTGGTTCATACGATGATGTAATGTGTAGAGATAGTAAAAATAAAAATTTTGTTATAGTTCTGGTTCATACGATGATGTAATGTGTAGAGATAGTAAAAATTAAAAAATTTTTATAGTTCTGGTTCATACGATGATGTAATGTATAGAGATAGTAAAAATTAAAATTTTGTTATAGTTCTGGTTCATACGATGATGTAATGTGTAGAGATAGTAAAAATTAAAATTTTGTTATAGTTCTGGTTCATACGATGATGTAATGTGTAGAGATAGTAAAAATTAAAATTTTGTTATAGTTCTGGTTCATACGATGATGTAATGTGTAGAGATAGTAAAAATTAAAAAATTTTTATAGTTCTGGTTCATACGATGATGTAATCCGTACAATGTATAATGTACGATGATGTAGAGAAAGCTCACACCAAATTTCAAGTAATTCATTTAGTAGAATTTGAGATATCGTGTCAACCGTCTCGAAAAAAGGAGTTTTGAGAAAAATGCATTTAAAATTTTGTTCTATTTAGAATCTGGTTAGATTCCATCTAAACTAAGACTTTAACTTGTGATGAGCCACAGAGCAAACGGGTAAATTTCGCGATGTTTTGACTTTTACGTAATATTTTGTGGGTTTATTTTACGCTATCTTATGTAATATTTAACGAAATACAATCCTTGAACAATAAACTATCTCTAAGAACAAAATAACTTGCGTTTATTCGATGAATTTATACGTTTTACGATCTTTTTCACGACAACGGCGCGAGAGTTGCGCAAGTCAATCTGACAATTCAAAGGCGGGAAAAATTCTTGGCCGGAGATCATAAACAATTCCACAGAAATTATTCCGCTGTGCTAATTGGGTTCACGGTATCTTATACCTTATGAACAAGAATGCCCCAAGCGATTCTGACCTTATCCTTTATATGTTTTCTTTATAATTAAGGTTTAAAATCGCATTTCAAAACATATTTTTTAGAGTTTTAGATAATTTGGCTCGCATCTGGCACACGCGGGCGCATAATCAGCAAGGGACCGGTTAATATGGTTATAACTTTTAAAATAATGCGAATTTCGAAAAATCCCTTTAAGGAAATATTTTCGAATATTCAAACTCTGGAAATGAGAAAAAAAAAATTGTTTTTTTTTTTAGACTAGAATACTGCCTTAAGTGGAAATAAGTTTCATATTTGTTTTATTATATGTATTATTGTAATGGAATACCACCATTGTCAGTTTCCAAAATAAAAATATTAAAAAGTTCAATTTCAGTTTCGGGTCGTAATGGCACGAAGAACCGAGGAAGGATAGTACGTGCCTTGTGCGTGAGATGATAACAGAACGGAACACTGACCATGTTGTTGAGTATGACGACGCGGGACTCCTTGGTGCGCATGAGGCGCTGCATGACGAGGTGGCGCGCGCTCTGCCCCTTGATGCTCATGTGCTCCTGCTGCTGCAGGGTCTGCGGCTCCCCGCCCGCCAGGAGTTTGCGCTGAAGCTGCTCCTGTTGGTGCTGCCTGGCCACCTCCATCCTTCTGGAACATTTGGGAACATACAGGACTATTGCACACAGACTAAGACAAATTAAACGCCCACCCACTGCATCATTCCTTACTGTGCAATGCAGCAGTGCATAACACGTGATACAAGTGGACTTGTCTACAATTCTACCCGTTCCCACATAGGAGGCTCTGAGGAAAATAATTCCCCTCAGGGGACGTCATCTTTGGAGATGCTGTGTGGAGGGTCTTTTAAGGAAAGGAAAAAGAGTAAGTTCTGGGAAGGAAGAGGGTATTAGGGGTGGATAGGAATCTGTGGGTCAGTACGACCAGGAGTAACGGACGTATGAATCCATCCCTCCCACGAGGTGCAAGGCAATGTTCCGAGAGAGTGCGGCTGGAGGGGTCAAAGGGACTCCCTCAACCGTTCTCTCCCAATCTGCCCTGCCACGCAGCTAGTGGGCAGACGCATCCATCGCCAAGACCCGGACAAACCTCACCTGCCAGCGGGTGTGCCCGGGTGGCTAGCTAGGACCAAACGCAGCAAACCACTCGGCGAGACATACGGCAGAGGTGTTGGTTATCCAACCCTCCACACAGCATCCCCAAAGATGACATAGGCCTGGACAGAAATTATTTTTCTCAGGGCCTACATTTTAAAATACAGTAAACAGCTACTAGAAATCCCATAGTAACTTTTTTTTTTCAAATTTAAGATAAGGTTTAAGATTGTAAGATTTAAGATTTGCTAGTTTCCCGCTAGTTCCTGGACACCATGTATTATGCATATTGATTATTTGTTTTTTTTCTAATTCTAGGGTCCGTATCAGTTGTGGGTTTGGTTTTTAGTGATTGGCGTACCTCATGGCGTCCACATTCCCGTTGTGCTGCGCAACTGTCGGTGGGGCCTGCTGTTGGACTTGTAGGGGGGCGGGGGGCATCAGTGTGGGGGGAGGCAGCGCGGGGGGAGTGGCAACAGGCAGCAGGGGTGGCGCTGCCAGCGTGGGGCTCTGAAATTGTTAATAAAATACATATATTTCTTTCACTGCCTTTAAATAACACATCTAGTCAATCCTGCTTGATTGGGCCAAGAAACCAATAAAAAAAATTCAACCCAAGTGGTTCGCTAGGTTTGGTGAGGGTGGGTCTTGGCGGTGGGTGCTTCTGCCCACCAGCTGCATTGAGGAAGACATTTTGACCTCTCCGGCAGGACTCTTTCGGAACATCGCTTGCACCGCGGTGGGAGGGATGGATTCGTACATCCGTCACTCCAGATTCCTACGCATCTTCCCAGAATCTCACCTCCTTCTTTTTCTCAAAAGACTCACCACACAGCATCCCCAAAGACGATATAGGCCCTAAGAGCTAATGCTAAAAAAAAAAATCTGGGACACCATTACATTTAATTGCGACAAATTCCGATCTGAAGTTGATGTAAAATGAGTCTCTTAGTCGCTAAGATCATCCGGTTGATTAGTCAGACATCTTGTGACCGGTCAGTGGTTGAGTGGGAATCGTGTTTGGGTCCCACCCGGGTGTCGTGTGTTCGATTCCTCGGCTGGCTGAGTCCTCCATCACAACACAAGCAACATTTTCGGCTTACTGTGACGGTAGCAGGAGATTTTCAAACATTGTTGGGTTGTTCGTCTTTCTTTAAAAAAAAATCTCAAAAAAATCGAAATTTGAGTTGATATGTAAAAATGTACATTGTCTGGTACAATACATGCACAAAAACCTGTTGTGAATTAAACTAAATGTTGATGTTTTCTGGGTCACTAGTAGGATATCTCAAAATGTACCACGCTATGTATCAGACTGTTATGCCTCCCGGAGATATTTTATAGCACAACACACAGACACATATAAAATTATTTGACGTATGATGAACTTGAGAACACTCCTCAACACACCCTGCACGGGGATGCCATAGTCTCACTGGCTCCAGACAGTTAGAAGCGGTTGGGACTCTTATGCAGTATATAAATAAATAAAACAAAGTAAAAGTTACCGGCAACGCAATCCCAGGAGGTGGTATGACGGGGGCCATAGATGGCAGGGCTCCAAGGGGACCTGAAATATTAAATAATATATATTTTACAAAATACATATTATATTTTAGGTCATCATTGGTCACGTATATCTCGTCAGAAAAGAGGAGCTCTTGTGCCTGATAAGGGAGCCACGATTCTTACTTAGGTTGTACGTTATAATATGTTTTGTAGTCTGTCAACCCCAATTTAACTGTGAAATATTATTTTAAAGCGCAATGACACTGAATATATAGAACGCTGTAAATCACATTTAAAATTTTTTTTTTTTTTCTTAACCGGTTGCTTGCCGATTAAACTCTAAAAAATATTTTTTGAAATGCGATTTTAAACCTTAATTATAAAGAAAACGTATGAAGGGTTAGGTCAGAATGGCTTGGGGCATTCTTGTTCTTAAGGTACAGAATGCTTTGAACACATCTATGGAATGAGAATAATTTCTATGAATTCTTTATGGATTTCTTGCCGAGCTTTTTTCGGAGCATTTCATTTGACAGTTTGGTTGCATCATTCTCATAAAAAAGATCGTAAACATACAAATTCGTCAAATAAACGCAAGTAATGTTGTTTTTAGGCATAGTTTATTGTTCAAGAAATGTGTTTCGGTAAATATTACATAAGATAGAGGGATCAGGCAGAGGGATCAAGTGTTCGAGGGATCAAGTGTTTGAGGGATCAAGTGTTAGAGGGATCAGTGTACGAGGATCAAGTGTTTGAGGGATCGAGTGTTCGAGGGATCAAGTGTTTAGGGGATCAAATGTCCGGGGGATCAATTATTTTTTTATTAAATATGAATTGTTTCTGAATTATTACTTATTTGTATCCAATGATAACCTATAAAATAAACCCACAAAATATTACGTCAAAGTCAAAACATAGCGAAATTTACAAGTTTCCTCCAGTGGCACGGGACGAGTTAAAGAGAAAAAAAAATAAAATCGAAGAAGCTCTCTTGTTAAGGTACTTCATTTAAATTAACATAAATTTGAATTTAACATTAGGTAGAAAGGAAGAATTACTAATGGTGAGTTTAGTTACACTACTTTTAGATCTGAATGAGTTAAATATATTCAGATCTTAAATATTTATTTATTAAAAGAAGTTTATACAATGAACAAAAAAAAAAGTGTTAATTCATCCGCCATGCTAGGGATGTCCCTGTGTTATGGCGGATGAAGTTTACAGATTGGGTAGGTACGGTGTACAGTCATTAACTTATGCAATTCATTTAAGTAGTTTAAGTTACAAGATGTATTAATTATATTACAATTCAATTAAAATAGCAAGTTTAACACATCATCGTTAGTGAATGTAAGGATCCATTTTGATAATTTTTTTTTAAAGATATGGGGTTGGGTTTCGGATTTTAGGTTCTCGGGAAGAAGGTTAAACATTTTAGGAGCTAGGTACATGAAATGTCTTTGAGCTGATGTGGTGCGTAGTGTAGGAACATTGTAGTGTTGTTTGGTTATTGTTCTGGTGGTGTAACTGTGATGTAAGAGAGTTTTTTTCTTGTATTTGAACATGAAATGTGTTAGTGTAAATTTTAGATGAAGTTGCCGTATGTTTAAGACATTATATTCTGTGAACAGTCTATTGGAGGAATATCTTGTTGGTCGCTTGTTGATAGCACGTAAAATCGTTTTTTGGGCTTTTTGCAGAGGATCAATAAAATTAAGAGCACAGCCGCCCCAAATTATGATGCCATATGCTAACTGGGATTGGCAGAGAGCATAGTAAACCGTTTTTAGTGCTATAGGAGTAAGTATATTTCTTAGAGTTCGAAAAACATAAGAGAGCTTGCGAATTCGGGGAGTTAGACTGGCTAAGTGCTGATCCCAACGAAGATGGTGATCAATTAGGACCCCCAGGTATTTTATATGAGACACTTTTTCCAAATTTGGGCAAAATATAGAGACACGATCTAAAGCCCGGGCAACGCTAGGTACTTAAGCTAGTATTAAATAAATGTAAGCAATTTCTAAACTGTCCTTTATATTTTATTACAATATCGTTATTCTTCATTACGTTAACAATTTTAATTTTGAGATCAGTGGGTATCTATTGCAATGAAAATTTTTTTTTTTTTCACTTTTATGCCTTTTTAATTTTTTACAAAAATGTAGGCTACACAGCTTTACATTTCCACCATAAAGGTGTGAATTTTAATTATTTTGTGATTAACTTTTAGATTTGAATATAAAGCGTGGTGTTTTCTCTTTCTAACACCATTTAGATCATATTTCTAACCATGATAGTAAGGGAGACAACGATTTCTATGAGACGTATTTGCATTGTTGCCGAAAGCGAGCAAATTAGCCTGAGGGGTTAACAATATTTTTATTAAATCACAGAAAGGTATTTAAGACCGGGTTGTTTCAGCCTCCGCTCTCGGCCCATCAGCGTTTGATCAAATAGATTTTTTTTCTACATGGGTTAAATAAAAATTCAATGTTTTCAGTCAACTAGAATAGTGAATTCTTACCTGGTATTACAGTAGTGGGTGGTGGTGGAATTCCCCCGCCGAGGGACATTGGAGTGACTAGGGCTGGAAGGGCAGGTACGGGTAGTCCCATGATAGGGTGACCCACCCCCAAACTGGTTAGACCTGCATCAAACATAATAATCAATTCATTAATTATTTAAAATTGAAACTATTCAATTCACTTGATCGTGCCACTCGTTTCTCGGGCATCCCGACTTCTTGCATCATTCACTTTAGTGTCATATATATATATTTTCGTGGCATTGATGAATTATCATGTGGAGAGCCATTACTGTGTTTTATTTTACATTAGGTCCACACAAGAGGCCCTGAGGAAAATAATTTCCCTTAGTTAACTTAGTTGATGCTGTGAGGAGGGTCTTTTTTAAGCAAAAGAAGAAGAGTATAGTACAGATTCTGCAGATACTATATTAAATAAAAATAATATTTGGATAATTTGAATAATGCAGTTTATGTGAAAAATCACCTCGAGTGCGCTGAAGTACACAGCTCGTCACTTCAGTTGCAGCGTTCTAACTTCACTTTAACTTTTCTGAGTTAACCTGCCCCTTGCCGTTCGTCCGCCGGCGTACCATCGGCGCAGGCCAAAATAATCACTAAAAAATAATTTTGTTATGCGATTTTAACCCTTATGTATGAAGAAAACGTGTGAAGAAGGTCAGAATCGCTTGGGGCATTCTTGTTCATAAGGTATAAGATACCGTGAACCCACCTAGACAAGCGATATATTTTCTTTGAAATTGTTTATGACACGGCCTGGAACTTTTTCCCGCCGCTCGGCTGTCAAAATGGCGGCTGTCAAGTCTCGCGTCGCGTTCGATGAAATGATCGTAAAACGTATAAATTCATCGAATAAACGCAAGTAATATTGTTCTTATGTATAGTTTAGTATTCAAGGTATGTGTTTCAGTAAAAATTACATAAGATAGCATAAAATTAACCTGCAAAATATTACGTTAAAGTTGACATTTTTTCGTTTTTTCCTGGCATTTGAGGGGTTAAATAGTATTAATAAGTGCTCTACATATTTTTCTTTAAAATATGTTCAATTAAAATGCCTTACACAAGATTCAACTTCAAAATCAGAAATCGGTAAATAGAAAATGAGAATTTGTCTTTGCAAACTTTGAAACCTTAGAAC
Organism: Glyphotaelius pellucidus; assembly: GCA_936435175.1. Lineage (NCBI taxonomy): Eukaryota > Metazoa > Arthropoda > Insecta > Trichoptera > Limnephilidae > Glyphotaelius > Glyphotaelius pellucidus. Next base: position 8,904,906 of record OW386563.1, on the reverse strand, counting down.
ATGGTAAGGTGAAGTTAGAACCCTGTACAACCAAAGTGACGAACTACATTGAGCCTCGAAATAAATAAGGCTTGACTTTAGAATTTCTTCATACAAGTATCTAAAGAAATACAACAGATGGTACTGAAAATTATTTTGGTTGAATAAATAAGCAAAAGAAATGGTTTTGCATTCAAAGAGATTTCTTTTTGAAAAAATTGAAATTCGAAAAGATTCTTTTTTGAAAAAATTTTCAGTACGAGTCTTGTCCAGGTGAGGTGACGAGCTGCTGACAGCGTTCAGTAATTGGCATTTGGGAAAACTTACCGAGTGCAGCGGCGCTCGTGACCACGGGCTCCATGGCCTGTATTTTGGCCGTGGCGGTCGCGGCTGCTACGGCCGCAGCTAAAAATTAAACAAACACCGTCAATTGTCACACTCATTTAATTTTACACACACCAACTGTTAAAATCAATAACCAACTACTGTTGCCCTGTTCTTGTTCTTAATTTTGTTTATCCACTGGAGCGATTATGGTCGAAAAATGGACCACTTTTATTTTTCTGCGATTGATAGCGGTCCAAAATTGGACTACATTTTCCTACCATTCGTAAAACATTTATTGTAATTATTTAAAACATTTCCATGGCCAGCCATTTATTTTAAAGCGAAGCTATTGAAATGATTTTTCTATTACGACCATAGATGTCGCAAATCCGAACTTGGTAGACTATTTTAGAACGATGTTAAAAATACATTTTTTAAATATTTTATTCCCGCTGAATTTTTGATCAGCCGTTTACAGTTAAAATGAAGTCCTTTTTCCATAGATATGCACATTTCATTATCAAGTATATATACCACAGACAACATACAGAAATCAAAAATATTCTATGTTGACCCGAATAAGTACCCCCTCGCAGCGGTTTCAAAGTAAAAAAAACACGCAGGATTCAAGCGGTTATAAACTTTACGATTTTTTAATATTTTTTTTATAAATCCTACAAATATGAGATAAACGGTAAAATACAGGTTAATTCATTGGCTATATAGCACTATAATAAGTTTTTAGGTCTCCGTGTTAAAATTGGAAGGTATGATTTTAACGTTGGCGAAAAATTTAAAAAATAATCTTCTGGGAAATCTCGAGCAATCGAGGCAAATTTATTTATTTCGCGTGATTGCTTCAATGGTTATAATTTTTAAAATTAAGATAACTTCTGGCTTAAGGCAGACTTCTATTTGTTAAACATCTAGGTCTAAATTATTTATGATATTGTGAAAAATAATAATAAATATTTGAGTGACAGCAGGGTTAAGTTACCTAGAGCCACGGCATTGCTGGCCACGGCGTCCATGGCTTGGATCTTGGCGGTGGCGGCTGCCGCAGCGACTGCGGCCGCCGTGGGCATCATGGAGTTGGTGGCAGGACCCATCAGTGCGTTTGGCGGTGTTATGGCACGACCCACTCTGCAATGAACAATCCACAAGAGTGGATTCATTATTTAAGTGACGAGAAGTAATAAGTGACAAGTCACAGGTCGCAAGTGATGAGTGGCAAGTGGCAAGTGGCAAGAGTAATAAGTGATGTAAGTTATAAATAACAAACTATAAGAATAGGTGATAAGTGAAAAATGACAGGTGACTAATGACAAGTGACAAGTGAAGAGTATGGCAAGTGACAAGTGATAAATGAAGAATAAGACAAGTGACAAGTGAAGAGTATGGCAAGTGACAAGTGATAAATGAAGAATAAGACAAGTGACAAGTGAAAAGTATGTCAAGTGAAGATATTGATAAGTGACAAGGGAAGAATATGACAAGTGACGAGGGAAAAATATGACAAGTGACAAGGGAAAAATATGTTAGGTGACAAGTGGAGAGTATGGCAAGTGACAAGTGATAAATGAAGAATAAGACAAGTGACAAGTGAAAAGTATGTCAAGTGAAGATATTGATTGACAAGTGACAAGGGAATAATATGACAAGTGACAAGGGAAAAATATGTTAGGTGACAAGTTGAGAGTATGGCAAGTGAAAAATGACTATTGATAGGTGGCAAGTGACAAGTGACACATGGTTTGTGACAAGTGGCAAGTGACAAGTAAGAAATGAAGAATGCGATAAGTGTTAAGTGAAGCCTACCTCAGATATTGTCCTCCCAGATCAAACAGGTTCATGCTGGCGATGGCCTCCAGCGCCGACTGCAGGGTCTCATACTCGATGAAGCCGTAGCCTTTGTGCTTGTGCGCGGATGCTCCATATGCCAACTTGCAGTATGTGATTGGCCCAAACGCCTCAAATACGCTAAGGAAACAAAAACATACTAATTAGCAGTTATAAACATGGGAGCGGCAATATCATTAATTGTAACAATATATTGTCCAGTTGATTGTCAGACATCTCCGAAAAATCTAAGTTTGAGTTGAATAGGCAGTTATATGTAAAAGTGTACCCTCTATCTGGTACAATACTCAGATTACGCATAAACACCACCAAATCAATTATAAAGCACAGAAACTTGTAGTGAATTAAACTAAATGTTTCAAAATGTCAAACCGCTATGCCTGCCGGTGTTATTTTGTTATATGTTATACGACCACCACAACACGGGCATGTGCCTAGCATGGTGGTCGAAAAATTCTAAAATTTATGTAACCAACAATTCAATGAATAAAGAAAACTTTAAAAAAAACTTAAAAATGTTATTTTATAGTTTATATATTTTATTAACCTTTTAAATGCTTTGGAGCAAACGGGTAAATTTTGCAATTTTTTTAGTTTTACGTAATATTTTGTGGGTTTATTTTATGTTATCTTATGTAATATTTACCGAAACACATTCCTTGAACAATAAACTATGTCTAAAAACAACATTACTTGCGTTTATTCAATGAATTTATACGTTTTACGATCTTTTTCACGACAACGGCGCAAGCCAACCTGACAGTTCAAAGGTGGGAAAAATTCTTGGCCGGAGATCATAAACAATTCCACAGAAATTATTCGGCTGTGCTAGATGGGTACACGGTATCTTATACCTTATAAACAAGAATGCCCCAAGCGATTCTGACCTTATCCTTCATATGTTTTCTTTATAATTAAGGTTTAAAATCGCATTTCAAAAAATATTTTTTAGAGTTTAATTTGGCTCGCATCTGGCGCGTGCGGGCTTATAATCGGCAAGGGACGGGTTAAAACACAAAACATAGACGTGTGTAAATAATATTTGAATTGTGGTGGGCACCACCACCATCAATTATAATGCAAAGAAACTGTAGCAAATAGTAGTCAACTGTAGTAAGTATGTTGTCATTTATTTTTAAATATTCATAGACTAGCTTTACACTCGTAAGTAAAATTTACGACTTACCGTAAGTTTTTGACAAGTTACTCACAGAAAGATTTACATATGCATCCGACATGCGGTAATTAATGCTCACGGCAGTTGTTCGGAAGTTTTTCCTGTGTAAATACTCATTTTTCTTCTGTAATTTTATTTGCGGTAAGATGGCTTCCTGTCAACAACGATCTGCTACTATCAAATTGCCGTAATTTTGTCAATAAAAAGGTCCAAATAAAAAATACAAAAAGGTCCAAATAAAGTGTTGAAATAGAATTTGGCTTTAATTAAACAATTCTCCACAATTATGCTATCAAAGGCGGAAATTGATGGAGTTCTTTCATTTTATCCGAATGACAGCTACCTGACAGCAACCGACTTCGAATTCAAATATGTAATGTTAACAGGTCCTATAGGTGCGCGCCCTATAGCCGAATAAAAAATAAAAAATAAATTTTTTTGATATGCAATTTTAAACCTTATGTATAAAGAAAATGTATGAAGAACAAGGTCAGAATCGCTTGGGGCATTCTTGTTCTTGACGTAACAGATATAAGGAACACTTCTAGCCACTCAAATAATTGTCTTTGGACATTTCAATGACTTTGGAAATGAGCATTTCTACCACGATTCGAACTGTCAAACTTTGAGCGTCGCGTGTCATAAAAAGATCGATAAACCTATCAATTTGTCAAATAAACGCAAGTAAAAGTGTTTGTAGGTGTAGTTCATTGTTAAAGGAACGTATTTCGGTAAATATTATATACCATAGCATAAAATTAACCGACAAAATTTACGTCAAAAGTCAAAACATCGCAAAATTTTCGAGTTTCATCCGTAAAACCCCGAGGCATTCAACCGGTTAAAAACAGAAAAATTGAGATTAGAAAGGATTGGACCGATAATTGAATAGAAGGTTCAACTCATTTTCATTTTTCAAAGTTCATTTTCAGAAAACTTAAATAAGAATAAATAAATAATAGTTTTATAGTAAAAAAAATCCTACGAAAACAAATGTCTTTTAATTTTTGACATCTGGCAACGTTGCATTTTGGTACCATTTCTTGCGGCAAGTCCCTCAAATTATCAAATTGATTTTATAAGCTGTGAGAAGGCTGGAAGTTCGCGCGGATGCGATAAGACCTGCCAAAAAACTTGCGAAAGAACAACTTCTGTAACTTGATATAAATTACGTTACGTGACTTTTGGTGTCGTTTACATTGGTAATTTGGCGATAAATCAACTGTGAGTAATTTACGGGCAAAAACATACAAGTGTAAAGGCAGCCATACAAATGTTTTATAGAAATAAAGCTGTCGTGGTTTTCAAATTTAATTTTTGCGTGGCACACACCAAAAATTAATGCAGTGCGTTCTTTCACATAATTTTGAGACTGACCACATTAACCAATGCTGTGCCGCAGACGCGCCGGCGCGCGCGGAACAAAATTAAAAAAAGAATAATTTTAGAATGCGATTTTAATCCTTATGTTTAAAGAAAATGTATGAAGGACAAGATCAGAATTGTTTGGGGCATTCTTGTTCTTGACGTAACAGATATCATAAACACACCTAGCCACTCGGAATAAATTTTATTAAATTTGTCCATGACATTTTTCCCGCGATTCGAGCTGTCAAACTGTGAGCGTCGCGGGTCATGAAAAGATCGATAAACCTATCAATCTGTCAAATGAACGCAAGTAATGTTGTTTTTATGCATTAGTTTATTGTTCATGGAATGTGTTTCGGTATATATAATATACGATAGCATAAAATAAACCCACAAAATATTAGGTATGTTTTTAGGTTTTCACGGCCAAAAAGTATTTTTGTTATTGTTTTTGGGGTGTTATGCCGTGTTTCGCTACCTCCTTCTTTAGCCAACGTTTCGGACAGCGTTACAGTGTCCATCATCAGGGCAGATGAGTAAATGATATTGGTGAGAGTGTTTACTTATGTGTGTCGAAGCGATACCGTGCTGCCAGCTCCATTTCTCTACGAGCTGGTGTAAGAAAAAATTCAGCATGGTTTTTTGCGTTTAGCTTTGGTGTAGCCGTCAATTACTGGATACCAAGAACTATTGAGCTTAGCTCCGTCGTCTCTGTTAATATTGATGGGGTTTTTATCGGAACACTTTCGTGCTTGTAAACTTGGCCACCCTGACAAATCGGCAATCGCCGAGCACTTAATCGAAACCGGCCATTACTTTGGATTTGTTCCTGAAGTCCTGGGAAGACCCAAAACTTACAGAGCACGCCTAATTACGGAGGCAATTGAAATCCATAAAAACCCCATCAATATTAACAGAGACGACGGAGCTAAGCTCAATAGTTCTTGGTATCCAGTAATTTGATGGCTACACCAAAGCTAAACGCAAAAAACCATGCTGAATTTTTTCTAACACCAGCTCGTAGAGAAATGGAGCTGGCAGCACGGTATCGCTTCGACACACATAAGTAAACACTCTCACCAATATCATTTACTCATCTGCCCTGATGATGGACACTGTAACGCTGTCCGAAACGTTGGCTAAAGAAGGAGGTAGCGAAACACGGCATAACACCCCAAAAACAATAACAAAAACACAAAATATTACATCAAAGTCAAAACTTTGCGAAATTTACGGGTTTCCTCCAGTGGCATATGACAAGTTAATAATTATTGCTTTGGCAAAAGCACTCTTGAAACAGCGCATGGTCCTATTTAATATCCTTGTTAAATTGAGTGACTATTAAAATTTTCATTTAGCTCACGATTTAACTTTCAGTTGAAACAGACGGCATCTAGAAACGCAAAGTTATTTTTCCATGGGGAATATTATAAGGGAAAATTGTGCAGAGGCCTCAGATCTTATCAGCTATATTGTGTCCGCCACTGTTGGGCGTTGCGGAGATCTGCCGTGAGGCGTCTCACGCAGTGCCACTACTCGGAGACGTAAACATTGTCATCATTGGCCTCTGCTTACAAAACTACTTGTATATCTGATGCCAAAAGGGTAACTTGTGGGTAGATGCGTAAATTTGAAATTTTTTTTGCAACGTCTCAGTGGTTATAAGTCTGACTTAAGTGGTCAGCCTTACTTAAATGGTCCAAGCACTCAGTCTCACGTGGTTAGTCTTTTGTTAGCAGTCAGGCGTCTCAAATAACTGATCAGCTTCCCTTAACTCGTCAAATGCCAAGGGAGAAAACCCGTAAATTTCACAAAGTTTTGACTTTGACGTAATATTTTGTGGGTTTATTTTGTGCTATCGTATATTATATTTACCGAAACACATTCCTTGAACAATAAACTATGCATAAAAACAACATTACTTGCGTTATTTGACAAATTGATAGGTTTATCAATCTTTTCATGACCCACAACGCTCACAGTTTGTTAGCTCGAATCGCGAGAAAAATGAAGGTCCGATGTCATGGATAAATTTAATAAAATTTATTCCGAGTGGCTAGGTGGCTCTTCAAGACCAATGATCATTCCTTCCTCTCCTCAAAAAGACACTCCACACAGCATCCCAGATGACATAGACCCTCAGAGAAATTATTTAATTTTCCTCAGGGCCTCCTGTGTGGAGTTAATGTAAAAAAAGGCATGTTTTTTGTCTTTTTTAGACCATATTTTTTTATTGCCCACGCCCTCACTGTACCATCTCAACGCCCCCTAGTTTTCTCAGGGTCTTCTACTGCCCCCTTGAAAGTATCAAACGCCCACAAGGGGGTGTTATAGCCCACGTTGAGAACCTGTGATCTAAATGATGATAGAAAGAGAAAACACTCCACGCTTTGTATTCAAACCACAGAAAATTTTTATGTACACCTTTATGAAACCAAAGTTTCCGCCCGCAATTTGAAAAAAAAAATTGTGAGACTTGGTGAACTTTTTATTGTATATTTCAAATACAAAAACCTAAAAGGTAATTTTATCTAGTTTCTAAAGTAGTATTTTTTACAACTGGATAATTATACGGTGATCGTAAGGTTTTATTAGTGGAACCTAGGTAGTTAATCATTGGTAACTGACCTTTTGATGTCATCCTCGGTGAGGTCAGCGTGAATGCTGGCGATGTAGATCCTGTTGTAGCTCTTGGCCTCCTCCTGGATCTCATCAATGACTGCTTGCGCCTGAGGCATGTTGGAAGGCCTCCCGACCACCTTTATGTTCCTGGAAACACATCACATTCACTTTACTTAAAAATAAAACATAAGGCATATCAACCAAAAAATCAGCCTCGGATCTTCTCGGGCGGCAGTTTAAGGGGGCGCCAAAATCGTAATTTGTATGTTTGTTTGAAAAAAAAACTTGATTCACAAAGTGCCTCACATCCGGCGCACATTGTTTTATCGATTTTTAAAATGCCCAGTTGGTTTTTAACTCGTCCCGTGTTTTGACTAGGATGTAATATTTTGTGGGTTTGTTTTATGCTATCTTATGTAATATTTACCGAAACACATTCCTTGAACAATAAACTATGCCTAAAAACAAAATTACTTGCGTTTATTTGACGAATTAGTATGTTTACAATCTTTTTTACGAGAATGATACAACCAAACTGTCAGATGAAATGCTTGGAAAAAAACTCGGCCAGAAATCCATAAAGAATTCATAGAAATTATTCTCATTCCACAAATGTGTTCAAAGCATTCTATACCTTAAGAACAAGAATGCCCCAAGAGATTCTGACCTTATCCTTCATACGTTTTCTTTATAATTAAGGTTTAAAATCGCATTTCAAAAATTATTTTATAGAGTTTAATTTGGCTCGCGCCGTGGCGTACTTGGCAAGCAATGAGTTAAACACATACTTAGTTGATTTATGAATGTATCCTAAGTCAAGTTTGAATGCAAGCATAGTGTACGTGATGTCTCTGCCAGGGGAATCCCCATCGCATTTAGGGGCTACACGAGCTGAGCCGAATAAGCCCGAGTTTAAGGGGGGCGCCACTATTTAGTTTCTGGTCCGGTTTGAAAAAGTCGTAGACCCGGGGCTGATGTACTTATATGCATAAAAATAAAATAATAATAAATTATTAAGAATTGATAAATGAAGACAGATTGACTGACCTGCCACCGATCATGACCCCGTTCATTTGCTCCAATGACAGCTGTGCAGCCTCCGGTATTTCATACTCCACGAAGGCGAATCCCTTGTGCTTCTGCGTGACGGGATCCCACGACATGTTGATTGACTTGATCGGACCAAACGGCAGGAAGGACTGGCGGATTGTATCCTCCTTCAGTTCAAAGGAGATGCTACCAACGTACACCCTGAACAAAAACACAAAACCATAATAATAACCGCTCGAGCGATGGCGCTTTTAAAAAAATATATGCCTTGTGATGGACGTTTCCGGGAGTCCGGTTTTGGATTCGCTCATTCCAAAAACCATACCTCTGAATATTAACCGATATATGTATCTTTGAAAATAATATGTACATTGAAACGGATTGACTCTACTAAAGAGCTGACTAAACTACTCTACTAAAATTGTGGTGTTCGGATGCGTTTAGTTACTAATACACTCGCCACTTGACTAAACTACTTGCCCAATGCGAACGGCTCTTTAAAGTTAGTATTGGGTCATTTAGTGACATTTTATGCTTGAACAATGTACAGATTTTATAACATTAAAAAAATATTATTTTCATTTTGGTATGAATAATAAAAAATAAAGAACAATTTGTGCATCTCCAGTGTTAACACATTGTAATCTGATCACGTATTAATACGTGTTTAGCAAATTAATGCTAGAGAGCGGAACACGTATTTATACGTTTTTGATAGATTGTTAGTGGAGCGCGGGTCACGTTAAAATGCGGGTTCCAATATACTTGAGTTTTCGCTATATAGCGTCTGTAGGGTTGTAGCCATGCAGGTAAAAACCTTTTGAGAACAATAGATGGGGTGTACGGTAAGTACCGAGGTAGTGTAAATATTAATTTTTTCATAACTTTCCTGCTTTATGTGAAATTCTGCACTAGTTTAACGATAAAGAATACATTTCTAAATATAATAAAATAAAATAAAATAAAATAAATAATTTGCAAAAAGAATTATTGAAATCAAACAAATATTTTTGAAGTTATCGCAATTTTTCTAGAGGTCTACGTTAGTGCGAAATTACGCGAAAAATCACCCGTTACCAGCACGATACGCGGCCGAAAACTGCCCGATCACAATGTGTTAAGTTTTCTTTTGATAAAATATTCTTCCACAATAGGCAAGGAGATAGGAAGAATTGTATCACATATACAATATCTTTACATATAAAAATCTTGCGTCACAATATTTGTATGAGGTAAACTTCAAAACTACTTAACCGATTTTGATGAAATTTGGCTTACTGTGTGTAATTTGGTTCAACTTAAAAGATATGATAGATTTTATTTCGATTATTGACCTCAATATTTATTATTGCGAATTAAATGTTTGTTACAGGACAACACTTTATAATTACTTGTAAGTTCAATTTGGGAGGCGGGAATGGGTACGCCGCCCCGGGAACCTTTATCGGATAATCAACACCTCTGTCATAGGTCACCCCAAGTTGTTCGCTACGTTTGGTTACCTAGCAGGGGTGCCCGGGTTCATGGGGTGAGGTTTGTGTAGGTCTTGGAGGCGGATCACCAGGACAAGCTAAACCCCAGATTCCTACCCACCCCTTAAACCCTTTTCCTTCCCAGAACTCTCCTCTTCTTCCTTTCCTTAAAAAAACCCTCCACCCAGCATCCCCAAAGATGACATGGGCCCCGAGGGAAATTATTTTCCTCAGGGCCTCCTGTGTGGAGCTCATGTAAAATAAAAATAAAAGTTCCATAAGTTTCTAACAGACGGCGGTGTGAGTTAATTTATCGACACACTTGGTTATCTAGGTTGGGTAAGCATCCAGTAGATGGCGTTGTGTTACGGTTTCACATCAGTCTACTAAACTAATGAGCTACAGCATTGCATGGCCGGGTCAGCTAGTACATTTATGTTTTATAAATATCACGGAAATTTGAAATATTGTAAAGGACAATAAATCCAAAAATGAGAAAAAATGTAATTTTCACCATTTTTTTTTTCATGTATTATGTACAGCGGGCACCCTTGGTTTGTTGGATAGGTTAGGTTAGGTTGGCGAGTGTACCTGCACATGAGGGCGAGCGCCTGCTGGCGCTGCACCTGCGTGCGTTGGCTGGCCATCTGCTGCTGCTGGTGCGCGAGGGTCTGCTTCATGAGCACCATCTTGATGCTTTGCTCCATGGCGTACTTCTTGGCGCGCGCCACGCAGTCCGCCTGCTCGGCGCCTAGCCGCGGCAGGGACCCGCCCAGGATGGCCGGCAGCGTGGCGCACTTGGCTCCTGGACCTGTACAACAGACGCAACATATCGATTAAATGATCTAATTATACTTAAATTTTCACTGACTATATCCAAGCATCCTAGACAAAATTCTAAAGTATGCATTTGATAGTCCAGAATGCTTGTATTGATTTTTCTTTTCGTGCCCTGTCCGTTCAACGGACTACCGTTGGCCATCATGTTAGCTACGCGGACTCTGTTTACTGCGGACCGGAACAGCTCTAATATTTGATGTAATATTTTGTGGGTTTATTTTGTGCTATCGTTTGTTATATTTACCTTAACACAATCCTTGAACAATAAACTATGCATAAAAACAACATTGCTTGCGTTTATTTGATAAATTGATAGATTTTTTCAATCTTTTTCACGACAACGGCGCAAGCCAATCTGACAGTTCAATAACACTGACCACTGACAATACTGACATTAGACACGGGACTTGAGACAGAAAATGTGTGAAAGAGATGAAAGTAGCGCGGCGTTGCCGGTTATTTAACCCCTACACTGTGGACAGTGACGGAGTGTGGAAATTTTTTGTTTTTTGTTTTTAATAGAAAAAAAATGTTACCGGACGGCAAAGTGCACATAACATTTTTTACTACAAGTGTGCTAAAGAGTAACTGGTTAAAGTTTGTCGGGTACGTGCCGATACACCCTGTATATATAAAAATCAATTGCTGTTTGTTTGTCTCGCTAAAACTGGAGAACGGCTGGGCTGATTTAGCTGATTTTGGTTTTGAAATGTTTGTCGTAGTCCAGGGAAGGTTTAAACAGTGAGAAAATATGGGAAAATTATGAGGGAGATAGTAAAAACAATTTTTCCAATATTAGTTTAAAAACTGAATTTACCGGGGTTGAATGTATGGAATGCATGAGGGGGGAGGGGGGAGGGGAACTTGGGAGGGGGATTCATGGGACGGGGGAAGAGGGAAGTGGAGTGGGGAGAGGGAAGGTGGAGGAGACGGAGTGGGAACACAAGAGGGGAAGGGGACGCGGGAGAGGAAGGGGAGGCGGAAGGGGAACGGGACGAATGGGAAAGGACACGCAGGGAGAAACAATTATTTTTTCAAATGGCATAGCAACGCATGCCGGGTACCAGCTAGTCTCTGTTAAATTTATGAATTTCTTTGAAACATTTGGTGTGAGCATTCTTGACAAAAGCACCTTTCAAAAAAAAAAAAAAAGAGAAATAATAAAAAAATGACAAAAATAATTTGTCACAGTGGGCAAGGGGCCTTAACAACTCAGGTACACCTAATACGTCATTACATATTTCAAGCCGCGTTGTAGGTAGCTTGTTTTCAAGCTAATAGGTCCAAGTGGTTAATGAATAAAATCTATGAACAAGACAATATTAGCGAAACTCTATCGAAAATCTGAAACTAAAAAATCGAAAGAAAAAAAAACGGTTACATCTGGGACTCGAACCCAGGACCTATGACTTGCCGGGTCAGTGCTCCACCAACTGAGCTAATGTGTCCCTATCCGATTCGGTCATATTGTATCATTTTTCGAACAAGAACTACCAACATTATCTTCATTTTCTTAATGCACATTTTTTTTTATTGGCTGAAATAATGGCAGAAATCTAATGTAAAATTTAAAAAAAATATATGTTTAACTTACCCGTGAAGACATCCCCGACCTGCTGCAAGTCGTAAATGGGAGTGGCCAGAAACGTCACGGCGTCTGCACCTAAAACAATCAGACGCGGTTATAGCGAGCGGCAACACAGGCGGCCGGTTCCAGCACACGCACCACATCACAGAGCATGACGGCGGCGCTCTCCCCGCGTACGCACGCTACACTCAATTAAATAAATCAAACTTCTACTTTAAGATTGAGTACTCGAGTAGTCTTTTGAACTCCATACAAAACAGTCGACCCGTAAAATTTTTTGCTCAGGGGTAAAATTTGTTCAAACGCCAGCGGGCTGATAACAGCTGGTTAACGGAGACCGTTCGAATGTCAAAAGATGATTTGAAAAAAAAAAAATTTACATTAACTCCATACACGACACCCTGAGGAAAACAATTTCGCTTGGGATCTGTGATCTTTGGGGATGCTGTGTGGAGTGTCTTTTTAAGGTAAGGAAGGAGAGGAGATTCTGAAAAGGAAAAAGGTGTGAGGGGTGGGTAGGAACCTGGGGGTCAACATGTCCAGGAGTGACGGACGTATGAATCAATTCCTCCCACTGTGGTGCTAGGCAATGGGTCGAGAAACTCCGGCTGGTCAAAAGGACTAATCTTAGCCGGGCTCTCCTGATCCAGCCCGCCATGCAGCAGGTGATCAGAAGAAAATCTGCTTTCAAGAACAGTATTTTATTTTGAAATATCGATTGTCCAGTTGATTAGTCAGACATCTCCAAAAACTAAGTTTTGAGATAACGAGGAAAGTATTCCAAATTTCAAATGTTTGCCAAAAATCAAATATTATTTACATATGCCTGCGTTTTACATATTATTTATGCTATAAAATAACACCGGGAGGCATAACGGTACATTAGTAAGACATTTTGAAATGTCCTACTAGTGACCCAGATAACATCAAAATTTTGTTTAATTCACATTCAAGTTTTAGTGCATTATAATTGATTTGGTGGTGTTTATGAGTAATCTGAGTATTGCACCAGATAGAGAGCAAACGTTTATAAATAACTGCATACTCAACTCAAATATCGATTTTTCTGAAATGTCTGACTAATTAACTGAATTATCGATGTGTTCAAAAACAGCTAATTTATCTGAAAGTAAATAAATTTTCTGCAAAATCTGTATTCTGGCAGTTATTATCCTAAGACAAATACATTGCAAAATGTCAGAGGCTTTAGGGGTTAAAAAAGTTTTCGATAATTGTCAATTCTCAGCCTGTCAGCGTTTGCTCATTGCGACTTTTGATTTCAGAGCCAAGGAGCATATCGCACACTTTAACTATGTCATTAGATCACCAGCTCCAAACAAGTAAGAAATGAAAGAAAAAAAAAAAACAGGAATTTAGCTATAAAGAAATTTAAAAAGATCTGCTGTATACACACTAAAATCGGAAATCAAAATACCAAATTAGTGCGTTTTATGTAGGGGATACACCAAAAAAATAGAAAAATTAACTAAAAATTAAGTTTGAGAGTGCATGCGTAATATGCAACGTATCAACATTGTGTCGGAGAGCGCCGCTGCCGTGCGTAATCATTCGTCTAGTACATTTTTTGCAAAGTTATTCTGCGGCGCTATCCCGCCTCGGTCCTCGTCCCGCCGCACGGCGCCACGCACCGCTCTGCCACCAGCTGCCTACTAACACAAAAGCAAAACGAAGAAGGGATGTGAGTAATTTCAGTCATGTTTTACGCATTGACGTGGAATTGATAAAATGACCGTCACTTATTGAAAAGGCGAATACTCGTCGCTCGGATCAATGATGGAAAATGCTTCTTCTTCGCGCTGGAGTTATAAACCAATAGAAGTGGGTTGTGTAGTAGTGTGTTTTTAAAATATTTGATAGCAATGCCTTTCCAGGTATTCAAATAAGGTAGGGGTAAAAGGTAGAAATAGCCTTCCCACCCAAAGTGTGTTAATTTAGATTTTACTGTGATATTGGGATTTCAAAACAATAGTCAATAAACTATGATGTGAAAAGGTCACAAAATCCCACGTTATAAAATAAATTAACTCGTGACGTGCCACAAAGGAAACGGGTAAATTTCGCGATGTTTTGGCTTTTACGTAATATTTTGTGGGTTTATTTTATGCTATCTTATGTAATATTTACCGAAACACATTTCTTGAATAATAAACTATGCCTAAAAACAACATCACTTGCGTTTATTTGATGAATTCATATGTTTTACAATATTTTTCACAACAACTGCAACTGAACTTTGACAGCTCAAAGCTCCGAAAAAACGCGGCCAGTGATCATAGATAATTCCAGAGAAATTATTCCGGTTCCATAGATGTGTTCAAAGCATTCTATACCTTGAGAACAAGAATGCCCCAAGCGATTCTGACCTTATCCTTCATACGTTTTCTTTATAATTAAGGTTTAAAATCGCATTTCAAAAAATATTTTTTAGAGTATAATTTGGCGCGCGCCGGCGCGTACTCGGCACGCAAAAAAAAATTGCAAAGATCATAGCATGAATTCCACATCAATGCTTTTTTTCTTAATCACATACATACGAAATAATTTCTAACTTATAAATATATACATTTAATTAATTGCAAATTACTTTCCTGATGAAAAAAACTTCATTTTAGCATTTTTCAATCATTCAATAAAATTAAAATTTCAAAACAATGCAGCTTTTACTGCAAAATGTTATCAATTTTTTAACCGGTTTTGCTGAGAACCACAATTTTTCAAATAAATAGTTAAAATTTTTTATCAATTAGCTTTGAAAAATATTTTATAGATGTCACTGATGGTGTTAAATTGATATCTTTACTCTATACTTTGTTTAAAAATTAGCTTCGAAAAATATTGTATAGATGTCACTGATTGTGTTAAATTAATATTTTTTAACTCTAAACAAATTTTATATTTATAATTTTTTCAGTATGTTTAAAAATCTTAAGATTAACAATAAAATTCAATTCCTGAAACAGAAAACAGAGACAGAAAAAGAACATAGTTAAAAGGGCGCATTATTTGACACTGGCTTATTAAAAATTACCTTTTTGTAAATGGTACCATTTTTGTAAAATTTGATATGTCAAAGTCAAATCGTGTAAAAAAAAAATTATGGTGTTTTCACGTCGTCTTTTATAAGATACCTGAGGTGCGTGCGTGGTAAAAATATATAATATGACCGTTTTACAAATGAGAAGATTCTGAAAGAATGCAAGATTGATCTTCACTGGCTCAAGTGTCCCGAAAGAATCCAGTTCAAGCTCTGCTGGATGATATTTAAGTCCCTTAACGGAATGGCTCCGGCTTACTTATCGGAAATGTGTATTCCAGAAAATTCCAATCCTCGACAATTAACCCTCAGGTCAGCAGCAACATCAGCTATCGGAAGGTTGAAGGAACCAAAACGCACACCAGATACTAAATTCGGTGAGCGTGCTTTCGGAGTGTCAGGACCTAAAGCCTGGAATGGACTGCCACACGAGTTAAGAATGATCACAGATTCAGCGGAATTTAGAGCTAAACTCAAAACTCATCTTTTCAGACAGTCTTATCCATAAGTTAAAAAAACCTTTCACCTTCGCCTTCACGGCCCACGACGTTGTAAATAACTAATTGTGTAAAATATAACCAAATTCTTATTTTAATCTTTTGTAAAGGTCATTTTATGAAAATTTCCAGTCCCAGAGAGCTCTAAATTCACTAGTCTTTCAAAATAAATACTAATTCAATTTTGGCATTAATCTTCTTATAAATGTAAAAGCAACAGTGATGGAAGTAGCAAAGGTAAATTCATGCAATGTCCAGTGTTTTCAATATAATGTCCTCCACGTGCAAAGTCGTACCATCCCCAAGCATAAACTTTCTAAAAAAGTGTGTTTATCGGAAGTGACCTGCCAGGTAAGTATGGCTCTGTATCTTTTTGTAAATAATAAAATTAGATAGATTCTAAGAATATTAAAAAAAAAATAAAAAAATTGTAAAGCGCCCTTGAGGTGATTTTTTACAAAAACGGCGCTCTACAAGTTGTCCAATTATTATTATTATTATCAAGTGTAATGACGGCGATTAATAAAGGGACGCTTGGATGATTTGGTTATGTCGAGCGGATGCATGGAGAAAGGAGTGTAAGTAATAATGTAATTCGGGGACGCCAGACGAAGTCATGGCACGATCAAATACTTCAATCGGGTCATGTCATCGAGGGGTAAGGCTCTCGACTAGCAATCAAAAGGTCGCAGATTCAAATCCCGGGGTGAGCTGGTAAATTTTATTAGATTGAATTGTGTCATTTCACAATTTAATCAATTAAAATACTATAAGGAACATTTGTGATACGTTCCAGAGTGGAAGAAGCGAATACCGCGCAAGAGTCCCAACTGCTTCCAACCACTTGAAAACTGTGAGATTATGGCATTCCCAAAAGGGGTACGTTGTGAAGCCGAAGGGAGGGGAAGGAGATGTGGGAGAGGAAGGTAGGGAAGTACCTGGCTATTCAACAAAAACAGCAAAAGCCATTTCAAGCAAAGTTTCAATTCTGAAAGGTAGTCTTACACCAGGGCAATACTGAGAGTATCTTCCAATCTGGAATGTGTCACAAATATACTATAATTATTTTAAATGAATTAATTGTGAAATTACACAAATTTATTTGCGCACGCCGGGATTCAATCCCTCGACCTTCGGATTGCGAGTCAAGAGCCCTACCCCTCGACCATGGAGACCGTCAAAGTATATGCCAAGACCGAGTCGTATGGCGGTCCATCCTCGCTTCCTAACCTTGCAGCAAACGGCGTGATGGTCAGTAAATATAAGATTGATTGAGTCGTTTTGAAAGCATTCAATTTGTAAACATAATTGATTTGTATATGGTATAAAAAGTCGGGGAAGCCAGAAATGATAAAATATTTCAAAAGGGTATTTTTAATTTGCCATTGTCTTTGATTCGACTAATTCTAAAACAAATTGGAAGAAAACCTGAAACAAAAAGCAGAAACAAACAGACAAAATATTAATAACATCTGAAATAGAAAAAAATCGTCAACAATAAATATTATAAATTAATTAATTTATATCTAAAGAGGAGCGGCGGAAGTTCATTCCCGGCGTCACTCGGCGCCGAACCGCAACCCGCTACAATATCCGGACATGACAGAAGTCGCACGCAAAATGCTGAAAACAATAAATAAAATTACGTTTGTCTAGAGGCGGAATCTAAAATTTCGATAGCGATTACTTCAAACGTACTGTTTCCAAAAATACAATGAACACATTAAAATTTTTCCCAATATTTGATTGATAATGACTTTTTTAAAAGCATATATAGCAATTTGGGAGGCGGAAATGGGTACTGCTGTCCCGGAAACCATTTGTTGGATAACCAACACCTCTGCCATAGGTCACCCCAAGAGGTTCGCACAATTGGTGACTTATTCATATATACTTATAGGGGTGCCCGGGTTCATAAGGTGAGGTTTGTCTAAGTCACACTGACCCCCAGATCCCTATCTACCCCTCATATCCTTTCCATTGCCGTAACTACCTCTCCTTCTTTTCCTTAAAAAGACCCTCCACACAGCTTCCCCAGAGATGGCACAGGCCCAAAGGGGAATTATTTTCCTCAGAGATAAAAAAAAAATCACTTCACCTGTTTACAATGACCTTAAAGGACGGTTATTTCAAATTCTCATTTGTGACTCATACATATGAGTCACGTATAGGTGACGCCCGTCTTTTAGGCACACGGTTGGCATGTATACATGACGCTCGTCTCGAATAGGTTAAAACAACTAAATAATCTAACTCAACCTTCGTCTTTCTCCTCGTGTATTCTTCTTCAGTCTCACAACATTTGATATGCCATAATCGCAAAGGCCGCAGACCCTTATGCGTTGATCACATAAAAAAAAATGAATTTAAAAAACTATGTAATTTTAGAGTCATGAAGGGCCACACAAATCCATCTCACACTTTTTGCTTGATTCGCATTCGTACATCATCTCATAAATACACTTATAATATTTTGAATCTCGACATAAAAAGAATCCAGTACCGTAATGTTACACAGCTATGGTCCAAACCAAACGCCCACGAAAATACCGATATTTGAGTGACATCTAGTGAACAGTTTACATAATAAATGATAGAGCATAGATTTGATGATATGGTTTGGGAATACTCAGTTTTAAAATCATTTTACAATCCTTAGATAATATATGCAAAAATCTTTTTTAAGTACATATTTAACCACTCGTCTGACCTATTTTATGAGAAGTCCAAAATATTTGCAATAAAATCCAAATAAATGGATTATTTCTGAACGCAACCGAAAACTAAAAACTGTTTTTGAAAGGTGATGAAAATACGCATTCAAAATTTTATAATTCGTAATAAACGTATGATTTTTGAAGTTTAAAATTTTTGAATGCAAACGTAAAAAAGTTTTAAAAATGGCTCATCATGTTTTTTCTAACTAAAATTACTGATAATAAAAAAAAACACACACAGATATTTTATTAGACAAATTTATTTTAAATGTTATTGTCATCGCACTCTTTTGCCTTTTCATGTTAAAATAATTAATAAAAAATTCACAAGGTTTAAAAAAATAATTTTAAATTCCGCTCGGAAACTTTGTTTTTTTTTTATTTTGAACCGTAGTTATGTAAAATTACTGTATTCGAGTCAGTTGATCGTGCCATGTCTTTCTCGGACTTCCGTGACTTATATACCGTTCCCTTCACATAATGTACCAACGTACGCCTCGGGGATCTCATTTCTACAGCATTCAGTCTACTTTCATCTTTCCTCTTCCAGTTCCATGCTCCACTGCCATACATCAGGAATACATAATATTATTACATACATAATTTATGACACCTCAATAGACTTAATAAAAATTCGAATTTAAAAATATTTATTAACATATATAGCGGAATCAAAATGGCGGCCAGCGATGGAATCCAAGATGGCGACCGTTGGTATCCGCTTCACCAGACGACGGTAGCTAGAACAGCGCAAGCAAACGGGGAAGACCTACATTAATACGAGTAATTTAAAATGTATGAATGCGGATGAACACTTTTCCCATTTCAACAGACAAAAAATCAACAAACACTCCCTGATTTGATGCACTGAATGTGACAACTTTTGCTGGCAACATTAAATTTCATACGACAATTTAAGTATTCAAACACCTAAATAATATTTAATTATCAAAAATTTACAACAAGGTGCTATTATTAAAAAGAAAAAAATTTCTAAATGGATAGAAAAAATGTGTAACTTGATCTTGTTATCCCCTTTCGGTGTAATTTTTCACAAAAACGGAGCTATAAAAGCATCCAGTTATTATTTAGGTTAGGTTAACATCATTCCTTTTCAATAATAAGAAATTGATACATTATATTTTATAAGACGATTATTTTCATTCTATATTTTAAATCTTTTGTTATCAA
Source organism: Glyphotaelius pellucidus (assembly GCA_936435175.1). Taxonomy (NCBI): domain Eukaryota; kingdom Metazoa; phylum Arthropoda; class Insecta; order Trichoptera; family Limnephilidae; genus Glyphotaelius; species Glyphotaelius pellucidus. Next base: position 8,885,163 of record OW386563.1, on the reverse strand, counting down.
ATTATAAAAAGAATCTTTCCAAATACAAAAAAGCAATAAAGTACCTACCTGTAATATTGTATTACCATAAAAGACAATTATTTTCATTCCATATTCGAAATCCGTTAATATCAAAATACAAAAAGAATTTTTTCAAATCCGGACAAGTGACAAAGTACCTTTCTATAAAATTATATTATTTTACGAGACGATTATTTTCATTCTATATTTGCAATCTGTTAATATCAAATTATAAAAAGATTTTTTTCAAATACAGACAAGTGATAAAGTACCTACCTAAAATATTAAATATTATTTTCCGAGACAATTATTTTCACTCTATATTTGCAATCTGTTAATATCAAATTATAAAAAGAATCTTTTCAAATACAGACGGTGATAAGGTACCTATCTAAAATATTATATTATTTTCTGAGAAAATCATTTTTATTCTATATTTGAAATGTGTTAACATCAAATTATAAAAAGAATCTTTTCAAATCCGGACAAGTGATAAAGTACCTGTCTATAAAATTATATTATTTTCATTCTATATTTGAAACATGTTAGTGTAAAATTATGAAAAGAACCTTTTCAAATCCAGACAAGTGATAAAAAATACAGTTATTTTTATTCTATATTTGAAATTCGCTAACATCAAATTATAAAAATAATCTTTTCAGATATAGACAAGTGATAAAGTACCTACCCATAATATTATATTATTTTTATTGTATATTTGAAATCTGTTAACGAAAAAACTATTAAAATCTAGACAATCGATAAAGTACCTTCTAATAAATATATCTATAACACTAATTATTTTTTTATTCAGTTTTTGTGATTTTTCATAGGTTAAAACTACTAGTATGGGTAATAAATAATTAATTAAGGCGTGAAGAACAGAGTGATGGGTGATAGTCGGCAGAAAGGACCTTGATAGGTTGGAGGACTTGCCTTGTGGGAGGATAGACTGCAGCACCATTGGTTCTGAAGGAGGAGCAGGAGGCAGCTCCGAAAGGTGGTTGGGCAACAGCCCTATTGTAGACTCCAAAGAAACCATCTGAAACAATAAACATCGAAAATATAATAACGTTAATCTTCTCGTTGCCAACAAAAAAAAATTCAAATATAAAACATGTAATTCTTCTGAAACTGTGGTAATCTCCGAACAATCACCGGCATTAGACAAAATCTCTGCAACTAGCAGTTCTGTGAGCAGTTGACCTCATGTCCAAAAAGGTATGTTCCTAACTAACCAAACAATTAGACCGTTTCTGTGCAGAGGGAGGCAGAGGACTGGCGCAACTCGGTCTCAGCACACTCCTTACTTCATATTCTGACTCTTGACATAGTCCGACTCAAGTGTCTGGTTCACTTTTTTTGTGCCATTTTTTTTTCTTTACATGAGCTCCACACAGGAGGCCCTGAGAAAAATAATCTCCCTCAGGGCCTATGTCATCTTTGGGGATGCTGTGTGGAGAGTTTTTTAAAGGAAAGGAAGTGGAGGGGAATTCTGGGAAGGAAAAGAGTTTAAGGGCTGGGTAGGAATCTGGGGTTCAGTGTGTCCTGGTCATCCGCCTCCAAGACCTAGACAAACCTCACCGCATGAACCCGGGCACCCCTGCTAAATCATCAAACATAGCGAACCACTTGGGGTGACCTATGCCATGTCTTCCTCGGGCGTCCTAAACTTCTTCTACCGTTCACATTCGTTTCATATATTCTCCTTGGACTCCTTTCTTTGTTCATTCGCTATACATGCCCAAACCATCTAAAGGTCCCTTCTTAATCTTACTCATTACATTTACATCGGCCATGCATTCTTTGCGAATCTCCACATTTCTCGACGATCATACACGGTTTTACCACAAATACGCCTCAAATAGAACTCGGAAGAGTTATTCTCTATCTTTTTTTAGATCCAGACAGATCTCAGGCGAGATCTCCTGTCAGATTTGTGTGATTTTCTACGGCTGTTATTTGCTTTTTCTATCGGCCGATGTCAAAATTTCAGCTGTGAGCTGTCACGTATTTTAGTTTAGGTTGTTTTAAACACGAATTCCTGCAAGTATGCACGATTATTTATTCATTTAACAGCCGTAGAAAATCACACAAATCTGACAGGAGATCTCGCCCGAGATCTATCTCGAACTCACAAAAGATAGAGAATAGCTCTTCTGGTCATTTCTACAGCGTTTAGTCTACTTTCATTCATTTTTTACGAGTTCCATTCCTCACTGCCATGTCAAGTTAAGTCCCGTGCATTAAAAATTACAATTATGTAAAACGAAAATAAACTTTTCCATCGTATAGATGACAGCCATCTAAAATAATTTTATTTAATTTTTTATAAAGTATTTTCCATTGCATCCAATGCAAAGTGTACTTTTATAGAAATTGAGGCGAATCAAAAGATTTTTTCTAAAAAAATTTCATAAAGCGTGGCCAACGAAATCAAAAGCTTACCCTGAGAACAAAACATTCAACAAATAATGACAGGATGTAAAAATGACAGCTGCAGCAATTGCTTAAGTGAAGTTTTGACGATTCTAGAAATCAACAATGTTTGTGGCAACGCGGGTTTTTGTGATTCCGGTATTTGGCAACAAGATGTTCGCGATGTGAGAAGGTACATAAAATAAGTATCAAATACTTGCGTTTTCCTTCGAATAATGCACGACGTGGAGTCTTTTTGAGGTCTTAAAGAGACCCATGTTCTAGGAGGGAGGTAACACAGAAGGGCAAATCATTCCAAAGCCAAGCTGTAGACCACAAGAATGAGTCACAGAAACGATTGAGACGAATGTCAACCGTTTACAAATGTTGTTATTTGCGTACCGGTGCTTTGAAATATCGGTAGAACAGCTTTTTCCACCTCACAAATGGACCGCAAAAACTGTTATCCGTTTGTTTTAAGACAAGGGGAATCTATTGAATGGTCCACCCGTTTCAGCAGAGCAGAAGGGTTCCAAAACAAAGCTGCCAAACTTGACAATGCATATGTTTGACACAGGCACTGCTAGCATCCAAGATATTTCATAATATACGAATCAACTACCGAATCTTCGGCCGCGGCTTGTCAAACAATATAGTGAAAATCAAATAACCCACCGCCTGCATCGTTCCGTTCATTTGTGAGAATGTCTCGCAGATTTATGTCGAAGAGTAATCAAAAACTGAATTTGTAATAACGGAAAATATGTATATTTTCAATAACAATGAAAGCTAACCACAAAACGGAAAGATGGCAGTTCAGTCCGACACACTTCAAATATCAGTGTTATTCAGTGTTGCCATCTTGGAATCTACATTTCCGCTTAAACCTACAGGAAAAAAATACCCGGTGTTGACCTAACTAGAGAATTTCAGGGATTAAAACTTCTTTACGAATTTCCGTATTTTTTAAATTTCCTACTTGGAATCCAGAAAACAACATTTCTTTTATTGTTTTCACAACAAGTTTTTCTGAATTATAATTGATATGGTGGTGTTTATGAATAATCTAAGTATTGTACCAGATAGAGGGTACACTTACTAACTTATTTTTTTATGTTCTCCCATAATATGCAAATGCTTGTGTGTATAGGAGGAGATATAATTTACTTAGTTATTTAGATTTTTTCGTTTTTATTGCGGTTTTTATTTTGTAGTTTTTTTTAAATTTATTTTATACACATAAAGAATAAGAGAAAAATAAATAATAAAAAATTTATTATTGTTTGATATATTTATTCGTTTTTTTTTTGTGTATTTATTTATTTTTTTTAGTTAAAGTTTCAGTGCGATTTTTTAATCGTATTTTGAATTCTTTGAATCTTTCATTAAGGGATCTCTTAAACTATTTAACATTTTTTTTTCATTATTTTTATGACTTTAAAGGAGGTTCCGAGTTGATTTCATTCTGAGCTGTCCGGTCACCCACTTTTATATATAACTGCGTACTCCGATCTCATAGGCACAGGAAATCCCGTTAGGCACAAAATTCTCCCGTTTCTAGGGCACTCCAATCCGCCAGATATGACGGGAAATCCGTCAATGTGACAACACAAATGTTATTAGAGATGGTCGATATCTTATCCAGTGCCGGTTACATGGAACCAGTTCCTATTCTGTCACTCGGACCGTCCATATTATTTCACCGAGAAACCGGCAATTCTAGGAACCGGTTCGTTTTGGAATATTTATCAAAAATGATCCGATTCCAAAAGAAACTGGGTATTCCTTTTGTTCTCCGGTAACTGTCAGCCATCTCTAATCATGTAAACATTGTGAACGGAGTTGCAAGTTAGTAGGGATGAGAGATACCAAGTTCTTATCCCGGTTTCCAGGAACCGGTTCTTTTTCCGTCGCTGGAGCCCTTGATATTATTTTTGGAACGGGTTACTTTTGGAACCAGCTCTTTTCTTTCAGATTTTTAATGATATTCAAGAATTCTAGCCAGTGTCAAGTGTGATTGATGTTTGTAATTTGTAAGTGTAATCTTGGAGAAATATCAATAACTAAGGTATTTTATTTAGTCATTTGTAAAAATACACAAATTTAGTAGTAATAACAACAATCTATCTATATTGCATAATTATAACATTGTTTTGAAAAACTCACGATTGTGATTACATAAATATTTATAAGTTAAAGAAATGGGTAATTAATAAATAAGTTAATTTTTTTTTCGACACATAAATAAACAAAATACACTAATGCAAGGGGGAATAAAATAAACTAGTGGTCGCTCAATGGTCGAAATTCACCAATATTTGTAATTTTTTTATTAATTGATTTAATGTATTTTTTATGCATAATTTAAAAAAAAAATTAACATTCTAAACTCTTTCTCTATATAAACTATAAGTGTGCGAAATTTCATACTCATCTGTCCGTGCAATTTTCGTGAAAAGGGGTACAAAGTTTTTAATACTGAGAAATTTCATACTCCTCCATCCGCGCAATTTTTGTAAAAAGGGGTAGAAAGTTTTTGCTTCACGTATTAATAAACTGATGATATGGATAATTACGATTACAATTTGATGTAAACAGTTTTTTTTTATAGACGCCCTATTAGGCTTTTACATGTACAATACAAATTTCATTTATAACAACTAACAGTATAACCATAAAAAATATTACAAAATATATAAATAAAGGATAAACTAATAGAATAAATAAGAATATATCTAATGCAATTTTACTTGCATGACTTTGAAGAACTCGTAGGTACAGTTATTCATATACCTACGAGCAACACATTTAAAAAAAAATCAAAGCACATTATTTTTTACAACCTACTCCTTGTTTGCATCTAGAATACGAACAATAAAAAAAAAAAACAAAAGAAAAATGAAATAAAATAAAATGATTTCGCTTTCATTATTTACATCTAAAAAGTGATGGACTAATTTGGTTTTAAATGTTTCGAAGATTAAATTAAATGTATCAGCGACATCAGTTAAGGCCCGTTTATAATTGGAATAAGCGATAAGAATAGGCCTGTTTATCCGTAATATGTTAGATGGTCGTTTAGGAATAGAATAGAATTCGCCCGTAGAAGTGACTATGCCGCTATCACTTGTCTATGTCAAATGTCAACCTGAAGATTATATTAGATTATAGAAGATAATCATTACTTTATATTAGATCACTTTCGTCTTCAGCGAATAAAAATGAAATTCAATAAAATATCTAATAACTCCGCGTAAATATTTGTTCACAAAATTATTATTCAATTAAACTGAATGGTAGATACTATAGAGTATTGACCGAAAATGCATAAATATCAGCATATATCTAAGCTTTCTGCAATCCCTAACCGTTAAAGATAAAGTTGAACTTTCAAAAAACAAGGTAAACGGATTGGATTGTTCATTTTTTTGTAAAAAACGACAATTAATAAACGCAAAACTTGAATACAATTATACCAGAATCGATCGGTAACTGACAGAAAAAATGATCAATCATTTGTGTGTGTTATTTTTTTTTATAACTATTTTTAAGTAAGTAATCATAAGTTATTTGGAGGATTTCATTAAAGGTTTTTACACATTTGACAAGTTAATAGTGTTTTTTTTATGAAGTCGAAATTTGCGTTTTGAATTTGTTAACGGAGCGCTATTTACACCAATTACCAACCGATTGCCGATTACACCGAGTGCCGACAGTGTTTACACGTGGGTGGTTTGGTATATTTATGGTTTATACCGAAGACTAGCTGATTACACTGGGGTAGTTTCCCGCCTTCGCCGGACAAGCGTAGGTAATCTGTCAACCAAATGTAAGATGGTGCTCAGATTTCGTGTTGTCGATTCTTTGGATAAGAGGCCACCTTTGCATAGCCAGATAAGAGGCCACTTTTCACCTAGCGCCTCCAGTCATAATACCTAAATTATTTTCTTCAATATTATTAGGTAGGGCAATATCCAAAATCTAGTTTGATGATTACCAAAAATAAAGATACAATATATTTTTTCATAATATAACTATACAAGATTAATTGAAAAATTACTAATCCGTATATCAGATTTTTGCAAAGTCCTAATTTAAAAAAAAAAAAACAAAATTGGTGACGTCACGTGAGTATGGCGTCTTGACGGTGTTTTTATTCGTTAAACATATTAAAAATTTTTTGGATGACGTACTAATTAATTGAAAAATCTTTTTTTAGAGTACCTTAAGTACCCAAATACCGAAAAAAAATGTGCCTCAGGAAATTCATAAATCTAAAATAAAAAAAGTGGGTTTTAACGGAGAAAAGCCCAATATTTTTTTTTTTTTTTTTACATTAACTCCACACAGGAGGCCCTGAGGAAAAAATAATTTCCCTCAGGGCCTATGTCATCTTTGAGGATGCTGTGTGGAGGGTGTTTTTGAGGAGAGGAAGGAGTGAACATGGGTCTTGAAGAGACCCATATTGTAGGAGGGAGGAAACACAGAGGCCGGCAAATCGTTCCACAGCCGAGCTGTTGAACTCAAGAACGAGTCGTAGAAACGACCCGTTCTCATGTGACTAATGTCAACCGTGTACAAATGTTGAGCGCGCGTTTGGCGTGTTTCCCGACTATGCACCGGTGCCGAGGGGATCAATGACGCTAGTTCCTCGGAGCATCTTCCATTGTAATACCGGTAGAACAAGGACAGCATTCCCACTTGGCGCCTGTGCTCTAAAGATTGCAATCCGTTAGTTAAATTAGGAGAATCTATCAAACGGACCGCCCGTTTCTGCACAGAGTCAAGGGTTTTTTTCAGGTATTTTGGGGCTCCAGACCAGAGGTGGCTGCCAAATTCAACCGTGGGGCGCACTTGCGATTTGTACAGGGCTAGCAGTTGTGTACTATTAAAGTATCTGCGTGCCCTGTACAGTATGCCCAGTTTCTGAGAGGCTAATAAGCTTATAAGCCAATATATTATTATGCCTTCGTTCTGCAATTTTTTATAAAAAAAACAATTTTTTTTTAAATTCACTATATTTTTGATATCATAAAAATACATGATATCATAACACATATATGATATCATAACACATAAAAAAATATTCATGATCAGAAATCGCGCTCACAAACTCTACAACCAAAGTTGAGTATTGTCAGAGGAGTTCGCATCTCGCATTTTACGTTACATTAAGAACATAAGACTGGATTTAAGTTTAGAGTGAGTCTGCGTAAGAGTCGAAAAGCTTGAATAAAAAATTACACTCAGAACAAACGAATGGTTTTCCTCCGAATTCTGCATACGAATGCGGTGTGCAACTAGAATTTCAAATTCTTAAAACAGGTTTAAATTTAAGAAAGAATCTGTATTCGGTAATTCGTTTTAATTAAAATGAGAGACATGAAAATGGTTTTTCTCCGATCTTTGCAGCACATTTTCATATCTTGTACGTGGAACTCGGAATTGGTTTTCTTCGAAATGGGTCAGCAACTAAACAGAGTTTCAAATGAAGTTTGGAAGGAAACCTTTTTCGAGTTCCACATGCAAGATATGAAAGTTGCAGAATATGTGCTGCAAAGAACGAAGACAGCCATTTTCATGTACGGCGTCCATTAATAATTAAAGCTGGGGACTCGCACCTTTACTATCTCAAAATTTAAAAAATTATCGTTTCACTCTGAACACAAAACTGGTTTGAACTTAAATATGCATTGTCAAAATTATGGTTTCACACCAACAAACGGTTTTCCTCAGAATTTTGCAGCCTAAAAGATTTTACTCGGAACTCTAGAACGATTTTGAAATTCATCCGGCATTTGGAGAACAAAACTGCTTTTAAAGAGTGAATCTGTGTGTGTTTCCCCAGATTCAAAACTGCATCCAGAACTCTAAAATGGTTTTCCTCAGATTGTTGTAACACATGGTATGCAACTTGAATTTTTTTAACAGACTTGGAATATGAGAATGGTTTCCTTCGAAATGCAGCAATTCGCAGCACATGAATTTTGAATGAAATTTCAGCATATGAATGCGTAACTGGATTTTTTTTAAATGACTGATTAACTTAAATTTTGACTGATTAACTTAAGAATGAATCTGCGTACGATTCCACCAGATTAAATTCAAATTGAACCTTATTAATTATTTCGAAACTGGTTTAAGTTTAAGATTGAGGCTGAATTCAGTAACTCGTTTTAATTAAACCTACACCGGAATATGAAAATGGTTTTCCTCCGATATTTGCAGCACATAGTCAGCAATTTTCACATCTTGCACGTGGAACTCGGGAATGGTTTCCTTTGAAATGGGTCCGTAAATAAACAGAGTGTCAAATAATATTTCTTACGAAACCATTTTCGAGTTCCACGTGCAAGATATGAAAGTTGCAGACTATGTGCTGCAAAAATCGGAAGAAAAACATGTTCGTGTACTGCATGCATTAATAATTAAAGCCGGGGACTCGCACTTTTATTATCACGACTCAATTTTTTTCTTTAGACTCTGAACACTAACTCTGAACTGGTTTCGACTTAAGTAAGTTAAAATCATGGTTTCACGACAGCATATGGTTTTCCTCAGAATTTTGCAGCGTATTAGGATTTGGGACTTCACTCAGAACTTTAGAACGATTTCGAAATTTATCTCGCATTTGGAGAACAAAACAGATTTTAACTTAAGAATGAATTTGTGTGCGTTCCCCTAGGTTTAAATCTGCATCCAGGACTCAAAAATGGTTTTTCTCGGATTGTTGCGGCACATAGTACGCAACTTGATTTTTTAACTACACTTTGAACACGAGAATGGTTTCCTTCGAAATGCGTCATAACATGATTCCGCAACTGTGTAAAAAATTCTGAACGTGTGACTGGTTTTAACTTAAATTTGAATCCAACCGGTTTCGGTTCGACCTGAACCTTCATCAGGGTCATGAATCATGAATAAAAATATATTTGTATAAAATAATATATTTGTAATAAATTATTTATAAAATATATTACTAATAAAATACATTAATAATATGTTTTTATTCATCCCTAATGAAGGTTCAGGTCGAACTGAAACCGGTTGGATAAGGAAATAATAAAGTGGAATCAAACAAAGTTATATCACTGTGTTCATTATAATTAAGTATTCCCACAAAGTGTTTGCTACATGTGAAAAAAAATTAATTTGAATGTGCACCAGTTTAAATTAATTTGAACAAGTCCACCAATTTTAATTAATTTGAACAAGTCCACCAGTTTAAATTAAAATTGAACTTCTTTTTTAAATTACACAAGGAATACGAAGGCGATTTATGCATGCTTTATTGACGTTCGCATGTTTACTGATGAGAAACTAAAATGAAACCAGTTGTCAACGCAATTCGAAATTCGTGAGCGCTACCATGGCAACCTGTTAACAAGGCAACTGAAAAGCAACTGCCACACAAGCAAAAGTACTGGTGCGTTGGTTTCATTTCAGTTTCTCCTTGAGCGAAGGCCTTTACTCACTATTTTGTGTAATTTATTTATCTATTTTTTTAAAACTAATTTAAAAACACATAACACTATGATGAAAAACCGTTCTTGTTATCTTAGTGATTTTTTTGCCATTCTTTCAGCACGATGCGGGCCGCAGCAAAAATCCTCGCGGACCGCAGTTTCCCCATCCCTGCTGTACGATTATAAGGTTTTTATTAATTTTAACAGTTTTCATTCTTGGGGTGACACCACGTTATCCGCACCGGGTGTCACCCATGCTAGCTAAGCCACTGCTAGTGAGGAGGTTAATTATAAAACTGGCAAGCTTATGAGGGATTCCAATTTTTTTATAATTTTCAGCAGGAAACGACCAATAAAACATTGCCGAAAGCTCCGCACACGTCAAGACAAACACCGACAAGGGCTTCTTTACAAGAGCTCCATGCCAACTCAGAATCAAATCAACTCACCTCTTTGAAAAGTCATTCAAAACTATGAAAAAAAAATTCGAAGAAAACTTCCTCTGAAAGGTTTTCACTTTGTGATGGCATTATTTTTTATTTTATTTAAAGACAAATAACTTGTTTACATCACTTTATTTTATACACCCTCTACATGTTTCATGAACAATGTTCACATCATCAGGAGCATAAATAAACTAATCCAATGATCAGGAGTAAATATATGCACTGAAGTTATAAATTAAATACAGATCACAGGATACAGGGAAAGGGGTTGAGGGAAGGGGTGGGTTAAAGGGGGGAATTTGATTGGAATTAGGAATAAGAATATAATTAGAAGGGAAAGACAGGTTAAGTGAAAAAAAATATTCAAATGAGGGATCATAAATTTTTTTTGCTTATTAATTTTATCTGTTTTGGTATTAACATTTTTCCTTATTTCTAAATGCATTCAATCTGGAATAAGCTGTTATTGTTGTTTACTTTTAATTTTTGCTTAATTTTTAACTTTTAAATTTTGCCTAGCGCCCACTCCTGAGTGAGCGCTGGACCCGAGCTTGAAGAATAGAATTGATTACTTATTTATTTTTTTATATTTAATTTTTATATATATATATATATTTTTTTTCCTATTCTATGTTTAAAAAAAAAAAAAATCTGTTGTTTTAAAATATGTTATAAAATATATTATATAAATATGTACAATCATATGGGACGTGTGGGATTGCACTATCCTCCCCACATCCTGGAATAAAACTTCTTATTATTATTTTTATTAGTGTAAAATGTAACATTTAATTAAATGAAGACGATATTAGCGAAACTCGATCGCAAATCTTTTTCTTATTTTTCTGTTTTCAGATTTTCGATTAAGTTTCGCTTATGTTATCTTCATTTAATTAGTTATTATTAAATATGCTGCAAAATGCAGGAAAACCATTCACGTTATCCGAGTACAATTATAAGTTAATTTGGTGGACAGGTGAACTGGTACCCAGATTCTTTCTTAACTTAAAACCAGCATTGTGTTTAGAATGCACGGATTAAATTCTATTGGCGAATTCATGTGCTGACGCATTTCGAAAGAAACCATTCTCGTGTTCCAAGTGCGGTGATAAAATTCTAATTGCAGAGTACGTGCCGCAAAATTGGAGGAAGACCATTTTCGTGAGTTGGGTGAATTATTAATAAAAGATGGGAACTCGCTCGTACCTTCACCGCAACACTTAATCCAGTTTTGTGTTCCGAATGCAATGTTAAAATGGATTTATCTATTGACGCATTTCGAAGGAAATCGTTCTTTTGTTCAATGTAAGTTCATATGTTGTTCAATGGAAAACCATTTTCTTGTTCCATGTGTTACCATAAAAATGCACTCGTAATATGTTACCGTAAAACAGGTTTTGTGTTCAGAACGTAACTATAAAATTCCAGTCGTGGATTCATTTGCTGACGCATTTCGAAGGAAACCTTTTTCATGTTCTGGTTGCATTAATTTTCGCACCCCAAATGCTGCATTTTTTTAAAGATAACCGTTTGTTTTTCCCGATTGTAAATACTATGTAAGCTTGTGGACTCAAGGTGAAACACACCTACGTTTAAACCAGTTTTGTGTTCAAAATAAAGCTGTAAAATTTCGGTTGTAGATTCATCACAATCCGGGAGGCGGGAATGGGTACCGCCGCCCAAGGAACCTTTATTGGTTAACCAACACCTCTGTCATAGGTCGCCCAAGTGGTTCCCTACGTTTGGTGATTTCGCAGGGGTGCCCGGTTTCATGGGGTGAGGTTTGTCTAGGTCTTGGAGGAGGATGACCAGGACACACTGAACCCCAGATTCCTACCCACCCCCTAAACCCTTTTCCTTTCCAGAATTCTCCTACACTTCTTTTCCTTAAAAAAAAACCCTCCACACAGCATCCCCAAAGATGACATAGGCCCCGAGGGAGATTATTTTCCTCAGGGCCTCCTGTGTAGAACTCCCGTGAAAAAAACACAATTTCCGTACGTAATTTCTAGCCATAAATATAATAAAACCAAACCACACAACCGCGTCAGGGGTGACACTGCTGACATCAGACCCAAGAGTTCGGATATAGAATATTTTGAACCTATAAAATTATTTTAATCATTGCAGATGTTATAGCGACTTTCAAACGATAGACAAAAACATCAGAAAAAAGATTCGGTCTCGTCTAGGAATTTATAATAGGAAAAATTCTCTTCTAGGAAAAATAATAATAAAATTCTTACTAAAAAAGACCATCGCTGGTACCTATCGTACCCAAAATTGAAAGAGACCTTTCGTTGTTTCAGTTTTTCTATGGCCAATGTGTCTAAAGCATCTGTCAAACAGAAATTTTGTCAATAATATTGGAGATTATTATTATGTTACATGGCCTTCGGAAACAGAAGAGCTAGAGTCTGTATTATGCCGTCAGGGATAGGATGCAAATTTATAATTATTATTTGCATATAATTTTGAAATATAGGCAAGCTTAATGCTTGTTACCTGTGAAAAATCATGGTATATAAATTGACTCCACAAAACTGATAAATTGTGTTCATCAGTCGTAGGTAAAGCAAATCTAAATAACCAGGTTCCTTCCATCGTTCTTCTATCCTATCTCCTTCCATTACCAACTTCATTTAGCCTTCCAACATCAAGAACAACGCTAAGCAATTTAATTTTTTTTTTAATATGAATGCAAATTCGTCAAAACTGTTTTGAATAATCTATATCCATTTATTACAAGTGTATTGGAATTCTCGCTGAATTTCTCATGTAAAATGTTATTATTACCGTAAAATTATCATGCACGTCTTATTTAATGTTTGGGAGTTTTCGAGAAAGTTTATACATTGCGTTTTTGTTGTTTCCCACGATTATAGTTGGTGTTTTTCATAATTCGTTTTATAGAATATTGTAAAGATATATATTTATACTTCATTTAGTCAGTTAAATAAAACTGTCAAACATGTATATACTTTAAATTAATTATTTAGATCAAAAGACAGTGTGTTTTGTTCATATCGATATTCAAATAAACAACGATTCTATCTGATTCTGTAATTAATATTAGGTTTGTATAATTAATGTTGTGGTGTCTTAATTAGCCTACATCCTACATTATACATTTCTGTAAATTTGGACCAACATTGGAAAAATCGCTTTTAACATTTCTGATATAGAATCCGTTAGGGTAAATATTCCACTAACAGCCGCAATTTTATTAGGCACGGATTTTGGAAATGACCCTAGATTTAAACTTAATTACTACAAGAAGTAACTAATTACGTGTGGAAAGATGGTTATTACCTTTTGTATTTACTAAGTGATAAATTGAAGACGTCGACTTAAGAATCCACAGTATTTCCTTCTATTAATATTGTGAGCATTGAGGAGTGCGTTATATCATGGCAGTTAGTACCAGAATGAAAAAATTCCGACTTCTAATAATCTGGTATTGGTTGAAACTAATGGATGGAATGCAAGGCATAAAAATGATAAAAACATGTTCGAATTTTGGCGAAAATGCCCGTTTCCGACGTTTATTATAAAAATGCTCACAAGTTGTCTTTTCAACAGTACAATGGCGGGAACGTCCCTGGAAATAGAAAAAAGCCCGTGTCCAGAATCACAGCCCCCATCAAATTCAACCGGCAAATGTTCAAAAACAACCAATTTGAATTCAGACAAATACCTCCTCCATGATAAAGACATGAAAAAAGAGATCGCTGATTACTGCATGTTTACGTGCAGCAATTGTAACAAAACTTTTGTAGATTCATACCGATTTAACCGGCACGCTGTTACGCACACCGGGCAAAGACCATTCCCATGTATACACTGCAACAAAAGGTTTTCAGACCGTTCCAACATGATGCGGCATCTATTAATTCATACAAATGTAGTTAAGTTTATTTGTACGATTTGCGGAATAACGTTTATTCATTGATTCCAGCTGAAAAAGCACATTTTAAAACATCCTGGTATTAAATCGTTGAAATGTCCTATATGCGGAGAAAAATTCGTTGGAAGAATAGAGTTGTACGATCACAGGAAAACACATAAAGGATACTTGCGATTTGAGTGTGAAGAATTTCAGTTCTAAAAGTTTCTCAAAGATCAACCACTTGAAGCGGCATAAAGTTATACACTCTTGTGAGAAACCGCACATGTGTATAGATTGCAACAAGAGTTATACGGATATATCGAATCTCAAACGGCACCAGTCGACATGCAAAGGAGCACCTTTTGCAAGTGAATAGGTGAAATACTGCAATCGTTTCTCATCATCATAGAAAATTTCTCCTAGCTTTCCTAATCATCATCATCATCATCATCAATCATCATCACCAATATATTAATACGTGAAGCCAAAACTTTGTACCCCTTTTTACGAAAATTGTGCGGACGGAGGAGTATGCAATTTCGCACACTTATAGTTTATATAGAGGAGGAGTGCAGAATGCTAATATTTTTTTAAAAATTATGCATAAAAATACATTAAATCAATAATAAAAACATTACACACACTACCATGTATTTGACACACACACACACGCGTCATTACTCTATTGTTTATTGTTAAAGTCTATGGTCAAATTGAGAATAGATTAATATTGTTTGTCTTTAATATTATTTGTCTATGGTCTTACTGAATGTCAAACATTAAAAAAAAAATATTACAATTATGGTCGAATTTCGACCATTGGGCCAATAATTCAATCAAATTCTTCGTGCTAGAGGATCCCAGGAGCAATAATATATGGGCTACAGGCTGTTATGTCTGCGCATGATAGGCTCAACTGTCTGCCTATAACAGGGGTAGGGAACCTTTTTGCAATCGTGGGCCACTCATATATTTGTAGTATCACCCGCGGGCCGCACATAGATGAAAATAAAACTTCCGGGTTGCCGGCACTGAAACTGAATAACTGCTCTAGGAAATCGAGGATGATATCTCTTGAATTGCGACAGCAGAGGATTTCGCATCTTCATTTCTTACATTGAGTTTAGAACACTTAAGATTTATTCTGCGTAAGAGTATTCAAGCAATAGTTTCACACGGAACAGTCAATTTCTCAGAATTTTGGAGCCTATAGTGTGCAACTCAAATTTAAAGTTTCACCCAGTACATGAGACTTTGATGAATCTGCAACTTGTCATTTAATTTATCGTTAAAATCTGAACAGAAAACTGGTTCAATTTAAATCTGTTTGCGGGTGTTACACTCAAAACATGAAAATGATTTTTCTTTGATTCTGGCAACACATACATAGTCCGCAACTAGAATTTTATGACTGCACTACGAATAAAAGAATGGTTTCCTTCAAAATGTGTCAGCAGATTAATCCCCGACTGGAATTTAACTGTTACATCTTGAACACAAAACTGGTTTTAAATTAAGAGACAATCTGCAACCGAGTCTCCAGCTTTATTTAGTATTACTTTTATAATAAACATACAGTTTTCCTACGAATTAGAAATTTTGTAGAATATGATTTGAAATAATTTCTTAACTCCACTCGAAACATTAGAACGGTTTTCATCATTAATGCAGTTTTGTCGCACTTGTGTGAAATAAAAATAAACTTTACTCATTGTTCTTTCTCCTGTTCCGCGCGTAATTTAAAAACTCGGGTTGTAAACTCAATTGCTGTAAAATTCTGATGAAAATCTGATACCACTGGTGTATCCAAATGTCACTTGTTATTTGAAGTCTGTGGATATAAACTCACTAGCTGATACAGTTGAAGTCTAAAGTCATCAGTCACTCAGTCAATTTCATCTTGATCATTGTAGCGACCGGACACGCAGTCTCAGTAAATGGCGAGAGTTCCCCGTATGTTGTTTGGCGCTTGGATTGAGGGAGGTCCGAGGGCGATGCTTTGACAACTCTAAGAAAGTTTCATGGATCGTCATGTATTCTGATGGATCATCAAAATTTCCATGTGTTCCGCACACAAAAATAGAAGGAAAACCATTTTCGTGTTCTAGGTGTAGTAGTAATTAAGGCCGAGGACTCAAACTAAAACCAGTTTCATGTTCCGAATTATCTGTAAAAATTCCAGAAGCGGATTAATCTGCTGACGCATTTCGAATATTTCGTTCTAATATTATATCAAGTGGTGTTAAAATTTTGTTTCAAACTATTCTTCAAAATTCTTAATTTGAAGAAAAACCGTACGCGTATTATGAGAGTAATACTAATCAAAGCTGGGGGCTCGCAAGCAGATTCACTCGTAATTCAAAACCTGTTTTGTGTTCAAAAAGTAAAATTCCAGTTGTGGATTCATCGGCTAACACATTTCGAAGGAAAACATTATCTTATTCGAAGTGCAGTTATAAAATTCTGGTTGCAGACTATGTATGTACTTCCAGAATAAAGAAACACCATTTGCATGTTCTGAGTGTAGTGTTAATTCGCCGCATACAGATTTAACTTAAACCAGTTGTGGGTTCAGAAAGTAAAATTCCAGTTCTGGATTCATTTGCTGACACGTTTCGAAGGAAAACGTTTTCTTATTCGAAGTAAAGTTTTAAATTTTGGTTGCAGAATGCGTTTGTGCCGAATGAATCAAAGAAAAACCACTTTGATGATTTAAGTGTAGTCTTAATTCACCGCATACAGATTTAACTTAAACCAGTTTTGGGTTCAAAATATAAAATTCCAGTAAGATACATCTGCTGACACATTTCGAATGAAAAAATTGTCTTATTCTAAGTGCTTTGGAGGTTATCCATCACTTACCCACCCCGGTAATGGTAACAGATGGTTACTCCTTCAGGGCTCTCGTAAAATTCTAATTTTTTTGTTAAACGAAGCTACATTTTTTTATTTTTTTTATTGTTTTTGGGGTATTATGCCGTGTTTCGCTACCTCCTTCTTTAGCGAAACGTTGGCTAAAGAAGGAGGTAGCGAAACACGGCATAACACCCCGAAAACAATAACAAAAATACTTTTTGGCCGTGAAAACCTAAAAACATACCGAAGCTACATTTATTTATTTTGAACATATCTAGACCTCCAGTGTCCCTGTAAACGTTGTTAGAAAGCAGTATGCAAGTGCTTAACAGAAATAAAAAAAAAAATAAAAACACAATACAACACATCAGGTTAGTAATACAAGCAAAAATAATAGTTAAGCAAAATAAAACTCGTATGTGCTGCCAGAATCAAACAGAAAACATTTTAATAGTCTGAGTGTTGTTTTAATTCGCCGCATACAGATTTATTTAAAACCAGTATTGTGTTCAGAATATAACAAATTAAATAACAAGTTGCAGATTCCTCGTGCACCGAGTCAAGCTTTAATTACAAGCGAAATCAATAAAATTAGAGGAGGAGGTGTGTTGGTATCCATAAATAATAAACTCAACTGAAGAAAACTCAAGTGCATATATACCAGGGATGGCCAACAGGTCGATCGCGATCGACCGGTCGATCGCGGCTATTAGGCCAGTCGATCGGACGCCCGGGTCCGGCCAAGGACTCGAACCTAATAGAACCCGGATCTGCACAAGAACTCGGACCTGTAGCCGGACAAGAACCCGCACAAGAGCTGCGCGTATCATCTTCAGGAAAAACTTGTGGCCTGATATATTCACGGAAGAACAAAATTTCGTGAAGAGAGGGGTGATGATTATCAGTAACTGCGTGATTAAGACTGGCAAAGTGATTCAGCATTTTTAGCAGATTTTATCGGAAAACTGAGCACACTAAATCTGGAATTAAAAGGCAAGAATAAAACATTAAAATTATTTAAATATAGCCCACACCACACATGGACAAAGACACTTTCAGTATTATGCAACCAAACTTTTTAATTGCATGCCCATTACTTTGAAACAAATACTATCTGCAAATACATCTACAAACATTCATAAAAAACATATCACTGACTGGATTAAAAATCAAGATATTAACTTTATACAAAACATTATTCCCAACCAAACATAACAAAACTATAAAAAGTATAAAATTAAATAAACCTAAAAATTAAGTAGTTTTTCAAGTATCCAATAACTATACATACACTTACAATTTATATATGTGTGTACATATATATATGTGTATGTGAATGTGTATGCGGATGTATACGTATGTATATATATATTTATATGCATGTGTGCAGGTACATGTATTTATATGGATGTGTATGTATGTGTATGTATGTGTATGTTTATATATATATATATATATATAATTTTTTTTTATATTCCTCTAATATATTTAAATACTTTTTTTTTCTCTTCTATATAACCAATGTACAATAACTGTTAAAATTTGAAAAAAAATACATATAAAACTTTATATTACAACACATAAATACTTGTCACACATAAACATAAATAAACACGTAAACACCTCAGCACAGGTTCTCCTAGTGAGGTGTTCACGAAACATACAACAATACCTATCCACAGTTTCACCTTCACAAACCTACCTTACACCCAACATAATAAAATTATAAAGGTAAATACTGTAATGTATAGAAATAAATAAAATAAATAAATAAATAAATGATTCTATTGCAGCATTCCAAAGTCAAACAGCGTAGTCGACATTGAAAAGAAAAAAAATCAACAATATTTAAACAGCAAGGATCATATGGTAAAAAATTAATCTACAATTTCATTCCCGACAAGTATACAGCAGAAATTAAGATATTGGTTTCAGACTTCGAAAATCGCTTTAGTTATTTCAATAAAATTGTGAAGTTGGTGGAATTCATCAGTTTTCCGTTTAATAATTCCATTCATCATAGTGATATTTATGGCAAAAAATAAAATTGCAGATACATTTCAAATGGACCGCATGACATTGCAAAACAAAATAATTACTCTGCGCTGCGATATATTTCTTAAAGCAAGGTCATCCTCAGGTCTAGGCATTGGATTCCAACGAGAAATATCCAAATAAAAGAAATGTTTTTAACAATTGCATTAGTGTTTCGGTTCAACATATTTATGTGAAACAGCATTTTTCTACTTAAAACAAACAACAAAAAAATACCGTTCTCTTGACAGACGCTCATATATTCGATTATTAAAGGTTGGCAATTTTCTACTACAAACCTGATTTTGGTAATCTAGCGGAAGATTCTCAGACGCAATGCAACAATACAATGTAATATCAACACTGTGGTAACCCTACATATTTACATACTACATATACTAGACGCCTTCTGCTTAGTGTGTACCATCATCTGTAAGAAACTTAATTGCACATTATTATAGAAATATTGGGGGGGGGGGCATTTTTAAAATTCGGACCAATTGAAATGAGCACGGAATTTTTCATTACTTATTCTGTGACGGAACCGGGGAATTCCTTTTCCTTAAATAAATTTATAATATTGTCATCTTGATCACTGTAGCGACTGGCAGCACCGTCTGTAGTGAATTGCAAGAATTCCCCTATTTTGTTTTGCGCTTGGATTGTTTATGACTAATATTCAGTAAGAATGATTGAGAGGGGTCCGTGGGTAATGCTTTGACAATTCTAAGAAAGTTTCATGGATCATCATTTGTGTTCCGATGGATCATCAAACCATCCATGTATTCCAAGTACAAAAATAGGAGGAAAACCATTTTCGTGTTCTGGGTGTAGTATCAATTAAAGCTAGAGACTCGCGTGCAGATAAACTCTTAGGTTAAAACCAGTTTCATGTTCTGTCAATGATCTGTCAAAATTCCAGTAGCGGATTTATTTCGAGTGGAGTTAAAGTTTTTTTTTCAAACCATTCTGTAAAATTCGTAATTCGTAGGAAAACCATACGCTTTTTATGAGAATATTTAAGCTACGGACTCGCAAGCAGATTCACTATTAATTTAAAACCAGTTTTGTGTTCAAATGTTTAATTCCAGCTGTGGGTTCATTTGCTGACACATTTCGAAATAAAACATTCTCTTATTCAAAGTGCAATTATAAAATTCTAGATGCTGACTATGTATGTGCTGCCGGAATCAAAGAAAATCCATTTTCATTTCAAATCCTAGTTGCAGACTATGTACGTGCCGACAGAATCAGAGAAAAAGCATTTGTATGTTCTGTGTGGTTTTAATTCGCCACATACAGATTTAATTTAAACCAGTTTTGTGTTCAGAATGTAAAATTCCAGTTTTGGATTCAGCTTCTGACACAGTTCAAAGGAAAACATTCGCTTATTCGCAGTGCAGTTATCAAATTCTAGTTGCAGTCAATTTATGTACTGTCAGAATCAAAGAAAATCCATTTTCATGTTCGAGTGTAGTCTTAATTCACCGCATACAGATTCAATTTAAACCAGTTTTGTGTTCATAATATAACGATAAAGTAAATAACGAGTTGCAGATTCAACGTGTACCGAGTGAAGCTTTACATTTGCAGCATATGCCTTTACATGCCGCATGCTGCAAAGTTCTAAAAAAATGACTATTCCGTGTAACTATTAGTTTGGGCACGCAGAACCTTACATTTAACACAGTATACAAATTCGAGATGCGAAATCCTATAAAATAGATAACTACCATCCCCGATTTCGAAGAATACTCGTCATAAAATGAGGTCGTAATAAAAAGTAGACTCCGGTATTCCCTTTAACATGTATTTAGATAACAAAATGGCCGATAATCCCCAAGAAGTTGTTAATCTGTTTGCCGAATTCTTCAGCAAAGTCTATGAATCAACAAACAACTCCCCATTGTTCAATGCCACAACATCCAATTATAACCAGATCGACTTCAATCAGTGCAAATTTGAAGAAAGCGACATTAGAACCAAATTAAAATCTCTCGTCCTAAACAAATCGGCTGGCCCTGATATCATTTCTCAAATCTTTTTATCGAAATGCTTATCAGTCTTAAAACTTATCCTCTTACTAAAATCTTTAACTTGTCCATAAAAACTGGCACCTTTCCGGAAAAGTGGAAAACAAGCTTTCTGTCTCCTATTTTTAAGAAAGGTGATAAATCTGATGTATCTAACTATAGACCCATATGTATTCAGTCGTCGATCCCTAAAATATTCGAATCTGCTCTGCTCTCTAAACTCTCGCCTGAGATTAATAAAGTTATATCACATCTACAACACGGTTTCATGGCAAACGTCTACTCTTACGAATCTGATGATCTATCAGGAAAAATTGTTTAATAGTATGCACAATCATCTTCAAACTGACGAAGTATACACCGACTTTAGTAAAGCTTTCGACAAAGTCTCACACAAAATTCTCATACATAAATTAAGATCCTTAGGAATAACGGGGAATATTTTGAAATGGTTTGAAAGTTATCTACACAAAAGAATAATATCAGTCAAACTAAATTCACACTTTTAAAATCAGTTTGAAATATTCATCGGAGTTCCACAGGGGTCCATCTGGGCCCAGTGTTATTTTCCTTATTTATAAATTAATGACATAACTACCATCTTTGAAGGAGTTATGATACTTTTATTTGCGGATGACCTTAAAATATATAAAACAATTACGAATCTTAACGACTGTTGTATATTACAATCAAATCTAGTGAGGTTACAAGAGTGGTGCGCCCTTAATGAACTGTTCCTCAATATTGAAAAATGCCAAACAATTACTTTTGCGCGAATCAAAAATCCCATTAATTTTCAATATAGCATCAACAACATTTTCCTAAAAAGAGAAGATCAAATCAAGGACCTCGGTATTATATTTGATAGTAACTTAACTTTTGTTCCTCATATTAATGTAGTAACTAACAAGGCCATGAAATGTCTGGGGTTCATCCTGAGGACGGTTAAAGAATTTAAATCACTAAATTCGTTTAAATTACTGTACACTGGGCTGGTGAGATCAAATTGAGAATACAATTCAACCACCTAGGCTCCATTATATAAGACACACCAACAAAGAATTGAAAGAGTACAGCATAAGTTCTTAAGATTTATTAATTATAAACTCGGTTTACCTGTCGAAGATCTAAATGATGTATATTTAATGGAATTACTTAATATAAGCGATTTAACGTCAAGGCGCGTAGTGAGCGATTTAGTTTGTCCTAAACTTAGCTACGTATCCATTTTGGTTTTGTAAATAGTTTTATATGACGATCTAGTACATCGTACAAAATAAAAACACCTATTGTTATTACTATATTGGCTTTCACACTATTCAGAAAAATCACTTCGTGAAAGTCGTCATTTAGAAATAATCCGGATCTCCACCGAGTTCTAGCGTCTTTTGTGAAAAATTCTAACTGACCCAAACTTAGAGTGGTTTCATATTTTATTTGTGGTTCAGCCAAATTTTTGAATTGTTCAAATATTATATTACTTACTTACTTTCAGTTTCTAAAGTAGTCTTCCAGAGAGAACATCCATTTTAAGTTATTATTATAATGAGGAATTATAAGAAAAAAATGAACCACGAACTCGAAATCAAAAATGAGAAGGAACATCGTAAGATTCCACACGTAGTTCCCAAAGTAAGCGGTGGGCTGGATAAAGCGAGCGTAGTTTAAAAATGGATGGTTGGAGAGCGTGTCTACCGTAAAAGGATGCCAGATGACACGACACCGGGGGGGGGGAAGTGCGGGTAAGCGAAAGCAGTGGCCAGAGTTGGACCGAGGAAAAGGAGGACAGGCTGCGTTGGAAGAGGATTGGAGAAGAACGTGGAAAGGTTTGAAGTCAAATGGCGAAATGTCGCAACCAGCATTTGTGGAGGAGGCCAAATCCCAATACCCGGGATGCAGGTAGTGATGATGATGTTCTGAATAACTAAAGAATTACCAACATTAGTTGGAATGCATCCATAACAGTAAAGTGGTTTAACCAACCTACAGTCTTTTTATGTATATAACTGTGTGCTTTTTTTTAAAATTTCATGTCTTAAAGCTGGTTCACATTACGCTATCAAATATAAAAGATCATAGCACGCCAAATAACACTCTCCATACAATCCCTTCAGACCGTTCACACCTAAGCGTTTTTAAGCGCAGATCAATCATAGACAATACACATCTCAGACGTAACCGCTCCAGACGCGATATCCCAGAAGATAACTCTCCCCTTCTCCGACTAAAACAGGAGAGGGGGTCATTGTAATTACGGAGCTGCCTAGGCCCGTGGATGATAGATGTCAAATTGACAGATTTCAGTACAAAAAATATGCGTTCCGTTGCCGCTCCCTAATTCGACTGTCCCCCTCTCCTACCACAGGAAGAAATATTTGATAGCCTCGTGTGAAAGGACAAAAGATAAGCGCTCGCGAACCAACAGATATCTGCTCGCAGATTTATAGCGTAATGTGAACCAGCCTTTAATCTTCGTCGGAACAATATCATTTATTTAAATTTTTTAACTGGGTTCAAATATTAAGTTTTTTTTTCGAGTATAAATTTAAATAATATATAGAAAATCATTTGAAAATAAAGCGAAAAATCATTCAGTGCTACGGGGTAACTTATATTTTAACAAACCTACAGAATCGTTAAAAAATTCCACGTCGACCAGCAAATGTATTGTATACAGATAATAATAATATAAATGCATCTCGATTTTAATAAATAAATATTTAAAAAAAAAAACTTTAATAAAGCGCACTCAAACTTGAAATTGTTAATTTCGTCTAATTATAATAGCAAACCACAATTTAACATAATCATGTATAAATTTAATATCTTAAATGTATTAAATAACGTTTACAACTAAAAATAAAGCTACGCTTATAAATATTGTACAACAGAAAAGATTAAAGTATAATAGGAATGATGATATACACTAGAGTATTTAAATATTAGGAACTCTTTTCATTTCAGATGCGTTTTCCGCAAACTCAACTACTCTTTCAAAACCCTCAACAGTAGTTGCCTCGTAAATTTCAAAGCCCGCTTCAAAATTGTCGTCCGTCGCTTCTACTTTTATCTCAATATTTTCTAATTTTATCTCTGGTGTGATGCCTGAAGTTTTTTTGGTGTTTCTGTGCGTTTTCTTGTGCGATGCCAGGTTGCTAAGTTGCGCGCAGACAAAACCGCATTCATCACAACTGTAGGGTTTCTCTCCAGTATGAACGCGAGCGTGGCGCTTTAGGGCGCTGCGCCTTGAGCACGTATAATTGCACGTCGGGCATGCAAATGGCCGTTCCCCTGAATGTGTCCTTTGATGTTTCTTCAAATCCGTAGCCGAAGAACATTTATAAGTGCACTCCAAACATAAAAATGGTTTCTCTCCAGTGTGAATTCTTTTATGTACGGTTAAACTGCTTGCAAGTGAACACTTATAAGGACACTGATCGCAAACATAGGGTTTAATGCCAGAGTGAGTGACTTTATGCTTGACGAGATCTCCAGGCCTTGAGCAAGTGTAAGGACAATCTTCACAACCGAACGGTCTCTCATCAGAATGCACGCGTTGATGCACTCTTAAATGATTCATTTGCGTGCAAGTATAATCGCAAATCTTGCATGCAAATGGACGCTCGCTAGAATGCGTGGGACGATGTGATTTTAAGTCTGCCTTGCGCGCACACGTATAACTACAATCTGGACATGCGTAAGGACGCTCCCCGGTGTGTATCCTTCTATGGGCTTCGAGTCTAACAGGTTGAGCGCAGGTATAAGCGCAAAGATCGCAAGAAAATAACTTCTCTCTTGTGTGAACTCTCATGTGTGATTTAAGGTCACCCTTTCGAGCTCCAGCGTAGTTACACTCAGAACATGAAAAGGGTTTTTCTCCACTGTGAATCCGTTTATGAATGTTCAAGTGTATTTGTTGTACGCATTGCAACCCGCAAACATCGCATTTGTAGTTATTACGCCGAGAAGAATGCAGTCTCTTGTGATAGCGTAATTGTTGTATTCGGTGGCAGGTGTACTCACATTTATCACAGCGGTGTAATGACTGCATTGCAAGCAAAATATCAGCCGACACTTTGGGCTCAGGGGGTTCGCTTGACTCCATTGGTACGTCTTCTCGAACTTCTTGATCCATTTATTGAATTCGTAATCAACGGAGCCTTTAAATGTGGTGGATTATTGTTAAGTCATCGTCTTCTAATGCCTGCAACAACAAAAAATAATTTGTAAAAAAAATGTTGAGGAACGGCTGCGCGGCATTCTTCATACAAAACTTAATTTAGGAATTAAGGCTAAAATACCGAACCAAACTGAATGTTATTATTTTAATTGAAAGTTATATTAAATGCCCAGAATGGATATTTGCTATTTTCTTTACTTTTAGCTATACTCGTATGTTGACCTGTGCGAAGCTGGGATACCCGGCACAACATACGAGAGTGTTCTGTAAGAATGTTCCAATGATGCTCCTGAATCCCTATTCCCAAACATTCCACGTTTCCGGGATATTCTGGAATGCTCTTTAAAATTAAGATTATCAAACCTTCTAGAACTTTCCAGAACCGTCTAGACTCAACGCCACTCAATTCTGAAATTTCTAGAACTTTCTCCTTCCATAACTTTCTAGAGCATTTACAAACCATCCAGAACGTTCTGGAACCTTCTAGACTCACCGACATACTCCGTCACTCCTTCCAAAACTTTCTAGTTTTATCGAACCTAAAAGTTATAGATAACTTTCCGGAAGACTGTTCTTGAAATTTCTAGAAGGCAAAACTTCCAGCCCTTTTATCTTAAAAAGCACGCATTTTAGGTAAAAACGGGACCCCTCATCCTGAAGGGGGTTAGAGATCCACTACACCACATAACTCCCTTGATCGTACCGGGACTCGAGGTAACTTTGGAATTTATCTAAATAAACATTTATAAATAATATTGTATTTTATAAAATGTGTTTACCTTAGTTTAATGTGTTCAGATATTTCTACTTAAATAATTGAAAATGTTATTTTTTTTATAGAATAAATTTTTTTAAATAAAAAATTGTGAGTTTATGATAATTATCAAAAACTAATACGATGCTTTATCTCTTAAGCTCATATATTGGATAATTAAATAAAAGCTAAAACATCATGCGTAAATTCGTTTTTAGGATAGTTATCTTAAATTATACTAGACAAATTTGTGTTCCGTTGTAAAGACATCATTTATAATTTTAATTTACAGCCATAAAAGAAAGCAACATATGCCTCCTTTTAATTATCTATTTTTTTTAATTTAATCATGCTTTCATAATAAATTAAGAAAAATAAATAGTTGCCCTAAAAGGAAGTTGAGTGAAAAATATTTTAACTTATAAAAAATATGTTCATGCAGATCAAAAAATATCGATTCTAAATGTATAAATATATTTCTATATTATTATTCTTAGAATAAATTAAACGTTCTTAAAAATTGATTACAAAGCTTTAAACTATAAACGCTTCATGATTGCTCCAAAGAATTCTGACGTCATCTGTACTTCGGTTTGTACGGTCATTGGAAGGTCTACGGTGCATCTCTTTCTATTACATGAGAGATGCAGTGGCGTAGCGTGGGTGTCAGCCGCCCGGGGCGGAGGAAAATTTTGCCGCCCCCCCCCCCCCCCCCTATATAGATATTTTGAATTTTGCCGCCCCCCCCCTATATAGGTATTTCGAATTTCGACGCTCCCCTTTATAGGTATTTCAAACGTAGATTTCCTTTTTTTTATAACGACCGCATTTTTTATACGACGGTTTTTACATCACATGAATCGACTTTCTTCAAAAAAAAATCCTGTTTTAAATTCTGCTACAAATTTATAACTGCTCTCGAAAATCGATAATGGTATCCATGTAATAGGATTTCGCATCTTGAATTTTTACAATGTGTTTATAACACAAGGCAGGTTTCAACTTAAGATTGATTTTGCGTTAGAGAACAAAAATAATAGTGACACATGGAACAGTCAATTTTAAAAATTTTGCAGCGTATGGCATGCAACTCGAATGTAAAGCTTGACTAGGTCCTCTATGAATCTGCAACTTGTTATGTAATTTATCGTTGTATTCTGAACATAAAACTGATTTTAAATAAATCTCTATGGGGTGAATTAAGACTACACTCAGTACATAAAAATGGTTTATCTTTGATTTTGGCAGCACATTCATATTAGTCTGCAATTAGAATTTTATCACTGCACTTCAAATAAGAGAATGTTTTCTTTCAAAATGTGTTGGGAGATGATTCCACAACTGAAATTTTACATTCTGAATACAAAACTGGTTTAAAGTAAATCTGTATGCGGTGAATTGAAACTACACCCAGAACATGAAAATGGTTTCTCTTTGATTCTGGCAGAATACACATAGTCCGCAGCTAGAATTTCATAACTGCACATCGAATTATTTTATTTTATTATCTTTAAATAAAATAAAAAAATAAAAATTATAATGTATTGTAAAATTTTGCCGCCCTTTAAAAGTGCCGCCCGGGGCGGGCCGCCCCCCCCCCCCCCACCACGCTACGCCTCTGGAGAGATGGTTTGTTTATGATGAGAGAAATATACGCCAAACAGTTTTGCTAGCTATATTGTTATGAGTCTTTTTAGTTTAAGTAAGTGACCATAATATACAAATCAATACAAAATAATAATACTAAATCTGTTCAAAAAATACATCCCATATCAGAAACTTTAAACTTTACAAAAACAATCGTAATGCTAGATACTCGCAACCCTCCGCAATTCTGAATTCCAAAATGGCGAACGTCGAACAGCTGATTTGGGATGCCTGACAACAACTGTTACTTGTCAACAGTGGCGTAGCGTGCCTTGGAGGGGCCCTGAATCAAAATTAGTTAAGGGGCCCAAATGAAAGATTTCTCACAAAAGAAACAAAAGCCCGGGGGGACTGTATCATTGATACGGCTATACGGCGGTAGCTACGCCTCTGCTTGTCAATCTTCCCTAATACGTGCTGGGAAAAATTTAGTCGGGAGAAACAAAAATTAACTTAAAAAATTAATTTAACTATGAAACCTTGATCAATATATTTTTTTAAATACCATTTATTCTGATAGACGCTTAAGGTTGATAAAAAATTTACTGGAATTCCTTATTGAAGAATTTAAAAAATCTCCATACAAAATGCCCAAGCATCATGTTTTTCAGGGCCCAAATGACGTCACACATACACACACACCCCGATTCCGCTCGCTTTGGCGGTCTTAATAAAATGTAAACTTTGAGAATTAATTTAATTTTGAAAACGAACTTTAAAAAAAATACTATTATTTAAGTTTGAATGATAAAATTGATAAAAAAAGTTTAAAAAATGGACTCAACTTCCGTATTGCAAAAAAATAAATAATTGCCCAATTTGCCACTAAAATCAGGAAATATTGAAATTTTTGATGGTCTATATTTTATAATTTAAAATACAATAAATAAAATAGCACTTATCCATACTAGATATACTTTTTGATTACAAAAATAATTTACTATGTTCAACTCAACTTCGGTCGCGATATAAATAATGAGACCTGTGAAATCCATGGATAAAATAATAATTACTCAAAATAAAAGGCAATACATCACAACCCGCCCCGGTTTGTTCTTCTGATATCAACGAGAAAACCATAGATAAAACAAAATACTACAAGAGAAAAATAGAGAACTGTCAGATACTCGAATACGTCAAATCGTAGTTTTTTGAATAATAATTTGAAAACTGTAAATCGAAAATATTATAAAAACAAATAGGAACATAAAAATCATATATGGACCATTTTAAAAACTATGAAATTTGCTTGGTTGATGGTTTAAGCTTGAATTGTCGGTTATAAAGAGAGAAAACAGTTTAAATATTTTAGTTATATTGAGCTAATAACTGTTTTAACCGCAGCTAAATTATATTGAAAATGCGTATTACATATAAATAAGTATTAAAAATAGCAAAGCTAATCAGCCAGACTATAAAATAGGGACTTTTCTATATATGTACAGTAAATTAAGTCCTATTAAGATAGTTCTTGAACTTGGTTGAATATGCATAAATCTAACCATCAAATTTTATTGAAGTTAATTATATAAGTCAAACTATAAAATACCTGTTGCTAATCAAATAATATGTGCGTTTTTCTTTCATTTTGGGAAATGATATCCATAAAACTTCCATGAACGATCTGTCAAAATTGGGCCGTGATCTATTTTAATATTTTTTCTATGACTTTGTAAAATGCTACCAGAGGAGTGACTGTCTGGGCGTGTCAGTATGGCAAGCTTAAAAAATTATTTGAGCTTATCTCAAGGTCAGTCGAAATAGATGAAATAAATTAGATTTTTTTTATATAAGAAAAACTCTTTTTATAACTTTTGAAGGTTATTCCCATCAACGTAATATATCATTGAAGAAGAAGATAACACTTATAATCTAAATGAAAATACGAAAGAGAACAAGACGCAGAAAAATAGAAAAAGACAATGGTCGCAACTGGGACTCGAACCCAGACCTCAAGTCTAACCGGGACGTGCGCGTTATCCAATTTCGCTATTGCCACCTTCTGTCAAACCGTCATATTTGTCAATCTCATATTGAATCGAAATTGGATAACGCGCACGTCCCGGTTAGACGAGAGATCTGGGTTCGAGTTTCAGTTGCGACCATTGTCTTTTTCTGTGTCTTGTTCTCTTTCATATTTTCATTTAGATTATAAGTGTTATCTTCTTCTTCAATGAAATAAATTTGCCCTGTAGGAGTAATGATAAGTTCCAAAGGACATTATTACCAAATACTATTTCTAATTACGATTTTATGAAATTTTGAACTTTAAAAAATGCTCGTAGTACACTAAAATATGTTTTTATACGGTTTGTAAGTAAATAATATATCTTTTATTCTGGCGTGTCGTTTTTATCTGTGAAAAAGTGCGTTGCCAAATTCCGTGTCAAATGTCATAATTCAGATTTTCAATAGTCGTAGTACTGTATTTATTTGCAAGAAATCCTCATACATATGCCTTATTTATCCGAAGAGCACTTACTCAACTTTCAAATTTTTTTTTTTTTTTTAAATATGTTTATTCAGTTTTAATTTTACAATATTTTATTTTACAAATCTTACGAAACTGATCAATCAGTTTGATTGTAAGAAATCTCTATAGAAAAATATATATAATAAAACTGGAGAATTTTTTCCTATGTCTTCATTATATTATTTTTTTATAACAAAGGGAGAAAAATACCTCACTTTTTTTACAGTAACTCCACACAGAGGCCCTGAGGAAAATAATTTCCCTCCGAGCCTATGGGATCTGGGATGCTGTGTGGAGGGTCTTTTTGAGGAGAGGAAGGAATGAACATTGGTCTTGAAGAGACCCATGTTGTGGGGGGGAGGAAACACAGAAGCCGGCAAATCGTTCCACATAGCCGAGCTGTTGAACTCAAGAAAGAGTCGAAAAAACGACCCGTTCTCATGACAAAAATCAACCGTGTACATTTGTTGGGCGCGCGTTTGGCGTGTTTCCCGACTATGCACCGGTGCCGAAGGGATCAATGACGCTAGTTCCACAGAGCATCTTCCATTGAAATACTGGTAAAACATGGATAGCATTCCCACCCGACGCCTGTGCTCTAAAGATTGCAATCAGTTCGTTAAGGTGTGAGAATATATCAAACGGACGGCCCGTTTCAAGGGTATTTTTCAAGTATTTTGGAGCTCCAGACCAGAGGTGGCTGCCAAATTCAACCGTGGGGCACACTTGCGATTTTTACAGGGCCAGCAGTTGTATTTTATTAACATAAGTATTCTCTGAACATAAGTAGCTATCCTGGGAAAACAACGTAGCCTACGACGGTGACCGGACAACTCGGAATGAAACCAACTCGGAACCATCTCAGATAAGTAATTTAGGGTGACAAAAAACATATAAAAAATGGTTAAATAGGTTACGTTAGGTTAGGGTTTTCGGCTAATTTAAAATTACTTTTTTCATAGCATTTGACTTTTGAAGGAGGTGTTGAGTTGACTTTATTCTCAATTGGCATGGATCACCCACGACCCTGTATATACTATATACAAGGTCGAGGGCGTAGCCAGGTTTTGATTTAGGGTGGGGCAAAAAATAAAAATCTAGAATACGTATCGAAAAAGTAGGCCTTTACAACAAATTAATGCTCTAGGCTCTATGAATACAAAGAAAATGAAGGGAAGAAGGAAAAACCATCTTATAAGTGCTAATCCTATAAAGTAAATTTGAAAACGCGACTCGGTCGTCAATCCAACAGGTCATGCATCGGCCAGCCAGGGTGGATCAAATGCCCCACCTCACCCCACCGTGCCTACGCCCATATATAGGGTGTAACAGGACGTACCCGAAGGATTTTGACCAGAGATTCCTGAGTATATTTGAATTAAGCATATTTCCAGTAAAGAGTTAGATGTCATTTTGCTGTCAGTGATATTTTTTCCGACTAAAAACAAAAATATGTATTTTCAACTGACTACACTCCTACACATCGCGACGGAATCGTGCGATATGCGCGCTGTTTCATATATTACCGTGCTTATAACGTAACCCGCTGGACTAAACTTCCTACTTCCAAACAATAGGTAAGGTAACAGATGAAGATTTTACACTAAATGTCCAACTTTCGATTTTTAATCGAATCTGCAGAAACATATTCATATCTAATCGATTTACGGCAATGGGTGGAGTGCCACAGGGATCAATTCTTGGACCGTTGCTATTTCAAATCTATGTTAATGACACAGCAAAGTGGGATATTAAAGGAACTCTACAGCGTTCAGAAATAATCTAGCATGTGCGATAAACGTGCTGTTATGTTAGATTATGGGATGCGAATCTGTTTGTACGGCAAAAATCATTGTTACAGTTTAATTTGAGCAAAGCGGTATAAATATAACTGAGCACTTTTACATCACTTTCAACATTTTTCAACATTCTGTCTCTAAGAAAACAGTCAAAAAAGTATTTCTATTTTTGAAACTGATAATTCATGGTGGAATTCCATTATAATATATTGTAATAAAAACAAATATAAAACTTTTTTCCACTTTAAGTTTAATGACCGTAACCGGTTTCAGCTCGCTAGAGCCATCTTCAGACTGGTACAAAATATTCTTAATCTACGGTTTATATACATAACATTTGAGGGAGGGGAAGCGGGGTGGTCTTAAGGGTTTTAATCAATTATACTAATTACATTTGTTACTAAGTAGTTTTAGACTGTTGAATTTCTAAATATTTTGGTTATTCCAGTGGGCTAATTACCTTGGGTTTGTAGCTCACTTCAATATTGTTTAGGAAAAACCTTACAAGTGGTATGAATTATTAAAGACCTAATTTTATTGTCAAATCGTTATTACATTTAGATTTATAGATTAACTAATAATGATAAATTCAAAACAGCTTTTTATAATGTGAATTCTCTGGGAAGAATTTTAATCAACAATAAAGACAAGAGAGAAAAACTTGAAAACTCGGGAGTTTACCAAGTGAACTGCGCCAACTGCCCGTCATATTACATAGGCCAAACTGGAAGGTCATTCAAAACCAGAATCAAAGAACACTTTACAAACTGGGTAAATGACAAAGGCGAATTATCAAATTTAGCATTACATTTACTAGAAAACAATCACTCGTTTGATAAAGACAGAGATATTAAAGTCCTCCACACTTGTAATAAAGGCCATAAGCTAGATAGACTAGAATCTTTAGAAATTTCCCGCTTAACTAAAAAAATAGACCATAAATTTGTAATGAATAAACAATTAGAGTCATTTGCTAAGTCTCCACTTTTGTATCCATTGTAATTTTCATAATAATTTCGAAATTAAAATATGTATTTAACTAATAAAATGACCATTCCTACTCCAATGTAAACATGTATCCCTTCAAAAAGCTATTAAAAAAATCCCATGCATCATAAATGTAATAACGATTTGACAATAAAATTAGGTCTTTAATAATTCATACCACTTGTAAGGTTTTTCCTAAACAATATTGAAGTGAGCTACAAACCCAAGGTAATTAGCCCACTGGAATAACCAAAATATTTAGAAATTCAACAGTCTAAAACTACTTAGTAACAAATGTAATTAGTATAATTGATTAAAACCCTTAAGACCACCCCGCTTCCCCTCCCTCAAATGTTATGTATATAAACCGTAGATTAAGAATATTTTGTACCAGTCTGAAGATGGCTCTAGCGAGCTGAAACCGGTTACGGTCATTAAACTTAAAGTGGAAAAAAGTTTTATATTTGTTTTTATTATAATATATAAGTCAAAAAAGTGTTATTTCTGTAACACGTCGCCAATCTGAAATCAAGCAGATAAACTTATTTCTCATCTCAGAGCATGCATAGATACACGAACAAATAGGAAAACAATCTGAAATGTACGTTAAGGTTTTAAACAAGCTCCTCCAAATCCTCTCGTGATTTATTTTTGAGGTTTTATGTAGGTGGTAATGCAACATGCATTACCACCTACCTCAAATGTAGCTTTGTAAAATCAGAAATTGCCGAGCATTTAATTGAAACCGGCCATTATTGAAGTCCTGGGAAGACCCAAAACGCATGGAGCACGTCTAATCACGGAGGCAATAAATTGAGATTCACAAAAATCCCATTAAGACGACAAAACACCGTAAAATATATTCGGAAGCTTAACGACGTAAGTAAAGAAGCCGTGTATACAAATTGCGACTCGCGACCCATGTATTGGACGAACTTACCATCGGATTTGCCCTATCAAAGAAAAGAAGAAGAAAATAATGTGGGAATCTTAACGTAAGTGAAGAAAGCGTATAAACAAATAAATATACGTCCGCGGCGAACGTACGGTCGAATTCGCCTTAGCGAACGTGTTACAAATATTTATGTTTCTAAACGTTTCCCTCCCGAAGTTATTAATTCAGTCTATAAAAATAAAATCTGGTGCTTACCGCTAACTTTATAGTTAAAAAAACGGGTTATAAAGTTTTAAAATCGTTGTAAGTTAAATATATTAATGGTAAGGTATTGTTTTGATTAATTTTAAATTTAAAGAACTTACTTCTCCAGTCACTGAAATTATTATTTTTTTTGTTTACGTCGTTGGACGAATTGGTAAATCTAAAAATTTTAAGTGAGGTACTTATTCAATTTTTGATAATTTTGGGAGTTTTTATAGAAAATTTTCATTTCCAATATGGATATATTATGGTTACTGAGGAAATCATTGATGTTAAGATTTTGTCGGAAAATTATTACCTATTAAAATTTTGTAAACAACTTTGCACAGAAATAAACAAAGTTTGGCGGCTAGCATGACCGCCAACGGCTGATTGGAGCGATCCAAATTTCAGGTTATTTGTCGCTGCCAGGACATGGTCAAAGATGTCGAGAAATTCAGAAAATTTTACTAATGGCACACCGAAACAACGTTCGAAGAATTGCTCCGTGTTTCGGGGGTCGCTGGGAAGAAATGTTTTAAGAACCTTGGGTCATTCTACATTTTTTTTCGTGAAATAACAGGTGAAAATTTCGTGAAATCGGTATTACAGATTTCTGTTTTTATATCCCGCGTTTCGCATTAGATGTGTCAAAGTGACGATAATCAAATTTTGTAAATGCATTTTTGACAATGATATTTATGGTTAATAACTTTTTCAACTGAAATAAATGTTGTTGATTATTTACTGAACCACTGCCACTGGACTAAATATACAAACATGGTGGACATTAATTATACCTCGTTTCAACATTTAGGATAAGAAACAACATAGGTACTTATCGAAGGTCTCGAAGTACAAAGTCGAATCTGCTAAAAATTGAAAATAGTTTTGTTGGCTTATTTTATTTTCTCTTTGTTGATATAAAAGTCTGAAATTTTAGAATTATGTATTTCATGAAATTAAATATAGGTATATGCTTATTGTTTCTTACTATCGTGGTACGAAAGCACAACTCGATGGAATTTGCAGGAAAACACTTCTTGTTATTCTTCAACACAATTTATTAAATAAAAATACAATACTGGTGACAATAGTGATCTCCAAGACCCCACCACACCGACAAATATCGAAGGCTTTATTTCCCTCGATATCTCAACACTCTACTGAAGACAGGCACCCATGTACCCCTCAGATCAGAGATTGATTACAACACTCTACTGGAGATAGGCACCTATATGTACCCCCCATGCTCGAGTTTGATTAAATAACTCCGAAGGTACAACATGTACCTTCCCGTTTCAGCGTCAAAACAATACTCTCAACACTCTACTGGAGATAGGCACCTATATGTACCCCCCACGCTCGAGTTTGATTAAATAACTCCTAAGGTACAACATGTACCTTCTCGGTTTCCCGTCACAACAAATACTACCTCTCCATATCAACATCGCTATTATTTAAAGTAAACATGGTACATAAAAAATTGGTGAGAAAATGATATTTTAGCAGTTCCCACACTAATTTTAAAATCTAACTTACAGACAATAATAAAACAATTACCTAAAAGTCGGCCCTAGAGGCCTACCAATAAAAATACATCTTAATATTACAGGGATTAACAAATATTGCAAAATTTTATTACTTTTTTTACTTGGCTAAAGCCGACGGCGCATTTATCCTTGAGGGTGACACTTCTCCTAGGGAGTGTCATAAACATAAGTAGGTGTTATTTGAGGGTACTTATTCAAAGTACCGACTTTACAAATAATAAAAGAATTTGTCCCAAATTTGCAAGGGAATGCATTTATATGATACCAGCCATATTATTCAAGGTTTGGACCTTATTCATGAAACCGTGAGATAACATTTTGTTTGCACATTTTAAAAGGAGAAACTACGCGTAACTTAAATGACTAAAATAATGAATATTACAAATGATATTATTTTACAGACTAAATGTATTAAATCGCATTCTAGGAACAAACACTTATATATTTTCATAGGAAGATAAGAGAAAAGTATAAAAAATATAATCTTAGAGGGGGTTGTTTATATTTTGCTTGGGTATTTAGATTGAAATGTAACCTTCCGGCAAATGTCAAACAAGAAAAAAACATGGCCGAAACAAGGTCGAAATTGTCAAAACACATGGAATTTTGAACATTGTTTGACAAAGATAGAACTTTAATGCATCTTTTACCGTATCCCCCTACGAAAATAGTTGTTTCTTATAGTAATTAAGTTGAAACGAATTGTAATTTCCATGATATGTGCCGAAAGAGCGGCGGTTCAGCAAATATTATAAATAATGTATCTACCAAAAACTTAACTAGAAGTCCCTTGTATTTCTGTAATTTTGGCGGTGATGCGTGATTATCGCAAACCAGCCGAAACTCGTCCCTCCGTCGCACCGCTCCGCTCCTGTCCTCACCCCGCACCGTGTATCTACCTACGTCTGGCGTCAATAATAGAAATCGACTGTCCCGAAGAACAATGTTGGATGTACGATTTTGTATTTTTGCAGTAGAGCTGTTTAAAGTTACGTCTCTGCATTTTTACTGTTTTAGAGATTAAGTAATATAGTGTGGTTTTGATATTTGGCATTTCATTCGAAATTCCGAATTTTCAGACTTTTAAATCAACAAAATAAGCCAACAGAACGATTTTCAATTTTTAGCAGATCTGACATTATTTTTCGGGACCGTCGAAATATTCGGATCGGCGCGCTCTTGGTATCACGCTTTCGGTTTTTATTAATTCCTTACCGACCCGTAGGGGAGCTGTCTAAATTTTATATAATTTTTTTTATTTTTTCACATTAATTTCAAATTACGATACAATAAGTAAATGTAGATACAAAAATTAAAACAATATTTGAAAAAGACATAACATAGACAGATAAAATAGTCATTCCAAAGAAAATAGAAATGAAATACTCAAATAATATTAAAAAGCTAGATTAAAAAACATGCAACAGTGTATTATAGACGTCCCTTTTGACAGAAGTCAAAATTACAAAACATGTCACGACTGTATAGAGCGGTGAAGTGCTCCCAAGAAATACCGACAATTACAATTTTTTTTCAATAAATAGGTTCATTCTTAGTACCTACATTATTTTAGAACACATTAGGGTTTAGGGTCAAAGTCGTTATAATTGTACCACTTAAACAATGTATTTGCAGTGCCAAAAACCTTGTAATTGCGTTGTAATTTGGTTGTAATTTGCGAAAAACATATCAATCTTTTGATCTAAGTACTGCATTTAGAAAGTACGTGCCTTCCCCTCAGGTGAGTTCATAAACAAATTGGTGTAGCTAGCTTTATAGTAAAGGAGATTGTGGTCACTCTCGAGGATGTCGCCATAACCTCTTTACTGTAGAGATAGCTGTAGGTACCTAATTCGTTCATGAACTAATTTTGTGATTACCAGAGAACGCAGTCAAAATTTGCAACAGTTTTTAAATAAAGATAACGGCTGAAAAAACAAATTGTCTGATTAAATTGAAAGATTGAAATATGTTCTAGTTTCACCCGTGTGCCAGGTTTGGAACAGTCTGTTATTATGTTAGTGAATGATAAGGAATCAAACTTGAATAGTGTTGTGTCAAATAAGGGGAGAGGTAAACGAAAAATTATTAAAAAATTATTATTATTTGTCCAAGGAAACACAATTGAAAATATCTAAAAGCCGGGAAAATCAAAAGTTTTATTATACAAGAAGTTCATATTGATGAAAGAGTTTTGAGTAACTTTAGAGATCAAAATAATGAAAAATGGATTCCAGGAAAAATTAGTAAACGTTTAAGAAAGAAACTTTATTTAATTGAAGTTAATTTAAATGAAAGAATTTTCTTTGTTGAAAACGTATTTTGATCAATTATCCAAATTGTGTGATTCATGGAATATAATAAAGTTGTCTATATTCCGATTTCTGAAACTTCAAAGTTGTCATTCGACGAATTGAACGTCTCTGATTTTGTATCGGATGACAAGCTAAGCAATGTCCATCATTCCAGGTCATAACTAGAGGCTTCAACTTCTGCTTGCTGGAAGGAACGGCTGGGACCACGGACCTCACACCGATGAATCAGCAAAGGCAAGGCCCATCTCGATGGCTTCACGACAAAATTTTTTAAATATAATTTTAAAAAAGTGTAGTCGTGGTCGTGTTGACGTCTCGGAAATGCTCAGGATTTCATGGAGAGCCAGACGTTTTACAAATGTTTCCATTCTGGAAGAGCTAGGCATCCACAATAGGCTTTTAACTATCTGCCTACAACTAATTTTGAGTTACTTTGGACACGTTGCTCGCTAAACTGAGGAGTCCAACTCTGAGAAGCTCATAGTCACTGGCAAAGTGGAAGGCAGAAGAAGCAATTTTTAAAGCAGAAGAAGTGACCAAGTATCACTTGCGTCGGGTAGGTCGGTGTCCTTGGCTCTCCACGCAGCACAGGACCGCGAGGAGTAAAGGAGCCTTGGCCCCATGGAAATTGGAGTAGGGGTCACGGCTCAAAAACAGCTCGTGAATATGCGTGCACATTCAAAATT
Source organism: Glyphotaelius pellucidus (assembly GCA_936435175.1). Taxonomy (NCBI): domain Eukaryota; kingdom Metazoa; phylum Arthropoda; class Insecta; order Trichoptera; family Limnephilidae; genus Glyphotaelius; species Glyphotaelius pellucidus. Next base: position 8,846,489 of record OW386563.1, on the reverse strand, counting down.
TTGAATGTGCACGCATATTCACGAGCTGTTCGAGCCCACATTTTGACAAACCTCACACCGGCCGGCATTGCTTTTGGTGATGTCGACATGACTCCTGAGGAACGAGACGAGACTAAAAACTTGCTGAGACACTGGGAGGTCTCTCACTGCTACTTACAAGGCTACCTAAAACTTTTCTGTAGTAAATGATATTTATTTCAAAACTCACTCCGTGTTGCATTTGCAGGCAAATTCCGTAGAATTTCTTTTATTTTATTACAGAAAGACAACAATTCCCGGGCTAAGAATAACCTCCAAATATTTGAAAAACTCCTACTACCATCACAGTAAGCGGAAATGTTGCTTGTGTCGTGATGGAAGACAGCCGAGTAATTGAACTCTCGACGCCTGGGTGGGATCCAAACGCGGTGCCATCTCAGCTAAATAGCGGTAAAAATCTGTTCAATAATACTTCGACGTACACCAAAGAATCGGCTCGACTCCTTTCTTTGCTGATATTGTTTATGGTCAAAAGTCATTCGATGAGTGACCACAGATATGAAAAAGAAATATTCGGAATCGATACTCTACACATTTTTATAGGTTATTTTTAACCCCCGACGCAAGGAGCGGTGTTATAAGTTTGACGTGTCTGTCTGTGGCATCGTAGCTCCTAAAAGAATGGACCGATTATGATGCAGTTTTTTTTGTTTGAAAGCTGACATAATCGAGATGGTTCTTAGCTACAATTCATGAAAATCTGTTGAGGCGTTTCAAGGTTATCAGCTATTTTTTTTGTGTCGGGGTTTTCTTAAAATTTTATAAATTTTACTTATTAGAGAGATTTCCTACTACGATTATTTCGGCCCAGATTGAATTTGAAAGGTGGATAGCGTCGCGCATTTCGTAATAGGTTTATTTTTGTTATTTTTTTGATACAATAACTTAATTTAAGATAATTATGCGAGCCGCACTGTGTGCTGATGACTCGACAGTTGATCCGCCGGCAACGGGAACGGTTTTTACTAAAAAATTACAATTTTTTGTGCATTATTACCAATTTCAAACGTCAAAATGACTTAAAAAATACCCTTATTAATAAGTTGGCATGAATATCTAACAAAATGTACACAGATTTTTTGTACTTATGCGCTATACATTTAGACAAGTAGATTTTCCTTGATATCTATCAAATCTTTGAATGAATATACTTTGTTTTGTCGGCGGACCAACTGCCATGGAACTCTGTGTGCTTTCGTGCTGAGGCCCCCGCTCTACCGCTTTGTAATACAACAAATAAAATAATTAGGACAGTAATTAAAACCATGCAATTCTTATGAAATATGGTTACGAATCTTGTGTATTATGTTTTATATGTTAGTTTTGAAATCCAGTTTTACTTTCTTATGGATGAAGTTTAGATAATATTGCCTTTTTGTGTTCTATTCCAAATATTAATTTTGCATTTGAAATGTTTTCCGTATCCCTCATCTTTTGTATCGAGTGATGTTTTTCATCTGTTTTCTAGTTCTTGACATCTGTTAAGTGATGTTTTTCACTGGGGATACTGAGAACGATCCCCACCTGATTTTCAAAATCTATTTAAAGAAAAAAAACAGTCGAAGCATCGTCAACATGTAGGGTAGGCAACTTGCTTTATTTAAAACCGATATTTTCCCGAAATTCCAAAACTTTATACTTACCGGTTGAAATGCATATGTGTTCAATAAAATTTCTGAGATTTGTTTACATGAGGAGTGTGGCTACCGTGGCTTTATCCTACCGACTTTCTAATGGGTTTGCTAAGAATGAACCATCTACGGTTCAAAAGGGATGTACACATTGCTACACATTTCTTTAGACCGATTCGTGGATGGTTTGAAAACTCAGCTATTATGGAGAGCATGCATTTCTTTGTTCCCGATGGTTATCTCCGCCACCGACAGCATAAACTGTTTCATCTTCCAGCCTGCAGGACCAACTTGTCAATAGTCAAGTCAGTCGGGAGACCATTATTGATGTTGAAGTTGCCTTTAAAAGGCAATCTCTATTAATGCTAGTATAGTTGATATATATTCTGTTATGTTTTATGTAATACTCCTTTCAAATGTATTTTAAAATCGCATTAAAATATTAATTATTTACCCCGCAGCATAAAGACAAACTAGAACATAAATATAGCACTAGATTCACGCGCAACGACGGGTTAATAGTTCCGAAATGTAATAATAAGTACGGACAGAGAACGTTTGAATACAACATACCTACCGAAGATATTTAATTTATTACCTGAAACTATAAAGCAACTTAATTCTATGAATAGGGTTAAATATATGCTGAAAAATTGGCTATCGGAAAAAGAACATTTATATTGATATTTATATTTATGAAAAAATGTATGAAAAAAATGTTGAATCTGTAGAAATAAGATGTTAATTATAACTTTTAAAATATATTTGTAATGGAACCATAAGCACCTGCTGACAAGCCATTGCAATAGGCTTAGCAGGACTTGTTTGTTGATATTTAAAATAAAATAAATAAATAAATTATATAAAAAAAAAGATTTTGTAATGTTTTTAAAAACAATAAATAAATTGAATTGAAAAAAGTGCGTATTATTTTAGCCCTTTTTAGTCATTATTGCATAGTTCAGTCATATTATTTTTAATTCTATAAATTCATTCTTCAAAAATGAGTTGCACTCTGTCATTAGAAACCCTGCGCGGGATAATAAAAAATAAAACATCATAGAAATGCTAAGAACCCGTAAGATTTCAGTAGCTGTAAACCAAAACTCTGCGGTTCTCTGTCCAATTTTTTTAGCTTTACAAATGAAACATACTGAATACAAAAATATATTGAAAACCTTGACTAAAAAAAAATTTTAAAAAATTCTCTTATTCTTTACATAAAATAAATTTAAAAAAAAAAAACTACAAAATAAACAGTAATAAAAACAAAAAATTCTAAATAACTAAACAAATAATACCTCCTCCCATACACACAAACATTGTTTATTATGGGAGAACATTAAAAAAAATTCGCTACTAACCGGGAATTGAAATTAGTTAATTTTATTATATTGTATCTTTTATTTTTCAATAATTTTTTTTTTAAATATAGGCTTATTCTGGTCCTTTTTTATCTTCTATATATTTATGTAAATTGGAGTTCAGCGGTGGATGGGGAGAGGACCTGGCTTTAATTTTTGTAAAAATCTATAGTTTCATTCCGACATGGATACAATTTTGCTCACTACTTGACCTTCAAAACAAAAAGAGAATCACTGTCTACATCTGTTTTCGAGAACTTCTTTGCGTAAATCCCGGGCAACGCCGGGACTTCAGCTAGTATATATTACAGTGTGTTAAGGGACTTACTTGATTTACTTTACCAGCGATTCCTGACATTATTTAGAGTAAAAAATAAATTTTGGTTTCCTGTGACTTTTTAGGGTTTTCTTATCAATTTTTTTTCGTCAAAACCAGACAAAAAATCTTCCATTTTCCATGATTGATCACTCAGCCGAGTGACCGTCCAACCCCCCTCCCCGACTATAATAATGAAAATGCCTATTGATTTTTTACGTATCAAGTTGAAAAAAAAAACTACAAATTTTCATCCGAGAACAAAATTTTATTTACGGTTTTAACTCCAAATATTGTCAGGAATCACTTGTTAAAGTACGTCAATTAATGTCCCTTAACACCAGTATAATAAATAGTAGATTGTAGCAGGGGTCGTGATCCTCAGCAATAAGAAACCAACGCAAGGTTCGTAGAAGATGTTTTAAGTTATTAACAACGCAGGGTTAGCTCCTATGAGCCTTTTTCGAAAAAAAACTCAAATTTTGAACGCGTGACGTTGCTTGAAGTAAAACATTGCCACTTTTATTGTAGTTAATTAAAATCTCCCAGCGGAACATGGACTGCAATTTTTTAGCCAATCACCGCTCTACCCCCTCGATGAGCTAACCTTGATATAAGCATTTTCTGCAGACCTTGGAACCAGTAATCACTACTGCTATTGGAGGCCACAAAAATTCTAACGCTAGCAACCTAAAAACCATAGAAAAAGTACAAAAAAATCACACGGCGCATCGCCAAGCTTTCGGTCGTTGCTGAAATCCTTTGACTAAAAATAATAATCGCATATTTCAACATCTTCATATATTTTATCTAACGACTTCTTGGTTATACCATATTAAATAGACATTTAAGTGAACGTTTCAAGTGTAAATTGTGCTTCGATGGTAAACGCGTAATTCTGAGGTGAGCTTATTCCCGATGCAAACATTTTACTTGTACTTTGTCGATGATCTTCATTTTCAGCTAATCATATTCATTCTGTTGAAATCGCGGTATCTTAGAGATAAGATTTAATATAAATACGTATTTAGTATATTTTATAGTAATTTTGTTCGATTCTGCTACTAATTAGTTGTTAGAAATCTTTGTCGTAATGACACTCGTAACATTCACGGCGAAGGCGTAATTAAAATATTGTCGACTTTAAATTAGTATTTACGTACTTTTTTATCCATATTTTGCATAAATATTATACTTATTATGAATATTGAACGTTTATTTATTATTTTAAGCTAAAACATGTTGGTTTTGTTAAGTTTTGCGGAAGAAAATGTACATTTTGTGAGTACGGATTTGTATGAAAACCAGGAATATTCTGCCATGAAGCTCGGAGTAAACCTTCCAGAATTTGACAACTGCTTCAGACTTTTAAAAATGGATTTTTGTTGATAAAAGGAATCAATATATTTTAAAAAACTGATCGTCATTTTTTATCAAAACAAACGATATTTTCTTATCAATCACCTTTACGACAGTTGCAAAGTTAAAATATGTATACATATATACATATGTACTAAATTTTATATCCCCTTTACGACAGCAAGGTTAGGTTTTGCAAGGTTAAAATTTGCTTTGGTTATCTTACCACGGAAAAAATCTAATACATGTATACATAAAACAAAAACTCTGTTTTTGTGTACCACTAAGACTAGACTAAGAATCGATAAAAAATGAGTGCTTTAGACCACATGACTGAAGTAAAACTTCTTTATGCCTCGTTTGCCTCGCCCGATCACACTTTTCGTAAAGCTGTCGTCACGCATTCACCAGCTTACTCCCCAAGTCAAGCGTGCGTAAAGAAGTTTTACTTCAAAAACCGCATGCTGTAAAGACCCTGCACAGAAAAGTTTCGCAATAAGCCGATACCTTACTTTAGCGAATTTTTTCTGCGCAGGGTCAAAAAGCGCAGTTTATGTCGATACCGGGCCGTGAGGGAGCCGCCAAGAATTCTCGAACGGTGAGCTCGGTCATTGTATTCGGTTTTTCTATGAATCTGTCTACATTTTTCCATGGTTTTATGATTTCTATGTTAACGAAGCTATTTTTTCGTCATTTCCAACATGAGCCACGGAGCTTTATACAAATATATAACCATTAAAATTGACGAAAACAGAGGCGAGACGCCATGTTGCTAAGTTGAAAACAGAAAAACTATGTTTCCACGAAAAACTCTCGAATGGTGAGCTCTGGGCTCGAACATTTACAAATGTACACAGATTTACTATCTGAGTTCTATGGTCTGTATTTTTCTATGCTTTTATGATTTCTATATTAAAACAGCTATTTTCTGCAAGCAACGTCATTTCCATGATGAGCTACGAAATTTTAAAAAAATGTACCTCAATAAATAAAAGAACTAGCAGTTAAAAACCGCTCCGTGGGTTTTTGCCGCTAGGCCCTGCGGGTGGCGAGCGACACGACAGTAGCTTTGTAACAAACTTCACGTACGAAGATATTTTTGCATAAGGCGCGGCGTCAGAGATGTACGCGAAGTCGTGATGTTAAATTTCAACTGTACAGACGCTAGCGCATTAATACTATCAGATTTGCTTTGTTGAATATGTTTTCAAATCTTGGTATAAAGTAGAAAAGGTTGAACGGTGCCGTCATATTATTTTCACTAAAAACAATTTTTTATGTGTGACACTAGCAACATTCGAACGGTGAGCCCTGGCGTAATGAAATTTACACAAGTTTTTTCTGGAATGCAACTGTTTTTGGCTTGGAACATCATTTCCACTATGTGCTATAGAATTTAGTTTGACAGTTTAACAGATTAATGTCAAAAATAACACAAGCCGCCATATTGTTTTCAGCTGAAAACTAATTTTCATGTGTGACACTAGCAACATTCGGACTGTGAGCTCTAGTGTAGCGAAATTTACGCAGGATTTTCTGTTTCGCAACTATTTTCGGCTTTTAAATCCAATTTCCATAAAGCACTGTGGAATTTTTTTTGGATAGGTCAGCAAATATCAAAAAAGTAAGACAAGCCGCCATTTTGTTTTCAGCTGAAAACGATTTTTTGTGTGTGACACTAGCAACATTCGAACGGTGCGCTCTGGCGCAATGAAATTTACACAAGTTTTTCTGGAATGCAACTGTTTTCGGCTTGGAACATCATTTCCACTACACGCTTGGGATAAAGTTTGACAGTTAAACAGATTAATGTCAAAAATAACACACGCCGCCATATTGTTTTCAGCTGAAAACCAATTTTCATGTGTGACACTAGCAACATTCGAACGGTGAGCTCTGGCGCAATGAAATTTAAACAAGTTTTTCTGCAACGCAACTGTTTTTGGCTTGGAACATAATTTCCATCATGTGCTATGGAATCTAGTTTGATAGTTAAACAAATTAATGTCAAAAATAACACAAGCCGCCATATTGTTTTCAGCCGAAAACCAATTATTGTGTGTGACTCTCGCAACATTCGAACGGTGAGCTCTGGCGTAGTGAAATTTACACAAGTTTTTCTGCAACGCAAGTGTTTTTGGCTAGGAACATAATTTCCATCATGTGCTATGGAATATAGTTTGACAGTTAAACAAATTAATGTCAAAAATAACACAAGCCGCCATATTGTTTTCAGCTGAGAACCAATTTTCATGTGTGACACTAGCAACATTCGGACTGTGAGCTCTAGTGTAGCGAAATTTACGCAGGTTTTTCTGTTTCGCAACTATTTTTCGGCTTTTAAATCCAATTTCCATAAAGTACTGTGGAATTTTGTTGGATAGTTCAGCAAATGTCAAAAAGTAAGACAAGCCGCCATTTTGTTTTCAGCTGAAAACGATTTTTTGTGTGTGACACTAGCAACATTCGAACGGTGAGCTCTGGCGTAATGAAATTTACGCATGTTTTTCTGCAAAGCAATTGTTTTCGGCTTGGAATATCATTACCACTATGTGCTATGGAATTTTGTTGGACAGATAAACAAATGTCAAAAAATAAGATAAGCCGCCATTTTGTTTTCAGCTGAAAACCATTTTTTGTGTGTGACACTAGCAACATTCGAACGGTGAGCTCTGGCGTAATTAAATTTACACAAGTTTTTTCTGCAACTATTTTCGGCTTGGAATCTCATTTCCATTATGTGCTATGGAGTTTATTGGGACAGATAAACAAACGTCAAAAAATAAGACAAGCCGCAATTTTGTTTTCAGCTGAAAACCATTTTGTGTGTGTGACACTAACAGTGAGCTATGGCGTAATGAAATTTATAGAAGTTTTTCTGCAACCAACTGTTTTCGGCTTGGAACCTATTTTCCATTATGTGCTATAGAATTTTGTTGAAGTGTAACAAATGTCAAAAAATAAAAATAGCCGCCATATTGTTTTGAGTTGAAATCCCTTTTGTGTGTGTGACACTAGCAACATTTGAACGGTGAGCTCTAGCGTAATGACATTTACACAGGTTTTTCTGCAACGCATTTATTTTCGGCTTGGAACGACATTTTCATTACGTTCTACGTAATTTATTGACAGTTGATCAAAAATATAAAAAAGACATGCCGCCATCTTGTTTTTGTCGTATATTGATTTCAATGTCAAAATTTGAGTGTTCCACTAACAACTTTAGAACGGTGTGCTCTGGCATTATGAAATTTATACAGATTTTTCGCATCGACGCCATTTTCAACTCTTAACTTCATTACGAACATTGTGTTATGATTTATTTATTCCCAAATCTCTTTTTTACATTAGTGCCTCACAGGAGGCCCCGAGGAAAATAATTCTCCTTAGGGCCTTTATCATCATTTGAGATGCTGTGTAGAGGGTCTTTTTAAGAAAGGAAGGAAGGAGAGGAAGTTTTTGGAAGGAACAGCTTATTAAGGGTGGGTAGGAATCTGGGATCCGTGTGTCCAGGAGTGACGGATGTACGAATCCATCCCTCCCACTGCGGTGCAAGGCGATGTTCCGAGAGAGAACGACTGGAGAAGTCAAAAGGACTCCCTCAACCATTCTCTCCCGGTACGGCCTGCCACGCAGCTGATGGGTAGACCCGGACCAACCCAACTCACCCCAAGTACCCGGGCACCCCTGCTAAGTCACCAAACGTAACGAACCGTTTGGGGTGACCTATGGCACATGGTGGTACCCATACCTGCCTCCCAAATTGAACCGTGCATCAGAAAGTATGTTTGCGGGTTGCACTAATAACTCTCGAACGGTGAGCGCTGGCATCATGAAATTTAAAATTTGAAATTTTTCCGCAACGCTACTATTTTCTAAACGCAATTTAATTTCCATTGTGATCTACGAACTAATTTCGCTTCGAAACATACAAACCTTGAGCTCTGGCATCATGAAATTTTCGCCTTTGAAATTTCTAGTTCAATGGAAATATTTTCAAATCAATGGAAAAATTCGTCTCCAATTATTAACTATAAGTAAAACAAAAAAATTGTTGTGTTCCACTCACAATTCTCGAAGATGAGCTCTGGCGTTACAAAATTTATGCATTATTTTATCTTCTTTTCTGGGTCAACGCAATAAAATAAGGAGATAAAATGTATCTAGCTCCGCTAAGAACTTTCGAACGGTGAGCTCTGGAGTCATAAAATATGCACTTAATTTCCCGTCTTGAATCTCCAGACTAGCGCAACTATTTTCGGATCGCGTTGTCATTTCCATCACGCGCTTCTGAATTTTGATACATTCGTTCCAAAATCTTAACTATGAGCAGAAAATCTGTTTTTGTGTCCTTCCCACAACATCTCTCGAACGGTGTGCTCTGGAGTCATGAAATTTACACATATCTTTCCGTCTGTTATATTTTGATCAACGCAACTATTTTCATGTCGGAAAGTCATTTCCATCATGTGCTAAAGAGCTTCTAAATAAAACTTTAGATTTGAAGAGATGTCATATTTTTTTGTTTTTATGCCCGGAGCCTGTGGGACTACGGCATCCCCAATTGAGAATGTTGTGATGCTAAAAGAAGTGGAGCGTCTCTAAACGTGGCTAAAGGCATTTTAAGGTATTTAGATACTCTCAGTATCGCCCCGAAGAAAGACTAACATTCGTAATCGAAACGGCGTTGCTTGAAATGGCTTTAGCCGTGTTTAGTAACCTGAACATCTGAAAGCTTCCTCGTCAAACCTCTATAGCTCTCGATTGAATCGAGTTTGGTAGCTGTGTGATAGTTATAGTCGGCACGATTTTTAGGTCAATGTAGATTTTCTAGTTGAAAAAACAATGTTCCGAAACAAATTTCACAACACCAAAGCTCAGTTGTCAGCGCTTGGGATAAGTATTATCTTTAGCTCATGATGGAAATATTATGTTTCAAACTGAAAATACTGAAAAATCGTGAAAAAGGCCGCGAGGAAAATACCCTTAGGGCCTAGGTTATCTTTGGAGATGCTGGGCGGAGGGTCGTTTTAGGGAAAGGAAGGAGAGGAAATTCTGGGAAGGAAAAAAATATGAGGGGTTGGTAGGAATCTGGGAGTCAGTGTGTCCAGGAGTAATGGAATCGACGAATCCATCCCTCCCACTGCGGTGCAAGGCGATGGGTCGAGAGAGTCCGGCTGGCGAGTTCAAAACGTCTCCATCGACTTGTCTCTTCCGATCCGGCCCGGCACGCAGTAGGTGAGCAGACGCATCCGCCGCCAAGACCTAGACAGACCTCACCCACATTAAGCCCGGGCACCCCTGCTAAGTCACCAAACGTAGCGAACCACATGGGGCGATCTATGGCGGGGGTGCTGGTTATCTAATAAATGGTTCCCGGATTGGCGGTACCCATACCCGCCTCCCAAATGGTTAAGATTTTGAGACCGTAAATATGGTCGATCACGTTTTGAAAATTTCAAATCATCACAGTCCATGATTGAAAAGATGTTTCGTGCAAATTTCACGACGACAGAGCTCACGCAAACAGATTTTCCGCTTTGTAATCGTAAAAATTGTCGAATATTTCGAATATTTAGTGGTTTTTTAGCTCATGATTGAAAGTTGTAGCGAACAGTTGCTGTTTCAGACGAAAGGTACTGCACAAATTTCACAACCCCCGAGCTCCACCGTTCGAGAGTTTTAGTGGAATACACGAACAAATCTTCTTCTTAGAAGTATTGATTTTTGGAATGCATTGTCTAAAATTACATTTTGTCAACAAAATGGCGTCATCTCTCTGTGTAATTTCGATCGATTACGTATATTTTTAATATATTCCGTTAATTAGATCAAAAACCGCGGATTTTGCATAATGTTCATGCTTTTCTAGTAATTTTATGTAGATTTTTACATAATGTCAAAAATTTACACGCCAAGTACAATTTTGACATCTAAATTAATATTTTTATAGGTACACTTCTGTATGTCTATAATGTCATTGATTCTTGTAGAGATGTAGAGATGTAGAGAAAAACGTAATTTATGTTGGAAAAGTTGATAATTTTGCATTTGTACTGAATATCGATATAATATTGTCACGAATTGCAAATTTATCAATAATTCCCAATGTTAGCTGCTATTTTCTTCTTTCTTCAAAGAAAATGACATTTAGTAAATCTAGTTTAATTTTTCTTAGGTCGCGAAATATTTTTCTGGAAAAAGGGGTAAGTTGTTTTCATTTTGCGTTTCCCTGCAAAAATTGGGATAGATATTTTTTGTTATTCTAAATATTCAAGTAAAAAATCGATTCTAACTTTGATTTTAACCATATTTGTTAACACTATCGCGCCGTTTTGCAGCAGTAATAATAATAATATTGGATAATTTATAGAGCGCCGTAAAAATCACCTCAATAAGAATTCCTAGGCTCTATCTAATTTAACAATTTACAAACAGACACAGAAACATACTTGGCAGGTCACTTCGAAAAACACACTTTAATTAGAAAATATGCAGAGAAGATGTAACGCCAAAAAACTCTGTCTTGACATGATCTATTCTACGCTTCAGTTGTGGACTCGAAATGTTGTTATATATCTAAACAAACACCATGTAATTTCCTCGTGGGGGTAGGCAGAGAGGAACAAAAGCTATAAAATCGTCTTTGCCGTATATACCAAGTGGTTCGCTGCGTTTGGTGATTTAGCAGGGGTGCCCGGGTTCATGGGGTGGGGTTTGTCTAGATCTTGGAGGCGGATGACCAGGACACACTGAACCCCAGATTCCTACCCACCCCTTAAACCCTTTTCCTTCCCAGAACTCTCCTCTTCCCCTTTTCCTTAAAAAATACCCTCCACACAGCATCCCCAAAGATGACATAGGCCCTGAGGGATATCATTTTCCTTAGGGCCTCCTGAATGGAGCTCATGTAAAAAAATATATATATATGTTTACCTTAATTTATTTATATTCATATCAATGTATGAATGAATTGATTTTTTTCAACAATACCATTGATTAACTCACTCACTCATTCATTTGAATGGTTTAGCAACATGCGCAATGCCATTCAAAGAAATAAATTGATTGTCCCTGCATGTCCTTTCCCGTGCGTCCCCGTTCCCTTCCACCTTCCCTGCCTTCCCCCTCCCTCGTCTCTTCCCTCTCCGCGAACCCCACCTTCCCCCCGCCTTTCCTCCCTGCCGCTAAAATATATGAAATACACACATTTTCATTTTATGCAAATTTCATAACGCCAGAGCTTACCATTATACACAACCCATGTTACTCGCTGATAATGTAGCTTTCTATTGGCGAAAGAATTTTTAAAATCGGTTTAGTGGTTTAGGCGCGAAAGCGTAACAAACATATACACTCACATTCGCATTTATAATATTAGATAGATAATTGATTACAACATTCATCAGCATTATCTTGACCACCATAATAGGGTCATGCTCATATCATGGCAGTCGTATATAGGCACTTATCATAGCAGACGTATATAGGTTTTATTATAACGTAATAATAAGAATTGTAAATTGTAATTGTACACACAAAAATAAAAAAGATATTTAAATAACATACTAAATCTTAATAAAAATTAAAACTAAAATTAAACTGATTGATAAAATAACCATTTCAATTTCAATACAAATAAAATACTCAAACAGCAAGATTAAAAACACCCAAAAGTGGTTTTCGTTGTTTGTTTTTGGGGTGTCATGCCGTGTTGCGCTACCTCATTCTTTAGCCAATGTTTCGGACAGCGTTACAGTGTCCATCACACATCTGCCCTGATGATGAAAACTGTAACGCTGTCCGAAACGTTGGCTAAAGAAGAAGGTAGCGCAACACGGATAACGCCCAAAAGTGTATTCTAAAAGACCTCTCTTTTGAAAGAAGTCAAAATCACGGAACTCATTACAACTGTATAGGGGGCGGTGAAGAGCTCTCAAGAAATACCGACCAATACAAAAGAAGAGTAAAATGAATTAAAAGGTTTTTTAAATAATGAAATATGTGAAACATATTTTACAATTCATGTAATCAATAAAAAAAAGCTTGTTCCCTTTCCAATATCCAATGCTGTACAAGGGCATAAAAAGGAATATACAATTATTTGACTTTATATCGGTACTCAATGCATTGTATATTTTAGGAGCGATCAACCAGGATGTGGTTCTAGTTTTAAGGATCCCGCAGCCCAGGTTTAATGGAAAGCAGGTGGGGGCCTGATGTTGTGGAGCCACTAGTGGATTATTTATTTCAATAGATCCCGCAATGTTTGGGCAGAGTATTGGAACATTGCTAGTCAATCCAAGGGAGCCTGCCACGCCTCAATACAAAGGACTATCCCATCAAAACCGTGGTTTCAAAAATTCCCCCATTTTTCCAAAAAAGAAATTTCTTCTCTTAATCGAACGAGAATCGGGCATTGTTCCGTTCCTTCTCACTTGTTTAAAACTCACGTCCTTGACTCCCCAGATGGTACATTCTGTGGTCTAGAAGTGGGAACTTTAAATCAAATATTTTTTGGTTGTCCCTCTCTAAATAAATATCCTCTCTTCTACCAAGCTTTATCTAAAATTACTTCCCCTCCTTACAACACCTCATCTCTTTTAAGTCTGAACTCGACTCCAATCTTCAATTTAATTCTGAAATTTGCACATTTAAATAATATTAATATATAAATCCACCTTTCCTTTCTCTGTAATTTGAAATATGGCCTAGAACACCCTTGAAGGGTGAAAGCCAGAAAAAATTGTAAAAAAAACAAATCTCACCTCTAAGCGCCTCCGTTCATGGAGCTACTTACAGGCTATTCGAGCCCGATGCGCGTAGCACGCACACCGCTCGTGAGTACCCGCCATACAATTTTGCTGGTGTTCGTACACGGCGTTACGCGACGGATGTCAGATTGAAGTCGGTAGCACGCTAACGACGGTGCTGATAGCGCGCTACGCGTTGCAGCATTCGGGTCTACTACTTTCGTTTGACATTTGACAGAAATGGCGTCTGAACATGAAAGAAATGTTAGATTTGTTCTGGAAGTGAAAAAAATGCGTGTTTACATAACTTTACATTACCAGAATACGCAAGAAAGGATTTAGTGAAGAAGGCATAGATTAATGTTGGAAAAAAAGTCATTTGACATCGTTCGACATCGTGTTAACTCCACGGCTGCACGTGAAAAATGATCAAGTTCAGTATAATTCGGGTAGCGCCGTGTACAGAAACCAGCTTTAAAAAGTAGTACATCTGCAGGGTTTTTTTTTTTTTTTTTACATTAACTCCACACAGGAGGCCCTGAGGAAAAAATAATTTCCCTCAGGGCCTATGTCATCTTTGAGGATGCTGTGTGGAGGGTGTTTTTGAGGAGAGGAAGGAGTGAACATGGGTCTTGAAGAGACCCATATTGTAGGAGGGAGGAAACACAGAGGCCGGCAAATCGTTCCACAGCCGAGCTGTTGAACTCAAGAACGAGTCGTAGAAACGACCCGTTCTCATGTGACTAATGTCAACCGTGTACAAATGTTGAGCGCGCGTTTGGAGTGTTTCCCGACTATGCACCGGTGCCGAGGGGATCAATGACGCTAGTTCCTCGGAGCATCTTCCATTGTAATACCGGTAGAACAAGGACAGCATTCCCACCTGGCGCCTGTGCTCTAAAGATTGCAATCCGTTAGTTAAATTAGGAGAATCTATCAAACGGACCGCCCGTTTCTGCACAGAGTCAAGGGTACTTGTGGTTGTGTCACAATCAGGTAGTTTGTAAGTATCTCCATGAACGGAGGGCCTAATACGCTTGGCACATAGTGTGTTGAAGTTTATAAGAAATAAAAGTGGTACTAGTACAGTGCCTTGAGGCACACCGTAAGACATAGCTTTTGCTTATACGTATTTTGTCATGTTTCATTTGTTAGATAGTTTTCAAATCTTTTGCAGGCTACTCCTTTTATTCTAAATAACTAACTATAATGAAGACCAGCAAGATGAGACTCGTTCGGACATTGTTTTTCTCTTTTTCTGTAGGGTGTGGAAACATGAACAATTAGAGACAGCGAAAAAAAATGGATTTTTTTGGAAATGGAAATGGAAGCCCTCGGAATGTGGTGCTGGAGATAGAAGCTCATGATTCTGTGGGCAGCCAGATGCACAAATGTGTCTATTCTGGAAGAGCTCAGCATCCACTTTATATTCAAAAAGGGTAGTTGCCCATAATATGGAAAAAAAATTGTTGAAGTTAATATTGTTAATTCTAAAATTTGAAATATGAGATTGACAAATATGACGGTTTGACAGATGGTGGCATTGGCGAAATTGGTTAATGCGCACGTCCCGGTTAGATGAGAGGTGTGGGTTCATTACTCAATTGTGACCATTTTTATCTTCTATTTTTCTGTGCCTTGTTCTCTTTCATATTTTTGTTTAGATTATTATTGTTATCTTCAATGATTTACCATCGTCTTTTTCCATTTTTCTGTGTTTTGTTCTCTTTCATATTTTTGTTTAGATTATTATTGTTATCTTCTTCTTCAATGATATAACATTGATGGGAATAACCTTCAAAAGTTATAAAAAGAGAGTTTTTTTTATAAAAAATTGAATATTCCTTATTGTTGTATTCGTAAGTTGATTTTTTCGTTTTTCCCCGACATTTTTCGTTTGAGTCGTTAATATTGTCTTCAGTGATTAATTTTTGTTTTTGTTCCTTTTTACGAAAAAATGTCGGAATGTTCACTTTTTAAGGAAAAAAATTGTTAACTTAGAAATGCCGCAAAATTATTTTCAATGTTTCAATTTCGCCAATCAAATATTTGAGATAGATTCTTTGTGAAAGGAAATCTATGAAATGAATTTAAAGTATGAATGGGACCGTCCACAGAAATACTTATTCTTGTGTATAAAATAAGTTTTTGAAAATTAGAAAATTACAATCACAAATTTTTTTTTTTATGTAATAATATTTTGGAACAGAATCTTCTCCACTTGTTTCCCTTCCCAGCTTCCTTCAGCCTCGCATCATTCTCACGAATAACAAATGGGTATGCCAAAGTCCCACTAGGTCCTGGCAGGTAGAACTCATGTCAGTGTGCTGAGTGTAACATTTACTTTTGCTTTCTCTCAATATTGCTGGGTGAAAGACCACCATTCAAAATGTAAATGTTGCTAGAGAGTTTTTTTGGCCACTCCCCCCCCCACTCCCTTCAGCCTCCCACCACCCATTTAGGAATGCCGTAGTCTCACTGGCTCCATATGAGATCAATTGGAACTCTTGTGCGTATGGTTTAAGATACCTACCACAAATAACAATGTTTTGTCTCATTTTATTTTTCTCAGATTTTTTTAAACTTCGAAGCTGACGGGAATGTTATTTACCTGAAAATAATTGTATCGACCCGGAGATTCCTGACGGAAAACATTCAACCACCAACATAACCCAACTAAGAGGATGCCATAGCCTCACCCATTTTCTGTGGTTGGGACCCCTCTGTTTTCGCATGAAAAACTAAAAAAAAATAACCATTCTGACTACTAACTATAAATCAGTTTCCCAACGGAGGTAAAAGAGAGAATCGACAGCCACACACTCCTTGCTTCCTTCACATTCATATATTGTCTCATACATGCTCTTCTGTTAGTCTTGGCAAGGTCCGACTCAAGTATTTGTTTCACTTGATTGTGCCGTGTCTTCCTCTGGCTTCCTTGACTCACTTATCAAAATTTTTGTATTTTTGTTGCAGTTTGGTCCGAACAGTCTCCAGATGGTAACTTCTCCCACCGCCATGGAGGAGGAAAATGACCAGGGCAACTCGAGCGTGCCGCACATCCCGCAGTACAAAGTCATCAAGCGTAAGGACGCGCCCAAACTCCTGTCCCCCTTGTACTTGAGGAAGGTCAACGATTCCTCCTCACAGACCCCTCGGGGCTCCATCAACATGCCCCCCGCCAACTGGCAAATCGGCAACCCGTCTACCGATTGCAAAAGCAACGTTGCCCAAAATCTTGAAAGCAACGCCGGATATGTCATCCTAAATCCAGAAAGCAACACAAGCTCTCAAAATTGGGAAAGCAACACCGGTGGATGCTCTCAAAACCAGGAAACCAACACCGATCAAAATCAGCAGAGTAACACGATGGTTCAAACTGTTTCGAGCGTAACAGTTCCTACCCCGCAGACAAACAAACTATCCGCACACAACTTCGTAAATTACGACGGCAATATTAACGGCAACAAAGTAATTATTGTGAAAAATTTACAGAATGCCGGAATTAATAATATAGACTCGACGTCGCGAGGCGTCTACAAGGGAGTTACATCGACGAATAAGGCTTGCACGATTGTCGGGCCTTTTGATACGCAGGCTACAGAAGCGGCCGTGCGATCTATTACTCAGCCGAATATTACGCAGAACCCGGAACCTAGCCCGTCTAGCAAACCTAAATTGTATCCCAACGCTTATCCCATCATTCTGCCGCCTATGAAGCAGAACGTGTCGCCTAAAAAGGGCATTAGTGCGACGAGCACTCCGTATTCTGTGCTATCGAGGAAAATGACGGCACCTGTTCTGCCGACAACTGTTGCAAATACAGACACGGCTAAAAGTAAGAATCCTGGTATCGCTGTGGTGCGTAATCAAGTCGTTAATTATAATATTCACTACTCTCCCGCTCTTAATGCCGTGGACACTCCGGCAATAAATGCAATCGATCCCTCGGTGAAACCCGCAGTAGCAAAAAAGGGGTTGAACGACGTTGTTGTGGCGAAACGAAAAATCTTGGTACTGCCGAAGAACATGGTGACTGTGGATCCCAGGAAGAAGATAATTCTTTCGCCGGAGCCGAATCACAAGGCTCTGGGTTCGCCGGACGGTCGTTTTGCTTTCTCCCCAATCTCAGAATCGTCAGGGACGGAGCAAGCATCCGAGATCCGATCGAAGATGGAATCTACGGAAGCGGCGAATATTCTCGTTCAATTGTCTAACATGGACCCTTCGCTGGCGGTGAAACGAACATCGGGAGCTTCTTCAAATCCGCTGACGAACGGTTCTTTTGCTTACGCACAGTCCACAATTACGAATTCATCGGATAATGTGCCATCAGCTGCGACGGCGGAATTTCAAGACACGGCCGCTCAGATCTTGACTCCGAACCGTAATAACAATCAGCAGAACTTCTCGAACGATGAAGACGTGTGCGTAGTTCCGCAGCAGGCGACAGAAGTTGAAATATACGATGACGACGATCGGAAGAGCGTGTTTAGTCTTGACGATTATGGCCTCACCGAGACTGTGAGCAGTGCAGATGCGTTGAAGAGCCTCATAGGCTACAAAAATTACAATATTTTGCTCTCTGCTTTGTGTGGTATTAAAGACTTAAGCACGAAGTCTCGCGCTTTGGCTGCGTTCTTCTCGGTGAACAAAGAATACAGAACTTCGCATTGTCAGACCATCGAAGCTGATGTGAACCCAATCGGATTGCCTCAATCGACAGTACAAGTGGCGCAAACGTTGCCACTTGAAGCTGCGCAAAAGAAAAATTTCAGTAAGGCGTCTTTTCAAACTCAAACCAGTCCACAGAAACCAGTCAAAGATGGTGGAACTCAATGTTCGCCACAGAAAGAATTCGTGAATACCCAAGGCCAAAAAAGGGTGAGGAACAACCAAGGACAACGAGCGCCACCAAAACTTGTTAAGGGGACCGAAGGGCCACCTTCACCACAGAAACAAGTTAAGGGTACCCAAGGTCAACTTTCACCACAGAAAGCAGTCAAAGACTGCAAAGTTCAGCATTCACCACAGAAACAAATAATTAAAGATGTCCGTAGTGGAGACAATTCGCCACAGAAGAACGCAAACATCACATTGAATGGTAGTGTCACTTTGAAGACGGTGAACAGAATGAAAAATTCTAATTCTACGCCGGCAAAGCAATTGGACCGAATGAAAAATATCAATATTTCACCTCTGAAACAACAAAATCAATCCAACGGTGCAACACCTCAAACTCTTCAATTTTCCCCGCACTTCAAAAGCTCAAGCTTGACGACTGCCGCTAAAATAAACAACGAAAAGGACAGGCAGCTCTTGGAGAAAGTGTCGGGGCTTAAAGGAGTCACCGTTTCGGCAAATCGAAAACCCTCGGTTGCACACAAGCCCCCACAAGCCGCAAACAAATCGCCTCGTGCTCAAAACAAGTCGTCGCGTGCCCCAAATAAGCCGGCGCGAGGTTCGGTCAAGTCACACCAACCCGGAACCAAACCGTCTCCAGTTGGAAGCGTAATTGTGAATAAGTCACACCTAGATGCTAACAAGTCACAGCAGATTGCAAACATCTCACAGCCGGTTGTGAATAAGTCACAGCCGATTCAAAACATCTCTCAACTGATAGTGAGCAAGCCACAGCAAATTAGCTCCCAGCCTATTGTAAGCAAGCCACAGCAGATTGCGAGCAAGCCACAGCCGAGTAAAAACATTTCAAGCAAATCACAGCCGATTGCAAACAATTCGCAACCAATTGCCAGTGAGACGCCGCAAGCTGAGCCCCAGCCATCGCAGGTCGCAAAGAAGCCATCGCGGGCTGCAAACAAATCACCGCGAGTCGAACCGAAGGCGGCACCGGTGGTGAGCGAGACCCGTGTCGATACGGAGCCAATCGCGCCGCAAATCGTGACAAGAGTCGATACACCAGAAAAAAGCATGACTCCCAGACTAGAAGATGTCATTCAACACGATAAACACGGCTTAATGTAAGTAACCACTGTTTAATTAAATTTTAGTGATTATTATTTTAACAATGTTTACAAGATTGAAATGATACGAAATTTTTTTACAAAGTTAATATAGATTTTGACGACCTTTGTGTCGAGAGTTGTTTCTAGCAATCCAGAGGTCACGAGTTCAAATCCCGGCATGCTTAAGTAAATTTTATTTGATTATTTGTTTTATTTCACAATTTATTCATTTAAAAATAATATAAGGTATATTTGCGGCACGTTCCAAAGTGGAAGATACTCTCAGTATCGCCCTGGTGTAAGACCACTATTCAGATTTGAAATGTTGCTTGAAATGGCTTTAATCTTGTTTAGTGACCAGATATTTTAAGATCAGATCTTCCCCACCTACCACTCCCCTCCTCACTATCTTCAGCCTCAGAACATACTCCAATTGGGGATGCCACATGCTGCTCTCTCCTTTCTAGACCTGTATTCACTTCTTCGTCTCCTGAAAAAGACTCTCCACAGCATCCCAAGGATGACATAGGCCTTTTCCTCAAAGGAAATTATTTTCCTACTCTGTCGAGTAAATATTAAATATAAAAACAACATGCGTGCAGTTCACACGCAGTAGAAGTGAAACCTTCAGAAAACTAAATTAGACAAGAGTGGGGAAGCTACGAAGCACCGCACAAAGAGCAAACTGAGATAATAGGAAACACTATAATGTAGTCTATCTCATTCTCTCGCAGGCTAAATTCTATAGATGTATGTGTTTGTCTCCTTTAGTGTCGCTTTTTCGTTTCACCGAGTTTCAAATCACAACGGTGCTAAAGAAGTTTTCACACCAAAAACGAGGATATGTGACACGGAAATGAATGAAGCGAAACGCCGCTTGCGATTGTTTAGTTCCTTTCCCATAATTCGTGGTTCGGCTCACATATTTCTTTTCCTGACCTGTTTACACGCAGCCTTACCTGAACTGACTACATCAGTTTCCTTTCAAATCGTTTCAGGTCATATACTAGTAATTCTATGTATTTTGTGTTGTATTGTTGAGCGCTACAGTTTGAATGGAATAAGCAAAGTCAATTTTTTTTTATCGCAGGAAAATCCACAGCGCCGTGCTGAACGGCACTTTGTTCGACATCCGACACTGCGCTGAAGAACTTCACTCCCTGGGACTCTCCATCGACCAGAAGACCACGCCTGATGGATATGTGAGTTTTTTTAAATTTTATTTATAGCCGTCTGAAGTCCTCGACATTGCCCGGGCTTTTCAAAATCAGACTCAGTCACCTTTTCTTATAAAATTTCATTAATCTCTAGTTTTGTCATACAACTCAAATCCACCAAAGGTCACATACACTCTTTATAAAGGGTCTTTCAATTTAAATGAAACAAAGTGTGTGTGAGATATCATCAAATTTTTTTTTAATTTGAAAGGCCCATAGTTGCCATTATGTACAGAATAAAAGATCATTCAAATGTCCGCCGCGGCTTCTCTGGGTGGCGCACATCTGAAATGTTCAATTTTCCATGACTCTGGCGCATAAATCAGGCTGAATTTGACCGATGGCATGGGTTAAGTTGGCTTTGAGGGCCGCTGTGGTTTGTGGCTTATTTGTATAGACCTGCGACTTAAAAAAAGCGCACAAGGAAAAGAACGGGGTCAAATCGCACAATCTCGGTGGCCAGTTCACATCACCTCTACGTGAGTTTTTATCATTAAACAATTTTAAACAATTAATAAAATTTTAAACAATTTTATCATTTGCACGTGTTGTTGAACATCCGTCCATGATAATTTGGCAAAATAGACTGAATAAATGATAGCCAATTTGACAGATGTCGCTTCAACAATATATATTCTGTTAGAAGACCCTTTATAAATGTAGGAGATGTGCACAACAGAGGGTTAGGAGTAACGGCTACGTTCGTACAAAACTTAATTTAGAATTTGAGGCCAAAATACCCAACCAAACTGAATAATAAGTTTTTTAATCAAAAGTTATATTAAATATCTATTACGGATACGTGCTATTATATTTATTTTTGTTTTAAACAATATTATATAGGTAATTAAAGAATTAAGGTTATTTTTATTTATTCCCCTCCCGCTTTACCCTTCCACCTTCCCTGCCTTCCCCCTCCCTTGTCACCCCTCCCGCAAACCACCTTCTTCGTTTCCCTCCCCCTCCTTCCTTCCCTCCCTGCCGCTAAAGTATATGAAATACACACATTTTCATTTATAAAAATTTCATAATGCCAGAGCTTACCATTATATACCATTACCTTCGCAGGCTTGCGAACAACAAATCACCAAAGTTTCGTCACAATTGGATGAACGGTATAGCAGCGCATAAAATAAGAACGAATAAACAAATATTGATTTTTATATATAAGATAAAGTCAAATTATTTTTTAAAATGTTTATAATTTAATTAATAACTGCCAAAAGATGGCCCTGCAAGTGCCACTCGGTGGTGCAAGAATGAGAAATTTTTTAATAGCCGCTTTTGTTATGTTAGCAGCCACATGAATTGTTTGTTCCTCAGACGGCGCTCCACATGGCTCTGATCCGGCGCAAGAACGCCGATGTGCTGTACATGCTGCTCAGCCTGGGCGCGGACCCCTCCGCCAACAATCACCGCGACCAGCCCTCGCTGCTGCTGGCGACCAAGCCGCGCGCGCTCAAGCAGGGCGTGCCCGACGCTCCCCCGCCGCCCTTCCTCGGGCTGCTGGCGGCCACGCAGCCGCACGTCGTCGAACAGGTGTGCCGGCAGACAGACAGCCAGGGTTAGTTCATTAGAGACTATTAATTTGCCGGACTCTGTGTTTCTCTCTCCTGCAACATGGGTCTCTTCAAGACTCTTGTTCACTCTTTCCTTTTTTCTAAAAGACCCTCCACACAGCATCTACAAAGATGTGTGATGGCTGGACCAATATCACAGTATAACTCAATTCAATTATCACAATTTTAGTGTATTTTAAAATTAATATTTATAATTTCATAATGCCAGATCTTACCATTATATACAGCCTATAGTCCTCGCATATAATTTAGCTTTCTATTGGTGAAAATAAGTGAAAAACACACAGACTTGCAAAAAGCAGGTTTATACGAGCAGCAAAAAAAGTTTGCTTTTTAACCCCAAAGAAAATTTCCACTT
Organism: Glyphotaelius pellucidus; assembly: GCA_936435175.1. NCBI lineage: Eukaryota > Metazoa > Arthropoda > Insecta > Trichoptera > Limnephilidae > Glyphotaelius > Glyphotaelius pellucidus. Next base: position 8,823,906 of record OW386563.1, on the reverse strand, counting down.
TGCAATAAATCTGAATAAACGCAATATTTCTGAAAAACTAAAAACTGTTTTTGAAAGGTGATGAAATTCGTTTTCAAATGTTATTATTAGAAATTTTAATATAATTTTTTTAAATATTAAAATTTTGAGTGCGGACTTAAAATTTTTTTTTAAATAACTTAACTCACGTTTTTTTCTAACTAAAATTACTGATTACAAAAAAAAATAAAAACACACATATTTTATTAGGCAAATGTTATTATTATGCTGTCGCACTTTTTTGTCGTTTCATGTGAAAATAATTTTTTGAAAATTCATATAGTTTCATATTTTTTTTTCAAATTTATTCAAAAACTTGGGTTTCATAAGATGGGAATTTTAATTATTTTATGGTTAACTTTTAAATTGAATGTAAAGTGCGGTGTTTTTCTTTCTAATGCCGTTTAGATTATATTTCTAACCACGATAGTAAGAGAGACACAACGATTTCTAAGAGACTTATATGAGTTGTTATGAAAAGCGAAAAAATTAGCCTGAGGGGTTTTAACTCGTGACGTGCCTTGGAGCAAACGGGTAAATTTTGCGATGTTTTGACTTTTACGTAATATTTTGTGGGTTTATTTTATGCTATCTTATGTAATATTTACCCAAACACATTCCTTGAACAATAAACTATGTCTAAAAACAACATTACTTGCGTTTATTCAATGAATTTATACTTTTACAATCTTTTTCATGACAACGGCGCGAGAGTTACGCAAGCCAATCTGACAGTTCAAAGGCGGGAAAAATTCTTGGCCGGAGATCGTAAACAATTCCACAGAAATTATTCTGCTGTGCTAGATGGGTACATGGTATCTTATACCTTATGAACAAGAATGCCCCAAGCGATTCTGACCTTATCCTTCATACGTTTTCTTTATAATTAAGGTTTAAAATCGCATTTCAAAAAATATTTTTTAGAGCTTAATTTGGCTTGCATCTGGCGCGCACGAGCGTGTAATCGGCAAGGGACCGGTTAAATGATGTTGCTAATTCAGGAAATGATGTTTTCGCGAATTGTGATTTTCAACTAACCTAACCTAACCATAATAGTAAGGGAGACACAACGATTTCTCTGAGACCTATATGAGTTGTTTCGAAAAGCGAACAGATTAGCATGAGAGGTTACATAATGTTGCTAATTCGGTCACCAATAATGATTTTAATTTTGTATTCTGTTATTGTAGGTTTGACTGCCATCATGCACTGTGCCCGCCACGGCTGGGCTGATGAGCTGGAGCTATTACTGGAGCACACTCCTCGCAGTGTGGTGACCATGGCGCACCACCAGACCGGACAGACGCCCCTGGACATGGCCTTGGCTTGCTGCGCAGGTGACATCAGACACTTATAATCATTTGTATTTGGGAAGTATGTTTACAAGAGATGGAAGGGCTGAAATTGAAAGGAGGGTAAATGCAAGAAACTCTGTTAATGGAGGACCAAAAGTGTTTGACGCTGATATAAAATGATTCAGAAAAGTGAAGCTAGCAGCTGACAATGGAGTTGTACGGCGGTGAGGCGTGGAACTAAAGAGAAAGGATGAAAGTAGATTGAACTCTGTAGAAATTAAATCCCTGTGTGACCATATTGAAAATGCAGACATTCAGGCTGATGTAAAATGATAAGATTAAGAAAGGGACGCTTAGATGATTTGGGCATGAAAAGTGGATGAAAGAAATTTAAGGAGAATATATGATGCGTAAGTGAATCGCGGTGAAACAGAAGCATGTAGTGGTCTATCGTTTCTGCCTACTCTTATGAAGAAACAGCATGATGGTTAGTTTGTTAATCATGCTTTGCTTTATCTCAAACAAAGATGGCTTTACAGTTGTGTTTTAGGTCATCAGAAAATAATAAATACTCAAGAAGAATGAGTGATGATCGAGCCAATATTGTTAATAAATAACAAAATCAACAGTGGTCCAAGGATGGTCCCTTGTGGAACTCCAAAATAACCAAGAGTTCAACAGAACAAGAACCATTAATCTAAATAGTGTAACTTGAACCTTTTTTAATTTGTTTCAGATCTTCCAAAGGGAACATGCTTGGAAGCCGCAATCCGCTGCGTGGAACTGCTGAGGAATGCTCTGGGCATCATCGTCGAGGAGGAGGTCAAAGAATACCCTGTGCAGAAGGTCAGACCTTGCAACTTGAGCATCAAGTATGCACCGGCGGCTGAAAACAAGCTCACTCCTGCCAAAGAAAGAACTGAGGAAGCTAACACAGATAGTGTTAAAGCAGTTGGTGGAGAAGAAGTCCCAAAGAATAAAGAGAAGAAATCTAAAGATGATTCCAAGAAGAGGAAAGAAAACAAAAATAAAGAGAATGGTGCAGAAAAGATTCCCAAAAATAAGAATTCCGAAGAAACTGAAAAGAAGAAATCTTCCATTGGAAAACTTGATTTAAAAGATACTTCCATGATTTCTTCTCCTCAGTTTTCTCCCGTTGTCCCATTGGAAAAGCCTCAAGGAAGGAAGAGCAGCTTCAAGAACAGCAGTCAGAAACGGAAACTTAATTTGGAAGGTGGCTCTATTGTTCCCAAAGTATCAACTCCGATTAACATGAAGTCGTCAGCTAAGATTAGTAGCGTTTTGTCGAATGCTGTTAAAGTCGATGTTATAAAAGAAGTTGCACATTCTGATATTGTGACAGAGGTTGAATCTAAAGATATCAAACCCAAAGTAGATGTTAAAACCAAGCCGGTTGTTAAGAGTCCCGTTAAATGTAACCCAAGTTCGAAACGCAGGAAAGTGATGCAGCAGAAAAAGGACACGGCGCTGGAGTCCCACGGAACTGTGAAAAGGATGATCTTGGATGTGGGAATCGAAGTTCCAATAGACACCGTTATCAGTGGGCCTGATCACCAGGTTCTTAGAGAGGTTTCTCCAGTCAAAACCAAGAACAGAATCAACATTCTAGACAAAATCAGCACGGAACAAGATAATTCTATAATAAATAAGAAGACTCCCAGTGTTGCCAAATCTCGGAGCAAGGGCACAGGAAATAAGAAAGGCATTGAAAAAGCTAACAAATCCGTCGTTCTCGTCAATCAAAGCGGCGATGTTATCGGAGATTGTCATGTGGAAACGCAAGGTCCCGTCACAGGAGACTTGGAGAATGCAAACCCTTTGATTGTTGCAGATGTGTTGCCTTTAGAGGCCTTGGCACCCGAAAATAATGTTGATAGTATCGTTGCTGCCTTCGGCAATGAAAACGCTATCAAGCCAAAGAAAGGAAGAAGGAAGCAACTCAAAAGTAAAATTAAAAAAGTGATTCAGAAGAAAACACCAGCCAAGACTATCGGTGTTGCAAAAGTGGCCGGAAATAAAGTCGGTAAAAAGAAAATCACTTCTATTGTTGTGAATGCTGCTGAAAAATTTGGTTTGACGAAAACAGTTATACCAAGCCCTAAAGAAAGTGATGTTGTTGCCGTTCCTGAAGCTGAGAGCCCAGTTAAAAATATTCCCGATATTCCAACCTTAAAACCACTTTGCAAAAAAACCATAATTCATGTGAATTTAAATAATATGAGGTTCAGCAGTACCTATGCTGAGATCAAGAGTGATAAATATATCCAGCCAAAGGTGATCATCAGCAAGATTATCAACAGATCCGTCAGGGATATCTTCTCCAACACTCCCAGTGAAGTTGCCATTGTGGAAGTCGACGAAGAGTTGATCGACGATGATACTGTTACTGCAGAAAGTCCGTGTGTAGATTTGACCGATGATAATTCGATGTCGGAATTTCCGAAAGAAGTCCCGCTGGAACTTCGTCAAGATTTGGTTATAACCGATGATCTTCCATCGTCTGAAGAGCTGCTCGGAGAAACCGATGAAGTGGCGACTCTTGGCGATGTGGACTGCGACGAAACCCCAAAAACCGGCAGCGGTCGAAAGCGAAAATACAGCACGCTAAAATCGCCGAATAATAGCTCTTTCAAAATGAAGTTCAAACTGAATCTGTCCAAAAACGAACTAAAAAAGATACACACTAAAAACAGCCGGCAGAGTAGAAAATCTAAAAGTAGTGAAAAGCCTGCTAAAAAAAATGCGAAAAATTCACCAGTCAAAAGAGTCTCAAAAACAGGAACAAATGAAACTAATGAAGCTAAATCCGAGTTAAATGTGTCAAAAGATGTTAAATCAGAAGCATTCAACACAAGTGAATCAAAACTTTCAAAGAAAAAAATTAAAAACCCATCCGTTGTTAAGAGTGCAACAAAAAAAATTAAACTTAACATAAGCGGTAAAGTAAAAAAATCACCGGGTCCCGCCACACCTAAAAATAGAAAACTTCTTGCAGCGGGTCACCTGGTCAGTCCTCTCACAGCTCTGAAGAAATCTGTAACCTCAAAGATTCCAAGAAATTCATTAGGAACTATAGATCAGGACTTGGAAATGATCAATAAGGCTGTTAAAGATCAAACGCAACCTGACAGACCGCCCCCTGTATTGTCATATTTGTCACTTTACCACAATTGAAGGCTCAATTCAAGAAGTTATGTTTGTACATATATTTGTCATTCTGATGTCCTGATAAAAAATCGTGGGGCTTCTCTTGCGGTGTGAATTTATGGAAATTTAAGGACTTTTTGTTTAATGTCACCATGTACTTTCCCTTGTCGCATCCCAGAGTCATTGCCTCCGGAGTAGCTTTATCTGGGACGAACTGGACGTCTTTTCCTGGAACTGCCGAAAGTATTTTAAACAGAAGTCATTCTGAGTGCATGCCCAAGTGGTTCGACGCTGAGCTTTGAGCTTCTTGATTGTGGAATTTTTAATTTTGTAACGCATTTTGTGATAGATAGATTTATTTGTTATTTTATGTGAAATTCACAAGAGCGCCCCCGTTTACAAATAAGGGGAATTGCCAACATGGTTGGGTAATATTGTGAGATAGGTTAAGGAAATGTAACGCATCAGTGCTTTTATTCTTGAAGATTGAATCATGTTTATTTTGATTATATTGTCTCCAGTGGCGTACTAAGCCTGTCAGAGGCCCGGGGCAGCAAAGCTGAGGCCCCCCCTGGTTTAAGAAGTTGATGTAGTCTTACAAGCTTTTTATTCAGTTCCTGAGGGTCTTCAAACGCCTCCGTGTTCCCTTAATCAAATCCTTAAACAAGGGTTTAAGGCAACAGGACACTGAAAAAAAATGTCATTCTTTTTTATTTCATTTTCTGGAAGATGCATTTGTTAATAATGCTCTCACCAAATGTTTTAAGTAAATTCGTAAAATTGACGAAGATCACAGCATTTTATATGAAACCTTTTTAAACAGTTTGTATTTTGAATTATTTATCCTTCAGCTAAACTTTGAAAGCGTTTTTCTCGAAACTACGTTTTTCAACCTGATTGACAACATATTAGAAAAACTATACATCCGATTTGCGTGCACCAAGTCTTAAACTGTTCGAAAAACCAGTCACTATGGTACCGCATACTGATTTTTTTTATGAACGATGAAGATTTTCCATAAAAAAAATCGGAAATAAAATTCGCTGGTCTGCCATTTTTTTCTTTTTTTTAGATATCAAAATTCCCCTACGTGGTGCCATAGACACTGGATTTTCGAACAGTTTAAAATTTGGTGCATGCAAATCGGATGTATAGTTTTTTTAATGGCTTGTCAACCAGGTCGAAAAACATGTTAAAAAAGTTTTCAGAAAAATACATTCAAAGTTTTGCTTGAATGCAAAAATACATTCAAAGGATAATTCAACATACAAACTGTTTCATATAAAATGCTGTATCTCCATCAATTTTTTGAATTACTTTAAAAGCATTTGATAAGAGCATTATTAACAAATGCATCTTTGCCCTGGTGTGTCCTGGTGCCTTAGTTTATCTTGTTTAGGATTTGATCAAGGGAACATGGAGGCGTTTGGAGGCCCCCCAGGACCAGAGGCCCGGGGCGGGCCGCCCCTTCCGCCCCCCGGTTAGTCCGCCACTGATTGTCTCATTTTAAACGTAAAAGAGAATACAACATTGACTTTTTTAGTTTTATTTTATTTTAAAAATATTCAATAAGTTCTTATAGCGATTCAAACACAATAAGTTAAATTATTTATAAGAAAGCATTAGAGTAGTGACATCTGTTGACATTTAAACAAAGTTTTAATTTTATGCGTAAAGCCGAATCTCACTGATTTGACACTATATAAAACCTACTGAACAGATAAATCAAAAGAATGGCGTTGTGGTCGTGTCTGTGTGCCGAAAGTGAGGTCAATTTTATCTTTCTCTGGTTAAATTGATCAAACTTTTCTAAAAACCTAAATTTTTCTAATTGCAAATCCCGCAGGATTGCAGGATGTAATTTAAATCCCGCGGGATTTTTATTAAGGGTATTAAATTGAAACATCGACAACTTTTCATAAACATTTTTTTATTGTTTTGTATCAATTATTTTTTATACTAAATAGTCATATTGTGAAAATATATTGAAAAGACAACACAGTGAGGTGCGTTCTAACTGTTTTCAAAATGCAATATCTCTTTTATTAACCGGTTGAATGCCTCGGTACTTACGGATGAAACTCGAAAATTTCGTGATGTTTTGACTTTTGACGTAAATTTTGTGGGTTAATTTTATGCTTTGGTATATAATATTTACCGAAATACGTTCCTTGAACAACAAACTACGCTTACAAACAACTTTACTTGCGTTTATTAGACAAATTGATAGGTTTATCGATCTTTTTATGACACGCGACGCTCAAAGTTTGACAGCTCGAATCGCGGCAGAAATGCCCATTTCCAAAGTCATAAAAATGTCCAAAGACAATTATTTGAGTGGCTAGGTGTGTTCCTTATATCTGTTACGTCAAGAACAAGAATGCCCCAAGGGATTCTGACCTTGTTCTTCATACATTTTCTTTATACATAAGGTTTAAAATCGCATATCAAAAAGTTTTTTTTTAATTTTTTATTCGGCTATAGGGCGCGCACCGGCGCGCCAACGGCACGCGACCTGTTAAAAGATCAATTTTAGGTCTACAGTTTCGGCATCGATCCAGCAAGTTTTTTTTAAGTAAATTAAGTATTTTTTAAATCCCGCATATCCGTGGGACCAAATATTGCTGAAATCTTGTGGGATTGCAAACCCTACTCCTGGGTTCTTTTGAAATTTTGTCTTAAAATACCTTTAAAGATCCGTGATTTATTTGGAAATACAGTGAAACCCGCTTAAGAAGTTTTCCAAGGGACCGGAATAAACAAACTTCTTAAGCAGGAAAACCTTATATGTGGGAAAAAATGTCCAATAATTGCCCAAAATCTAAAATCATGAAACACCAAAATCTTTAAGGGCCTATATCTTATAATTTAAAGCAAAATTAAAGAAAGTAGCTCACATCCGTTCTAGATATTTGATATACCTTTTGATTACAAAAATAATTTTTTCACTTTGGTTGGGTATTTTGATCTCAAATCCAAATGTAAGATTTGTATGAAACTGGCCGAAATGGGTCGCGCATACGTTCCTCAAGGGGGAAATAAATACATGTGGATGACTAAAAAAAAATTATTAGTATTTAAGAATATTTTCCCAAAGTAATAATTTTAATAATAAATTTTTGAATTTGTGAAATTTTCTCAAATTTTTTTTTAACCAATCATTTTAAAATTTTGCAGATACTTTCTTTATATAATTACGCTCTATGTGAACCTAAATTCATAATAATGTCTTTGTCCAAAGTATTTTTTAATTGCAAAAAGAAAGTTAAAAAATGACAACAAATCAACGTTTCCTATTTACACACCTGTAAAAAATTTAATTTTCAATTTTTTTCGGGAAAATTAGGTTTACATTGAGGAGACGTATGTTTTTAAACTAAATTCAAAACCCTTTGATTTGAGTTGAAAACTTTGGCCTCTAGAATGCACACAAATAGCTACGTCTGATGGTGACAAAAGTTCTTAACACTTCCGTACCGGACCAAGGGAACGCACTTACACTAACGAGAGTTTTACGCTGTATCTAAGTTGGTTTTTAAACCACATGCTCAACAATTTGGGTAATCCTAGAAAAACTATTTGGTTATCGATCTGCATTAAAAAAATTAATATCGCATTACTACTTTTCTTAATATTAAATAATTTCTATCGAATTCCGGCGGAGAATCTGTCCAGCCCGCCCCCCTTTCCATCTGTTCGGGCGTTACCCCGTTCCTATCTGCTGGAAGTATCGGGACGGGACAATTCTAAGTGATAGCAAGTAATTTCTAAGTTGTTAGTGGAAAGGACTATATCCCGTTCGTTTACACTGCGCATCTCGTTTGATCTTTTTACAATGCTATAATGTTTGTTTGCCGGTCAAAGATCATTCGGTCTGGGTCGTTTCCTGTAAACGCTAATCGCCAGTCGAGATTCGGAAACAAGGAGTTATGTTGGCTTTCGGCCCGCCTTCTCTGTTTTCTATGGAAAAATACATGTTGTGGTCTAAATTCATTAGAATATTAATTATGACTTTATTTATCAACGATTTTGAAAATGACTACTGAAATACGATGAATACACTTCCCTCTAATTATTACCAAAACAAATTACAAAAAAATATGTCATTAACACCTTTTAATAAGCAAAACAAATTGGGGTCCCCGAGTGACCCCCCTTCGGATCATGTGTGATTTTTTTCTTTCCGGGACGAAAAGGTTAGGAGGGTTTCACTGTATTCCATTTAACATTAATTTCGAATTGATTAACTATTTTTTAACACATCCAAAAATTAAATACCGTTTTTGAAATCAGATGAAATACTCTCTCAAAATTGTTTTGTCGCTTTTTATGCTCAAATATATATTCACAGTTTGGCGAATACTCGCGAGTTGCGCGTATACCACACGCCTAAAACTCAAGTTGCTTGTTACATGAGTCTGTACAAGCTTGTGCCATAAATTTAATATACTAATAGTATTTAGAATACTTTACTGCTGTCAGTGTTCTGTGTACAAAAGGTTACAAAAAGACTTATAAATTAGACATAATATTTTTCTTTCCAATTGAAAAGTCACTTCTAGGTTTTATCTGTTCAATGTGTTCGACTCGGTTTTTTGTAATCTTATTATTAGTATGCGGCTGGCTATGGGAATGTATGGTGAGCAATATGCTGAAATAGGCCAAAACCAAATGATCTTTTATCCACTCGAGCGATTATGGTTGAAAAATGGACCGCTTTTATTTTTCTGCGATTGATAGCGGTCCAAAATTCGACCACATTTTCCTACCATTCGTAAAACATTTATTGTAATTATTTAAAACATTTCCATGGCCAGTCATTTATTTTAAAACAAAGCTATTGAAATGCTTTATCTATTATGACCAAGAGATGTCACAAATTCGAACTTCTTAGACTATTTTAGAACGATGTTAAAAATAAATTTTTAAAATGTTAATTCACGCAGAATTTCTGATCAACTGTTTACGATTAAAATTAAGTCCTTTTTCCATAGATATGCACTTTCATTATCAAGTATACCACAGACAACATACAGAAATCAAAAATATTCTATGTTGACTCGAATAAGTACCTCTCACGGAGTTTCAAAGTTTTTTTTTTTTTTTTACAGTTAATACCGCACAAGAGTCCCAACTGCTCCCGTCTGGACCCAGTGAGACTATGGCATCCCCGATCGGGGTATGTTGTGAGGCTGGAGGTAGTAGTGGGGAGGGGAAGGAGATAGGGAAGAGGAAGGTGGGGAGGTACCTGGCTATTCAGATCTGGTCACTAAACACGGCTAAAGCCATTTCAAGCAACGTTTCAATTCTGAATGGTGGTCTTACACCAGGGCGATACTGAAAGTATCTTCCACTCTGGAACGTGCCGCAAATTTACTATATATTATTTTTAAATGAATAAATTGTGAAATAACACAAATTAATCAAATAAAATTTATTTGCGCACGCCGGGTTCGAACCCGCGACCTTCGGATTGTGAGTCGAGAGTCAAAGTAACAAACATGCAGGATTCGCGCGGTTATAAACTTTACGATTTTTTTTATAAATCCTAAAAATATGAGATGAACGGTAAATAAAATACAGGTTAATTCATTGGCTATTATATAGCACTATTATAAGTTTTTATGTCTCAATGTTAAAATTCAAAGGTATGATTTTTTTAATGTTGGTGAAAAATTTAAAAAATGATCTTCTGGAAGTCTCGAGCAATCGAGGCAAATTTATTTATTTCATGTGGTCGCTCCAGAGGCTGTTGGCCCCATAAAACAAATTTAACCAGTTAAATAATTATAATTTAATTGTTTTGTCTTTAATAATGAGCGGCTCTGGTATTTTTAGTTTTGCACAGCCAGCCGCATACTACTAAGATTCTTTGAAAGAATCTCTCAGTTGAATGACTTTCACCATTGCTGGCTCAGCCTTGGTTTGTGTACTTTTATATTTTGTTTATTTGTAGTATTTCAAATGTATAATAAATCAATTACATATTATAAATGTCTTTTTTTAATTTTTGTAATTTGTTTTATAAGTACTAGCGATTTCCCGTCATGCGTTGCCACTTAATAAAGAAATTGTTTGTCCCTGTGTGTCCTTTCCCATTCGCCCCGTTCCTCTTTCGCCACCCCTTACCCCCCATATCCCCTTCCCCCTTCACCTTCTCCGTCTTCCCTCTCCCCCGTCCCGCCAACATCCCTCCAGCGTTCCATATATTCAGCCCCAGTACATTCAGCTTTCAAACATCTCGTTACAATTTTTTTATTCAAAATTTAATATTCGTTTTTATTTTATTTTATAAGAACAATCAATCAAATTTGTTACCTAACACAGGTACCTATTTAAAATGCCTATAATTCTTACACTACTTCAAATAAATTCTTTTATTTAAAGATTTTATTCGAAAATTGAATTTTGAGTAAACAATTGATGGTTTGCAAAATGCCATTCTCAAACTGTGTCATTTTTGACAATTTCGCAAGATTTTTTGTGATGATTAAAAAAATTTTCAGATGTATTGTCATGTGGTTGTAATAATCCAGAGACCTTCGCGGGGATGGAAAGAAGGTATTTCGAAAGATTCAAACATTTCCTATGCTTAATATAATACATAGACACTTATATTATACATATTTATAAGCAAGCCTATTTAGATTTTTATATCCCCAACTAGAGTAAAGTTGGTACTGGCATAGAAGCTTGGGTTTCGGCTAGCGGGAAAGCTGCAGTGTTGCTACAAAACGCTAGTTTCTGTTGGCGGATGAAGAGGATATATTGTTGAAAGGAATATTCCAGATGCTGACGTCTCCGACCATATTGCCGCAAGCCACCGTGTTAACACTGCAAAAAAAGAAGAAAAAACATTGATTAACCCTAACCGCTATTCCCAATCCTACTAATCAGCTGCTAAGCCGAAACTAAGGCTCAACACTGCTCAAATGCACAACTACGCTCTTTCCAACACACAAGCATCGCTTAACCGGTTGAACGCCTCGGTGTTTACGGATGAAACTCGAAAATTTCGCGATGTTTTGACTTTTGACGTAAATTTTGTGGGTTAATTTTATGCTTTGGTATATAATATTTACCGAAATACGTTCCTTGAACAACAAACTACGCTTACAAACAACTTTACTTGCGTTTATTAGACAAATTGATAGGTTTATCGATCTTTTTATGACACGCGACGCTCAAAGTTTGACAGCTCGAATCGCGGCAGAAATGCCCATTTCCAAAGTCATAAAAATGTCCAAAGACAATTATTTGAGTGGCTAGGTGTGTTCCTTATATCTGTTACGTCAAGAACAAGAATGCCCCAAGCGATTCTGACCTTGTTCTTCATACATTTTCTTATACATAAGGTTTAAAATCGCATATCAAAAAGTTTTTATTTTTTATTTTTTATTCGGCTATAGGGCGCGCACCGGCGCGCCAACGGCACGCGACCTGTTAATCTAAGGAACCAGACACGTGGATTAAGTTCAACTGAGCAAAGCAAAGTTATAAAAAGTGTCAACAGAGTGGAGCTAACGCCACGAGGTACCGACGCGCCGGTGGCAAAGATCAAAATGACACTTTATTTTTAATATATTTGTTTAAAAAATATAAAATGTGTTTGGAATTATAATTGTCCTTTCCTGAAATTCCTACCCACCTCCCACTACCTACAATGCAAGTCAGTGCAGTTTCAACCTTCGAACAATACGCAGTGTATTATTATGAAGTTCATATTTTCAAAGTGCTAATTACATGTGTATGCAAAGACTTCAAATAACTTATGTTGATCATACCATCTGTACAGTTTGTGAATTCTTATGTGCACATCAACCCAGCCCGCTACATTAACTACAGTGAGTTTTTTACGCTGTTCCTATTTCCCTACCTATTAAGAATATTTCCTAACACAAAGGTTTATGGATAACAGTAATTAAAAAAAATTATGTGTGTTAATAATATAAACAATGTTTAACTCTTTAATATAAATTTAACATTGAAAGTTTTTACTTTGACGCCATTTTGGATGGGGCCAAAGTGAGCGAGGTTACAAGGGGGGGTAAGGTTTTAAAGGCGAAAAAAAGGCGTATTTTCATAATTTTTTTTTGGAGATATGAATAATGTTGGTTTATTTATTTTATATACACATTATAGTATGACATCTGAAGTATCTTTGAAAAATTTTTTAACTAAAAATATCAATAAATAAGTCCGTGAGAGCGAATCTCCGGAGGCGCCTCGAAAAAAAGTTGTTATGCGATGAACATCATAACTTGTTAACGGATCATTTGAAATAAAAAATTTTAAATGCGTTTAAAAGGTGATATGTTTTTCTAAGTAGTGATGAAGCATTTTTTTTTTTGCAGCATTTTGAAGTCAAAAATGAGATTTTTGCTAAAATTTTTGGTGACTTTGTTATTATAAAATGAAAAAAAGTGGTAAAAAAAAAAAACTCTTTGTCACCACTACCTGTTGGTTTATGTGTAAAAATAGTGTACAAATTTTCAAAAGGATCGGTCATGTAGATTTTGAGTTATGATGATCACGAACTTCAAAAATTTGTTTGCGAGAAAATCGATTTAAAGTTTTTTTATACTCAAAATATACTTGAATCGAGAAAGAGGGCCGGTCCGCTTAAAACGCTGTATCTTCGTTAGTTTTGCTCCGATTTACTTGAAATTTTGACACAATACTCTCGACATGTTGTACATTTAGGAAAAAAAAAATAAAAATGTTTTAAAACCTTATTCCCCCCTTTTTAAGATAATCAATGATAAAATGTTTGAGAATAACGAGAATCGAGCTTTACTATGATTCTGCACAAAAACAGCGTTTATTTCAACAATGCTGTTTTTCGATGATCAATTATATTTTCTGAAAGTGACTGTCTGTATATCAAAATAGTTACCTCTTCGAGTTCAAAGCCAAAGAAGTGAAGCCACAAGGTTCGGAAGAACTGTCTGATCCCGAGGGATCCAGTCCATCTACATTCACTTCTATACCGTTAATCACATCAAACACCTGAAACATAAACAAAGACAATTCATGAGAGAAGGTTCATCTTTAGTACAAGAAAGTCTGTAAAGAAAATTTAGATTGAATAAAATGTTACAAAAATGTTCATTACTACGGTAACACAACTACTAACCCTGTACAAATCACAAGTGCGCCCCACGGTTGAATTTGGCAGCCACCACTGGTTTGGAGCTCCAAAATACCTTAAAAATACTCGACTCCGTGCAGAAACGGGCGGTCCGTTTAATAGATTCTCCCACCTTAACGAACGGATTGCAATCTTTAGAACCCAGGCGTCGGGTGAGAATGCTGTCCATGTTCTACCGGTATTTCAATGGAAGATGCTCTGAGGAACTAGCGTCATTGATCCCTTCGGCACCGGTGCATAGTCGGGAGACACGTCAAACGCGCGCCCAACATATGTACCCGGTTGATATTTGTCACATGAGAACGGGTCGTTTTTTCGACTCCTTGAGTTCAACAGCTCGGCTATGGAACGATTTGCCGGCTTCTGTGTTTCCTCCCTCCTACAACATGGGTCTCTTCAAGACCAATGTTCATTCCTTCCTCTCCTCAAAAAGACCCTCCACACAGCATCCCAGGTGACATAGGCCCTGGGAGAAATTATTTTCTTCAGGGCCTCCTGCGTGGAGTTAATGTAAAAAAAAAAAAACACTGATTTTAGAAAAATTATGACAGATTAAAATCTGCGGTTATGTGTTATGTTTACGATGAAGCACTACACAGTAATGTAAAATCATGTTTGGTTTGAAAATCATGTGTTTTTGCTTTGAAAAGGAGATGGGTCGAGTGTCCGGCTGGAGAGTCAACCAATCTGTCCCGATTCGGCCCGTCATGCAGGAGGTGGGCAAACGCATTTGCCGCCAAGACCTAGACAAACCTCACCCATGAATCTAGGCACCCATAAATGTACATAGATATATTGTCTTACATTTATTTACTACTAAGTCCTAACTTAACCTGAGGAAGGGGTGTTGGTTATCCAAAAAATAGTTTCCGGTGCGGCGGTACCAATACCTGTCCCCCTAAATGAAAGTTAGGTTAGGTTCGTTTAGTTTAGGTTGGGTTAGTTTAGGTTAGGTAAGGTTAATTTAGTTTGGATTGAGTTAAGGTTAGGTTGGTTTAGTTTAGTTTAGATTGGGTGAGGTTAGTTTATGTTGGTTGTTTAGATGTAAGATTGGGTTAGATTAGGTTTGTTTGTTTTTGAAGTGAAAACTTCTTTAGCGCCGTTGTGATTTGAATCCCGATGAAAAGAAAAATAGCGACACTGAAAAGAGACAAACACATACATCTATAGGATTTAGCCTGCGAGAGAATGAGATAGAATAATCGGTCTCCTCTTTGTGCGGTGCTTCGTAGCCTGACCACTTTTGTCTACTTCAGTTTTCTGAAGATTATACCGCGTGTGAACTGCACACTTATATTTTTTCATTATTAGTCATTTTTAACATCTTTATTTCTCATTATAAAACATGAAAGCATATTTCAACAACTCTCAAAAACAGTTTTAAGTTTTCAGATACATTCAGAAATATTCAATTTATTTGGATTTTATTGCAAAGCGAAAATACTTTGACCTTCTGATAAAATATGCTTGAGGCCTGAGGGGTTAAGGTTAGGTTGGATTTATATTGGATTAAGTTAGGTTAGTCAGGGTGAGGTTAGGTTAGATTAGGTTTGTTTAGATTTGTTTGTTATTTTTCTTCAATGCTATCAGATGTAAAGTATATTATGATGTATGATGTAAAGTATATTAAGATATATGACGTGAAGTATATTGTGATACATTATTATGATGAAAAGTATATTATGATATATGACGTGAAGTGTATTACGATGTAAAATATATTATGACATAATATGATGTAAAGTATATTATGATATATGACGTGAAGTGCATTACGATGAAAAATATATTATGATATAATATGATGTAAAGTATATTATAATATATGATGTGAAGTGTATTACGATATAGAATATATTATGATATATGATGTAAAGTATATTATGATATACGACGTGAAGTGTATTTATTACAACGTAAAATATATTATGAAACTTACTAAAATAGATATGAATACTTGTAAAATAGAGAGATATGATGTATTACCTGTAACATGGCAGAGTTACGAAGAGCCTCTCCCACCACGGCCAGCACCAGAGAGTTGCTACCAGGAAGCCAGTCCACCGAGGAGACAGCGTAGTCCAGGTACAGGACTTGCAACGGGCTGGTCTGTCACCGAAACATACAAAACACTTATTCAAGGCTACATAGTTAAAACCAAAGTTTCCGATTGCAATTTAAAAATAATATTTGAAACATTGGGAATTTTTAATTCATTACTAGCTGGTATCGGCATGCGTTGCAATGCCATTCAAAGAAATAATTTAATTCCGGATATGGAGATATTGATGATAATATGATTATTATTGTAACAGGCAGTTGTGAATAATAGTACCACCCTATACATTATATATGAGGTCATTGCCTGTCCCGGTGACTAGCTATCACTGGATCACAGTGGATCTGATGAATGGCTATTTTTGGAACCAGTCCCTATCGGATTTATAAAATGGTCACCAACACTCAAACTGGGCAAAGCCGAACCAGGAGCCGCCCACAGGGCCTAGCACCAAAAACCTGTGGAGCAGGTTTTTAACTGCTAGTAAGACATTATCATCAAATCAATGTGAATTTGATTTTTCGAACATTTGTCACTTCACATAATATTGTAATGGGGTGTTAATCACCATTCTCGGCCCGTCAGCGAACGGCCAAATGATATTGTCCACAGGGTGTGGAAGAGATTCTCACCTGCGGAAGAGAGTAGGTGCGTATCTCCAGGTCAGCCCCCAGCGTGAGGAGGGTGAAGCCAGGGGCCTTGCTGGTAAAGGAGACCCGCAGCACTGCAGAGCCGTGGGGCTCCAGGGGGAACACCAGGGGGCTCACATGGGTCGATGCTGAAAACAAAAAACACACACTATAATAACCTTTGACAGAAAGATGAGAAAAAGGGAACTTCAAATAATAAACTGGATTACTTTAAGTGCGCCCCACGGTTGAATTTGGCAGCCACCTCCGGTCTGGTGCCCCAAAATACCTGAAAAACTATTGACTCTGTGCAGAAAAGGGTAGTCCTTTTGATAGATTCTCCTTCAGGCCTCTGGCATATTCTTAATTTGGGAGGCGGGTATGGGTACCACCGCCCCGAGAACCATTGATTAGATAACCAACACTCCTGCCATAGATCACCTCAAATGGTTCGCTATGCTTGGCGACTTAGCAGGGTTTCATGGGGAAGAGGTTTGTCTATGTCGTGGCGGCACGAGTGTTTGCCCAACTACCACGGGTCGAATCGGCAAAGACTGGTTGAGGGAGACCGCTTTACTTCTCCCTTTTGGACTCTCTCGACTCATCATCTTGCACCGCAGTGGAAGGAATGGATTCATACGTCCGTCACTCCTGACACATTGACCCCAGATTACTACCTTTTTTTTTTACATTAACTCCACACAGGAGGCCCTGAGGAAAATAATTTCCCTCAGGGCCTTTGTCATCAGGGATGCTGTGTGGAGGGTCTTTTTGAGGAGAGGGAGGAATGAACATTGGTCTTGAAGAGACCCATGTTGTAGGAGGGAGGAAACACAGATGCCGGCAAATCGTTCCATAGCCGAACTGTTGAACTCAAGAACGAGTCGAAAAAACGACCCGTTCTCATGTGACAAATGTCAACCGTGTACATAAGTATTTTGGAGCTCCAGACCAGAGGTGGCTGCCAAATTCAACCATGGGGCGCACTTGCGATTTGTACAGGGTTAGCAGTTGTGTACCATGAAAGTACCTGCGGGCCCTGTACAGTACGCCCAGTTTTTGAGAAGCTAACTTTACTCTGGCTTCGATGGAGCCCCCATACCTGAGCTGGTCACTTATAGTTACGCCAAGCATATCAATGGAAGGTCTGTTCGGAAGATTGCTTCCGTTGAAGGAGACTAGATTTTCATTTCGATCCCTTTTAGACGTAATCAGACGTGATTGGGTCTTTGAAACATTGAATTCGACGAGGTTATTCATCCCCAAGAGAAAACACTCTCTCACACCTATGCCTCATACCTATTTCCTTCCCAGAACTTCCTCTCCTTCCTTTCCCTAAATAGATCCTTCACACAGCATTCCCATAATTAAAATACATATTGAAGAAAGAAACAATAATGTTTACCAGCAATTGGAGTTGCATTGTTAACTCTGCAAGCGAACAGTTCACCAGTCTTACAGCCAACCACAAATACATCTTCTGCCTGATCACTGCAACAAAAACAATAAGGAACTCCAGTGAAAAATATTACAGCTTTAAAAAAATATGTTCATATAGACCAATATACGCTGATTCTGAATATATAAGTTTTATTACATAATATTTAACGTAGAGTTTTTAAAAAAATATTAAAAAGTCCATTTTAAAATGTGTAATTAAAACACCCTATTGCTGGATTTTGGAGGCGTGACGTCACCGCACCGCGTCACCTGGGTCAAAGTTGTATAGAAATCAATATAAATGTAAGACGCGAGCCGTTTGACATTCCGTGTTATTGGTTTATAGAGAATTGGACATATAATAGTTTTTGTTTTTATTGAAACATTATTTAGGCCTAAATAATTCAGTATCAAAAATAAAGTATCTCTATTAGTTTATCTATATTATTTAAAATATTCAAAAACTCTAACTGTACAAAAAACGATCATAATGCCCAGTAAAACGCTCCAATGCTGAAATTCAAAATGGCGGGAGTCAAACAGCTGATTCCAGTTCCATACAAAATTCATACTTCGGTTAGTCATGATGACGTCACACTAGATTTGGTGGTTTTCGGGGATCTTGAAAAATTAAAACTTTTGACATTTATTTTAACAATAAAAATAAATATGCAGTTATTTAAGTTAGAAGGTCATTATTCATAAAAAAAAAAATAAAAAAATTGGACTGGAATTCTCTATTACAAAAGAACTAAAATAACTTTTGCATGAAAAGGATGACTTTTATCCCTTGATTTACCCGGTGACTTCATACATACACAATTTACCTGGTGGAGTCCCCAGGACTCCCGGAAATAAAATCGTAAATTTAACATGAAATAAACACTTTTTCAAATGAATTGCTAGTTATATATATTAATTATGTATTTGGTTTTACAATGGCATAGGTTTTTGTTTAGAATTATAGAATCCCAGCCTTTTATTATGGAACTTCTAGAATATGGCACTTTTTGTAACAAAATTACGAGACCTAACTTCAAGTGTCAACATTTCAAAAACAAAACAATTTTTCAAAGTAGTTTTTAAAGAAATATAACAAAAACATAATCAATTCTTTTAAAAAAGTTAAAAAAAATAACTTGTTTCATTTTTTTATTCGATACCGTTAATTGACTAAAACTATAACATTAATACCCCGGTGGAGTACCACGGACTCCAATAGCGTGATTACTTGCCAATCGGAGCCGCGCACATCGACGTCCGCTCTCCCCGCATTTGGCGCGTCTCCCGCGCATTATCGCACAATTTATAATTCCAAAAACTAACGGTTTTATGAGTGCTGAAAGTTTTCAAATGGAGTCCCAGGGACCTACTGGGTAAATTAAGGGTTAATAGGATTTTTTATTGATACCAATTTATGTAGTTGGGAACTTAACAAAGAGATTTATGCACAATGTTCATATGAAAACATTTCTTCCTGCTGTTGAAATAAGACCAGCATAAATGGTAGAACTACCTTTCTCGACGTCAGCGGAGCATACAAAAAGGCCATTAACGAGAGTGTACAAAAAAAAACCTGATAGAGATTTCCAGTTTTAGATTCGGCCACGGTTATTCTAAAAATCATACCACTGAATATTATTACGCAACACAAACAGAACACAACATTAGCGGTGCTACCCAAATTTGGATAGCTATCGCTCAGTGACATTAGTAATACTGCCCAAATTTGGGTAGCTACCCCTCAAGGGTATTAGCGGTGATAATCAAATTTGGGTAGCTATCGCTCAAGGACATTAGCGGTGCTACCCAAATTTGGATAGCTATCGCTCAATGACATTAGTAATACTGCCCAAATTTGGGTAGCTACCCCTCAAGGGTATTAGCGGTGATAATCAAATTTGGGTAGCTATCACTCAAGGGCATTAGCGGTGTTATACAAATTTGGGTAGCTATTGCTCAAGGGCATTAGCGGTACTACACGAATTTGAGTAGCTATTGCTTAAGGGCATTAGCGATGCTACTCAAATTTGAGTAGCTATTGCTCAAGGGCATCAGCAGTGCTACCCAAATTTGGGTAGCTATCGCTCAAGGGCATTAGCGGTTCTGCCTAAATGTGGATAGCTGTCGCTCACGGGCATTAGCAGTTCCGCCTAAATTTGGGTAGCTATCGCTCGCGGGCATTAGCAGTTCTGCCTAAATTTGGGTAGCTATCGCTCATGGGCATTAACAGTTCTGCCTAAATTTGGGTAGCTATCGCACAAGGGCATTAGCGATGCAGTCCAAATTTGGGTAGCTATCGGTCAAGGGCATTAGTGGTTCTGCCCAAATTTGGGTAGCTATCATACAAGGGCTTTAGTTACAATGAATATTAAACAAGGGAATTTGCGGTGCTACTCGAATTTGGGTAGCTATTGCTCAAGGGGACTAGCGATTCTACCCAAATTCTATCGCTCGAGTGGTTATGCAAAAGTCGGCCGACGGATAGAATTAACTTTCCCGCTGTAAGTGTGGGTAGTAAATCTGATATTTCTAACATGTATATACTATCATGCTAAGTAAAAACACAGTGTCTTCTTTGAGACTCTCAGAGCACACTGTGTTTTTACTTATCATGGCAGAATAGAAGAATATACCTTTTGATGGCTTCTACAGCGCTGGACCACACCTTGCGGAAGTCTATGCAGCTCAGGTCCGGCAGTGACATAGACTTCCCTACCTGCGTGTTCACCTCGTAACTGAAAAAAACAAAAAAATATTGTCTTTTTTCTGTATATGCCGCACAAGAGTCCCAACTACTCTCTACAAACTGAAGCCAGTGAGACTATGGCATCCACAATTGGAGCATGTTGTAATACTGAAGGTAATGGGGAGGGTAAGGAGACGGGGCAGAGGAAACGGCGGACATTACCGTTAATTTTTACCGGTAATTCGGTGTCCAAAAATGCTATTACTGTAAAACTGCGACCTTCAATGCTAGAAGGCATAAACTGACGCGCTGACACGCTCCTATGTATGTCCTTTGCATTCACCCTCCACTTATTAAAATCAGGTCAGTTGCATTCGATCCTACGAGAAATGTGCAGAAAAAAATATACCTACTGATTGGAATTGATTGCGAAAATAAATTCCTAGTATGGCCATGCGCCTGTCACTTTTCAAGCAATAAATCAAAACCCCCATCGAGAGTCCGAGGTCTAATAACAAGAAAGCTTTAATTTCACAAAATACATTATAAATGATATAAGTGATTTTTATACGAGAAAGATATTTTTTCTTTATTTGTACAAATATCAAAATCAATAGAAAGCTAAAAACTTCATTTTGGACTGCAAAAAATCTTCAATTGGGCTGCAAGTTGGGCATGCTTGACTTAGAGCCTACTCAAGTAAGGACATTAAGTCCAGTTTAATATTCTATAATAATAATTATTTATTTCACATAAAAATAAAGCATATGTGGAAACTTTGACTAGCCAACTAGGAATAGATCCTGTTTTAGGCCAGTCAAATTGACAATTTTAGTTCATATTATGAATTCATGTTACATTGTTTAATTATATAATACTAGCTTTTCCCCGCGGCTTCGCTCGCATGGTATTACGGGAAATTACTATAGCGGTTGAACTTATCAATTATCCCCCCCCCCTCCCCACCCCCACCCCCTCCTGCATTCCATACATTCATTCCCTTACATTCAGTAATCAAACATCTCGCCTGCCACCTAAATTTCATAAAGCTATAGTTCAAAGAAAAAAAGAATTATCCAATTTTGTTCATTCGTTCGGAATTTATGCGCTTACAAACATTTCGGATGTTTATTTTTAATTAAATATTTGGAAGTTTGTTAATATAATAAAAAAATTACACTTTTTATTATTCAGTCTTTATAATCGTTACGAATTATATTTTTAATGTAGGAACTCATCTGACATTTATTCCAAAACAGAAGCTTGTCCAAAAAAAACAAAACATATTCTAAAATTTGAATTTTCTGGAGCAGTAGCTGACCAGGGGGCTGAGTACCTACCAGCTTAGAGCCCACAAATATATCAACATCGTTTTCATGGAAACGATTTTTTTCTGACGTTAGAAATAACTCGCTTTTGTTAGCGACAGAAAACGTATAACAAATAAAATATATTAATATTTATAATTTCATAACGCCAGAGCTTGCCATCATATACACACTATAGTCTTCGCATATAATTTAGCTTTCTATTGGTGAATGAATTTTCAAAGTCTTTTCATTGGTTAATGCGTGAAAGCGTCATAAACGAACTCTAGCAGTTTCGCATTTATAATATTAGTATGGATTTTATTTATAGAATGGATTCCTCATAGAAGCTTTGGTTTAATATATAATTATGTACTTATAAGAACAAGGATAAGCAAAACTAAAAATATAATCTTAAAAAACAAGTTTAGTAAAAAGAAAAGACAATTATGTTCTGGAGTGAAAAATATGTGTTTTAATATAGTATGGGGTCTAACAATTTTAAATTTTTTTTTTTTTAATATGATGAGACTATCTATTAGTCTATCTATGAGACTATCTATTGGAGACTGTCTAATATTCATTGTAATAATTACGATAACTTAATAAATCAAACGAAACTAAAACTTATTTGGAAATTACCCAACGCATCTGAAGATATATTAATAATTGAGATCAGCAGAAACAATTCTCACCATCTGTGTTCAACAAAAGTGGACGCTGCAAAGTTAACCAGCCAAATGACCACCTTTCCATCTGAGCCACAGCTCACCAGAATCTGAAATAAATGTGAACACAAATGTTAATTTTAATGCTGGTTACCATATACGGCACTACCCGAAATATTCTGAACTTGATAATTTTTCACGTCCAGCCGTGGAGTTAACACGATGTCAAGCGATGTCAAATGACTTTTTTTCCAACATCAATCTATGACTTATCCATTAAATCCTTTCTTATGTATTCTGGTAATGTAAAGTTATATAAACACGCATTTTTTTCCACTTCCAGAACAAATCTAGCATTACTTTCATGTTCAGACGCCATTTCTGTCAAAAGTCAAACGAAAGTAGCAGACACAAATGCTGCAACACGTAGCGCGCTACTAGCATCGTCGGTAGCGCTCTACTGACTTCAACCCGAGTCGCGTAGCGCCGTGTAATAATCCAATCAAAATTGTACGGCGGGTACCCACGAGCGGTGCGCACGCTACGCGCATGAGGCTCGAGTAGCTTGTAAGTAGCTCCATGTACGGAGGCACTAAGGCCCTCCGCTCATGGAGAAACTAAAAAAAAACCAGTTGGCAACTCAATTGCTTGCTATCCACAGGAAAGGAGGAACTCGTGAATTTCATTGGCGGTCCGCACACGGGCAACTTGTTAAAGACCAGTTATCAAGGGCGACGCGGTGACTAGCAGTGCTAATCGCCACGGCTGGCGCGTTTCAGTTGCCACGTTGACATGTTGCCGTGGTTTTGCCTCCTGTCAAGTTTTCGAGTAATTTGTGATATGTCAGAGCAGGAAAATATCGATTTTGTTCAGGAGGTTGATAAATAATTATTATTTATTAATAATTATTTTATTTTTAATTAATAATTGATAAATTATTAATACATTTTATTATTGTTAAATAAGCTGATATAATTACTGAAATCGTAAAGTTGCGTTGCGGCCTGAATTGTATTGAATCGAGTTACCAACCAGTTTTCGGTTTCTCTCTTAGTTGTAAGTTGCAGTTATCAATCTTTATTGTAAGAAAGTTGTAAATAAGTTCTTGTAAACAGTTGTAAGTCACTAGTTATCAATCTTTATTGTAAGAAAGTTTTAAATAAGTTTTTGTAAGTAGTTGTAAGTCACAAGTTATCAACCTTTATTATAAGAAAGTTGTAAGTAAGTTGTTATAAGTCAGTAGCTATCAATCTTTATTGTAAGAAAGTTGTAAATAAGTTCTTGTAAACAATTGTAAGTCACTAGTTATAAATCTTTATTATAATAAAGTTGTAAATAAGTTCTTGTAAACAATTGTAAGTCACTAGTTATCAATCTTTATTATAATAAAGTTGTAAATAAATTCTTGTAAGTAGTTGTAAGTCACTAGTTATCAACCTTTATTGTAAATAAATTCTTGTAAATAGTTGTAAGTTACTAGTTATCAATCTTTATTATAATTAAGTTGTAAATAAATTCTTGTGAGCAGTTGTAAGTCACTAGTTATCAACCTTTATTGTAAATAAGTTCTTGTAAATAGTTGTAAGTTACTAGTTATCAATTTTTATTACTCTTAAGTTGTAAATAAGTTCTTGTATGTAGTTGTAAGTCACTAGTTATCAATCTTTATTGTAAGAAAGTTGTAAATAAGTTTTTGTAAGTAGTTGTAAGACACTAGTTATCAATATTTATTGTAAGAAAGATTTAAATAAGTTCATATAAGCAGTTGTAAGTCACTAGTTATCAATCTTTATTGTAAGAAAATTGTAAAAAGTTCTTGTAAACAATTGTAAGTCACTAGTTATCAATCATTACATGCTCCACTCAGGAGACCCTGAGGAAAAAAAAATG
Organism: Glyphotaelius pellucidus; assembly: GCA_936435175.1. Classification (NCBI taxonomy): domain Eukaryota; kingdom Metazoa; phylum Arthropoda; class Insecta; order Trichoptera; family Limnephilidae; genus Glyphotaelius; species Glyphotaelius pellucidus. The sequence goes on along the minus strand of OW386563.1, from coordinate 8,799,592 downwards.
CTGTGCGGAGGGTCGTTTTCAGGAAGGGAAGGAAAAAGGTATGAGGGATGCGTAGGAATCTGAGGGTCAATGTGTTGACGGATCATCCATCCCTTCAACTGCGGTGCAAGGCGATGGGTTGAGAGAGTCCGGCTGGAGAGGTCTAGGTTAGGTCTCCCTTAATCACTCTCTCCAGATTCGGCCCGCTACGCAAGACGGGCAACACGGTGGGCTGACGCATTCGCCGCCAAGACCTGGACAAACTTCACCCAATGTAGCCACGTCTCGCAACATACTCCAGACAACAGACCCCAAGCGGTATTCACAAAATTCATTTTTATAATCACCTGATTATTGCTGGCAGTGCCCTCGAGGAACCTGTCCCTCTGTGAGTCTCGCAGCCACAACAGAGCGGAAACTCGGCGAGCCCCGTGAGCCTGGTTGGGAGAGGCCCCGGGGGCCCCCAAAAGAGGCGGGGCCCCCTCTCCCAGGCGCTGCAGGTTCCACGCACACACCTCGCCTGTACAGGAAAAATATCACTCAAATACAGTCAATACCATATTTTCATAACCTTTCGTTACGTGATTTTTACATAACACGGTCAACAAAACGCAATAGGATTTTTAATATTTATTTATTTACAGCGATGCACCGTGGCCTACAACCTTCTGAATTGGGCAAAATCACAAAGTCCTTACACAGATGAGATATTGTTGAAATTGGTTGTAAAAATATATCCTCCTACAGCAAGTATAAAAATGTATTAAAGTCTTGGATAAATACCATCGACACAAACATTTACTTGCTGTACATCTGACCTGCTGTAACTTAAGAGTGTGTTATATGGCAGAATGGTATTTTGCTGGAAAATGGCTCTCTAAAATGGCTTTAATACTACCTTTTGTATGTCATTCCCAGAATTGATATTTTTTGTTATCAAATAATGGACTATTATTTTTCAATCTGCTTATTTATTTTTTTAATTGATGTAGTCATTCGCCCATAAAAAATAAAAACATTGATACACCATACAACCCACTTTTAAAACTTCGATCTATGATTGTCGCATTAATAATGATTTTACACAATATTTTAAAATTAAAACATGTGTATAATACCCACATCTGTAAAAGTACGGCCTCTTATTATCGTTATGATATCTGCGGATATCAACAATTAAATAAAAACTTAATTTTGCACGAAATTTTAACACATTTCAAAGTTTTTTATCATTCCGGGAGTGAAGCACCCGTTGACTGGTGGTGAAACCACGCGCTCCGTATTTGTTAGCCAATATATTTCTAAAATGCCATCAAAATGTTTCATAAGTGGTGCAAAATCTCGGATACCGACTCACTTGAAGCACTGCAATAATATAAGGAAGCTTCAAAAACAGTAAGTAGTCACAAATTCTCTTTTTCCATGTTAATTCCTAGCGTTGCACATTTTCAACTGTCAAGATTCTTCGACAGCAACATTTTACGCGCGTTCCGAAAACGGTTAGTGCGAACTTCGGGCTTGTTATGTTCCTAGGTTCTACACAGCGTACACAGTGTTTGGTAATAAAACCAAAAATTACCGTCTCACTTATTAGACTTATTAGGTAAATATTTACATTATTAGACTTATTAGGTAAATATTTACAAAATAGGTACAAGCTTAATATGCACGTTTTATTTCAAAAAATTTAATATCAGATGTATAATAATAGGAAGTAAGCATTTCAGTTTCCGGAATTGGAAAATAATGAATTTTAATAGTTATTTCGTTAAAATTAAAATCGATTATTCGCTTGGCGGCCATTGTCATTATGGGGACACGCTTAGTATACACTTTAAAAAATTAAGTAGGTGGATATTAACTAGAACTAATTAATTCAGCAACCGGAAATTGGAATTAATTGTTATTTTGTTAACTAAAACGCGAAATGTCATTTTTTCAGGGACCGCCATGTTATTAATTACAACGGCAAATATGCACTTTTTGGTAAAGTCGGCCTTTTAAGGCCGTTTTAAGTGACAAAAATTTAAGTTTTTTACTGTTCCGACCTTACACGGTAAGGGGTATTAGTATAAGGAGTAAACAAATTTATTGCCTCTTCAAAATACGCAAAATCACTTTGTGGCGTCATTATTAATTTAATGAAAAACAAATAATTTTGTGTAACACCACTATTTAATTAACAATATCAAATTTGATATTGTTAATTAAATAGTGGTGTTACACAAAGTTATTTGTTTTTCATTAAATTTATTGCCGTTTATTTATTTTTATCTTTAAAATTTCAAATGAATTCAAAAAGTTTATTGTACAAAGTGTTTGAGAAACAGACAAAAAAAAACTTTTAAGGGAAATTAACAATAATATCGCTTTTCTACGTATAAACACGTATCCATTCACGCGTGGTCGAATCAAAGTATTCTATCTATGTGTTGTGTATATAATAATATTATTTTTCTCTTTGTAGATCGAAAAATGATTTAACCATATCAGCCGGAAAAGCATCATGAAATTATGCGTTGCTAACCGTTCATCCGATTGCGATGACACTTTGGGGATTTAATATTGCATGCCCGCAATGGTTCCTATATATACAGTGAGTTCTGGCATCATGAAATTATGCGTTGCTAACCTTTCATCCGATTGCGATGACACTATGGAGATTTAATGTTGCATGCCCGCGATGGTTTCTATATATACAGTGAGTTCTGGCATCATGAAATTATGCGTTGCTAACCGTTCATCCGATTGCGATGACACTTTGGGGATTTAATATTGCATGCCCGCAATGGTTCCTATATATATAGTGAGTTCTGGCATCATGCAATTATGCGTTGCTAACCTTTCATCATATTGCGACGACACTATGGGGATTTAATGTTGCATGCCAGCGATAGTTTTTATATTTAATAGCGAGCTCTGCCGGAATAAACGATAATTATTATATTTGTTGTATTAAAATATAGAGTGAGTGTGGCTGCAGTTTTGTCATGGTTTTCTGCAGCCTTGCACGACAGCTACTGCCATGGTTAAAAAAGATTATTGTTTAGTTGTACTAAATAACAGAATAATTTAACAAATATATAAATAAAAAAATAAAAACTTTCTTTTATTTCTTAAGGTCAATACTGTAAATGATGTTATTAATATGTACAGATATTCTATCAAATACACGTACCCAAACAATTTGGGGTAGTAATAATAATGATGAGTTCTAGAAAATATAGCTTAATAGACAATACAATAAACGGCTGAATATTTAGAAGTTAAATATAAAACACCATAAAATCGGCTCCAAATGTGAACTACGAGAATCCAAACGCCATTTAAAACAAACAACGGAACACGCAGCTGATGTCAATGGGCCGAATCAGTCAACTTCATTTATGATAATTAAAATTTACCAACAAACCTTTATTTTTATATTAATCATGTACAAACTTGTGATTTACATGTGTCATAGGTGTTTCTGTATATAATGGTAAGCTCTGGTGTTACTCACGTCATACTTTAAATCTAATCAAGAATTATAGATATTTTAAACAGGTAGTTACCTTTGTTAGGTACCAAATTTTGTTGATCGATTTTCGAATAAACTCTCTAAGTAAATAAATTTTTACCAACAGTATGTTTTCGATGTATGTAGTATGTACGTATGACAAAATTGAATTGAATTTAATTTTTATTTGTAAATCTAATAATAGCGTGATGGGAGGGGGAATGGAGACGGAAGGGGAACGGGACGAATGGGAAAAGACAGACAGGGAGAAACAATTTTTTTATTAGTGGCATTTCAACGCATGCCGGGAACTCGCTAGTAAACAGTAAACGTGGTTAAAACTAAGTATCTATTAATTTTGAAAAAGAAATTCGTTCAGCAAATAATGCGTAATGGGTTATTAATTTTTTTCGCTAAAATATGAAAAAAAAACTGATAAACGTTTTTTTTTATTATGAAATAAATAAAATAATGCTAAACCAATTCGGCCCTTCTCTAAATAGTGCTCCGCGCCCCCACCACTTGCTGCCAATAACTTCGCGCCGGCAACAAATTGACGGGGTAACGCACTTACAATTTTTAATATTAGAAATTCGTGAAGATATGCATACTGCCATCTAGCGAAGAAATAGTAAAGTTGTCTTGTCCAGTTTACGAATTATGTAGGGGGTATCATATGCCTTTAACAATTTTTTATTAATCTTTATGAACATGTCCTTTGAATTGTATTTCAGTAAACACTGAATTTATTGTTTTTGTATTTAATTTTGTTTTTTTAATCTTCTACAAAGATAACGTATGTTTACGAGCAAAATTTTAAATGTCTTTAAAACACCCAAGTATACCCACAAACTGGCGATGCCTATATGGGATTTTTTTTGATTAATCTGTAAATTGTATTATTCTCTACTTTTTTAACGGTTTTGTACAAAAAAAATTGTTAGTAAAAAATAAATTTAAAAAAAAATTTAAATTCCCGCTGGACGGCCTCCGTGGTCAAGGGGTAAGGTTGATCAGTATGTTGCGGATTCAAGTTGTGGCAAGTAAATTTTATTTGACGGATTTGTGTTATTTTCCGATTTAATCAATTAAAAATAATACAAGATATATTTGCAGCACGTCCCAAAGTGGAAGATACTCTCAGTATCACCCTGGTAAGACCAGCATTCAGAATTTAATTTTGCGGAAGTAGCGCAATATTATATACTGTTTGCGAGAATAAGGAACTACAGTCCAATTTTTTTTTTTTAATGAATAAATGACCTTGTAACTTAAATAACTGCATATTTATTTTTATATAGTATTTTTATTTATATTTTATTTTTGTATAGTTAGTTTTAATAGTTAAAAAAAATGTCAAAGTTTTAATTTTTCAAGATCCCCCGAAAACCACCGTATCTAGTGTGAATCGTGTGATGTCATCATGACCAAAATTTTTAGTTATTTTCAACATGTGTTGTCATTTTGTTTGGAAAATCAATGGAGGTGTCAGAAGTTGAGGCGTTTTTTATTCAAGATTAACTGCTTTTAATATAGAAAAATATTAGGTAAAATGTTAACATCTCATCGCTACTGTTATTGTATTGTACCAAATACAATAATACATCTGTGACGCACCTGATAAACAGTTTATTAGTGTTCCACGATCTGCATTATTAATATTATATGTAGGCAAATGAAAAGATAAGTCTCCCCCACACATAGAGTTCGGAGGGGGATGTGCCCCGCGCCACTTCAGGCCGCCGCGCAGAAAAGTCTCACAGTGAACTGCGCTGTAAACCATTATCTTACATTCGGTCTTTACTTTTCTGCGCGGCGGCCTGAAGTGGCGCGGGGCACGTCCCGCTCCAAACTCTGCGTGCGGGGGCTACTATACAGCGCCGAATCAGCTGTTCGACGTCTGCCATTTTGGAATTCAGAATTGGAGGTGTTTTGTTTTGGAAGAAGGAACTTCATAAAATAATAAGGCCGCTTCAGGAAACTTTCAAAGGACTCGTGACATTTTATTTTGCTTTATTCCCAATTACATTGTGAATAATTTCGGAGACACAAACTACCCAAGACAGACCAAGGATTTTACTGTTACTTATTAAGAAGTTAGGATGGTGAAAAGAGAAGGAAAAAACCTAAACACAGGCCTTTTATATCGGTCTTGTCTGAAGAGAGTTTGCATCTCCTGACATCTATGGATAATTTCATTTGTTAATTAATTGACTTTAAACAAACCAACAAATCGAAATGTCTGGAGAGGTGTGAGCCTTAGCTAATTTAAATTAAACATATTCCCGCCCAAAAAACGGTAAAGGCCAGAGTTTTTTTTTTACACAAATAGAATATAATAATTAAAATATCTCACTTATACTACTAAAGATAACTCAAACAACTTTAACTGCTTCACACCAGATTAAATTAACTAACCATTTCATATTTTACATGCTCCAGTTAAACATTAAAGCTAAAGATTAAGTTAACGATTAACATTAAAAATCAATAAGTTCTACAATTATTAAACATTTAATTTTAGGACAAACACAATGCCATGCGGATTGGACCAGGTCTTCCTTCCAGGACAGCTAATTTTATTATATACATTTAAATGGGCACTTGCAGTGTTCATTCATTTTCTTTTGGCTAGATTATGACCTTTAATTTTCATATGAGTTTTCACAAGAGGTCACGACCTCCACCATCTTTATTTATTTGCACTTTTTTTATTTTAATTGTATTTTCCACTTTTCTACAAGCGAATTTATTATTGTTTTTCACTTTTATTTACACAAGCGAATTTATTATTGCCTTTCACTTTTATTCACAAAAGCGAATTTATCATTAAAGTCTGATTATAAAAAACAAACACCCAGCTCCATCCATTTATTTTCCTTTGCTTGTGGGCGCCGCACTGTGCACAGGCGCTGCCGGGTTGCTTCTTATATTCCTTGGTCCATCTCGGGTAGATGGTCTCCGCATTTGTTGTCCTCAATTGGCAGTAGGCATAGTTTTGATATTGCCCTCTGAACCGTTCCCTGTCCTGTGATGATGGTAGCTACTCGTACTCTTCCATCGGGCCCCGGGTGTACAGCGTGCACTCGTCCTAGCCTCCAAAAGCAAGGAGGCTCATTATCTTCCTTCAAAATGACCATTTGGCCTGGTTGCAGCTGCCTTTGGTGGTTGCCAGTCCATTTCGTCCGGGTCTGCAGCTCAGCCAAGTACTCCTTGCGCCACCTCGACCAAAACGACTGTATTAGTTGATTTAATTTTTGGTAATGATTCAATCTATTGACTGCCACATTCTGCAAATTCTGCTCCGGGATCGCTGCTAAACTCGTTCCAATGAGAAAGTGACCAGGAGTCAGAGGATTTAGGTCTTGGGGGTCATTGGACAGCGGACAGAGAGGACGGGAGTTCAAGCATGATTCAATTTGACATAACACAGTGCTGAATTCCTCATATGTTAGTAGTGAAGCATTTGCCACCCTCTTCAAGTGGTATTTTACTGATTTGACCCCTGCTTCCCACAGTCCCCCAAAGTGCGGAGCCCTTGCGGGTATAAAATGCCACCGAATGGATAAATTGGCTAAGTATTTATCGATTTTTTCATTTGAATTCTTCAAAAATTCATAGATTTCCCTCAATTCGTTATTCGCGCCCCGAAAGTTCGTGGCGTTATCTGAAAACATTTTACTGGGTTTCCCTCTTCGCGAGATGAAACGCTTAAACGCATTTAGGAAGCTATCAGTGCTTAAAGACATTACTACTTCTAGATGTATAGCTTTGGTTACCATACATATAAATAGACATATATAAGATTTTACGCTGTGAGTCTTACGGCTGACACCTGATTTAATCATAATGGGTCCGCAGTAGTCCACGCCGGATAATTGAAACGGGCGACCTTCCGTTATTCTTTCGGTCGGTAAGTCCGCCATCAGCTGTTGCTCTGTTTTCGGGTTACACCTTTCTGTATGCTTCCTGATTTTCCGTTCCTAACTGCTCCAAGCATCTGGTAGCCAGAAAGGATGATGGTCCCAAACCGTAGGTGACAGTATTGAGTTGGTAGTGTCGGATTTCTTCTTCCGGAGAGTCCCTCCAGACTATGCGCTGCAAATCTCTATCCTCAGGTTGCACCAATATTTGACGATACATCTTCTCGATGTCGGCGGTTAATGCATACTGGTGCTTTCTGAAAAATAACAGTTGTGCACATAAATCCTTTTGTAAAACTGGCCCTACCATGAGGGCGTCGTTTAATGATATACCGGTTGATGACTTGGCTGATCCGTCAAACACGACCCTGGTTTTGGTTGTCGTGCTAGACTCCTTCATCACTGCATGGTGTGGCAAATAATAACAAATTTTATCTTTTGGTGGTGCTTCGCACAGCGTCATGTGCCCCAATTCCTGATACTCTTTCATGAATTTTTTATAATCTAGCATCAGGTCTTGATTGGCAAGGAATTTCTTCTCCATATTATAGAATCTTTTTTCAGCCACCTTTAGGGTTTCACCCATTTGATTAATATTAGGCCGCAGCGGTAATCTTACCGCAAAACGTCCTTTCTCATCTCTTTTGTGCGTGTGTAAGAAGCTCTCTTCACATGCTCTTTCTTCGTGGCTTCTATGTTTTACAGGAGCTAGTTCCTCTATTTTCCAAAAGTTTTCTAATTGCTTATGCAATAAATTTAAAGATAAATGACAGGAATTTACTGGCCTTTTTGGTTTCGGAGTGGAGATAGGCCCGGATACAAGCCATCCTAGCTCGGTCCTTTGCAGCGTGAGTCCCGCATCTCCAATCCTCATTCGATCGTTATGCAAGACTTCCCAAAATACCTCCGCTCCTAGTAGTAGATCTATCGGGCTGGTAATGTTGAAGTTTGGATCTGCTAATTGGAGACCGCTGGGGATCTCCGCTTCTTTTCTCTGAAAGGAAATTTGGGGCAGATTACTGGTCACCTCAGATATAATCAGGCATTCTATCTTCTTTTCGTACTCAGAGTAGCCTGAAGTTATATTTAATCCCACTTTAGATCTTATATTTAAAATTTTATTGTGGATTCCCGTGACAGGAATGTTGACCTTTTTCGTTTTTGAATTTAATTTCTTGACGAATGCCTTACTTATGAAATTCGTTTGAGCTCCAGAATCTAATAGAGCTCTTGCTTGAATTGAGTTTCCTGCATCATCCTTTATGTTGATGATGGCAGTTGACAATAACACGAAATTTTGTTCTACCTTCGCGGCATGATTTGATACTAAAGGCGCTTCCTTCGCGGAAGATGTTGATGCCCTTTCGTGTTTTGATTCCTCCTCCTTCTTAACATGAAGTAAAGTATTATGATTTTCACCATCGCATTTACGGCAATTGAATTTAGACCTGCAATCCTTCAATTTATGACCGGGGTTTAAACATTTTAAACAAGCGCCTAATCTGTGTATTTTATTAATTCGTTCTTTCGGTTTTAATTCCAAAAATTTGCGGCAATAATAAATTTTATGATTATCGTTGCAATGTAAACATTTTAATTTTTGTGCGGACAACGACACCAAAACTTCCTTTTTATAATTATGCGGATTCGTTTTTCCCGGATTAATTCCTTTTTCGTTATTTGCCGAGGCTTCTAGTACTTGGGCCCTTGTATACAAACAACTAATAAATTCTTCGTAGGTAGGTAAATTATTCTTTGTTGGGTATTGTTCCCAATGAGCCCTTGTATTTGAATCTAATTTGCTTGATAACAAATAAATTAATATTACATCCCAATTTTTCGTAGCTATATTTAAGTTATTTAGTGATTTTAAATGTAATTGCGCCTCGTCCAATAGATTCCTTATTGCGACGTGATTTTCTGCCTTTACGTCTGGTAATTTAAACAATGCGTTTACATGATTATTTATAATTATTTTTGAGTTTTCGTATCTATCCGTAAGCATCTCCCAAGCCGTAACGTAGTTATCCGCGTATATCGGTAACGCTGTTATGAGTTTAAACGCTTCCCCTTTCAGACAAGACCGCAGATAATAAAATTTTTGAACGGCATCCAGGTTATGATTGCTGTCTACTAAAGATATGAACGCATCCCGGAACTGCATCCATTCGCAGTAATCCCCTTTAAATTTCGGTAATTCAATTATCGGTAATTTAATATTGTTATTCGCCGTGATTGCAGAATCCTTTTTAGCTAACCTCTCTTTTGCGCTGGCCAATATACAAAAATAATCATTTTCAAAGCTCGCTCGGTCGCCTTCAACATCGTCGGGAGATAATGCCTCTATTCTATCTTGAATTTCTTCAAAATTATCTAGCAAAGGTTCGAAACGCTTTATACGCAATTCTAGTTCGCTTTGCGTCAGTGAATCTTTGTTTAAAAATTCTGTGAACCTTGTCATCTTGCCTTTACAAACGCCCCGTTGAGCGATCAGCGTTTTTAAATCCATTTTGATTAATCAGATGTGTACTTACAATTTACAGAGTTATCCAATTATTTTATCGCAATCACCGTTTAATCACTATTAATCATATAATATACGCACTGATAACTTCCCAAATTTTAGTTATTTACCTCACGAACTGTCACGACACAACAATAACAATAATTTACCAACGTCGTTAATCATAGATGAATCCCGTTGATTTTTATTCGATCGCCCATAGAGCATTTCCAACAAAAACTGCTTTATTGACTTCGCGGCTAATTTAAAATAAAAATTTCAAACAAACTTTATAAATCTCGAAATTTAAAACATTGCTGTAGTTTTTGTCAATAATCAATAATTTTGTCAATAATTTTGTCATACCGGCTTGCAACAATTTTTTTTTGAGTAATGCACAATATTGATGTCATTGATTTTTTTTTGCTTTTAAGGATTTTAATGGTAAGGTAGATAGTATGGATATGGATTGGTCACTTGCCCTTTTTTATCGCTGATGGCCTCTGCTGCTTGCTGGATGCTGGAAACTGCATGTTGGCTGTTCCTTTTTTCAGTGCTGGTTCTTCTTTACTAATTTAATCACTCGCGTTAAATTATCCGGCTCGAAGGACCATATGTTTTGTTTTGGAAGAAGGAACTTCATAAAATAATAAGGCCGCTTCAGAAAACTTTCAAAGGACTCGTGACATTTTATTTTGCTTTATTCCCAATTACATTGTGAATAATTTCGGAGACACAAACTACCCAAGACAGAACAAGGATTTTACTATTACTTATTTAAGAAGGGCTGGCTGTTGAGAAGAGAAGGAAAAAACCTAAACACAGGCCTTTTATATCGGTCTTGTCTGAAGAGAGTTTGCATCTCCTGACATCTATGGATAATTTCATTTGTTAATTAATTGACTTTAAACAAACCAACAAATCGAAATGTCTGGAGAGGTGTGAGCCTTAGCTAATTTAAATTAAACAGGAGGGTTGCGAGTAACATTACAATTGTTTTTGTACAGTTATAAGTTTTTGAATGTTTTAAATAATATAGATAAATTAATAGACATACTTCTATTTTTGATACTGAATTATTTAGGCCTAAATAATGTTTAAAAAAAAACAACAACTATTATATGTCTAAATCTCTTTAAACAGAATGTAAATAAACTAATAACAGGGAATGTTGAATGGCTTGTGTCATACATTTCAAAACAACTATGACCAGGTGACTGGACAATTAAGGACGCAGTGACGTCAGCACTAAAAATTCAATAATACCAACTTGACAGTGTGTTTTAATGACACATTTTAAAATTGTGTTTTAAATAATTTTTTTAAAACTTAACGTTTAATATGACAAGATAGGACTAGCTAAGGCTTTGGCATCCCTTGAATCCTATCCTGATAAAGCATATTTGGGCACTTCAGTGATTGATTTTGTTAAATGAACGCACCGCAGCAAACGAATTGTATAATTGATTTAGCACAACCATGTTCCTTTAACTCGTTGCTTGCCGAGTACGCGCCGGCGCGCGCCAAATTAAACTCTAAAAAATATTTTTTGAAATGCGATTTTAAACCTTAATTATAAAGAAAACGTATGAAGGATAAGGTCAGAATCGCTTGGGGCATTCTTGTTCTTAAGGTATAGAATGCTTTGAACACATCTATGGAACCGGAATAATTTCTATGAATTCTTTATGGATCTCTGGCCGAGTTTTTTTCGGAGCATCTGAGCTGTCATTTCGGTTGCATCATTCTCGTAAAAAAGATCGTAAAACATATGAATTCGTCAAATAAACGTAATGTTGTTTTTAGGCATAGTTTATTGTTCAAGGAATGTGTTTCGGTAAATATTACATAAGATAGCATAAAATAAACCCACAAAACTCAATCAAAAATTTTAAATAGAAAAATCAGGACCTTAGCCTGGATGATCACCCACTCTGCCTCTGAGCTAATTTGACAAGAAAATTCGACGAGAACAATTTCATTATTTGAATGGCATTGCAACACATACCAGGTATAGTTAGTAATAAATAAAAAAATTCCCAAAATTTTACAAATTTATTTCAAATTGCGATTTGAAACTTTGGTTTCGTAAAGGTGTACATTTTACTTCTGTGGTTAGTTTTTGTAATTGAATAAATAATTGACAGCCCTAAAATAACAGAGCTAATTTGCCAACTATGCGTGCCCAGTCATTTCAAGCAATGTTAACTTTTAAGATAACAATAAACTCTATACTAAATTGCTCTATGTGAATGTATGAATAGGTATACTTACTTGACTGCTCGATTCCTCGATTCGACTTGCTAACAAGTCACCTTTACTTACATATTTTTATTCGGCGTAAATATAATGTTTTGTTATTTTAACATGTTCTATTCTCTTCCTTAAGTTTTCACATTATTATTTTTTTGGTTTTAACACATAATTGTATCACATACCTATTTATTTATTTTTTTATTTATTTATTTATTTCTATACATTACAGTATTTACCTATAGATCAATTTCGAAAACATTTTTACATAATATATTTTATAATTTTATTATGTTGGGTGTAAGGTAGGTTTGTGAAGGTATTGTTGTATGTTTCGTGAACACCTCACTAGGAGAACCTGTGCTGAGGTGTTTACGTGTTTATTTATGTTTATGTGTGACAAGTATTTATGTGTTGTAATATAAAGTTTTATATGTATTTTTTTTTTCAAATTTTAACAGTTATTGTACATTGGTTATTTAGAAGAGAAAAAAAAGTATTTAAATATATTAGAGGAATATAAAAAAATATATATATATTATGTATGTATAATCCTCGATATCTTAAATATTATTGTATAATCTACGTAAAAGCCCGTATGGGCGTATAACAACAATAAATAAATAAATAAATAAAAATATATATTTACTAGCCTTTATCACACATACATCATATTATTGTTTTATATCAGTTCTTATATAAACCAAGTATGTATATCATTTAACCCTTCGAATAATGAGAAAATAATATCTATGAACTTTCGCCTGTCAAGATTTGCCCGCTAAATTCCCGGTTTTTCCCATGCATTTTAAATATTCTTTTTAATTAGTTATTTTTTAACTTTTTTGCAAAAACAAAAATTGTTCTAAAATTTAGATAAAATAATCTTTCCAATGTGTTTTATTACAAATAAAAAAATTGTTTTTAAATATTAAAATTTTGATATTGAAAATGTAAATTTGCTAAAAATACGTACCTGGGGATTCCTCAAAAAAGTACGTAAAATTAAATAAACTGAAAATTTTAAATACAGATTCATTTTTTTAAGAAAATTTGTAATAAAACCGTCACCTCATTTTTTATGACTTTCATACAATTTTATCTTTAAATTTAGTGTTTGTTACTTCACAAATTGGCGCAAAATAAAATCGTCACTTATGATCGGGTTTGCAAAATATCTAACCAATATAGCTTGTATATTTCTAAGACAATAAGAAGCATCATTTCTTTCGCTTTCTAACAACAAAAAAAACACATTTTTTGTATGACAGGAAGAGAGATATCTAACTTTTAATAATGCACGGTCGCTCTGGGACAATCTGGGTCTCCTGTTATTGTAACGGCATATGATGTTGTGGGACAACTTGGGTCTCCTGTGATTAGACGGGTTAAATATTGTATAACTATTATATTTTCGTAATTATTAAAATACTGTTACCCCCTGTGTACCACTAATCATGTAACACTTGAATGTAAAAGCTATTTTATGGCGTTTAAATAAATAAATAAATATAAAGCGTTTGAATATACATAAACCTTTCTAACACCGGTCAAATCACAGCAGCCAACAAAACATACTTCTCTTTGCTCCCAGTGTTTAAGTCACGTGGCGTCCACAGAAAAACCAAAATAACCATATACAAGACCATTGTTAGAACTGTACTGGCATATGGATGTGAGGCGCTGACACTGATGGTAAAGATGGCTGAAAAGCTAGATACTTTTGAAAGAAAAGTGCTGAGAAGAATATGTGGACCCGTGAAAGAGGGGGAACAGTGGCGCATCCGGCACAACAAAGAACTGTACGATATATATCAGGCCCCTAACATCTCAGCCCACATGAGACTCCTCAGGTTGAGATGGGCTGGACATGTACAGAGAATGCCGGATACACGCGTTCCAAAGAGAATTCTGACTGGACACCCAGGTGGAAAGAGAAAAGTGGGAAGACCCAGACTGAGGTGGGAAGACGAGATAAGAGGGGATGCAGCACAGCTTCTCCAGATAACAAACTGGAAGTCAGCCGCTGAGGACAGGAGGAGTTGGAGGCGAATGTTGCGGGAGGCCAAGGCTCGATATGGGCTATAGCGCCATCGGAGAGAGAGAGAGAGAGAGATAACACAGTTCATATCATATTTCTCACTATAATAGTAAGCGATTTCTATGAGACTTATACGTGAACAATACCAAAAGTGAACAAATTAGCCTGATTATGATGAGAATGATAAACTTACCGGACACAGATGCTGTAGCCAGGAGTGCGGGTTCTGAAGGATGAAAAGTGACTGCAGAACAACAAGAACCCATCTTCAGTTCGGCATTATGTTTCAACTCTTGTGTCTGTCCGCTGAAATGCAAAAAAAACGCATTGATTACTTTATTGCCTCAAAAGTTACGGCACAAATTTTTTAAAGGGGGTATTGCATAAGAGTCCCAAAAGCTTGGAGCCAGTGGGATTAAGCGATCTGCAATTTGGGGTGTGTTGTGAGACGGCGCACCTGTTTTTCGCGATCTATCGATCAAAGATCGGGTACTTTTGACCCAGGACTAATTGGGAAGTGCCTGGCAGTTCAGATCTCGTCGCTAAATAAGGCTAATGTCATTTCATTCTGTACAGTGGTCTTACAGAGTCTTTTGCAAAATTAACCATGTATTTTACTTAAATTATTTTTAAAAAACTAAATCCAATTTTGATGACCGTTATGCTTGACAATCAATCACTAAGATGGCACATATATACTTCCCAAACTTCCTCTTCCCCATCTCCTTCCCTTTGATACTACATTCAGCCTCTCAATATATGTACCTACAAATTGAGGATAATAAACACAATGCACTTGGGAATCTTGTGCACCAATCACAAAAATGATTTTTTTAAAGCAAAATAGAAACAGTACCATGCCAGAACCTTGAGGACCTCCAGAAAAAATTAAAATTAAATCCGGAGCTGTAAAAGAGGAAATTTACTACAACCCTAGTAAAAGAAATAAAAAATAAAATATACTGCCTAGGATTTATGTAGTAAGAAGATAAAACATAAATTAAATAGCATAAAAAATTATTAACCTCAACACAGGCTTGTTCTAGCGAGGTTAAAAATTTGAATGTAAACAATAATTTCATGTAAATAACCGATAACCGATAAACAATAAACAATAAACCAAAAAAAACAATAAACAATAGATACCTTTTGATGTAAATGTATATATTTCCCTCGTGTTGGCACCAATCATCATGCGAGAGTTTCCCTTGAGCCACGGCCAAAGTGCTGCCAGCACAGCTCCACGATAGTGCTGATACGGGGAACTAAACAAACAAACCCAGAAGAAAAATATGGATAATATATACATGTCATCAAAGGTTTAGGGATAAATATGGATAAAATATACATGTCATCAAAGGTTTAGAGATAAATATGGATAAAATATTTTTTTTTTTTTTTTACAGTTAATACCGCACAAGAGTCCCAACTGCTCCCGTCTGGAGCCAGTGAGACTATGGCATCCCCAATTGGGGTATGTTGTGAGGCTGAAGGTAGTGGGGAGGGGAAGGAGATAGGGAAGAGGAAGGTGGGGAAGTACCTGGCTATTCAGATCTGGTCACTAAACACGGCTTAAGCCATTTCAAGCAACGTTTCAATTCTGAATGGTGGTCTTACACCAGGGCGATACTGATAGTATCTTCCACTCTGGAACGTGCCGCAAATATACTATATATTATTTTAAATGAATAAATTGTGAAATAACACAAATTAATCAAATAAAATTTATTTGCGCACGCCGGGTTCGAACCCGCGACCTTCGGATTGTGAGTCGAGAGTCTTGCCTCGGGACCACAGAGGCCGTCAAGTTTATGTCATCACATGTCATCAAAGGTTTAGAGATAAATATGGATCAAATATACATGTCATCAAAGGTTTAGAGATAAATATGGATCAAATATACATGTCACCAAAGGTTTAAAGATAAATATGGATCAAATATACATGTCATCAAAGGTTTAGAGATGTTCATAGGGTGAAATCTCATTTCTACAGCCTAGTCTAGTTTCATCCTTCCTCTGCCAGTTCCATGCCTCACTGCCATACATCAGGATTGGTTTCAGCATTCCATAGTGGACTGCTAGCCTCACAGCCTTTGGACAACTTTTATTAGCATTTGTGTACCTACTAAATTGAGACGAAATTTCTTTTTGCTGTTCTTAAAATAGCTCACTTTGATCTTATCTGTTTCACCACCGCCACCAGAATTCTGCAGGCTGTCACCGGAAACGCTGGTGTCCGCTTCTGGGGCCTCAGCACGTACTGTCTGCAGCAAGCGCGCTTTGGGATCTGGTGCAGTATTGTCGCAATTTGGATTGTAGCTGACAACATAAAACACGGTCAATTCTGTTTTTACACAATACAATTTAATAAAAAACCACAATTTTTAAATAATACTTTCAACAAATCACAATTTTTTAGTTCATTTTTTGTGATACACTTAACAAGAGTGCCTGTAGTTTACTTGTCTTTAAAATAAAAAATAAACTTCATTATCATATTCTTCCCCTCATCCTATTCAGATCGGGGACCCACGACATTGACAAGGCACTTCCACACGCCCCTGTCTTGCGCTGAATATTCGGCTTCCGTCCATAGCACTCCCATCCTCCCCTCACACAGTTTACAGAAATTACAGTGTTGCCTCGAAGACGTCTACCCTCTGGAATAGCACTCAATATTTTCCTAGGAATCTGGTCATTCTTAGTACGTGCCAAAGCCACTTCAGTTGCGATTTTTCTATGGAGAGTAACAGCGGTTCAATGTTTAGACCATCTCAGATCGTCGAGTTTCTTATATGATCCCATTTCGTAACCCCTGCCACTCCTCTCAGGTACCTCATTTCGGCAGCTTTGACTCTAGAGGACTTAAAAATTAACTTAAAAAAAAAAACTAAACATCTTCTGAAGAAGAAATGAATCACCTTCTTGCTAAAATAGATGAAGTAAGACGTAATTTGGGTCTACAGATTAACAAGGCCAAAACTAATGGTGATCCACAGGACAAACAAACACCTTTGAAAGAACAAATAATGCTCTCATAGTGAACGATTTCATGTACCTAGGCCTGGTCTATAACTGATGGAGGAGACTGTGAAACAGAAGTGAAAAGAAGGATTTGCGTGACAAAGGACGCCATGTACAAAATGCAAAAGATACGGAGTGACAGAGGCATAACGAAGACCAAAAAGATGAGACAATTCCGTACTGATTTTTGACATATTTCTATACAGTGTGGAAACATGGACACTTAGAGCCAGCGAAAGAAAGCGGATAGACGCCCTCCAAATGTGGTGAAGGAGAAAACTGCTTGGGATTCCATGAACAGCCAGAGGCACAAATGTGTCCATTCTGGAAGAGTTAAGCATACACAATATTAGGCTTTACACTATCTCAGTGGCGGTTCTTCACAGGGGGACAATGGGGGCAGTCCCCACCAGTTACACTTGAAACCTACTACAGGAAATAACTGTCGATGCTTTTCACCAAAATGAATGAATTCTTTAAATATAAAAGTAATTAACATTTGCAGAAATAAAATAAAATAAAAATATTCCGAATGATTATAAGACCCGACGCGCGTACAGCGAATCTATTTCTCAGTGCGCAGAATCCACTGCGCACTTGGGGGACAGCCCGAACTCTCCCCATAGGCGATGTGGTTTATTCCTTGCGTTGTTTCGCGATCGTATGGAACCGCGCATGCGCACCCATATGTGAATTCAAATACCGTGGGGATTGGGCTTCGGGTCCCCACTGAATCATTTGTTCGCGTAGTTACGGGCGGGAATCGCTCGCGTTCAAATTAAGTTCGATAATAATCTTGCAAGATAAAGCTTTATTTTTATTAAACTATATTGCAAATTGGTATATATCAATACACATTTTATATTATTTTGTGTTTAGATATCCAATTAGCATGATTAGACCATCAAATTTTTTTTTTCAGAAATTTTATATTAGGTATATTCTACGGGTGGTGAGATTACGGTACAGTAAGATAAAAATGTTGATCTCCACCACCCAAGAAGTGCTCGAGGCACTATCTGCCTGCAAAGTATATTAAGATATTTTTCTCACGTTGCTTGCCAAACTGAGAATTCCAACTTAGAGAAACGCATAGCCACTGAGAAAGTGCTTGGCAGGGGAAGCAAGGACCCTCAGCAATGCGCTGAAGCGACCAATTATCATTAGTGTTCCGTACATCGGTGTCCGCAGAGCAGAACCGCAAGGATATAAGAGCCTCATCACTAGACATCGGATTATATGCACTAACAAAGTGCCAAAATATGCATGCAAATATGCACTAAAAATTCGCAAAAATGCACCAAAATATGCACAATGCAAAATCAAAAAACCATTTTTATTTCTATATATTTTAATTACAAACGGTACAAAAACAGCGAAATATTCCTTAAATTATGCATAGTTTTGGTGACAATATACAATTAAGTATTTTTACAAATTTTCGAGCGCAAATTTGTGATGTTTGTCACCCAGTACGCCGAAAACGACCTCTCTACGTCAACTGACGTCATTGGACAAAATTTAAAATTTGGCGCTATTTCTGAAGATACCTGTTCAGGCAGTGGCGTTGATGTAGGCATTAAAGTTCATCATGTCTTCAAGACTCGGATTCTTAAAATAATAAATTAAAATAGCGTCGAACCTTTTACGAATCTTTTCTGATTTTGGATTAGGAAGGTCATTGGCGAGTTCGATCATTGTTTGCAGTATTTCAATTGATTTTTGGAAGGTTTTTTGTTTCCAATTTTTTCTATGGCATCTGGTAACTTGTGGAAACGTGTTGAGATGAGGGCAATATTCTATTTAATGGATGCGACTTCAAATACTGGCTTGCTTGACTGAATTGCAATGGCCTCGGAACTGTCAAATTGACCAACTACTTGTTTTACGGCCTCAAAATTTTCAGCATAGAACAACATCGCCTTTATTTATTTATTTAAAATTTACGGCCCAAAGTGCCATTTACAAGCTTGTGTATATTTAATTACAGTAATGTTCGATCAGTACAACATTATATTTCAGTATGGAAATATTAAAAATATCAGCCACGTTGGCATAAAAATTTCCAATGGTGTGTAATCTATTTACAACTGAATTGGAGCCTGATACCGACATGTAGTTGTCACAATAAAACAAACTAGGGAACCTTGATCTTATTGTAGGTATATGAAAGTGAATCAACTTTAATATATCAGGGAGTCCGATTCGAGCCGCGGTCAACAGTGGTTGTGTGTACCTTACCTATTGCTTAGTGCCGTTCGCCCGTTCCCGTGCCTCATACAGATAAGAGATTATTGTTACATTTTATTTAATTCTGTTTATCGTATACTTATTTGTTTGCATTCCTACTTACGGCTAATCCGTTTTTGTTTGTACAGTCAATGAAATAGACTGCGTATTATTTTTTCAGTTTAATTTTTAAAAGTTAAGTTTTTTTTTATACAATGGAGGAAGACGAAGATAGACCTCCCGACCCAGGATCGATATTAGATTTTTCTGATTCGGAATCTACCACTAGCCAGGCTTCTATTACGCTTCCATCTCGTAAACGACGACCATCGCATAGCCTTTACATCCCATCGAAAGTTAAAACTATACCGCCGATTCAACAAACCTCGACCTCTAACGACCTTAACCCCAATAGTAACACCCAGACAAGTACTTTAGCTAGCGATAATACAAAAAGTACTGACTTACTTTATCCTGCTTCCGCTTCCGGTCCTTTTATCGTAATTGTTCAGAGAACTGAACAAGGAAAACTTATTCATCCTTTAGATTTTGGAAAATTCTTATTTGACTCAAAAAATAATAACCTTGGTATTGTTAACGGTTCAATTAAACCGGAAGGGCGATATAAATTATCTATCGAGTTTAATACTGCCGTTTCCGCAAATGGATTTGTAAAAAAAATTGACTCGCTCTCAAACCATAAATATAAATCGTTCATCCCGTCATTTAACCTTACGAGAATGGGTCTTGTTCGAGGAATACCCACGGAGATCCCAGAGGCTGAAATTGTTGATGCTTTGAATAATTCCCAAGGAACCCCGAAAGTAATAAAAGCACGTCGACTGAACTACAAGGATTCTACTGATGGGAACACGATCTGGAAACCTTCCCAATCTGTTGTTGTTACATTTGAGGGACAATCCCTTCCGTCTCGTGTGTTTATTTATTATACCTCGCTTCCCGTCGAAGTTTATAAATTTCCAACTGTTCAATGCTTCAATTGCTGCCGGTTTGGACATACAAAATCCGTATGCCGCTCCCCTCCACGTTGTTACTTTTGCGGAGAAGGTCACCCATTTGATCAATGTCCAAAATCTTCCA
The DNA here is from genome assembly GCA_936435175.1 of Glyphotaelius pellucidus. Lineage (NCBI taxonomy): Eukaryota > Metazoa > Arthropoda > Insecta > Trichoptera > Limnephilidae > Glyphotaelius > Glyphotaelius pellucidus. The sequence continues at coordinate 8,779,038 of OW386563.1, read as the reverse complement.
ATAATCCCATTTGCATTAACTGTTCGGGTGCACATACCGCGGTCAGTCTAGCCTGTCCGGAATTGACAAGACAGAGGAACATAAAACATAAAATGGCTACCGACAACATTTCGTACTTCCAGGCCTCAAAGTTATTCTCTCCTGCGAAAAAATCATTCGCAGAGATGACATCGTCCTCAGCTCCTTTCCAATCAACCACCTTTTTAAATTCAACGTCATCTTCTCACAGAGAAACCATTCTCAAGCCAGTCAAACCCAACCCAAAATATACTCCTTACCTTGATAAAAAACAATTGAATAATATTTTGACCAGCCCGAATGGGAATGCCAAATCTCGGACCCCCAATGGGTGTGCCATTAATAGTAATACATCCCCTCCTGCTCTCCCCGAAATATTGAATAATAATTCTTTTATACAAACTTTAATTACCCTTTTAATTTCTATCCTTACAAACAACAATACTGTACCGTCCAACGCTGCCGATTACATTAAATCTTTATTATCTTGCCTCCCCAATGACTTCGAAACTGAACAAAATTCTTCAGTGGAACAGTAGAAGCCTCTTCGCTAACAAATCTGACCTAATTCAGTTACTCGACGAACACGACGTTTCAGTGGCCGCCATTTCTGAAACGTGGTTAAAACCCTCCTTTCACTTAAGAATTCCGGGTTATTATTGTCTCAGACACGACAGACCGGATGGTAAAGGCGGCACGGCTCTGATAATCCATAATTCTATCCCGTTTAAACAAATTAATATACATACTCCCTCCGACGATATCCAGATAATAGCAGCTGTCTTATCTGATATCACAATATTATCAATATATATTCCTCCCTCTACCACTTTTATTGAAAATGAATGGGCACCAATCTTAACCCAGATTTGTTCCCCTTTTATGATCCTTGGAGATTTTAATGCACATTCCCCTTCTTGGGGTAGCAAAATAACAAATCGTTCTGGCCGCAATCTTTTAGATTTTATTGATACCCATAACCTATGTTTTTTAAATGACGGATCTCCAACCAGATTCACCCCCCCTCATCAACGGAAAAGTGCTGTTGATTTATCTCTTTGTTCATATTCGTTAGCATCTAAATGCTCTTGGGACATCCTAAACAATCCCCTCTCTAGTGATCATTTTCCAATTATAATCCGATTCCAACATCAATCTAACACTTATCCTCCACCAGTTAAAAATAATCTCAAATTTAGAATAAATGATGCGAATTGGAGCACTTTCTCTTCTGAACTAGATAACCTTATTAATTTAAAAAAAAAATCGTCCCCGGGAGACATCAGATTGCAATGTGAGACGTTTCCCTCTATGGTTATAAATGCAGCAGAAAAATCCATCCCGAAACGCAATGCGAACATTAAAATAAAACACTCTACTCCGTGGTGGGACGAGGAATGCACTCGCTCCGTCAACTCTCGTAAAAAAGCAATTTCCTCTTTTCGTAAGTGTATGTCACTAGAAAATTTTTTATCAGTTAAAAAAGCCCAGGCAGAAACCAAACGAATTTTGAAAAATAAAAAACGCGCTGGATGGCGGAAGTTCTGTGAGAACCTGTCTCCGGAAACTCCCCAATCTTCAGTTTGGTCTAGCTTAAAAAAATTCGGATCATCGTATTCTCCGCCGAGAACCAAGCATATATCAGAAGAAATTCTTATAGGATTTGCGGATAAAATAGCCCCCCCATCAGTGGCCGGATGTGAAGAAATGCCTTCTATTAAGCCATATCCATCTCACTCTAACTGGCTAGATGCTCCTTTCTCCATTGATGAGATGAAACTAGTAATAAGAACCCTTTCTGACTCTGCTCCGGGTCCCGATGGAATACTTAATAGTTTCATTAAATCATTTTCTGATATGGCGGTTGAATATTTCTTATCTCTTATTAATAATATGTTTGAAACAGGACTAATTCCGGATGATTGGAAAACTCAAAAAATCATTCCCATTTTAAAACCTGGAAAAAATCCATCTGAAATTTCGTCTTATCGGCCTATTGCTCTTTCATCATGTTTGATGAAAGTAGCGGAGCGGTTGATGAAGAACAGATTAGAGTGGTTTGTTGAAAGTCAAGATATTATCTCACCAAATCAGTATGGTTTTCGGAAAAAGAAATCTACAATGGATAATTTAAGTTTGTTCACAACTAATATCCGAGTTTCCCAATCCCTAAATTCTTATACATTGGCCACATTCCTTGACCTTTCATCAGCTTACGATGATGTTTTACTGAATGTTTTGAAACAAATCCCCCCGAAATTAGTCCAATTTATTATTAATTTGCTCTCAGATAGGTCCATTATTATTGAGTCTTCCTCTAAATGCTTAAGGCGCAAACTATGGAGAGGTTTGCCCCAGGGTTCTGTTATTAGTCCTCTGTTGTTTAATATTTATATAAGCGACCTAGACTCAGTAATTCCTTTTTCTATCAAGCGTCTTTACTTTGCGGATGATATCCTTATATATTTGTTACATAAAAATATTATTCTTGCAGCTAAGGAAATGAATTTGGCTTTACAATATATTAAAAGCTGGTTGTCATTAAATGGGATGAATCTGGCGGCATCTAAAACAAGGGTCGTGGCTTTCACGCGCAAAAGAAAAATTCCCCAATTCTCAATTTCTTTTGATAATGTGCCTCTACAAACCGCTACTCAAATCAAATTCCTTGGTCTTCTTTTGAACCATAAACTTTCCTGGCTTCCACACATTCAGATAATTTCTACAAAGTGTGAAAAGGGACTTAATATGATGCGAGCAGTTTCCAGAGTATGGTGGGGATCTCATCCTACCACTCTTAAATTAATGTATAATTCCCTAGTTCGGAGCCACTTGGATTATGGCTCATTTCTTTTTGACCCACTCCCTAAATATCTAGATGAGAAAATGGAAAGAATTCAATCAAAAGCCCTCAGAATGATTATTGGAGCTATGAAGTCTTCTCCAATTAATGCGCTTCAGGTGGAATGTGTGGAGCCTCCATTATATTTCAGAAGGCAATTCCTTGCCAATAAATATATTTTCAAGGCTTTATCGTTATCACATCATCCTATTAAACAAAGTCTTAATAGGTTAAGTGTTAATTTGAATTCTAACAAAAGATTGAGAGAAAAACAATGTTTTCCTCTCTTAATTAAAAGTTTTCATCTCTATAATTCTCTATCATCTTCCCTCCAATATCTTCAAGAAGTTCCCAATCTTCCTATATACAATATTCCATTTAAGGCAATCACTTTTATGCCGAACACAATAACATCAATCTTTCGGAAGAATATTTTATCTTCCCCAAATAAATTTCAAAATGTGGATGATTGCTTTAAAAGCATAGTGGCTTCGAAATTCCCTGGATTTTCCATCCTTTTCACGGATGGTTCCAAATTTGAAAATAAAAGATGTGGAGCATCTATATATAGTCCAGAATTCAACATCAATCTCACTTATAAATTACCGAAAGAAGCTTCCATATTTACAGCCGAATGTTTTGCAATTGAACAAGCGCTAAATCAAATTCAGGTTCTCAACATTCATCGAGCCTTACTATGTACTGATTCGCTAAGTGCTCTAACTAAAATTAGGTCAAATATTTTACGTTATCCGGAAGACAATATTATATGTAAAATAAAAAATCTTCTCAATTCTCTTAGTGAATCTGGGTTTGAGACGATATTGGCCTGGGTCCCTGCCCATTTGGGTATCGAGGGTAATGAGATGGCCGATTTTCTCGCCAAATCTGGTTCAGATTCCGGAACTATTCCACTAAATTTTAGAATTCCTATATCCGATGTCTTTCCGATTCTTAAATCCAATATGACTCGTGCCTGGGAAGAAAATTGGGCAGTCTCCAAAATAAGAACTGGATCTTTCTATGCGGGAATTCAAAACCATATCCCTGCTAAGCCATGGTTTCACGGTAAAAAACTTTCAAAACGATTCATTTCATGTATCTCGAGAATGAGAATTGGCCACTGTTCAATTGCATCTCACTTGTCTAGAATTAGAGTTTTAGATGATCCGTTCTGCCAGTGTGGTGTGGAAGAGGAAACCCTCGACCACGTTTTCTTTAACTGTAAAAACCATTCATCTTTCAAGAACATATACCGCCGGCTTATTAAAATCACACACCAGTCCCCCCTTAACATTTCATACCTTTTATCTCTTAACAATTCTCGTGTTCATACAGCTTTATGTAAGTTTATTAACCTGAATGAATTCAATATTTAATTTGTTTTAGTGATCTAAATGAGTCCAATATTTAATTTGTTTTATTATTTTCCCATTAGATTAACCGAAATTTCTTATCCATTTTAAATATTACCGGCACAAAGCACTCTCTCCAGGGTGAATTGCCTAAAACAAAAAAAAAAAAAATATATCAGGGCTATCCAACTGATAGTTAACGATTTTATACAAAAATATCAGATCAAATATTTTTCTTCTGTCACTTAATTTCAACAATTTTAATGAGTGCAACAAAAAATCATAATTTATTGATTCTAAGGGAATTCCAAGTCTAAAATTAATACACCTCAAAAATTTGTGTTGGACTCTTTCAATGGTATTGATGTGATTGTTGAAGACAGGTGACCAAATTGTTGAATTATATTCAAGAATGCTTCTAACGAGAGATGTGAACGGAATTTTTAATGTGTAAATGTGTTTATCCAAGTACCCCTTCAAGTTAGTATAGGTTCTGGCAGCAATGCTAGATTTGGCAAATTGGTCTTGTTCGTCAGGCTGCACACGCGACGGTGCTTTTAAATACACTTTTTTGTAGAGGAAATCAATTTGTCAACATTCCCATACTCTTGCCTTATCTCTTCTGCAAGGCGATGAAACCCATGAGCTAGCAGGTAATGTGCCGTAGATTTGGATAAAAAGTTTGCATCACCAAGGAACCTAGAGTAGGAGTCATGTTCTTCAGCAATGAGGAATCGACTAAAGAAGGAGTGTACCAAGACAGAGAGCTGACCAATGGTGCATTTTTTTGCTTTTCTCTTGCAGGGAAACGGCATGGTAGTTATTTGAGTTATATTACATTTAAGTTATATTATATATAAGTTATGTTATGGTAGTTATTTAAGTTATATCGTACACTAATATTAAAATATATTTCAGGATTAAATACATGTAACATGTGTTCACAATTATGTCCTCTGCGTGCGAACTCTATCTAAATTTCTTTTTTTTTTTTTTTTTTACAGTTAATACCGCACAAGAGTCCCAACTGCTCCCGTCTGGAGCCAGTGAGACTATGGCATCCCCAATTGGGGTATGTTGTGAGGCTGAAGGTAGTGGGGAGGGGAAGGAGATAGGGAAGAGGAAGGTGGGGAAGTACCTGGCTATTCAGATCTGGTCACTAAACACGGCTAAAGCCATTTCAAGCAACGTTTCAATTCTGAATGGTGGTCTTACACCAGGGCGATACTGATAGTATCTTCCACTCTGGAACGTGCCGCAAATATACTAAATAGACAATAAACAGTGTTAATTTCAAGCGAGCTCCCAGGTAAGTATGGTCCTGTATACATTTTTAGGCAGCATCGCGTTCATTACTCGAGACATTGCACATATATTTTCGTATCAGTGATCGATGAACTGGTGGATGCAATTTTTAGCCGTAAGTTGTTTTTTATTGTTTGTAATGTTGGTAGTTTTTCTAGATTTTAGAAATATGTTGTAAGTTTGCACAGCGCCTTTGAGGTGATTTTTCACAAAAACGGCGCTATATAAATCATCCAAAATTGTTCTTTAGACTTTATGTCCGGGTTAAATCTTCCCCACAGGAAAAACTTAACCCTTCCACACACTTTTCCACAAATGATCATCTAGTCAATCCACGCGATGCAATTGCACTGTATAAGTATAATAAATTCAAAACAATACAAGAACAACATGTCAACCTACCAGAGACCAAATGGGAAAATAATTCACCGACTCCAGATATTTTCATATCAGAGGGTTCGGCTCGATAGAACTTCTAACTGGACTGATAAATCCTACTGATCCCTCAATATAAATATTTTAAAAATCTTTCGTAATCCTACATGTATTTAATATGACTGATTTTTGCATTTTTATGTAAAGATTCTTTGACAAATCTAATAAGCCTAAATTTAGAATGAGAGCGCTAGGTATAATGCCAGTAGCCGAAATAACAAATGGTAATATTTTTATGGTCTGAGTTATTATTATTATTCTTTATTACTACTGCATGAGCTTTTACACCGGCGAACTATGGACAAGATACTCACAAGGCGTCATGAACACACTTCGAGTACAATACAATAACGCATATAGGGTGCTAATCGGCCTACCTTGGCGATGCAGTGCCTCGCAGATGTTCGCAGAAGGAAGGGTACATGGGTTTGCCGCTTTGATGCGCCACAGAATAACCGGGGTGAGACAGCGCTACCAAAGATCGGAGAACACTCTCGTCCTGGCCGTGGCCCAGTGGCAGGGCGCGCCTCTTCACCAAACGTGGAGAATTCATCTGAAGCCCCCGTAGTAGATATACGAGTACTAAATATGTGGCGCTGTTCGGCCTACCTTGGAGATGCAGTGCCTCGCAGATGTTCGCAGAAGGAAGGGTACATGGGTTCGCTGCTTGCGCCACAGAATAGCCGGGACGAGTCAGCGCTACCAAAGATCGCAAAACACTCTCATCCAGGCCGTGGCACAGTGGCATAGCGCGCCCTTACACCAAACATGAACAAATTACTTAAAGCCTCTGTAGTATACAAATACTAAATATGTTTTATTTTAGATTTTATTTTATTATGTTATTACATCTTATTATATTTTTTTTATCCTATCTTGCATATCCCATTTAATGTAATTATTTAATGGAATTTTATAAATGTATGCTTTTATATGGCTGACAGAGTATTGCACTCACCGCTCTGTTCGGCTGAACACTATTATTATTATTATTATTATTATTATTATTAATAGGACTTACTTCCTGAAGATGGAGTCTCGCTGGTTGAGTCGGAGCTCCTTCATGACCATGGGGGCAATGCCCTCGAGCCAGCTGGCCAGGCCCGGGGGCGTGCTGGGCCTCTCCGACACAGTGACCTCAGGGGCCTCTGTCTGCACCTAAAACACATGAGATATATATATGTTTATTGTGAATCTAGACATCCAAATTAATAGACTCGTTAGGGAAAGAGGAACAAATCAAGTTGCGTGGAACGCGGAGGCGACATGCCCGTCTCCCTTTCTGCGATTTGTCAATAAATGAATCTGACAGTATACAAGGTGTACGGGACGGGCGCTGTAACCGCCGGCCGCACAGACGATGTAGCGGGAATTGGACCGGCTGGCCGCTTCTGACGCCTAGGGAGAAAATAGGGTAAAATGTGGGGAGCGGGAAAAATAGGGAATAATATGGGAAAAGTAGGGTTGTAGGCAAGGGTAGGAAGGGGGGTAGAGGGAAAACCTGCGCCTTGAGAAAGGCGTTCGAAAATTGTAATTTGTGCCTTCAGGGCAAGGGGAGGAAGGGAGGTAGAGGGGAAACCTGCGCCTTGAAAAAGGCTATCGAGCAATTGTGATTTGTTTCTTCAGTTGAGCAGGTGGGCCAGAGGAAAGAAGAAGAAGAAGAAGTCCAAGTTGCAGTTCGATCGGAGAGGCAGAGCAGGGCAGGTGGAGATGATGATGTGAAGGCGGATGCTGGCACTCTGCCGATCCAGGGCTCTATTTAAAGGGCAAACAGCGGGCCTAGCCTTTTGTCTCCCCGTAATTCCAAGAACTGAGATCAGATTCTATTCGGACCGGGCAGGGTTTAGGAACAGGCCGGCGTGTTACACCGAGCGTGTCACCACACAGTATCATCTTCGCCTGACACTTGCCATCCTCCGTTATTTTATTTACAATTATGGGTTTGCATAATTTTGGTACATATTGAAACAGCTTTGCACAAAATTCGAATATGCGCAAAGATAAGGCGCCCGTACGAATGGACTACTTTGCACAAATTCATACTTTATGCAAAGGGAAAAAGGTGTGTAGGTATGTACACATTCGGGGTGGGAGAGAGAAGGGGGGGGGGTCAAGCTTAGTTTTTTGTGCCATAGGAACTGCTTGACCCGTGATTCAATTTATTAAAAAGAGAATTCAAAATTATTTTAAAAATTAAAATAGTGTCCCAATTCACGTCCGATAGACAAGGTGTCCGGAAACCGTAGTACAAGCGGAAAACTGGTGAATCCACATCACATAGAGAACCCAAATAAACATAAAGATTTTCAATTTAAGCATTTTTACAATTAAAATTTATAAAAAATTAAGAAATAAAAAATTTTCGGCTACTTTGGGGTTAACGTGGAAATATTTTGACGTTAGAGCGAAGATGCAACTCTAAAATTATTTATTTATGCTACTATTAATCTCTTTTCGTGTCCATAGTTTATTTATTTTCATCTTACTAATTTATTATTCCACCTCTTCTAAAATTTCACTTCTTCTAAACATTACAATATGGTTAATTAGCGTATTTACTTTGTTGTGTAGCAGCCCACTAATGGCGGCCAATAATGTTCTGTACTTGAAACTAATACGAACGATTTTCGGCAAATCAACTATCCTCGCTACTGGACCAATTCGAACAAATCTTGTGAGATAAATTGATAGCACAGATGGGTACCTACTTACATTGTGTAGCAATGTTCCGTTTCCAATCCAAAAAACACTGCTCTACAAAAATCTAAAACTACATCACAAAAAACACATTTTACATGTCATATATTCTGCGTTGGTATATTACACAATAATTAATCAAGCACTATTGTTTAAATATGAAAATAACACAAAAGTAATTCACAAACACACTTTGTTTCAAAGTTTATAATTAACGAAAGGATTGTTGATAGATGTCAACGGCGAACCGGCGTGAACTAAACTGCGGTAAACCCGAATTCGGGGATTCCTACGGTATCATAACAAACAATGAGCTACGATTTAACCTTTGAGCAGCCGACTATTTTATTTTTACATTAATTTAATGATGGGCGATTTCAAAATAATGCTTTAAATCCGGATTTCTTTGTTTGTTTTTCTTTTAAATAGTTTTTATTACTTAGGTACTGTGATTAATAATCGTCACTAATAATTTACAAGAATTTGACCAAAAAAAATCAACTTTCGACTCAATTTACTCGAAAACGGAAGCTCAAATCAAAAAAAGTTATACTACAAAATCGACTCCAAATGTGGTGTAGATTCTGCGGTTTTCCGCTTGTACCACGAGTTTCCGGACACCGTGCATAGACAACTCACATTGTAATATCACTATTTAGTCTGCAAAAATAAAATCTGCTTACCAATTACTAGTCCTTTATACAATGGTGCGCATGCTGGCTGTGTCTACAAATCCCAAATCAGGTAAACAAAAGTCCGGGCTTGTTTCCAAAACTGAATACAGTGAAAGCCTCAAGAAGTTTCGTGGCTTAAGAAGTTTGATTTTTTGGTCCCTCGGTCCAAAATTGGCCCAATTTTTCCCACATATAAGGTTTTCCTGCTTGAAGATTGTTTTTTCCAGTCCCTTGGAAAACTTCTTATGAAGGTTTCACTGTATTTCGTTAGACTATTTTATATTAGATTAGATTAGATTATTTATATATTAACCTGCACGGAAATGAGATTTCTAAGGCGTATGTGTGGTAAAACCATGTATGATCATATGAGAAATGCGGAAGAGTTTCGCAAAGAATGCAAGGCTGATGTAATCGTAATGAGTAAGATCAAGAAAGAGATGCTCAGATGGTTTGGGCATGTAGAGCGAATGGAAGAAGAAAGTAGTGTAAGGAGAATATATGACACAAATATGAACGGTAGAAGAAGTCGGGGACGTCCGAGGAAGACATGGCACGACCAAGTGAATCAGATACTTGAAATGGGCCATGTCAAAAGTCAGAATAAAGAGTATGTACGAGACGATGTATGAATGTGAACGAGGCAAGGAGCGTGTGCCAAGACCGAGTTGTCTGAGAGCGGTCTGCCTCTCTGCCTACCCCTGCGGAGAAACAGCGTGATAGTTAGTTAGTTAGTTATATTATGAAATAATAAAGTGTCCTTACAGCAATGCTTTGAGAGACCTTTGCAGAAGTTCCACTGTCTTTAGTTGAGAATTCTGTAGTTTGACTCTCTCCATCCGTTGAATTTCTAAAATAAAGCAAACATTCATAATTTCAGTTATTATGTTTATAATTTTCACAGGCAAAAGTATTATCATGATTCATTTTTGGGTCATTATGCCATTTTTGAAGTGAAATTTCTTTAGCACCGTTGTGATTTGAAACTCGATGAAACAGAAATGACACTAAAAAGAGATAAACACATGCATCTATAGGATTTGGCCTGCGAGAAAATGAGACCTTACCTACTTACAGTACCTACAAAGCGTCAAGCTCATTGGCTGCTTTGATTATGAGCTCACTTTTGGTTGAAATTTCACTTCTACAGCATATGCGCTTGATATATTTTTTTAAGTGAAACTTCTTTAGCCCCGTTGTGATTTGAAATTTGGATGAAACGGAAATGACGCATTACAGTACCTTGGAAGCGTCAAAGTGGGCTCATTGGGCACTTTTATTATAATAATAATTGTTGACGCAACTATGTATACCTATCTATATACCTTGTTCCATTTCTCTACCCATCCTTTTGTACCACAATTACCTGTCCTTACTGACAATATTACCTACCGTACAACAATAAAATCAATATGTCAGTGAGTCTGTTAAAAGAAACTGTGCAACGAACATCATTATTCTCTCAGTTTTATATAACATCGACCAGTTTTATGGAAGCTTGTGCAGTGAGTGACTTAGTGCTCCCTCAGACCCATAATATTGAGCTGAACATCAACCATAAGGGGTGAGTCAGTTTCCTTCCCCATTCATCTGTTTACCATTCCCCGTAGTTGTATCAAAGTATGCACAAGCATAACATTTTTTTTTAAATATATTGATACAGTCCACTCCACGTGTCGCATTTGCGATACCAATAATAATATTTGGATGACTTATAGCGCCGTTTTTGTGAAAAATCACCTCGAGGGCGCTGTCCAAACTTACAATATATTTCTAAAATCTAGAAAAACTAGCCTCACTTTTCAAGTCTCTTATTTTTTTTCATTTCGGATGACAGAGGCCCTGAAGAAAATAATTTTCCTCAGGGCTTCTGTCATCTTTGGGAATGCTGTGTGGAAGGTATTTTTAAGGAAGGTATGAGGGGTAGGAATGTGGGGTTCAGTGTGTCCAGGTCATCAGAGAAACCTCACCCCATGAACCCAGGCACTCCTGCTGAGTCACCAAACATAGCGAATCGGATGGCCTATGGCAGAGTTGTTGGTTATCCAATAAATGGTTCCCGGGGCGGCGTTACCCATTCCCGCCTCCCAAATTGTGCCATATTTCGCTTACTCCTGTAGCGAATATTTGTGTTATAGTGTCCATCTGCCCCAATGATGGCCAATGCAATGCTGTCTAGAAGCTATTTTGCCATGAGGAAGGTCAACATGGCAAAATAACTCAAAAATTGTTTTTAGGTTTTCACGGCCAAAAAGTATTTTTGTTATTGTTTTTGGGGTGTTATGCCGTGTTTCGCTACCTCCTTCTTTAGCCAACGTTTCGGACAGCGTTACAGTGTCCATCATCAGGGCAGATGACAAAATGATATTGGTGAGAGTGTTTACTTATGTGTGTCGAAGCGATACCGTGCTGCCAGCTCCATTTCTCTACGAGCTGGTGTTAGAAAACGCAAAAAACCATGCTGAATTTTTTCTAACACCAGCTCGTAGAGAAATGGAGCTGGCAGCACGGTATCGCTTCGACACACATAAGTAAACACTCACCAATATCATTTGGTCATCTGCCCTGATGATGGACACTGTAACGCTGTCCGAAACGTTGGCTAAAGAAGGAGGTAGCGAAACACGGCATAACAGCCCAAAAACAATAACAAAAAAACTCAAAAATTAATCATGATAATGAATCATTTCACTTTTAACAAAAACAACTAGGCGGATGTTAACAAAAATGTATAACTTAATTGTAAAATAAAGACGTATTAACTTAAAGGTTATGAAACTTAAGTACCAAACTAAAAGTACCAAAATTTGTAAGATGTGCTAGAAATTATTCAGCATTATATGTAGGCATACCTTGAAGTGCACTCTAACCGGAAATATCACTATTTGTGCTATAAATATTAAATTCTATTTAGTTTTAGTAATTGTTAGTGAAAATGCCGGTATATTTGCTGTCAGTATTTCACTATAATTAATATAAATATCTTACTTTTCAGTTTTCCAGCTCGAATTAAACCCCACCACGTCACTGTCGTAGTTTTTGAACATTTTATTATATTTTCGTACTAAGCAAATGCAATATAATCACGGCATGCAGATTTTAATATCGAAACAATCTAATTACAACCGATTACAACGATAAACAAAATACTGCACAAAACTTGACAGCTGTCACTTCATTCGGTGTTGCCATAAGTAGTCAAATCGAATAATATTATTTGATTGAGATAATTGTCTATTGACAAATAGAATGACACGTAGATTATTAGAAAAAATATATTATACATTCTGTTTTTAGAATATACATTACATTCTAAAAATGTTGGGTGCGGACTAAAGAGATCATTAAACATAATGTGCCTAGTTTACAGAACTCCAAATTTGCTGGGGCATCGCTAATGTAGAAATTTGGGATAAAATAAAATGTTTGCAAGCAACACCTTCTTTTTTGTTGTTTAATTATTATAAATAGAAAGATATTGTTGAAAATATATATTTTGATTTTTTACCATTCTATTTTGAAATTTTGGTTTTTTTAAATAGTAAAGAAACTAATTTTTTTTAGAAAGAAAATACAACGATATTTTATAGAAAATCTATTTTATTTTTATTTTTCACAAAGATAACAATCCAAAACATATAGTCTTTCTTTTCTGCAGTTGTGTTTATTCACTTTTGATTCCTCAAGTAATAATGCAGTAAATTTTTTAGGTGATTTTGCTAATTTCTTTTATTGTTTGGAATTAGGTCCTTTTTCATATATTGCGAGTTAAGTATTTAATTTATTTATACGCGTAATAATTACAACATTACATTAGCCATCCAATTCATTAACGAACGGCAGGCGTATAATTTTCAGGTTTTCTGATATTTGTGGGCGTCAATGATTATAATTGAAATAACCCAACCTAAAATTATTCGAAAAAACTATCCAGAAAATTTGATTATTTGTTTTGGCTGAAAATTTATGGTTTGGCTACTACAAAGCTAAAATATTAATTAAAAATATATATAAAAATGTTTTTGGCTTCCTTACCATTATTGTATTTTTATGGTTGTTTTATCAGTTATGCAAATTTTAAAACAGGTTTTTTTAGTAAGATTCTTGAATGTTTAGTTTTCCAAAAGTTATTCAATCTATTTTGACGGTATTTAAAGTTTGTCCTACTCAGCACAAATAAAAAAATAACAGAAAACATATTATCGAGTGGCAACATTAAAGATTGTTGACCACAAACAAGGCTGTTCCGTTTCCTTCGTGACGCTTTTGACGTATAGTCGGCCATTACTGTTATTAGGAGATTTCTCCCGAACGAATTGGTAATCCGCCCCCATCCCCAAATCGCGAGTGATCTGCGTAGTGCAGTTATTTTTGTTACAAGTTAATTATTTTTTTATCGCATGTCCATCCAGAATTTAAACAAGTTTGACCCCTTTGCCGACGCATTCAAGGGTTCGGAGGACGACGTACAAGATGGACTAGTTCACATCAGGATACAGCAGCGCAATGGAAGAAAGACCCTCACCACGGTGCAAGGCCTGTCCTCGGACTACGACCTCAAGAAGATAGTGAGGGCCTGCAAGAAGGAGTTCGCCTGCAATGGGACGGTGGTTGAGCATCCCGAGTACGGGGAGGTGTTGCAGCTGCAGGGCGACCAGAGGGAGAACATTTGTCAATGGCTGACCAAGTCTGGCCTCGCCAAGTCCGACCAGCTCAAGGTGCACGGCTTCTGAGCTCCAAACAAACTGCAAACAAACATACTAAGCAACCACAACACTACCATTCATCCTCACAACTACTGCCCTCGGAACTTCTACAATCAGATCATCATGTTGTGTCCAGTCATCAATAGTGTAATGCGCACAGCACGCGGTGTACAATTATTAATCCCAACCGTATAAATTCGCTTTTTGTTTTCGTGTATTATAACGGCGCTGTGTAATATATAGTCCCGCCACTGAGTGCTCCGTTGTAACGTCTCTTTCTATTGCATCGTTTATGATCGTATATTACTATAGAGAATCTCAACGAATCCATCAGTGGTGTTCCTGTACGGGTCTACCATCGAGAACTCCGTTGTGACCCCTTTCTGTCACCTGCGTAGTTTTGTGATTCAGGGAGGGGTAACAACGGATCTTATCAGCGGTTTTCCAATACATGAATAATAAATTCAATAACATTAAACACCTAATAAGGAAGCTCTTCGCGACGTAAAACTCAAATAATTACATCATAAAATACGGATAGCAATACTGTTGCATCAACATAAAAAATTGTTTTAAAATGTGACGAAATCAATGTAGTCTACTAATAATTAAAGTTGTTCGACAGTTTACTCAACAGGTGGTGAAATACTCCGTTGGTGTTTTTTTGTTTCTCCGTTGATAAAAAGTCAGTTGGAGCTTCCTTCGTGTTTTTTTTTATAGTGTTTGTATTCTGCCGCAAAGATGTGCCTTGAATTAATATTCTTTTGCCGTTGTTCGTGTCCAGGACGCAGCGATATGCCGCTGGACGTGTCCGGGACAGATAAAACGGGTGCACATTATTACGTTGTATACAAAATTTCTTAACATTATTATCACGCTCTGATCAAATTATTGTTAGTTTCGCAACACGCAGTTTCTCGCAGAAAATGTCAAAAGTGGCTGTATTTAAAATAAATCGTTTTTTAACTTACAAAGTGTTTTATTATGTGATATTTTATTTTTACAAGACAAATCAACTGTCCCAAAGAACAATGCCATTTGTGGAGTTATTTAATTATGCGGTAGAGCAGTTTAAAGTTTAGTTTCTGCACTTCCACTTTTTTTAAGATCAAGAAATATAACGTATAAGAAGAAAGAATATGCAATTATTCCACTAACCACTGCACTAGGCACAGATTATGGAAATTACACTTCGTTGTAACAATTACTACGAGAAACGATGCGGTAGTATCCGAATATAACGACCCTCAAGGGGCCGGCGATACATTGTCGTCGAGCGATAACTTTTAATTAATAACGATTAACTTTTTTACATGAGACACTGAATTTCTTCGCGAGGGTTGAATTTGATTCACCGGCTTCTAAACAGTGTAATATAGCACTAGCGATGAGTAGGTTCAGCCGGAATGGGTTTTCTCCCAGTCCTTTTTCAAACCAACCACTTCCAGAGAACTCGAACGAATGCCTCTTCCAGCGCTTGACACCCGCATGCGAACTCGCACCCGTATGTGAAGCTCGAACCCGCACCGGAGTGCTGACTCGGGCCCAAACGTGGAATTCGGAGCCGGACCGAGAACCTGAATGGGTGACAGTCCCGAGTCCGCGTGCGGGTCCTTGCGCGCTGTCGGGTCCGAGTTCTTCTGCGGGTTCTATCCGGGGCCGCCTCCGAGTTCTTGTCCGAAATCGTGCGCCTCGGCTCGGTGCGCCGCAACAGCGTCCAGTACCTACTCAGTCCGCAACCAAGAACTTGAACCCGGGACTCGCTCCTAGAACTCAAGTCCTTTTAAAACGAAGCACTTCTCGGAGGCCTCCGGCAAAATGCAGAACTTACCCACCTCTATATAGCACTTCTTCTCTTCAATTGAAAAACACTTTCTCTTCACGGAATTCATTGTGTCGAGCTTTTAAACTAGTAACAACAAATTTTATTTATTTTATTTTAAATGTACATTTACAGTTCAAAACCAGTTACAAACATACATTTTATTATAAAGTAATACAATATAAAGTAATAAGTACAAACATACATTTTATTATAAAGTAATAATGGCGTTTTGAAATTTAAAAAAAAAAAAAAAAAATTTTGACATGATAAACACTGACTGATTTACACGTGCTATTAAGGACAGGTGTTAGCGCGCGGGGAGTAGGCGAGGCGTGGGGCAGCGAGGTATTGTTACGTAGGTTTTGTAAACAAAATACTGCGCGTCATTCTAACTGGAGTCATACTAAACGGATAGGTTTTCCTAGTACACAACTTTACAATGTCATCGCTAAAAACGGTAAGCCGTTATAAGCAAAGTCCTTATATACGAATTCTATTGTATTTACATGCACCAAATAGGTTATTAGTTTCTTAGTTTGGGTTTTCTAAGTATTTCATATGTATTTAGAGTAAAACCAAGCTCACGCAAATATAGTTCCATACAAAAAATTTTAATGGCTGCAAAGGAATCATTTTATAAGGGAATTTTTTAACGTTGATTGAATAAAAATGGCATTTTAATGCGTCTTTTTCCATTCATCCTAACGTAATAAGTTGTTTCTTGTAGTAATTAAGTTGAAATGTAGTGTCATTGCACAAACCTGTGCCTAATTAAGGTGCGGCAATTAGTGGAATATTTACCCTGTATTTTAATTGTTTTTGAGATCAAGAAATATAGCATAATATAAGAAAAATATGTAACAAAATGGAAAGGACAAACGGCCAAAGCGCCATACAGCTGTGACATTAAAGATGAACTTACACAATAAGCTATATTGTTTGTTTGAGTTCATCAAATCAAGTTTTCTAGAGTTTCCCAGAACATGGTCTTTTTGAGGAGAGGAAGGAATGAACATTGGTCTTGGAGAGACCCGTGTTGTAAGAAGGAGGAAACACTAGAGGCCGGTAAATCGTTCCGCAGCCAACTCGAAGTAGCGATCCGTTCTCATGTGACAAGTGTCAACCGTGTACATGTGTTGGGTGTGCGTTTGGCATGTTTCCCAACTATGCATCAATGTTGCTAGTTCCTCGGAACATCTGTTAACTGTAGAACAAGGATAGCATTCCCACCCGTCGTCTGAGCTCTAAAGATTGCAATCCGTTTGTTAAGATTCGAATCTATCAAATGGACCGCCCGTTTCTGCACAGAGTAGAGGTTTTTTTTTCAGGTATTTTGGAGCTCCAGATCACAGGCGGGTGTCAAATTCAACCGTGGGGCGCACTTATGATTTGTACAGGGATAGAAGTTGTGTACTATTAAAGTATCTGCGGACCCTGTACAGTACGCCTAGTTTCTGAGAAGCCAACTTAACTCTGGCCTCGATGGAGCTCCCGTACCTGAGCTGGTCACTTAAAGTTACACCAAGCATATCAATGGAGGTCCTGTTTCGAAGATTGCTTCCATTAAAGGAGACTAGATTTACTACTTGTGGAAAACTTTAGAAAAGTTGATTTGATGAACACAAGCAAACAATATAGCTTATTGTATATATCGGCATTTTTAAAGAAATATATTTCTTTAAAAATTCTGGAAACAGACTTAAATCATCAAAAAGAAATTAAAATAAATTGAAAAAATGATTTTCTATGTTTAGTAGATCCAACATTGTTATTTGGGATGTCGAAATAATTCCTGGTGATGATAAACTGACAATATTTGAATCATTGGCCATCATTAGTTAGAAAATGCAGGTTGTGCAATGAAGACTTATTCATTATGATTCATATTTGTGGGATTGCCAATGTTTCAGACAGCAATACGGTGTCATAACCTACACCTCTGCCGCAGGTCACATCAAGGGGTCCGCTACATTTGGTGACTTTGCAGGGGTCCCCGGTTTCATGGGGTGAGATTTGTTCAGGTTTTGGCAGCGATATGACTGCCTAATTACTGCGTGGTGGGCCGGATCGGGAGAGACTGGTTGAAAGAGATTATTTGGCCTCTCCAACAGGACTTTTTCGACCCATCCCTTTGTACTGCAGCGAGGGATGGATTCATACGTCAGTCACTCCTGGACGCACAGACCTCCAGTATCCTACGCAGCCCTCATATTTTTTCCTTCCCAGAACTTCTTTTCCTTAAAAAGACCCTCCACACAGCATCTCCAGAGATAATATATGCCCTGAGGGAAATTATATTCCTCATGATGTCTTGGGTGGAGCCATTGTAAAAAAACAATCGCTTTTATAATGTATTAGGGGTGATTTTTAACAAAAATGGCGCTGTACAAATTGTTAATTTAAATTGTGAATGAATTGCTTTTGATGGAAGATAAAAAAAATGTTGCATTTATAGAGGTAGATGCTTTCAGTATCACCCTGGTGATGATTAAGTGACCATCATTGGTGACTCACTCATTAAAACAAATCGTCGCTTAAAATGGTTTTATCTGTGTTTAGCGACTAGATCTGAATAGCTAGATATTTTCGACATTCCTTTTTCCTTCCCCATGTCTTTTAGCCTAACAAAAGTTTTTCTTAATGTGAATAGTCCCAACTGCTCCCGTCAGGAGCCAGTGAGATTATGATATACCTAATTGGGGCATAATGTGAAGCTGAAGGTAGTGGGGAGGGGAAAAGGAAGGTGGGAAAGTACTGGCTATTCAGATCTGGTCACCAAACACAGCTTAAGTCATTTCAGGCAATGTTTCAATTCTGAATGGTGGTCTTACCCATGGGCGAAGCTGAGAGTATCTTCCCCTCTGGAACGTGCTGCAAATATACTATGTATTATTTTAAATGAATTAATTGTGAAATAACACAAATTAATCAAATAAAATTTACTTGCACACGCTGGGATTTGAACCCGCGACCTCTGGATTGCTATTCGAGAGTCCTACCCTTCGACCACAAAGGTTATGTACACGGTGTAAGAGCACGTTCCTGAAGAATTTTAACCAGTGATTCCTGAGTATATTCGAGAAAAAATCGTGTTTCACATGTCACCACTGATCATACTGCTAGATGGCGACGAGATCACGATATGCGCACTCTCTCCTCTGTAACCATGCTGCTAGAACGGGAGTGCGCAAAACGTGATCCATGCTGGCCACACCCAACTACTTTCTCGACTTGCAATGAAAAAATATATCTTTTGTTTTTAATTGAAAAAAAATTTCAACAGACAGGATTTCAACTCAGGATTTATTTGCTGGTTAAAATCCTTCGGTTAAGTGCTGTTACACCCTGCATAAATTATAACATAAAGTTACTGTAGTTCGAACAATCACAGAATATTTTTGTTATTTGTTTTTGGGGTGTTTTGCCATGTTGCGCTACCTTCTTCTTTAGCCAACGTTTCAGACGGCGTTACAGCGTCCATTATCAGGGCAGATGTGTAATTGTTAGTGGTGAAATGTATGCTTAAGTACTTGGAAGCAATACCGTGTTGCCAGCTCCACTCCACTATGAGCTGGTATTACAGTATATATATAAAAAAAAATTTAAGTGAATGACAAACATTCCCGGGTTGCGAATAATCCAACAATGTTTGAAAATCTCCTACTACCACCACAGAAAGCCGAAAATGTTGCTTGTGTTGTGATGGAGGACTTGGCCAGCCGAGGAATCGAACACGGGACGCCCGGGTGGGACTCAAACGCGATGCCCACTCAACCACTGATCCGTCATATTTCAGAATGGAATGGAAGTACACAAGCACACATTTCACCACTAACAATTACACATCTGCCCTGATGATGGACACTGTAACACTGTCCGAAAAGTTGGCTAAAGAAGGCGGTAGCGCAACACGGCATAACACCGCAAAAACAAATAATGAATATACTTGCCGTGAAAATCTAAAAACATATCCAATCACAGAATATTCAAATTGTTTCCCTCTAAAAACAATAACAAACGTATATAAGCAGGAAGAATAGTCATTTTCAATGACAAGGACATGGCTGCGGGAAGTATACACATATGTACCAATACACACAATCCTAAGTGTGCATTGTTTGGGTCAACTCTAATTGTATGACCTATATAATACTGATAAAGAATTGTTTGTATATTTTATATTAGGTAAACATGACCTGTAATCTGAATTTTGACCTTTGAACTACTTAAGTTGAACCTTGCAGAAATTCTTACAGTGTGATAAAGTCTTCTAATGATCATCAAGCGCCATTTTGTTTTTTTTGACAGTTGAAAGGTTCCCGTTAAGGGGTTAGGCCACCCTAGAGGCCGAAAAAATAGGCTATTTTAGGATTTTTTTTCAGGAAATACTACAAAATAAATCGAGATTCCAATATAAAGCATTTATTATACATTTTAGTGACTACATAAAAAAAAATTTAAAGCGATTTATTTCAAAATGGCGGCTGTACAGCGTTTTTCCAATGACGTCTCCGTTTTTTTTAGGGTCCACGGCCGGACACACAACTCCTGTAATTTTTGAATTATAAAAATATTTTTTTAATATTTTTATTTTAAATAGTAACTGCTATAGAAGTACGTAGGATTTTTTCAATATATTAATTTTTGGCCAAATGGCGCACTTCCAAAGTGAAAAGTTACAAATTTGCCTAAAAAATCATCAGGTAATTGTTAATAACAAATGAACCATGCAATATTAAAAAAAAAATCCTACGTACTTCTATAGACAATGTATTTTTGAAGATATATTCAAAATTCCAAGTAAATCAGTTGAGAAATGTCTGAGTTACGTTTCCGGCAAACTTAAAAAATGCTGTTTTGAGATACATGCGTTTGAAGTTTTGAGTAGTAGTAATAATTTTGCAATACCTTCAATCTGCGATGCCCGCACCATACAATTGGCTTTCTAGATTATCGTCCTGCTCTTGCTTTTCTTTTCTGCTTGATATTAAAGCGATCCTCGTGTCTTTTACCCGTTCAGACAGCGATCTCTCTGAATGCTTTATGCGCTGTTTGTCGATTAATTATGTACTAAGTACTATGTACTAAAATTCGAAAATCGAGTACTTAGAGATTTTTTCCGACCATAAACTTTTGGGACATCATTTTTGAGGTCTTAGGGGACAATAAAACAATAAAAATAAAAACGATTTTTCGAAAATCCTGGGGTGGCCTAACCCCTAAAATGCCGATTCTAATTCCGTTTGAACAAATTGTGATCAGCAGAAGAGGACAACTACAGTAGAGCGTCGATTATCTGAACTAATTGGTTGTTCGGAAAACCGGTATTTTCGGATAATCGAACTATATTGATTCAGCCATACATATTTACGTACAGGTGAATGAAAACCATATTTACATTTATATCTTTAATGACTAATAGGAATTAAACAAAAAAGTGCAGACAATCTTGTAATAAAACATGTACTAGGCACAATTAACGCTTAAAAAAAATCTTCAATGTTCGTCTGCCAAAGCAAGTCTACCCGCTGCTAGGTCACATACTCTTTTAAGGACAGATTTATTTACGGACAAATAGTCCATTAATAACATAACAATAACACAAATAAAAAAAAGAGTGACAATGAAAGGAAAGTACATATAAATGAAGAGCATTGACAAATTATAAAATAAAGAGCATATAGAAGACTACAAGTCAAAGCTTGAAGATGGATTTAAAAATTACACATTTCGTATAGACTGCCGAAAGTCATTTAGGCTAACACCAAAAAATTCAATGCTTTGACTTGCGTTAACAAGTCTCGACATTCTGGATAAAGGAGAATGATATCCATAATTAGTAGAATGTTGATTGAGGAACAGCAATTCATTATTTCGGAGTCTACGGGAAGGGATGTTAAACTGGATGAGTTGTAACAGATATTTGATACTGGTCGCTTTCAGCTTGTGTTTCAAACCAACGCGCAACCTTCCTCTCCTCAACAGCACCCTCCACACAGCATCTTCAAAGATGACATAGGCCCTGAGGGAAATTATTTCCCTCAGGGCCTCCTGTGTGGAGTTAATATAAAAAAAAATAAAAAAAAACGCAAGGCTATATCTAAGCAAGTAAACGCTTCAGAAGCACCAATTATGTTTTCATCTTCATTATCTGAACTTGTAGTTGATGAGGTGCTAGCGGTGGCGTCAGCCTTATTAGTCATGAGGTCTAAAATAGTCTCTCCTGCATAACTTGTAGTTGATGAGGTGCTAGCGGTGGCGTCAGCCTTATTAGTCATGAGGTCTAAAATAGTCTCTCCTGCATAACTTGTAGTTGATGAGGTGCTAGCGGTGGCGTCAGCCTTATTAGTCATGAGGTCTAAAATAGTCTCTCCTGCATAATTTGGTACCCGAGGTCTTCATCGTCGTTATCCATCCATTGTTGAACCTCTTCTTCATCACATTCGTGGCAATCGAACTTTTTTAGCATATCTATCATTTCCGACATATCTTACTGTTTCGCATTTACACATACGCTTTGGGTCGGGCGGGCGTAGTAGTTCGGATAAGCGGTAGTTCGGTTGATCGACGATCGGATAATCGACGCTCCACTGTACCATGTTGTTAAGTTTGTCAGGTTATTACGATTTGATAAAAAGCTGAAATGCGCCTAGAATCTGCGTAAAAACAAAATGGCGCATTTTTTTTTTAATGTTATCTCCACACGGAGATATGTCCTATGTCATCTTAGGGGATGCTGTGTGGAGGTCTTTTTAAGGAAAGGAAGTTCTGAGAAGGAAAAAGTTATGAAGAGTAGGAAGGAATATGGGGGTCAGTGTCTAGGACTAACAGACGTTTAAATCCATCCCTCCAATTGCGGTGCAAGGCGATGGGTTGGAGAAGTCAAAAGTCAGTCCCCACCATGCTGCAGGTGGGCAAATGCATCTGCCGCCAAGACCTGGACAAACCTCACCCCTGCTAAGTCACCAAACGTAGCGAACCACTTGGGATGATCTATGGCAGAGGTGTTGGTTATCCAATAAATGGCTAGATAATTTTGAAAGTATGGAATATAGTTGTAAGTTATATTGAAATGCGAGTGAATTCCAAAAATTCAAAAATGTCAATGGGCTGATGGTTTTGCCTTTGTTCTTAAACATATAATGCTGCAGCTCTTTCTTACACACTAAATAACAACAGTTGAAAATGAGACAAACGGGAACGTATTTCTGCACCCGCCCAAAGGAAACACATAATCATTATCATACATCTCCCTCACATGTATAAAAAAAATGAAATGCAAGGAATAAGTAGAAAACAGCCACACGTATTTTGTGTGTCTCATCTTTTGTCTCATCATTATTTAATGTGTAAGAAAGAGCTGCAATATTATAGCAATAAGTACAGTTTTCCACTGGAGCCATTGTGGTCGAAAAATGGACCACTTTTATTTTTCTGCGATTGATAGCTGTCTAAAATTGGACCACATTTTCCTACCATTTGTAAAACATTTATTGTAATTATTTAAAACATTTCCATGGCCAGCCATTTATTTTAAAACGAAGCTATTGAAATGCTTTATCTATTATGACCATAGATGTCGCAAATCCAAACTTCGTAGACTAATTTAAAATGATGTTAAAAATAAATTTTTAAAATATTTTTTTCACGCAGAATTTCTGATCAGCTATTTACGGTTAAAATTAAGTACTTTTTCCAGAGAAATGCACCTTTCATTATCAAGTATACCATAGACAACATGCAGAAATCGAAAATATTCTATGTTGACTCGAATAAGTACCTCTCAGACTTTAGTAACCAACACGCAGGATTCGCGCGATTATAAACTTTACGATTTTTTTATAAATCCTACAAATATAGATAAACGGTAAAATACAGATCAATTCGTTTGCTATTTAGCACTATAATAATTTTTTATGTCTCCATGTTAAAATTCGAAGGTACGATTATTTTTATTGTCGGCGAAAAATAAAAATAAATGATCTTTTGGAAATCTCGAGCAATCGAGGCAAATTTATTTATTTTGCATGGTCGCCCTGGTGGTTATTGCTTTTTTTGCTGTCACGGTAATGTAAAAGCGCTCATAGGCTCTGAAGGTAATTATTGTAGTTAACCTAAAAAAAATTAATTAAAACACAATTTTTTTTATATTTAAAATTTTATTGTTTGTATGTACATAAATAGTGTGTTGATGATTCTTATAATATAATTAAATACAGGAATGCATTCTGGATTGATACCAACTCCCAGTATCACCCCGTTCTAATATATACAATGATATTGCAATACATACATCTAGACTTGTTACGGTGTCACAAAATTAAAAGAAAATGTGACAATTTACAAACACAGTAAATTCTTAATTTAAACATTGTTCATGTACGACAAGGAATATTCATTAACCACTCAGCCTAATTTGTTCACTTTCAGAACAACTCAAATAGGTCGTATAGAAATCGTTGTCTCCCTTACTAGCATAGTGAGAAATATGATCTAAACCAGTGATTCCCAAAATGGTTCAGGTGGACCCCCAGGGTTCCACGGGAGACTCGACGGGGGTCTACGTAGACATGATAAAAAAATGGGGGTCCACAAGTTGTAAGTGGGGGTCCATGAAAATTTATCTGCAGGCTTATTCTCTATCTTTTGTGGGATCGTTATCGAGATAACGGACGTGATCTCCTGTCAGATTTGTGTGATTTTTACATATTTACTATAACATATTTTAGTTTAGATCATTTTAAACATGAATTCCTGCAAGAATGCATGATTATTTATTCATTTAATGTACGTTGTACATAGAAAAGGCAAATAAATCACACAAATCTGTCAGGAGATCATGATCGTTATCTCGATAACGATCCCACAAAAGATAGAGAATAAGCTTGCTGGTTTCGATAGTAAAGAACAAAAATGATGGCTTGGCTTTACCTGTCAGTGTAGGCAGATAGTACTCTAGTATTTCGGTGAAAAATGGTCATTTTGAGACCCATCCCATGCCCATATCCCATCCAGCCCCCAACTCACATCACATTACACCCCCCCCCCCCCCCCCCCCCTCCCCACCCGTTGTGACAGACCACAACTCCAGCTTTATAGTCAATATTCAGTACAAAGCGTGTCGAGTTTTGAGAATATAGTAGAAACGTTGCAGCAGGGGTGGTCCACGAGAAATAATAGTTTGGGAACCTCTGATCTAAACGGTATTGTAAAGAGAAAATACCACGCTATATATTCAAATCTAAAAGTTAAGCACAGAATTATTAAAATGTACACTTTTATGAAACCAAAAGTACCGTCAACAATTTGAAAAAAAAAAATTATTAATTTTTTTAAAATTGTTTTTATATGAAACAACAAAAAGCGAGGTGATGATAACGTTTATAATACATTTGTCTAATAAAATATGTATGTTTTTATTTATTTTTCGTTATAAGTAATTTTAGTTTGACTAGTTAGTTAGGTGACCTATTTTTTTTTTACTTTTTAAAGTTTGCTTTCAAAATTTTTATATTTAAAAAATTATATAGTTATTTCTAATGATACAATTTGAAAGTACATTTCATCACCTTTCAAAAACAGTTTTTAGTTTTCAGATACATTCACAAATATTCATAATATAAATTTATTTGGATTTTATTGCAATATTCTGACGTGCTGACTTAATACGATGTCAGAATACAATTTCATTTGAATTTTTAACCTTAAAATATCATTGTTTTACATGAATAGTGTCATAATGATTCATATAATATACTTAAACACACATTACAGATTGATAGCAACTTTCAGTATCACCCTGTTCTAATATATACATCTAAAAATAATAAAACACAATTCTTATTAAAAAAATACTTTCAGGTGAAAAATTATATAACATACAACTTATAGTTGGGTGCATTAAAGACGAGAAATTTTGGTTTCTGGCGACTTTTTCAATGATTTTTTCAAAAATTTTTCTTCAAAATAAAAAAAAATACTTCCACATGTCGTCACTGGTCACTCGGCCGAGTAACTGCCCAACCTCTTACCTTATTTTCCACATGTCGTCACTGGTCACTCGGCCGAGTAACTGCCCAACCTCTTACCTTATTTTTTTATGTTTTGTAGAAAAAAAAAAACATCAAAATTGTCACCGAAGACCAAAATTTCATTTACATTTTTACTCCAAATAATGTCGTGAATCACTGGTGAAAGTAAGTCAAGTACGTCCCTTAACACCCTGTACAGATAAATATAGAATTTAATTTTGGAATTTTTTGTTAGTTAATTATGTTTATTTAAATTTTTTTAACATATGATTTAAATTAACTAAAATTTACAATTTTGGAAAAAAAATGTAAACTAATAACTGTTTTCAATAAATATGTAAAATGATTTTTTGTACATTCTTTCTGTGCCATTTAAAATATCTGCTACTTCTACATATTGATTACATAAACTG
Organism: Glyphotaelius pellucidus; assembly: GCA_936435175.1. Lineage (NCBI taxonomy): Eukaryota > Metazoa > Arthropoda > Insecta > Trichoptera > Limnephilidae > Glyphotaelius > Glyphotaelius pellucidus. The sequence continues at coordinate 8,752,737 of OW386563.1, read as the reverse complement.
TGTATGCAGGGGCGGATCCAGGATTTTTTTCTTTACAAGGGGCGGACGGGCAAAAAAATCAACAATTACAAGATAGAGTATGTATAGATATGTTTAATGAAGACAGTTTTCTTTTATGTTTCCTGCTAAAGATGTCCAGCACTTGATTAGCGTCCAATTTTGCCGCAAAGTCTTAATGGATATGCATTAAAGCCAATCCATTCAAACGCTCTTCTGACATCCTGTTGCGAAGATATGACTTTAATCGGCGTAAGGTAGATGACTTTAATCGGCGCTCGGCAGTGCTAGTAGTCACTGGAAACGTGCACAGCAATTGACATTGCTCTTTTGTAGGCATCTGCTGGAGATACTGAGATATTTTCTCTCATCTGTTGCCAAATTTTTAGCTCTCCCTTCAAAGCTAACAAACAAGGAAGGTATTCTTTATGTACTTACTTCACCCCCCCCCCTTGTGTGTACGCATGGTATAAGGGAGTTCATAAATGAATTGGTATTGACATGATTGTTACAGTGAAAGTCATTTTTAGTTTGTGTGACTCTATTAGGTACATGAAATGAAATCAATTGCAATAAGCGAAATAAAATTAAATGGATGACATTTGGATGACTAGATCACTCCGGATCAGTGATACAGTTAAATGGTTGCAATGTCGAAAAGGTGGAAAGATTTAGTAGGCAGTATTCTCACGGAGACTCTTGACCCAGATGTAGAAGTTAAGTGCAGAATTGAAGCAGCAAAAATTGCATTCAGTAAAATGAAATCCCTCTTCTGCAATGACAATACCAATTTAAAACTAAGGCAGAGAATGTTAAACTGTTATGTGTGGCAGGTGTTGCTGGAGCAGAAAGAGAAATACTCACATTAGTAAAAGTCAGGAAAATTTCATATCTGGGTCACATACTTCGAGGGGAGAAATATCACTTGCTCCAATTAATATTAAAAGGCAAGATAGAGGGTCGCCGAGGGCCTGGTAAGAGACAAATGTCTTGGCTGCGAAATGTACGAGAGTGGACCGGTATTAGAAGTGTGGAGGAGCTATTCCGGGCAGTGCAAGATAGAGATACATTTACCAGAGTGATCGCCAACATTGGGGGACCTGATAGGGCACACAAAGAAGAAGAAGTTTCTGTGACTCAATTAGGAACATGAAATAAGTGCAATAATGCGAGGCTGTCAATGAGGGAATTAATAATTTTAAAAATAAAAATTACATCAGACACCAATCTTTGTTATGAAGCAATTTTAATTAGTATAGTCAAGTACTTTCCTTGTTTAGTTTTATTGATAATGTTAACGGCACTGCGAACGATTTTTGTCTATACGGAAATAAGCTTTGTTTCCGGCAACTCTAGTTTTGACAGCGAGTGCGCGGCCGCTGTAAAAACAACAGTCACTTAATTTTTAAGATTTTAATGGGCTAGTTCGTTCAGAATCTGGTGCTTTTACATTCGGGCGGAGTATATTGTCATCCTGATAATTTACAGAAGTTTTCAAAGTATTCATCCGTGATTTCGTGACGGGCTGTTATGCCTTGTGTGAAAGGCCGGTCGGCATAGGTTGTGGTAAAATGTTCCAAAGAAATCTGAAGCATCGGACGGATTAACAATACAATTCGCCCACGCCTTTAGAATTTACCGCCAGCGAATTCCCGCCGAGGATTTATTTGATTGCCAGGAAGCTCGCTTAACTTCCAATCGTTAGTGCCCCCATCATTTAGCGAAACAACCAAATTATAATTCCTGGAAGGCTGTTGTGATCTACCCGAGCATCCAGGGACAAAGGGTCCCTTCCCTACTAGACAAGTATCAACCGAAGTCGCACGTTCCAGTAGCCACGCCGAGGAAAGGACGTCACCGTCACCACAAGGAGCCTATTGGAACCACTTCCCTTCAGGGGTGCCGTGATGGGAAGATTCTTAGCTAGGTTAGGTTAGGTTTACAATGGTCCCGGGGTTCTTTACCTTACTATAATTCCTGTAACCATGTGGATACGGTAAAATACATAATTGTATATTTCCTCAAATACCTGTTTTCATTTGTGGAGAACCTATACTAATCCCTAACAGCAATGCTATATTTGATGCCCACGCTCTGAAGAAGATGGGAGACATTGCTCTACCGCAAATCGACATACCTTGATTCACAATCAAGGTTTGGCATCCTAAGTTCCCCATATGGGTAACCAAAGTTGATTTGTGGTAACATATTGACACTGATATGGGCAGAATAGATTTACGTCTTAAACGTAAAATCACCTATTTTTGGGCTGCCCTTGTGGTAATAACAATGGCTATATTTGCACTTAACAATTTGGCGCCCAACGTGGGGCGCCGAATTGTTAAGCGGCCGCACACTCGCTGTCAAAACTAGAGTTGCCTGAAACAAAGCTAATTTTCGTATAGACAAAAATCGTTAGCAGTGCCGTCAACATTATCAATAAAACTAAACAAGGAAAGTACTTGACTATACTAATTAAAATTGCTTCATAACATCTTCTGTCTGACAGCTTGATTAATTTTAGATTTTTTGTTAGACAGTTAAAGCATTAAATTTGTGCTGTATTTTTTCAATAAAATCTGAGTTAACCTTGTAATGTGGTGACCAAATAGGTGAGTTGTATTCAATTTGGCTCCGGACTAATGAAGTATACAAATATTTTAAAGTATTAAAGATATATTACAAAAATTATTCTAATTAGATAGTTTATATGGGAATTATCCTCAATTAATTACCGTATTAAATTAAACAATATTATAATAAATACACAGTATGATAAATAATGGAAGGCACTACAATCGTTTAAATGGCAACACCAAATGGTTCAAATGCAAAATGATTTTTAACAATAAAAAAGCCTGATTGAAGATATAAAATAAATCACAAAAAATAAATAAAAAATGCAACTATTTTATTGTGTTGGGTTTTAATTACTTCAACAAGGTGACTGCAAAATCATTGTTGAGTTACACACATACAGCCTTACTAAAAAACAAAGTGAATATTTTATCACTCTTAATGACTTTTCTGAGGTCGTTCCGAGTTGGTTTCATCTGAGTTATCCGGTTTAAACGCTCGTGCGCCACGTGCAATGAAGGTAGCCCACTGCCCAAGCATTTTTTGTGAAATATATGCACCACAATCACCGATCCCGTATGGGACCGCTGGGAATTGGAAGACGCAAATCCGTGGTCCCGTATGGGACCTGGGTATCTAAAGGATGTAGATCTGAATGTAATGGAATCCTCCAGTTCAATTCTCATCCACTTCCCCAACTACCGAAAAATGTGAATCTTCGCACACTTGATAAAAATTATAACAAAACATAAAATAACAAAAATTAACCAATATTAAAGTTTATTTTGCTTTATTAGTACGAGATTAGTGTTTTTTTTTGTCTTTTTTAGACCATATATTTTTGCCTGCCCACGCCCTCACTGTGCCAACTTAACGCCCCCTAATTTTCTCTGGGTCTTCTACTGCCCCCCTGAAAGTCTCAACCGCCCACAAGGGGGTGTTATCGCCCACGCTGAGAACCTATGATCAACTTGATTGTGTTCAAAACCCAACTGGGCGTTTAAAAAGCAAATAAATAATCGATAGAACAAAGTGCTTTGGATGCCAGGCATTTTGTGAACCAAGGTTTTTTTTCAATCAAACATAAATTACGATTATGGCGCCCCCTAAAATTGCCGCCCGGAGCAGGCGCACGAGTTTGCCCCACCCCTAGATCTGGGGCTGCCTACACTGACCGATACCGCTATTGTCTATTTCTAATCGTTTTTATCGGGGAAATAAATTCATACTTTTGTAGGAAACAAATTGGGAAATAAATTCATACTTTTGTAGGAAACAAATTGGGAAATAAATTCATACTTTTTTAGGATACAAATTGGGAAATAAATTCATACTTTTGTGGGAAACAAATTGGGAAATAAATTCATACTTTTTTAGGATACAAATTGGGAAATAAATTCATACTTTTGTGGGAAACAAATAGAAAAATAAATTCATACTTTTGTAGGAGTTAAATTGGGAAATAAATTCATACTTTTGTAGGAAACAAACTGGGAAATAAATTCATACTTTTGTGGGAAACAAATTGGGAAATAAATTCATACTTTTGTAGGAAACAAACTGGGAAATAAATTCATACTTTTGTGGGAAACAAATTGGGAAATAAATTCATACTTTTGTGGGAAACAAATTGGGAAATAAATTCATACTTTTGTGGGAAACAAATTGGGAAATAAATTCATACTTTTGCAGGAAACTGGTAAATCTAAATCAGAGAATGAAAAAAAACTGATCATTTTGATTTTTTTAATAAATATTTTCCTATTTTTAGGCAACTACATTTAGTTTGGGAGGTGGTTATGGGTACCGCCATAAATACCTTAAATACCTAATAAATACCTTACTTGATGATGCAACAAATTTTTGTATTGCGAATTTAAGGCCTAATATACCAGACTTTTGGATCACGGAACAAGTCCACATAGAATTTCTCGTGTTCCTATTTATTATGTGGGGTATTCGCCTCTTGGTGAATGTAATTCATTCCCTTCCTCGTAATGAACCGAACGATTACGAATCACAAAATTACGTTTCAAACTGATTATGATTTATGATGAAATACGTTCCTCCGGATGTACTCGATCCTGCTGTCAAAATTATGGGAGGAACACGTGCAATATTCGATACTTCCGGTTCTGAAAAGGTACTGTTCGAATCGTTCGCTTCATCAGGAACCATATAATCACGAGCATCGAGACCTATAGAATTCTGATTACATGCCTCAACATCAGGACCTATAAATTCCTCTTGAACTTCCTCTATCGCATTCTCATTACACCCTTGAATGTCAGGACTTATAAAATCGTCCTGAACTTCAAGACCTATCGCATTCTCATTACATCTTTGAACGTCAGGACTTATAAAATTGTCCTGCCCTTCGAGACCTGTAGAATTCTGATATGTCCGATCGGAGATAATATAATTTTGATCATACGCTTGGACATCAGAACCTTCAAAGTTCTGTTCTTGAATATTAACGAGACCTGTGCTAGCGTGATAACTGGTTTCAAGATCGGGACTAATAAAATTTTGATTATCCGTTACCGTGCATTTCAACCGGTGTTGGCTCATTTCAACGTGTGATTTGTAAACATAGTGGCACGTTGGACATTGGTAGTTTCCTTCGGAATGTTTATTCATGTGTTTTACGTAGCTGTATCGACGGAAGAAACTCTCGTAGCAGACGTTGCATTGGAATCCTCTCTCCTTCAGGTGTATGTTGCGAACGTGTTCACTCAGGTGGCCGTTTGTTCCGAAGGGCTTGCCGCATTCCTCGCACGAGTACCTAGCGATGCGTCCGCCGTAGGTTTGACGTATGTGCTGACGGCGAGCAACGAGTGTAGAGAACAGTTGCTGGCAGAACGGGCAGCTGAAAGTTAAATAATGAAATTGTGATTTCTGTGGGTTTTCATGATTTCTGTTAATTACAGACAAGCATGTGAAGAGGATTTGCAAAGAAGAGAATTACAAGAAAATGTGAAGATATTTCGAAAAAGCAAATATTAGCTTGGTGATTGTTTTATGTACAGTTTGTCAAATAAAAGTAGAAAATATAGGAGGGCGCCACTGTTGTTCAAATGGCAATACTAAAAATATAATCATGTTGGTAATATAAAGCTGTGTAACCTATATTTTTATTAAACATTAAAAAAGCTTAAAAGTGAAAATAATATTTTTTCATTGTAATATAGATACTCACTGATCTCAAAATTAGAATTGCTATTGGTAAATTATACCTTTGCGATTTTGTGTTAACATAATGAAGAATACAGATTTTGTGTTAACATAATGAAGAATACAGATTTTGTGTTAACATAATGAAGAATACAGATATTGTGATAAAATATAATGCATAATTTAGAAATTGCTCACATTTATTTAATAATAGCTTAAGTACCGTGTTGACTTAGGTTAGATCATGTCTCTAATTTTAGATCTGAATATATTTAACTCTTTCAGATCTTAAACTCACCATTAATGATTCTTCCTTTCTACCTACTGTTAAATTCAAATTTATGTTAAATGAAACGAAAGCCAATCACTTTGTTAAACGCAATTTAATCAAATTTATGTCAATAAGTAGGTACCTTAACAACAGTGCTTCTTTGATTTTTTTTTTAAGAACAAAAAAATTATTTTTTTAATGTGTATAAAGCGTTCTGTATTTTCAGTGTCATTGCTCTTTAAAATAATATTTGATAGGTAAATTGGTTAAGCCAGCCTACAAATTTTGTAGTTCCATTTTTTATATTTTCTACTATTATTTGACAGACAATATATCGTCACTTAGATCGGACAGCATTCTATCTTCATTTTATCTTTATTTGAGGTGTCAAAATTTGCAAAGACGATTTCTAAGTGTCTTTTCGCAAATTTCTGTTTTTGAGGTTAAATCTAGTGTAAAATATTTTAATTTAACATATTTTGACCCCTCAAGCTAATTTGTTAGCTTTTCTAAATAACTCATATAGGACTCATAGAAATCATTGTATCTCCCTTACTATCATGGTTAGAAATATGATCTAAACACTGGATATCCAAAAGATCATTTTTTTAATTTTTCGCCAACATTAAAAAAATCATAACTTTGAATTTTAACATGGAGACATAAAAACTTATTAAAGTGCTATATAGCTAATGAATTAACCTGTGTTTTACCGTTTATCTCATATTTGTAGGATTTATAAAAAAAATACAAAAAAATCATAAAGTTTATAACCACGCAAATCCAGCGTGTTTGTTACTTAGAAACTTCGTGAGAGGTACTTATTCGAATCAACATAGAATATTTTCGATTTATGTATGTTGTCTGTGGTATACTTGATAATGAAAGGTGCATTTCAATGGTAAAAGGACTTAATTTTAACAGTAAACAGCTGATAAGAAATTCTGAGTGAAAAAAATATTTTAAAAATTAATTTTTAACATCGTTCTAAAATAGTCTACGAAGTTCGGATTTGCGACATCTATAGTCATCCATACTAATATTATAAATGCGAAACTGCTCGAGTTCGTTTATGACCTTTTCACGCATAACACAATATAAAGACTTTAATAATTCTTTCACCAATATAAAGCTAAATTATATGCGCAGACTACAGGTTGTGTATGATGGTAAGCTCTGGCGTTATGAAATTATAAATATTAATATATTATATTTGTTATACGTTTTCTGTCGCTAACAAAAGCGAGTTTTTGCTAACGTCAGAAAAAAATCTTTTCTATGGAAACAATGTTGATATATTTTTGGGCTCTATGCTGGTAGATACTCAGTCTACTGGTCAGCTACTGCTGCAGAAAATTCAAATATCAGAATTCGTTTTTTTTTTGGACAAGCTTCTGTTTTGCAAATGTCAGATAAGAGTTCCTACATTAAAAATATAATTCGTAACGATTATAAAGACTGAATAATAAATAGTGTAATTTTTTAATTATATTAACAAACTTCAAAATATTTAATTAAAAATAAACATCCGAAATGTTTGTAAGCGCATAAATTCCGAACGAATTAACAAAATTGGATAATTCTTTTTTTCTTTGAGCTATAGCTTTATGAAATTTAGGTGGCAGGCGAGATGTTTGAAAACTGAATGTAAGGGAATGAATGTATGGAATGCGGGAGGGGGTGGGGGTTGAGGGGAAGGGGGATAATTGATAAGTTCAAGCGCTACAGTAATGTCCCGTAATACCATGTGAGCGAAGCCGTGGGGAAAAGCTAGTAATAGATAAAGCATTTCAATAGCTTCGTTTTAAAATAAACGGCCGTCAATGAAAATGTTTTACGAATGGTAGGAAAATGTGGTCGAATTTTGGACCGCTATCAATTGCAGAAAAATAAAAATGATCCATTTTTCGACCATAATCGCTCCAGTGGCTAAACGGTGTTAGAAAGATAGAATACCACACTTAATATTTAAATCTAAAAATTAACCACAAAGTTATTAAATGTACACCTTAATGCAGTGGCAGTTCTTCCTAAGGGGACCGTGGGGACTGTCCCCACCAGAAATTTCAGAAGCCTGCCAAGAAAAAGAGTCAATTTTTTGTGTTCACAAAAAATAATGTATGCATTCTTAACATAAAAGTAATGACCAATTTCAGAAAAATAATCTAAATATTTAATACGAGTAATTTTTAAGCTCGAAATTTGAAAAGTTTCAACGAACGAACGAGCGACCGCTCCGCTCTCTTCCTTGTAGCATACTAACCATAAATATACCAAACCACCCACATACTAACTAATACTAACGCGATCAGCGACTTGGGACTTGAAACTCGGCACTCGGCGCATACTAGCTAGAACTATGCGCACAGCATTCTGCGCACTTAGGGGTCATCCCGAAACGTTTTTTCCTACTAATATGAAATTTTTATTTGCGCTGAATATTTTGTATGAGATTTCTAAAATCTGCGCACGCGCATTAGGATAATCTTTCCCGAATCGTAGGGATAACATGAGTGATCCCCTAGCGCAGCGAATGTTTGTCTTAGTTCTAAACGAAGTAGGTCAAAGGTCAGTTATGCACGGGCCGGAATTCGCGTTAGTCGTTTTGTAATCGTATGTGATATTTTAGTAAAAGAATACTTTTGATATCGATTGATTGGATTTTTTTCATAGTACCATTCTCGTGGTAAAAACACCTCAAAGGCGCTAAACCGATGTTGGTACGATTATCTTGTGTTATTTTTGTTAAACTTCATATTTATGAATGTAAATAACTATTTGGTGTTTCTGGTTTGGTGGATTTTTTTAGCGCCATTATCGTGGTAAAAACACCCCAAAGCCGCTCTAAATCGAAGTTGGTACGATTACCGTATGTTATTTTAAAAACTTCATACTTATGTATGTACCTATTTGATGTTTCTGGTTAGGTGCGTGATTTATCCTTCTATCTTTTTTGTAAGAAATATAAAATCTATTCGAAAAAATTAACGAAGTCGACTTTTTACTGAAAAATAAATTCAGTGCACTAACATTTGAACAGTAAATATTAATGTACAATATTCTATACCCATATATAAATATCCGTGTATATAGTATAGTATATTTGGTCTTGTACTCGCACTTTCTGGCAGTGAGATTTCAACATCTTCACAAAAAAAATGACGGTCCCCACCACCGAAAATGTGTTCGAGCCGCCACTGCCTTAATGAAACCAAAGTTTTCAACCGAAATTTGAAAAAAAAACTATAAAACTTTGGGAATTTTTTATTAATTATTTTTACATGAATTGACAAAAAAGTTAGTTGACGATACCGTTTTTAATATATTTGCCTAATATAATGTGTGTGTTTTTATTTTTTTTTCCATTATCAGTAATTTGAATTAGAAAAAACGTAAGGTGAGCCATTTTAAAAACTGTTTTATGTTTGCATTCAAAATTTGATTAAAAACTAACTAACTAACCATCACGCCGTTTTCCGCAAGGGTAGGCAGAGAGAACGGACCGCCAAACAACTCGATCTTGGCATACACTTCTTGCTACGTTCACATTCATACATCGTCTCATACATGCCCTTCTATTATTCTGACTCTTGACATCGCCCGACTCAAGTATTTGATTAACCTATGTTTACTTCGAATTCAAAATTTGAAAGCATATTTCATCACCTTTCAAAACCAGTTTTTAGTTTTCGGGTACGTTCAGAAATATTACATTTATTTGGATTTTATTGCAAAGCGGAAACATTTTGTCCTTCCGACAAAACTTTCGACTTCACCGTGGTGAAATCCAACCTTTCAATGAAAAACTCTGCTCATTCTGCAAGTGCATATCGACAGTCTCAAAGAACAATGTCGGCAGATCTGCTAAAAATTTAATATTGTTTTGTTGGCTTATTTTGTTGATTTTTATGTCTGTATTTTTAGAATTTTGAATGTTACATAAATATTAAAACAATGCTGTATTTTTTCTCCTTTCAAAAACAGTAAAAATGCAGAAATGAAACTTTAAACAGCTCTACTGCAAAATTACAAAATAGCAAATCCGAAATTAGATACGTTTTTAGATTTTAGACAAAAGTATTTACGTTATTTGTTTTTGGGGTGTTGCCGTGTTGCACTACCTCCTTCTTTAACCAACGTTTCGGACAGCGTTACAGTGTCTATCATCAAGGCAGATGTGTAATTGTTAGTGGTGAAATGTGTGCTTATGTACTTGGAAGCAATACCGCATTGCCAGCTCTACTCCACTACGAGCTGGTGTTACAGTCTACCTCAGAATAGTTCTAGATTTCACTTGTCTCCGTAATCAGGCGTGGCACTGGTTCCAATAAACCTGTTCCTCGAATCCACTGTCATCTGGTGATCCCTAGTCACCGGCACAAAGTAACCATACTCATAATCGCAGAATTAGATAATACCACGGTAATACAAACGGGTTAGTGAAATTTGTACCACAATTTCACCTAACCCGTTAGTATTACCGTGACCTTCTTATTCTGCGATTATGAGTAAGGTGGAAGAAAGTTTGGGTCATGTCTGTGATAGAGACAGCATGCTGGATTAAGGAAGTGACTCTGCATTTCTAGTAGGTGATTTATTACTATATACAAAGTAAAAACAATTCAATGTTATGATGTGTTTATTATTAACGAAAGTGGTGTTTTACAAAACATGTACATAATTTAATTCATGACGTAACTACAAAGAATTGTATATTGGAATTTTATTAACCTATTGAGGGGAAAGACTGCGTGGCATCAACAAAACTTAACTTTGGATTTAAGGTCAAAATGCCCAATCAAACTGAATGATTTTTTTTAACCTCTTACATAAAAACTTATTAAAGTGCTATATAGCTAATGAATTAACCTGTATTTTACCGTTTATCTCATATTTGTAGGATTTATAAAAAAAATACAAAAAAATCATAAAGTTTATAACCACGCAAATCCTGCGTGTTTGTTACTTTGAAATGTCAGCGTATCCTCAAGGATGCATTTAAAAATTCATTTCACCATAGTCCCAACTGTTCCCAATCGTCTGTAACCAGTGAGATTACGACATCCCAATTGGGATATGTTGTGACGCTTAAGGTATGGGTACGAGATGCAAAAGAAGAAGGTGGGAAAGCACCTGGCTATTCAGATCTGGTCACCAAACACGGCTAAAGCCATTTCAAGCTATATTTCAATCGAAGAGTATCTTCCACTCGTGAATGTGCCTCAAATTATTCAATTACTTCACACTCATAATATTATTAAAAATTGTATTCCCAAGAGTTATTAACCTAAAAAAAATGTGCTTTCTTTTTTTTTTAAACGATTTTGACCCTTGTGTATAAAGAAACTGTATGAAGGATAAGGTCAGAATCGCTTGCACCAATATCACTCTTGACGTAGACAATGGTTTCATTAATCTAGCAACACTGGAATATTTTTAAATGATTTTTCTATGACTTGGTTTTTTGCGAATGCCAAAGTCGAAAATTCAAAATTTTACGTTTTCAAATGCTTACAAAGGTATTTATTTACTTGCAAACTCCTTTGAATTGTGTTTTTTCATTTTGTATATGTATTCAGATTTGTGTAGAAATAATAAAATCAGTTTATATTTGTGTGATTATATTTTTTGACAAATATTTTCAAATTGGAAGATTTTTAAATCTTTTTTTTAGTTAGTTAGCTATTCTGGAAAAACTTCTTACAATATTATCATGTAATATATATGAATAATAAGATATATTATCTGGTAAACAGAAAACAATCGCAAAAAAGCAATTCCTCTGTTTTTATATGGATATTTAACCAGAAAGCAACAAGGTAAAATCCGCGCGGTTTTTCGAATACACTGTACTCGAGAGGTTAATAAACTCCTGGGATTGAGATTGCAACAAAATTCAGTTTTTCACATATTTTATTATTTTACAATACATAACTAATTTAACCTAAGTAATTTTGTACTACAGTGCTGTCTCACATGTTGAGATGTTAGCACACGGCATGTAACCGTCAACTATGTTGAGTCGATAGCCCAGAAAGTGTCAATAATTTCAAAGATTAGATGCACGTAATATTTACATATTTTTAAATGACATTACGCTCTGAACCCTCGTAGAGTCCCACTGACTCCAGGCAATCGGGACTCTTATGCAGTATATTCTAATAAAATAAAGTTGTCGCAGATGCGCTATATATGCATATTTTCAGGTCTTTAATTGAATATAATGCAATAATACAAAATTGCCAACCCTTTACAAATCGCAATTGCGCCCCACGCTTTAATTTGCAGCCACCTCTGGTCTGGAGCCCCAAAACAAAAAACCTTTAACACCATGCTCCATTTGATTGATTTTCCTATCATAAGCAAAGGATTTTTTTAAAAATATGAATACCTCACAAGAGTCCCAGCTGCTCCCGTCTGGAGCAGTGGACTATGGCATCCCCATTAGGGGTATGTTGTGAAGCTGAAGGTAGAGAGGAGGGGAAGGAGATGGGGAAGAGGAAGGAGGGAAAGTACCTAGCTATTCAGATCTGGTCGCCAACACGGCTAAAGTCATTTCAAGCAATGTTTCAATTCTGAATGGATAGGAAATAGATTTAGTTTTTATTTTTAAGATTAAGTTTTTATTTTTAAGATTTAGTTTTTATTTTCTGTTCACAAACCAATGAGTTTATATATTTTGTTTTCTTTATAGTTTTAATATATTTTCATTTTATTATTTTAAACTTTGTAACTTTTCTCAGTAACTTTTACAACTATTACTATATTTAACTGCTTTACGGGCTTTATAACCTTGTACTTGAAATGATGTTTACATTTGTATCTAACAATTACAAATGTAAACATCATTTAATATTAAAACAACAACTACCTAATGTGAACTAAACCAGGAAATTTGACTGTCCTAAAACGGGAAATCTCCTAGTTGGACAGGCAAAATATTTTTTTATAATGTATATGTACTTTTGTTTCAATAAATAAATAAAAATAAAATAAATAAATCTTTAGAGCAGACGTTGTCCTTGTTCTACCGGTATTTCAATGGAAGTCGCTCCGAGGAACTTGTATCATTGATCCCTTCAGCATCATACATTTATACACCGTTAATCTTTGTCATCTAGATCTAGGTTGCTTCAACTAAAAATTACCCTCTACACAGCGTCCCCAAAGATGATGTCAATCTTGAGAGAAATTATTAAAATTCCCTCGCTCGCAACAAACTACTAACCATAATTAAATTTGAAACTGACTGTGATTCATGATGACGTAAGTTCCGCCGGACGAACTAGACCCTCCCGTCACAACAGGCGTTGCGCGCGCGATCCTCTGCTCGCCTGGTTCAGACCACGCGCTGTTTGAATCGTTGACTTCCTCGGGAGCCATATAATCCTGAACATAGAGTCCTGATGCATCCTGATTATATACCTGACCATCGGAAAACACGTTATCTTGACTGTATTCTGTACTCATTTCCTCGTACTCTTGATTGTAAGGGATTTTGCTGTGTCGATCATCCGTGCATACCAAATGATGTTGACTCATTTGTTTGGACGTTTTAAAAACATTAAAACACGTAGGACATTGAAAATTTTCATGGGCGTGCAAAGTCATGTGTTTTGCAAAATTGTTACGTCGAAAGAATTTCTTTTGGCACACGTTACATTCGAAAGCGCGCTCCTTCAGGTGTACGTTACGAACGTGTCCATTAATGTGGCCGTTTTCTCCGAAGGGCTTGCCGCACTCTTCGCACGTGTACTTGGCGATGCGTCCGCCGTAGGTTTGACGCATGTGCCGACGACGGGCTACGATTGTTGGGAACACTTCTTTGCAGAATGGGCAGCTGGAAGACAAATATAATAAACATTAACATTGCGTAATTTCTGTCGTATTATGCAATTCTTCGAATAGATGACTTACGGCCATTGTTTTAACTTATTAATTGATTAACCTAAATAACTAGTGACTTAAGTGATTTATTAACTTAAGTAACTAGTGACTTAAGTTATTGAGTAACTGATGAATTAAGCGAAAGATTAACTTAAGTAACTAGTGACCGAAATAACTAGTGACTTAAGTGATTTACTAACTTAAGTAACTAGTGACTTAAGTGATTGAGTAACTTATGAATTAAGCGAAAGATTAACTTAAGTAACTAGTGACTTAAGAAAAGCGATATATACAGTGAAAAGCTAAGTGGCTAGTGACTTAAGTGATTAACTTAAGCGACTAGTGACTTAAGTGATTTAATTAAGTGACTAGTGACTTACGTGATTGCTCAGCTAAGTGAAAGTAAAACAATGTTCTATTCGCCAGTTCCGAGCTTTGATTTTTTAAAGGTCACGCCGACCGGTTTCGAAGATCCATAGACAATTAAATCACCTCGAAAGTGAAACATTTTAACGGAAGATCAGCCAAAAATCACAATTAACCAAAAACATTCACATTTACATTTAAGTTTAAATAAATTTGAATTAAATCCATCTATCCAAAGCATATTTTTTTAATGTAGACCGATTTATATGAAAGATTGGTCTAAATAGTGATTTAGCAATAAGCTTCGCTTTAACCCCTCAGGCCTCGGGCATATTTTGTCAGAAGGTTAAAATATTTCCACTTTGCGATAAAATCCAAATAAAAGGAATATATCTGAATGTTTCCGAAAACTAAAAACTGTTTTTAAACACTGTTGACTAATTTAAAAGATAAGCATCGGTTAGCTATACATGACTTATTAATGAACAAAGGCAGACTAATGAAGCTCTTAGAATCGAAAGATGTCGTATGCACAATCGATTGAATCTGTTCAAGCTTGGAGAAACGGAATTCAGAAAGTTGTTCAGAATATCACGAGTTATGACTAAAGACCTCATTGACAATTAATTCTATTTTTAATGTCAAAATGTACGCAACGACTGCCAGTGTATATTAAAATGAATGAAAGTATTTCAATGCAAAACTATCAATTTATTTGTATATACGCTCTGCACAGGAGGCTCTGAGGAATCTCTGTCATCTTTGGAGATGCTGTGCAGAGGGTCTTTTTTAAGGTAAGAAAGGAGAGGAAGATCTGGGAAGGAAAAATATATGACGGGTGGATAGGAATCTGGGGGTCAATGTGTCCAGGAGCGACGGACGTATTAATCCATCCCTACCACTGCGGTGCTAGGCGATGGGTCGAGAGAGTTTGGCTGTAGAGTTCAAAAGGTTTCCCTCAACCAGCCTCTCCCGATCCGGCCCGCCACATAGGTAGACATCCGCCGTGAAGATTTAGATAAACCTCACCCCATGAATCTGGGCACCCGTGCTGAGTCACCAAACGTGGTAAACCATTTGGGGTGACCTATGGCAGGAGTGTTGGTTATCCAATAAATGGTTCCCAGGGCGGCGGTAGGGCAATTTATTATTTATTAATATCGGCTTAGCTCTCGACATGCCTAACGAGAGACGTTGGGCAAACGAAATCATTGTCAGATAAACATGTTAAGTTGATATTGTTAAGTTATCAATTTGACCGTGCTAGACCCCTGGACTGGAAATTGTTATATTTACCGGCATCCTTTGCTGGTGTCTATCTCGTCCATGGCCTTGCAGAAAGACTGGACGTGGGTCACGTCGCTGGGAAGCATCTTGTAGAGGCGCCCCAGGTGGTTGCGCGCGTTTGTCTGCAACGGCTCCTGCGGGCTGCTCGCCCTCGCTTCATCCACGATCATGCAGTCGTCGTCGCCAAAGTTGCTAAAACTCGTGGGCACCAGTAGGCTGCCGTGGATCTCGGGATCGTGGGTCAGCTCTTCAGGCTGGTCAGCTGGAAGAAAAAAAAAAATTAAATGAATGGTTCATGATTTTCAATTGGGTAGGTGGGATGGGTATCGCCGCTCCGGTGGATTGTAGGTATTTATTGGATAGTAGATCACCCCAAATGGTTCGCCAAGTTTGATGGCTTAGCAGGGGTGCCCGGGTTCATGGGGTGATGTTTGTCTAGGTCTTGGAATGTGAATTGGAGGTGAATTCATTTGCCCACCTACTGCGTGGCGGGCTGGATCGGGATAGACTGGTTGAGGAATACCTAACCTAGACCTTTCCAACCAGACTCTCCTGACCCATAGCCTCGCAATGCAGTGGGAGGAATGGATTCATATGTCCGTCATTCCTGGACGCATTGACCCCAGATTTCTACCCACCCCTCATATCCCTTTCCTTCCCAGAACTTCCTCTCCTTCCTTTCCCTAAAAAGACCCTCCAAACAGCATCCCCAATGATGATATGTATTAAATTTTAGGTTATTTAACTGATTTTCATTTCACCCCCCCCCCCCCTACTTACTAACTGGGTCATAGATAGATGAGAGACTTACAAACTGGGTTACAGATAGATGAGAGACTTACTAACTGGGTCACAGATAGATGAGAGACTTACCAACTAGGTCACAGATAGATGAGAGACTTACTAACTGGGTCATAGATAGATGAGAGACTTACAAACTGGGTTACAGATAGATGAGAGACTTACTAACTGGGTCACAGATAGATGAGAGACTTATCAACTAGGTCACAGATAGATGAGAGACTTACTAACTGGGTCATAGATAGATAAGAGACTTACTAACTGGGTCACAGATAGATGAGAGACTTACTAACTCAGTCACAGCTAGATGAGAGATTTACTAACTGGATCACAGCTATATGAGAGACTTACTCACTGGGTCACAGCTAGATGAGAGAATAACAGGGTCATAGATGTGTATACGAGAGACTTACTAACTGGGTCATAGATAAATGAGAGACTTAATAACCGGGTCACAGATAGATGAGAGACTTACTAACTGGGTCATAGCTAGTTGAGCTGAGAGACTTGATAACGGGATCATAGATGTGTAGATGGGAGACTTACCAACTGGGTCATAGATAGATTAAAGATTTACTAACTGTGTCATAGATAGATGAAAGACCTGCTAACAGGGTCATAGATAGATGAGAGACTTACGGAAGAGGTTGTTGAAGAAAGACTGGGCTATCTCCAATTGTCGCCTGAACTTGACGGCCTCCTGAAGCTTGGTGATGCAGGATCTACACATGAAGTATTTTCTTTTACTGCTTTTCACATCTTCCGTCACCTACAAGAGTAAAACAAGAAAATAAAAATTAATGTGACACATAAAATGTCTTAATTAAGGAAGATAAATTCCCTCGAGGCCTATGACATCTTTGAGAAAGCTGTCTGGAGGGTCTTTTAATATATTAAAACAATTTTAAACTTTGTCGCCTATTGTATGCTGATGACGCGGTGCTGATTTCTAACAGTATCGAAGATCTACAGTCTCTCGTGTCTAGGATGAACCAATATGTATGAAGAATGAGTTAATGATGAATGTAAGTAAGTCTAAAGTCATGGTGTTTGAAAGAGAGAGTACGAAAACAATGTGCATTATAGTTGAGAATGATGAATACTTGGAGCGAGTGGATGAGTTTGTGTATCTGGGTAGTATGTTTACGAGAGATGGGAAGGCTGATGGAGATATTGAAAGAAGGTTAAATGGAGTTCCATTAATGGAGGACCGCGTGCCGTTGGCGCCAACAAAAAACTGTCCAAAGAAGCAAAGCTAGCCGTCCATAGTGGAGTGCTGGTACCTACCCTGATGTATGGCAGCGAGGAATGGAACTCTGGTTTTAAGGAATGCTGTAGAAATGAGATCCCCGAGGCGTTTCAGTGGTAAAACCATATACAATCGTGTGAGAAACGTGGAGATTCGCAAAGAACGCAAGGCTGCAGTAAGCGTAATGAGTAAGATTAAGAAAGGGACGCTCAGATGGTTTGGGCATGTAGAACGAATGAACGAGGAAAGAAATGTGAAGAGAATACATGACGTAAATGTGAATGGTATAAGAAGTCGGGGATGCCCGAGGAAGACATGGCACGACCATGAATCAGATACTTGAGTCGCGCCATGTCAAGAATCAGAATAATAGAAGAGCATGTATGAGACAATGTATGAATATGAATGAGGCAAGGAGGGTGTGCCAAGACAAGTGTGTGTGTTGTTTGGCCGATTACGGTCAGAAATAAAATAAAAGGATAAAAGTTAAAAATTATTATAATGGAACTCCAAGGTGAATTGTTAGTATCAACAATAGAAATATTAAGAAGGAGATGAAGTTCTGGGAAGAAAAAGGTATGAGGGGTAGGTAGGAATCCGGTGGTCAGTGTGTTCAGAAGTGACATGAATCCAACCCTCCCACTGCGGTGCAGGGCATTGGGTCGAGAGTCCAGCTGGAGGTCTAGTCTAGTCTAGGTCTGGTTAAGTCTCCCTCAAATAATATCCCGGATACGACCTGAAATGCTAACGACTGTTGTTCCCAATCCTACTGATCAACTGTTGAGCCACAATTTTGGCTCAACAGTTCTCAAATGCACAAATACGCTCTTCCCGGCGCAAATCCCCGAACAACAGGTGAATCAAGCATTACTTAACAAATCACTTAGCCGATCGGAGACTCTGGGTCGTTAGTATATCTGCCAATACATTTTACACAATTTGGGAGGTGGGTATTTATTGGATTACCAACACCCCTGCCGTAGGTCACCCCAATGGTTCGCTACGTTTGGTTGCTTACCAGGGGTCCCGGGTTCTTGGAGTGAAGTTTGTCCAGGTCTTGTTGGCGTTTGCCTTTTCTCACCTACTGCATGGCGGTCCAGTTATAATCTAGACCTCCCCACCCAGCCTCTCTCGACCCATCGACTTGCAACGCAGCGAGATTCATACTTCTCTCACTCCTGGACACATTGACCCCCAGATTCCTACCTACCCCTCATACCTTTTTCCTTCCCAGAACTTCCTCTCTTTCCTTTCCTTAAAAAGAAACCCTCCACACAGCTTACCCTAACATGAAATAAGCCCTGAGGAATGTAAAAATGAAAAAAATATGTGTACATTCATGGATAAATATTCCATTAACCACTACACGATACCTTTACCGCCATTTTAATATTTTGGATTTGATATTTGCGAAGTTTCATTTCAATCTAAATATGCATAAATGACCTAGTTTACCCAAACTAAGAACCTAATAACCTATTTTGTGCATGCAAATAGTAGTTTCTTGTAGTAGTTGTTGAAATTAATGTAATTTTCATAATTTGTGCCTAAAAGTGCGACAGTTCGTGGAATAATTAATAAAAATTGACAAAGTGCGTGGTATTACAGGCAAATACCACTTGGGCGTATTTAGAATTACGTGGAGTACAGAAATTTTAGCGAAATGGCTCTAGCTGCGTTTGGTAATCAAATAATTGAAGTATGCCGTGAGGCTAAAGAGACTAGAGAGAGACGATTTTTTTTTTTATGTGAATACCGCACAAGAGTCCCAACTGCTCCCGTCTAGAGCCAGTGAGACTATGGCATCCCCAATTGGGGTATGTTGTACGGCTGAAGGCAGTGGGGAGGGGAAGGAGATGGGGAAGAGGAAGGTGGGAAGTACCTGGCTATTCAGATCTGGTCACCAAACACGGCTAAAGCCATTTCAAGCAATGTTTCAATTCTGAACGGTGGTCTTAAACCAGGGCGATACTGAGAGTATCGTCCACTCTGCTAAGTGTACCTGTGAATACGTGTACAGTACACGCTAAACTTTAATACCGGCCTGACATTGATACAGAAATCGTCGAAGTAGGTGAGTTTAAGGTCAGAAAAGTGGCATGCCTCCCCGCCAACGCCTTTCTCTGTCGCATGCATGTTTTTACGCATCTTTCTCTTTCGTTCATTGTAAAGTCAGTAACTGCGCGAGAATAGATCGTATCAAGTTCAGGCCGGCATCAAAGTATGACGTGTACTGTACATTAATGCACCTAGAACTCACCTTGAGCGAAAAGCAATACGCTATCAGGTCGGCGTACGTATCATCGTGTTCGTTGAAGGGTTTATGCATATCAGACAGATCCCCTTCTTCCAGGCAGCCCCAGCATACATCATTGTTGCTAGTCGCCGGGGCCACATCCGCAACTGGAGCAACCACACTTTCAGTCTTTAATTTTTTACTTTTTGGTTGGTTCACTTCGCATCTCTCCAACTTTAGCTCCAACACAAGAAGGCGGCTCATATCGAAGTCTTTTAGTTTCATCATGGTTTTACAGAAGATTTTAACGTTCGAATGTGAAGTTGAACTGGTTTGCGGTGAGGAAACAATATAAAAATATGATGTATCGGCGGAAAACACGACAAAAAAAATATTATTGCGGTGTTTGACAGCGCCTCTGACAGATGGCGGTTATGGCGGCAAACAGAGAGATGGTCAATGTTCGTGTTGTAGTTACTCTGTTCCGGTGACTTTGTCATCGGGTTGTTTAACAGATTCTTTTCGGAATTTTTGTACATAATGCTAAATTTGTGTGAATAGTTGGCTGAGCACAGCGAAGTCTTGTTTTAACTCGACAATTTGGCATTCTGTACGTAAATTTGTTTGTTACGTTTCAGTTTGGGTTCCAAGATGGTGGCCGTTTTAATGGTTTATTTTATTTATTTATTTATTAAAAGAAGTTTATACAATGAACAAAAAATTGTGTTAATTCATCCGCCATGCTAGGGATGTCCCTGTGTTATGGCGGATGAAGTTTACAGATTGTGTAGGTACAGTGTACAGTTATTAACTTATACAATTCATTTAAGTAGTTTAAGTAACATATTTAGTAACAAATTAAGTTAGTAATTTAATTAACACATTAAATTAATTTATGTTACAAGTTGTGTTAATTATATTACAATTCAATTAAAATAGCAAATTTTACTCATCATCGTTACTGAATGTAAGGATCCATTTTGATAAATTTTTTTTAAAGATAATATGGGGTTGGGTTTCGGATTTTAGGTTCTCGGGGAGAAGGTTAAACATTTTAGGAGCTAGGTACATGAAATGTCTTTGAGCTGATGTGGTGCGTAGTGTAGGAACATTGTAGTGTCGTTTGGTTATTGTTCTGGTGGTGTAACTGTGATGTAAGAGAGTTTTTTTTCTTGTATTTGAACATGAAATGTGTTAGTATAAATTTTAGATGAAGTTGCCGTATGTTTAAGACATTATATTCTGTGAAGAGTCTATTGGAGGAATATCTTGTTGGTCGCTTGTTGATAGCACGTAAAATCGTTTTTTGGGCTTTTTGCAGAGGATCAATAAAATTAAGAGCACAGCCGCCCCAAATTATGATGCCATATGCTAACTGGGATTGGCAGAGAGCATAGTAAACCGTTTTTAGTGTTGTAGGAGTAAGTATATTTCTTAGAGTTCGAAAAACATGAGAGCTTGCGAATTTTGTAGAACAGTTCAGGTTCAGTTCAATGTTCGTAGCGTGCTTTTAATAAAGCCTCAATTACATAGAGCGAGTTTACAAGCTACTATCTGGGTAATTCACTATCTGTTAGTAAACTCGCTCAGTGTCATTGTATTGCTTGCTAACTAGCAGATTGTGGACAACCTACGAAAAAAGTTGAAAGGTGGTCAACTTTACTCGCTACTCGCTAATATTTGCCTAAAGATGGCCACCCACCAACAGCTGATTTCATCTATCAGAATAAGTTCGAGCGGCAGCGGTTATTCTCGCTACTGGGTAACGCTGCGTATTCAAGTTTTCTACAAAATGTCGACGGAGTAACGTGGCGCGATAGTCGTTATTATAGCTGCTACTGTTGCTACTGAGCGAGTAGACAGTAGTTTTGTGTGTCATCATGACAATCTCACTCGCCGATTCACCCGGTTTTAAACTTACCGGCTACTAGCTTGTAAACTAGCCCAATGTAATTAAGACTTAAGGTTAGCTCATCGGGAGCGCAGAGCAGTGATTGGCTAAAAATTCGTGACGTAGCTTACAGTCCATGTTCCACAAGGAGATTTGAATTAACAACAGTACAAGTAAAAAAAATAACATTTGTTTCGAGACTTTAAACTACGTCACGCGTTCGACATTTCGAAATTATCTTTTTAATGTCGTTATTTTTCGTTTCATCGAGTTTCAAATCACAACGGTGCTAAAGAACTTTTCACTTCAAAAGAGTATCGTGTGAAACGGTACATGAAGATGGTTTGGGTGAACGAAAAACCATCGAACATGAACGGGTGTGAGTGTACAGCATAATGGTAGGGCCACACTGCGGCCAACTTCCAACTTCAAACGTTTGGATGATTATATGGAGGGCTAGTTCGTGCATGTTTCGTGCGTTTGAAGTTCGAGTTGGAGAGTTGGAGTTCCAGTTGGTCTGGCATCGCCTTCAAGGCGATCGGCGATGGCTGGTTCGTGCGAGTTGGCACAAGACATCATCGGCGCAATATTATTACCGGAGAGTGGCATAAATGTTGTTTGAAATTATTATTTTTTTTAGCTTTATGAATCGAAATTAATATTATGGAAACCAAGTCATCGCCTGCACAATTGTAGGCAACTGATAAGATACAGCGCCGAATCAACTGTTCGACATCCCCTATTTTCAAGTTCGGAGTTGGAAGGTTGGTTTGAGTCTGAACTTAGCATAAGGATAGACACACGTAGACATGAACATTACACGCCTTTGTCTACGATTTTAATAGAGGGACTTGTTTCTTTGCAAAACCAAACTGTTAGTTAACGATGTTAATTTTTACGCCAGTTTGATAATTATTTACGAGTTTTTGACAAAGTCCCCCCCACACCATTCAACCAGTAGTATGCGAGTAACAGAATTCATGAAATTATGACGGACTAGCCGTTGAAAAAAAATCTTGTAAAATTCTTATTATTTACCGTCTGTTTTAAATTGAATATTACTTTTAAAAGAAGGGAATTAACATAAATTTCGATGAAACAAAAGTTTGCAAAAAAAAAGTATAAAAAAGAGAAATCACATATTTATGTACGACGTATATAATTATATAATGTAAATATCTCTTGTAAGCGTAAAAACAACTAATAGTATAATTATCATACCGCCCCTAAAAGTAACTAAAAAGGAGCTGGTTCCATTTCAGTGCCGGTTATCTGGAACCGTAGTGACAGGGCATTTCTGATTATCCACCATCTCTAAACAGAAATATTTGTTTCCATGGAAATGAAAATAAAAATGATGCGAACTTGTTTACAGCTTGACACACTTAACTTTGCAGGCGGCCGAAGGAGGAAAATAATTAATTTAAAATACATCCATTTGAATCTCGATTTTGTTTTCTTGATGAATTAATGCCAATCTTTGGGAGAAATTAATCCACACCGACATCCGATCGAGCTGAAATACGGTAGACAAGCGTGTTGTCGATGACAATTCAATTTATCAACTTTTGGTGGTACTCATACACACTCTGAAATTGGCTATCTACTAGGCTGCCCTTCGGCAGCCTAGTAGATAGCCACTTCAGGCCGCTGCGCAGAAAAGTTTCACAGTGAACTGCGCTGTAAACCGTTATCTTACTTTCGGTCTTTACTTTTCTGCGCGACGGCCTGAAGTGGCGCGGGGCATGTCCCGCTCCGAACTCTGTGTATAAAGAGTACTATTCTTGAAGAAGAAGATAACACTTATAATCTAAATGAAAATATGAAAGAAAAGGTCTGGGTTCGAGTCCCAGTTGCGACCATTGTTTTTTTCTGTTTTTCTGTGTCTTGTTTTCTTTCATATTTTCATTTAGATTATAAGTGTTATCTTCTTCTTCAATGATATATTACGTTGATGGGAATAACCTTCAAAAGTTATAAAAAGAGAGTTTTTCTCATAAAAAATTGAGTACTATTCTTGACCATTCCTCCATAGACAAACTTTCAGCTTTCAGCCATAAATAAATTAAGAATCAATCTATGAATCAATCTGTCAAACAAACTTGTGTCCACGGGAGTGTTTTTCAGTTTTTAACAAGATTTTTCGCAAATTTTTACAAATCAACCCATTTACATTTAAACACGGAGGCAAATAACACACCATCCGTATAAATATTACAATAAATTGTCCTGTTTTAGGCCTGGGAGTCGAAAAATCTTAACTAAATTGCCGACAAATCCTTATAGATTCACAGTTCTGTTTATTGATAAAAGTGCCTAAGCTTGTCGGTTAAATAATACAAAACATTGTAAAAATAATTGGATCTATTCAGCTTATTGGCGGCATCTCATCCAAATACTAGAAATACAGCGCATTTTATTTAGTTCAAAGTCAATCATATATCAAGAACTTTGTCAGAATGTTTTTCATGGCGCTAAAATGATTTTCGTCTAATTTGCACAAATCAAACGAAATTATAAACATGGAGGTAAAGAGTACAGAAGCGTTGAACAGGGATAAAGCAAGAATGGCATATAACTCTGTCGCTGATATCAAAGAAGAACAGTATTCCGGTATTTGTTGCGGCTGCCTTTCTGAACATAACCTCAAAGATATAAATACCACGTATTACTACCAGGGAAAGCCAGAAGTCTACAGCGAATTGATATCTTACTGCTTTTCCATACAGGTATTCATTCAAGACTTTTATTTATATTGCCGAAGCAAAATGTTCATGAAGCTCGGCGTTGGCTAGCTGATTCGGTAAAATTTGGATATTGGTGGCCACGGCTATTACGAATAATTTTTAGAAAAAAACTTTAGATTTGCCTTAATCACTATAAAAGGAAACTTATTGCATCACGGCAGGCGGAAAATAATGCATTTCAATTTTCAATATCGTTAAATAAAATTTCACTTCGCCAATCGATCTACGACAGCCCGTCCACTGCCGGTTGCCGCCCGCCATTTTGTCATTGTTGGTATCCCTGACCTCACAACTAAATACGATTGTAGGCAACTTCGCGTGGTACAAAATGGGCGCGTAATTATGAAAAACAGAATTAATAATATAATGCAAACGAACCTCTAATCAGAATCACTTCAGTCTTGCTGAGGCACTGGAAATGTTGGATTTCATCGTCATTATAATTGGAGGTGTTGGTATTCGTCGTCATTATAATTGAAGAATAGAAATAATAATAATAAACAAAAAAAATATATATTTTACTAGGGCTTGTAGACTTCAGCAGCCATTTTGAAAAACGCGTGGAGTCGGTCTTTATTTTTGGGCAGTGATCTCTTCCACAGGAATTCGCAGAGATATCCCTCATAATGGGCCTTACTCCTCCCGAATCTGGGTACATTTCCCCTCACATCTCTCCAGCACCTCTCAATATTTTGAGTGTGGGCTCCGGTTTCGTGATCTACAAAATTTATACTGTGGTTCACATTTAAATGGATAAAGCCTTCATTTCCAAGGCAGTCATACGCCTTCCAACAATCGCTTATTATTGTGGTGCCTGGCAATATGTACTCTTTAATTATTTCCAATAACGTTTCCTTTGACCGATCCTCCACTCCGCAGACAAACATTTTCTTGGATTCCCTCTCAAATCCACCGAAAATCCATTTGCCGTCCACTCTTCTACCACGGTTATTTTTGCGCTTTCCTATCTTAGCCTCATCCACCTCCACGGTGATACCAACACCTCCAATCTTCTGTTTCATCTTGTCGCACCAGATTATGCAAAGCTCCCGGCAATACGACGACCAGTTTATAACGGTGTCACTGCAAATATCCATTTCTTCCATCAAGAAGGCAGTCCTGGGTGGACGCATCATCGTCCAAAATGAAACGAAGGTGCATATCTTCGCTATAGAGAGATTAGAGTTGTCAAAAAATGTGCCTTTTCTCATCGACACTGAGAAGTTGCATCTTTTCTTAATTTTATTATTACCCGAATTCACCACATAAACTTTTCTGCAACGATATAGCGGGTTCGCGAAGTTACAAATATTCCCGCAAACATCACACTTCTTCTCCCGGAGAAGCACTCCATGATTTTGCAACCACTCAAACATAGTGTCTTCGTTTCTCACAATATCTGCAAAACCCAAAATACCGACTGAACAAGATTCGCACGACATTTTTTCTTCTAGAAGGTGTTCGGCGAAAGAAATAATGGGAACTGAACGCATTGCTCGAAACCGGAAACAAAAAACCGGAAGGAAGAAATAAACAGCTAGAGACAATAAAATTAAATGACTAAATGAAACAATTACCTAATACACATGTTTTTTTTTTACTAACTTATATAGGGTTTGTGTAGCAGGCTTGTGTATGTTATCTTTACTTTAAAAAACAGCCTACGTTTTTGAATGGTTTGTTTGGCTACGCAGGGTTTGTGTAGCAGGCTTGTGTATGTTATCTTTACTTTAAAAAACAGCCTACGTTTTTGAATGGTTTGTTTGGCTACGCAGGGTTTGTGTAGCAGGCTTGTGTATGTTATCTTTACTTTAAAAAACAGCCTACGTTTTTAAATGGTTTATTTGGCTACGCAGGGTTTGTGTAGCGGGCTTGTGTATATTATCTTTATTTTAAAAAACATCCCAGGATTTGAATGGTTTGTCTCCATTCCAGTACCTACGCGCTTCCAGTACCTACGCGCCTTGTTATTTATCCCGCGAAGTCGACTACAATCGTTTGTGTGAAGTCAAGGATACCAACAACACAACACTCACAACAGTTGACAGAATGGCGAACGGCAGCGGACGGGCTGTCGTAGATCGATTGGCGAAGTGAAATTTTATTTAACGATATTGAAAATTAAAATGCATTATTTTCCACCTGCCGTGATGCAATAAGTTTCCTTTTATAGTGATTAAGGCAAATCTAAAGTTTTTTTCTAAAAATTATTCGTAATAGCCGTGGCCACCAATATCCAATAATTACCGCTGATTCTATTTTCGTAATAACCTACTCGGTAATTTTTAAATTTATTATTAAATATTGTATAAACCTACAAAAGTTTTTATATTGAGGGTTATTCTAATAAAAAATTATTCAATTCAATTAAATTCGATTTATTCACTTTAAAAACATAACAAAATTAAAATTTCAAATCGTTTTCAAAGTAGAGAAAATGTTAAGATTCAAGCAATTTAAACATCAATCAGATTAACAGCAATAAAGCTTGCTGTCTAAATTGTGCTTCATTGATGTTAAACACATCGATATTCAAAGTGATTCTATTTAAAAACAAGACTGCTCTCCCGACTGACATAATCATTGGCAAGTTCTGCAAGCCGGGAGATAAAACAGTCTATGCTGTTGGTGATGGAGATAACCTTCAGGAACATAGAAACTAATGCTCTCCATAATAGCCGAATTTTCGAACCGTCCACGAATCAGTCTGAAGAAATGTGTTATAATGAGCACATCCCTTCTGACCCGCAGACGGTTCATACCGAGCATGCCCAAGAGAAGGTCGGTAGGGTAGAGCCACGGGTAGTAGCCGTACTCCCTCAGGTAAAGAAATCTCAGAAATTTCTTCTGAACCTTCTCCAATATGAGAGAATACTTTACTTGGTGTGGGCTCCAAACCACCGAACCACTCTCAAGCCTACTTCTAACCAAAGCAATGTATAGTACTGTGAGAACCCGGGTGTCTCTGAAATTTTTCGCAGTGCTTAGGACATGCGAGATCATTTACTAATGGAATTGCAATACGGAGAACATATGAAGCACTTGTCCGCAGCATTTTGGAATATAGCTCCATTATTTGGGCTCCCTCTGAACAAAACCATATCCTAGAAATGAAAGGGTTCAAAAAAGGTTTATGCGTTACCTGTATATGAGGGAATATACATACTACCCATTCCTGTATCCATCGTTGTTTTTATCAGAAATGCTCAATCTTAACACATTAGAAGCCCGCCGAAAAATATTTTTGGGTAAGCACTTTTTTAAGCTAATCTCCGGCATTATACTGAATCCACCCATGTTGAAGGAGATTAATTTATATGTACCCAACGCGTACACTCATGGGAGATCCCACGCATTTTTTTATGCTCCGAAAGCGAGAACTTCTTTCTATCAAAATGCGCCATTAAACAGAGCAATTCAACTGCTAAATGAATCTGTTTTGAACATCGACATCTTCAATGTCACCTACAGAGAATTCAGTAATTATCTTCTGACATACGTCACAAGATAGTGAAACTGCCCCCATACACTTTTTTCTTTTCTTTAAATTTTGTAATCTTCCCCATAATATTCTGGTATATAACTGTTTTATGGAGAACTTGATAAAATAAATAAATAAAACCCAGCATCCTCAGTGAAGTACTACATGTCATTATGATATGATCATGAAAAGGTAACCTACTATCAAAAACCTATTTGAGCTCTGATGGCTTATTTAGCAGGCGGTAGGAATTATTCTGGGTCTTGACCTTGAGGTTGCAACAGTATTTATTAAAGTCTCAATCCCTGCATTATCGCCATCTGTGGGTAAACTCTGAAACTAATATCTAGGATATCAATCGTTATTATTGCATACTTCTGTCGTTTGCTGACAGATGTCACCTCGCGACTTTTCTCACCTTCCAGGTGGGTGAGGAGCTAGATACTCCGGAGAAGTTGTACTTTATCTGCGAGCGATGCATCAGAAGACTGAGGGAAGCCGCCAACTTCCGAACCCAGATAGAAGTCAATCGGGAGACCTTCAAAAATATCCTCAGTAAGTTTCATCATCAAGTTTATTAGTCACTTACGGCCTTATTTATTTAAATTGAATAAGTAAGTCTAAAGTCATACCTCCTCACAATTTTTTTATTATTATTATTTTTTTTTTTATATTAGCTCCATACCCCCTCCAATGCCAGGAAAAAACGAAAAAATGTCAACTTTAACGTAATATTTTGCAGGTTAATTTTATGCTATCTTATGTAATTTTTACTGAAACACATTCCTTGAATACTAAACTATACATAAAAACAATATTACTTGCGTTTATTCAATGAATTTATACTTTTTACTACTTTTCAAATGCCACGGAAAAAACGAAAAAATTTCGTGACGTTTGGACTTTTACGTAATATTTTGCAGGTTAATTTTATGCTATCTTATGTAATATTTACTGAAACACATTCCTTGAATTCTAAACTATACATAAATATAACATTACTTGCGTTTATTTGATGAATTTATACTTTTTACGATCATTTCATCGACCGCGACGCGAGACTTGACAGCCGCCATCTTGACAGCCGAGCGGCGGGAAAAAGTTCCAGGCCGTGTCATAAACAATTTCAAAGAAAATATATCGCTGCTCTAGGTGGGTTCACGGTATCTTATACCTTATGAACAAGAATGCCCCAAGCGATTCTGACCTTCTTTTTCACACGTTTTCTTTATACATAAGCGTTAAAATCGCATAACAAAATTATTTTTTAGTGATTATTTTGGCCTGCGCCGATGGTACGCCGGCGGACGAACGGCAAGGGGCAGGATACAGGAGGCCCTGAGAAAAACAATTTCCCTCAGGGCCTATGTCATCTCTGAGGATGCTGTGTGTAGGGCCTTTTTAGGGAAAGAAGGAGAGGAAGTTCTGGGAAGGAAACAGGTTCACTATTTGGGAGGCGGGAATAGGTACCGCTGTCCAAATTGATTAATAATAATAATATTTTTTTATTATTTTTTTTTACATCAGCTCCCCTCAAGAGGTCATTAGAAAAACAATTTCCCTCGAGGCCTACGTCATCTTTGGGAATGCTGTGTGGAGGGTCTTTTTAGGGAAAGGACGGAGAGGAACTTCTGAAAAGGAAAAAGGAATTTGGGGTCAATGTGTCCAGGAGTGATGGACCTATGAATCCATCCCTCCCACTGCAGTGCAAGGCGATGAATCGAGAGAGTCTGGCTGGGGAGGTCAAAAGATCTCCCTCAACCAGTCTCGATCCGGCCCGCTACCAAGATCTAGACAAACCCATAAACCCAAGTCATCAAACTTAGCGAAGCACTTGGAGTGACCTACGGCAGTGGTGTAGGCTATCCAATAAATGGTTCCCTGGCGGCGGTTCCCATATCCGCGCCTTCCTTATTATATTTAATTATTAAATGTTCTTCTTCTAGCTGCAAATAAAGACGGTATAGACTTCATCTCCAAGGACGAAGAGGAGTGGCTCGATGAAGATGTGCTACCGCTCGACGATGAAACGCGGCTCGATGCCGACAACAGCGATGACGATGAAAAGCCGCTTGTGAAGCCGAGACCCAGCAAAGTGGCCAAGGAACGGAACGAAGGAAGGAGATTGAAGAAAAAGAAGGCAAAATTAATGTGAGTTCATATCTTTTGTCTGATTGTGGCTATTCGGATCTGGTCACCAAACACAGCCAAAGCCATTTCAAACAAAGTTTCAATTCTGAATGGTGATCTAACACCTGGGCGAAACGTGACAAAAGTACTATATATTATTTTTAATGAATTAATTCTGAAATAACACAAATTTATCAATTTTATTTGCGCACGCCGCGATTTTAACTCGTGACGTTTGGATTGCTAGTCCAGAGCCTTACCCCTCTTCCTCTGAGGTCGTTGCATCAGAGTTACAATCACAGACAGACAACTAACGTCACTATTTATTATTTTTAACTGTTATTTTTGTTTCTGACTGGTTGATTTAATTAAGATAATGTTTT
This sequence comes from Glyphotaelius pellucidus, assembly GCA_936435175.1. Taxonomy (NCBI): domain Eukaryota; kingdom Metazoa; phylum Arthropoda; class Insecta; order Trichoptera; family Limnephilidae; genus Glyphotaelius; species Glyphotaelius pellucidus. The sequence continues at coordinate 8,722,260 of OW386563.1, read as the reverse complement.
TGCTTGCAGTAAAATTAAAAATGATGAAAAAAAAGAAGAAGAAGATGATAGCGGGAAGAAGAAGACTTTTAAGAAGTACAAGAGGAAAGAAGAGTTGCCGTATAAGCTGGAGAAGACAGACTTAGAGTGCAAGTGAGTCAAATTCTCTTCTATATTTTTCTTAACCTCTCAGGCCAATATGTTCACTTTTGGGAACAACTCAGAGGATCTCACAGAAATCCTTGTGTTTCCCTTACTATCATAGTGAGAAATATGATCTAAAGCAGAGATTCCCAAACTTTTTTTCTCGTAGACCACTTTCAAAATTTTACTGGTCACGGTGGACCCCCTGCTGGTACATTTCTACCATATTCCCAAAACTCGACACGTGTTGTACTGAATATTGAATGTTGAGGTGTGGTCTGTCATAACGGAGCAGTACCGGATCTACGACTTTTTCAAACGGGGGCAAAATGGACCAGAATTCGAGATTATATTTGCCACGACGGAGGGGGCATAATATGGGTATGTTCCCATCCCAGTACAGTACACCCATATCCCATTACGCCCCGCCCCCCCTTGCCCAGCCGGGCGTTACGATCTCATGCATAACCGGTACAACAATGTGCGCTGTACGCCAGTTGCGTTATGGAGCAGATGTAATGGGATATGAGACGGGAGGTGGGATGGGTTATGATGATGGGTCTCAATTGCAACCAGTTCGTGGACTCCCACTTACAACTTGTGAACCCCCATTTCTTTATCACGCCTACGTGGACCCCCGTCGGGTCTTACGTGGACCCCTGGGGGTCCACCTGGACCACTTTGGGTATCACTGACTAAACAGTGTTCGAGAGAGAAAAAAAACACGCTTTATATTCAAATCTAAAAGTTTGTAAAAATAATTAAAATTTAAACCTTTATGAATTCAACGTTTTCAACCCCTATTTGATAATAAATTAAGAAACTTTGTGAATTTTTTAATAATTATTTTTGCATGAAATAACAAAAAAGTGAGGTGACAAAAAAACATTTATAATACATTTGTCTAATAAAATATGTGTGTGTACTTATATTTTTTTTTATATCATTAATTTTAATTAGAAAAAACGTAAAGTGAGCCATTTTTAAAACTTTTTTTATGCATGCAAAATTTTTATATTTAAAAAATGATATGTTAGTTTCAAATCATAAAATTTGAAAGCGTATTTTATCACCTTTCAAAAACAGTTTTTAGTTTTCGGATATGTTCAGAAATATTTCATTTATTTGCATTTTATTATAAAGCGGAAATATTTTGACCATCTGAAAAATACACCAAATTTCTGAAGGGTTTAATAATAAACGTGGTTAAAACTAAGTATTCTATTAATTTTTAACTTATGATATATAAATATACGGTTTTTCAGAATTTGCGGCGAGACCTTTCCCGTGCACAAGGGCCTGCAGATGCACATGCCCGTTCATTTTCCCAACCACATCTGCGAACAGTGCGGGCGTTGGTTTGCCACCCGCACGCAGCTCTCCTGCCACACGGCCAGCCACACGACGGCCGTGGAGGCTTGCCCCATCTGCCCCGGACGTCTCTTCAAGGCTACTGGGTCGCTCAAGGCTCACATGCGGCGACACCAGGGACAGACTGACGTATACAAGTTAGTATTATTTTAAATATTTTTATTTATAACTTAATGAGTAAAATCTCAAATTGTATTATTTAATTAATGAAGAAAATATTAGCGAAACTGAAATAATGAATTAAAGCCTCGATGACATTGAGCGAGTTTACAAGCTACTATCTGAGAAATTCACTATCAGTTAGTAAACTCGCTCAGTGTCATCGTATTACTTGCTAACTAGCAGTTTGTGGACAATCTACGAAAAAAGTTGAAAGGTGGTCAACTTTACTCGCTACTCGCTCAAGACGGCGGCCTACCAACAGCCGATTTCCTAACTGTCAGAATTAGTTCAGGCGGGAGGCGTAATTCTCGCTACTAGCTAGCGTGTAGCGCTAGCTCAAGTTTTTTTACAAAATGTCGACTGAATTGATTCACGCAAGAGTTGTTATTTTAGCTGCTACTGAGCGAGTAGACAGTTTTGTGTGTCATCATGACAATCTCACTCGCCGATTCACCCGCTTTTAAACTTACAGGCTAGTAGCTTGTAAACTCGCTCTGTGTAATTGAGGCTTATTTATTTATTTTATTTTAGGGAAATCAACAGTTTACAACTTGATTAATTTATACATGTTCAATTTACCTATCTGAAAAACCAATTATAGATTTCCTCATTATACTATCACATTATGTATCTATAAAATAAGAAGTAATCTTACAATAGCTAAGAGAAAATACATTATTACAACAAGAGGCAGTACATAATATAAGTCATTCCATAATATATCATACAGTTTTGTACTCATTTAATACATTTTTAATACATTTTTAACCTCTTAAATGCCAGGGAAGAAACTCGAAAATTTCGCAATGTTTTGACTTTGACGTAATATTTTGCGGATTTATTTTATGCTATCGTATATAATATTTACCGAAACACGTTCCCTGAACAATAAACTATGCTTACAAATAATATTACTTGCGTTTATTTGAAAAATTGATAGTTTTATCGATCTTTTCATGACATGCGACGCTCAAAGTTTGACAGCTCAAATCGCGGCAGAAATGTCATTTCGAAAGTCATAGATATGTGCAAAGATGATTATTTGAGGGGCTAGGTGTGTTCCTTATATCTGTTACGTCAAGAACAAGAATGCCTTAAGCGATTCTGACCTTGTCCTTCATACATTTTCTTTATACATAAGGCTTAAAATCGCATCTCAAAAATTTTTTTTTTTTTTTTATGGCGCGTCCTGGGCGCGCAATCGGCAAACCAGAGGTTAATAGATTTTTTATATTTATTTTCATGACAATTGAAGATATCTATTTCAAACAGAATATTATTATACGTTGAACACAGTCTAATAAGGCAAGCATTTTTATTTGAATTTGTATTGCAGTGTTTTTCTTTAAAAATATTACATGAACGTGTGTGCCGTGTAGGTACTTTGAAATCAATTCTTTTCAATAATTCAGGACAGTCTGTAATATTATTATTATGTTAAAAATTAAAATAAATATTCATCCTAGACTTGCAGAAAAGTCAATAGATGTTGCAAAGTAAATAAAAAATTGATAAATTTATCCAAGACATTATCTAGATAGCATTTAGTTCGGGTTAAATCTTGGAATCATACATATATAGCAGCCAATAGAAATGAAGATAATGTTGGTAGTTATTAGTCAAAGTATGATACAGTTAAAAATTACCGAATCGGATAGGGACACATTAGCTCAGTTGGTAGAGTTGTGGCCCGGAAAGCCGAGGGTCCTGGGTTCGAGTCCCAGATGTGACAGTATCTTTTTCTAATTTTTCTGTTCTTTTTTATTTTCGATTGAGTTTCGCTAATATTATCTACATTAATCAAATATTTTTTTATATATTTTCAAGTGAAAACTTCTTTAGCACCGTTGTGATTTGAAACTTGATGAAACAAAAAAGCGACCCTAAAAAGAGACAAACACATACACCGGTAGGATTTAGCCTGCCAGAGAATGAGATAGTATAATCGGTCTCCTTTTTGTGCGGTGCTTCGTAGCCTCCCCGCTCTTGCCAACTTTAGTTTTATGAAGGTTTCACTTCTACCACATGTGAACTGCACACTTGTATCCCTGAGGAACATGAATTCCCTCAGGGCCTATGTCATCTTCGGGGATGCTGAGGGTCTTTTTAGGAAAAGGAAGGAGAGGAAATTCTGCATAGGAAAAATGGATGAGGAGTTGGTAAGAATCGGGGGGTCAGTGTGTCCAGGAGTGACGGACGCGTGATGAATCTATCCCTCCCTGGAGAGGTCTAGGTTAGGTCTCCCCTAGTCTCTCCTGATCCGACCCGCCACGCAGTAAAAGGGCAAAAGCGTTTGCCGTCAAGACCTAGACAAATCTCACCCCATGAACCCTGGCATCCCTGCTAAATCACCAAATTAGCGAACCACTTGGCAGGGATGTGGGTTATCTAATAAATGATTCCCGGGGCGGCGGTACCCATACCCGCCTCCCGAATTGTAACATTGCCTATTGTTAACTGAATGTCGTGCCTCCTCACACCTCCTCTCACAGTCTCTTCAAGGCTATCGGTTTTTGCAGCGAGACCAGCGATAGCCTGACTTCTACAAGTTAGTATACAATCTAACCTAACCTAACCTTACCTGACAAAACCTTACCTAATCTAACTGTCGTAACTTGGTTATTAGTAAATATGAAAATGAGACAGTTTCGAAAATCAGAGCCAAAAAAATTTCACCAGTTATGTTAGTTCATGTTTTTTTTGGGAATGCTGTGTGGAGGGTCTTTCTGTGGAAAGGATGGAGTGAACCTGGATCTTGAAGAGACGTGTTGTAGAAGGATGGAAACACGGGGGCCGCCAAATCGTTCCACAGCTGAGCTGTATACAGTATATTGTCAACTATGTACAAATGTTGGGCAAGCATTTGGCGTATTTCCCAACTGTGCACACCGACTGATTTCACAATTTGTCAAAAAGCTGAAATGAGCCGAGAATCGGTGTCTAACGGCGACTATTTAAATATCAACAATAATGGCACTGATCGTCGATGTCATGTCATGCTCGTCAGCTAGTCATATATCGTTTAAAAGTCAAAATGGGATTAGTATTGACGTTTAACTAGGACCATTCAAATGTTTAAAATAATCGTGGACGGTAATCGTTGACGGTAATCGTTGAATGTTCAAAATCCCAAAATTTTTATTAAAATGTAACGAAAGTTTTAACTCGTCATATGCCACGGGAGGAAACCCGAAAATTTCGCAGTTTTGACTTTGACGTAATATTTTGTGGGTTTATTTTATGCTATTGTATATTATATTTACCGAAACACATTCCTTGAACAATAAACTATGCATAAAAATCTAATAAATTACTAGCGTTTATTTGACAAATTGATAGGTTTATCGATCTTTTCGTGACCTACGACGCTCACAGTATGACAGCTCGAATCGCAGGAAAAATGAAGGCCGAAAGTAATGGATAAATTTAATAAAATTTATTCCGAGTGGCTAGGTGTGATTTGAATATCTGTTACAAAGAACAAGAATGCCCCAAGCCATTCTAACCTTGTTCTTCATACATTTTCTTTGTACATAAGGATTAAAATTGCATTCTAAAATTTTTTTTTTAAATTTTTTTCCGCTTCGGCCCAGGATTAGTTAAACACTTAATTTTAGTATTAACTATGAACTGTTGTTGAATTTGATTCGGCTCTGATTTTCGTTTGTCCGTTTCAGGTGCTCAGTCTGCACGGAGCGTTTCTCGTCCTACAATGCGAGACGGCGCCATCTAGTGGCGACCCACGGCGAGGAGAACAAAAAATACGCATGCAAACACTGTCCAAAGCGGTTCTGTCTGCAATCGCACCTTTCCGTGCATGTGCGCAGCATCCATCTCCAGGAGCGCACGCACGTCTGCGCACAGTGCGACTCATCATTCTTTTCGCGAAGGGGGCTGCGATTTCACATGCTGAAGCACACGGGAGAGCGGGACTTTGAGTGTCCCGTGTGCAAGAAGCGCTACGGCAGGAAGTACACGCTTAAAGAACACCTGAAGATCCATTCTGGGGAGCGGGCGCACTCTTGTTACGTGTGCGGTAAAGCGTTCACTCAACGTTGCACGCTCAAGGGACATATGGTCGTGCACGAAAAAGAAATCAATGTGCAGACAAAGTTTGAAGTTCTCTAGTTTTATACAAGTGAAGGTTTATAAACTACTAGCTGACCCGGCCACGAGTTGCTGTGGCTAATGAAACACAACGCCATCTGTTAATTTGCATACAAATCAAAACCACCGCCCACTCCCTTTATATATTATATATTTCAATCAATTTACAAAAAACCTTGACAAATTATATACCTAAACTTTTCTCATGAATCACTCTAACTATTGGTGAAAGCTGCATGAAATCTGTTAAGTAGTTTTTGAGTTTATCGCAAACAGACAGACAGATGCAGCGGTCGACTTTAATTTATAATATGTAGAGATTTGTGTGTTAGAAACCTTTACTAATATTATAAATGCGAAAGTGAGTGTGTTTGTTTGTTACGCTTTCACGCCTACACCACTAAACCGATTTTAAAAATTCTTTCATCAATAGAAAGCTACATTGTCAGCGAGTAACATAGGCTGTATATAATGGTTAGCTCTGGTGTTATGAAATTTGTATATATGAAAATGTGTGTATTTCATATATTTTAGAGGCAGGGAGGAAAGGCAGGGGGAAGGTATGGTTCGCGGAGGGGAAAGAGACAAGGGAGGGGAAGGCAGGGAAGGTGGAAGGGAACGGGAACGCATGGGAAAGGACATGCAGGGAGAATCAATTTATTTCTTTGAATGGCATTGCAACGCATGCTGGGTACCAGCTAGTAATATTATATACATGGCGTCTGGAAACTGATGGTACGAGCAGGGAAACTGGTTCAAATTTTGAGCCGATTTTGTGATATAAGTTTTTTGATTTGGGCTTTCGTTTTTGAGTAAATTGATATTTTAAGATATCATTTTTTTAAGTCAAATTTAAAAAAAAGTGCTAATTTTTTTTATTAAAGTAGCAGAAGACAAAAAAAGGCAGCGGTCAGAATGAAAAAAACAAGTTCTCTGTAATTCACAGTTTTGGTTTTTTTTTGCGTTAACTCCTCTCAGGAGGCCCTTAGGAAAATAATTTTCCTTTTAAGATGCTGTGTGGAGGGTCTTTTTGAGGAGAGAAAGGCGTGAACATGGATCTTGAAGAAACCCGTGTTGTAGGAGGGAGGAAATACATACACAGCCGAGCTGTTGAACTCAAGAACGAGTCGTAGAAGCAATCCGTTCAACTGTGAACATATGATGGGCGTGCGTTTTGCATGCTTTTCCCGACTCTGCACCGGTGCCAAAGGGATCAGCATCTTCCATTGTAATACCGGTAGAACAAGGACAGCTTACTTACCTGGCGCCTGCACTCAAAATATTGCAATCCACTTTAAGACGGGGAAATCTATCAAACGGACCGCACGTTTCTGCATAGATTCAAGGGTTTTTTCTGGTATTTTGGGGCTCCAGACTAGAGGTGGCTGCCGAATTCAATACTGAGGCGCACTTGCGTTTAATACTGGGTCAGTACTTGTGTACTATCTGCAGTATCAGCGGACCCTGTACAGTACGCCCAGCTTCTGAGAGGCTAACTTGATCCTGATTTCGATGGAGCCTAGCTTTAACTATGCGTTTCCGAACAACAGAATATATATGTATATATTTTAACCGATGTCGTTACTATTTTGTGCAATATTACAATTTTATGTATTTTTCATTATTTTTAAGGATTCTGAAACTAATAATATGTACATAGTTTCTTATAGAATTTAATATTTTCTTTAGTCTAAAAAATGTATTACGGCTGTTTATTTTATTTAATGTCTCATGTGATATATTTTAAGAGAAAAATTGATAAAAGTGTGAAATATACCATTTTGAAAAAAAAATCGCAAGTGTGCAGTTCACAAGCGGTAGAAGTGAAACCTTCAGAAAACTAAAGTAGACAAGAATGGGGAGGCTATGAAGCATCGCACAAAGAGGAGATCGATTTTACTATCTCATTCTCTCGCAGGCTATATCCTATAGATCAGAGGTTCCCAAACTTATAAATTTTCGTGGACCCCCACTTACAACTTGTGGACCCCCATTTTTTTATCACGCCTACGTGGACCCCCGTGGAGTCTTTCGTGGACCCCTGGGGTTCCACCTGGACCACTTTGGGAATCACTGCTATAGATGTACGTGTTTGTCTCTTTTTAGTGTCGCTTTTTCGTTTCATCGAGTTTTAAATCACAACGGTGCTAAAGAAGTTCTCACTTCAAAAAGCAAATGTCGCCAGTGGTTTGTCTTTTCAATTCCTATGATTGATAATGGAATTAAAATTGAATTGGAATTTATTGATAATGGAATCGGAATTAATCGACAATGGAATTGAAATTGACAGCGGAATTGTAACTGGTTTTTATTATATGGTAGAATTGTAGGTAATTGTATCTGTAAGGCATCTGTGTTTCCTCCCTTCTACAGCACGGATCTCTTCAAGACCCAGGTCCACTCCTTCCTTTCCACAGAAAGACCCTTCACACAGCATCCCCAAAGATGACATAGGCCCTGAGGGATATTATTTTCCTCAGGGCTTCCTGTGTGGAATTAATGTTTGAATTAGAATTATAATTAGAATTTGTTGACAATGAAATTGGAATTGGAATTGACAGCGAAATTGTAATTGACAGCGGAATTAGAATTGACAGTGGAATTGGAATTAACAGTGGAATTGGAATTGGCATCGAAATTGTAAGTGAAAGTGAAATTGGAAATGACAGTGGAATTATAATTGGCAGTGGAATTAGAATTGACAGTGGAATTGGAATTGACTGTGGGAACTCACGCGTTGACGTGAAAACACGCTTATTGTACTTGACTGCTATTGTTATATTGCCGTGTAAACACGCTTAGGGGCCATCCATAAATTACGTCACAACTTAAGGGGGGAGGGGGGGTGAAGAGAAGTGTGACATTGTGTGACAAGGGGTTTGGGGGGGGGGTCATTAGCTCTGTGAGGTCACATATAAAAATCTCAATTATTAAAACGCAAAACTTAATGTAAAGGAAAAAATGTAAAATTACAAAATATGTGACGTCACACTAGGGGGGAGGGGGTCTCACAAATGTGACAATGTGTGACAGGGACGGGGGGGGGTCAAAAAATCATGATATTCGTGTGACGTAATTTATGGATGGCCCCTTACGGGTCGAGTGGTTAACCCTTCGAATAATGAGAAAATAATATCTATGAACTTTTGCCTGTCAAAGTTTGCACGCAAAAATTCTCGGTTCTTCCCATGCATTTCAAATGTTCATTTTTCTTGGTTATTTTTTAATCTTTTTGAAGAAAAAAAAATTGTTCTAAAATCTAGATAAAATAATCTTTCCGATGTGCTTATCAAAAATTAAGATTTTTGTTTTAAAATATTAAAATTTTTATATTGAAAATGTGAATTAGCTTAAAAATTACGTACCTGGGGTTTCCCCAAAAAAGTACATAAAATAAAAGAAAATTAAAATTTTAAATACAGATTCCTTTTTTTAAGAAAATTTGTAATAAAACTGTCACTTCACTTTTTATCACATTCATACAATTTTATTTTTAAATTAATTGTTTATTACGTCACACATTGGCGAAAAATAAAATCGTCACTTATGATCGGGTTTGTAAAATATCTGATCAATATAGCTCGTTTATTCCTAAGGCAATAAGAAGCAATATTTCTTTCGCTTTCAAATATAAAAGAAATCACAAATTTTTGCTTGACAGGAAGAGAGATATCTAACTTTTAATGACGCTCGGTCGTTCTGGGACAATCTGGGTCTCCTGTTATTATAACGGCATATGATGTTTTGGGACAACTAGGGTCTCCTGTGATCAGACGGGTTAAAGGAGAAATAGTGAGCTTTGCAAATGACACTGTTATTATATTTCATAAACAAGATTGGGCAAGCACCTACAAAGAGTCAGAGCGTGATCTGGTACATCAAAACTGATTAAAATCAAATTCCCTCACATTAAAACTCGTTAAATGCCAAGGAGGAAACAATGTAAAATCGCGATGTATTGACTTTGACGTAATATTTTGTGGGTTTGTGCTATCGTATATTATATTTACTGAAACACATTCCTTGAACAATAAACTATGCATAAAAACAACATTACTTGCGTTTATTTCATGAATTTATATTTAATTATTAATTAATTTAATTTATTTTTAAAATTATTTTTAAAAAGAAAGACAAACATTCCCAGGTTACGAATAACCCAACAATGTTTGAAAATCTCCTACTACCACCACAGTAAGCCGAAAATGTTGCTTGAAATGTTGTGTTTTACGATCTTTTTCACGAGAAGGACGCTACCCAATTTGACAGCCCAAATACCGGAAAAAATTTCAGCCGGAGGGCATAGAGAATTTAATAGAAATTATTCCGATTCCCTAGATGTATTAACTGTATTTCATACCTAAAGAACAAGAATGCCCCAAGCGATTCTGATCTTGATCTTCATACGTTTTCTTTATACGTAAGAGTTAAAATCGCATTCCAAAATAAAATTAGCCCAGTAATTCCGCAGCATGTTGGGTCAGGAGCGACTGGTTGAGGGAGATCTTTTGACCTCTCCAGCAGGACTCTTTCGGAATATCGTCCGGAACTCACCGCTGTGGAAGGGACAGATTCATACGTCCGTCACTTCTGTATACACTGACCCCCAGATTCCTGCCCTCATGCCTTTTCGTTCCCAGAACTTGCCCTCTTTCCTTTCCTAAAAAGACTCTACATAACATCCCCAAAGATGACATAGGCAGAATTTATACAAAGGACATGTAACTACCATAACAACAAATTTGCAAATATAGACACACGTGCTGACGTATTTACTGCTAGTTACTGTCGCTACAGAACTTCACTGTATAACATTTTAGGTGCGAATAACACATGAATTAATTGAATCTAATATTTTTATATTATTTGGCAACTTTCCCTTATCCCTCTCCTCCCCTTACCCTTCCCAACCCAAATCCCTATTTTGCAGTCTAATTCAGTTATAATCACACTTATTTTAATGTTGTGTATTAGTTTACCATTTGTTGAATTCACATTTGTACTCTTATTATTTTTTTAAATATTCTAGTTTATATTCAGTTAGTCTTGTTTCTAAATACCTATCTGTGAACATTAATAATTGGTCTGTTTTTTTATCATCCTCTTATGTTTATTGTATTACTAAGACTATTAATGTTCCTTAAATAAATCAATAAATAGATTTTCACATAATTAAAATTATAATTAAAAAGTAAAACAAAAAAGTAAGGGTCCTGTACCCGTAAGAACTTAACAAAAATATAAAAATTATTCAAAAAAAGATATAAAAACACAATATAAACTATAATAACCTGCTTACTAAATTTCAACATGAAGTATTCTCACTCCACAACAGCAATAATAATAATATGTACATTGTACACACCTACAACTCAATAGTTAAGTCGAATGACAAGTATGCAACTGGAAAGGATTCACAGCAATATTATGGTAACTTGCAACACGGTCAAAAAATTATTTAATGTTGGCTATGACATACTTTTTTAATTATTTAATATTGGCTATGACATACTTTTTTAATTATTTAATGTTGGCTATGACATACTTTTTTAAGGTACTTAAATTACATGAGAATATACGATCGTGTGAGAAATGTGGATATCCGCAAAGAATGCGAGGCTGATGTAAGCGTAATGAGTAAGATTAAGAAAGGGACCCTCAGATGGTTTGGGCGTGTAGAGCGAATGAATGAAGAAAGTAGTGTAAGAAGAATATATGAAGCAAATGTGAATGGTAGAAGAAGTCGGGGACGCCCGAGGAAGACATGGCACGATCAAATGAATCAGATGCTCGAGTCTGGGCTCGACACCAGGGATTGTAGAGCCATGAATCACGATGATGAATCAATAATTATAAAGTTTTTGAGTTGACACAACTCTTGAGGGACACTACTGGCGGTAATTACCGCACAAGCACGTAACAAGATTCGAATGAAGCACACTAAGGCATCAACTGAGTGTTGTCTCTACTGGTTTTCTTAACAGACTCTATATTAAATGCACAGAGATCACTATGTGATCATTGCACGGGTCGCTTTAACATACTGATTGTACAATAATTTATTGTAGTAAATGTCTGTATTGTAATATTTACACTGTCAGATAGGGACAGGTACTTGGATAACAGGTTGGGTGGAGGAATGAGAAAACATATGTTAGAGAGAGATGCATATAGTTGCGTCAACAGCATGTATGTGAATGAAGCAAGTAGTATGTGCTGAGACAGAGTTGTGTGGGGGTCTATCCTAACTGCCTACCCCTGCTGGAAACGGCGAGGTGGTTAGTTAGATATAAATAATAATAAAAATCTATTTATTATTTCCAGATGCTCAAAATGCGCATTGCGCTTCCCCAGCTTCAGCCGTCGCCGCCAGCACATGGTGCAGTTCCACGGCGAGGAGCGATTCCGCTATGCCTGCAAGCTTTGCCCCAACCGTTACACTCTCGCCAACAACCTGGCCGCGCACGTGCGCAACGCCCACCTGCACCAACGCCGTTACAAGTGTCAAACCTGCCACAAAACCTTCTTCGTGCGAAGCACCCTGCTCACCCACATGCTACGCCACTCGGGGGAAAAGAATCATGTATGCGCGGTTTGCGGTAAGGCGTTTGGACGTAAACACACTCTCAAAGAGCACGTTAAGATACATACTGGAGAGAAGGCGCACGTTTGCATCAAGTGCGATAAGGCCTTCACGCAGAAAGTCACGTTGCGCGCACACATGGCCTCTCACGATAAGCCTAAAGTTGATGTTGACGAACAGTACAGATACATTTTGCGACTGAAAGAAAGTTAGTAGAGAAGTCCAAATGTATGATTTCCCACCATAGACAATACTTGTTAAATAAAGGGCACTGAAGGGTGATTCTCTATCTTTTGTATTATATTAGTTTCGTAGATTACCCATAGATGGTACATGGCTGTCTATATTGCAGGTATTGAGACTTCTTTATTTTATTTTTTAAATTTTATATATCAACAAACAAGTCCTGCTAAGCCGATTGCATTGGCTTGTCAACAGGTGCTTATAATTCAATTAAATATATATTTTAAAAGTTATAATTTCCATCTTATATCTACAGATTCAACATTTTTTCATAAATATCAATATAAATATATATTTTTTTCCGATAACCAATTTTTCACCATATATTTAACCTTATCCGAAGAATTATGTTGCTTTATAGTGTCAGGTAATAAATTAAACTAGTGGTCGCCCAATGGTCGAAATTCGACCATAATTGTAATGTTTTTTTTATGTTTGACATTCAGTAAGACCATAGACAAATAATATTAAAGACAAACAATATTAATCTATTCTCAATTTGACCATAGACTTTAACAATAAACAATTGAGTAAAGACACGAGTGTGTGTGTCAAATACATGGTAGTGTGTGTAATGTTTTTGTTTTTGATTTAATCTATTTTTTTGCATAATTTTTAAAAAATATTAGCATTCTGCACTCCTCCTCTATATAAACTATAAGTGAGCGAAATTTCATACTCCTCCGTCCGCACAATTTTCGTAAAAAGGGGTACAAAGTTTTGGCTTCACGTATTAATATATTGATGATGATTGATATCTTCGATATGTTGTATTCAAACATTCTCTGTCCATACTATTATTAAATTTCGGAACTAATAACCCGTTGTTGCGCGTGAATCTAGTGCTATATTTATGATCTAGTTTCTCTTTATGCTGCGGGGTAAATATATGCTGAATTATAATTTTGGACCATAGTATTGCCTTAACAGGTAAAATTTTTGCATTCTGAAACAGTAACGGAGTATTGTGTCTCTGTTTGAAAATATTAAGGACGACTAATAATTTTACAATTGCGTTTTGTACAACTTGGACTTGTTTCAGATTGGTTACAGTAGTATTTCCCCATTTTGTTAATCCATATCTTATAATAGATTCTGCCAGTGTAAATGTTTTAATAAATACTGTTGCAACCTCAAGGTCGAGACCCAGAATAAATCCTACCGCATGCTAAGTAAGCCATCAGAAGGGTGATTCTGTATGTTGAGTCAGCATTACTAGACAAAAATGCAAAATCCATCAGATATCATGATCATGAATTATCGGCTGTCAAATTTCTGTGATTTTCTATGACTTTCAATGACTTGTCTATGCCTGTCGTGTGTTGATGTCAGTAGGTGTGGAATAATAACCTATTAAAAAACACAAATTACTATTTATTAGTTACTAGCTGGGGCACCCGGCTTCGTTCAGAGAGTTGATATGAGATTGAACTGTCGTTCGAGCCCTCGACGGATCTTGCTTTATATTCCCCTACCAAGGGGTAGACCCACCCATACAAAAAAGGCTTCAAATGGTCCACAATGAAACGGGATGTTCTGGGATGTTCCCGAATGTTCCAGACAATTCCCAAACATTCTAGAATGTTCCGGGAAGTTCTGGATTGTTCTAGTGTTTGAAACTCCAGCCCTTATATCTTAAAAAGCACGCCCTTCAGGTTAAAACAGATACCTTCTTCGTGGATGGGGGATAGAGGGTTACCACACCATATAACTCCCTTGATCCTACCGGGACTCGTTTCTGAGTTTTAGCGGGACGCACACATTTGTGTACTTTCTTTTCTAATATATATTGATTATACTTACACATAAGCTTAAAGGAGGTTTTTAAATTTCCGTTTGTTGTATTATTTTGATGTTTGTACGCGACGACATTCAATTTGCTAATTTTCCGCGACTAACATCACTTAACGAAAATTACGCAGTAAATGCGCCGTCATTTCCGGCATTAGCATAACTACTTTTAAGAGTTGGTGTCTTAACGCAAGCGCAGTATTTAGCTCGTTAGCGCGATACCGCATTTAAGGAAACTGCCAAAATGTGTCGTACATGGCTGATTTAACACACATTAAGCTGTCGCTTCATCCTTCAGGTCTAACATGTCAATCACTTTTACTATTATATAATCAATTCAATCTATTTCATAGGTTCTATGAAATAGATCATTGAAAATTAATGTAGCGGTAACGCGGCATTATGAAAGACAATAAATTTTAATTAATCAATAAAAATCTTTGTTTAATTTTTTAAAGTTTATTTTTTTAATAAATCATCAAGTATCTATTCTTTTTGTAATTCATTTTAAATTTTTATTATTCGTTTTGTTTATTTTTTTTCTACGTTACCATTTATAGAATCGAACAATTAAACAAATTAATTTACAATACCAAAAATCAATAGATTTCTACTGCTATTCAAAATGTAACATTTTCTGAAGACTTTTTTTGTTTTAGGCAATTCACCCTGGAGAGAGTTCCTATTTCATCTTTAACCCCTCAGGCTAATTGGTTTGCTTTTGGGAATAGCTCATTGCACATCCCGTAGAAAAGTGTCATAAGTTCAAATTTTCTGTAGTACGTTTTATCTCTAAATAGTATAGTGATTTTGATTGTCTATGCCTGTATTGTATTTGTTAGATCACTCCATCTCTGCAAGATGTCGCTAGTATCTCTTGTTAACGGGACCGCATGTTCATCATTTGTTTTCGTTCTCCTGTAAAATTTTATTTTTTGACTTATGGCACTTTTCTATGGGATGTGCAATACAGGTCTCATAGAAATTGTTGCCTCCCTTACTATCATGGTGAGAAATATGATTGAAACGGTTTTAGAAACAGAAAACATCACGCTTTATATTCAAATCCTATATGATGCCTACGTTTTAAATTTTGTATTTGTGAATTTTTTATTAATTATTTTTACATGAAATGACAAAAGTGAGGTTATGACAACGATTATAATAAAATTGTCTAATAAAATATGTGTCTATTTTTTATTTTTTTCATTATCAGTAATTTTAGTTAGATAAAATGCAAGGTAAGCCACTTTTAAAACGTTTTTATGTTTGCTTTCAAAATATTATATTTAAAAATTACCTGTTTACGTAATAGTAAATTTGAAAGCGCATTTCATCACTTTTCAAAAACTCAGATAAATTTAATTTATTGGGATTTTATTGCAAAGCGAAAATATTCTAACCTTCTGACAGAATATGCCCGAGGCCTGACGGGTTAACATCCTCTCTTGCTTCTTTCACTTCTTTCTCTACCTTTTGCCCTCACTTCACTTCACCTTGTGATTTACTGTTTGTGCTTCTGTTCCAAGTTTTACTTTGTCTCCGTTGTCTACTTTGGCCATAGAATAAAGAATAACACAAAAAGTGCCTTGTGGGCGTGTTTCGTGATTCAACTTTCGAAATTCAAATGGGATGGAGATCTACAATTTCAGGCGAGTGCAAGTGAGACGCTAAATGGAACATTTATTTCAATTCGAATTTGTATAGAAGACGCTTCTAGTGTTATATTATTTATTCTACGACTTCAACCTTTATATTTTAATAGAGTCCACTTTTTCTCTCCCAAAGTAGCAAATTAGCATAAAAATAAACAGAATAATTTAATATTTAACCAAAACGAATACTTCAACACGTATCTGAGTTGTTCTTCTTTTTAATCTACATAAAGTTGTCTCCACCAGTTACTGGAGACAAATTCAACAGAATTACCAATATTTTTATTTCATAATTACTTTAAAATCTACTGTACTAAAGACGTAACGACTGTGTGTGTTTTAAAAATATATGCATTTATATTTTTGTAGTAAAAATTACGTTACAGAGTTGCAAATCCTCGTGATAGAAGCGTATTTCATACAAATCACAGTTGTCTCCCGCCACCTCGACGTGCGTATATTCCACAATGGTACAAAAAAATTATTTGATGACATAAAATATAAAACTATTTTTAAACTCCAAAATGTATAACCTATCAAGTAACAGCGACTATTATTTTTTATGATGTTTAATAAAATATTTTTAAAAACCTCAAAAACTTGTCTCCTACAACTGTTGTTTTAGGCCTCCTTCTCCCCTTGCTACAATTCTTTCTGAGATCAGAGAGAATTCATTTATAGTAAAAAAAAATATATCCTCACTCTAGGTGGAAATGTGACAGAATGGTAAAAGTTATGTAGGTTAAAAAGAAGAACAACCCATCTAATTCTTTACTATTCTGCAGGCTTCTCTTCCTCAGTCTGTGGACTGATATCAGGTTCAGCGCTGGCTCCCACTTGTTCTTTTGCTTCATCTTTAACTTCTTCCTTTTCAACCTCTATTTGTTTGTTGTCTTCCTTCACTTCTTCAGAGTTTGCTGCTTCGGCTACTTCAACAGCAGGTTCTTTTACCTCTTCCTTTACCTTATTTGCTTTGTCTTTTCCCTGTGCTTCATCCATTCCGTCTCCTAGTGTAACTGTTTCTTCTGTAGCTTTATCTTTCACTTCTTCTGCTACCGCTTCCTCTTTTTCCTTCACTTCATCCTTATCCGTTTCTTTAATGACTTCTTTTTTTCCTTCACCTTCAACAAAATCACCCTTTTCCTCTTCCAAAATTTGCCCTTCTCCCATATCACCTTTGCTGACTTCTAAAATTTCGCTTTTTAATTCTATAACCGAATCACCTTGTGCTTTTTTATCAAGGTCTTCGCGATCTAATCTCTCCGTAGTTCCTTCTTCTTCGGCTTCTGTATCTTCAAAGAAATCTTCAAAGTCATCTTCTTCTAAAGCTTCTTCCTGAATACACACACAAAGTTTATCCATTTCTTCTTCTTCTTCTTTACAAGGACAGGACACCGTGAAATCTTCTTCCTCTTCCATTGAGCTGGTTTCATCGTAGATGTCTCTTCCCGGTATTACAGTTTCTGAGCCGAACATCGCGTCCATGATAATGCCGGGAGTGGCGGCCATCTTGAGGTTGCGCTGTGTGCGTTCTATCCTCTTGACAACCTCGGGCAGTATGGAGTCCATCACCAGTTCGGCTATGAGGTCCTCATCTTTCAACGGATCCGTACTGAAAAATCAAGTTTTTTTTACATTGAAACAACTTAATAAAACAAGAAATTCTTGAAAGCTCAAAGTCACAATTAAGATGTTTTAATAATTTTTTTTTAAATTTTAGTGCTAACTCTCAGGAGTAGACATAGATGCTGTGTTATCTTTGGGAATGTTAGAAGGAATGAGTAAACCCGGATCTTGAAGAAACCCTCGTTGTAAGATGGAAGAAAACAAAAGCCAAATACATAACTTTACAGCAGATTTATGATTGAGATGTAAAAAATGTTCCGCACCAAATGTAGGCTGCGCCATTTCGGTTTGTCCACTGGCTCTACATTGCCATGGTTAAATACCATCATTCAGAATCGAAACTCTGCTCGATATGGCTTTAACCATGACCAGATCTAAATAGTCAGGTTTTACCTACATTCTTCTGCCCGCTACCTTCAGCCTCACAACGTGCCCCAATTTGGGGATGCCATAGTCCCACTAGCTCCAAACTGTTGGAAGCAGTTGGGACTTCAATTAAAAAAAACGAAAAAAATGGGTATCTTTTTACTTTTCTGTTTTGTCTTGGATTATTTGAAATATGTTAATTAGAACAGGTCCCAAGTGGCTACCTTGTGGAACTCCTGTTGAAATGCCTGTCGACCCTGACGGCTTGTTGTTCAGCTCTGTTCTCTGCCTGTTCCTGCGCGTCTCTATTGGATACTTCTACAAACAGGTCGTGCAGGCGCACAGCTGCCGCTTGCTTTGTAGCCACAACTATCTGAAATTAATGATCAATTTATTTATTGTATATAAATATAGTTTTGAACGATGAATACTTGCAGTAAGTGAATGAGTTTGTGTATTTGGTAAGTATGTTCACTAGAGATGGAAATGCTCTTAGAGATATTGAAAGAAGGGTAAATGCAGGTAACTTCATTAATGGAGAGCTGAATGCGGAAGTCGGTAATAAAAAGTTGTCCAAAGATGTGAAGCCATCAGTCCGCAACGGAGTGCTAATACCAACTGATGTATGGTAGCGAGGCATGGAACTGGTAGATGCAGAATGAAATTAGACTGAATGCTGTAGAAATGAGATCTCTGAGACATTTTAATTACTAAATTTGCTCCACACAGGTGGCCCTGAGGAAAATAATTCCTCTCAGGGCCTACGTCATTTTAGGGGACGCTGGGTGAAGGATCATTTTAGAAAAGGAAGGAGAGGAAGTTCTGGAAAGGAAAAAGGGTTGAGAAGGAATCTGGAGGTCAGTGTGGAGCAACCAACATATTTTTTTTTAAAAGAAAGAAAAACATTCCTGGGTTACGAATAACCCAATAATGTTTGAAAATCTACCACCACCACACTAAGCGGAAAATGTTGCTTGTGTCGTGATGGGTGGGATCCAAACACGATGCCCACTCAATCACTGACCGGTCAGTGCCAGGTACCAGAAGAATATACGACACTGAAGTAAACGGTAGAAGAAATCAGGGTGAAGATGTTCTTTACATATTACATGTTATAAAAAATTTAGCAAACATGATTTGGCAAGTTGGGAGTGGAACAAACCTGTTCGTACATCTCCTGGTGTTCTCTTCTCCTCCTCTCTTCCTGCTGTCTTCTCCCTGCTTCTGCCGCCTCTCGGCTCTGCCTCTCTGAAACTGCAATGCAACAATACTCACATTAGCATCGCGGCATCTTAACGCAATGGATGTTTTTGTCAAAGACATTATTTACATAAGGCCTTTTGTTTGGTTTTGAAATGATGATATGCATAGTTCTTATCGGGATATAATTTTTCCAGTACCTACCCTCCCTAACCTTATCACCTTGCTGGAAACGCATTTTGAATTTGGAACAATAACAAGAAAAAAATACCAAATTCGAGTGCATTTGTTTCTGAAAAACAGAAGAAGAATTAGGTCTACCTTGGAAGCAGTTTGTTAGTGTTGTTCGTGTTCATGATCTCGTTTTTGAACTAAAAAGAAGATTCTTAACCATATCGAAAGTTAGCAAAACCGTTTTATACTTATTTGTGTTGTTGTGGCTATAATTACCCCGAGGTACCGTGGTGGAACTACATAAACTATATTTGTGATTGTGTTGTGTGCTCTTTCGCAGAGGTTCAGTAGTAAGTGATTGGTTATCCTTCTTCCTTGCATCCATTGTTTTTCCTTACACTTATTATCACCCAATAAGGAACTCCAGTGAAAAATATTATGGCTTTAAAAAAATATGTTCATATAGACCAATATACGCTGATTCTGAATATATAAGTTTTATTAAATAATATTAAACATAGAGTTTTAAAAAATATATTAAAAAGTCCATTTTAAAACGTGTCATTAAAACACCCTGTCAAGTTGGTATTGCTGGATTTTGGCGGCGTGACGTCACCGCGCCGTGTCGCCTGGGTCAAAGTTGTATAGAAATGTAAGACGAAGCCGTTCGACATTCCGTGTTATTGGTATAAACCTCTATAAAGAGATTTGGACATATACTAGTTTGTGTTTTTATTGAAACATTATTTAGGCCTAAATAATTCAGTATCAAAAATAAAGTATCTCTATTAGTTTATCTATATTATTTAAAATATTCAAAAACTCTAACTGTACAAAAAATGACCATAATGCCCAGTAAAACGCTCCAATGCTGAAATTCAAAATGGCGGGAGTCGAACAGCTGATTCCAGTTCCATACAAAATTCATACTTTGGTTGATCATGATGACGTCACACTAGATTCGGTGGTTTCGGGGGATCTTGAAAATTTAAAACTTTGAAATTTATTTTAACTATTAAAACTAACTATAAAAATAAAAATAAAGAAGGTTATTATTATTATTAAGGTATTCATTAAAAAAATTGGACTGGAGTTCTCTATTACAGCAAACACCATTTCATTTCATTGTTTTAGTATTTACAGTCTGTTTTCAAGTGCGTCTGAAGCTATAATTCGTAAGCAGTTTAGGATGCAACACCTTTCGACTCAACACAATCGACTATCTGTTCAAGAAAGAATGTTGACATTTGAAAACGTTTGCTCAATTTCACCAGAAGTGGGAACAATTCACTTTATAACCGGATGAAACAGGAATACAACTCACCTGCAGCGTTGACAAAGTCCTTCTGCAGTTTCTCTTCCATGATGTGGTCAAGTTCCTTGTTGAGCAGGTCCAGCACGCGCCCTATAACCCTGTTGGAGATGTCGTGGAACCAGGCAGTCGTTTCCTGGGGCTGTGGACATAAAAACAACAATAATACGGCTCGTTACCATTAATACAGATTGAGGGCATAGCAAACAAACTAAACAACATTAACTAAATAATAAAGCTTAGGCTCATTGCGAACAAAACATTAAAGTAGCATTACATACCAGTGGAATGGTTTGAAAATAAAAATGTACAGGTATGTTTTTAGGTTTTCACGGCCAAAAAGTATTTTTGTTATGATTTTTGGGGTGTTATGCCGTGTTTCGCTACCTCCTTCTTTAGCCAACGTTTCGGACAGCGTTACAGTGTCCATCATCAGCCACCATCACCATCAGGCTCATCTGCCCTGATGATGGACACTGTAACGCTGTCCGAAACGTTGGCTAAAGAAGGAGGTAGCGAAACACGGCATAACACCCCAAAAATCATAACAAAAATAAAAATGTACAAATTATTATTTTTTTGGAGTCCCACAAGATTTTGTCATGGTACCACTTCTATTTTTAATTATTTTTATTGGGTATATTGTGAGGCTAAAGAGAGTAGGGAAGAGGAGCTGACGGGAAAGAGGAATTTTAGGAAGTAGATACTATTCAGATCTGGTAAAAAAACACGGCTAATGGCGTTTCAAGCTATTCTTCGATTCTGAATGGTGGTCTTTCACTATCTTGTAGTACAGAGACTATCTTATTTATTTTTATAAATTCTTGATATTTTTTGGAGTTCCACAAGGTTCTATCACAGTACCGCTTTTGTTTTTGAAGAGAGAGGTTGTGGGAAGGGAATGGGGAAGAGGAAGGCCAGGAAGTACCCAACTATTCAAAACTGGTCACCAAATACGGCTAAAACCATTTCAAGTAATGTTTCGATTCTGAATGGAGGTAATAAATAAATATTCAGAGAAGTATTTTAAAAACAAATTCTTTTCAAGTCAATGAAAAGTGTGCTTAGCTTGAAGTGAAATTGGCTCACTGAATCCAAAGAATTTTTTAATGTATGTACCTTTCTACGGTCGGGCTCTGAAATCTTGGGTAGTTGTAGCTCACTGATCAACTCTGCATTCCTCGCCAGGCCCTCGTAGATCTGTGGGTGAACGATGAAATATTTATAATGACAAATCAAGTAAGTGCTAAATTGTAGAAATGGTTGCAGGGAGCTGAATCCTTCCAGAGGATTTCTTCAGCTTTTAAAAATTGATTTCACACTTAAGTCATATTATTATATGAGGCTATCTATGGCCGCGTTTTAAAAGCTTAATGGAAGGATCCTTCGATTTTGGTTATTTGTTTTTGGGGTGTTCTGCCGTGTTGCGCCACCACCTTCTTTAGCCAAGGTTTCGGACAGCATTACAGTGTCCATAATCAGAGCAAATGTGTCTGATGTCCCTGATGATATCTGTGCCCCTGTGACACTGTAACGCTGTCCGAAAAGTTGGCTAAAGAAGGAGGAAGCGCAACACGGCATAACACCCCAAAAACAAATAACCAAAATACTTTTCGCCCTGAAAATCTAAAATCATATCGGATCCCACTATCATTAAGATTTTTTTTATTTCACATATTTATATATTTAAGTACGTTTTCAAATATCCCAATACTACTCTTCGATGGAAGCATTAGCTTGTGGCTGGAGTTGATATTTTTTTTTTTAAAAGAAAGACAAACATTCCCGGGTTACGAATAACCCAACAATGTTTGTAAATCTCCTACTACCACCACAGAAAGCCGAAAATGTTGCTTGTGTTGTGATGGAGGACTTAGCCAGCCAAGGAATCGAACACGGTACGCCCGGGTGGAACCCAAACGCGATGCCCACTCAACCACTGACCGGTCAAAGTTATTTATTTGTAAGAGACAAACAGCTTTTACATTAAATATAGATACATACTTATAAAATTAAATTAAGTTAAGCCAAAAAGGTCTCCTATGTTAAAATTATTTAAAGATGGAGTTTTATTAGATCTAAAAATTAATTTTTGGTGAAGGGGAGAGGAAGAGGAAAATAGGATAAGGATAGGAGATGCTCCCGATACATTCTACAATCTTGAATTAATTTTCAATTTTCAATCGTACGCGTTACTTCTATTCGGCATTTCTGAAGGGTATTGTTAAAAATGTCTATATTGTAAAATGTTGTATTGTATTGCGCACATAAACGGGGAATCGGGGAATTTTTTCTAATGTTAGTTCTACATGATGGTAAATAAAATAAGTCAGATTTTCTTGTTGATCTTGTCGGAATATGAATGTTTATTAAGTTATAATCAAACCGGTCATATTGAAGTGGATATTTTTTATTTCTCTATGATGCAATGTTATAGAATAGTTTCGCTGATTTGATGAAGGTATTTTTATGTGATTTAAAATGTGCCATTTTCGATTTGCTGCCAAAATGACATGTTCGCTTTTATTCATAAATATTGGGGCATTTACGTCACGCCGGACAACCAGTGGTGTCAGCCGTCTTTTCTGTGTCATAATGAAGTTGTAGCCAGTTGGAACCGTTTCGGAAAGGTCATTTTTAGATTGTTTTTGAAATCTAATACTAATCCATACTAATATTATAAATGCGAAACTGCTCGAGTTTGTTTATGACGCTTTCACGCATTAACCAATAAAAAGACTTTAAAAATTCATTCACCAATAGAAAGCTAAATTGTATGCGAAGACGATAGTCTGTATATGATGGCAAGCTCTGGCGTTATGAATTATAAATATTAATGTATTATATTTGTTATAAGTTTTCTGTAGCTAACAAAAGCGAGTTTTTGCTAACGTCAGAAAAAAATCGTTTCCATGGAAACGATGTTGATATATTTGTGGGCTCTAAGCTGGTAGGTACTCAGCCCCCTGGTCAGCTACTGCTCCAGAAAATTCAAATATTATAATATGTTTTTTTTTTTTTTGGACAAGCTTCTGTTTTGGAATAAATGTCAGATAAGAGTTCCTACATTAAAAATATAATTCGTAACGATTATAAAGACTGAATAATAAATAGTGTATTTTTTTATTATATTAACAAACTTCCGAATATATAATTAAAAATAAACACTCGAAATGTTTGTAAACTCAATGTAAGGGAATGAATGTATGGAATGCGGGAGGGGGTGGGGGTGGGGGGGAGAGAGATAATTGATAAGTTTTTTTTTTTTTTTTTTTTTTTTTTTATTAGCAACTATATAGAATAATTGTACACACAAAATAAAATGATGAATTTAACGTTAAATATTGCAATTCTTAGTCCTCCTCACTAGGGGGTCCTGTGCCGAGGCGGACTAAAATTATTTAAATATATTTCATTTGTCTTCTATGTCGTTTTTAGTGTTTCCATTAGGGTTTTTTCATTGATCTCTTTCAGCCATATTTTTATTCTTGATTTATATACATTAGAATTTTTTATTAGTTTTATGTCTTGGGGAAGGATGTTATGAAGTTTAGTTGCAAAGTATGTGTAGTTTCTTTGTCCGAATGTGGTTTTGTAACTTGGAATGTTTTTTACATCATTTTTATTCGACCTAGTGTTATGCATGCATGGTCTAGTGGAAGATTCAGTATTTTTGAAAAGCTTTAATAATATATTTTTGGCATATATTTGTTGCACATTTGGTACATCAAAGCTATTGAAAATTTCAATTGAAGGCGTTCTAATGGGTACTTTCAATATGGTCTTTATGATTCCTTTTTGAATCGTATTAAGGTTATGTATGTACTTATGTGTAGCAGATCCCCATCCTATAATTCCATATTCAATTCGAGAATGACACAAAGCGTAGTAGACCTTTCTCATATCCTTTTTATTTACGACGTTTCTTAGATTTTTGAAGAAATATATGAGGCTTGTTAGTTTTTCGGTAATTCCTTTGATGTGTAGGTCCCATCTAAGATTTTCATCAATTATCACTCCGAGATATTTTATATTTAGTGTTTTTTCGATGATGGGGCAGTAACATTGTATATTATTTCCATGGCATTCGTGTAATTTTAGTTTTAGTGATTTTATTGGTTGGCTTCTTGAGTTCATTGAGAATGTTATATATTTAGTTTTGCTTATATTAAGGGTAAGCGAGTTGATTTTAAGCCAATTTTGAAGTGCGCTAAGCCCTTGTTCAGCCACATTAAATGTATCCGTCCAATTTTCTTCATGAAATAATAAAACAGTATCATCAGCAAAACTGATTATGTTTCCTTTAATGGTAAGGTTAGTTAAATCGTTGATATAGATAATGAATAGAATCGGACCCAGTACACTTCCTTGAGGGACTCCATAGTTTAAAGATAGTAGTTTGCTCTTTTGTTTGCCAATTTGTACTTGTTGTTCTCGCCCTGTTATATATGACTCCAATAAGTTCATTGTTGTTTCGGCCATTCCTATTTTTTTTAGCTTTGATATTAATATTTTATGGTCAATCGTGTCAAAAGCTTTTTGAAGATCTATGAATAAAGCCAAACATTTTTTCCCATCATCTATGTTTTTTATGGCTTTGCTTATTAGATTTTCTATGGCATCATTGGTGCTTAGATTTTCCCTAAAGCCATATTGGGATGGTGATAGTAATTTGTTTTGTTCAAGAAATTGAACAATCTGCTTTTTCATTACAGTTTCCAAGATTTTTGAAAAGGAGCTTAAAAGACTTATGGGTCGGTAGTTATAAATATCCTTTTTACTACCACTTTTATGTATAGGTATAACTGTAGCTTTTTTAAGGCATGAAGGGAAGACACTTGTAGATATTGACAGATTGACCAGGTATGTCAAAGGGAAGGTCAGTTCATTTTGTAATTGTTTTATAGTTTTGTTTGAAATTATGTCATTTCCCGATGTTTTATTAGCATCAAGGGTTGCAAATGCGTTTTTTATTTCAGTATTGGTTACAACAGTTAACTTTAACTTATCTATCTGGTTCGTATTTTCCTTTTCTTCTGGTAAAATGCTAGTTATTTGTTGTCTGATTTTCTTTGCTAATTGTGACCCTATATTAATAAAACATTCGTTTACATATTCGAGAATTTTGTCTGGATGCTTTGCGAAAGAGATTTGGGCATTTTCAATTGTTAATTCATCAATGCTCGTGTATTGGGATGATTTTCCATTGGTAATTTCATTAATGATCTTCCATAATTTGCGCGGGTCATTGTTACATTCGTCTATTTTCTTTTTATAATAATTTTCTTTGACATTACGTACAACATTTTTGCAAATATTTCTGTATCTTTTGTAGTATCGTTGTATAAAAATATCACAAGGATTTAATTTAACTTTCCTGTGTAGTTCATCTCTTTTCCTAATGCAGTTTATAACGCTTTGAGTTATCCATGGTTTCAGATGTTGGTTTTTATGTGAAATCTTTTTTTCTATTGTTTTGGTATTTGACATGATGGTATGAGTTGTATATTCAATGAATTTACTCCAGGCATTATTTGCATCAAGGTTCTCCAGTAGGCTTATCCAGTTAGTATTAAGTAATTTTTGTTTAACTTCGTTCCATTCGGTTTCTGTCTTCCGTAAGATAATTGGGTAGGGCTGCGATCTCTGTATTTTCTTTTTTGTAATGGATAGTATTGTTGTATAGTGGTCGGTTATAGTAGAGGTGAATATGATAGAGTAAGTTGTTTTAATAGTCTTACTGAAAATGTGGTCGATGCAAGATTTGCTGTCATTAGTTACACGCGTAGGTTCATTTATCATACTTTTAAGTCCATGGGAAGCCAGTGTTAGTAGATATTCAGTTCTATTGGGATGACCGTTTTCCAATATGTCAATATTTATGTCTCCGATAAGGAAGACATTTTTTGTGCTTTTTAGAAGATGGAGTTCATTAGAAAGTGTTTCAAGAAACTGATTAATATTAGTTGTAGCTGGTGATCGATACAGAGCTAATATGGTGGTCTCATCACCTACTTTGATTTTCAAACAGTTTGCATTAGGGAATTTTATTTCATTGACTTCAGTTTTAATGTCATCTTTAATGTACACTATCACACCATCATTTTTTGTGTAATTCAAGTTGGTTGCATAGGAGATGTAATTATTTATATGTAAGGGTGAATATTTTTCCTTTATCCAGCATTCAGTGAGGATAATTATATCTAGATTTATTTTTAGATTCTTAATTAATATTTGAAGTTCATCGAAGTTTTTATTGATACTTCGTATGTTTTTATTTAATATATTAAAATTATTTTTTAGAGTTGAGAGTTTATCTGGTTCGTTTGTAATTATTGTTTTCTTATCCATGTTCGCAGTACTTCAGTTTGGTTTGTTCAAGTAAAAGTTTTGTTAAAATAATTTATTGAGGTCGTCCAGGTGATTTATGTACAGGATTTTTTGATCATGACCTTTACGAACCATTATTTTCCCATTTTTAATCCAAACAAATTCATAATTCTTTTCTTTCGCTAATTGTTTTGCTTTCCAAAGCAACTCTTTTCTGTAGGGACTAATAACTTCACCGATGTATACTTTTTCTTGTGTCAAATCCTTTAATAAATCCAGATCTAGTTCTCTTTTTTTGGATAGAAGGATGTCTTTTTGTTTAGTGTCCGTAAATTTTACGAGGATTTTTGGTGGAGCATTAAACCTTCGGTCTGTAGTTCTGGTTGCATTGCTGATATCAGCGTGATTGATTTGTATTCCTGCTGCAGATGCGACTTTTTTAATAATTTCCACCAGCTGTTCTCCATTTTTTTGTGGGATTCCTGCAATTTCCAGGTAGTTGACATTTGATTTATATTCAATTTCATCTAGTCTAAGTTCCATTTTCTTTATTGTAGCATTTTTTTCCATTTGTTCTTTTTTTATATTCTCGAGTTCATTTTGAATTAATTTATTTTGGCTGTTATACATATCCAATTTTTTAATTATATCGTCGTATTGAGCACTTATGTATTCAATACTTTTCATGGATTCTGTAGTCTGGCATTCTATTTTATTAATTATATCCTTTTTCAATGAATCAAACTTTTTATCAATGTATTCGAAAATTTTTTCCATATTTTGCTTGTCCTCTTTATCGAGGTTTGATTTGTTGCTACGTGTTTGAGTATTAGACATTTTGCAGTTCACAAAAATTCGTGTTCAAAAATTCGTGTTCAAAAATTCCCCACTATAGAGAATTAAAAATAATGCTTCTTTTTGCAGAAACAGCCTGAACAATAATTCAGAAAATTATTGTCTATGACTTCAAATGTCACTTGTCATGCCAATTTCAAAGTTTTGTTTTTATTTTCACAGTTACAACAGATGTGTTTTCACTACGGTTATTTATTAATTGGAAAAACAATCTTCTTTTTAATGTGATACACTTTGTTTGTGAAAGAAAAGCTCAATGAGGATAACAATTTTTAAAACTTTTTGTAGAACGAAAATATTTGCTTGCTTATTTCAAAAACTCCATAGAAAAACTGCAACTGCAGAAAAACTGTAGTGCAACCGCTACAGTAATTTCCCGTAATACCATGCGAGCGAAGCCGCGGGGAAAAGCTAGTTATTTATAAATGAAAATTACATTTTTTAGTGACTGCCTAAACATTAAATTTCCTTAACATTTTTAAAATGGCATTTATATTCAGTTTGAAAATACCAAAATGTATTTTTTGGCTCCCTAAGATAACCAGATGGCTTTATTTTGGGAATCTTCTAATATTCTAGTTTTGTTTGTAAGTCACCTTGGTCTGTGCGGCCCTGCCCTTGAGCAGTGTGAGCAGGGCGTCGGCCGCCATCTCTCTGTCTCGCTCCCTCTGCCTGGCGGAGACGGGCAGACACTCTCCGGAGCCGCTGCCGACTTCCACACTGGGGCGCGTGATCCAGTCACTCTTGTCATCCTCGTCGCTCTCAGCTGCACGGGCTGCTGCGGCATCTGTAACAACAACATTTTTATTTTATTTAGACCAGTGATTCCCAAAGTGGTTCAGGTGGACCCCCAGGGGTCCACGGGAGACTCAACAGGGGTCCACGTAGTAAAAAAAATGGGGTTCCACAAGTTGTAAGTGGGGGTCCATGAAAATTTATCTGGTTTCGATAGAACAAAAATATTTCGGTGAAAAATGGTCATATTGAGACCCATCCCGTGCCCATATCCCATCCCGCCCCCCGTTTCATAACACATTATGCCCCCCCCCTCCCCCCTCCATTATGGCAGACCACAACTCCAGCGTTATATTCAATATTCAGTAAAATGCGTATCGAGTTTTGGGAAAATGGTAGAAATGTTGCAGCAGGGGGTCAACCGAAACCAGTAAAATTTTGAAAGTGGTCTACGAGAAAAAAAAGTTTGGGAACCTCTGATTTAGACGGTCCATGTGGGTTCAAGAAGTAAATATATATTGAGGAAGTCACAAGCCAAAATGTGTATTTTACTAGTGTTTTGTCACAAATATAGGTAAAAGAAATAAAAAATTGTTTTTTCAATAATATTTCTATTTTCAAATGCCTTTTAAATATATTTTTTTTTCTTCAAACACAGCAAACTTATTTGTGGCACCATTTTAATTCAAAATTAATAATATACTTAGTTTTTACCACTGTGACCAGAAGGGAGCATAGCTCACGAAACTAAGTTTATTATTCAATTGAATATATTTTTTTGGTTTGACTGAGGTTTGAACCTTCCTACCCAGTCAGGAAAAGTTACAGAGTTAGATAATAGTTACAGCCCAGAGTTACAGTCAGTCGGAATCAACTGCACTACTAACTCTATTTTCAAATGGCTTTAAATTTTTTTTTTTTCGATATGAACCTTCCTTCCCGATGATTGATATCAACCGCGCTATCAACTTTGCCAAATCAGATTTTTAAAACTGACATTTATTTCATATGCGCTATATTGTTTATGTTAACAGGTTAGAAACAGTTCTTTCCTCAATTTTAAATCATTCAACATATACAACTCTTACGACGAAATCGAGAAACATTTTTGAATCACGAAACTACTCAACAGAAGGCTTGTCACTGATCAGATGCTCCTGTACAAAATTATTAACTCAAAAGTTGACTGCCCGATGCTACTTGATAGATGCAACACCAATTCCAATCAAAATGAATTTATACAAAGGACATGTAACTACTATAACAATAAATTTGCAAATATAGACACACATGCTGACGTATTTACTGCTAGTTACTGTGGCTACAGAACTTCATTGTATAACATTTTAGGTGCGAAAAACACTATTCATGACGATTAAATTAATTGTATCTAATATTTTTATATTACTTGCGTGGCAACTTTCCCTTAAGGGCCTTCCTTACTAGCGAGCTCAAACGTTGTATGGAGTTTCATGAATTCTCAGATTCAAACGACAATCTAAGTTATAAATTGTCAAAATATCGATAATGTAGCCTCGTTAAGCTATCATAAATACATTTTTCTGTCGAGATATGTGTTTTTATTAACAATTTACTTTCGTTAAATACTATATAATGAACATCTAATAATTCTCGCGCTCATTCGGCTCTACGAGGTGGCCGTAAATGCACGTTCCTTACGGTCGGTCGTGTCAATATTTTTTCAAAGTTCGAAATTCCACGTAAATATCATACTTAAACACGACGTTTCAACAATATTGCACTCTATGCGTTTCGCATAGGGGCTATAATAGTGTGTCGCCTTTTTTATGTTTCACTGTGAGTTTCCGTCGAAGCTGTGTAGTGTCAAATAGTAGTATTATTAAGAATTAATTTATTGTTAACATTTTTTCGGGTTTCTTGGTAATAAACAATTTGATATTTTTAAAATATAAAAGTGTGGTTTCGAGGATTATGTTATTGATCTTAATGAACTGAGTTATTCTTTTTTGGCAATTTTTTCAAATATTTTTGCAATGTTTGATAGTAAAGAAATAGGACGGTAATTGATTGGTTCTTCCAAATTGCCGGTTTTAAATATTGGTATAATTACAGATTGTTTGTGCATGGATGGAAATATTCCGCTTTGAAAACTTGTATTGATTATATGACTTAATGGTTTTGATATTTGTGATTTTATACATTTCAATGTTTGTTTCGTGACCCCATCAAAACCAGGGGCAGAACCTCCTTTCATACCTGTAATGATGTGTTCGATTTCTTCTGGTGTTGTTGGTTGAAATAGTTCAAATTTACGTTCATTATTTACTGTAGTGCTTGGGTCATTTGAAGTCAGGCCTTGTTGGATTTTGTTAGCGAGATTTTCCCTACATTAACAAAAAAATTGTTTAATACATTTGCGGCTTCTAAGGGTTTATCTTGACAGCAAATTTTTGAACCATTGTAGTTTATGTTGTTGATTGTTTTATTTTTTAAATGTTTTTTATCGATAATTTCATTTATGATGGACCAAGTCCTTTTACTATCATTTTCAGATAATTCAAGTTTTTGTTTGTAGTAGTCAACCTTTATGTTTTTTTATTAGATATGTAACTGATATTTGACAGGTCAGTGGTTGAGTGGGCATCGCGTTTGGGTTCCACCCGGGCGTCCCGTGTTAGATTCCTCGGCTGGCTAAGTCCTCCATCATAACACAAGCAACATTTTCGGCTTTCTGTGGTGGCAGTAGGAGATTTTCAAACATTGTTGGGTTATTCGTAGCCCGGGAATGTTTGTCTATCTTTAAAAAAAATAAAAAAATAAATTTGTTGTAAGCTTTGAAATGTTTTTGTAATGTTATATTTTCTGGTTGTTTTGTATATTGTCTATAGAGTGATTCTTTGTGTCTAGTTGAGATGATTAATGCGTGGGTTATCCATGGTTTGATTGGCTTTAGTTTTGAGGATGTTTTTTGAGATCTAATATTTCTACAAGCATTTATGTATAAACTCAGTTTCTTATCAAATATTTTGCAGCATTCTTCTACATCATTACATTGATATATTTCTATTTGTAGCCATTCTTTTTCGGTACTTCATTTTTTAGTGAGAGAATTTATATTAATACTATATTAGCATTTTTGTTATTGTTTTTGGGGTGTTATGCCGTGTTTCGCTACCTCCTTCTTTTAGCCAACGTTTCGGACAGCGTTACAGTGTCCATCATCAGGGCAGATGATGGACACTGTAACGCTGTCCGAAACGTTGGCTAAAGAAGGAGGTAGCGAAACACGGCATAACACCCCAAAAACAATAACAAAAATACTTTTTGGCCATGAAAACCTAAAAACATACCTATATTTGCATTTGTTTAGATCTAGTCACTAAACATATCTACGCCGTTCTCAAGCAACTTTCAATTCTGAATTATGGTCTCTCACCAGGGCGATACTGAATGTATCTTCCACTTTGGAACGAGGTACAGATTCATTATATGTACCTATATAAATTTTATTTTAACTCTACAATATGATATAATCATATAAATTAAATTAAATTTGTTTTGTCCTCGTCGGCTTTTGAACCCGTGAACCCGAACCTCAAATCAAAGTAGTGCAACAATCATAGTTCCATGAGTGCAACAGTGCCCCGCCGCACTGCAAAGCCAGGCTGGAATAAAGGCCAAACCTTTTGTCACTCTTTATAATCATATTACTATTTCATCTACGTGTGTATTAAAAGAAAATCCAAATAAAAAGTTATATTAAATGTTTTAAGTTACTGAGAACCTCCTCCATGAATCAAGCTATCGTTATATTGCATTACATTCTAAAATATATTTTAACATAATTTTTATAATCACAATATCTTTAATTAATAATAATTTGTTTTGCTCTGTGCATGTCTTGATTTTGAATGGAACGCACCGGCCAACCAGCTGCACCTGCTAGTTCGAAATTCGAATTCGCGCTGAAAACATTTAATACCGAGGGCCGTTAACTTTCCCTTATCCCTCTCCTCCCCTTACCCTTCCCAAACCAAATACCTATTTTGCAGTCCATTTCAGTTATAATCACACTTATTTTATTGTTGTGTATTGGTTTATCATTTGTTGAATTCAGATTTGTACTATTATTATTTTTTTTAATTGCTGCTTAGTTCTGTTTTTTTTTTTAATTTTTCTTAAATATTCTAGTTTACATTCAGTTAGTCTTGTTTCTAAATACCTATCTGTGAACATTAATAATTGGTCTGTTTTTTATCATCCTCTTATGTTTATTATATTACTAAGACTGTTTATGTTCCTTAAATAAATAAATAGAGTGCTTTAATTTCTTTGAATTTAAGAAAAATGCGTATATATCTGTAAATAATTAGAAACATACTTTTTTGAACAGAAAATTTACTTTTCACAGAACTCTACTAGTAGAACACGTATTGAATAAGAAAAATCAGATGAATCACATTATAATAGAATTAAATGAAACCATGAACTCGAAAATCGAATTGAGCATGGGACCATCGTAAGGTTTTGTAGGTCCCAAAGACTGTGCTCGGCTGAACATGTCTGTAGAAATAATGCCAATTGACAGGGTACTGAAGTGTGAGTGTGGTTGAATGAAAGTGGCCAGAGTTGCACCGAGGAAGAGGTGGATAGACCGTGTGGAAGAGGTTTGGAGCAGGATGGGAAGTACAAGGACTAGAGGCGAATAGCGAAGAACCACAGCCAGTGGAGAACATTTGTGAAGGATGAAAAACCTTTCAAGTCCTGTGTCAGCTCTTCGAGGCATTGGTCGTTCCTTCTGGACATCTTATCACAGATGCCTTCCTTCAGACCTCCCGGAGGGTTGAGGTCCACCATCTGGGGATTTAGTTCTGAAAACAAAACACATTTTTTAGAAGTATTGCTCTGTGAAATGAAATAAAATTATTTAATCTTTCGGTTGCCAACTGGGTAAAACCTCAATTACATTACATTTTCATTCCCGCAATGAGTTTATTAACTCCTGGGAGTACAATGCTTTATATAATTTACTATATTCTGTATTGTATACTTTTCATAAATAAAATTAAGCTAGCTTACTAGCTACTAGCCGGTAAGTTTAAAAGCGAGTGAATCGGCGAGTGAGATTGTCATGATGACATGATGAATTTGGGAGGCAGGAATGGGTACCGCCGCCCCAGGAACCTTTATTGGATAACCAACACCTCTGCCAAAGGTCACCCCAAGTGGTTCGCTACGTTTGGTGATTTAACAGGCGTGCCCGGGTTCATGGGGTGAGGTTTAAAGGCGGATTACCAGGAAACACTGAACCCCAGATTCCTACTCACCCCTTAAACCCTTTTCCTTCCCAGAACTATCCTCTCCTTCCTTTTCTAAAAAAAAACCCTCCACACAGCATCCCCAAAGATGACATAGGCCCTGAGGGAAATATTTTTCCTCAGGGCCTTCTGTGAGGAGTTCATGTAAAAATAAAAAAAAAAACAAACAAAACAGTCTACAGCGCTAAACATTAGCGAGAATAACGGCTGCCGCCCGAACTAATTCTGACAGACGAAATCAGCTCTTGGTGGGCCGCCATCTTTAGGCAGACACTAGCGAGTAGCGACTAAAGTTGAGCACTTTTCAATTTTTTTCATAGATTGTCCACAATCTGCTAGTTAGCAAGTAATACGATGACACTGAGCGAGTTTACTAACAGATAGTGAATTTCCCAGATAGTAGCTTGTAAACTCGTTCTACATCATCGAGGCTTAAAATTAAAAAACTGCTATCCGCGTATGTAATTTAAAATGCATTTTTAATCTTATAGTTTTTATTTATTTTTTGTTACACATAATCTGCCTTTAAAAATAAACTTAACCCCTCAGGCCTCAGGCCTATTTTGTCAGAAGGTCAAAATATTTCTGCTTTGCAATAAAATTCAAATAAATGGAATATTTCTGAACGGTTTCGAAAATTAAAAACTACGTTTAAAAGGTGATGAAATAGGCTTTAAAATTTTACTATTCGAAATTAACCAATAATTAAGTTAAGTGCTTACCGACGTCACAAGGCAGATAATCCATGTCCAGGGTGATTCTGAGCGGGCGACGGATGAGTGTGGATGGGCAGCGCTGTTCCTTGTGAGCACTGCCTCGTCCGTATCGCCGTGAGTGCTGCAACTCTAATTTCCTCAGCTCTAAAAGGAACAAGACGAAGCTTCAAGAGTCAGGAAGTAGGTATACATACACTTGACATTTCAACAGAAAGCTAAATTCACTCCAGCATGCTACAAACTCCTGGGTTTTGTCATCAGAATATGTAAGCAATTTGATGACCCAGATGCAATGAAAGCCATGTTCGATGGCGTCATAAGAAGTAAGCTGGAGTATGCTAGTGGTGTGTGGACTCCGCACCAGACTAAATATATTAATATGCTGGAACAAATCCAGAAAAAATTCCTTAGGTATTTCTGTATGCGAATGCACGGAACTTATCCGAGGTTCATGCACCAAATAGAGTTAATTGAGGCAACAAATTTAACTCTATTTGGATTTAGTTTGGAAACTAGACGTTATGCAAATCTTGCAATTCTTAGTTTTAACATAATCCATAACTATATTGACAGCCCATTCCTCTTGGAATGCTACGATTTATACGTGCCTGAAAACTTCAGTCGTAGTCGTCGACACGACTTGTTCAAAATACCATACGGCAGAACAGATATTCTAGCACAGCATAGCATGACAAGAGGAATGGTACTGTTGAACAAAATATCGAAAAAATTGTACGGTTATTGGATTATTAATCTGTTGTACAATTAAAAAAAAAAATTCAGTTTGTATGTCTCCATATTAAAATTCGGAGGTATGATTTTTTTAATGTGGGCGGAAAATATTCAAAATGATCATCTCCAGCATTCGGAGGAAAAAGTTTTAAATTGCGCTGTCGCCCCAGTGGATAATTCCATACAAACTGTATTTCACCATGATTCAAATGGGATGGTGATATTATAAGGTAAGGGGATAAAAAATGGTTTAGAACCCACCCCTCTCCTTGGCCCGCTTGATGTCTTGCACCTTCCTGTGCAGGTTGCGCGCGCCCTGCTGCCAGCGGCGCCCCCCGAGCCCCCTGTCCGCCACGGCCACCACCCTCGGGCCCAACATCTGCTCCTGCAGCAGCAGGATGGACTCCAACTCCTGGAATGCACATTAAACGGTTCTTTTACTAAACAGGTCACTAGAATAATAACAAAACAGAAAATTGAGAGATTTGAAGAGAAATATCAAACAAACAACACCTAACCTAACCTAACCTAAATTACAAACAAAGGTTCCATAACAAAATAGAATACGGTTAAAATTTAGGTTAGGTTAGGTTAGATTGTAAAATTTTAAACTTTCAATATTCCATCCTGTCACCCATCACTCTTGTATACATCATCAAACCTAACCTAATCTACACAAACAATGGTTTTTCATGACAAAACAGAACACAATAAAACATTAGGTTAGGTTAGGTAAGATTAGTTTATGTTAGATTAGGTAAGGTAAGAAAGGGTTAGGTTCTAAATAGCTGGCAATTTCAATAACCCATCCTATCACCCATCTCTCTTGCGCACATCACCTAACCTAACCTACATACAATGGTTTCATAATAAAACAGAACTCTACAAAATATTGGATTGAGTTAGATAAGGTTAGGTTAGGTTAGATTTTAAATACATCTCAATCTCTACAATCTCTCCCGCACACGTCATGTTTCATGATAAAATAGTACACGATAAAACATTAGGTTAGTTTAGGTTAAGGTCAGTTAAAAATGGGTTAAACTCTAAATAGCTATCACCCTTGCTCATATCACATAACCTAACCTCACCCTAACTTATTTAACCTACATAAGATCTACCAATCAAATTAATAAATTATAATTTTTTTTTTTTTTTTTACAGTTAATACCGCACAAGAGTCCCAACTGCTCCCGTCTGGAGCAAGTGAGACTATGGCATCCCCAATCGGGGTATGTTGTGAGGCTGAAGGTAGTGGGGAGGGGAAGGAGATAGGGAAGAGGAAGGTGGGAAAGTACCTGGCTATTCAGATCTGGTCACTAAACACGGCTAAAGCCATTTCAAGCAACGTTTCAATTCTGAATGGTGGTCTTACACCAGGGCGACACTGATAGTATCTTCCACTCTGGAACGTGCCGCAAATATACTATATATTATTTTAAATGAATAAATTGTGAAATAACACAAATTAATCAAATAAAATTTATTTGCGCACGCTGGGTTCGAACCCGCGACCTTCGGATTGTGAGTCGAGAGTCTTGCCTCGGGACCACGGAGGCCGTCTTTACGCGCTGAAACCAGACTTCTTAAATTATCAGATAGAAGAGTGTTAATTGATTTATTATTTTTATACAAAATTATAAAATCTTTAATTGACAGCCCTGATTTGTTGGAACTAATTTGAAAACATACCTGCCAGACAAACTCGTAGCAATGATATTTTTAAATGCAACAATAAATCAATACTAATTACTCTATTTACTCACCAATTCCAAGAATCCATAACCTTGCGAATAAATACTGCGAATTTATAGATATATTTAGTGTTGATAGTTTTGAATGTTTTAAAAGTCAACTAATCTCGATTTTATCTGCAAATAATTAACTTTTATTATTTTTTTGTTCTTTTCATAAAATCTTTTCTCATCCAAACTCTACCAGTAAAATATATACTTATTTTATCATATTTTTTCTGTTCTATTTGTAGTAATAAACAGATATAATTGTTTGTTTAAACCCTAATATTCTATACCTAACGAGTTGTTTGCATTCTAATTTATTCTGTTTTCTTGATTATGTAACACATGCAATTAATATTGTGAATATAAATTTCCGTCTATTCATGTAAAAGCCCATTAGGGCGTTAATAAATATAAATAAATAACCTACATACGTGGTCTAGGGGTAAGGCTCTTGACTCGCAATCCGAAGGTCGCGGGATCGAATCCCGGCGTGGTCGTATAAATTTTATTGGAAAAATTTGTGTTATTTCACAGTTAATTCATTTAAAATAATGTATAGTATATTCGCAGTACATTCCAGAGTGGAAGATACTCTCAGTATCGCCCTGGTGACCAGATCTGAATAGCCAGGTACTTACCCACCCACCTCTTCCCCATCTCATTCCCCTCCCCACTACCTTCAGCCTCACATCATACACCAATTGGGGATGCCATAGTCTCACTGGCCCCAGGCGGGACCAACAGGGACTCTTGTGAGGTATTCATATAAAAATACAATGGTTCCATGACCAACAGAGCATGATAAAAAAAAATTAAGGTTAGGTTAGGTTAGGTTCTAATTAGCTGCTAATTTCAATACCCCGTCCTGTCATTCATTTCTGTTGCGCACATCACATTGGTACACTATCCCCCATCGGGACTCTCACCTTCTCCCTGAATTTGCGGTCGTACTCCTCTAGCGCCCCGAGCGAGCGTGCGTCCATGACCCGCTGTAGCCATGCACGGCGCACGCGCTGCCTCTGCACGGCGCGCACTGCGCCCCAGTGCACCGCCACCTCTGGGGGCCCTGAAAAACATAAACAATAACATTATTGACTGTCCCTTAACTTGACCGTTTTGCATTCCGCCTGTCTGTAAATTTGATTTTATGTTCCGTATCCGGTTCTAGATGGATTTTTTTTTGTATTGTTTTCAATATTATGTTACCTGCCTACATTTCTGAAGAAACGTTGTGACATTTCTTTGTATATCCTTATTTGAAAAAAAAAACTTCATTATCAAAGGCAGGCACAGTTCCATGACACTTGATCCACGACAATTTTCCAGACTTTTACTAATGTGAGCAGTTTAACCTTTACGTCCCGGAAAGAAAAAAAATCACACATGATCCGAAGGGGGGTCACTCGGGGACCCCAATTTGTTTTGCTTATTAAAGGGTGTTAATAACATAATTTTTGTTTTGGTAATAATTAGAGGGAATTATATTCATCGTATTTCAGTAGTCATTTTCAAAATCGTTTAATAAATAAAGTCATAATTAATATTCGAATGAATTTAGATCATAATGTGTATTTTCCCATAGAAAACAAAGAAGGCGGGCCGATAGCCAACATAACTCCTTGTTTCCGAATCTCGACTGGCAATTGGCGCTTACCGGAAACGGCCCAGACCGAATGATCTTTGACCGGCAAGCAAACATTATAGCATTGTAAAAAGAGCAAACGAGATGCGCAGTGTAAACGAACGGGATATAGTCCTTTCCACTAACAACTTCAACATTAATTGCTATCGCTTAGAATTGTCCCGATACTTACAGCAGATGGGAACGGGGTAACGCCCGAACAGAGGGGAAGGGGGGCGGGCGGGACAGATTCTTCGCCGGAATTTGATAGAAATTATTTTATATTAAGAAAAGTAGAAATGCTTTATTAATTTTTTTAATGCAGATTGATAACCAAAAAGTTTTTCTAGGATTACCCAAATTATTGAGTTTGTGGTTTAAAAAACAACTTAGATAAAGCGTAAAACTCTCGCTGGTGTAATTGCGTTCCCCCGGTCCGGTACAAGTGTTAATGAGTATGCATGATGAAGACTAACCAAACTTGATGTCCTGCAGAAGCATGATTTCTGGAATCTCCTGGCATTTCCTGTGAATTCGGCCGTCTGGTTGATACGGATCAGTTTGCGCAGATGATTCCCTTGGAAATAACAAAAATAGATTCACATTAGAAACTTACTAATAATAAATACAATTTAATCAAATTTACTTCAATACAATTCAATTTAAAAACATTACAAAATTAAAATTTCAAAGCGTTTTTAAAAGACAAAATATTTAAGATGAGATAAGCAGATTAAAACTAACAGCAACAAAGCTTGCCATTTGAATTGTGCTTCATTAATGTTAAACGTATCGTTATTCTAAGTGATTCTATTTAACAACATGTCAGCTCTCTCGACTGGCATGACCATTGGCAACTTAGTCCTGCAAGCCGGGAGATAAAACAGTCTTTGCTGTCAGTGACGGAGATAACCATCGGGAATATAGAAACTAATGCTCTCCATATTATTGCGCATGCTGGGGTTTGACCGCGACCTCTGGATTGCAAGTCGAGAGCCTTGCCCCTAGACCTGACAATATTTGATTTCCTCCTATTCCAATCTGCCATGCGATTATGTATTTTTTGTGGAAACGTAATCGATTCCATACGTAATCTCCCGTCAAATACGTGTGATTGTCTATGGCTTGCAATTGTTTTTAATATGGACTGATTTGTCAGCGGATTGGTTTATTTAATGTCAGCATCTTATTTCAACCAGAAAAGCTGCAAGTATACATGATTATTTATTCATTTAAAGTATGTTTAAAAGTTGTATACCATGGATTAGACATTTGCGAATTTTCAATCTAAATACGCACGAATTACTTTTTATTGTTTGCCCAAATTAATAACCAAATAACCTATTTTGTGCACGTAAATAGTTGTTTCTTGTAGTAATTGTTGAAAAGAAGTGTAATTCCCATAATCTGTGCCTAAAAGTGCGGCGGCTAGTGGAATAATTAATGTATATCTTCCCCAAATATTCAATTAATCTGTATGTGTATACTGCCTCAATAGCTTTGCCTTAAATATGTTCTTAATTTGGGCAAAGTAAGAAATTTATGCATATTTAAATTGAAACGAAACTTTGCAAATGTCAAATTCATGGTATACAATATTAAACGTACATTAAACGAATAAATAATCATGCATTTCGTGTTTTAAACTAGCTGAAATACTGTAACGTGTATTTCTTGGTAGAGCATCAGAATCTCCCTCAAGTTTGTGGGAAGGGAAATACAGTCTTTATCTTCGGGCATTTTTAGATAAATAAAAGAAATAATTTAGCAGTACAATATCACCTATATTTTAAAGGTATGGTGTATACATGGGTGCCCTCCAAGGGGTCAAGAATTCCACATTTCCTAAAGAAATAATAAAATAACACATGAGCAAGAGAGCATACCTGTGGACCGTAATTTATCTAAATTATCCTGACTCTAACGCTGACGCGAATCACTGTTAATAGGCGACCAGGAGCACGCGGGGTCTCCATGGACAGGAACCGAGGAAGGCCCCAGGGCCAGGGGACTCCTCACCAGGGAACAGGAACCAGGAAAGGCTCAAAGTCTCGGTTGTGCATACCGGTGAAATCTCGGTAGACGCCGTTTACCGCGCCCTTCATAGATCAGCGCCGGGCCTCCATCCGCCTCAAATATCGAGTTCCGCGAGGATAACCCCTCTCAAAGCCTTGGCCACGTTAATATCATGAACGCCAAACAAAGGATTACACCGATTATCCACACTCAAGTACGAGAGTGAAGGTGGGCACATTGACAATATGGCGACCCCACCATTTAAACTTTTAAAAATCCCATTTCACTCACGGAAACAACACGGCTCGCGGTTATAAAATAAACCATGATTCTTCTTTAAATGGGTAAAACCCGTAAAGGTGATACTATCACATATTTAACAAGAAACTTAAATAATTCGGCGACTTATCGAAACAACGTCGGCTCCCCAGACGACGAAAATTCAAAAAGTCGGTCCCGAAATAGATGGCGCTAGTCGCTAGCGGTTAAGAACTAATCTTTACGGCGATCATAATAAAACGTCAGCGGCCAGGTGAGTTTAAGATTAACTAGGTCAAGACAATATTTATTTAATCAAAATAAATATTATCGTGACAATACAACAGCTGACATATCAGTCCATAAAAAAGGCAATTGCAAGCCATAGACAATCACACAAATTTGATAGCAGATTACGCGTGGAATCGATTCCTTATCCACAAAAGATACAGAATCGCTCTTCAGGTTAGGATAAAAATAGTGCTAGTATAATAATGGAGGACTTCTATTTCTTCAGTGGTAAAATCATCAACTTACCGGAATAGAGTCTGGACTCCAACACTCTGTGTTTTCTCTAACATTTCCTCTTCGTGTGGCTCATACGCTGTTGCCTCGTGACTGGGCAGGGCCTCCACTCTGACTGACATTGTAGACTGCACCTTAGGGCTATAACAAATAAAAATATTATACATTATCAATACCCAAAATTTACCTAATTAGGCTCCCTGATAGCATACAAAAATAATAATACAGAGGAGATCCAGAAGCGCATAGTGAGCGCAAATCGCTGTTTTTTCCGCCTACAAAAGCAGATAAAATCCAGACTGCTGTCCAGAAACACCAAGATATTAGTGTACAAAACACTTATTAGACCAATGCTCACTTACACAAAATTTGGGAAGACTTCGGTGGCTGAGTAATTGGAGAGAATGACCTAGTCCCTGCTGAACTCAAGACCTATAGGGTGAAGGAACCTGGGAAGGTCAAGATTAAGATGGAGTGACAACGTCCTCAAAGACATATCTACCACCTTGGAGCTTCTTAACTGGAGAGAGCTGGTACAAAACCGAGATGAGTGGAGGAAGACTTTTGAGAAGGCCAAGACCCACCAGGGGTTGTAGAGCCAAGAGTGATGAGGATGACGACATTATCAATATGATATAGAACACTTTGACACCCGAAAATGAAGAAAAAAAATTCTCAGGATTCCATGGACAGTCAGAGGCACAAATGTATCCATTCTGGAAGAACCAGACATCCATAATAGGCTTTCAACAATAAACCAAAGTTTCGGACCGCAATTCGAAAAAAAAATAATGATATTTTGGCAAATTTTTATTAATTATTTTTTGACGCAAAGACAAAAAAAGGAGGGAACAATGCTTGTTCCGAC
This sequence comes from Glyphotaelius pellucidus, assembly GCA_936435175.1. NCBI lineage: Eukaryota > Metazoa > Arthropoda > Insecta > Trichoptera > Limnephilidae > Glyphotaelius > Glyphotaelius pellucidus. The sequence goes on along the minus strand of OW386563.1, from coordinate 8,679,849 downwards.
AAAATTTGTATCTGTTTTTATTTTTTTCACTATCAGTAATTTTAGTTTGAAAAACGTAAGAGCCATTTTCAAAACTTTTTATGTTTGCATGAAAAGTTTTTATATTAAAAAAATTATACGCTTATTTCGATTAATAAAACTTTTTGATCTTTCAAAAAAAGTTTTTAGTTTTCGGATACGTTCAGAAAAAAATAATTAGATCAAAGATTTAATTCATAGTAAAACTATTTTGACCCTCCCAAAGGCTTGTTTGGACTAAGTTAGTAGTTTAGTCGAGTGGCGAGTAACTCGCCACTTGATTCGCCGAAAATCGTTTGCCGCTCGTTGCAAGATGACGGCGGTTGACGGGCTGCTACAAAGCAAATACGCTAATTAAGCATATTGTAATGCTTAGAAGAGGTGGAAGAATAAATTAGTAAAATTAAAATAAATAAACTATAGACACGAAAAGAGATTAATAGCAGCATTAATAAATAATTTTAGAGTTGCATCTTCGCTCCAATGCCACGACATTTTCCACGCGTCTACAAATGAACTGTGCTAAAACGGCGGGTTTGTGCGCAGGGACGCGGGGAGGGGAGTGCTACTCGCTGAAAAATTAGAACGAAATGGATTGAATCGACTAAAGAGTTGACTAACCCACTCTACTAAAATTATGGTGTTCAGACGCGTTTAGTTACTACTACACTCTCCGCTCAACTAAAATACTCTACCAATGCGAACAGGTCATTAGTCTGAGGGGTTAAGTAAAGTCTAAAATAATAAACATCTGGAAATAATAAATATAATTTAACTATAATTTTTAACGGACAAATTATAATGTTTGGTGTTTTGTTACAACAAAATTAGACTCTGATTGATAGTATAATATTTAAAGTGAAATTGCTAAGGCGGTAACACATAGAAGAGGCTTTGAAAACAAGCATACTTTTATAGCCTTCTTTTATATAGTTGGGTGTTACTTACGCAGCGTAGTAGAGTGTTCTCTCAGGGCCCTCGATAGTGTGGGTGACCTCTTGAAGGGTCCTGCGCGCCGCACCCGTGCCCCGATAACTGTGCTCCAAGTGGGGCGGCAGCCTCGCGTTGGGGTGACACACTGCACACAGGGAAATACTGCACTGTTACTGAGTACTGACACTTCAGGGTGAATGAAGGGGAAATGAATTGGAAGTGAGGATAGATGAAGAGTAGGTGATGGAGAAGTGAAGGGTAAGAGGGTTTAAGTGATGGGGTAGTGATGGATAAGTGAAGGGTGAGTGAAGGGAAAGTGAAGGAGAAGTGATGGGTGTGTGAGAGTAGGAGGAGAGTAGGTGATGGAGAAGTGAAGGGTAAGAGAGGTTAAGTGAAGGAGTAGTTATGTGTAAGTGAAAGGGTAGGTATGTGTAAGTGAAGGGGTAGTTATGTGTAAGGGAAGGGTTAGTCAATAGTAAATGAAGGGTAAGTGAAGAGTAAGTGAAGGGTAAGTGGAGGGTAAGTGGAGGGTAACTGAAAGGTAAGTAAAGGATAGATGAAGGGTATGTGAAGGGTAAGTTAAGAGCAACTGAAGGATAAGTGAAGGGGTACGGAAGAGTAGGTGAAAGATTAGTCAAGAGTGAGTAAAGGGATGGTGAAGGGTTACTCAAGAGTAAGTGAAGGGTAAGAAAATGGATAATGAAGGGTTAGCCACGGATAATTGAAGGGGGAGTGATGGGTAAGTGAAGGGGCGTGAAGGGTAAGCAAAGGATTATTCGTGAGTAGGCGAAGGGTAAGTGATGGGTAAGTGAAGGGTACATGAATTATTATAATATAACATTTTCCTACCAGAGATCTTTGTTTTTCCGTACTTAAAATACAACATTTGGAAACATTTTCATATAAATATTATATAATTTACTTACAAATTTGAACACTGTTGTATTTTTTGACTTCACTAAACATTGTCTTGAAAACGGGGTGTATTGTCTGAAATTAAAGAAATCTTCTTTAGCCAACGGTTTAGTAAATGCTTTTTAAAAATACTCCCTCTACCTCCTGCCTTAAAACATAACCCAACTGGGGATGCCATAATCCTGCTAGCTCTGAACGGTTGGAAATATTGTACGGTATTAAAAAAATTAAATTCTCACGTATTGCGCTGTGGCCATGGCAGACTGTTGGGCTTGCCTGTCAAAGTCCTTTTCACCAGACACCATGAAAAGGGGATCTGAAAAAAAAAACATCATAAATATATTTTAAATTAGCTCCATTCAGGAGACCCTAAGGAAAACAATTTCTCTCGGTACCTGTGTCATCTTTGGGGATGCTATGTGGAGGGGCTTTTTAGAAAGAGAAAGAGCGGAAGTTCTGAGTATGAAAATGACAGGGCTGGTAGCAATCTGGGGGCAGGATGTCCAGGAGTAACGGACGCATGAATCCAACTCTTCCACTGCGGTGCAAGGTGATGTTCCAAGAGAGTCCTGCTGGAGAGATCTAAAGGTCTCCCTCAACCAGTCTCTCCCGATCCATCCTGCCACGCAGTTGGTGGGCGGATGCATACACGCCAACACTCGGACAAACCTCACACATGTACCCGGGCACTGCTGCTAAGTCACCAAACATAGCGAACCACTTGGGGTGACCTGTGGCAGGGGTCACCCAATCGTCCAATAAATGGTTCCCAGAAATTGTAAAATGCAAAATTCCACACCACATCGATGATCGGCTTGGTCTAAGGGTAAGGCTCTTGACCCGCAATCTGGAAATCGCGGGATCGAATCCCAGCATGGGCAAATAAATTTTATTTGATTAATTTGTGTTATTTCACAATTAATTCATTAAAAATAATATTAACTATATTTGCGGCACATTCCAGAATGGTAGATCCACTCAGTATCTCCCTGGTGTAAGACCACCATTCAAAATTGAAACGTTGCTTGAAATGGCTTTAGCCGTGTTTGGTGGCCAGATCTGAATAGTCAGGTACTTCCCCACCTTCCTCTTTCCCATCTTCTTCCCCTCCCCAGTACTTTCAGCACAAAAACCCCAATTGGGGATGCCATACTCTCTTTGGCTCCAGAAGGGAGCAGCTGGGACTCTTGGGTACAATTTTTACTAGAGCCAATTGCTTTCAATTAAAAAAGGAAAATACAACAACGAAATTATAAAAAAAATGTAACTGACCATATATGTAGTCGTGTTCTCTCACTTTTTTAAACTTTCCTCGCCTTCCCTCAAAAATTTGCATCATTCTAGTCGCCATTTTATAATAGTTTTGTCGGCTGATTTAAAAAAATGATTTATCTAATCGTTGATCAGCCAAGATAATATGTTTGACAGATAATATTGTTGAAAGTAAACATGCATTTTCAATTATTGATTTCGCAAAATATCTCCATGGTTACCTGCTTGTTTAATTTTATAAAATTATTTCAACCACGAATGACTTCGTAACTAATTCACATAAATAAACCACTCACTAATAACAGCTAACAGCATGTTAAATTTGCAGTGGCCAAAATAAGAACTAAAAACGCCATGTTTTTTTTCTTTTCATTTGGCTGTCATTTATTTTAAGTTGGTTTTTTACACCTTTTTTTTCAATAGCTCCACGCAGGAGTCCCAGACGAAAATAATTTCCCTCGGAGCCTATTCACTTCTTTGGGGACGCTGTATTGAGGGTCTTTTAAAAGAAAGAAAGAGGGGAAGTTCTGAGAAGGAAAAAGGCCAGTGAGTCCAAAAATGGTGGGGGTCGGTGGGTTCAAAAGTCGGTGGGGGTCAGTGGGTCCAAAAGTGACAGTAAAGGACGGGATGGGTCTAACTGGTCTAACAGATTAAAAAAGTTTTAATCTGTAGGACAACAAAATAAGGTTTGATAAATCACAAAATTGTGTATTCTTGAAATATTGGTCGTACATTCATCTTGGAAGTACAAAATGTAGATGAGTCGAAGAAATTGAAATATAAGGAGATATGCTTTGATGTCCATTCGTTCATTTAGTTGATTTTTTGAAGGCGTGCAGTAGTTTTGGTTAAAAATATCGGCGATACCAGGAAGCACAGTCCCACCCAGTAAAAACTGCCGATAGCCCATCTCCTTGTATTTCAATATCTTTGAGATGAGTAGAGTCTTCCCAAAAATTGGTGGATGACCCCTCTAGCAGGCGCGGTCCGTCCATATATACTGTGGATGCTGCGCTTCCCTTCTTTTATTGCAAAACGGAAATATTCTGACGCACTGACAGAATATGGTCGATGCTCGAGGGGTTAAAAGCATTTTTTACGAACCTTACCTTTGTATATTTTTTTATTATTTTTTATGGCATATTTTACGTTGATCGGTCAACAACGTAAAGATGTCATCTATCATCTGTTTTGTCTATGGTTATATTTTTCTACGGCATTAACTCTTACCTACTATTCCTATCTGTCATTATTTGTTTGATTCGCTTTTCGAGCTTGAGGCCAATAAATATTTGTTAAACCGCCGATGTTTTATTAGCACACTGTAATATATTACATCGAAAACTGTTTTTATCATAAAAAAGTCTTGAATTTGTATCGGACATCAATTAAACATAATGATCTCAGACGTTGGTTTCATAAAGTCCGAACCGCAGACATTCCCAGAAGAAAAGAGTTCAACATCCCGTTTTGACGCTGAATTACAGCATCCAAATATCAAACAGGAAACAGAAGAAACCTCTTCCATCAAATGTGAGCCGGAGACTTTAACGGCAAAAGAACTTGCTCGAGAAAGTGGCATACACTCTGAAAAAGATGGCTATCCTGATAATAAAAATGAATCTTTCGTTAATAAGGAAAAGCTCGACCCACGCCAAGGTAAGTTAAGCCTCAATTACATAGAGCGAGTTTACAAGCTACTATCTGGAAAATTCACTATCGCTCAGTGTCATCGTATTACTTGCTAACTAGCAGATCGTGGACAATCTACGAAAAAAGTTGAAAGGTGGTCAACTTTACTCGCTTCTCGCTAGTGTTTGCCTAAAGATTGCGGCCCACCAACAGCTGATTTTGTCTGTCAGAATCAGTTCGGGCGGCAGCCGTTAAGCTCGCTACTGGTTAGCGCTGCGAATTCAAGTTTTCTGCAAAATGTCGGCAGAGTTGCATGGCGCGAGAGTCGTTATTTTAGCTGCTACTGTCGCTACTGAGCGAGTATACAGTTTTGTGTGTCATCATGACAATTCACCCACTTCTAAACTTACCGGCTAGTAGCTTGTAACCTCGCTCTATTTAATTGAGGCTTTACGAACTCAGGGCTAGTTAAACAGCTAAAAAACGACCGACCTGACGACTGATATTTGCAATCGTCACTATAGGATGAACATCGCTATTTGTAATATTTTCACGTTTGTATTTTTTTTCTTTTTACATTAACTTCGGCTCTGAGGAAAATGATTTCCCCTAGGGCCTATGTCGTCTTTGGAGACGCTGTATGGAGTGTTTTGTGGAAAAGAAGGACTGAATCTGGGTCTTGGAGAGAGAGAAATCATAGAGGCCGGCAAATCGTTCCACAGCGTTGAGTTGAACTCAAGAACGACGAGTCGTAGAAATGTCTCAAATGACAAATGTCAACTGTGTATAATTAGACAGGCGTTTAACGTGATTACCGACTGTTCACCACTGCTGAAGGCATCACTGACGCTAGTTCCTCGAAGCATCTTCCGTTGAAATACTGGTATAATGAGAACAGATTTCAATTCAATTTATTTATTATCTCAAAAACATTACAAAATATTACATTTTAAACCGTTTTCAAAATACATTTGTAAGAGTATTACAATTATTAACACATACGAACTATACAAGAATTAATAGAGCTTGCCTTTTAAAGGCAGCTTCACTAACGCTAAATATTTATTTATTTATTTATATACGCCTATTTAGGCTTTTACATATATATACAATATTTATGAAATTATACTGATAAATAGTGCAGGAAACAACTGTTTAAGACACTTGCACAAAAATAATTATAAAGTAAAAATATTATTGAATTAGATCCACACAGTATGTAGGTACAAAATATTTAAAAAATATATTTAAAATATAAAAATCCAAAATAGCTTTTTTCTTTATGCAGACAAAATACAATTAAATAGCTTTATCAAAATATTCCCATACTTGATAAAAAAAACTTCAATAAAGTGTGCTTATATATTGAAATTGATGCACTAAATATATCAACAATATCAGATTAAATATGTCGATATCCGAATTAATTCTGTTTAACAGTAAAATTGCTCTCCCGACCGGCATGACCATTGGCAAGTTAGTCCTGCAGGCCGGAAGATAAAACAGTCTATGCTGTCGGTGGCGAAGATATCCATCGGGAACATAGAAATGAATGCTCTCCATGATAGCTGAGTTTTCAAACCATCCGCGGATCAATCTGAAGAAATGTGTAGCAATGTGTACATCCCTTCTGACCCGTAGATGGTTCATTCCGAGCATACCCAAAAGAAAGTCGCTAGGATAGAGCCACGGATAATAGCCATACTCCCTCATGTACAGAAATCTTAGAAGTTTCTTCTGAACTCTCTCTAACATGAGGGAATATTTCGCTTGGTGTGGACTCCAAATTACCGACCAACTTTCAAGTCTACTCCTTACTAAGGAATTGAATAAAATTATGAGAACCCGGGTGTCTCTAAAATTCCTTGCAGTACGCAGAACAAAGCCCAGCATTCTCAATGAAGTGCTACAAGTCATCTGAATATGAGTATGAAATGTCAGCCTACTATCAAACATGATTCCAAGATCTTTCATGGTGGAGACACGTTTTAAACTTCGGGCGTCCATCGTATACCGGTAATACCAGATATGACACGCCCTAGTGAATGACAAAACTAAACATTTAGATATATTGAATTCAATCCGATTTCTTTTACTCCAGTCAATAATTCTATCAATATCTGACTGGAGTCGTTTGCAGTCTTCTAGGTTTAGTACTTCTAAGAATAGTTTTAGGTCATCAACAAAAAGAAGAAACCTAGAGTGCAGAATTAATTCTGAAATATCGTCAATGAAAATAGAAAAAAGGAGTGGCCCTAAATTAGAACCTTGGGGTACTCCTGATCGTAAAAAAATAGAATAGACTGGAATAGTCCATGAGACACAAACTGTTTCCTGTCTGCAAGATAGCTAGCAAAAAAGATGAGTAGTCTCATGGAGAATCCTATTTCAGCCAGTTTATTGAGTAAGACGTCGTGATTAACAGTATCGAAGGCCTTTGAAAAGTCGTTATATGAACAGTCTACTTGATGGCCTTTATCTAAGGAATTTGATACGTAATCAGTAAACACCAATAAGTTGGTTTCAGTAGATCGACCTTTTCTAAATCCGCGCTGTTCTGAAATTAAGAACGGCTCCACTTGTGGCAGTGTGTATTTGTGAATAATCGACTCGAACAATTTAGCAGGTGCAGATAGTATTGCAATCGGCCTAAAATTTTCTACGGAAGTCTTTGTGCCGCTTTTATGAATCGGACAAATCTTCGAAATTTTCCAGGGATCAGGAAATACACCAGTTTCTAAGGAAAGGTTAAATAAGAAACTTAGTGGCATTTTTAAAAACTCTGCACAACCTTTAAAGAAGAATACTGGAAGAAAATCTGGACCAAGTGAATGTGTATTTTTCATTTTTCTAATGGAAGTTTATATATCTGATTGATCAATATCGATATTCTGGGCTCCCTTTATATTCAACTTGGCAGCAATATTTGTATTTAGTAATGGAGACTCATTACTATACACGGATTGGAAGTGTGTTGCAAAAGCGTTAGCAACATCTACTCCACGAACTTCCCGATCACGATGCGTCATGGTGTCTTGAATACCACCCATAGATTTCCCACCCGACGCCTGCACTCTAAAGATAGCAATCCGTTTATTAATATAGAAGATCTATCAAATGTACCGCCCGTTTCTGCACGAGTCGGGGTCCAGACCAGAGGTGGCTGCTGTTGTGTTCTTCAATCAGGCGTTGAAAACCGCCCACGAAGAAGGAGATGATGATGATGGTGTATTGTTTTGTTTTATTTACATTAATCCCACGCAGGAGGCCTTGACGAAAATAGTTTTCCTCAGGGCCTATGTCATTTTTGGGGATGCTATTGAAGGGTCTTTTTAAGGAGAGGAAGTACTGTGGTGGAAAAGGTTGGCTAGGAACCTAGAAATTAGTGTGTTCTGCTACGGTGCGAGACGATGGGTCGAGAGAGATCAGCTAGAGAGGTTAAAGGTTCTTCCTAAGCCGGCCTCTCCCGATCCAGTCCGCCGCGTCGCTGGTGGGCAGGCGCATCCGCCGCCAGATGAACTCGTACACCCCTGCTAAGTCACCAAACGTATTGAACCATTTTGAGTGACCTAAAGCAGAGGTGTTCTTTATCCAATAAATGGTTCTGGGGAGTCGATACCCACAGCCACCTCTCAAATTTTTGATTTTTTTCTCTCCGTAACTTTTATTTAAAGTTGTTGTATTGCTAATATGGATTACATTTCATTGCACAATTTCATGGCAACATTATGTAGCCCAGAATAATATGTACTATTATAATTATATAAACTTTTTTTCAGAAATCGAATTTGATTATGTAAAGGCTCTAAAGTACCAATAAATAAATATCAATGATGCCCCTGATTTTGTATGTTTTTGTTTCAGAATTCGTCTCACCAAAGAAGACAGACTGTTCAATCTCACAATCAACTTTAATAATTGAAACGAAGCAACCTTCACACAAAACAATAGTTCCAAAGAACTTCTTCTGCACTCTGTGTTCGTACAGGTGCTGTAGGAACAACTCTTTACTTCTTCATATAAAGACCCACGATGCAGAGAAAACATTCTCGTGTTCAGAATGCACTTATAAGAGCAATCAAAAATGGCGTTTGGTTTCTCATATTAAAACACATTCGGGATATAAACCATTCTCGTGCTCAGAGTGTCCTTACAAGACCAATCAAACATGGCGTTTGACTGCTCATATTAAAACACACGCTGGTGAGAAGAGATTTTCATGCTCCGAGTGCACCTATAAGAGTAATCACAAATGGCAATTGACTTCTCACTTTAGAAGTCACACTGGAGAGAAACCATTTTCATGCTCGGAATGCTCTTACATTTGCGGTCGGAGAGGAACCTTGAATCGTCATATTAGAGCCCACGGTGGGGATAAATCTCTCTCGTGCTCCGTCTGTACCTTCACTTGTACCGATAAAAAGAGTTTGCTTACTCACAGAAGAAGTCACACTTATGTTAAACCATTCTCGTGTTCGGAATGCTCTTACAGAAGCAATAATAAAGGGGCTCTGGCTTCTCACATTAAAACACACGGATAGAAATAATTCTGTGCTCAGAGTGCATTTATAAGAGCGCTTGGAAAAGTACTTTGGTTATTCATATGAGGATCCACTCTGGAGCAAAACCATGAGTAAAATCGTGCTCGAGACGTACTTATGTGTATGCTCAGAATACCGCGTTTACACATCATATTAAAACCCACCATACCGAGCCACCATAGTCCTGCTTAGAATTCGCCCAATCCTGTCTGTAATAGAAAAAAACCCTATTATATTATATTATTATAATTATAAAGTGTTTATTTATTTATTTATTGTATCATTACATTGCAGGTAAAAATGTTTACAAAACAATTTGCAACCTCACTAGGACAAGCCTGTGTTGAGGTAACAAATAAATAAATAAAATAAATAAATGTTTATAAATATGTGAATCCATTTGCATCCAAAAGTTATTTTGATGGTTCACAACTGTACCGTATTTTTGCACCCTCTTTTAAACATTCGCTCTGTTTATAATCAGGTGCCTCTTCAACCTTTACTGTATCTAATCGAGAAAAATAAAAACACTTTTGCTTTGTACATTTTTTTATTGTAATGTTTTTTTTATATAATAAATACAATCGAGAGAGGCCTAACAAAATGGTGACGCTGGCCCGTAGATACTTTAATAGTACACAACTGCTAACCACGTACGAATCGCAAGTAAGCCCCACTATTGAATTTGGCAGTCATCTCTGGTATGGAGCCCCAATATACCTGGAAAAAAATCCTTGTCTCTGCAGAAAAGGGCGGTTCGTTTGATGGATTCCCCTATTAAGATTGTTAAGCAAGTGGGTTGCAAACTTTAGAGCACAGGAATCAGGTACGTACGCTGTCCTTGCTCTATCGATATTACAATGGAAGATGCTCCGAGGAACTAGCAATAGCGTCACCGTTCCCTCCGGCACCGGTGCATAGTCGGGAAACATGCCAAACGCACGAACAACACATGAACACGGTTGACATGAGAACGGGTCGCTTCTACGACTCATTTTTAAGTTCAACAACACGGCTGTGGAATAATTTTACGGCCTCTCTGTTTCCCCCTCCTACAGCAGGTTTACTCTTTCCTCTCCTCAATAACCCTCCACACAGCATTTCCAAAGATGGCATAGGTCTGGCTCAGGGCCTCCTGTGTGGAGTTAATGTTAAAAACTAAGCTCGGTGTTTAGGTGCACTAGAATTTCCAGCATGGAAAATTTCCAAACTTCGCATAATTTCAAAAGATTTTTAAAATGTCTAAACATTTCCCGACAAATTATCCGATTTTCTAAGAAGAATTTTTTTCAGAAAAATAAAATTTTCGAGGATCAAAAATTTTCGATACTGACGATATTTCTGTCACGGTTTTTGTCCCGGTAACCTTCTAGCCACTGGATCGCCCGATATTATTTTTCCGAGAAATCGGCTCTTTTCGGAATCAGTTCTTTAGCACCGTTATGATTTGAAACTCGATGAAACAAAAAAGAAACGGCTTCAGTAAAATTAATATTGTAATCCACGACGAAAAATGTGATCACGTACTCTGTAAACGTCATAATCCTATTTGTACCGTAATTAAATATTGATCAAAACCTGAAGTGGAATAGTCACATTTCAGAGCTAGTGAAGAGAACAAGGATATGTATATATTTATATATATTTGTTAGGATAAGAAATATTTTAAATGTAAAAATAATCAAAAATGTGTACTGCGCCCTTGTTAATTCTTGTCTACGGAATTATAGGTTGGAGAGGATCTTACAAAAACAATCTAAACTCAGTAAACGTTTCGCAAAGAATCATAATTAAAGTTATATTACAAAAAAATCTACCTCTTCAACAGAATCACTTTTTAAATTGTTTCCAGTCTCAAATGTCGATGACATATTCAAGCAAGCATCCATAAAAATGTGTAAAGAAAGAAATAACAAAGAATATCAAGAATTTTACAAACTAATGAACAATGGAAACCAATTTATTTCACCTAATTTAAAAAAAATTCAAATTCAACTTTATATTATCAAAACCGTAAAAAACTATAATAACTTCCCTTCTGAATTGCGCTGTATCATCAACCAATCAGAACAAATAAATAAAATTAAACAATTTGAAAAAAAAACTAACAGTAAAAAGTAAATATTTTATACAAAAACATATTACCTATAACATACAACCTAAATAAGAATCGTGACTCCCTTATCAGGCGCAAGAACTCCTCTTCTCTGATAAGGCATACATGACCAATGATGACCTGTAACATAATACTTTGTAAAATTTATTTGTATAAATGGGACTTATATTATTTATACTACAATAAAAATATATATAGTTTTGACACTCATTCTCAGAATTTGTGTTTTCAATATTTTTATTGAAATTCAAAGTGATTGCTGGTCAGCTAAATATTAATAAATTTTTAATGAAATAATTAAAAACACTTTGTTTTTACCACAATAAACTTTATTTAAAAGTCAACATGTTTCAAGAACGATGTTCTCTTCATCAGGACATAAAATGTACTAAAACTAAATGATCGAACATAGAACGGCGTGGGTAGAAATGGAAGTAGTGGGGGAGGAGAGAGGTGGAAAGAGGAGGTGCTTAGAAGATCAACAAGGGGGAGGGGGGGAGGGGCGGTGGAAAGGGGGTGCTTAGAAGAACAAAGACAAAATTACAATTATTTACATTTTGACGAGCTTTAGCAAAGCACGCTACGCCATTCCAACTTTCAACACGAAGAAAAGACCGTCCTTTTAAATGTGTTCGTCTGTGGCGCCTTTTACATCAACGCTGGCTTTCCAATATTGTCTATGGAAAAATCAATATGGCTGACAAAAGCTTTCGCTTCGAGACGGCGACTCGTTCAATGACGTTATTTTCCAATAACTTTGTTTAAAATATATAAAACTTTCAATAACCGTTCATATTTCGGTTGAATAATAATATTTAAATCTTTTCCGCAGCTACTTTACATTGTATTTGCTATTTTAGTGCCCATTTTCAACTTTTACAAACTGAATTTGACACTGGCGTTTCTGCTGCACCTACGTAAGAAAATATTTATATTTAATTAATTATATCTAATAATTCTTGTCAAATTCATCCATAATTACTAAACACGGTATATTCACACAAATTATTTTAAAATACTTCGTAGCAGTCTAATTACAATGAGAGAACTATTTCGGTCACTGAAGATAGAAAATAATGCAGTTTACACCACTCGAGCGACGGCCCAATTTAAAACTTTTTCCTTGGATTGCTCAAGATTTTTAGGTGATCATTTTGAAAATTTTCCGCCCACATTAAAGAAATCGTACCTCCGAATTTTAATACGGAGACACTTAAACCAAATAAATAGTCAATGGATTTAAAAAATAGGTTAATATTTACCTAATAGGGACACGCTTAAAATGCACTTTTTATTTCAAAAACAATTAACACAAGGTAGATAATAATGGGAAGTAAATATTTCAGTTTCCGGAATTGAAAAATAATGAGTTTTAATAGTTATTTCGTTAAAATTAAAAACGATTTTTCGCTTGGCGGCCATTGTCATTGATGTCAAAGTTTTAAGGTTAGTTTTTTTTTCTTCTCCTATTTAATCCAAAATATAAACACATGACCCTAAAATAGGTTCTTAAGTTCTTAATTTGAGTTTAATTAAAAAAGGGAAAAAATAGCCTAAAAAACTAATCAAATATTATTATGTCAAAACATGGCGTGAAGAAAAGACGTTAAATTGTCTGTTTTTTAATGAAATATCTATTAAAATGTATTATTTTCCAATTCCGGAAACTAAAACACTTAATTCTAATTATTATCTAACTGATATTAATTGTTTTTAAATAAAAAAAATCATATTAAGCGTGTCCCTATTAGGTAAATATTTACCAAAAAATATTTATTAAAAAACATAAACATTATAAACGGAAATATAAAAATCATAAACATTTTAATCGGAAATATTCTTCAGAAGGTTTTCTAGCTATAAATTCTTGTAGGAAGTTGAATTTTGCGTCCACGTTAAATATTTTCTATGAAGTTTCTTTTTAATAGTCTAATTCATGAACCCATATCCAATATATATAACAAAACTGAATGTAGATAAGTTAACCAGTGTTTTGATGTTTCTTTTAAAAAAAACTTTTGACACAAATTTTGGATGCCAATATTTCAATTAATTTTTTGCCATTTTTCACTGAAATGGAATTTTTAACGTACTCACCAAAAATAATTGCAATACGTCAGACAAATACATTCATTATATTTAAGCCACAATACTAATTATTTCGATTATTGCTTTATTTATTGAAAATAATCCATTTTCAAACACAGTCGACTCGGCAAATCTATTATGCAGTAACTTAAGAACGCGACCACGAAAATTTTTGCAATGCAAATATTCGCTCTATTTTTAAGTCTCACGATAACTTAACACATTGAATACATTGATAATTCGCCCTTAAGATGATTTTTCATGAAAATGGCGCTTTATAAATAAGCCAAATATTATTAATTCAAACATTTTTACACTGGTATACAAATACGTTAGAAAAATCCACTAAAACATGATGAAAAATAACATTTTATACGCGAGCATTTTGACAGCGAACGTTTGAGAACTTTTATTTGATTGACTTTTTTTTTTAAATGAAGATTCCTGTAAAAAAAATAAAGAACAATGACACCTATTGATTATTAGCAGAAATTGGCTATTCAGCTTTCATAAAACGTCAAGTGTAGACAGCGGGAATATTTGGAAAAATTTCAAAAAAATTCTTAAAGAATCCAGGTTAAATTTTCCAAATTTGGCGGCATTTCCGTGGTTTTGGAAATAGCGCCATGTTAAGGCAAAAAGCGCTCGAGTGGTTAATAGTTATTTCGTTAAAATTTAAATTAATTTTTCATTTTGGCATTTATTTTTAATGCGACAGTTTTTGTTACTTTTTTTAGTATAAAGAGCACTGTTGTGATTTAAACTCGATAAAACGAAAATCGACACTAAAAAGAGAAAAACACACATATCTGTAGGATTTAGCCTGCGAAAGTATGAAATAGAATAATCGGTCTCCTCTTTGTTGGTGCTTTGTGGCATATCAGTCTGTTAAGTCACCAAACGTAGCGAACCCCTTGGGGTGGCTTATGACAGAGGTGCTAGTCACCCAATAAAAAAAATACACAAACGCAAAGGAAAAATCATTTCAAACCACGTATAAAGAAAAGTAATATTTTAAAAAAAGTGGAAAAGGGAAACTTATTTAAAAGTAGCTGATCAGCGTTCAGCTACTTTTCTAAAAAATGTTTTTCAATGTTAAAAATAATGCAAAGCTTTTGTTCTTTCAATTTTCTTAATAAAATGTATTTTTCTGATAAACTGATTATTTTAGATTTTTTTTAAATTTCTTGCGCCCAAAATAATTGACTATCAACTTTAAAAAATAAGCTGCTCAAAATACGTGTAAAGTGACTCTGATCAATACATCCCCATCCTTCATTTGTATTAATTTAATAAAGTATATATAATATTACAAAAATACAAATTTCAATTGTATGGATTTGTGCCAGATCGAAGCTTATTAATCCGAATATTACTTCGCTTCAGCAATGTCAATGGAGGAGTCTAACCAAGAAATGGTTCCCATTAAAGTGGAACCAGATACCCAAGAAGTCGATGTACTTTTGGACACGAATGTAGATAGAGATCGATCGGACATCAAGAACGGGTGTTCCGAGCTCACTGAAAGTGTAGTCCAACCGGCAGGTGAGTAAATATTGAATTTATTTAAAAAGATAAACCGATAACCTATAGATAAACATGTTTTGTGTGTACATTATTATTTTAATCATAGACATAATCGGCCTTAATTATTAAAAAAATGCTCCCCAACCGTTAAACAGTATTTTTGTTGAATAAAGACTACATTTTCTTATTATGAAAAATGTCTTTAACTTGCTGCGGTAGTTCTGTCAACATTGCTTTTTCATTCATATTGGCACCGCCTGGACAATAATGTAGGTGACACACACAGCTAATATAATCGCGAGCAGTGTTGAATGCAAGCATTGCATTGAAAGCAGTGCAATGTTGAACCGCGAGCGCTTATGTGTTGTGCCGTCACACTACACTAATACGCTATCAAATATTCTTCCTAGGAGAGGGGGTCAGGTGAATTAGGGATCTGCCACGAAATGCCTTTTGTACTGAACCTGTCAATTTGACAGCTTTCATCTGCCCCATAAATATACCAATCCCGTTTAGGCAGCTCCTTAATTAAAATGACCCCCTCTCCGGTTTTCCGCAGAGAGGGGGTCGCATAACTTTTCGTATTTCGCTTCAGGTGCTGTTACGACGTAAAACTGTATTGTCTACGATTGATCTGCGCATAAACCACTTAGGTGTGACAGGTCTGATGGGATTGTATGGAGAGCGTTATTTGAAGTACAATGATCTTTATAGCTATGTGTGGCACCGCTTAAAAGCTGGTTCACACACAGCTATCAAATATAAAATATCATAGCACGCCAAATAACGCTCTCCATACAATACCTTCAGACCGTTCACACCTAAGCGTTTTTAAGCGCAGATCAATCATAGACAATACACATCTTAGACGTAACCGCTCCAGAGGCGATATGTCCAGAAGATAAGGCCCCCCCTCTCCGAATAAAACAGAAGAGGGGGTCATTGTAATTACGGAGCTGCCTAGACCTCGTGGATGACAGATGTCAAGTTGACAGATTTCAGAACAAAAAATGTGCATTCCGTTGCCGGTCCCTAATTCAACTGACCCCCTCTCCTGCCACAGGAAGAAATATTTGATAGCCTCGTGTGAAAGCACAAAAGATAAGCGCTCGCGATTCAACAGATATCTGCTCGCAGATTTATAGTTCTGTGTAACCAGCTTTTTTTAATGCGCATACGTCGTGATATATGATTCTCGTCGTGGTAAATGATTTTCCCGGCAAAATACAATTTGCCTGCAAAGTTTCTGTTTGGGATAGTTGTTCAATTCAGTTCATGGTTTCTAATCTAACGAATAATTCACTCTTGTATCCATGTAATTCAACATGTTTATTATTATTTGTTATATTTTAGTCAGTTTTAACCCATTAATGTTTGATTAAGTTGTGAATTTAGTTTTGTTATCGGAGAAAGCTTGGTTGTTTCTGAGGTTTTACCTGCCTATTTTTTCCCCAGTTTAATAATATTTTGAGGTAATTTTAGATTCTAGTTTAATAACGATTGATAATAATTGTTAGAACTTTGGATTTTTATGTACTTGTTTGCGAGAACAACTAACCAAGACAGAAGACCAAAAATCAGGACCGTTCTGATAAAACCAGTATGAATGGAACCTTAGATTAACAACACAACTCAATTTATTATACATCCAGTAATTGGCGTCTTTAATACGTATATTTATTTTTTAAATATTAAAGGAAAAATATAACATGACATTGAAGAAGTTATCATATTACTTTTCTATTAAATTTGATATATAAGATTTTGATTTTGTTTTGTTTTTCTCCTTAGAACTCGCCCAGAAAAAGAAGAAACCCAAGAAACACCGCAAATACGTCCCAAGCCTCGTGAAAAAACCGAAATTAGTCCCGTGTCCCGAGTGCAGTCTCTTCTGCACTTACAAGTCCCAATTGCGAATACACATGCTGACCCATACTGGAGAAAAGCCATTCTCGTGCTCCAAGTGTAGCTTCACGACTTCCTTGAGGACCACACTTAAAAATCACATGCTGACGCACACCGGAATAAAACCATTCGCATGTACGGAATGCTATTTCACTTGCTCCAATAAATCCAACATGAAGGTTCACATGCTTACTCACAGTGGAGAAAAACCATTCGCATGTACCAAGTGTAAGTACACTGCGTCTCAAAAGGCCACATTAAAAGAACACTTGTTGACGCATTCCGGGGAAAAACCATTTTCGTGTTCCAAGTGTGGTTATCTTTGTTCGAGAAAAAACAATTTGAAGATCCACATGCGAAAGCATTCGGGAGAAAAACCGTTCGCATGTTCTAAGTGCGAATACTCCGCGTCGCAAACGTCCACGTTGAAAACCCATATGCTGACGCACGACAACGTGAATCCGTTCTCATGCGCAGAGTGTGATTACACTTGCCCGGTGAAATCGAGGTTAAAGTATCACATGTTTACGCACAGTGCTGAAAAACCGTTCGCGTGTCCCGAGTGCAGTTATGTCTGTTCGCAAAAGGCGTATTTAAAGAGCCACATGCGGACGCATACCGGAGAAAAACGTTATCCGTGTAATGTGTGCACGTGCGCGTTTTCTCGCAAGTCGCACTTAGAGCGACATGTTCTGAAGCATTCGGAAGTGACGGCGGTGTCTAAAGTCAAATTGGAAGAACCGCACCCAGTCGCACTGTGAAGAAAAAGCATTCGTATGTTGCGATTGCAACTCGTTACTAATTAACAATCCCGCCATTTATTCGCAGAGGCAGATGGAGAGGATTTCATGACGGTATAGAACAGTAACAAAACGGTACTTATAAGAATAGTGGAATATTAAGCTAGCCTAACCTGAATTATGTCATTATAGACACCTATTGTTATGTTCTATCTGGTCATTGTTCTGTTTTATCCCGTTACCGGCAGAGAGGATAAACCGCCACACAGTTTTTTCTTGGCACACACTCCTCGCTTCATACTCTTCTGTTATTCAAACCCTTGACACGACCCGATTCGAGTATTCGATTCCCATGATTGTGTCAAGTTGGCTTCCTCAGGCGTTCCATTCTGGTTCTTCATGATTGTGTCAAGTTGACTTCTTTCAGGACTTCTTCCAGTATTTATTTCTGTGTCGTTTCTTACACTATTTTCTTTGTGCATCCATTATACGGTGCCCAAATCATCTAAGGGTCTATTTCTTAATCTTATACACTAAGAAATAAGGAACCATCAGTAAGGTTTCACTCTTGAGGGTCGATTCCACCCACTTAGTCATAATTCTTAGATTTTTATATTTTTAATCGGTATTTTTTATTTATTTATTTAGTTTTTAAGATTATTTGAATTACTATATTAATTTGAATGTGTTCTTATATAACTGTATTATGCTTAACCTATTTTGTAGGTCGCTCAAAGAGAGTTGAGGCGAACATCACATAATTATGATTCTATGTATTTGTGTCTATGCATACACTTCCGACAGCGATATCCTTGAGAAGCACCGGCGTAAGAAACGAATAACAAGTGTTCATTTTTAATGAATTTGGATTTATTATGAAGTTTTTCATTTTCAAAATTGGAACTGAATATGACAAGAATTCAGATAAGCGGCGAAGAAATGTTTTTTACCAGACAATTATTTTATTTCTTTATTTAAAATTTATCTTGTTTAATTTCTTCGGATTAATCTTGACAAGTAAAGCCAGATTTCACGCTTTCAAGGGTCTGTCTACTGCCCAGTTTTTCATTTTCAAGAAAGCGTTATTTACGTACGAGATTTACTAACATAGTATCCCGTGATTTACATATTTCAAAAGTAAAAGCGTAAACCCATTAAAAATCACGGGATACTCTGAATTTCCGATTCTTGACAAATCGGTTCCAATTTTTGAAGTAATAAATTGTTCTATAGGTAGGTAGGCACTTAAACGCTTATCTGAATTCTTCACACAATTGATTCCAACTTTCAAAATTACTCTTAAATTCAAAGCAAAATTTGTGAACCGGATTTTATACATGACTAAATAACGCACGCACAGACCATCGAAATTAGTATGTGTCATTTTTTTAATTAGACGACGCCATACATTTAGGAAGAAATCGCAAGTGCGCCCCACAGGCAGCCACTTCTGGTATGGAGCCCCAAAATGCCTGAAAAAGACCCTTGACTCCGTGCAGAAAAGGGGTCGTTTGATTAGATTCCCTTATCTTAACAAGCGGATTCTTCGAGTATCTTTAGTGCGCATGCGTCAGATAGGTATGCTGTCCTTGTGTTCTAGAGAAAATGCTCCGAATAACTTTTAGTGCGCATGCGTCAGGTAGCTTTGCTGTCCTTGTGTTCTAGGGAAAATGCTCCGAAGAACTAGCGTCATTGATCTCTCTAGCACCGGTGCGCGGTCGGGAAACACGCCAAACGCGTACCCTATATGCACACGGTTGACATTTGTCACATGGAAACAGGTCGCTTATACGACTCGTTCTTGAGTTCAACAGAACGATTTGCCGGCCTCGGTCCTTCCTTCTTCCTACAACATTGGTTTCTCCAAGACTCGTGTTTACTCCTTCCTCTCCTTAACAGGCCTTCCACACAACATTTCCAAAGATGACGTAGGTCCTGAGGGAAATATTTTCTTCAGGGCCATCTGTGTGAAATTAATGTAAAAAAATGGCAACTACAAACTACACCAGCGCCTCTAGCGGCTCGCGTTGTCGCATATTTTTGCCGCAGCTGTGCACCTAACTCCTTTCGGCTCAACTCTCGCTGCGACGCCTATTATACCTATTATAATACTCAGCATGCATTTTTTAATTTATACAATTTTCTGGGTTATGTGTAATCGGTAGGGCAATATTACAAATCATTAATAAACAAATATTATTAAATAAACGCTTTGTACGTAATATTCTGTTGTTTTTTTTATAACGGACAACTTTGACGGCCTCCGTGGTCCGACTTGCAATCCGAAGGTCGCCGGTTCGGCGTGTGCAAATAAATTTTGTTTGATAAATTTGTATTATTTCATTAATTGAGTCCTCTAATTTCAAAACCCGCTATATCCGATTTTTCGACGAAACGATCTGAGTATGACATCTTGTTCACATTTTTGCGAAGACAAAATTTGTTTAAAAAATAATTGAGTTTTAAAACCTCCCTTATCACGACAAAAACCCATGCTAAAACTGCGACTGGAAACGAAAACCGCTATATCATTCAAGAAGTTACTATCGAATTCAACCAATCACAAGCAGTTATTTTGCCAAGGTGGCGGGTTAAGAAACTCGCGCGTTAGGTCAGTTGAGTTTCAAAAGCCTCTATATTGTGAGAAATTGCTTTAATTATACTAGACACACATAAACAACATTTTTTAAAATTATATTAGTCCAATTTATTATTAAAAAAATGGAAATGCAATTACTTATTTCCCCTAGAGATGTGACAGTTTTTTGTGGTTTTCTCCAAATCAATGAAAGTTGATATAGCGGATTCTTATAGAAATTAAACGACTGCGACGTTAGATATTGTAACATTTGCAGGTGGATTAATACCTCAGATTATTTCTGCAATAGAGTTATGAGACTCGGGTCAGGATAATGGGGAATTTGGGTTCTCTTTAGTACGGCTTACATTCACACGTAAAATAAAAGAGTAATGTCTACTTGACAACAAGTATATTTAAATAATAGGACTTCGTAATCGTAATAATGACATGGTTCAGAGTACCAAAATATAGCTAGAATCAGACAAATTAACTTAAAATAAAATCATACCTGATAGACCATGGGATATATTTTAAATTATATTTAACAACCCACAAACACTTTGATTGTGGCCAAATCACGCGCCGAAATGCAGCAAGACGCAAACACGAGAGAACACCAGTTCGGGAACTGGGAATACTCCAGGGAATATTCCAGGGAATCAGCTTCCCTCACGTTGCCGCAGCAGGTTTCAAACTCCTCCAGGTTCCAGGCCGTGCGTATTAGGGTTCGCCGGGAATTCGCCAACCTCGAGTATAAAAGCTCATCAATGGATTCCCGCCGGGAATCCGCTGATCTCAAATACCGGTGTCTTGGGCCGGCCAAGGCCATTTAATTGCCCTCACGCAAAATTCCGTCGCAATACGAAGCTCGATTATATGGATTTCTACCAACAAGCTCCTGGACACGCTATGTGGAGAAAATGAACCGGCTACCGATAACGCCCGAATATGTACAAGGGCTCGTGTTTAAAAGATCATAAACTTAAAGATCTGGCACTCGGTATCCACTCCCATAGTATAAAGAAGGGATTATCCAATGTTAAAACCAGTAAACTATGATATTAATTGACTAGTCAAATCACCGTCGGCTCCCCGGTTCAGCGATAGTTCGAAAAGTCTCTTTGACCGGAAACGCTCTCGCAATATTGCTAATCGATCAAAACAAAAAAAGGTGATTGATTGCATTTCCGGCCAGGAGGCATCAAAAATAATAAATCGGCTAATAACTAAAAGAAGTAAGAAGTTTTTTAGGTCATTGATTGCCCATCACTAAAAAAAATAAAGTAGTTTGTCTATGGAATTTAGTTGACAGTTTTTCTATGGTCATTTCAAATTTGAAACGGTCATTCTAAACGAAATTATTGTTTAAAGTTTTGCAAAGCAGTACCGCCTGCTGAAACAAAGTAAACTTTCTTTTAAATCGGCATAAATCACATTGATTTCATAGATTACTCGAAGCGGCAATAACTGATATCTAAGATGGCCGAATCATCAACTAGTGACAAGTCAAAGGTGAACAGCAAACCTGTGCATACTTACGATTGTTCTCATTGTCATTACTCGGCCTTCAATCCCGAGAGTCTTGCGAAACATGTTTTGTGCCACGTAGAAGTGAAAACTACTTCCAAACCTATTTACATCTGTGCCTTGTGTCCCTACTCATGCAAAACTCCTGACACTTTGAAAAAGCACGAATACACCCATAACGCTGCTGACCCGAACTCAAAGAAAATACCGAAATTCTCCTGTGAGCTTTGTCCCTCCTTCTCCAGCGACAGCTCTGAAGCTTTTAGGGTAAATTTTCGATCGCACTGGCCACGCTTATTACGAACATTTTTTAGAAAAAACCTTTAGATTCGCCTTAATTACTATAAAAGGAAACTTTTTGCATTCGGGGCGGCGGAAAATGATGCACTTTAAATTTCAATTGTGTAAAACTAAAATTCACTTCGCGAACTCGTACGGCGTCAAACCGAGGCCATTTACGATTCCGTTATGTTGGTAGCCCTGATACATTACGAAGAGCTAGTTACCAGCCGTAGCCAACTTCATGGGACACATAAAATGGCGCGAATTATGAAAACACGAATTAATAATATAATGTAAACGTACCTCTAATCAGAATCACTTAAGAGTCTAGCTAAGGCACTGGAATCATGTTGGATTTATCGTCATTATAATTGGAGGTGTTGGTTTTCGTCGTCATTATAATTAAGGAATAGAAAAAAAAAAAACAAAAAATAAAACAAACAAAAATAATAAAATATTTGATTATGGCGAGGTTTTTCTGCACCTGTACAGCGGCTACGAAAAACTACATATATTCGCACACACGTCACATTTTCTCTCTCGGAGAAACACTCCGTGACTTCTTAGCCATTCCAAGAGGATCTCCTGGTTTCTTACGATTTCCACAAAGCCCACAACTCCTATGGAACAGGATTGGCACGCCATTTTTTTTTCGAAAGGGTCTGTTCGGCGGAACAAATACTCGGAACTAATTAATAACGTTGATTGGAACCGGAAACAAAACAAAAAACCGGAAAGAAGAAATAAAAGGATAAAGACAATAAAATTAAATTACTGAAATTAAATTGATATAATTGAATTAAAAAAATTCCTCTGAAACGTATTGTGTTTTAAATACAGAATAGGTTTTTAGGCAAAATTTTTAACATTAAAAAAAATTTTACATTGAAAAAGTTTTTTTTACATAGAAAATTTTATTTTTAAGTAAAAAAAAAAAAAACGCGCGCGCGTTTTTTTTTTTTTTACTTAAAAATAAAATTTTCTATGTAAAAAAAACTTTTTCAATGTAAAAAAACTTGCCTAAAGTAGTGCTTACCTAATACGCATACATTGCGTGGTAGTAACGTAACTTCTCGCTAATATTTATTTTGTAGTAATTATAAATATATACGAATAGAGGTTTGTTATCATAACATTATATAATTTTGTGTGTTTTCATAATTCGCGCCATTTTATGTGTCCCATGAAGTCGGCTACGGCTGGTATCTAGCTCTTCGTAATGTATCAGGGCTACTAACATAACGGAATCGTAAATGGCCTCGGTTTGACGCCGTACGAGTTCGCGAAGTGAATTTTAGTTTTACACAATTGAAATTTAAAGTGCATCATTTTCCGCCGCCCCGAATGCAAAAAGTTTCCTTTTATAGTAATTAAGGCGAATCTAAAGGTTTTTTCTAAAAAATGTTCTTAATAAGCGTGGCCAGTGCGATCGAAAATTTACCGCTTTTAGCAAGCATAATGAGGTTCATAGTCATGTTGGTTCGTCAAAAACTTACGTCTGTGAAAGCTGCTCGTTTACTTGTAGAAGTTATGGAAGTTTGCAGACGCACGTGCGCACGTGCGTGGACTGCATTATCAACGAGATGTCTGTGATGTCCTATTTGGATACGCACGCAGCGACTAGAGAGATATATCCCAACCGGCTACAGTGCTTCTACTGCAAGAAATGGTTCCATGAAAACGACGTGGATTATCACCACGCCGTTGGCTGTTCGAGACTTGCTGACTTTGTGAATGAACAGTAATTTTTTACAATATGCAGGCATTTTACCACCTCTGTAAACTACCGTTGAATAACTACTCGTCGAGTAGTTTCAATCGTTGAATTAACGTGCTGGTAAAAACAGAAGTTAACGGGTAAAGTAAGCTGTGAATTTTTAATGATTAATATGTTGATATTTCACCACCTCTTAGTAAACTTTTGAGTAATAACTCACCGAGTAACTTTAATTTTAAGATAATATTATATTATTGCAGACCTGTGACCCGCAGGATAGACTGAATTCAGACCGATATGCCAGACTTTTGAATTGTTCGACAGCTCGGCTGTGGAACGATTTGCCTGCTTCTGTGTTTCCTCCTTCCTACAACATGGGTCTCTTCAAGATCCTGGTTCACTCCTTCCTTTCCATCACATCCTTGCTGTCAATCACAGATCAATGTATGCTATTAATACTGAATAAGTAATTTACAATTTACAATTTGGAAGGCGGGAATGGGTACCGCCGCCCCGTGAACCATTTATCGGATAACCAACAGCTCTGCCATAGGTCACGCCAAGTAGTTCGCTACGTTTGGTGACTAGATTCATATCCACCCCTCTTACCTTTTTCCTTCCCAGAACTCCCCTCCTTCCTTTCCTTAAAAAATACCCTCCACACAGCCTCCCCAATGTGGGCCCTAAGTAAAACTATTTTCCTCAGGGCCTCCTGTGTGGAGTTAATGGGGGAAAAAAGAAACCCGCCCACATTGAATTTCTATATTCTATGCATACACGCATGTTTGGCATCTTCATTTGGAGTATATTTTAAGGTGCAAGAGAGTGTTGAGGAAAAAGAGATGGGGAAGAGTTGAGAAACTTCAAAATACTCGGATATGGTCGCTACGTGTGGCTAAAACCATTGCAAAATTTTTGATTCTAAAAGGCAATCAGTCACCATGGCGATATCACTTTGGTAAATTCACAATACAAACGTTTTTATTTGCACTTTTAAACTTGATACATATTTTTTTACATTTAATTTACACTTCTAATACTTGATACATAATTTTTAACATTTTAATTTTTTTTAATCTTTATTTTTTCCCATTATATCTATAAACATTTCAAAATTAATTTTTACATAATTTCAAATCTAGAAACAAATAATGTAAAAGTTAGCAATAAGTAAATCCATATAAGATAAAAGTAGGTAATGGGAACCCACTAAGGCACTGCCTGTGCTTGGGTAATATAAACAACAATGCTACCTATAGTACATCAGTAAGTACAATTAAAAACCTAAGTTTTTATTTTAATTTTATTTTAAATGTACATTTACAGTTCAAAACCAATTACAAACATACATTTTATTATAAAGTAATAATGGCGTTTTGAAATTTTTTAATATTTAGTTGAAAAATATCGATTTCAGGGGACAGGGAAATAAGTAATAGAATCATTTTTCCGAGCGGCATTACTAATGGTAAGTTAGTTCTGCATCTCGGAACAACAAAAGTTCTGTGTCTGCACGCTCTTGTGAAGTTGTCGGGGACATAAAACTCAAATTTTTGTATTATATCGGGAATACAAATATTACCGTTTAAAAGTTTATATGCTGTTGTCAGCAAAGCAGTTTTCCTTCTATCGGCGAGGCTATTAATACCCAGCATGCCGGACAAAAAGGCTGATGGATATAGCCAGGGATAATATCCGAAGTCTCTAAGATATAAATATCTCAGAAACTTCTTTTGTACTCTCTATCATTTGAGAGTAAGTGAAATCCAGTTTTAAAGGGATGATTTATAAATATAGGCATCTGTGAAAAATATTCTAGTAAAAAAGAGAAACTAAGATTCTGTTGATTTTTTGTTATGGTTTCTAGAAAGTAAACAATGTTAGTCTTGAATTGTAATGAAAAGTGATGCATTAAGGTTTGCATAGAATTTATAGCAAAAGTGTTTTAACATCTGCATCATAAAGCCATTTTAATTTTAATTATTTTATGTAGAGTGATATTTTATCTGTCGTTTGAATGTCGTCTATTTTTGGTTTAAGATTAAATGTTCGAAGACCAATAAAACTGCTTTACACTTCTAATTCTTGATACATAATTTTTTACATTTTAATTTACACTTTTAATGATTCGACGTCCTCCGTGGGCGAGGAGTAAGTCTTTACTAGCAATTCGAAGGTCATGGTGTGTGCAAATTAATCTTGTTTAAAGAATTTGTGTTATTTCAATTAATTAAAAATAATAACAAAGTATATTTGCGGCACGTTCCAGGTTGGAAGATACTCTCAGTATGAGAAATGAAATGGCTTTAGCTATGCTTAGCGACTTAGATATGAATATCCAGATACTTCCCCATCTTTCCCATCTTCTTCTTCACCCCACTACATTCAGCCTCACAACGTACCCCAATTGGGTTGTCGTAGTCTCACCAGCTCCAGGTGGTCGGTAGCAATTGAGAGTATTCACAATAAAAAATATAAATAAAATTCAGTCTACTTTCATCCTGCCTCACTGCCATAAATCAGGATTGGTATCAGTGCTCCATTATGGACTGCTAAAGTCGACTCTTTTGACAATGTTTTATTATAAAATTATCAATTTACTTGCATCGAAAAACATCAGATTTTTGTTTCAATGGTTTTTTTATTAATTTTTCTAAATTGAAGAACTATTTTTTCTAATAATCTTATCATCATCAAACATTCCGATTTCGCTTGTGAGACTGTCTGTGATTGTAACTCTGGTTCAATGAACCGAGATTTGTTTTGAATTCAAGTATAATTTTCAAAATTGGAACTGATGGTGTCCGGAATTCAGACAAGTGATACAGTACCTACCTATAAATTAATATTTTTTATCAGTATATCTTAAGCCTCGATTACATTGAGCGAGCTTACAAGCTACTAGTCGGCAAATTCACTATCTGCTAGTAAACTCGCTCAGTGTAATCATATTAACTAGCTAACTAGCAGATTTTACACTGAAGATTAAGCTATATGTGAAATCCTATTTAGATACTATTAGATTCATCTTTACGAAGAATCGGTTTACATTATGAACATCAAAAAATATGCTACGGATAAATTGAAGCTTCCTCTAGCTTTTCTTTGTATTGGAATTACAATAAAATGATTATTTACATAACAAAAAATATAAGCGTAAACCACTAAAAAAAATGTTTTTTCATGACTTAAGTATGAAGTAATATAAGAAACAATTTTTTTAAAATACCCCTTTATGGCTAAGACTATTTTTGAGGTTTTGTATGTTCTAACTTTTTTCATTCTTATAAAATTGTGCACAAAATAAATAAAAACCACTTTTTTGCTTACTTGCCTCGTGCAAATGCAACACGGGATTTTAAATTTTGTAGGCATAAGAATCGAAATATTTCTAGCGTTTATATTCCTCTGAACAAGTTTACTAGCAGATAGTGAATTCGACGGCTAGTAGCTTGTAAAATCGCTCAGTGTAATCGAGGCTTTGGAGTTATGTTAGATTTTATGATTTTTCAAGAGTCTGCGTTTTTCCATTTTCAAGAAAGCGTTACTTAGTAACTAAATTAACTCACGTAATGTTCTGTGATTTTTCACAGGTCTGCACTAATATATATAATCAAACTTATATAATATTAAAAAAATGTTGTTTTGAATATTTAATTTTGGATATCGTCCCTTATAGGGGATGCCACAGTCGGACTGGCTCTGATATGTTAAGAATCTAGTGCGGTATTCACACAAAATTTACTGTTACCTTTTTAATTTTTTTTTAACTTATTTTTTGTAATATATTTAGTATTTAATGTTGATGTTTTATGATCTCTCGTTTAGTCAACCGTAAAATGTTTAAATTGTTGCTCGCATCTACGCACAGCAATTACCCGCTTTTGTTTCTGTTTACGTCCCAAATGTATAGCTTTCATTGCTTGGCCGCATTGATAGTGCATGCCATTTTATTCGTATGACAGCGACAGTCAGGATGAAACAATGCCATATCTCTCTTTTCTATTATTTGTGTTTAGAACTGCTGGTTCTAATGGGCTTGGCCTATTTCAGCATATCGCTCGCCACGAGAGTGTAGCACGCTTATAGCTTGCTCTGATATAGCCACAAATCAAGAAATTTGGAATCGAGATTATAATTCTTATAGAGTTATAATTTACTAGCGAGTTTCCGGCTTGCGTTGCAATGCCACTTAAATAAAGAAATTGTTTCTCTCTTTTTTTTTTTACATTAACTCCACACAGGAGGCCCTGAGGAAAATAATTTCCCTCAGGGCCTATGTCAAGTTTGAAGATGCTGTGTAGAGGGTGTTTTTGAGGAGAGGAAGGAGTGAACATGGGTCTTGAAGAGACCCATGTTGTAGGAGGGAGGAAACACAGAGGCCGGCAAATCGTTCCACAGCCGAGCTGTTGAACTCAAGAACGAGTCGTAGAAACGACCCGTTCTCGTGTGACTAATGTCAACCGTGTACAAATGTTGAGCGCGCATTTGGCGTGTTTCCCGACTATGCACTGGTGCCGAGGGGATCAATGACGCTAGTTCCTCGGAGCATCTTCCATTGTTATACCGGTAGAACAAGGACAGCATTCCCACCTGGCGCCTGAACTCTAAAGATTGCAATCCGTTTGTTAAATTAGGACCATCTATCAAACGGACCGCCCGTTTCTGCACAGAGTCAAGGGTTTTTTCAGGTATTTTGGGGCTCCAGACCAGAGGTGGCTGCCAAATTCAACCGTGGGGCGCACTTGCGATTTGTACAGGGTTAGCAGTTGTGTACTATTCCCCCTCCTTCTCCCCTCCCTGCGGCTAAACTCTCCGAGATACACTCATTTTTCAAACAACTCGCGTGCCACGTATTACAAAATTTTATACAAATTTCATAACGCCAGAGCTGACTGTTATATATAGAAATCATCGAGGGCATACGCACATCAAATCACAAAAGTTTCATCGCAATTGGATGAATGGTTTAGAAGAGCATAAGGGACAAACAAAGAAATATTCATTTTTATATATTAAGATTATTCATTATTTACCAATTTCAAACCTAAATTTGACTTCAAAAATATCTTTAATAATAAGTTGGTTTGAATATCAAACGAATTTAATTATTGTGTCAATTTTTTAAACTTATATGCTGGTTTATCTATCCTAATATTATAAAGAGGAAAGATTCGATTGTTTGTTTGTTTGCATTGAATAGGCTCCGAAACTACTGAACCGATTTTAAAAATTCTTTCACCAATAGAATTCTTTGACGGCCTCCGTGGTCCCGAGGTAAGACTCTGGACTCACAATCCGAAGGTCGCGGGTTCGAACCCGGCGTGCGCAAATAAATTTTATTTGATATTTGTGTTATTTCACAATTTATTTATTTAAAATAATATATAGTATATTTGCGGCACGTTCCAGAGTGGAAGATACTCTCAGTATCGCCCTGGTGTAAGACCACCATTCAGAATTGAAACGTTGCTTGAAAATGGCTTTAGCCGTGTTTAGTGACCAGATCTGAATAGCCAGCTACTTCCCCACCTTCCTCTTCCCTATCTCCTTTCTCTCCCCACTACCTCCAGCCTCACAACATACCCCAATTGGGGATGCCATAGTCTCACTGGCTCCAGACGGGAGCAGTTGGGACTCTTGTGCGGTATTAACTGTAAAAAAAAAAAAAAAGAAAGCTTCATTATCAGCGAGTAACATAGGCTATATATAATGGTAAGTTCTGGTGTTATGAAATGTGTATAAATGAAAATGTGTGTATTTCATATATTTTTGCAGGAGGGAGGAAAGGTGGGGTTCGTGGAGAGGGAAGAGACGAGGGAGGGGGAAGGCGGGGAAGGTGGAAGGGAACGGGGACCCACGGGAAAGGATAAGAAGGGAGAGTCAATTTATTTATTTGAATGGCATAGCAACGCATGCTAGGAACCAGCTAGTATAGTATATGTATAGACAAATAGTTTTTTCTTTGATGTATTTGAATGAAAATATGTTTTATACTTTGGTTATTCGTCTGTGCATCCTCTCTGCACATCCCTCCATAGACACTTTGTTGTATTTTGTCTAAGTAGATATACAATACCATATTTTCTCTAAACCGGCTGCATATTGTACAGGGTATTGTACAGAGGACTGCCTAGTTTCAAAAAATCACTGAAGGCCCCCCAGACCGAGAAAAGCGGCGGGTCGGATGCCGTTAGGTCGGGGAAATGATGCCATTTTTTTTCATGATGTTTTGAAAATGATATTGTATGGCGTGGCTGCCTTCGCGAGCAATACACATATTGAGCCTTTCAATGTTTTCGATCACTCTTCCCTACCCACATTCTTCCTAGCATATCTTGCGGAATTCCAGCTATGACGTCCTCAATCGCCTCCTTCAGAGCTTCAAGGGTTTCAGGTCGAAGTTTGTTTACCTCAGCTTTGACGTATCCCCAGAGAAAAAAGTCACTTGGGGTCAAATTGGGGGAGCGAGGGGGCCATGGAGTATCCCCCCGCAAAGAGATCAGGTGACCTGGAAAGAGCTCTTGCAAAATTTCATGTGAACGATGGACAGCATGGGCCATGGCTTCTTCTTGTTGGAACCAGAAGGCTTCTGTGTCGTGTTCCTCGCTATACTCTTTCATTTTGGGACGCCTAAGGTTCTCCAACATCTCACAATGTTGAGACGAAGTCACGGTAATGGTTAATCCTTTGTTGCTAGTGCACAAGACAGCGCCCAGGGATACTGCAGTTATGATTGCAATGCAAGCATCTCTACATTTCACAAAATCTTGTGGACTCAATTCCCAGAGTACGCAATCATCTTGTAGGGGTACGGGCGAAGGTGTGAGTGTAAGATTCGCCTAACAATTCTGTACGATATTCCACGCGCAGCGGCATGGTTCCGCGCTGATCGGGTTAGAGACTCTTCAATTAATGCTCTTACTACCGCGATGTTTTCAGGTGTTCGCACACTTTTAGTTTGCCCAACTGGTATTTTAGGATCTGCAGTTCCTGTCCACCTTAAACCACTGATCCATTTCCGAATGGTTTTAGGATCAGGAACACTGTCATTACGATTTAACTCGAACCAGATCCGAAAAGCCCCATGCGTAGCCACAACGCTTTCACCATTTTTAAAGAACGTCTCCACAACAAAGCCCCACTACTTACCTGACCATGGCATGGTCACTACCATAAACGGCATCATTTCCCCGACCTAACGGCATCCTCCCCACCCTTTTGCTCGGTCTGCGGGGCCTTCAGTGATTTTTGAAACTAGGCAGTCCTCTTTGCCCCACCCTGTATATAAGTATGTCGGGGAGCCAACTGTCATCTGAACAACTGTCATGGAACCATATTTAACTTTTAACTCAATATTGAACTCAAATTACAAATCTTGATTTGTGACTTTTCTTGCAAGGGTGCCATATGTAGATCACATTTCTAGAGATTGTCTGTTCAGTGCATTTAAGGTTAATTTATTAGAAATGTATTAGCCATTCGAGTGATAGAGATTTCCAAATGTTCAGTTTTTGATTTGATTAACACTAAACCTCCAAATATTAATACGGAAACATATGAACTGCTTACTGCAGTTTAAAGCCAATGAATTTACTTAGATTTCACTGTCTCTCCCATATTTTTAGGTTTTATAAATTGTTAAATTTATAATTACTTTTAATTCATAAAAATCACATAGCTTAGTTTGGATAGCTGTCGCTCGAGTGGTTATTAAATTGCATTCTTTATCTGTTGTTCAACAATGTTTTATCTTAAGCCATGTCCACTCATCTGCGAGCTGTAATTATACATTCAACAGTTGAAACCAAAAACTGCTTAAGAATTACAGCTTCAGATGCTAAACTAGATGAAATGAAGTGCTGTTTGCTGGAATCGGGTGATAATATGTGTAGGAAAAACAAGGTATGCAAGGAAAAAGGATAACCAATCACTCACCTTTGAATCTCTGTAAAAAAGCACATGATACAACTACAATATAGTTATATAGTTCCACCGCGATACCCCGAGGTAATTTTTACCACAACAAAACAAATGAGTACAAAATGATATTATTCGATACTTAGTGATGTTTGCTGAAATTGGGTGATAATGTGTAGGAAAAACAAGGTGTGCACGGAAAAGGGATATCCAATCATTTACCACTGTATCTCTGCAAAAGAGCACACGATACAACTTCAATATAGTTATGTAGTTCTACCGCAATACCTCGAAGTAATTATTGCCACAACAAAACAATATTATTCGATACTTCAGTGATGTTTGCTGGAATTGGGTGATAATTTGTAGTAAAAACAAGGTATGCAAGGAAAAGGGATATCCAATCATTTACCACTGTATCTCTACAAAGAGCACATGACGCAACCACAATATAGTTATGTAGTTCTACCGCGATACCTGGAAGTAATTATTGCCACAACAAAGAAATGCGTACAAAATGATATTATTCTATACTTTCGAGTTAAAAACCAGATTGTGGAAAAACATCAACAACTCGCTTCCAAGGTTATTCTTCTTTTTTCAAAACAGAAGCAATAGATTTTACTCTGTTTTTCTTGCCATTGTTTCAAATTTCAAAAGCTTTTCCAGCAAGGTGATGTGTTTAGAGAGAAAATTTCAAATCCAAACAGTAACCATGCTCTCTAGTGTATATGCGATGTTCACACCAAACTGTAACCAAAATGGCAAGTCTGCATAAAACGCCTTTTACATAATGATTTTTGGTTACTAACATGTTTACGTCACAGAGCTTGCAGATGAGTAAGTGACTTTGCCTTGTATATTAAGATTGGGTTGTTTCAAAGTCATTTTGATCATCCAATCGACCATCAGTGCCAATTTGAACTATCTCCGTTTAACGCTGATTCTGGTCCCATTTTAGATTTGATCAGCTGACAGGCATGACAACATGTCCGCTATACTTTACGTATATATTATTCCCTCAGGCCTCGACCATATTTTGTCTGAGGGTCAAAATATTTCCAAGTGTAAAAATTTTGCATGCAAACATAAAAAAGTTTTACAAATGGCTCACATTTCTAACTAAAATTACTGATAATGAAAACAAAAAAAACACATTTTTTTTTAAACAAATATATTAGAAACGTTATTTTCATCTCATTTTTTTGTTTTTCCATTTTAAAATAATTAATAAAAAATTACCAAAGTTTCATAATTTATTTTCAAATTGCGATCTTAAACTTTGGTTTCAAAAAAGTTTACATTTTATTTCTTTTATGTTTAATTTTTAGATTTGAATATAAAGTGTTGTGTTTTATCTTTCTAACATCGTTAATATCAGATTTGTCACTATGTTAGTAAAGGAGATAACGTTTTCCATGAGACTATGAGTTGTTCTGAAAAGTGAACAAATCATCCTGAGGGGTTATTTCAGTTTGTAACAACCCAGAATTGAAGTAATCTCAGAGGAAGCTTGTACGCATGTCATTGACGACCAGACATCATTCTCACACGTCTTGTGTAAAAACGAAAGAGTCGAAAGATGCTGTGTAGAACGATGACGTCATGTACAACATCACTCTGGGACTAAGTTTAGTGTTTAGTTCATTGATATTATAAATGTGGTTAAGCTTTGTTTTTTTTTTTAATTGATTAATTTTTATACTTTTGATAAATAAATAAAAAATATAGTTTTCATACTGATATTTGCGTTTTATTTAATTCAGTTAGTTACTTCAATAAATGGGAGAGTGGAAAGCTCTTTATGGTAAAAGATATTGAATTGATTAGTTAAAATATAAATATGAATTCTTTTTAATATGCTTAATTGACAGTGAGAAATTTCAAAATTTCGTACTAATGTACTGCACCGTTATGCATCCCGGTGCGATTTTATACCATACCAGCTGGTACCCGGCATGCATTGCAACACCATTCAAAAAAATAAATTGCATGTCCTTTCCCATCCATTCCCTTTCACCTCCCGCGTTCCCCTTTCACCTTCCTCGCCTTTACCCCTTCCCTTTCCTCCTTGCCGCTAAAATATATGAAATACACACATTTTCATTTATAAAAATATCATAATTTCAGAGCTTATCATTATCCCTTTACAACCGGTAAAAATTCAGAATTGTAATGGACCACACTAGTAAAGTTCATAATTATTATCCGCTAGGGCTGGGTGACTTACTGCTTGAAACAAGTGCACGTGAAGGTACCCTACACAAGCAGCTCCCGCACGTTCGGTCGATTCCGGTGCCGTTCCCAAAAACAGATTTATTTTCTGGCAGGATTTTTTTAAAGACAAACTAACGCTCGTATTAAGCCGGTGGTAAAGGGTTATATATAGCCTATAACCTTCGCGGGCGTGCGCACAACATATCACCAAAGTTTCATCGCAATCGGATGACCGGTATCGCAGCACATAAAAAACAAAAAACAAATATTGCTATTTGTATATTAAATTCAGTATGTAAAACACAGACATGCGCAAATAATATTTGCACATATTTTGCAATTTTACGAGGAAAATAATTTCCTCAGGGCCTATGTCATCTTTGTGGATGCTGTGTGGAGGGTTTTTTGAGGAAAGGAAGGGGGGGGAGAGTTCTGGGAAGGAAAAGGGGTGGGTAGGAAACTGGGGTTCAGTGTGTCCTGGTCATCCACTTCCAAGACCTAGACAAACCTTACCCCATGAACCCGGGCACCCCTGCTAAATCACCAAACGTACCTAACCACTTGGGGTGACCTATGGCAGAGGTGTTGGTTATCCAATAAAGGTTCCCGGGGCGGCGGTACCCATTCCCGCCTCCCAAATTACATGTGATATCACAGAGCTGATGACCCCCCATACCCCTTGACACATAATGTCACACTTCTCTACTCCGCTCCCCTCTTCTTAGTAAAAATCCTAATGTTTTCATACTATTGTTAATAATGTGATTAACATGGTATTTTTTACAATTTATGTTTTTCATCAAATGTAGCTCCGAGGAAGGGCCTTAGCTAGGGGGGTGGCATTATGGGGCAAAGCCCTACCTTAAAATACCCTTAAAATACCTTAAAAAATATCATCGACTATACCAGTTTACTATATATATAATATACTAGTAAACTGTTTGTTCATAGTTTGATATGATTGAAAAAAAATACTAACTATTAGTGTAGCGTAGCGACATCTAACTAAACAGCTTCGAATTAACCAAGGAATCATTTCATGCTAATTCTTTATTCTGCCCATAGATGGCATTGAAGTATGTGGTGGGAGGCTGTGCGCATATTGCAATCACTGCTTACGGGGAATTTCCAAACAGTTTGGGGATGCTATTAAACGGTTGAGTCATAAATAAACCAATCCCTTGATCGATATCTTCGGGCTTTCTCCATACTAAATGGTTTGTCATCAACTTAACCACGAAAAACGACCCGATATTTTTTGAAGGAAGTTCAAGGCCATTTGCCTATCTGGCACTCGACCTACTCCGTTAACTCATTAGCCCAATAAATTATTTAAAAAATATAAAAATGCTTGTAAGCAGACATATTAACGAATTTTAATTAATCAAAACACAATAAACAATATTTGATAAAAATAATTGTATTTTTTGAATACTTGGACATTGCGATGTCAACAAGTTTGAGCGTGTACCTGCGCATTGGAATGAAAATAATCGAATCATTTGGCCTACTAGCTCACTGCTACGCTGATGATCAACAAGTTTACTTTTACTGCTTACCAGAGGAAGTAGATAGTCTAAAAAGTCGCATAATTGAGTGTCTAGAGGCAATCACCCGCTGGATGACCTCAAATAGATTGAAACTGAATCCGTCGAAGACTGAGTTTCTCTGGACCGCCACAAGCAGACGTCAGCATAACATTGATAACTCCCCAATAACCATTTCAGGAAGCGACATCACTCCAAAGAAGTGTATAAAACTACTGGGTGTCAATCTGGACGCTGATTTTTCCCTTAAAACTCAAGTGAACAGAACCGTAAGCACGGGCTTCTTTCAATTAAGGCAAATTAAAGCAGTAAAGCGAAACCTACCAACGGAGGCGACTAAATTACTAGTCAATTCGTATGTCATTTCACGTCTAGATTATTGCAACGGAATATATGCCAGTCTTCCGAAATATCAAATCAATAAACTACAATCCGTTTTCAACGCTGCGGCAAGACTTATCACCGGCGTATCTAAATATTCCCACATTTCAGAGCATCTCAAAAATCTTCATTGGCTCAAATGTCCTGAAAGAATCCAGTTTAAGCTCTGTTGGATGGTATTTAAGTCCCTCAACGGAATGGCCCCAACTTACTTATCGGAATTGTGTATTCCAGAAAATTCCAATTCTCGACAGTTAACCCTGAGATCAGCAGCGTCATCAGCTTTCGGAAGGTTAAAGGAACCAAAGCGTGCACCAGATACTAAGTTCGGTGAGCGCGCTTTCGGAGTGTCAGGACCCAAAGCCTGGAATGGACTGCCACACGACTTAAGGATGATCACAAATTCAGCGGAATTTAGAACTAAACTTAAAACCCACCTTTTCAGACAGTCGTACCCTTAAATTCAAAAACCTTTCACCTTAACCTTCAATGCCCGCGACATTGTAAAAATAACTCATTTGTTAAAAAAAAAAAATAAATAAATTAAAAAAAATAAATTAAAAAAATTTAAAAAAAAAATCAGTTATAAGCTTTATGTAAGGGTCATTTCATGAAGATTCCCTAAAGACTCCTAAATTCTCCAGTCTCTCAAAATAAATACAACTATACTTTTGCCACTAATCTTTTAATGTAAATTCATGCAAAGTCCAGTGTTTTAAATATAATGCCCTCCGCGTGCAAGACCGTATCTTCTGCAACTATCTTAACGTATCTATTAACTTTCTAATTTCTCGGAAGTGACCTGCCAGGTAAGTATGTTTCTGTATCTGTTTGTAAATAGTTAAATTAGATAGAACCTAGGAATTAATAATAAGCTGTACAGCACCCTTGAGGTGATTTTTCACAAAAACGGCGCTCTACAAATTATCCAATTATTATTATTATTATTATTGGCCATATGTACTGGAGTACTCTGAGCATTCAGATTTGATGTCCGGGAAAGATTTATTCATTTTCGTGTAAGTTCGCTACCTTCTTCAGACAGCGCCACATCTGATGGTTTACACTTCACGGGAGTTCTAAGCAAAAGATTAATGCCTTTCCTAGAGAGTAGAAGAGAAAAATATATTTTAATTACATCGGTCTCACACTTTCACATGGCGTATGAAAAGATGATTTCACGGAGTGAAATGATATCAAATGTAATGGAAAAAGTGTTTTATATAAATTACACTTTTATTTTGAAGCAAGGAGTGTGTGCCAAGATCGAGTTGTTTGGCGGTCCGTCCTCTCTGCCTACCCCTGCGGAAACGGCGTGATGGTTAGTTAGTTAGTTACACTTTTATTTATTTATACGTATAAAAATACCGTACAAGAGTCTTTCTCAGTTCAAAAAACATATATTATTTTTAAAACATTACAAAATCTCCATAAAAGAAACTCATTATAAAACAAAAATAAATAGAAAAGCACCATTTAAAAAAAAATTAAATCTTAGACAAACGTCAATTGCCTCAACTACAAATGTTTTAATAAAAAGACGATGGGGTTCACGCATTAAGGTTAATCTAGGTCTTGGCAGCAGATGCATTTGCCCACCTACTGCGTGGCGGGCCGGATAGGAAAAGACTGGAGACCTTTCCAGCCGGATTCTCTCGACCTGTCACAGAAGCGTGGTGTGGGGGAGGGGGGAGGGGGCGGCCCTCCGCGGGCGGCACTTTTAACGAGCGGCAAAATTTCACAATAAATAAATTCTTTAAATGAATGTGTAATAATGTTATCTAGATCACCACGACTAACAACACCATCTGTAGTAAATTGCAAGAATTCCCCGAATTTTGTTTTTGCGCCTGGATTGTTTATGACTAATATTCAGTGATAATGATTGAGGGGGGTCCGTGGGTGATGTTTCGACAATTTTAAGAAAGTTTCATGGATCAATATGTGTTCCGATATATCATCAAACCATCAATGTGATCCAAGTGCAAAAATACGAGGAAAACCGTATTCGTGCTCTGGGTGCAGTATCAATTATAGCTGAGGACTCGCGTTCAGATTCACTTTAAAGCTGGTTTAAATAACGCTCTCCATACAATCCCTTCAGACCGTTCACACCTAAGCGCCTCCGTACATGACGCTACTTACAATCTATTCTAGCCTCATGTGCGTAGCATCCACGCCACTCGAGAGTACCCCCCATACGATTTTGCTAGAGTTCGTACACGACGCTACGGGGCGACTGTCGGTTCAAAGTCAGTTGCGCGATATTGACGGTGCTGATCGCGCGCTACGCATCGCAGCATTCGTGTCTGCTACTTTTCGTTTGACGTTTGATAAAAATGGCGTCTGAACAAGAAAATAATGTTAGATTTGTTCTGGAAGTGGAAAAAAATGCGTATTTGTATAACTTTACATTACCAGAATAGCAAGAAAGGATTTAATGGAGAAGGCATAGATTAATGTTGGAGAAAAAGTCATTTGACATCGTTTGACATGGTGTTAACTCCACTGCTGCACGTGAAAAATGATCAAGTTCGGTATAATTCGGGTAGCGCCGTGTACGGAAACCAGCTTTAAAAAGTAGTGTATCTGCAGGGTACTTGTGGTTGTGTCGCCATCACGTAGTTTATAGGTATCTCCATGAACGGAGGGCCTAAGCGTTTTTAAGCGCAGATCAATCATAGACAATACACATCTCAGACGTAACCGCTCCAGACGCGATATCCCAGAAAATAACTCTCCCCTTCTCCGACTAAAACAGGAGAGGGGGTCATTGTAATTACGGAGCTGCCTAGACCCGTGGATGACAGATGTCAAGTTGACAGATTTCAGTACAAAAACTATGCGTTCCGTTGCCGCTCCCTAATTCGACTGACCCCCTCTCCTACCACAGGAAGAAATATTTGATAGCCTCGTGTGAAAGGACAAAAGATAAGCGCTTGCGAATCAACAGATATCTGCTCGCAGATATATAGCTAGGTGTGAACTAAGCTTTAAAGCTTAGTTCTGACGGTCTGAAGGGATTGTATGGAGAGCGTTATTTGGCGTGCTACGATCTTTTATATTTGATAGCTGAGTGTGAACCAGCTCTTAAGGTTAAAACTAGTTTCATGTTCCGAATGATCTGTCAAAATACCAGTGGCGGATTAATCTGCTGACGCATTTCCAAGAAAACCATTCTAATATTTCGAGTGGAGTTAAAATTTTGTTTCAAACCAATCTTCAAAATTTATAATTCGTAGGAAAACCATACGCATATTATGAGAGTAATACTAATTAAAGCTCACTGACTATCTCTGACCCGCAAGTAGATTCACTATTTATTAAAAACCGGTTCTGTGTTCTGATTGTAAAATTCCAGTTGTGGATTCATCTGCCGACATATTTCTTTTTCTTCGAAGTGTAGTTACAAAATTCTTGTTGCAGACTATTTATGTGCTGCCGGAATGAAAAAAAACCATTTTCATATGGTCGTAGTTTTAATTCATCTGCTGACACATTTCAAAGGAAAACATTCTCCTATTCGAATTGCAGTTATAAAATTTTAGTTGTAGACTATGAATAAAAAGATAAAACAGAAAAAAAGATAAACCATTTTCATGTTCTGAGTGTAGTTTTACATATTTGGCTTTGTGTTCAGAATGTATAATTCCAGTTGTGGATTCATGTGCTGACACATTTCGAAGGAAAAGATTTCAAAATTCGAATTATTTCCACCCACTTGTTGTTGGAGTGGAATGACACGCCTTTAAAAATGATGAGTTTTCGAATTGTCTCAACATTATTTAATGTATAAGAAATACCTGCAACATTATTGTGTATCTATCGATTTAAATTTAAGTCTAGTATTTTTTGAATTTCAAGATATCTTAATTAAAAGTTTCATAATGTAAATTGTATTCTTTTATTCGAAGTGCAGTTATAAAATTGTAGTTCCAGACAATTTACTCGCATGTGCTACCAGAATCATTTTAAATCCATTTTCATGTTCAGAGTGTAGTTTTAATTTGCTGCATATAGATTTAATTTTAACCATTTTTGTGTTCAGAATAAACCGATAAATTAAATAACAAGTTGCAGATTCATTATGTACCAAGCAAAGCTCTACATTTGAGTTGCATACCAAATGCTGCAAATTATTGAGATATTGACTTTCCGTGGGTAATTTATATTCGGGGACTCAGAAGCTAAAGCAGAATCAATCTTAAGTAAACCTGTCATGTGTTCTGAACACACGGCAGGTTTACTTAAGTATAAAAATTCGAGATACGAAATCCTACTACATGAATAATGGATACCATTCTCGATCTCCGAGAGAAATTATAAATTTGGAGTGGAATTTATAAACATGATTTTTATTGGAAGAATTTACTAGTCACATTTGATTTTAAAAATGGGCATACATTTGGGAGGCGGGAATGGGCACCGCCGCCCCGGGAACCTTTATTGGATCATTTACACATATACATCGAGGCCAGAGTTAAGTTAGCCTCTCAGAAACTGGGCATACTGTACAGGGCACGCAGATACTTTAATAGTACACAACTGCTAGCCCTGTACAAATCGCAAGTGCGCCCCACGGTTGAATTTGGCAGCCACCTCTGGTCTGGAGCCCCAAAATACCTGAAAAAAACCCTTGACTCTGTGCAGAAACGGGCGGTCCGTTTGATAGATTCTCCTAATTTAACTAACGGATTGCAATCTTTAGAGCACAGGCGCCAGGTGGGAATGCTGCCCTTGTTCTACCGGTATTAAAATGGAAGATGCTCCGAGGAACTAGCGTCATTGATCCCCTCGGCACCGGTGCATAGTCGGGAAACACGCCAAACGCGCGCTCAACATTTGTACACGGTTGACATTAGTCACATGAGAACGGGTCGTTTCTACGACTCGTTCTTGAGTTCAACAGCTCGGCTGTGGAACGATTTGCCGGCCTCTGTGTTTCCTCCCTCCTACGATATGGGTCTCTTCAAGACCCATGTTCACTCCTTCCTCTCCTCAAAAACACCCTCCACACAGCATCCTCAAAGATGACATATGCCCTGAGGGAAATTATTTTTTCCTCAGGGCCTCCTGTGTGGAGTTAATGTAAAAAAAAAAAAAAACACACTACTTTTTACCCAGAATAGATCCATCCCTTTCCCATCCCTCCCACCATCCCATCCGCAGAGCTTTTTAAACTGTTTCTCCATTATATTCACATAATTTAATAAACGTCAGTGAAAACCTATTATTGGTTAAAAATTCAGTCTGCAGTCACACTTTGTCTATGTGTTTTAGATGACGTCATTTCAACTGTCAGAACCAATCGCTAAATCTCCGTTTTCTGTATTAATATTACGTAAATCGATTGTTATTTGCATGATTTGTTTTGAATTTGATCATCCATTTATATATCTAAGAATAAAGGTTTGCGTTCTTTTTTGGGGAACGTATTCTTTTCTATGACTTCATGGATGTAAGGTTACGTTCCTCACCGTTGGAACTTTGAGGTTCTCCTTATAGTAGGTGAGTGGATTTATTATGCATTACTTATTTACTAGCTTTATGATACGGAAATAATTTTTCGGTGTCTGCCCGACGGTTATTTGTAAAACATTGTATTTGCATCAGCACTTTTATCTGTGGAGCTCAGGGTGTTCGAGTTTCTTATTTATTTTCATTATATTATATCCAGACATTATTTCGACCATTATTTGACTAAATTACTTTATAAAGTGACAACACAATATTTATTATTAATGAAAAGTCTTGGAAAGAGTATTTTCAAAAGTAATCTGCTTCTATTTAATATCTCTACATTTTTAAACAAATAATTCTTTAAAAAAAACATTGTCAATATTTTATTCAATTGATAAACGACCGTATATGTAAAAACCTTACTGTTTAAAAACTGACTAAAATTGTTCATGGAAAGATATAAACATTGCTTATTCAGCTGAAAAGGATAGTTTATCGGCTGTATATACTTGTTTTATTTGATTTGTCATCGTATTTCGTAATTTTTCCAAGGTATTTTAAAGGTCCCATGTATTTCTTAAATTTCTGTTTTTGAAACCGACAATTCGTGGTGGAATTCCAGTATGATATATTATTATAAAAACAAACATAAATACCACCCCTCCCCCCATCTTATGTATATAAACCGTAGGCTAAGAATAATTGTAACAGTCTGAAGAAGACTTTAACGAGCTGAAACCGGTTACGGCAATAAATTGAAGCGGAAATAAATTTTAAGTTTGTTTTATTATAATGTACTATATATTTCTTATTTTTTAAAATGTCGTAAAAACAAATACCATTTTAGAAACTAGATTAGATCTTCGATTTTTGTATTAGATATACAATGTATAGCGTTTGGAAATTGCAATATTTTACGAAACGCTTCAAACACGAAAGAAAAAAACAGTTTTTCAAGTAAAATTTTGAAAAATTTCATAAAATTAAAAAACGCAGTCCTTTTGTATAAAGGTATTTACCACCTTGCCACCTTGTCACAAAATTGTAATAATTATGAGTAACCGAAAATCTGACATTTTGGAATCATTTTTGAACTATTTAAACGTTGATTTCTGGAATTTGTATTTAATCACACATGCATAAGGCAT
The DNA here is from genome assembly GCA_936435175.1 of Glyphotaelius pellucidus. Lineage (NCBI taxonomy): Eukaryota > Metazoa > Arthropoda > Insecta > Trichoptera > Limnephilidae > Glyphotaelius > Glyphotaelius pellucidus. The sequence continues at coordinate 8,637,382 of OW386563.1, read as the reverse complement.
TTATGTTATTAAAAAACATTGGATCTAATGCATTTTTCACAATATTCTCTGACGTAAACAGTTGTTACTATAACGCGTTATTAATTTGAAACCGTGTTTTATTTTTAAAAAAAATCTTATGTTAACCGTACAGCGGAATTCTAGAGCTTACCATTTGTTTTGCTTCTGTTTACAGTATTCAGATTACGGTTCATATTATAAGACAAAAATGTTGTCTTTTATAAAAATAAAGCATGAAAACATAATCAATAACACGTTTGTGCCCACAAACCATACCATTTATAAAAATATTTTCCAGTTTTAATTTTTTGCGATTGACCCAACATAATTGGACCGCTCTCACAGCAGCGCCATGGACCTCCCTAATCCAGATAGTGTCACCATCAAGATTGAATCAGGGACGGAGAGAGAAAGTGGTGGTGAACTGCCGCATACATCAATAGATAAAGACTTGCCTGATGTTAAGAAGGAATGCTTGGAATATTCCAAGGAAATTGATCAAACTGCTGGTAAGAAAAAGGCATTATTTCCAGAACACATATCATATTGGTCTTTTTACATTACCTTCACATAGGTGGCCCTGGGAAAAACTATTTCCGTCGGGGCGTATGTCATCTTTCGGGATAGGATCTTTTAAGGGAAAGGAATAGAGAAAGTTCCGGGAAGTTAAAGGTGTGAGGGTTGGTTAGGGATCTTGGGGTCAGTGTGTCCAGGAGTGACGGAAATATGAATTCATTCCTCCCAGTGCGGTGCAAGGCGATTATCGAGAAAGTCAGAGTAGAGAGGTCGAAAGGACTCACTTAACCAGTCTCTCCCGATCCAGCCTGCCATCTACAGTCAAACGCATCTACCGCCAAGACCTAGACAAACCTCACCCCATGTACCCGGGCACCCCTATTAAGTAACCAAACGTAGTGAGACACTCGGCGTGACCTAAGGCAGTTTTTTTGGTTTTCAAATAATCGATTCCGGAGCGGTGGTACTCATTCCTGTCTCCTAAATTACCATTCTAGTGTGCCAAGAAATCAGAAGTCTCTTCTCCACTATCCCACCATCTTCATAGGGGTCACGTCTGGCCACTGTGCTGCCAGGGACGGTGTGAAGGGTTTGAAGGGCCAACTTTCCTTCCACTGCTCACTGCCTATCCTCAGGACTGCCTGTGGCTTGCCAGAAGCTCTAGGTGCTGCTCTTGTGCTGTGGCTGCCGTGGGAACATGTTTCAATTGCTTTTTCTTTCTAATTTATATTTCTCCTTAAATGCTGTCTCTCCGCTAGCTTCAAGAACGAGAACAAACTGCCTCGGATGAGAACACTTAAAATTTTTTTTGGTATGTATAATTGTATGTTGTGCCGTGTAGGGACAGTCGGGGGCTTTTAGAATCATTTCAAAGTAACTTCGTTTAAAAAATAAATATAGAGTCTTGATGTGAGAACCGATAGAGGGACCAATCTGGTCCTTAAAACGGTTCGGGAAAGTGGTGGGTGCCCTCGACTGTGCCAAGAAATCCACCACATTGTTTTTTTTTATTTTTGAAAAAGCCCTTCGCGAATTCCGTTCTTTACTTCGTTTATTAAATGTCAAAGTACTTACTATTTATTTATGGAATAGCCTCTTATGAATTATTTTTATTATGAAAAACGTTTGTTAAGCTAGAAAATATAATAAAACTCATAAATATTTTCGTATTTCTTCATTATACAATTACAACTTTAGAAAGAAAGAAAAACATTTTTGTAATATAAAAGTAGCTGTCCTGGGGAAACTACATGAGATTTTGTTAACGGTTTTAAACGATTTTTATAAATATGTAAACACATTATCTGGATGACGGAACAATTTATAAAAACATCTTCAAGCAAGTAAGTTTTTATGAAAATACGAGTCTGTCAGAGCATGTTAAGCTGTGGCTGTAAAATTTTTCTGTAAGATAATTTTAAATTGTGTGTCTCATGTTTTTATTTTGAGTAGGTCTCTGTTTTATCAATTTTATTTTCGATTAGTTTCTAAGAAGATATTTACTTAATAAAAAAAATTTACGTTTTTTTTAAAAAGAAAGATTTTTCAGGATTTTCAACTGTGCTTATGTCATAACATTCATGGTTTTTCACTAAATTAGTACAACATTATACAATAACTTTAGTCTCGACTGAAAATACATTATTGTTTAGATATTTTTATTCTTATTTTCTAGATGAACAATATCTAACCGAGAGGAATCATTTGGAGGCCGACAGCAATCCAATCAGAAATAAAAACCAAGCACAGGCGGTTGATCCATCAACCAAACCATTCTCATATACCGATTCCACCTCTTTGTGTTCAACCAGTTCCAATTTAAAGAGTCACAATACTCAAACTCGCAGTGGAGCTAAACCACTATCGTGTCCTGACTGTAACTATTCATGTTCATTGAGGGCCAGATTAAAAAGGCACATGCAGATTCACACCAAAGAAAAGCCGTTCTCGTGTTCCAAATGCGGTTCCTTATTCTCAACGAAAAATACTTTAAAAGTGCATATGCTTATACACAGTGGAGAGAAACCATTCTCGTGTCCCGACTGCATTTTCACATGTATAACGAGTAGTAGCTTAAAGAGTCACATGCTAATACACAGTGGAGAAAAGCTATTCTCGTGTTCCGAGTGTAACTATTCATGTGGAAGAAGTTACACTTTGAAGGTTCACATGACGACGCACACTGGTAAAAAACTCTTTTCATGTTCTGACTGCGTTTATTCGTTTTCAACAAATTCCAAATTAAAGGCACATATGCAAACTCACAGTAAAGAAAAACCGCTCGCATGTCCCGAGTGCAACTATTCATGCCTTCGAAAATCGCAATTAAAAAATCACATGTTTAATCACAGTGGAGAAAAACCATTCTCGTGTTTTAACTGCGACTTCTCATGTACAACAAGTAATGGTTTAAAGAGTCACATGGTTATTCACAATGGAGGAAAACCAATCTCGTGTTCTGAATGTAACTATTCATGCTTACGAACATCGCAATTGAAAGTTCACATGTTTTCTCACAGTATAGAAAAACCATTCTCGTGTATACAATGTAACTATTCATGTCCAACAAGTAGCGATTTAAAGAGTCACATGCTTGCGCATAGTGGAGAAAAAATGTTCACGTGTTCCAACTGTGATTATTCGTCTTCAAAAAAGAGCACATTAAAGAGGCATATGCGGACTCACTGTAGAGAAAAAACATTGTATTTCGAATGCAGCTAAGATTACCAAAAAAAAAATTGGGGGTGTTTTAATTGTAACAAGTTAAATAATATTAATAAGAGTTACAATGTAAGTATTTATGTTTGCTTACCCAACTTCCTATTTCCCGCGCTGGAATAAGCTTTTTCCACCAACATAGACAATTTATTTTTTTTATATATTATAGAATTTTTTTATGGTTCTATAAGAACTGATTCCCCGACAGTTGACCTCCCGCGTTCTTATATTTATTTATTTATTTGTAAGAGACAAACAGCTTTTACATTGAATATAGATACATACCTATAAAATTAAATTAAGTTAAGCCAAAAAGGTCTCCTATGTTAAAATTATTTGAAGATGGAGTTTTATTAGATCTAAAAATTAATTTTTGGTGAGGGGGAGAGGAAGAGGAAAATAGGATAAGGATAGGAGATGCTCCCGATACATTACGTAGTCGGTTTGGGGAAAATACTGTATACCTATCTACACAAAATATAACTAAGTGTCCCCGAAGAGGTATGCGTAGGGGATGAACCGCCGAATAGCAAAGTATTAAACTTTTTTTTTCAAATGCATCGAGGATATAGTTACTTGTCCTATAGGTACAAGGTGTAACAGAACTTACCCGAGGAATTTTATCCAGCAATTTCTGAGCATATTTGGAGTAAAAATTGCAGATGTCATTTAAATGTCTGTTTTCTGTATCTCGTTCCAGCAGCACGGCGACACACGAAACAGCGCGCTTATCACTTGATCCCTTATATCGGCGTATAAAAAGTATAATAAGCGTGTCTCTTGTGATCAATGTCGACGTGTGATAATAGAAAAACAATTCGTCAGACAGCAAAATGACATTACATTTCTTACTCTACATATGCTCAGGAATCGCTTGTTAAAATCCTTTGGGTACGTGCTGTTTTATATACTGTATAAACCAGCGTATAAGTACAAAAATCGACACTGTAAATAAGTTCGTTTTATATAAATACCATCTTATTTTAGTTTTGAAATTGGTAAATTATAATTTTATAATAAATATCATTTTGTTGGCCAACTATGGGAGTATCAACTGTCGGGTTACCTTTTTTTATTACATGTTAAATATTATTTACTTTAGATTTAAAAATACAGATAGTTCTTAGAGCTGATTAAATACTAAAGTATAGTGTTTTTGACAAGATTTTTCAAACTCGACAGAGAAATCTATTTACGTGTTTTGTGTTTGCGAAAAGCGTCGTTATAGTTTTAATATCGATTGTGTAAAGGAAAAATGTTAAACGCCATATATATATATATATGTGACATTAAAACTATATAGCTGTAAGTACACATTAAGCTATGTTTTTTTGTGCTTGTGTTCATTTAATCACATTTTCTAGAGTCTCGCACATGTTCTGGGAAACTCTAGAAAACTTTATTTTATAAACACAACCACAGACAAACAATATAACTTATCGTGTAGGTTCACCTTTAATGTCACAGCTGTATTGTGCTTTAGCCATTTATAATTTAAATAGTATTTATTTTTACTCTTATTATTTTATAAAACTTTTTTATAAGATAGGTAGTGTCTTTTAAAAAAAAAATAGAAAAATAAAAATGGAAGAATATAATTTATGTGGTTACTTGTAATAAATTTAGTAGGAACTTGAGGTTTGGTCCAGAATTTATTGTAAATAAAACTGATCTAATAATATTCGTTTTTTTATGAGAATAACGCACAAGAATCCTAACTTCTCCCGTCTAAAGCCTCCAGGATTGCATTCCCAATTGGGGTATGCTGTGAGCCTGAAGGTAGTGAGGAGGGTTAGGGGATGGGGAAAAGGAAGGTGGAAAAATACCTGGCTATTCGGATCTGATCACCAAATACGGCTAAAGTCATCTCAAGCAACGGTTCAATTCTGAACGGTAGTCTTACACCAGGGTAGGGTGATACTGAATTCTCTGTAATGTGCCGCAAATATACTACCTACACATTATTTTTAATTGATAAGTTGTAAAATAACACAAATTAACCAAATAAAATTTATTTGCACATACCAGGATTTGAACCCGGAACCTTCGGATTGGTAGTCAAGAGCCTTACCCCTCGACCACGGAGGCCGTCGTAAAATTATAAAAGTACATATTAATATAATACAACTATGAGGGAACACAAATAGTACTGTGAATTTAAATTCCATATTTTTACATGATTTTCCCCAAGACTTCTATATCGAATAAAGGATAAAGCCAGCGATTCTATCAATCGACTGGAGTTGATTGCAGTCTTCTAAACTGAGTACTTCTAAGAGTAGTTTAAGTTCATCAGCAAAGAGAAGAAATCTGGGGTGCAAAATTACTTCTGGAATATCAATAATAAATATGGAGAAGAGGAGTGGGTCTTAATAAGAGCCTTGGAGTATTCCTGATCGTACAAAGTTAGAAAAGATTGGAAAAGTCCATAAAACACGAACTATTACAAAGATAGCATAGAACATATTCAAAACAAATTTATAAAATATCTTACCTTCAAATTCAACAAAAACTTTGAATGCACATTTAAATTTTTGCAACAAAGAAAGCAATAGCTGATTGGCATTTATACACAGAATTTTAGATAATAACATCATCCGTAACGAACTTCTTTCCCTAATTTATTTTAATACCCTCAAGATGTACACGCCATACAGAACTATTCCACACGCTTAGTTACAAAACAAAGCAGCAATTAATTCGCCAATTAATCATGCTCTTCATACGTTCAATAATATTTGCCTAAACTCTAATATCGACGTTTTCTCCGATTCACTGCCCAAATTTAAAAAGAGCATCATGGCCATCAGGTCAACAATATAAAATTTTCAATGCGCATACATATCCCCTCACACATTACCACTTTACATCTACAAACATACTCACATACACAAACACACCCATCCACTATGCACATCACCCGGTAATTACTAAACACACATTCATAGCATAATTAAAACACTACAAATAAACATATCATGTCTTTTCTTGTTTGTTTCTATATAAATAAATAAATTTCCTGTCTGCAAGGTAGCAAAAAAGGTGAGTAGTCTTATGGAGAATCCTAATATAGCTAGTTTGTCGAGTAAGACAGTATCGGAGGATACTGTTTTACACGTGATAAACAGTATCGGAGGCCCATGAAAAATCATTATATAAACAATCTACCAGATGGGCTTTATCTAACGATTTTGATACGTGATCAGTAAACACTAATAAGTTGGTTTCTGTAGAGCGACCTTTTCTAAATTCATGCTGTTTCGAATTCAAGAACGTCGCCATATATAGTTCTGTAAATTTATGAAAAATCGATTTGAAATTAAGCTGGTGCAGATAGTATTAAAAATTGTCCACAGAAGTCTTTGTGCCGCTTTTACAAATCGAATCAATTTTTTGAATATTTTCCAGGAATCAGGAAATATAACAGTTTCTAAGAAAAAGTTAAATAATAAGCATGACAGTTTTAAAAATTCAGCGCAGCTTCCATAGAAAAATACTGGAAGAAAAAAGTGAACGCGGACAACGACAGACTGTGTAATCAAAAATGTTCTGCTGTTTTAAGCCTGCCAGAATATTGTAGTTCTGGAAACTATAAAATATCCTCCTAATAGGACCTCAATGTCAAAAATCTGTTTTGTAAAGTGTTAAAAAAACGTTCAAAACACCATTGAACCTGTTTAAAACCCGCCCTCACCATTGAACTTGTATAAAATTTTCTAATCATTTTCGTCGATTCACTGCAGGTACTTGCCTATTAAATGGACAAAGTTTGTTTGTTTATATCTAATGCTACGTGTATTATTATCCTTTGTAACATACATTATACTTATATTCTGAAATTATACAGAAAACACTTTTTTTATAAATAAAATAAGATTTGCAAATTATATTATGTAACCAGTTGAGTGTAAAATAAAAAATGAAATTTTGAATGAAATCATAGAAAAAATAAATGCCGCAACGACGTCCACGACCGCACGTTATAGAGTAAATAAGTACCCTTTACACACAGAGTTCGGAGCGGGACGTGACCCGCGCTACTTCAGGCCGCCGCGCAGAAAAGTAAAGACCGATAGTAAGATAACGGTTTACAGCGCAGTTCACTGTGAGACTTTTTTGCGCGGCGGCCTGAAGTGGCGCGGGGCAAGTCCCGCTCCGAACTCTGTGTGTAAAGGGTACTTATTTACTCTATAACGTGCGGTCGTGGACGTCGTGGCGGCATTTATTTTTTCTATGATTTCATTCAAAATTTCATTTTTTATTTTACACTCAACTGGTTACATAATATAATGTGTAAAGGGTACTATTTAATTATATGAATTTGTTTATGTTATTAATTCCCCAATTCCCAAAATTTGTAGTACCTACCCACATGTGAAAGTTTGTTTTTTCTGCGCTTTCAGATTTTTGTAATGGCAACATCTTGTCGCTTCCTTGACGAAAGAATCAGAATAACTACTGTCAAAGTAAAATCTAACAAATACGTTTCCAAGTAAACTGCACGGGATGCCGGTGAGTTTTAATCAGGTTTAAACAGCATTACAATTATTTCGATGGCCGGACACATTTTTGATCGCATCGTGTTTGTTTTGTTTGAAAAAATGCATTTTATTACGACGCTTGTGAAAACTTGACGTATTGATTTTTGAGGTTATCTTTCGAAACTTGACGGCTTTTTGTATTAGATGTTGCTTTATTGCGATGTGTTTTCAGTTTTACAACATACCGTAATATGTTAGAGTTGAATGCATTTCTTTTTATTTGAGTCGATGTGCTTATTAAATATAAGTTTGCTATCAAGGTAAACGCCAAGATCTTTACATTCCTTTTTAGAGATGACAGGTTCATTGTGGAATGAATAAGGGTGCTCAATTATACATTTATTTCTGGTGAATGTCATAGTATCACATTTTTATATACTGCATTTAAAATTTCAATTACGTACAAAGAAAATTTTCTTTCGTCGTTTAGGATGCAGATGACAACCATTTACAATAATTTGCAAATAGCTGTTTTTGAAACTAATAAATGCGAATTAAATAGTTTTTAATAAAAAATATATATGTATTCATTTTCAGCGTTTTTAGTCATCCCGAAAGTTAACGGATCTTTTAATTTTGTTAGTTTTGACAGGTTTGTTATTGTATACTGGTACCCGGCATGCGTTGCAACGTAAAGAAATTTAAAAAATATATATTTTTTTTATTATTATTCTTTATTCTTAAAAATATCTTAGTTTTTACAACTTTTTCGACTACCACACTAGGCACATGCCCGATTTATTTCTCGTACCGTTTCTCTCTCTATTTCCTTTCCCATGCGTCCCCGTTCCCTTCCCGCGTCCCTTCCCCCCTGCGTTCCCCTTCCAACTTCCACGCCTTCCCCTCCCGCTAACCCCATCTCTTTCATTACCCTTCCCCTCATGCCTTCCTTTTCTGCCGCTAAAATATGTAACTCATATCATTTATACAATTTTGCCACATATAGCCTATAACTACGAGGCGAAATGCGGAGGCAAAACGAAAATTCCAGAGCCGCTAATTATCAAAGGCAAAACAATTAAAGTATCGTTATTTGACCGGTCTAATTTGTTTTATAGGACCAACAAACTTAGCTATAAAAGATAAACTATCATTTGGTTTTGGCCTATTTCAGCATATCGCTCGCCATACATTCCCAATGTTTTTGCCTCCGCCAGCCGCCTTCTACCTATAACATTCGCGGGCATGCGCACAATAAATCACGTCGCAATCGGATGAACGGTATGGCAGTGCATAAGATACGAACAAACGAACAAAAAAATTATATTTAAGATCTAAGTAGCAATGTATTAGAATTTTCTTGATTCAAATGTTGTATTTTTTTAGTTATTTGTAAGAATGCATTGGTTTTTTACCGTATTTGTGTGTTTTCGTAAAGTTTTCTCTTTTTTATTCGATGTTTAATGGTTTTTCGCAGGTCGGTACGAAATTTCTTAATTCGGCAAGGAACTTATGTTTATTGCTTTTTTGCCGTCACGGTACCGTTACCGTGAATCGTCACGGCAATTTTAAAAGCGCGCATTGGCAGACCTATGGCAAATACAAGACATCCTGCACATCAATGTATGGCGTCTAATTTTTGTTAATCTGTTGCAGACCTAACTTACTGAGATCATCACAGCTTTATTTCGACGATCTCACAGCAGCGCCATGGACCTCCCTAACCCAGAGATGGTCTTCGTCAAGGAGGAGCCAGAAACTGAAGGGGAAAGCGAAGGTGAAATGCCACACAAAGACATAGATATAGAACCACCAGACATTAAGAAGGAATGTATGGAATATTCCATGAGAGTTGATCAAACTGCTGGTAAGGAAAATGCTTAAGTTCATACGAGTCTTAATCGTTTAACTTTTACACAACATCTTATTCTGAAAGCTTTGAAATTCTATCTTATTACTTATTAATTTATTTAAAATTTACGGCACAAAGTGCCATTTACAAGCTTGTGTTTATTTAATTACAGTCGTGGTACATTAGAAAGAATTTTTCTTTTTAAATTACACATAACAATAGAATGAGAAAATAAATTACCTACTAACAACATAATAAAGGCATTAAAATTAAACAATAATATTAAAAAACTCGTTATGTAGTGACCTCGTTAAAATAGTTTGGCTGAAATGTTTGATCAGTACAACCTTGTATTTCAGTAAGGAAATATTAAAAATATCAGCAACATTGGCATAAAAATTACGAATGGTGTGTAATCTATTTATAACAGAATTGTAGCCTGAGACCGACGTGTAGTTGTCACAATAATACATACTAGGGAACCTTGATCTAATGGTGGGTACATGAAAGAGAATAAGTTTAATATCAGTCCCATGTTCGATTCCTCGGCTGGCTAAGTCCTCCATCACAACACAAGCAACATTTTCGGCTTTCTGTGGTGGTAGTAGGAGATTTTCAAACATTGTTGAGTCATTCGTAACCCGGGAATGTTTGTCTTTCTTTTTAAAAAGTAAAAAAAAAGTAAAATATATCAGGGCTATCCAACTGATAATTTACAATTTTATACAAAAATATTAGATCAAATTTTTTTCCCCTGTCACTTAACTTCAACAATTTTAATGAGTGCAATAAAAAATCATGATTTATTGATTCTAAGGGACTTTCAAGTCTAATATTAATACACCTCAAAAATTTGCGTTGGACTCTTTCAATGATATTGATGTGATTATTGAAGACAGGTGACCAAATTGTTGAATTATATTCTAGAATTCCATCTATTTTAATTTAAAAAATAATACACACTTATATTTAACCACTTTTATTGTTTAAAAAACCAACAGGTTTAGTTTGCAATGCTTACTTCATTGGGGTTAACCTAAATAAAATAATAAAAAAAAAATTTAATGCCCCAGAATCTTAGAAGTGGAAATTGAAGAATCGAGCTATAGGGGCAACTTTTGGAGGCAATTATGCATAAACTCACGGACATATACACATTTTTCTTAAATTCGCAGAAATTAAAGCACTTGAAATACGAAACAAATGTCGGTTTCTAAAATTGGAATTTGTCAAGGTTGGTAGCGCGGTTGATGCCGATCATTGGGTAGGAAAGTTTGAACCTCAGTCAAAATAAAAAAACACAACAAAGTTAAAAAAAAAAACAATTGAAATTAGATTATTTTAGTAAAAAAAGCTTTTTTTTAACCGGTTTAATTTTTTAATCTAATATTCTTAGTAAGAGATTAACAGAATTTCAATATTATCAACAGATTATGACTTATTTTAACGTGTTTGTTATTTTGCTTTAATCTTTATGTATAAAAATCTCGTGTCACGATGTTTAAATGTTTGTTATGGGACAATGCTTTGTAATTATTTGTAAGTTCCATAAGTTTCTAACAGATGGCGGTGTGAGTTAATTCATCGACACAACATTTGGTTATCTAGGTTGGGGAAACGTCCTGTTTGTTGATGGCGTTCAATTTGACGTCAGTATATTCCACGTCTATATCTTACTACTGAGCCACAGCAACGCGTGGCAGGGTCAGCTAGTCGATTTATTTTGTTACTGTTGAAAGCAAGGTTGCGTTTAGAACTAAATGGTGTTTAAATTGTAATAATACATATATTTTCAATGCCTTATTTTACAGAAGAACATTATCTAACGGAGAGCAAGAATCAAGACGAACATGACAACAATTTAATCAAGAATAACTATCACGCACAGCTGATTGATTCGTCATCCAAACAATTCTCGGATTCCGACTGCAACTCTTTGTGTTCAACAAGTTCCAATTTAAAGAGTAAAAATCCGTGGTCCCACAGTGGAGATAAACCATCGTGTCCTGAATGCAAGACCTTATTTTCAACGAATAGTTCTTTAAAAAGACACATGCGGACTCACAGCAGAGAAAACATGTTATCATGTTCCGAATGCAGCGCCTTATTTTCATCGAAAAATGCTTTAAAAATGCATATGTTGATTCACACTAGTGGTAAACCATTTTCATGTGCTGAGTGTAACTATACTTGTGCAAGAAGTGACAATTTAAAGAGTCATATGTTGACTCACAGAGATGAGAAACCATTCTTGTGTCCTCACTGCGACTATTCGTGTTCAAGAAGTTACAATTTGAAGATTCACATGACGACGCACACTGACGAAAAATGGTTTTCATGCTCCGAGTGCGACTATTCCTTTTCAACAAATTCTAAATTAAAAACCCATATTATGCAGGTTCACAGAATCGAAACTTCCATGATCTCGTGTCCCTTTTACGAATGCAACTATACATGCTTGCGAAAGTCGCAATTAAAAAATCACACGTACAATCACACTGGAGAAAAGCCATTCGCTTGTCCCTACTGTAACTTCGCATGTACAACAAATAGTGGGTTAAAGAGTCACATAGTTAGACACAGCGGAGAAAAACTATTCGCTTGTTCTGAATGTAGCTATTCATGCTTACGAACTTCGCAATTGAAAGTTCACATGATTTCTCACAGCAAAGAAAAACCGTTCTCTTGTACACAATGTGACTATTCATGTCCAACAAGTAGCGATTTGAAGAGTCACATGCTTGCACACAGTGGAGAAACGGCGTTCTCGTGTTCCGACTGTAGCTATACATGTTCGAAAAAGGGCACATTAAAGAGGCATATGCTGACTCACCGTAGACAAACGACATTTTCGTTTTTCACCTGCACCTGAACTTGTAAATAAAAACATATTTTGGGAACGTTTTATTTGCTATAAATCAATGTCTCAAAATATTATTATCAAAGTTTTATACAGAAGTGTTGGTGGGTGAAGTGGGAAGTGTGTATGTATCTTTCCAAGACATTTTTTTTTTAATTGTGTTAAAATAAATACAATCTTAAAACTCTTCAAGCCTCGGAAGGGCATTACTGGCCATAAACATTATATTCCACTAGAGCCACTTAGTGTAAATCTGCCCAAGGCGTTCATATATTATTAAAGCTTTTTTTCTGTAATGCGCTGTTCGCTGATAGAAAGAGAAATATTTCTTCTCAGCTCGCCTTCAATATTTACACTTGATTCCGTGAATGAAATCCTAAAAATTACCGAAATGATGAATTCCAAATAACTAGGTAATTATTTGTGTTATTTTTTGTTAAGTAATCGTATTGTAAAAGTTTAATTCTATATCACAAAAGTAGGTTATATGACAAAGAATATTTAATTTTATGGTCTGAAATTGATAAGAACTTATTGAAAGTGATGTATTTGATTGCATACGTTCCTTGTGCTTACGTGGGTAAAAATATTTCCATGAAATTAACGATTATAATGTGCAAACAAAGAGAAACGGGATAAAAAGTAAAGTAACAGTTTTTTTTGTAGACTCCTTAAACAAAGGGGACGTGTTTTCTAAATTTCGTATTCTATAAAAATTTGGACTTTTGAAGTAAAAACATGTGGTTAGCTTTTTTCAAAATTTATCACTCTTTATTTTACAAATATCAATGTATGTATATTTCAAATGCAAACGTCTGAAAGGTAATATTGTCTAGTTTCTGAAATTGTTTTTCTTTTTACAGCAACTTCAAAAATAAGAAATATGTAGCACATTTAAATACCTTATTACCTTCGAAATATCCTGAAAATCGTTGAGAAATTTCAACTTTATTGGGACATGTAGACAAACATAATATTTAAAATCCTGAAGGATAACTGCATAATACTATTTTCATACTTATATAATGTTATTTATTATCTTGCATTTTATCTTTTTTAATATTTTTAATCGATTATTTGTGTTCAGGCTATCAGAAAGGAGATAGTATATTTCTCCGTCTATTTGCTAATTGTCTTTTTGCCAATTTTATCACTGTATTCGTGTAGGATTCATTATGTGTCTTATGTAGTGTTCGTGTTTTTGTGACATTTTATAAATTAAGTTCCTCTTTGTCATACACAAGTATTTCATTAGTTTTTAGTATATACAAGTCACCAGTTATAAGCGTAGTTAGTTGCTTGCTATAAGTCTTAGTTGTAAGTCACTAGTTATAATCTTAGTTGTAAGCCAATATAAATTATTCTATTTTACATATAGATACAATTTTGTCGTACATTCTTACTGATTTTCAGTAAATTCCTTTCTTGGTATAGTTTTTCGTAGGAGTAATGAGATAACCTATTTCGGTATTATTTGTAACTCGATATAAGTACGTGTGTGTTTCCCCGCATTTATAATAGTTGATTTAGGTGATACTGGATTAAGCTAAAGTATAGGTCCCTATTTACTTGTGATGGTAGATAATGAACTATTCTACAAAATACCAATTAGAGTAATGAATTTTTTCTCTTAATATGTTTGTAAATGCTGCAAAATTTAAGTGGTTATATATGTACCTTTCTTTCTTCTGTTGTAATGATTTGCGGGAAGGCGTTTGCGCGTTGGTAAGCTTAAGTTAATGTGGCCAGTTTTTAACATAAAATTTTTAATGCGTTTTTAATTAGGCAGTAATTTAAAATAAGTTCCAGCTGAGATTTTTATGATAAGTTTTGCTAAAGTAAGATAATATTGCAGTATCATCTGCGTATATTAAGATTTCGCCATTTAGGTTTAATTGTCAGATATCATTACGTAATATTTAATTTTTTTGAGGATTTGACATACTTCATTTACAATAATACTCTTTTAAGCAATGTTTTTGTGTTTATTTAGAATAAGAGTGGTCCTATTACTGTTCCTTGAGGACCTCCGTAGCCATTGATTTTGTGGAAAGCAAATAAAGGAGCGGAAAAAGAAAGCTCGTCATTGGCGACGCGACAGCCAATAATGAGAACGGACTTTAGAATCAGAACCATCACGGCCCAGAGAATTATTCCCTTCTTGATTGCCAGAGATTCAACAACAGTCCGTTTGTGCTCCCGTATTAGCTTCCACATTCGTATTAAATATACTGAAAATATAAAATTTATTAATAAAGTCTGTAAACGACCATACTCGGTGTTAACTATTCATTGACTGAGTTGTTTATCCCATCATATTATCGTTTCGCTTAGTTTTATAAAACCGATTTGCTTACAACCAAAATGATGGCGTACGTAGTCCATGCCTAAAAATGTTAATTTGTGTATTGAGATTGCGGATAAATAGTCAACAGACTGTAATAATTAACATTTATATACTTTAATTGGGCAAATTCAGACCCAAGGGAGGTGTCTGTCTCTTCAGCCGAGCTGACGTCAACTGTGTGCGAATGTTGAATCTGGAAAACTCCAGATTCGACGTAATGTGGGTGCGCGTCAATCTTGCCAGTACGGTAAGGTTTTATGCGTGTTTATACCGTTCACCAAACCTAAACGAATTAGACACGTCCGAGCTCTTCAAACATTTAAGCAACACTTTTGATGACCTCTTGCCCCGCTTCCCTACGGCAGAGTTTGTGGTCCTGGGGGACTTCAATGTTCATAACGAACCTTGGTTGAAGTTCTCAGGGTCAACAGACTCAGCTGGACGACAAGCGGAATCCTTTGCCCTTTGCCACGGACTGGAGCAAATGGTTCAGGAGCCCACACGGGTTCCTGATGTCCAGTCTCACCGCTCTAATCTGTTAGACCTGTTTCTAACCACTGTGCCACACGGTTACAAGATTGACGTCACAGCGCCTTTAGGATCGTCGGACCACTGCCTGGTGACGTCGTCAATCCCCGTAACCTTCAGACCGCCAAAGGAGAGGCTGAAAAGAAAAGTGTGGCACTACAGGTCTGCAGATTGGTTCGGTTTGCGGGCACATTTTAATGCTTTCCCGTGGTCAACTGTCTGTTTTCGGACTTCGGATCCCTCAAGATGTGCCCAGGAAATTGGTGAAGTCATCGCGTCCGCGATGGATGGCTTCATCCAATCCACTGTTAAAGAAACTGGTGTGGGCTCAAAGCCGTGGTTCAGTCGACAATGCTCTGAAGCAGTGCGACGAAAAAACGCGGCTTATCGAGCCTACAACACATCTCGAACGTCCGAAAACAGAAAAGTTTATAACAAAATGTCAAAGGAAAGCAAGAGAATCATAAATAGGTCGAAATTTGAGCACGACCTGCAGATCAGCAGAAAGCTGGCTGCATGCCCGCATGGCAGCAGAGCGTTCTGGTCGCTTGCGGGCTCAATAGGTCGCAATTTCTGCAAATCCAGTCTGCCACCTCTTACCAGAACTGACGGCTCTCTAGCTAATACCGCCGCCGAAAAGGCTAACTTATTAGGCAAAATGTTCGCGGAAAACTCGACCCTCGATGATCAAGGTGCTATCCCGCCGTCGGTTCCTCACTGCGGTTTTCATATGAAAAAGCTGAGGATCCGGCATCGGGATGTACTAAGTCTTACGAGGGCTCGATGTTAATAAAGCTAGTGGGCCTGACGGAATACCTGCCCTGGTATTGCAGAGGTGCGCTGCAGAAATAGCTCCAATTTTGACGAAGCTTTTCAAAATGTCCCTGAAGTTTGGGACTGTGCCCTCCGGTTGGAAAAAAGCGATCATTCACCCTATTCCAAAGAAAGGTGACCGCTCCAACCCGGCCAACTACCGCCCCATAGCGATCACATCTGTTCTGTCAAAAGTGATGGAACGTGTGATCAACGACAAACTGCTCACATACCTCGAGAAGAACAAAATTATTAACGACCGTCAATACGGATTCCGGCGGAACCGCTCGTGCGGTGATCTTCTCGCGTATGTGACGCATGTTTGGGGGCGGTGCCTGGAACGTTTTGGTGAAACCCAAACGGTTTCACTGGATATTTCCAAGGCCTTTGACCGGGTTTGGCACCGAGGGCTTGTCAACAAACTGCCTTCTTACGGACTTCCCGCATCCTTGTGTATGTGGATTGCCGACTTTTTGAGGGAGAGGTCGATTCAGGCGGTTGCTGATGGTTTCACCTCTTCCTCGCATTCGATAAATGCTGGCGTCCCACAGGGATCGGTTCTGTCTCCGACTTTGTTTTTGTTGCACATCAATGACCTCTTGACGTGTGCACCGATTCATTGCTACGCGGACGACAGTACAGTCCATGATAGCTTTTTGTTTGACAAACCTCCAAAGGGCTCACAAACCCCAATGGCTCGGAGGGCTTTGAAACAAAGAATGGACGGTTACCTCGAGAGTGTTTCCTCTTGGGGTAAGAATAACCTCGTCGAATTTAATGTTTCAAAGACCCAATCATGTCTGATCACGTCTAAAAGGGATCGAAATGATAATCTAGTCTCCTTCAACGGAAGCATTCTCCCGAACAGGCCTTCCATTGATATGCATGGTGTAACTCTAAGTGACCAGCTCAGGTACGGGGGCTCCATCGAGGCCAGAGTTAAGTTAGCCTCTCAGAAACTGGGCATACTGTACAGGGCACGCAGATACTTTAATAGTACACAACTGCTAGCCCTGTACAAATCGCAAGTGCGCCCCACGGTTGAATTTGGCAGCCACCTCTGGTCTGGAGCCCCAAAATACCTGAAAAAAACCCTTGACTCTGTGCAGAAACGGGCGGTCCGTTTGATAGATTCTCCTAATTTAACTAACGGATTGCAATCTTTAGAGCACAGGCGCCAGGTGGGAATGCTGTCCTTGTTCTACCGGTATTACAATGGAAGATGCTCCGAGGAACTAGCGTCATTGATCCCCTCGGCACCGGTGCATAGTCGGGAAACACGCCAAACGCGCGCTCAACATTTGTACACGGTTGACATTAGTCACATGAGAACGGGTCGTTTCTACGACTCGTTCTTGAGTTCAACAGCTCGGCTGTGGAACGATTTGCCGGCCTCTGTGTTTCCTCCCTCCTACAATATGGGTCTCTTCAAGACCCATGTTCACTCCTTCCTCTCCTCAAAAACACCCTCCACACAGCATCCTCAAAGATGACATAGGCCCTGAGGGAAATCATTTTTTCCTCAGGGCCTCCTGTGTGGAGTTAATGTAAAAAAAAAAAAAAAAATCATTGACGAAGATAATATTATATCAACAACTCTCAATTAAAATAACGGGTGAGCCAATGACGGGATGATTTTTAAAAAATCACACATTTAATAAATCATCTTTTGTAAAATTTATTGATGAAAACGTAATCTACACGACTGGAAATATTGTGTGGCCAATGTCACTGCAGAAAAAGTAGAAGGGATGCGTGAAACGAGCGGAAAGTTAGTTATCATCATAAATAAACCAAACATGTTGTCACGGATTCTTGGTCAGGTGAACAACGCGTATTACCGTCAAAGCATATTAACCAAAATGGGAAGAATTTTGTCTCTGCGAGGCGAGCTTTACAACGAGGCAGCCACCTTTCTGACTTTATTTTAAAAAATGAACATTTGTGCAATTGCACAACATTTCTTTCGTGTAAACTATGTTTTCATCGATAAATTTTATATAGGATGATTTATTGAATGTGTGATTTTTTTAAATCGTGCCGTCTAATTGCTTCATCTATTATTAAACAGACGCGGAAATATAAAAAGTAACGTTTTTAACCGAACTGGATTCTCTAATTTTAACGGAACCGTTAGTCTACCATAAATTGATTAATTATGCTGTTGCTACACTACATTCCTTTGTTTTTATCACTCTAATCAGTGGCGTAGCGTGGGTGTCAGCCACCCGGGGCGGAGGAAAATTTTGCCCCCCCCCTATATAGGTATTTTGAATTTTGCCGCCCCCCTATATAGATATTTCAAAAGTAGATTTCCTTTTTTTATAACGACCGCATATTTTGTACGACGGTTTTTATATCACATGAATCGATTTTCTTCAGGTTTCAACTTAAGATTGATTTTGCGTTAGAGAACCAAAATAATAGTTACAAATGGAACGGTCAATTTTAAAAATTTTGCAGCGTATGGCATGCAACTCGAAAGTAAAACTTGACTAGGTTCACTATGAATCTGCAACTTGTTACTAAATTTATCGTTATATTCTGAACACAAAACTGGTTTTAAATAAATATCTATGGGGTGAATTAAGACTAGGTACACTCAGTACATGAAAATGGTTTATCTTTGATTCTGGCAGCACTTTCATATTAGTCTGCAATTAATAAAATTTTATCACTGCACTTCAAATAAGAGAATGTTTTCCTTCAAAATGTGTTGGGAGATGATTCCACAACTGAAATTTTACATTCTGAATACAAAACCGGTTTAGGGTAAATCTGTATGCGGTGAATTGAAACTACACTCAGAACATAAAAATGGTTTCTCTTTGATTCTGGCAGAACACACATAATCCGCAACTAGAATTTTATAACTACACATCGAATTATTTTATTTTATTATCTTTAAATAAAATAAAATATTAAATTTATAATGTATTGTGAAATTTTGCCGCCCCTTTAAAGTGCCGCCCGGGGCGGGCCGCCCCCTCGCGCCTCCCCCCACGCTACGCCTCTGACTCTAATACCTCCATTTTCGAATTACTAACATTAGCTTCAATAATTAATTGTTCCCATTAATATTATTCCCGTCCCCGAGGAAGACATGGCACGACCAAGTGAATCAGATACTTGAGTCGGGCGATGTCAAGAGTCAGAATAATAGAAGAGCATGTATGAGACGATGTATGAATGTGAACGAAGCAAGGAGTGTGTGCCAAGGTCGACTTGTTTGGCGGTCTGTCCTCTCTGCCTACCCCTGCGGGGAAACGGCGTGATGGTTAGTTAGTTAGTTAGTTATTAATATTGTTTCTGCCTGCCACTTTTTTGGTGCAATTGCAAAGTTCTTCCCGATTTTGTTTGCAATCTCGATCAGTTATGAACAAATTGTGGCCCGCAAGCCCATTTCATTTGGCCTCTTTGTACTGCCCACTTGACTTTTTTATGTGACTACCTCACAAGAGTCTCAGCTGCTTCTGTCTGAAGCCCGATGAGACTATGGCATCCCCAATTGGCATATGTTGTGAGGCTGAAGGTAAGTGGCAAGGGAAGAAGATGGGAAGAGGAAGGTAGGGAAGTATCTGGCTATTCAGATCTGGTCACCAAACACGGCTAAAGCCATTTCAAGCAACTTTTCAATTCTGAATGGTGGTCGATACTGAGAGTATATTCCACTCTGGAACGTGCCGCAAATATACTATACCTAATGTTATTTTTAAATGAATTAATTGTGGAATAACACAAATTAATCAAATAAAATTTATTTGCCCACGTCGGCGGGATTCAATCCCGCGACCTTCGGATTATGAGTCAAGAGCCTTACCGCTAAACCACACCGGCTGTCAGATATCAAAAAAATGTATCAAGAGTGTTTGTTACATGTCTTAAGGCATTTTTAACCACATGCGAAATTGAACCTACAGTCGTGCCCCGATATTTTGTACCCCCAATTATTACTTTGCATACCCCTTGGGGGTACGCTTACCACAGGTTGAAAACCGCTACTGTAAATAATTAGATTTTTCTTACGTATTTGTCGAAATACATTTTTTTGTTATGGGGCCTTGATGTAGAAAAAAATAACCTGATTTTATCCCTTTAAAAAGAATTTACTGGTGAAGGAAGGGGTCTTTAGAATTTAACCCTTTAATGTACGGCCACACGCAGAATTAAAAGCGCGAGCACTTATCAGTTGAACCGCGAGCGCTTACGTGTTGTACCACTCACTACGCTATAAAATATTTCTTCCCATGGTAAGAGAAGGGGTCAGTTGAATTAGAGGGCTGCCGCGAAATGTCATTTCTTTGTACTGGATCTGTGAACTTGCCACTTGTCATCCGCACGTTTACGCAGCTCTCTAATTAAAATCTCCTGTTTACGGTAAAGAGGGGGTCGCACAACTTTTCGCATATCGCGTGAGCAGCGAACCCAACCAAATACATAATGGTTTTCAGTAGTGCCCCATTTTATTGTTACTGCTTGTCATCAGTAGGTACCTTACTGCATAAATATGAATTGATGGACCTTTCTACGGTTGTGATTTGTCTGTGGAAAAATCCAAACAACTTCAAGGTTCTTGTTCACGGTGTCAACGAATCAGTCCGTTTTGCTGAGGAATATTCGTGTACTATTTTCTGCATAATTAATTGTTGCACAGTTTGTATTACTTCCAAAATCTTTACATTTATATCTTAGAAAATATTACCTTAACTTTTAAGTTTATGTTTCTCATCTTGCGCTTCGCTTTCCAAGTGAGTAGATTATTTTATGTTTGACTTATTCATTCGTTTTCTAACCCACTGCGATAAATGCGGGTAATTATGTAGATATGTTGGACACTATTAACGCTAATAACACTTTGTTTCAGATTTATTATAATAATTAACATTATATTTCATTTCCAGAAACTGAAATACTTCTCATTATTATCTAACTGATACAATCTTGTTTTTAAAATGAAATGTGCCCATTAACCGTGTCCAATTTTTCTGTACATTTACCAATACTTCGTATCAACTCTACTCACTATAAGATACCAACTATTTCCCTACATACGACGAGGGAGATGGTTAAAAATGTAACATTGTTACATATTTTTAAGACGCAAGGGAATATTTTGTCACAGAAAACCAATATTAAATTATACAGAAGCGATATAATATACGTGTGCTTAAGGCATATATTACATCGTATTTATTTGGAGCCAATACTTTCCTTTACCTTTTTTCTCTACAGTTAGCAATTCGGGAGGCGAATGTGGGTTCCGCCGCCCCAGAAAACGTTTATTAGATTACCAACGCTTCTTCCATAGGTCACCCCAAGTGGTTTGCTATGGAAGTTTGGTGACTTAGCAGGGGTACCCGGGTTCATGGGATGGGATTTGCATGGCATGCCGGATCGGGAAAGATTGGTTGAGAGAGATGGTGATATCTCCAGCAGGACTCTCTCGGAACATTGCCTTGCACCACAGTGGGAGAGGTAGATTCGTACGTCCCTCACTCCTGGACGTACTGATCCCCAGATTTCTACCCACCCCTCATACCTCTTTCCTTCCCAGAACTTCGTTTCCTAAAGAGACCCTCCCCACAGCTGCCAAAAGCCCTGAGGGGAATTATTTTCTTTAGGGTCTCCTCTGTGAAGCTAATGTAAAAAAAGAAGTTCGCATTATGAGAACAAATTTGATTATTTTTATTAAAATAAAGAATTAAAACAGCTTTGTGCACACAAATTCTAACTTAACAAAATCTTTTCCAGTTTTAATTTATTGCGAGTATCCCAAAATACTGCTCTCACAGCATGGACCTGCCTAACCCAGATGGTGTCACCATCAAGGTGGAGCCAGGCACTGAAGAAGAAGATGGGAGTCAAATGACAGATACGAATATAGACATAGACCAGCCAGATATGAAGGAGGAATGCTCGGAATATTCCGTGAGAACTGATCAAACTTCTGGTAAGAAATTTGCATTCAATCCGTAATGCATGTACATATTCATTTAAATCATAATTTTAATTACCTTCTGGGTAAAATGTCCCTATTGAAACTTTCAGAAAGAAGAATAAGTACAGATTTAATACTATTACATTAAATAATGCATTACAAAATTGACTGTCCTCAATTGCTTCAATTCAACAGTGGTACAAATAAAACTGTAAAATAGAATGTAAAAGCCCTTTAGAATGTGCAATAAATAAATCGTTAAACTTTTACATAACATTCCATTCTCAAAGCTGTGCAAAAGTATTCTAGTAAAACTATTTTTAAGGAAAGGATAGAGAGAACGATCTGAGAACGAAAGAGGTATAAGGGTGGGTAGGAATCAGAAGGTCTGCGTCCAGGAGTGACGGATGTATGAATCCAACACTTCAACTATGGTGCAAGGCAATATGCATCGAGAGAATCCGGCTGGAGAGGCCAAGGGATCTTCTTTGACCGGCCTATCCCGGCCCGGTCCGCCAAGTTGATTTTCATCGTAGTGCGATTTTTTATAGCTTTGGCCCTGCCTTGAAGAATATGATCGTAAAAAATATTTGTTTATTTTACAGATAAACAGTATCAAGCGGAGCGTGAGAACCATAGCGAACATGGCAGCAATTCAAGCGAGAATAAAGAGCATACATCGCTGGTTGATTCATCGTCCAAACCATTCACGTGTTCCATCTGCAACCATTCATGTATATCGAAATCAAAATTAAAAATTCACATCTGGACTCACAGCGGAGAAAAAAGATTTTCGTGTTCCGAATGCAACTCATTATTTTCAACGAAAGCTTCTTTAAAAAGGCACTTGCTGATACACAGTAGAGAAATGGGATTTTCGTGTCCCTCTTGCAGCTATTTATGTTCAAGAAAATACCATTTAAAGAGTCACATGCTTACTCACAGCGTTAATAAACCATTTTCGTGTCCTGATTGCGACTATACATGCTTGCGAAATTCGCAATTAAAAATGCACATGTATAATCACAGTGGAAGAAAACCATTCTCGTGTCCTGACTGTAACTATTTCAGCTCACAAAAGTCACATTTAAAGGTTCACATGCTTACTCACAGTGGAGAAAAACCAATCTCGTGTTCTGAATGTAACTATTCTTGCTTACGAACGTCGCAATTGAAAGTACACATGTTTTCTCACGGTATAGAAAAACCATTCTCGTGTTCCAATTGTGACTATTCATGTGCAACAAGTAGTGGTTTAAAGAGTCACATGCTTATACACAGTGGTGAAAAACCATTTTCATGTTCTGACTGCGACTATTCATCATCAAACAACAGCACTTTAAAGAGGCACAAACTGACTCACAAATAGGAAAAGTCTATTCCCCTGTTAAGCCTGCCGATAAAATTTGCGACAAAATGTTTATTTTGAAGGTCCGCCTTCTTACGACTAGGTGGAAAAACATTCATCGTCTTTTATTTATCTGCCTTCTTACGACTAGGTGGAAAAACATTCCTCGTCTTTTATTTATTGCAAATCAATGCCTCAAAATACCATTTAAAGTGTTCCAAATTTCCAAGATAGTTGATTCGACATTTCGGCAGCTAGAGTAATGGAGACAACGGCTTTAGGCTATAAAGGCATTATCCTATTTGTTACAAGGAACTACAGTCATTTTTAATGTATGTTTGCCTTCTAACTTAAATATCAGTGTTTGTTAAATGTGTTTTTTTGTCATTTGACAGTAAGGCATGGTGATATGAAATCAGTAATTTTAATTAATTCTTTTTTATATTCGTAAGTTTTAAATGCATGTGTTGAAATGTAGAAACTAAATTCATGTGTAAACTAGACTTTATTCAAATGTGATTCATTTTAGCGACGCATAGCATACATACATATATACATAGACAGAAACAAACATATTTTCACTTTTATATATATAGATTTAAATGAAAGATTTCGAGAACAATTCTTTCTCTGAGGAGAAATAGTTATAGACGAATTTGTGGTAAATTTCAAGGGGAGAATTTGCTTCATGACGTATAATCCTAACAAGTCTGGCAAATGGGGCATCCGTTTATCCCTTTCCGACCGGCTTCAAACGATCGTGGTTTGTCTTTAAAAAAATCTTGACAGCAAATAAATCTGTTTTTTGGAACCACACCAGTGTCGATCGAACGTGCGGGTGCTGCGTATGCAGGGTACCTTTGTGCGCTTGTGTTTCAACCAGTAAGTGGCTAAGCCCCACGGAATCATAATTAAGAGCTTTACTGGTGAGGCCCATCAAAATTCGGACATTTTTCGCCGGTCGGACAGGCTGATTGCGATTGTGGAAATATATATTCATTTATTCCGTATTATTATTTTTTTTTTGTTATTCTTTGCGGAGACGTTTACGATTAGTTCCCGTGAGCACTTAGGCCGTAGGCCCATTGTGCTATCTCCCATGTAACCTCAATCCTTTATGGGCATCACTTACATTCATTTTTACGTGTGGCATCACCGTCACCTCTCCGAAAAATATCTCGGCACCGCTCCGAGAATGACTGTGCAAATTATTCCGTTCCTAGCACTCGATCCAACCGCCCGTTCGCGTTTTGTACCTCTCTACCCGTTTCATACGTGAACACTAATTGTGTAAATTATTAAAATCTTAAATAAATGTTAAATCACTCAAATAAGAGTACAGTGTTATCAATCATCATCCAGTATAATCTTTGAACACAGGATCGCGGCCTGAAAGTACCGCGACCCCCAGGATCCTGACTATTCCTCATGGTTAAATATTAATATACAGTGAAACCCTCTTAAGAAGTTCCCGCTTTAGAAGTTTCGTGGCTTAAGAAGTTTGGTTTTTTCGGTCCCTCGGCCCAAAATTGACCCAATTTTTCCCACATAAAAGGTTTTCCTGCTTAGGAAGTTTATTTTTTCCGGTCCCTTGAAAAACTTCTTAAGAGGGTTTCACTGTACACTCGTCTGATGAGAAGACGGGGCACAGGTCAAACATCCTCCACCAGCTCCTCAGCCTCTGGAACCAATTCTTTCAACCTTGGTAATCCCGACGCTCAAAAACTACTTTCAACACCTTCAACAACAACTCAGTCCCTTTAATAAAGTTCACCAGAGCCTGTCACTGGAAATGAAGCTATATCCTCTAGTTTGACAATGAGTCTCATTTCTCCTCTTCATTCCTCCTTAGTTCCCTGAAGGCCCCAAGAGGGAAGAGGGCTTCATTTCTCCTCTCCACTCCTCAGTTCCCCTAAGGCTCCACGATGAAGAGCTCATCTCCCATTGGTTCCCTAAAGGCCTTACAAGGGAAGAGTCCACCCCACCTTAGCTCCCTGAGAGCCCCAGGAGGGAAGAGGACTTCATCTGTTTCACATTGGCTCCCCGAAAGCCCCAGGAGGAAAGAGGACTTCATCCTCTTCTCTCCTCCCTGGTTCCCTAAAGGCCCCACAAGGGAAGAGTTTACAGTGATGGTCTCATTTCTCCTCTTCACTCCTAGATGGTTCCCTAAAGGCCCCACGTGGGAAGAGGACATCATCCCTCCACTTCACTCCTTCTTGGTTCCCCAAAGGCCCCACGCTGGAAAAGTGCCATTCCCCCTTGGTTCCCTGAAGGCCCCACAAGGGAAGAGCTCGTGCAGGTTATTCCATATTACAGTTCACTGAGAAATTGATAAGGCCTGATCTGCAATTTACATCCAAAATCGTTTTGCAATTATATAGCAATTTATTGCAATCGATTCCAGAATCCGAAGGTTATCATTTATACCAGTCTTCCACTTTCCGGTGGATTGTTGAAGTTAAAAACACATTTAACCGGAACAATTATGACAAATTAAAAATATTTGCCAACAGCCATCAAAAAACCAAAATTGACACTAGCCAAAGCAATAGCATACGGAAGTGATAATGTTATGGTTCTATCTTGGGAATTGCCTGTGGGCCAGCAATAGGCCAGTTGCATGGATTTCATAATGACTTGGAGAAAATCGTGTGGATAGATTTTTAACCCCCGACGCAAAGAGCGGTGTTATAAGTTTGACATGTCTGTGTGTCTGTCTGTCTGTCTGTGGCATCGTAGCTCCTAAACGAATGGACCGATTATGATGCAGTTTTTTTGTTGTTTAAAAGCTGACGTAATAGAGATGGTTCTTAGCTACAATTCATGAAAATCTGTTCAGGCGTTTCAAGGTTATCAGCCTTTTTTTGTGTCGGGGGTTTCTGAAAATTTTGTAAATTTTACTTATTTTACTAATATTATGAAAATGTTACTAAAAATTTATAACTTTTTTTTTTACTTATTTTTAATTAAATAGATCCGTTTTTTGGGCTCGTGACGTCACTACATGAAAACGTTCCGTCTCCGATAATATTCAATTAATTTTGTAAAATTCCACACTGATTTTTTTTTTAATATTGAAACACTTTGATTTCTGG
Source organism: Glyphotaelius pellucidus (assembly GCA_936435175.1). Taxonomy (NCBI): domain Eukaryota; kingdom Metazoa; phylum Arthropoda; class Insecta; order Trichoptera; family Limnephilidae; genus Glyphotaelius; species Glyphotaelius pellucidus. Next base: position 8,610,886 of record OW386563.1, on the reverse strand, counting down.
CAAATTTTTTAATTTGACACTAACGGTACGGCCACAATGGGGCCAACTTCCAACTGCAAACGTTTGGACGATTTGGCCCAACACATCAGTCTGCGCAATATTATTACGGGAGAGGTAAAAAATATTATTGTAGCGGATAAAAATTGTTTAAAATTTTAATTTTTTTAGCTTTACAAATCGAAATCAATACTATGGAAAGCGAAGCATCGCCTGCACAATTGTAGGCAACTAATAAGATACAGCGCCAAATCAACTGTTCGATGTCCGCCAGGTTGACTTTGTTGTGAAAGTAGCATAAAACTCACTTGCTTTATTGCCTGTGAACTTCGTTACAGGTACTTTGCAAATTAAGTCCCGTCTTTCCGGTTTATAAAAAATGGACCGATTTTTTGGATTGAAATTTTCAAAAAATAGCCAGGATTTCAAAAATACAATTAAAAAAATACGGAATGTCTTAAAATATTTGCCTAAACCGGAATTTTTTTTTTAAATGTGATGCGAGTGGCCGTCTGGAGCCAGTGAGACTATGGCATCCCCAATTGGGGTATGTTGTGAGGCTGAAGGTAGTGGGGAGCGGAAGGAGATGGGGAAGAGAAAGGTGGGAAGTACCTGGCTATTTAGATCTGGTCACCAAACACGGCCAAAGACATTTCAAGCAACTTTTCAATTCTGAATGGTGGTCTTACACCAGGGCGATACTGAGAGTAACTTCCACTCTGGAACGTGCCGCAAATATACTATATATTATTTTAAATGAATAAATTGTGAAATAACACAAATCAATCAAATAAAATTTATTTGCCACGCCGGGATTCGATCCCGCGACCTTCGGAATGATAGTCAAGAGCCTTACCGCTGGACTACGCCGGCCGTCTAAGGTGGAATCGAAGAAGACATCGTGAAGCCAGAAGTGGTGATAAATTATACCAGATATTTGGGAGGCGTCAAAAGAGCACACCATTATACTTGACACACTGCTTCCTAAGGAAAACTTTAAAATGGTGGCGCCAACTCCTTTTTTGGGGTTTAGAAGTTTCGGTTGTAAATGCACATCTTGTACAAGAAAAATAAGATAAAAAACCATGAAAAAGCAATGAGTCGTCTTCAATTTGTGGACAGGCTAATTATTCAGCTGAGAAGGTGTAAAAACAAGAAATGGAAGACATTCGATAGATCCAGAACAGCAGTTAAATCATGTCAATCTACGTGTAATAATGCCTTATTTGCAGAAAAAGTACAGGGATTGCGTCGTTTGTGGTTCTGATAGAGAGGGAGGGCAAAGAAAATGAACAATGTATCACTGTAAAAGTTATGATAACAAATCGGCACTTCATGTGAGAGAATGTTTCGAAAAATATTGTAAAACGAAAAACTAAAAGTGATGGTGATTTAGTAATAATACAATAATAAAGATAAATTTATAATGACATTGGACCGAATCCTGAGTTTTATTTCATTGTGATAAATATACTCAAAATGTGACAGTGTTATATTATGTATGGTCATTTATATGCCTTAGTCGTAAGTGACTAGCTATAGACTAGCCATAAGTCTTAGATGTAAGTCACTAGTTACAATTGTAAATCTTAATTGTACGCCAGTAATATAAGTCACTAGCTATATATAATTCTTGGAGTCACTAGTTATAATTGTAAATCTTAATTGTACGCCAGTAATATAAGTCACTAGCTATATATAATTCTTGGAGTCACTAGTTATAATTGTAAATCTTAATTGTACGCCAGTAATATAAGTCACTAGCTATATATAATTCTTGGAGTCACTAGTTATAATTGTAAATATTTGTAGTAAGCCAGTATTATTAATTTTAATATTATTATAGTGTGTACAAAACTCTAACTTGTTAACACCGTGTAGAATGTTTGCCAAATTTATTATAAATTTTATGTGTTGTGGGCTGGTCTATCTTTTGTTTCTTGATGAAGGGTCAAAATCTAAAATAACGTAACAAATGCAAAATCAGAAACCATATACTACCCTTAAACTTAAGCCAATAGAGTCCAGGTAGTCAGGGTCAACTCCTGTGCGGTACAGGATAATTAGAAAGGATTTACATTGGATTCTTTGTATATTTCACCCGTATTATACAAATTATTGCTATGCAATAAAAGAAATTATGCAAATAAAACGAATTGAAATCAAATGTTTATCTTCCAGTTACTTAACCAAAAATTTCATTTTTAAACAAAAAATATAACATACGTTTTTAATCAGAGTAGCGAATTGGTTCTGAGCTAAAATGGCCATAGTGGAAAAGGTTAAAAATGGCCCACCTTACATTTTTTCTAACCAAAATTACTGATGACGCAAAAAATAAAAAGACTTACATAATTTATTAAGCAAATGTATTATAAACATTATTGTCAACTCACTTTTTGTCGTTTTAATGTAAAAATAATTAAATGAAACAATGTAACTTTATTATAACCACTTATATATTTTATTTACGCCAACCGGTTTTGGAACGACCATTCCTTCTTCAGGGAAAACGTATAATGACTTAATAATTACAAAACAGTGGGTCAGTACAATGTATTATTATTGTGTTGTGGTAGGGGTGGGGGCGTGGCTAATTAATGAAGAGCGGGTGGGGGAAACAGAACGGATATTGAATGGGAACATATCTAAGATGGGGCTATAAGATAATATTTTTTGTTTATTGATAATGGATTCATTATTATTAACAGGTTCGCTGCCGGCAACTCCGGTCGGAGCCATTCGGCGTCTTGCACTGGGTGCCGGCGGCTCCGGCCAGAGCCATGAGTAGTACGTCTACACAAAGTAGTATGTCTGCACATCAGTTTCCTGCCGGCACTCGCGGCGGATGGTTTTTTTTTGTAGCTGGCGTTGTTGACAATTGTACCAACATTTTACAGCAATTGGTTTTCAAAAAAAAAAATTAGGTTATTGTTGTAAAGGGCCATTGAAAAAAGTACACAATAAGTTTGTGTTTTTTTTAAATTTTTTAGAAGAATAAACGCCATAAGTATGGTGTGAAGCTGTATATGTTGGCGGAACCTGAAGAAAACATTTTGAAATTTCATGCGTACGAGGGATCGGCTGATGCAGATGTAGGTGGAAAGGGCCATGCAAGCAAAGTAGTCATGAAATTGATGGAAGGTAATCTGAATTGTGGACACGCGTTGAACATGGATAACTATTATAATAGTTACCCATTGGCAAACAATCTGCTTGAAAAGGATACCCACAGCACAGGAACATTGCGGTCAAATTTGAAAAACCTTCCTGAAGAAGTAAAAGAGAAGAAGTTGAAAAAGGGAGAGAACATTTTAAAATTCAGAAATAGCGTGCATCTTGGAAAGTGGAAAGACAAAAGAGATGTTATGTACATCTCAACAGAATTTGAAAACAAATTTGCCACTTTTCGAAACAAAAGAGGGCAAGAATCCCAAAAGTCATCATCTATAGTCGAATACAATAGATATATGTCTGGAATAGATCGACAGGACCAGCTAATGGCTTATTATCCATGTGATGGAACAGATGGTATAAGAAAGTGTTCATTCACACACTTCAAATACTTTTGATGAACTCATACAAGTTGTACAATAGATATTCTGGTCAAAGAAAAATACCACTCTATGACTTCAGCATAATTGCATTTTAGAAGAAGAGTGTTTCTTTATTATAATGGTAAGCTCTGGCATTATGAAATAGGTGGGGCGCGAGTGGTTTTTTATTTGTAAAATGTTGAGAACCACTGAATTCGTCCAACTAAATTTACAATGCGATAAGAAGACGTTATATATATTTATTTATTTAAAATTTACGGCACAAAGTGCCATTTACAAGCTAGTGTTTATTTAATTACAGTCGTAGTACTTAATACAGGCATTAAAAATAAACAATAATATCAAAAAACTCGTTATGTAGTGACCTCGTTAACATATGTTTGGCTGAAATGTTTGATCAGTACAACCTTGTATTTCAGTAAGGAAATATTAAAAATATCAGCAACATTGGCATAAAAATTTCCAATGGTGTGTAATCTATTTATTACTGAATTGTAGCCTGATACTGACGTGTAGTTGCCACAATAATACATACTAGGGAACCTTGATCTAATTGTAGGTACATGAAAGTGAATCAACTTTAATATATCAGGGCTATCCAACTGATAATTTACTATTTTATACAAAAATATCAGATAAAAAAATTTTCTTCTGTCACTTAATTTCAACAATTTTAATGAGTGCAATAAAAAATCATAATTTATTGATTCTATGGGAATTCCAAGTCTAAAATTAATACACCTCAAAAATTTGTGTTGGACTCTTTCATCACTTGATGCGATTATTGAAGACAGGTAACCAAATTGTTGAATTATATTCTAGAATGCTTCTAACGAGAGATATGAACAGAATTTTTAATGTGTAAATATTTTTTAAATCCTTGGAAATCCTAAATATAAAACCTAACATTTTCATAGCCCTGTTAGCTATAGAAGTTACATGAGATACAAAGCAGAGTTTCTGATCAAAAATGATGCCCAGGTCAAGTATTTCGACTGCAGAGATTAAGTCAACATTACAGAGTGCATAATTATATATTATTGGATGTTTAATTTTGTGGAACCTCATAACTTGGCATTTGTTAATATTTAGCTGAAGTTTATTATCTGAACACCATTTGAAAAAGTTATTAAGGCTTTCTTGCAAGATTATGCAATCGTGCACATCATTTATGACTTTAAACAGCTTCATGTCATCAGCAAAGAGTAAGACTTCAACACTATGGAAAATGCTTGTGACATCATTGATGAATAGGATAAATAATAAAGGTCCTAGGTGCGAACCTTGCGGGACTCCGCTGGTGGCAATAAATTGGTGGGATAGACAGTCATTGATCTTTACAAAGAGTAATCTATCAGATAAGTAGCTGATCAACCAAGCCAAGAAATTCCACTTATCCCTAATTTTTTTAGTTTATTTATTAGTATTTTTTTAGTTTATTTATTAGTATTTTTTTAGTTTATTTATATAGTAATAAAAAGCTCCAAAATTAACTTGTGTAGTAAAAAAAGGTAAGAAGATAATTAATTAAATTGATTACAAAATTAAGAAAAACTTGAAAAATAACTCACTCCTCAAAGGGGATGTTTTTACATATTTATAAAAATAATTAATAAAAAGAATCTCAAAGTTTCATAATTTTGTCAAATAATTGTTGTCGGAAACTTTGGATTCATAAAGGTGTACATTTTAATTATTTTGCAGTTAACTTTTAGATTTGAATGCGTAAGCGTGGTATTTTTTTTTTTCCTTTTCTGAAACCGTTTAGATCATATTCTAACCAAGATAGTAAGGGGAGCGCAACGATTTCTATGAGACCTGTACGAGTTGTTCCGAAACCGAACAAATAGACTTGATGGGCTAATATAATATAGATATCGACCGTGTGACGGTACTTTTTACTTTTTTGTTAAGTTACACCTGTAGAGCAAGAGCCGTGACGATCAGACCTTTGTTATTTTATAAAACCTGAAAGTTTCTCTGTGTATGTCCCTAATACAGGTAAAAGTGATCCCCGACTATAAAGTTTGGATCACGGTGGCTGTGAAAGATAACAGGTAGCAAAGGTGTATAAAATTGCACATCAAATTCGTATAAGGCTCAGTTTTAATTTATTATATTTGGAATAATATTAGAAATCACGTTGTCCATTGTCAGAAACTCAGTACAATTGCAACCCCCTGTAAGACACCCTTATTGTAATTATACTTACGGCGCACGCTTCCGGCAAATGAGGGGTAAAGCCTCGATTACTTTGAGCGAGTTTACAAGCTACTAGCCAGCGAATTTGCTATCGCTCAGTGTAATAATATTTATTGGCTAACTAGCAGATTGTGAACAATCTACAAAAAAAGTTGAAAGGATGGCTACTTTGCTCGCTGGTGGCTAGCGTGTGGGCTTGTTATCTCGTAAACTAACCTTGTGTCATCATAGTTGCTAGTGAGCTAGCTGCGAGTATCTCAGTTTTCTACAAAATGTCGACAGAATTAGTTCGCGCGGGAGTCGTTATTTTCAATTCGTCATTGGTTTCAATTCGCTAGCTAGTCCGCTACTGAGCGAGTGGAAAGTTTTGTTTGTCATCATCACAATCGCACTCGCCGATTCGCCCGCTTTTAAACTTGCCGGCTAGTAGCTTGTAAAATCGCTCAATAAAGTGAAAATTTGCTCAACTAGCCCCGCCCTACCCTATTCTAAAAATAAATATAAACAATACAAATTCAAAAGTTTAAAAAAACAATTATAATTGAAAATCTGGCATTTATTCACTAGACAGAATCACAATGGTAATGTATAAATCGTTTTATTTTACATACATAGTTTCTACTTGATAATATATACAGTGAGAGTGCATTCATAGTGTACATCACAACATTAACTTGAATTCAAATGTTTGCATATTCAGAAAGTATGTTTAGGGAGCTAGAAAGGTCCTAGGTATATTCAAGTATATATAGGTATATTATTTATAACAATATCGTTAGAAGTTTTCCTAGAATAGCCGACTTTCCCATTCGGCAAACAAATATAAAAAAAATATATTCGTACAAATGTAAACTGATTCTATTATTTCTACACACCCTACATGAAAAAAAAACAATTCAAATAAATAATGGTAATATAAAATTTTGTTACATATTTAGATTCTTTATAGATTATCGCATTTAAAAAATTAAAAATTTTGGCCTGCCAGCGGGCCAGTAACAGTTTAGGGGTTTATAATCTCTTGTTCGGTCAACATATTCTTAAGGATATATTTTTTTAAATAATTCCAATAAATATTTTAAAATATATCTTCAAATTGGCCACATTTTGGCCAGCGAATGCTCGAGGGTGTTTGCAAATTGGCCGAAATATGGCCGAAAACATTACAGTGGAAGTAACACATTTATTTTCAATTTTCGGTACATCTCTTGCAGCCAATTTCAAAGAAATGCGTGAATGCCACCAAAAGTTGACAGAATGCATTGCCATCGATAACGAGTCTATTTGTCGAGTTTCAGCTCGATGGGATGTCGGAAAACAGTTTAAAAAATTTTTTTATGTACAGTAATGTCTTCGTGTTGGCTAACAAAAATATCTTTTTAATTAAATTCAAGTCAATGTTGCAATAAGAACAATTAAATGCCTCCATTAAAACTAACATTAAAAATAATTATCCAAAATGTAACAACTGTGACGTGCGTCATTTACGTAATAACCGTGCCCTTGATACAAAACGGAAAACACGTAACAAAGGGCTTAAGAAGCTATTTCGTAAATGACGTACATCTTATAAACAATATTTTAGTGCGGGTAAAAAAATCACATTGTTCTTGCTATAAATTTAAAAATAAATGCTGCGTGCAACAATGAATTGTCGGCAAACAGCCGTGACTACTTCTTAGTTGAATTTAGACGATGAAAAGCTATCATCGGTGAGCCAATGTCATCGTACTGTGTGCAAAACTAACATCGCTGATGAAATGCAACTTTGATTGTATCGTAATGATGGAATAATGTATTAACATATCAAACAGAGGAAAAATTGAATTTTCTGATTGTGTTGATGAAATACAACTTCAAAGTCATTAGTGTACCAGTAACCAGTCCCGGATCTAGAGGAGGGCAAACTGGGGCGCCCGCCCCGGGCGGCAATTTTAGGGGGCGCCAAATTTGTAATAAATAATAGGCCCCCACAGAAGGCGCTGAGGAAAATAAATCCCCTCACGGCCTATGTCATCTTTGGGAATGCTGTGTGGAGGGGTCTTTTTAGGAAAGTAAGGAGAGGAAGATCCGTGAAGGATAAAAGTGTGAGGGTGGGTAGGAATCTGTAGGTGTTGGTCATCCTATAATTTTCTGAAAATAATTAAATTAGCGCCATCTATGATTGTGTAGATTATAACATATGTTCTGTTTAACCTCAAAGACAAAAATTATTTCAAATGTGCGTTTTGACAATTAAAACTAATTTAATATTCATTAGTACATAAATCAGCGCTATTTTTTTTTTGACATTTCAAAATTCCCCGTTAAATGCCGATTCTAGGTCTGTTTCAGCTTTTGAACAAATTGTAATCAGCTAACAAGCATAACAACTTGATAGTTGTGCCTTTTTACTAATCACATTTTGTTCAAAACCTCAAACGGACTTAGAATAAGCATTTAATGGGAAGTTTTAAATGTAAAAAAAAAATTGCAACAATTTGACAAAGTCAGATTTCAATTTCTGCAGAAACTTTAGTATGGTGAATAACATATATATTGAAGTCTATATTATTTTTATACATGGTGTCAAGAAATTCGTAGTACAAACGTGAAACTCATGAATCCACATCACATTTGGAGTTGATTTTGTAACAAACCTAACTTTTTTATGATTTGTACTTTCGTTTTCGAGTTAATAGAGTCCAAAGATGGAATTTCAATTTTGGAATTAAATATCCTTTTTTTCAAAATTTTTTGAGTCCTTAGTTTAGAAAAAAAAAATTTAAATAAAAAAAAATTAATTTTAAAAGTAAAAAAAAAAAATTAAATGTTTTTTGGGTTCTTACCACGGGGTTTGGATACCACTTGGGTTGGGTACCACGATTTTCCAGACACCATGTACAGATATATTAAAATCTATGTTATTTATATAATCGTGTGATGCTATATATATTTATATTGTACACGTATAGCTGTCACGTACCCAGCATTGCTCTGGGTAATAAATGGTTCAGTTTGTAGCAAAATTCGGCGAACCGAGCGACGAAATCAAGTTCTCCTTTTTACCTCCAGCTGCGAAAGCGGCGCTACTGCACGACGGTAAAACGTCATCCAAGCGATAAAATGAGGTTCTCTGTTTTACCGACATTTCATTGAAACGAACGTACAAGAAAATGTGTTGTTTCTGAAGGGATCGGAAGATGGTTCGCGCAAAAGAAAAAACGGCGCTGCATCCCCTTGGTTTATCCCTTTGAAACGTGACTTCTCTGCATACACCTGCTGAGACACTATGCGGAGTAAAATATGTCTCCGCAATGGTATGCAGAGAAATTCGAGCACCACAAAATACACATTTTCAAATCACTTAACAATAAAAATTTTATAATGATAAAATTATTTTAAATATGAATCGAGATAACATTTGCCAACTTTTGAATGTTCTAGCCACAAGAGAAGTCACCAAAAGTAGAAGTAACTTGTAGGCACTCGAAGTAAGCGCAAATTTTCCTCACTTCTGACAATTTCATTGGCCTGTGCCTGTTTCATAAACAGTATTGGAATTAACTAATTCAGTGGTTCCAAAGATTCAGAGTTGAAACAAGCCACGTGCACTTTTAAAAATTTGTGAAAAAGCATCACAAAGCATAAAAAACTAAAAAATGAAAACATAGAATAGCAAAGAATACAAGAAATGCCTTTTGGGCATGTTTTGTGACCCAAAGATTATAAATTTCCAATGCAAAAATGTGTCAAATTCAAATGGGATGGAGATCTACAATGTCAGGCAAGTGTAAGTGAGACAGAGCGCATGCTAAATAGAACATTTGTTTCCATTCAAATATATTTGGAAGGCACTTCTAATTTTTGTTTATTCTATGCTTTGAAATTAAATTACGAATATTTCGTGGAAAAAAAATTGTTAAAACATCTTTGACCAAAACATGTATTGAAAATGTACATTGCATCGAGTACATATTAGGCATGGCACGATCAAGTGAATCAAAAACTTGAGTCGGAACATGCCAAGTGTCTGAATATCAGAATAAATCATGGGGTAGTTACTAAAACTAGGTAACTCCGAAATCAACATTTTTGAGTTACACTCTAAAAGAGTTACTCTATTTCCTCGTCTAAAAATGTCACAAACAGAAAAATTGTAATGCGTTAGAATCATCAAGATATACGAATATGTTTTTTGTGACTTACTTCAATCTTTTGATTCTAGAATTAGGTAACTCTAGTAACCACAAGTGTTTTTCTACATTTCAATTAGGCAACTAGACTTAGCTAGTTGTAGCAAAATTTGTGGTATTTAGTGCAATTTCCTATGTAACAACTAGGTAAGTCAATCCATTTTTGTAAATAAATACATAAAAAAATGATTAGCCATTTTCTTATTTCCAAAATATAAATATTACAGTTCCCAAAACACAAATCTACGATTTAACCATACTTATCAAAATAAAAATACAAAAACGAATTTATGAGAAGAGCTATTCTGTATTTTTTGCGGAAACGGAATTGTTTCCACAAGTAATCTCCTGTCAAATTTGCGTGATCATCTATGGCTTGCAATTGCTTTTTTTATGGACTTTTTTTATGTAAATGCATGATTATTTGCGAATCTAAATACGCATGAATTGCTTAGTTTTCCTAAATTAAGAACCTATTTAAGGCAAAGCTATTGAGGCAGTATACACAAAGAGAATAACTGAATATTTGGGGACGAAATACATTAATTATTCCACTAACCGCCGCACTTTTACGCACAGATTATGGGAATTACACTTCATATCGACAATTACTACAAGAAACAACTATTTACGTGCACAAAATAGGTTCTTAATTTGGGCATACAATAATGAGTTATTCACGCATATTTAGATTCGCAAATGTCAAATCCACGGTATAAAACTTTTAAACTTACATTAAACGAATGAATAATCAAGCGTACTCGCAGCGTTTCGTGTTACTAGTTGAAAAACGATAGCTGACATCATAAATAAACCAATCCGCTGACATATCAGTCCGTAGAAAAAACAATTGCAAGCCGTATACAATCACACATATTTGACAGGCAATTACGTATGGAATCGACACCACAAAAGATACATAATCGCACGGCAGAGATTGCCATCTTATAAATTAATTTCCCAGCAAAGCTGATTTCAGAGTTACTTAGTTGTAGTAATTTTACCCCACGAAATGATGAATGAAGCAAGAATATCTCTGTGATATTCATGTGATGTTAGTCGGTCAGTTTTATTTTTAAAAATTGCACGTGGCGCGCATCAAAATCGGCGTGTTATTTTTTCAAATCCAGAAACATGTTGAGTTTTTTCAGTTTGATCGTTTGTCATTTTTTCTGTTCCTCCGTGACTTCGGATTTCTTCTCTTCGGTCTTTTCACTGGCCAGGATATCGACGACGGGGGTCTGTTCAGATTCTACTGCCGCGGCGGGCACCGTGCTGATTCCTCGCGGGCCTCCGCTGACCTTTTCCGATGCTGTATTGGTGGGTTTCGGGTCTAGGTATTGCAGCATTCCGTGGTAACGTTCTTCGGTTGACAGCCAATCCATCTGCATACAAATAGAAAAATTATTAATGTACAGAAGCATGAATGATTTGCATGTAACACTACACAAACTGATTGGAACTGGTGAGATTTTGCAAGAGCTTAACTCCCCAGAAGAGCTATTCTCAAGAGATCGTTCTCCCGCGAGATGTCCTGTCAGATTTGTGTGATTTTCTACAGCTGTTAAATGAAAAAATAATCATGCACACTTGCAGGAATTCGTGTTTAAAACGACCCAAACTAAAATAAGTGACAGCTCACAGCTGAAATTTTGACATTGGCCGATAGAAAAAGCAAATAACAGCCGTAGAAAATCACACAAATCGGATAGGACATTTTCGAACAAGCTCGTTCTCCCGCGAGATAGCTGAAATTTTGACAGCATTTCGACAATCTGACAGCACTTCTAGCGAGAGAAGGATCTCTTATCACAAATTTTAGGGAATAGCCTTTCTGGCCTCTGACAAACTGACCATTATATTTCTTTAGACACTCTGAAAAATTGACCATTATATTTTTCAGTAGGTCAGAAAATGTGCATGTATGTAGGAACTGTAGTAAATAATGATTTTTCAATGCTGTAAACATTCACCCTATGGCAACACTTGCGCACTAGAAAAAACGCTTACGATCGCCAAGCGGAAATTTGTGAGATTATTCCGGATCTGCCACCAGCTTCGAATAGTTCCGTCCCCGATCTCCTTCCACCCTCTTTCTCCATTCCGCGAAACCCTCATCTCACAATGTCAATTACTTATAGTAATGTGTTAGCAAATGTTTACAATTTCGGTCAGAGGAGACCCTGCTTCAAAAACTCAAAAGATACAAGGCTGTAAAAATATACGCATCGAACAACTATATTATTATAACTAACGGAATTATAGGTTGGGGAGGATCTTACAAAAACAATCTAAACTCAGTAAAAGTTTCGCAAAGAATTATCATTAAAGTAATATTAAAAAAAAAATCTACCTTCTCAACAGAATCACTTTTTAAATTGTTTCCAGTACCAAATGTCGATGACATATTCAAGCAAGCTTCCATTATAAAAATGTGTAAAGAAAAAAATAACAAAGAATATCAAGAATATTACAAACTAATGAGAAATGGAAACCAATTTATTACACCTAATTTTAAAACAACTCAAATGCAAAATCATTTTATTTATCAAGCCATAAAAAACTACAATAACCTCCCTTCTGAATTGCGCTGTATCATTTATTGTTGTTGTTATACGCCCATATGGGCTTTTACATAGATTATACAATAATATTTAAGATATCGAGGATTATACATAAATAGAATTTAAATCAAAAGTTATAAAAATGAAAACATTTAAAAAATATAAAGGTAGTTTTTGAAGATTATAGCGTAAAACCGTGAAATATTTGAAACAATATAACATTTGACAATAACATAGAATAAAATACAATATAAAACATTACAATAACACATCAAATCGTTAAATATATTACACCCACGTTACAATAATTTGTAGGATTCCACAAAGTGTTGGTTTAAAATGCATTTTAGATTATAAAGGGAATCAGCGAATATATCTACAATATCACCAAACTTGTTGCCTAAATCATGCATCCTATTGGTAAGTGAGTGTGATTGATAGTTGGTTGTGTATGTGTTGCAAAAGAATGTAATATTTTGTCTAGTATTCCTTGTCGGTACATGGAGTTTAATGGTACTAACAATGGCAGGGCTGTCAATTAGGTTGTTCATGACTCTGTATAATAAAATTAAATCTGAAATGATTCTTCTGTCAGATAGCGTAATTAAATTAAGTCGATTCATCAAACTTATATAATTAATGTTTTCTATTGGGATTTTGAGCTTGAAATTTAAGTACCTAAGAAATTTGTGTTGAACCCGTTCTATTTTGTTAGAGTGTACTTTATAGAAAGGGGACCAAATAGGTGAATTATATTCCACTTGATTTCTAACTAATGAAATATAGAGTGTTTTCATGCAATCAAAGGACTTAAAATCAGTTAAGGTTCTACAAAGGAAGCCAAGCATCTTTAAAGCCTTATTAGTTATTTCATCTATATGTGCTGTGAAAGTTAAGTTTGAATCGAATATAACTCCCAAGTCGCGAATTTGTGATACTGGTGTTAATTTAACATTATTTAAATTATATTCATGTAAGATTTGAGAATGAGTTCTGGAAAATCGAATTACTTGACATTTCTCAATGTTCAAAAATAACATATTTTGTTTGCACCATTTACCATCAACCAATCAGAACAAATAAATAAAATTAAACAATTTTTCAAAAAAACTTACAGTAAAAATTAAATATTTATACAAAAAAATACCATAACTTACAACCTAATTAAGAATCGTGGCTCCCAATATCAGGCACAAGAGCTCCTCTTTTCTGATAAGGTATACATGACCAAAAACGACCTTTATTATAATATTTTATAAAATGTATATGTATATATGTAAACCATATTTTTTATATTACAATAAAAAAATTAAAAAAAATATTGAAGTTTTCACGAAAAAAACTCAGTAGTGTCTGACATTGTCTACATTTACAATTTTATTTTATATTAACTCTACACAGGAAGCTCTAACGGAAACAATATCCCTCAGGGCCTTTGTCATGTTTTGGGATGCTGTGTGGAGGGTCTTTTGCAGGAAAGGAAGAAGTGATCCTATGTCTTGAAGAGACCCAAGTTGTATTATAGGAGGGAGGAAACACATAGACCAACAAATCATTCCGCAGCTGCACGTGTTAAAAACTAGACTACTAATCTGGTGGTAGCGGATTCAAATAGTGTGCATTTTTAAATTCAATTAGTATGTGATATTTTACATTTAATTGACAAAAAAATAATATATAGTAAATTTATGGCAAGTTACAAAATGAAAAATACTCTCAGTATCGCCCTGGTGAAATACCACCATTCAGAATCTAAACAGTTGGGTACATAGTTCCACCGGCTCCAGACAGTCAAAAGAATTTTTTGACTGATATTCCGCCATCCAAAATTACACGGTGAAAAAAAATAAAAGTTAATATTCCTCGCCTTGAGTTGATGTTCCTGAATGGCTTCGTCGCATATGTCCAGCACCATTTCCTTTGTGAGCACGCCGTCCTGCGACGAGTACGCGGCGGCCTGCCACGCCACGCCCAGCTTGCTGATGGCGCGGCCAGACATGCCGGCCGTGGTGATGGCCATTTGGCGGCAAAGCTCGCCGTAGTCAAACGACGCCACCTTCAGGCGTCTGCAAACAGAGATTTTGTGATCATTGTGTGCAAGATCAAATTATACTTATATATAGTAAGTAAAAACAATGTTTTAACCCCTCGGGCTAATTTGTTCTTTTCAGAACAACTCATGTAGGTCTCATACAAATTGGTGTGTCCTTACTTACTATCATGGTTAGAAATATGATCTAAACAGTGTTAGAAAGAGAATATACCACGCTTTATATTCAAATCCAAAAGTTATTCACAAAATCATTAAAATTTACACCTTTATGAAACCAAAGTTTCAGAACGCAATTTGAAAAAAAATTATGAATGCATGCTGGGTTCAGCTAGAAACGGGAGGGGAACGGGGACGCTGGGAATGGACATGCAGGGAGAAATAATTAATTTCTTTGAATGGCATTGCAACGCATGCTTGAGAACCAGCTAGTTTCATATAAGAATAATTTTAAAAAAGTTTCAAAAATTTTTCTCAAATTGCGCTCGAAAACTTTGATTTTGTAGAGGTGTACATTTTAATTCTTCTGAAAAAAATATTTTAAAATTTATTTTTCACATCGTTCTAAAATAGTCTACGAAGTTCGGATTTGCGACATCTATGGTCATAATAGATAAAGCAATTCAATAGCTTCGTTTTAAAATAAATGGCTGGCCATGGAAAAGTTTTTCAGTAGAATTAGTTTATTATGACTCCGCCTATATTGACCAACCGCTTAATATGACATAATTACACAGCGAAGTTTGGTTTTTATATAAAATTCTTTAAAATGAAGTCGGATATAATGACTTCGCTTATAGTGACTTGTCGCTTATTATGACCCATTTTTAATAAATTATGTCCTAATTTCATGGAAAATTATGTCGGTTATAGTGACCGACATGATTCCTAACACCTTCGGCAGTGTTCGGGAGGGTCATATGTTGTGTTTCTCTCATCACGAGTCTTAAAATGCTCTTTTCTCACGTCATGAGTCTTAATATGCTGTGTTTCTCTCTATTAAAGTAAATACATACATGTATACTTAAAAAAACAGGAGGTTGTTTATTTTCTACAAAATGCTTTGTATGACGTCTGCTTAGTGTGACGTGTTTGTCATTTCCCTTCGATGTCATTATAAACGGATTCCACTGTAATTACAATAAATGTTTTACGAATGGTAGGAAAATGTGGACCAATTTTGGACCGCTATCAATCTAGGAAAAATAAAAGTGATCCAATTTTCGACCATAATAGCTCCAGCGGATAACTCTTAATTAGATTTTTTGGAGATATCTGACTATTCAACTGGACGATCGATATTTCTCACCATGATAGTAAAGAAGACAACGATTTCTATGAGCTGTTCCCAAAAGCAAAGGATTAGCCTGAGGGGTTGATTCTGCTTGTTAAGTTGTCGATACGGCAATGTTGGCCCCCCTCGATTTCAGGGTGGTTCAGTTTAAAAAATAAAAAATAAAATGAATATAATTTACTTGTGTCCCTCAGCTGCCGGCTGCAGCACGAACTTGTCAAAGTAGAGGCGGATCAGTCTCTCTCTTTCGTCCAATCCGGGCAGGCCAAATTCTATCATCTTGTCCAGTCTGGGAAAGAGATGCAAGATTCATTAAATGTGACACAGAAAGGTGGACATACTGGATTGAGGCACGCAAAAATCCTAAATTCCTTCATACATACGAGGTTTGTTCAAAAGAAAAGGTGAATTTCGAATTTTTTCGAAAAATATTTACAAAAATTTACAACTCCGATCGTTTGAGCCGTATTGCTTCACGCAAACGTTGCATAACTTCCTTGTAGTATTCCTTATTAACAGTACGACCTGTTGGCAAGAACTCACGATGCACCACGCCATTGTAATCGAAGAAAACAGTGAGCAAAACCTTCACATTTGATCGAACTTGGCGTGCTTTTTTCGGTCTTGGCTCTTCTGGCCGCTTCCATTGGGATGATTGGGCCTTGGTTTCGACGTCATAACCATATACCCACGTTTCACCACCAGTTATGACCCTTTTGAGCAAAACTGGACGTCGTTGACGTCATTCAACAACTCCTGAGCGATACTAATGCGAAGTTGCTTTTGCTCAAAATTTAGCAATCCATTTTTTTCAAAAGTAAAAAATCAAAGAACACTCAAAAACGTGACTAACCTTTCCAGTTGTCAAAAACAAACCACTAATCCAAAATGGCTGATAATGCTAACATATGATAAACATATGTGTACCAACATAAAAAAAAAATAATTTGATAATCAAATGTACACAGCCCGCGAAAATTCAAAATTCACCTTTTCTTTTGAACAAACCTCGTACATGAAAAATTTTACAACAATATTTTAGAGGTCTAGCCTAATTCGGCCCTTGAAATTTTCAGGCCTATATTGAAGATGTCAAAAGACCTAGAATATCATTTAGCAACACTTCTTGGAAGATTACCTGTCGTTGATAGCAGAGTCGAACTGCTGCGGCGTATTTGAGGCCAGCACCAGCATGAAGGTGGCGCTTTGCTCCGACGTGCGGTAGAGGAAGGCGTTGAGGGCGGCGCGCAAGTCCTCGCTGATCTTCTCCGAGGAGCGCTTGCGCAGGAAGGCGTCGGCCTCGTCTATGAAGAGTAGGACCCCCCGACGACTGGTGTTCGCCCAGTCAAACACCTTGTGGATGGCGGCCACGGCCTCGCGGCCCATGGGCGCTACGTCGCCGCCCGTCATTATAGCGTAGTCCATGCCTGAAAATATGCACTCGTTAAATAATGGGATGGTGGAATAGTAGTCAACAGATTGTAAGGAACACAATGTCAATCAGAGTGGGTTTGCTTATGTCTATGATGGTCTATATTTAGTGGTCTATAAATAAAAAAATTAAATTTGTATATTGGGATGGTGAAATAATAGTCAACAGAACCGGTATACAGTACAGTCAACCTTGAAGTTTTAAACGCACTTAATCCATTTTTTCATCACTTGAAATCACTTTTCAAAAATGTGTTGAAATGCCACTGTCATGAGTTTTTTCAAAAATGTGTTAAAATGCCACTGTCATGAATTTCAAAAATGTGTTAAAATGCCACTGTCATGAGTTTTTTCAAAAATGTGTTAAAATGCCACTGTCATGAGTTTTTTTCAAAAATGTGTTAAAATGCCACTGTCATGAGTTTTTCAAAAATGTGTTAAAATGCCACTGTCATGAGTTTTTTCAAAAATGTGTTAAAATGCCACTGTCATTAGTTTTTCAAAAATGTGTTAAAATGTCACTGTCATGAGTTTTTCAAAAATGTGTTGAAATGCCACTGTCATGAGTTTTTTCAAAAATGTGTTAAAATGCCACTGTCATGAGTTTTTTTCAAAAATGTGTTAAAATGCCACTGTCACGAGTTTTTCAAAAATGTGTTAAAATGCCACTGTCATGAGTTTTTTCAAAAATGTGTTAAAATGCCACTGTCATTAGTTTTTCAAAAATGTGTTAAAATGCCACTGTCACGAGTTTTTCAAAAATGTGTTAAAATGCCACTGTCATGAGTTTTTTCAAAAATGTGTTAAAATGCTACTGTCATTAGTTTTTCAAAAATGTGTAAAAATGCCACTGTCATGAGTTTTTTCAAAAATGCGTTAAAATGCCACTGTCATGAGTTTTTTTTTAAAGAGAATACCGCACAAGAATCCCAACTGCTCCCGTCTGGAGCCAGTAAGACTATAATGGCATCCCAAATCGGGATATATCAAAGTAAATGGGGAAGTACCAGACTGTTCAGACCCGATCATCAAATAATGCTAAAGCCGTTTCGCGTAACTTTTCGATTTTATCACCAGGTTGATACTGAGAGTATGTATCTCTACTGTATATGTACTGTACTGAAGTGTATTATTACCAGAATGTGCGGCGAGCTTCTTGGCGAACAGCGTCTTGCCAGTACCGGGCGGTCCGTGCATCAGCAGATTGCGGTGCATGCCGCCGTTCAGCTTGGTGTTCTTAGTGGCGAGTGCGACGTCCCGAAGTCTCGCCTCCAGCCGAGGCTCCAGCACCACGCCGGACAGCGCGTCACGCGGCCGCCGGTAGTGCGCCAGCGTGCGGCGCACCGTCAGAAACGGGTGCTTTAGGGTCTCAAGTAGCGAGAAGCGGGACGTCTCGCCGATCAGCGTCGGCTTGCCTGCAAAGAGAATTGCAATAGTTTTAAAATTAATAAAAAAAAATATTAAATTTCTTATTTATTACAAATTTAAATTTAAAACATAAGATATTACATACCAAATATAATACTTTTAAAAAAAAAGAAATTTAGAAATATTTATCGTCCAGTTGATTAGTCAGACATCTCCAAATACTACGTTTTGAGATAATGATGAAAACAGCATATATTATGAATACTCATAATATATTAAATATTATATGCACATGTCAGTGTTTTACATATTAAATATGGTATAAAATAACACCGGGAGGCATAACGGTCCGGTACATTAGTACGCCAATTGGAAATTTCCTACCAGTGATCAAGAAAACATCAACATTTTGTTTATTTCACTACAAGTTTTTCTGCATTATAATTGACTAGCTGGTACCCAGCATGCGTTGCTATGCCATTTAAAAAAAATTGTTTCTTCCTGCGTATCTTTTCCCATTCGTCCCGTTCCCCTTCTGTCTCCCCTTCACTTTCCGCGTCCCCTTCCCCTCTCGCGTTCCCACTCCCCCCTTCCACCGTCCCACGAACCCACCTCCCGAGATCCCCTCCCCCCTCCCAAATTCAGTTTTTATACTAATATTGGAAAAATTGTTGTTTTTACTATCTTCCTCACAATTTTTCCATATTTTCTCACCGTTTAAACCTTCCCTGGACTAAGACAAACATTTTAAAACCAAAATCAGCTAAATCGGCCCAGCTGTTCTCGAGTTTTAGCGAGACAAACCAAAAGCAATTGATTTTTATATATATAGATAGCTGGGTTACCCGGATTTGCTCAGGACAACATTTGAGAGTGTTCTGGAATGTTCCACGATTTATTTTATTTATTTATAGCAGACCCGACAGATGTTGTCCTGTACACAACTGTCAGGACAAACTAAAATTAAAATAGAATAATATTGAATATTCGATACTGCGATGGTAGCACAGTCTGCCGGATCCAATGTAAAACATTCCAAAATCAACAACTCCTTAGAAATAAAAAATTAATTAAAAGAACATTTTCCAGTGGACCAAATTGTGAATCTAAACCATTCTCGAATCCCTTTGAACCCACACAAAAAATTTCATCAAAATCGGTCCAGCCGTTTAGGAGGAGTTCAGTGACATACACACGGACAGAAGAAATATATTAAGATTTGGTGGTGTTTACAAGTAATCTGAGTATTTTACCAGATATAGGTACAGTTTTACATATAACTGCATACTCAAATCAAATTTAGATTTTTCAGATATATCTGACTAATCAACTGGACAATCGATATAAAAAAGTTAACAAATTTCAAAAAAATTTATAAAAATCAAAAAAAATTTATAAAAATCAAAAAAAATAATAAATTTCTAAAAATATTTCAGGCAGTGGTGAAGAATGCGTCAATGAAGAAAAACTTTTTCAAGAATCAACAGAATTTTCGCTGACACAAAGTAATATCGCACATCCGTAGAAAAGTGTCATAAGTCAAAATTTCCTTTTTTGCGTTTTATCTCTGAAAAGTAAAGTGATCATTCATGCCCCATGAAAACCTTATTTAAGTTAATTCACTCCATCTCTGAATCAATAGAATTTTCGCTGACACAAAATAATATCGCACATCCCGTAGAAAAGTGTCATAAGTCAAAATGTCTTTTTTTACGTTTTATCTCTAAAGTAAAGTGACTGATTATTCATGCCCCATGAAAACCTTATTTAAGTTAGTTCACTCCATCTCTGCCAGATGTCGCTACTATCTCTTAACGGGACCGTTTGTTTAGCATTCGTTCAATTGTTTACGTTCTCCTGTAAAATTAACTTTTTTGACTTACAACCCTTTTCTATGGGGTGAGCGATATATCTATACCAGAAGAAATTTGGTTCAAAAACAATATACTCTTCCCCACCGGAAGAATCTTCTGTAGGCAGGAAGATAGAATAATCCAAGATGACGCTGTCTAAGATAGTCATCAGGAACATAGACTCCAGATATGGTCATCAAACACAGCCAAAGCCGCCATTTCAAGTAATGTTTCAATACTCGATGTTAGTCTTTCATCAGGGCGATACTGAGAGTATCACTACGTTGCTCGATCAGTTGGCTATGAATCTGTCTTTACTATATCTAGGTTTAAAAATAAACAAAAGGAGGACACAAAGACAACAAAAAAGCTCAAAAGGACTGACCTATGCGTGCCTCGATGTAGCGCGCCGTGACGCTGGTAGCCCCTCGCGCCGTGTAGACGCCAAGTGCCAGTAGAGACAGACCGCCAACAGCCGTGAGAGCCTTATCCCAGTCCGACACCAGAGCGTTGAGTCCTGTACCCAGCACACTGCCTGCCGTCCTGAAAGTAAAGAAGTTTCGTTTTGTGAATAAAGGGGTTTCACAGGGAACCCATTTAAGACCACTTTTAAAAACAATTTATTTCTTCTTTATCATCTCCTTAGCTCTTTCACTCTGACATGCTTTCCTTATAAATATAAATTAATTTTCACATATTGAGTGAAGCCTCAAATTGTAATATTTATTTATCGAAAACAATTTTAACCACTCTCAAATATGATACAGTTAAAAATGACAGAGGTTGATGTGACTGAATTAGCTCAGTAGTCCGAGCAATGACCCGGCAAGGCAGAGGTCTTGGGTTCAATACCCGGATGCAACTTTTTCTCTTTCAAATTTTTCATTTGAGAGTTGTTAATATTGTCTTTAACCAATTAAATCTTGCGATTTCTGTAAGTACTTCAACAATTACTAATAAACGTGTTTTAAATATTACACAATTAATAAACAACCATTAATAGTAAGGCCCTCAATGTTTACTTTTAGCTTCATAATCACTCGAGCGATGGGGATTTCTGGGATTTCGGTTTTGAAAAAGAATCGATGTAGATTTCATAGTTTATCCCATAATTTTAGGTTATATGAAAAAAATTTAAATCTTTAAAATTAAAATTCATTTTAATTTAATTTTCAGAAAAGTTGTCCACACAATGTGATCTCTAGAGCTGCGTTATACCTTTGCAAATGTCAGCGTCATAAGATGTTTTGGACACGATACTCGCCAAACTGAGAACTCCAACCTGGAGAAACTCATGGTCACAGGCAAAGTGTTTGACAAGAGAAGCAAAGGAAGATCACCGATGCTTTGGAGTGACCAAGCATCAGCTAAGTCCAGAATGCCCTCCCCTTTCCAAAAAGTCCTCACGTCCAGAAAGGTATCTTTGGCTCTCCATGCACCCGCAGGACAGCGAGGAAAGGAGGAGCATTGTTCATCAGGACTATTGGGATGGGAGGTCACGATCCTCAACAACGAGGAAGCGACTAAAGACTTATATTTAAGTATAATACTGACTTGATCCCCTCCATGACGGTGACCCTATTCTCCTGTGCCTTAAGACGAATCTGCTCCAGTGTTAGATCGCGGTTATCGCGGTCGGCCTTGGCCTTAGCGCGCGCCTCCGCCTCTATCAGCTTCATCTTGTTCTTCTCCCGCTGCTCCATCTCATACTCGATGGTGGCCTTGCGCAGGGCCTCCTGCTTTGCAACCGATTCTTCCTGCCTGGAATTAATTAAATGCTCAATCAATAAAAACAATTATTATAATTAATCGGGCTACTTATGAACTCTCTACGTTGTCATTCTCGATGCTGTCAATTTGAGAACTAATAAATGCTGGGAAAAATATCTATGATCAAATAAATATAATGCAATATTATATTGGATGGATGTACTCACTTCCTGAGATTCTCTTCCTGCGACCTCTGCTGCAGAGCCAATTGTTCCTCATAGCGCTTCTTGGAAAGCTGGTCCTGATACTGGGCGCGAACCTGGTGCTGTTTGGTCTCCTCCTGTAATAGGCAATACACAACGGGGTCAGCTTCTCATCATCTGCCCCTCCTTCCGTTTTATCGCACTGACGGCGATCCGTTGGATTCTATCCACCCAAAGAATTGCACTCACAATTCTAGCTTCTGGCATTCTTATTTAAGGACTCCCCACCTGATGTCTGTGCTCTAATCATATCATTTGTATTTTAATAAAGTTCCCAATACCGACTTGTGTAATGGCAAATACTAACATAGATATTATATACCGATCTTTTTTTTTTTTACATTAACTCCACATAGGAGGCCCTGAGGAAAATAATTTCCCTTTGAGAACTCAAGAACGAATTGTAGAAACGACCTGTTCTCATGTGACAAATGTCAACCGTGCATATGTTGGGCGCATGTTTCCCGTCTATGCTCGAATGATTCTTCGGAGCTCTTCCATTGAAATACCGATAGAACAAGGACAGCATTCCCACCCGACGTCTGTGCTCTAAAGATTGCAATCTTTTTGTTAAGATAGGAGAATCTATTAAACTGACCGCCCGTTTCTGCAGAGTCAAGGGTTTTTTTCAGATATTTTGGGGCTCCAGACCAGAGGTGGCTGCCAATTCAACCGTGGGGCACATTTACAATTTGTACAGGGTTAGCAGTTGTGTACTATCTGCAGTATGTCTTGTACAGTACATCCAGTTTCCAAGAAGCTAACATAACTCTGGCTTCGATGGAACCCCCGTCCCCTGAGCTGGCCACTTAGAGTTACACCAAGAATATCGATGGAGGGCCTGTTCAGGAGGACCTATCAGTATTCGGGCGTGGCCGAAAACTGTTGAGGATACTAATTAATACTTAGTAAAATAAAACATATTTCAAACACGCCATTCGATAAAGAGTCGCAATCAAGTAGCCAAAGAGAGACAGATTTTTTTCTATATCTCCACATCTTCTCTTTGGGGATGCTTTGGAGGGTATTTTTAGGGAAAGGAAGGAGAGTAAATTCTGAGAAGGTTAATGCGTCCAGGAGTGACGGACGTACGAATCCATCCCTCCCATTGCGTGCAAGGCGATAGGCCAAGAGAGTCCGGCTGGAGAGATTTAGGTTAGGTCTCCCTCAACCACTCTCTCGATCCGGCCCGCCAAACAGTAGATGGGCAAGCACATTAACCACCAAAACCTGGACAAACCTCACCCAACCGGGACACCCCTGCAGTCATCAAAGGTAGCAAACCGCTTAGGATGACCTATTATGGCAGGGGTTTTGGTTATGCAAAAAATGGTTTCCGGGGCAGCGGTAATTAGGAATCACCCATTTCAAGGTTTCCAGTCAAGTTGAGTAGAGCCCCCACTTGTTAAGGATTCCCAATAGCCGAGCCACCCTCCTTGCTTTGTTGCGTCTTGGAGTAGATCTCACCTGCAGAGTCTTCCTCTTCTCCTCATGGTCTATCCGCTTCTGCTCCACCTTGGCCTGCTCGATGTGCGCCTCGTACTCCCGCACCTTGGCCATCTGCTCATGCTGCCGAGTGACCTCCTGCAGCTTGCTCAGCTCCAGCGCTTCCTTGGAGTGCTCTGAAACATTACATCATGTATTTAAGTTCTTATTCCGGCAGAGGCCCGAGCATGAAAGTTGACATCAAAACCAAAAGTCTCTAACCCTCAAGACTAATTTAATCACTTTTCGGAACAGCTCATATAGGTTTCATATAAATCGTTTATCTCCCTTTTTTATTTTATTATATGAATACCGCACAAGAGTCCCAACTGCTCCCGTCTGGAGCCAGTGAGACTATGGCATCCCCAATTGGGGTATGTTGTGAGGCTGAAGGTAATGGGGAGGGGAGGGAGATGGGAAGAGGAAGGTGGGAAGTACCTGGCTATTCAGATCTGGTCACTAAACAAGGCTATAGCCATTTCAAGCAACGTTTCAATTCTGAATGGTGGTCTTACACCAGGGCGATACTGAGAGTATCTTCCACTCTGGAACGTGCCGCAAATATACTATTTATTATTTTAAATGAATAAATTGTGAAATAACACAAATTAATCAAATAAAATTTATTTGCGCACGCCGGGTTCGAACCCGCGACCTTCGGATTGTGAGTCGAGAGTCTTGCCTCGGGACCACGGAGGCCGTCAAAGAGATGCATCCGCCGCCAAGACCTGGACATACCTCACCCCAAGAACCATGAACCCGGGCACCCCTGCTAAGTCACCAAATATCAGGTATACTTTTATGACATGTGACCCAAGTGCGGCCCGGACCAATCTCCACACACAATATTTGGCCCTTTTACAACAAAAGGTTGCCGACCCATGCTCTAAATAACTTATCTGAGATGGTTCTGAGTTGGTTTCATTCCGAGTTGTCTGGTCACCCTTTTTTACTACACAAGTTAATATCGGAATTTTTTTTATTATTACATTATAAATTATAGTTGGACAAAAATCAGGGGCTCTCAACGTTTTACAAATAAAAAAAATTGAAAAAAGTTGTACGGCCGCATGTATGCGGCGATACTCTAAATGGATCGTTCGAGTGCCGCCGCATATGTGCGGCGATACTCCTCAAAGGGTTAACTCTTCAGCCTTAAAAATATTTTTTCCTGCAAATCCCAACAACACGGTGAAATTTCATGGAATTTTGGAATGCTTCTGAAGAATTCAAACATGCTTTGTATATTTTGCTTATTTTTTAAGTTGTTGTAAAAAGAAATATTATTTTAGAAACTCAATAAAATAATCCTTGACTTGTTTGTATTATCCGTAGCGGAAATTTGAAATGCTGTAAAAGACAATAAATCCAAAAATGAGTTAAATATATCATTTTTCTCTGTTTTTTTTTTCTCTTTCGATCCGCATCTTTCAAATATTTCTAGGGAAATAAGTGTCTTATACAACTTGCATTTTAAGCTAATATTTGAAAAATTAATTAAAAGTATAAATAAACAATAAAGAAAATATAATTTTGATAAATACATTGTAAGGTTAACCACTCGGACCCACAAGCTTGTTTATACGACAATGTAACATTACTAGACATACGTATGACGTATGAGGCGTACCTGAGTTATAAATTTAATTTTAAATGTTTCAAGTGAAAAATATCAATTTCTCTTTGGGCATTGTAAGATTTGCAGGAAAGTGCGAGCAAGGAGTTTTGTGCGTGTTTTGTTGTTTTATATAAAATAAAGTATTCGATCTGGTATTGCGTTTGGGGCAAAGAAATGCAATATTTTCTAATAAGTCTTTTTTTTTTTTTTTTTACATGAAATACCGCACAAGAGTCCCAACTGCTCCCGTCTGGAGCCAGTGAGACTATGGCATCCCCGATTGGGGTATGTTGTGAGGCTGAAGGTAGTGGGGGGGGGGAAGGAGATAGGGAAGAGGTAGGTGGGGAAGTACCTGGCTATTCAGATCTGGTCACTAAACACGGCTAAAGCCATTTCAAGCAACGTTTCAATTCTGAATGGTGGTCTTACACCAGGGCGATACTATTAGTATCTTCCACTCTGGAACGTGCCGCAAATATATCATATATTATTTTAAATGAATAAATTGTGAAATAACACAAATTAATCAAATAAAATTTATTTGCGCACGCCGGGTTCGAACCCGCGACCTTCGGATTGTGAGTCGAGAGTCTTGCCTCGGGACCACGGAGGCCGTCTGGTGAGTCAAAGAGACAGTTAACATATTTGTACAGAAACACTCCGTCAAAAAATTTCATTAAAAAAGGCAGAAGGTCTTAAAGAGACCCAATTTGTAGGAGGAAAGAAACAGAGAATGGCAAATCAATCCAGAGCCGAGCTGTTGAACTCTAGAACTAGTTGTAGAAACGACCCATTCTCACATGACAAATTTCAGCTGTGTACAAATTTATTTTATTTTTATTTTATTAGCGATTATATAAAATAATTGTACATACAAAATATAATGATGAATTAAATGTTAAATATTTATTTCCTAGTCCTCCTCACTAGGGGGTCCTGTGCCGAGGCGGACTAAAATTATTTAAATATATTTTATTTGTCTTCTATGTCGTTTTTAGTGTCTCCATTAGGGTTTTTTCATTGACCTCTTTCAGCCAATTTTTATTCTTGATTTGTATACATTGGAATTTTTTATTATTTTTATGTCTTGGGGAAAGATGTTATGAAGTTTTGTCGCAAAGTATGTAGTTTCTTTGTCCGAATGTGGTTTTGTAATTTGGAATGTTTTTATATCATTTTTATTCGACCTACTGTTATGCATACATGGTCTAGGAGAAGATTCAGTATTTTTGAAAAGCTTTAATAATATATTTTTGGCATATATTTGTTGCACATTTGGTACGTCAAAGCTATTGAAAATTTCAATTGAAGGCGTTCTAATGGGTACTTTCAATATGGTGTTTATGATTCCTTTTTGAATCGTATTCAGGTTGTGTATGTACCTATGTGTAGCAGATCCCCATCCTATGATTCCATATTCAATTCGAGAATGACACGATGCGTAATAGACCTTTCTCATGACCTTTTTATTTACTACGTTTCTTAGATTTTTAAAGAAATATATAAACGACGGCCTCCGTGGTCCCGAGGCAAGACTCTCGACTCACAATCCGAAGGTCGCGGGTTCGAACCCGGCGTGCGCAAATAAATTTTATTTGATTAATTTGTGTTATTTCACAATTTATTAATTTAAAATAATATATAATATATTTGCGGCACGTTCCAGAGTGGAAGATACTATCAGTATCGCCCTGGTGTAAGACCACCATTCAGAATTGAAACGTTGCTTGAAATGGCTTTAGCCGTGTTTAGTGACCAGATCTGAATAGCCAGGTACTTCCCCACCTTCCTCTTCCCTATCTCCTTCCCCTCCCCACTACCTTCAGCCTCACAACATACCCCAATTGGAGATGCCATAGTCTCACTGGCTCCAGACGGGAGCAGTTGGGACTCTTGTGCGGTATTTCATATAAAAAAAAAAATAAAATAAAAGGCTTATGAGTTTTTCGGTAATTCCTTTGATGTGTAGGTCCCATCTAAGATATTCATCAATAATTACTCCGAGAAATATATATTTTGTGTTTTTTCGATGACGGGCCAGTAACATTGTATATTATTTCCCTGGCATTCATGTAGTTTTAGTTCTAGTGACTTTATTGGTTGGAATATTGGGCGAGCGTTAGGAGTGTTTCCCGACTATGCACCGGTGCCGAAGGGATCAATGATCAATGATCTATGATGCTAGTTCCTCGGAGTTCTTGGGTTCATACTCTTGTTAGATCTTAACAGATCAACCACGAAGGTTGTCTGTAGGGTTGTCTGGTGTAACTCTTTGGAAACTAGAGCTCTAAGGGGCAGGGCATTAATAATATATATTCAAAATAATTGTATAGCTCATTGAACGTGGGCAAATCCTCATTTCTCAATGACTGTCAACAAAAAGTTCGAAAATAATGGACAGATTTTTAACAGTTTCTTTTCCAGCTAGTTTAATGTATTCTACAACAATTTTAATAATAATTTGACACAAGAAAACTGCGCAAATTTTACAAAATCTATTCATTTATCAATAAGAGATTTATGGCTGAAACTCCAGTTCAAATGATGAAATTATTATTGCGCGGGTCTTGCCGCGGACAGCTCCGTTGTAACCTCTCTTTCTCAGGGGAAAGGGTTAAGACGGAGCCGTCTGATCGCTCTTTGATGAGTTTAAAAAATGACTTCCTCCCGCACTTTAAACTCGCAGATTACGCAATATTTAAATAATTTAACAAGTGAATTTCTGACGAAATATGAAAGAAACATGTTCTTACTTGATGATTCAAGGTCTTTGGCAGCCTTTGCGGCCCTCTCAAGGGCGCTGGAATCGAATCTATAGGCTTCCATGGCCTTCTTCTCGGCCTTTGAGAGGTTAGGTTCCTTGGGTTCCTGCGGAGGATTGGCTCCTCCACCCATGTCCATGCCCTCCCCGATGGTCGGCGGGGTAGCCGGCTTGTATCCGAACAGCCACGACATTATAAAACACTAATTTTCACTTTAAAACGATCAAATCAACAACATTTAACTTTT
Source organism: Glyphotaelius pellucidus (assembly GCA_936435175.1). Classification (NCBI taxonomy): domain Eukaryota; kingdom Metazoa; phylum Arthropoda; class Insecta; order Trichoptera; family Limnephilidae; genus Glyphotaelius; species Glyphotaelius pellucidus. Next base: position 8,582,310 of record OW386563.1, on the reverse strand, counting down.
AGGTTATGCTAACCTAGAAACTGATAACCGATCGGCACGGAAAAAAAAGACAGCTGACGGTGTTGCCAGAAATAATTAGAACTGAGAAAAACTAAATATTATTTTTATTTCAAGGTAGCTACTAACTTTTTGTCGCCTAATTATGTTACAAAAGTCAAAATTGTTTGAGAAAAAGCTTATTATATTCGTTATTATTTTTTGTAAATGTATTCTTGTACTTATAATAGATATTAAGGAAAAAATTCGTGTAGATGTGCTAGTATTTAGTTAATTATGTATGTAATTTTTGTTGTTGTTTGAGTAATTGTTATTTGTGTTTTGAATTCTGCAAAGTTATATTAGCATTTCAATTTAGAAGGTATGGGTACCGTCGCCTCGGGCACCGTTTATTGGATAACCAGCACCCCTGTCATAGATCATCCCAAGTAGTTAGCTATGTTTAGTGACTTAGCAGAGGTGCCCCGGTTCATGGGGTGGGGTTTGCCTAGTTCTTTGCGGCGGATGACCTGGACACACTGAACCCCAAATGGCTACCAACCCCTCCTACCTTTTTCCTTCCGAAAACTACCTCTCCTCCATTCCTTAAAATGACCCTCCAAACAGCAAACCAAAAAGATGACATACGCTTCCTGTGTGGGTTAATGTAAAAAATTACTCACATTCGTATTTGGTGAACGCAGCCTTTATTATTTTTTTAACCTGAGGCCTCAACCATATTTTGTCGTAGGATCAAAATATTCCCACTTTGCAATAAAATTTAAATAATTTGAATATTTCTGAACATATCCGAAAATTGAGAGGTGATAAAATACGATTTCAAATTTTACAAATCATTTTACAAATGGTTCACCTTACGTTTTTTCTAAATAAAATACTGATAAGGAAGAAAATTAAAATAGTACATGTTTTATTAGAAAAATAATAATAAATAAACATGGTATTCACCTCATTTTTTTGACGTTCCATGTAAAAATAATTATTAAAAAATTTCCAAAGTTTTTTAAATTGAAATCCAAAACTTTTTCGTTAACTTTTAGATTTGAATATAAAGCGAGGTGTTTTCTCTTTATACTCCTTTTTCAAATCGACTACTCCCGGAGAACCTGGTCCAGGACTAGGACCCAAACCTGGAACTCGGAGCCGGAAGCCGAAGCCGAGACCGGAATGCCTCCACTGGCATCGCGTGTCCGCGGTCCGCGCCACTTGCAAGTCGTGAGGGTTCTTGTCCAGGTTCGAGTTCTAATGCGGGTTCTATCTGGGTCCGACTGGAACCTGGGACTTGCCCCTAGAACTCGAGTACTTTTAAAAGGAAGCACACCTTGGAGGCTACTGGCAAAATGCGGAGCTCACTCACCTCTATTTCTAACACCGTTTACATATCATATTTCTCACTATGATAGTAAGGGAGACACAACGATTTCTACGAGATCTATATGAGTTGTTCTGTAGGTACTCGTAGTAGGCTGGTTTAAATAAGAACCCAAGGTTGCGTGATAAAAATTCTTTAATGAGTACCAAACAGTTAAAAAACACGCGAACACGGTCTACGAATAAAGTAAATACTTCGTTGTAAAACACTGGGTCAAGGTGAATTACAGATAGGCGAGGCGAATGCTTCGATGAGTTAGAAGGACACTGTGCTCTGCCGAGATGCGTCCGCTTTTATAGCATGGGTGACGAAATCAGCAATGTTTCTGGAATACCGTGAAATCGGGGCCCGGCTCCAAACGGGAAGGCTCCCGAACGTTCTCGTCGCCATGTTTCAAGGTGCGCGAGTAATGCAGGAACTTTCGCGGAGGTGGCAGGTGATATTACTTGACAGTGGGTAGTTTCGCGGTTCTGTTCCGCTGGGATAGGTACTACCGCTCAGTTACTCGCCGACCGCGCTAGAAAGCCGATGGCGGCTCCAGCAGATTCGATTGCGTAAACTTCAACACGGGCGCTGCGTCTGGATACATCGACACACTTCTGGTGCGACGTAGCGAAGGTTGATTGCTAAAGTTCCAAAAAGTGAGCAAATTATCCTGAGGGGTTAATAATACTTCCTGAAAGAACTGGCATAATTTCATGTAGTAAGGAATAAAAAAAGAAAATTTTGATAAATATTATATTTTTATTATTGTACGAGATTTCTTTGAAGATTCCAATTAATACTGTGTATGGGTACTTAATAATATATATAAACATTTTTTGTACGTACATGAGAAACTTATTGGTCAAAAGTAATAATTATACGAGGAGTTTTTTTTTTAAATTATGTGAATACAGCACAAGAGTCCCAACTACTCCAAACCGCCTGGAGTCACTGCGATTATGACATCCCCAATTGAGGAATGTTGTGTGATTGAAGGTGAGTGAGGAGGGAAAGAGGAAGATGGGGAATTACCTAGCTATTCAGATCTAGTCAGTAAACACGGCTAAAACCATTGCAAGCACAGTTTCAATTCTGAATGGTGGTCTCACATTAGATGCTGAGGTATCTTCAATTTTGGATTGTGCCGCAAATATATATTTCTCAAAATTCGCACATTTTATTTTCAAAATTGTTAATGGTATTATAGACAGACCTTTTTTATTATATCTAATTGCCTACCATATACCAATAAGAACAACTCTATCTAAAATTATTTTTAACTGCAACAATGTCAGGACTGAGTCATTTAAGCCTTGATGACATTGAGCAAGTTTACAAGCTACTAGCTGGGGAATTCACTATCTGTTAGTAAACTCGCTCAGTGTAATCGTATTACTAGCTAACTAGCAGATTGTGGACAATCTACGAAAAAAGTTGAAAGGTGGTCAACTTGGCTCGCTACTCGCCAGCGTGTGCCTCAAGATGGCGGCCCACCAACAGCTGATTTCAGAATTAACTGTCAGAATTAGTTTGCGCGGGAGCCGTAATTCTCGCTACTGGCTAGCGTGTGGCGCTAGCTGCGAGCTCAAGTTTCTTTCAAAATGTCGACAGTCGACAGAATTGGTTCACGCGAGAGTCATTATTTTAGCTGCTACTGTCGCTACTGAGCGAGTAGACAGTTTTGTGTGTCATTGTGACAATCTCACTCGCAGATTCACCCGCTTTTAAACTTACCGGCTAGTAGCTTGTAAACTCGCTCAATGTAATCGAGGCTTTTGATACCACTGGCTACAGACAGCATCCCCGAAGTGATGTAGGCCGTGAGGGAAATTATTTTTCTCACCAATGTAAAAAAAAGAATTTTTTTCTATACTATAACATGAGGGTCAATCAAAAACTAACTAACTAAAAGAGAATTTCAAATAGACGTATTTAAAAAAAAATACAAATGTGAAGTTCACACGCGGTGGAAGTGAAGCCTTCAGAAAACTAAAGCAGACAAGAGTGAGTAGGTTACGAAGCACCACACAAAGAGGAGACTGATTATCCTATCTCATTCCCTCGCAGGCTAAATCCTATTGATGTACATGTTTGTCTCTTTTTCGTTTTATCGAGTTTCAAATCACAACGGTGCTAAAGAAGTTTTCGCTTCAAAAGACGATTGGGAGCAGTGGTACTCTTGTGCAGTATTCACATTAAAAAATATATGTCTCATTTTACAAACCAAATAAGTAGGTACCCGCTGAGAGTTTCGAAATGGGCAAACAAACATTGCCATTTTCGCCTTCCATTGTTTTGAAAAGGCACTTAGTAAGCCAATCGAAATTTTTTATTTGTTTTTGCATGCCTTAAGTGTGTTAATAAAAATCCAAACCATTTCTAAAAATACTAATATAATGAATTCGCCTTAAATATGCGGACAATATTGCTGTTTTTCAAATAAATGAATAAATTTTAATAATAATATAATGTATTATTATTAAAATTTATTCATTTATTTGAAAAACAGCAATATTGTCCGCATATTTAAGGCGAATTCCAAGGAAACTGCACGTCCCTTAGCTTACAACACCGCCCAAGTCGAAAATTGGCAGTTTTCACACTGAATGCTGCTCATTGCGTGTCTAACCATTGGTCATATGATATAGATTTCAGTCAATCAGAAGCCGTAATTCGAAAATTAGTGACAGCGCGCAAGTCGGTTGGCCTCTCAACATCGCACAGTTTTTTTCGTCTCCTGTAAAGTTAATAAAAATGACTTATGCGGTGTTGTTAGCTAAGGGACGTGTAGTCTTTGCACTGGGGGCCATAAGGTAGAGATTGCCGCTCTATTAACGATAAATCAACAAGAGTCCCAACAGCTCAAAGCCAGAAGGATTATGGCATCTCCAATTGCGGTATGACGCAAGTATTTCAGTTAGAGGTTTAAAATATACGGCAATAAATTGTATTTGCAGTTGTATGCATGGCTTCATGGGGTGAGGTTTGTCTAGGTCTTGGAGGCGGATGACCAGCACTCACGGAACCCCAGATTCCTACCCACCCCTTAAATCATTTTCCTTCTCAGAACTCTCCTCTCCTCCTTTTCCTTAAAAAAAACCCTCCACACAGCATCCCCAAAGATGACATAGGCCCTGAGGGAAATTACTTTTCATTTTCCTCAGGGCCTCCTGTGTGGAGTTCCCACCTCTGTTCCCATGAGTATTAACCCTTTGCACTCCAATGTCGAGTGTCACTCGACATTGATTTTGTTCTACCTGCTCCAATGTCGAGTGACACTCGACATTGATTTTGTTCTACCTGCTCCAACGTCGAGTGACACTCGACATGGTGTAATACTACTTTTTGCGGACAATTTTAAAATAGGAGAATTTTTTTTTACTAAAATTTTTGAATCACGATTGAAAGACATTATACTATTCTAGAATATATGTATATATATGTATTATTCTAGAATAAAACACATACATATTCTAGAATCGCACAATACTTTAGTACCTGCTCTGGTCGAGGGATGAATGAATTTTGTTTAGGTTTGCGCCTCACCGCAGGTATCGATGTTACGAAAGTACACTAGCAGTTATCGCACCGTTCTTCGTCATTATCCCCAACTGTGCATTATCGTGTTTGTTTTCGTGCAAAGACTAGTTGAATGGATTATTTGAGATTTATATTATTTTCTATAGCTTGATTGTGTATTAGTGAAATAATCCTCGATCCCATCAATTTGGGAGGCGGGAATGGGTACCGCCGCCCCGGGAACCTTTATTGGATAACCAACACAAGAACCCCAAGTGGTTCGCTACGTTTGGTGATTTAGCAGGGGTGCCCGGGTTCATGGGGTGAGGTTTGTCTAGGTCCCGGATGACGAGGACACAGTGAACCCCAGATTCCTACCCATCCCTTAAACCCTTTTCCTTCCCAGAACTCTCCTCTCCTTCCTTTCCTTAAAAAACCCTCCACACAGCGTCATCAAAGATGACATAGGCCTTAAGGGAAATTATTTTCCTCAGGGCCTCCTGTGTGGAGCTCATGAAAAAAAAAAATATACACAAAAATAATTGGCCGAGCAGCCAATCATAATTGGCGTAAACTGTAAGGTTGACGGGAATGAGATGGGCAAGAGGAAGGTAAAAATTATGTGGCTATTCAGATCTGCTTACTTAATGGTTGCCTTTCACCGGGGCGATACTGAGGGTTTTAATACCACTCTATTAAATGCTAAATGATACACAGATTTCACTGATAATCTCCGAAATAGGTTAGGTTAGGACAAAATACATTTTTCAAATAAACGATTCAAATACATACTACAGTTGTTTCCGCTTAATTGGGACACATCGGGGCCAAACATTTTGTCCCAAATAAGCAAAGTTTAAGTTAGGTAGCCACCTCTGGGCTGGAGCCCCAAAATACTTGATAAATTTACTTGATTCTGTGCAAAGGAGGGCGGTCCGCCTGATTGACAATTCGTTCTTAACAGATCAATTGCCATATATAATGCCCAGATGCAATGCAGGCACGCTGAGTTCGTTACACGGGCATTTTAATGGAGCCTGCTCTAAGGAGCTAGCAGCATTGATCCCCGTTTAACAATTTCAAGCTATTACAACACTCTCACTCTTCGATGGCGCTACAGCCCATATCGAGCCTTGGCCTTCCGCAACATTCGCCTCCAACTCCTCCAGTCCTCAGCGGCTGACTTCCAGTTTGTTATCTGGAGAAGCTATGCTGCATCCCCTCTTACCTCATCTTCCCACCTCAGTCTGGGTCTTCCCACTTTTCTCTTTCTATAGCTATTACAACAGTAACCTCAAAAATGACTTCTTATATGTGCGGCAGTGTACTGCGAATTGAACAATTACGTTGACGAATGTCAGGGAACGACGAACAGTCGGCGTTGGCGAAGTCTACCGAATTATAGCTGAATGAATCCCCCCCTCACCCACGCTGCATACCAAACCCCCACCCTTCATAATGAAAATTGATTTACTGTAACATATTTTGAATCAATTTTAGATCAGAATTTGTCTCAATTAAACACATATAATGAGCTCTATGATATCTACCAAGCTCCCAGACTCTCTATTCATTTAAGGCTCCAAAGACTAAGATGGGCCGGACATATGCACCGAATGCCAAGCACAGGAGTACCGAAGAAGGTTCTAACAGGACACCCGGAAGGTAAACGAAAGGCGGGCAGACCTACGCTGCGATGAGATGGGCGGATGATGTCAGAAAGGATGCAAGAGGATTACTCCATGTTGCAGATTGGAAGACGACGGCCGAGAACAAAGGGCGGGGGAGGCTTGTCTTAAAGGCGGCCAAAGCTCGAAATGGCTGTAGCGCCATTGAAGAAGAAGAAGTGTCACAGATAACCAAAGTAAATTAGTATTATTTTATTTTGTTATTTTAACTTTATGAGTAAAACCTCAAACTGCAATATTTAATTAAATGAAGACATTATGAGCGAAACTCATTAAATAAAATGGATAATAATTTATCCAGACACCATCTAGATTGCATTTAGTTCGAGTTGAATCTTGCAATCATTCATAAAAATGGCAGCCAATAAAAATATGCGTTAAGAAAAATGAAGATAATATGGGTGGTTCTTAGTCGAAGTATGGTACAGTTAAAAGTGACCGAATTGGATATCGACACCTTAGCTCAGTGGATAAGAGCCCCCAACCCGGAAAGTAGGGAGGTCCTGGGTTCGAGTCCCAGAGGTACCAATATCTTTTTCTGATTTTTCTGTTTCCAGATTTTCGATTGAGTTTCGCTCATAATGTCTTCATTTAATTAAATAGTATTATTTTCTTTATTTGGTTTCTCTTCCTTGGATTTTGTCCCAAATAACTGGCTGTCCCAATAAACTGGTACACCAAATAAGCGGAATCAACTGTACATATATTTTTTAACATTGTTTTAAATAATATAAATATTATTAGTGCGTGTATACATTAATATTAACAATAAACTCAATATAGTGATGAAATATCTATGAAAAATTCTCTTAAATCGGTACATTATAATACAATACAAGTTGGTAACTTAAAAATAAATTAAAAAATCAGTATAAGTGAAAAGTGAAACTAATTATTATTGGTAGCAGCAGATGTAAATGAAACTTGAAGTACACGAATGAAACTTGAAGTACACGAATGAAACTTGAAGTACACGAATGAAACTTGAAGTACACGAATGAAACTTGAAGGCATGTGCTAACAATTTTTATCTGTTTGCGATCACTCCCTCAGGCCTCGACCATATTTCCACTCAAAAATCTAATTTATTATTTCACAGTGAAGTCGAAAGACGTTTGTATTCAATGAAGTCGATTGTATAGTATTGACAAAAATACAGCTGAATTAAGATTTGACAGCTAAGATAGTGACAGTTATAGAGAAGTCAATTGATTATTTCGAGGTGAAGTCGAAATTTGTTTTAAATGAAGTCGGAAGATTGACTAAAACACAGCTGAATTGGGAATTATATCGGCCGAAGACAGATAAACAGTGAAGATAGCGACAGTTATAGAGAAGTCAATTGATTATTTCGAGGTGAAGTCTAAAATTGTTTTCAATGAAGTCGAGAGCACACAAAACACAGCTGAATTGCGAATTATGTCGGCTAAGGACATATGAACAGTGAAGCTAATGAAGATAGCAACAGTTATAGAGAAGTCAATGTATTATTTCAAATTGAAGTAAAAATTAGTTTGCATTCAACGAAGCTACAAAGTTGTCTAAAACACAGTGCAATAAATATTTATGTCAAAGTAAAGTAAAGTAAAGTTAATTTGGAATGAATTCAAAAAGAATTTTTATTTATTTACTGTATAGTCCCTATAATCTGAACGATTAAAACAGAGTCTGTTTGGTTTAATGTCATAAAGGCTATTTAAAAATGTTAAGTGATGAAATATGTTAAGTGTAATTTTTAATTCTTGCAATTTGCAATTTTAAATACTTACCGATTTTTATATTAGCACATACGTAACCACTGTACATAAATGTAATATATTAAGTTAAATAAATTGAAAATGTCTGTAATTTTCCCTTCCTCCCTTGGTTCGGATTATAGCGGTTTCAGATTACTGAAGGTTGCTCAACAGGATTTCAACAGGTTGGCTGTGGCATGATTTGCCGGCCTCTTTGTTTCATCCCTCTCTTCTCTTCACAACTCATGTTCACTTCTTCCTCTCTTCCAGAAGACCCCTCACACAGCACCTTCACAAATGAATGTAGGGAACATATTTTCTCATTTGCCAATGAGTGTGGAGTTAATGTAAAAAAAAAAATGGCAAGTTCGGATCACTGGGGGTTCAGATTATAGCGGTTTCAGATTACTGGAGGTTCATATTATAGCGGATTCGGATTACTGGAGGTTCAGATTATAGCAGGTTCAGATTACTGGATTAAAGCAGGTTCAAATTATAGCGGGTTCGGATTACTGGAGGTTCAAATTACAGCGAGTTTGGATTACTGGAGGTTCAGATTATAGCAGGTTCAGATTACTGGATTATAGCAGGTTCAAATTATAGCGGGTTCGGATTACTGGAGGTTCAGATTACAGCGGGTTCGGATTACTGGAGGTTCATATTACAGCGGGTTCAGATTACTGGAAGTTCAGATTATAGCAGGTTGAGATTACTGGATTATAGCAGGTTCAAATTATAGCGGGTTCGGATTACTGGAGGTTCAAATTACAGCGGGTTCAGATTACTGGAAGTTCAGATTATAGCAGGTTCAGATTACTGGATTATAGCAGGTTCAAATTATAGCGGGTTCGGATTACTGGAGGTTCAGATTACAGCGGGTTCGGATTACTGAAGGTTCAAATTACAGAGGATTCGGATTACAGAGACTATACTGTATTTAAAAAAAAATGATATTGAAATCAATTTATGTCCATCTGAAGACAACCAGTAAAACAAGATTTTTTGTTGTTAAAATGAAGCCATCATTTTCAAGTAAATATTTAATATCTTTAGGATTTTGATAAAATATGTGTAAAACATTGGTAGTAAACAAAAAATATAATAAAAATAAACGATTACGTATTTTAGTTTCAATAAAAATGAGATTACAGTACACAAGCAAAAGTATATCAAAATAAAATTTATATATCAGAAATTGTTTCTTATGTTCTAATAAAAATTTAAACCATCAACAAAAATGCAAAATAATAAATTCTTATGTAAAGAAATACTAATATAAAATTATTAACATAAATCCATCGATTGTCCAGATGATTAGTCAGACATCTCCGAAAAATCAAAATTTGATTTGAGTATGCAGTTATATGTAAAAGTGTACCCTCTATCTGGTACAACACTCAGATTACTCATAAACACCACCAAATCAATTATAATGCACTAAAACTTGTAGTGAACAAAACTAAATGTTGATGTTTTCTGAATCACTAGTAGGATATTTCAAAATGGCATTCAATTGTAAAGGACATGATCGTATAGCATATTTAATACGTAATACACTATCTCTCTCTCTCCGATGATGCTACAGCCCATATCGGGCCTTGGCCTCCCGCAACATTCGCCTCCAACTCCTCCTGTCCTCAGCGGCTGACTTCCAGTTTGTTATTTGGAGAAGCTGTGCTGCATCCCCTCTTACCTCATCTTCCCATCTCAGTCTGGGTCTTCTTTTTCTCTTTCCGCCTGGGTGTCCAGTCAGATTTCTTTTTGGGACGCGTGTATCCGGCATTCTCTGTACATGTCCAGCCCATCTCAACCTGAGGAGTCTCATGTGGGCTGAGATGTTAGGGGCCTGATATATATTGTACAGTTCTTTGTTGTGCCGGATGCGCCACTGTTCCCCCTCTTTCACAGGTCCACATATTCTCCTCAGCACTTTCTTTCAAAAGTATCTAGCTTTTCAGCCATCTTTACCGTCAGTGTCAGCGCCTCACATCCATACGCCAGTACAGTTCTAACAATGGTCTTGTATATGGTTATTTTGGTTTTTCTGTGGACGCCACGTGACTTAAACACTGGGAGCAAAGAGAAGTATGTTTTGTTGGCTGCTGTGATTCTCCTTCTGATTTCCGCTGGATCCTCATTGTTCTCTGTCAGACTGGAGCCCAGGTAGGCAAAATACGTAATACACAGGCATGTGTAAATAATATTGGATTTAAGGTGAGCATTAAAATATTGCTTTCCTCAAAATTTTGTATTTGGAGATGTCTGACTAATCAACTGGACGATAGACATGTATATAATATGTAGGTAACAGTAAGATAGATTCCTGTAAATGACAGTAAAACACTGTAAAAGTACATAATATATTAATTATATACAAACATAATATATTAATTATATATAAACATAATATACACTGTGTTCAAAGCTCAAACGCAAAAGTTTTTCATGAAAAACTGAAAACATGAAAAATTAGGGCCCAAATTATGAAAAATTTCTAAAATTTGTGTGGTTTACAAAACGTTTGTATAAATCAGTGATTCCTAAAGTGGTCCAGGTGGACCCCTAGGGGTCAACGGGAGACCCGACGGGGGTCCACGTAGGTGCGATAAATAAATGGGGGTTCACAACTTGTAGATGGGGGTCCACGAACTGGTTTCGATTGAGACCCATCCCGTGCCCCATATCCATATCCCAACCCATTCCCCGTCTCATATCCCATTACGCCCCCTCCATAACAGAGCGACTGGCGTACAGCGCACGTTGTTGTACCTGTTATGCACGAGATCTTAAAACGTCCAGTTAGGCAAGAGGGGGGGCATAATGGGGTATGGGTGTACTGTACTGGGAACATACCCATACCCCCCCCATCACGTATCACATTACGCCCCCTCCGTCGTGACAAATATAATCTCGAATACTGGTCCATTTTGCCCTCATTCGAAAAAGTCGTAGATCCGGTACTACTCCGTTGTGACAGACCACACATCGCCATTCAATATTCAGTACAACGCGTGTCGAGTTTTGGGAATATGGTAGAAAAGTATCAGCAAGGGGTCCACCGTGAAATTTTGAAAGTGGTCTTAAAAAAAAAATTTGGGAACCTCTGGTATAAACACACCTTTATAGTCATTATTTCTTAAAATCGGTCAGTTATTCTATTCAAGATTTGAAATGAGAGGGTGGTCATTTTGTTATCTCAGCGCATTACTCACAAAAGTAAAGCAACCATTTTTTGTTTTGTAATTAGAAACGCTAGTTTAAAAAAAAATTTCACCGAGATTTTTTCCCCAAAATTTCGCAGTACAAGTAAGGAACACGGTGCATATTAAAATATTTAAAAAAATATTTAAACAACAATAAAATTTTGATCGATTTTCAAATAATTTAACTCAGTTAAACATCTGGAATTTTCATAAGATTTAAATATCATAATTTTCAATCTGCTGCAGATTTAAACATAACATTGAATATAATATCAATATATTCGTATAAACACACCTTTTCTAATAATTATATCTTCCCTCTCGGTCGGCTATACTATATAAGATGTGAAATGTGAGGGTGGCCATTTTGTTATACGATCCCGTGCGTTGCTTGCAAAAGTAAAGCCACGATTACATGGACAATTATTACAATTTTTTTATATATAATTTCATACTCTAAATATATATGTACCTATATTTTTACCATAACAATACACAATTAGGCAGAAATTTATATTCAGATCTACAATTTTTGTATCTATAAATCAATATGTATCAGTGTTTAATTCTAATAAATGTGAAATCAGATCTTTCCCAAGCATGAACGCCATTGCTAACATTTTTTAAACCTATATTCTAAGTGGTTATAAAAATTTGAACAGGGTAACTTTTTAAGTGTTTGAATTAAAGCCTCACGATTGGTCGAAACAAAAGCAAGCTTGCAATTGGCTAAAAAAAAAACAAAAATAAGTGGAACTTTGTGTATACGTATCACTTTGATATATATAAAAGGCCAATTGCGCTAATTTCTTTTGACAAAAACTGTCTTCGTCAGGAACAGTATAAATTGTTTAGTTTCATATAAGGCTTATAATAATTTATCTGCAGATATAAACCGTTTGTATCAGTATATCTGCAGATATAAACGGTTGATAATTAAAAAACATGTAGATAATTTTGATTAAATAAGTGATGTGTACAAAGTGGTTTGTTTTCACTTAATTTAGTTTACAATAGTTTGTCTGCAGTTGTAAACTGTTTATATCAGTTTATCGGCAGATATAAACTGTTTATCAGTTTATTTGCAGATATAAACCTTTTAAATCAGTTAATCTGCAGTAAACCATTTACATCAGTTTAGCATTGATATAAACTGTTTATATCAATGATAAATAATTAAAAATAACAGTTATCTGCAGTTACAAGCCGTTTACATCAGTTTATCTGCGTATATAAACCATATATATCAGTTTATCTGTAGATTTAAACTGTATATCAGTCTGTCTCCAGATAAACCATTTACATCAGTTTATCTGCTGATGTAAACTGTTTATATCAGTTTATCTGCAAATATAAACCGTTTATATTAGTTTATCTGCAGATATAAACCGTTTATATCAGTTTATCTACACATACAAACCATTTACATCAGTTCATCATTGATATAAACTGTGTATATCAATAACTGGTATTCTTAATTATAAATAATTAAGAATAACAGTTATCTGCAGATACAAGCCGTTTATATGAGTTTATTTGTATGTACAAACTGTTTAAATCTGAACACCTTAATCTGTACATATATAAACCATTTACATCAGTAGTTTATCTGCATATAATATGAACCGTTTATATCAGTGTGACTAATATATCTTCAGAAAACAGTTCACATCTGTTATAACTTTACCAAAACTATAATAACAAAATCTCATACTCCATCACAAAGCAAATAAATTCTTAAAGACAGTAATGTTAGTTCCAATTGGTTGAAATGGAGCAGGTTTGTGATTGGCTCAATTGATCCAATATTCCACCACAAAGTAAATAAAATCAAACACAATAATAAACTGTTCCCATTGGTTGAAATAAAGCAAGCTTGTGATTGGTCGGTTGGTTTGGCCTATCCCAGCCAATCGTCATCGTCGGCAGCGGGTTCAGGGGCCTCTGGCGGATCGTTTTCATCATCGGAATGACCCGAGAAGCCTCCTCCGAGCGCATAGGCTCCCAACCCTACTCCTGCAAGAGGTATGCCGTATTTCAGAGCAGTCATTCCCATAGACGACTCTTTGGGCCTCTGAAAAAAATTATGCATTTTTTGTTTATTTTGTAGAAATCCTTTTTAATGTGTTATGTGATGATCTTTGGTATCTTTGGGTTAAAAGACCCTCCACACAGCATCGTTGAAGATGAGCGTATTTTTGTTTTTTTTTCTTCAGCTTCACACAGGAAGCATGTCAAGTCATCTTAGGGGATGCTGTGTGGAGGGTTTTTTTAAGGAAAGGAAGGAAAGGGAGTTCTGGGAAGGGAAAAGGTGAGGGGTGGGTAGGAATCTGGGGATGTATAAATCCATCCCTCCAACTGCAGTGCACGGCGATGGGTCTAGAAAGCGGGGCGTGTCATCAGTGGCGGCGGATTACCACAAGGAGGGAAGGGCATAATGGGATAGGATGGGCTATTGTCACGACTATATTTACCACAATGGGGGGGCGTAATGGGATAGGATGGGGCGGGATGGGATATGGGATAGTGACAATATTCTTCATAATTTTTTTTTCGGGCTGTGTCTTGTTCCGCTGAACCTCTGAGACTGACTCACTGAACCCCTGGGGTTCGATCATACACAGTTTAACAACCACTGGTCTAGAGAGTCTGGCCGGAAAGGTCAAAAGGCTTCCCTCAACCAGTATCTCTTGATCCGGCCCGCCACACAGTAAGTGAGCACACACATTCGCCACCAAGAGAGATTCCCTAGATTAGATCTTAGGGGATGCTGTGTGGAGGGTCTTTTTAAGGAAAAGAAGGAGAGGAAGTTCAGGGAAGGAAAACGGTATGAGGGGTGTGTAAGAATTTGGGGGTCAATGTTTCCAGGAGTGACGGACGTATAAATCCATCCCTCCAACTGCGGTGCAGGTCGAGAGAGTTCGGCTGGAGATGTCAAAAACCTTCCTCAACCAGTTTATCTCAATCTGGCCCACCATGCAGTAAGTGGGCAGACGCATCTGCCGCCAAGACCTAGACAAACCTCACCCCATGAACCCAGACATCCCTGCTGAGTGACTTATGGCAGAGATGTTGGTTATCCAATAAATGGCGGCCCAGGGCGGCGGTACCCGTACTCGCACCCAAATAACATGTGAAGTTAATATAAAGATAAAAAAGAATCATTACCTGCTGCCCCATCATGTTGGGCATCCCACCTCCGTAGCTATTTGATCCAAAATCCTGCAAACAAAATATTATCACTTTACCATGTGTTGTATTTTGAGGTTAACTTTGGACTCATATCTGCCCGACCATGCGTCACTTAATTAGGATAGGGTTCTAACTCCACTTCACCTTGTTCTGAGATACGAGGTGTCAAAGTTTGCAAAGACATGCACTCATTATTTATTTACCAATTCCCGATTTTGAAGTTGAAAATTGTGTAAAGATTTTAATTGAACATATTTTAAATGAAAGTATTTAAATAGGACGTACATTTATCCTTTTCGAACATACCTAAACATGCAAATAGAACCCTGTGCAACCAACTAGGGCGTAATAATTCATTGCACAAGGTTCTAATTACATATCCCTAATGCAATTCCAAGCTAGGGCCACGTCCTATTTAAATATTTTCTTATTATTTATTATTTTAACTTTATGAGTAAAACCTCAAACTGTAATATTTAATTAAATGAAGACATTATGAGCGAAACTCAATCGAAAATCTGGAAACAGAAAAATCAGAAAAAGATATTGGCACCTCTGGGACTCGAACCCAGGACCTCCCTACTTTCCGGGTTGGGAGGTCCTGGGTTCGAGTCCCAGAGGTGCCAATATCTTTTTCTGATTTTTCTGTTTCCAGATTTTCGATTGAGTTTCGCTCATAATGTCTTCATTTAATTAAATATTTTCCATTAAAGTATGTTAAGCTAAAATATTTTAACTAAATTTATTACGAAAATTCGTCTTTGGAAACGTAGAAACCTTAAACGTCGTCCACACTACTCGCGAAGTTGACCGAAGTTAATCAAATACGATAGTGTGGGAACGCACTTCACTTCGCTTCGTGCAACTTCGCTTCGCTTCGTCCGACTTCCGATAATTGTCGGTAAAAATGACCCGAGTCAAGGGACGCGAAGTTCGAACACAAAGTGTCTGGCTACACTACTCGGGTTACTTCAGTTTCCTACAAGACGTCGTCGTTGGTGGTAGTGTGTGCTTAGCTAACTATAGTAACTGTACGTGATAAACAGTGGCTGGCACACGGTGGTCACAGGAACAAATGATTTTTTTCATAGATTCACTTCAATCAGAGGCATTTTCAGAACGGTCCATATCATCTGGATCAGTCTAATGAAGGTCAATACATTTATATTCAAGAATCAAACTAAAACGCTAATGTACATCAAAACCCTTCAATGCTACGCATTTCATGTAATGAAGTATATAGACCAGCTCATAATAATTCTTCAGTAAATACCTCTAATTCTAATCCATTAGTCTCAGACCAGAAGCATACTATGAGGCTTAATAACCCTTTACCAGGATTTGCGTGCTGCAAGACACAGCTATAAAAAAAAATATATATAATTTTTTTTTTCTTTTATATTTTCTTATTTTATTTTATCTTCATACATTTGAAAAGTAATTTTTTTACATAATTTCTAAATGTATTTAACATAACATAAGATACAAATAATGTAAAAGTAAATATATACACATAAGGCAAAAGTAGATAATGAGAACCCACTAAGGCACGCCTGTGCTTGGGTAATATGAACAAAGGTGCTAAATTACATCAATAAGTACAGGTAAAAAATGTATAATGAATTTGCACGTAGTTATAATACGCGAGAGTGCACATTGCAACGGCAGCTGCTACTTGAACGTCCGTGTTGCCTAGCGCACGGACTCCGAGAAACTGAGTTCCTCGCAAAGTTGTGTAGACACGTGCTCCGAACTTCGGCTAACTTCGTCGAGGACTTCGACGAAGCGCCGAAGCGAGTAGTGTGGTTGAGCTATTAGAAAATGGTAAGGTGTAGTTAGAACCCTATCCAAATGAAATGACGAACCATAATGCGCCTCGTATTTAAATCAACTGTCAGATACAAACAAAATAGACAGTGTAAGTGTAGTTAGAACCTTGTAAAATGAATTATTATTGAAAATGCTGGATGTTAGAACTTTGTCATACATATATGTATAAAAATACAACACAGATGGTTCTGAAAATTATTTTGGGTATAAAAATGGGCAAAAGAAATGCTTTGGCATTCAAAGGTCATTTTTGAAAAAAATGTCAGTTAGAACCCTATCCAAATGAGATGACGCACGGCATCTTCAAATATCTTAATAACTTCTAGAAGTGTGTCAAGAAATCCAGTGTGGATTTCTGACATTTGAACCCATTGTGTGCCAGTGAATCCAGTGTGGATTTCTGACATTTGAACCCACTGTGTGCCAGTGAATCCAGTGTGGATTTCTGACATTTGAACCCACTGTGTGCCAGTGAATCCAGTGTGGATTTCTGACATTTGAACCCACTGTGTGCCAGTGAATCCAGTGTGGATTTCTGACATTTGAACCCACTGTGTGCCAGTGAATCCAGTGTGGATTTCTGACATTTGAACCCACTGTGTGCCAGTGAATCCACTGTGGATTTGCTAGTAGCTAACCACGTCTCAATTTTATGGTTTTTTGTATCTTAAAAAATGCTCCTAGCATACTAAAATATATTCTATTAACTTGGCAGAGAAATAGCATTTATTAAAATTATTCTAGCGTGCCGTTTTGTCACTTGCAAATATATTTATTTTATCTGTGAAATAAGAAAAGCCTCAAATAACTTATTTTTATATTTTGGTACCCGGCATGCATTGCATTTCCATTCAAAGAAATAAATTGATTCTCCCTGCATGTCCTTTCCCAAGCGTCCCCGTCCCCTTCCACCTTCCCCGCCTTCCCCCTTCCTTGACTCTTCCCTCTCCGCGAACCCCACCTTTCCCCTGCCTTTCCTCCCTGCCGCTAAAATGTATGAAATACACACATTTTTATTTATACCAATTTCATAATGCCAGAGCTTACCATCATATACAGCCTATGTTACTCGCTGATAATGTAGCTTTCTATTGGTGAAAGAATTTTTAAAGTCAGTTTAGTGGTTTAGACATGAAAGTGTAACAAACAAACACACTCACTTTCGCATTTATAATATTAGCATAGATATATAATGAAAATGTATTGAAAAAGCTTATAAATGATGCCAACAGATGCCAGCAGGGAAAGAATAGGCGGGTGCCACCGGGAATGGCTCTGACTACAAACCTAAGAATATTTTTGTATGCCTGCATTTTTTTATATCAATTGATATGCTTGGTGTAACTCTAAGTGACCAGCTCAGGTACGGGGGCTTCAATGACGCCAGAGTCAAGTTAGCCTCTCAGAAACTGGGCGTACTGTACTAGGCCCGCAGATAATTTAATAGTACACAACTGCTAGCCCTGTACAAATCGCAAGTGCGCCCCACGGTTGAATTTGGCAGCCACCTCTGGTCTGGAGCTCCAAAATACTTGAAAAATACCCTCTACTCTGTGCAGAAACGGGCGGTCCGTTTGATAGATTCTCCCACCTTAACGAACGGATTGCAATCTTTAGAGCACAGGCGTCGGGTGGGAATGCTATCCCTGTTCTACCAGTATTTCAATGGAAGATGCTCTGAGGAACTAGCGTCATTGATCCCTTCGGCACCGGTGCATAGTCGGGAAACACGCCAAACGCGCGCCCAACATATGTACACGGTTAACATTTATCACATGAGAATGGGTCGTTTTTTCGACTCGTTCTTGAGTTCAACAGCTCGGATGGAACAATTTGCCGGCCTCTGTGTGACCTCCCTCCTACAACATGGGTCTCTTCAAGACCAATGTTCATTCCTTCCTCTCCTCAAAAAGACCCTCCACACAGCATCCCAGATGACATAGGCCCTGAGGGAAATTATTTCCCTCAGGGCCTTCTGTGTGGAGTTAATGTAAAAAAAAAAAAAAAGTGACCAGCTCAGGTATTCATTGCTCCATTGAAGTCAAAGTCAAGTTACCCTCTCAGAAACTGGGCATACTGTACAGGGCCTGCAGATACTTTAATAGTACACAACTGCTAACCCTGTAGGTGCAAGTGCGCCCCACGGTTGAATTTGGCAGCCACCTCTGGTCTGGAGCTTCAAAATAATTGAAAAAAAAAACCATTGACTCTGCAGATACAGGCGGTCCGTTTGATAGATCACCCTAACTTAACACACTTTAGGCGGGAAGGGTAGTTCTACCTTTTACGCCGGTCCTACTAGAATGCCTGAAAAGGCAAAGCTGTAATATATTTTTAAATGGATATTGTACACTAATCTCTTTAGGGTCCCAACTGTTTAAATATGTATAAAAAATATAAATATATATGTTTATTTGGTACAAGTCTTCCCCACCTTCTTATCTCCTTGTCTTTTGTGAGTAAGGCTGTCTTTATACTCGTAAAATTTTTCCCGTAAGTAGCTCATGTAAGCGATTTACGGCAAAATTACCCAATGTAAACGACACCAAAAATGTAATTTATAGCAAGTTACAGAAGTTGTTCTTTTGCAAGTTTTTTGACAGATCCAATCGCGTCCGCGCGAACTTCCAGCCTTCTCACAGCTTATCAAATCAGTTTGATAAGTTGGGAGACTTGCCATAAGAAATGTTGCCAAAATTGCGAGATGTCAATAATTAAGGGGACCCGGTGGTCTAGGATTTAAAAAAAAAAATTTCAATATTTCAAAAGTATAATCCTTTAAGAATATACTGTAATTTTTTTGTAATGGTATTGACGATTTTTAAAGTTCTACAGCCCATTTAGCAGGTCAGCGCGGAAGTAGGTAAAACTTCAAACTCATTTATTTAAAAACTACTTTTTTCTGCATGGTGAGTCAAAAAAAAAAACTACTAAGCCGATTCGTCTCAAATTTTATTTCTTTCACCAATGCCTATCGCAGAAACTAGAACAAATTTTTTACGTTGAATACTTCTATTTTTTTACATACAAAATATAATGTACATTTTCATTAAAATTCGAAACATTTTAAATATTACGATGTTAAGAACCATTTATTTTTCCTTAATTCAATCAGTGCTACAATATGGAATTGTTGGTTGGGGTGGTGCCTTCAAAACTTCTCTTTTACCTTTGGAAATCATTCAAAAAACAATAATAAAAATAATTTTAAAAAAGTCATATGATTACCCCACCATTAAACTATTTCAAGATTTTAAAGTACCTTCACTTCACATTATTTATAAAAAAATTACAGTTTTACAAATACACAAAGATTGCTTCAATAATGAGAACCTTACTCATTTTTCAAACAGCATTAGAACAAATATACTTGGCTCTGTGACTGTCCCGCGTTGTAACACTACCACAGCCCAACAATTCTATAAATATATTGGAGTGAAATGGTTTAACCAGTTACCAGTTAATCTAAGATTGGAAACTAATTATAAAAAATTTAAAAAATCAATAAAAACACATTATTATGACTACATCTTATAATACTATACTTCTCATCAAATTGTAGTAACGGATATCCTTTTTCTCTTTTTATTTTTCTCCTTTCTTTTGTTTTACACATAAAAAAAATACTATTTTTTTTCTTTGTTAAATTGTACTTTACTTTCGTTTTCTCCGCCTTTTTCACACGAGCTCTGCTCTAAAAAAAGGTGTAATACTTATTAATTAATGTATTTTTAAAAGAAAAACTTTATTTAATTTATAAAAAACCATGTAACTCTGTACCATTATATTCAATAAAAAAAATAAAAAAATAAAAAAAAATAAAAAATAATGAAAAAACAGTCTGTTTTCTGTATTTAAATTTCAACATCACACCATTTTGTCAATTTTTTTATTTATTTTTTATTCTAGTTCCTGCGATAGTACACTCATACTGATCATAAATATTTTTTTATTTTTGTTTACGGATAAGTGAAAGAGTCAAAACTGGACCCACCACCAAGGTCCGTATTTATGAGGAGGGTAGCTTCAGCGCAGTTCCTTAGAACTAACTAACTACTTAGAATTTTTATTTTTTTTAATAAAAATATTTGTGTATACTATTCATTTAATATATCTATAAAGTTTGAATGACATTGTTCACGGTTTTCATTTTTAAAAAAATTCCTAAAAACTCGTTGAAAATATGGGGCTAGACCACCGGGTCCGCTTAAAAGACAGTTGTTTTCGTAGCATTTTTTCCTATAAAACTAGTATTTATTTACACTTATTTTTACCAAAAATCTCATTAAGTTAAGTGGATAATTACCCACCTAATTATATTCCGAAAAATCAAATTAGCGCTAGGTACCTTTGAAAAAATTTAGACTGAAAGAAACTTTTCTGAATCCAAACCTTTCTAAGGATGGGTTGTTTCAAAAAATTTGACGAATTCGTCAAATATTTGACGTTGATTTTCACGATCTGTGTAAGTTCTATTCAAGATCTGTGATGATTTCAGTTTTGTGAAGCAGCTGGCCTATGATGATAAAAAACAGAACTCCAAAAGAACTTACACAGAACCTGAAAATTAACTTCAAATATTTGATGAACTCATCAAATTTTTTGAAACAACCCGTCCTAACTGTTTCTGTTGATAACAATAAGTATTTGAATTTGAAGTCGGTAGCTGTCAGGTAGCATGAAAGGAAGTCGGATAAAATGAAAGAACTCCATTAATTTCCGCCTTTGACGGCACAAAAGCGTGTGGAGAATCAGGTACTTCAGTCCAATTTTTTTTTTTTTTTAAAGAATAATGACCTTCTAACTTAAAAACTGCATATTTTATTTATTTTTATAGTTAAAATAAATGTCAAAGTTTTAATTTTTCAAGATCCCCAAAAACCACCGTATCTAGTGTGAATCGTGTGACGTCATCACTCTCCAAAAGTTTTAGTTATTTTCAACAGGTGTTGTCATTTTGTATGGAAAATCAATCAATCATTTAGTTGTCGGAAGTCGAGGCATGTTTTTATTCAAGATTAACTGCTTTTAATATAGAAAAACATAAGGCAAAATGTCAACATCTCATCGCTACTCTTATTGTATTGCACCAAAGTGACATTATGCATCTGTGACTGCGCCTGATAAACAGTTTATTAGTGTTCCACGATCTGCATTATTAATATTATATTATGAAAAGATACAGCGCCAAATCAGCTGCTCGACGTCCGCCATTTTCGAGTTCGGAGCTGAAGAACAGTTAGTGTTCTGAGAATTATGGAGAGTAGTGACGTCAGCACTAAAAATTCAATAATATCAACTTAAAAGTGTGTTTAAAGTTAAACGCAACGTATGTTATAATCTACGCATTCACAGATGGCGCCAATAAAATTATTTTAGGTTTTAGACACTTTTGAAAGTTATGCTTTAAGATATTAATAATAATTAATTGTTCGCGCCCGTACATAAGCAAAATAAATATGAATAAATAGTTTTGTCAATAAAAAAACTCAAATCTTTCAAGAGAGGCTGACGAATACAAAATTGCATCGGTGATTCAATCCAATATATGTGCAAAAATGTTTAAAACCTAAAATAATTTTATTGGCGCCATCTGTGAATGCGTAGATTATAACGTACGTTGCGTTTAACCTTAAGGACACAATTTAAAATGGACTTTTTTGACAAAATCGCGTAAATTTGACAGCAGCAGATTGTTGTTGACAGGTAGCCATCTTACCGCAAATAAATTTACAGATGTAAACGGTCGCTATCATCACTATGAGCACTTGCATAAGTTGAACTTCTGAACAACTTCCGTGAGCATTAATTACCACAAGTCGGATGCATATATAAACAACGCTCCTGTGAGTAGCTTGTCAAAAACTTATGTTAAAGGGTTACATGGGTTTCACGGTTTCAAAAAATCGTTTTTTTTTTTTATTATTGTCTTATTAACACTTCCGTACCGGACCAGGGCAACGCACTTACACTAACGAGAGTTTTACGCTGTATCTAAGTTGTTTTTTAAACCACATACTCAATAATTTAGGTAATCCTAGAAAAAATATTTGGTTATCGATCTGCATTAAAAAAATTAATATCGCATCACTACTTTTCATAAAATTAAATAGTTTATAACAAATTCTGGCCAATAATCTGTGCCACCCGCCCCCCTTCCCCTCTGTTCGGGCGTACCCCGTCCCTATCTGCTGAATGTATCGGGATAATTCTAAGCGATAGCAAGTAATTTCTAAGTTGTTAGTGGAAAGGACTAGATCGCGTTCGTTTACACCGCGCATCTCGTTTGCTCTTTTTACAATGCTATAATGTTCGCTTGCCGGTCAAAGATCATTCGGTCTGAGTCGTTTCCGGTGAACGCCAATCGCCAGTCGAGATTCGGAAACAAGGTGTTATGCTGGCTATCGGCCCGCCTTCTCTGTTTTCTATGGAAAAATACACGCTATGGTTTAAATTCATTAGAATATTAATTATGACTTTATTTATCAAACGATTTTTAAAATGACTACTGAAATACGATGAATATACTTCCCTCTAATTATTATCATAACAAATTACAAAAAAATATGTCATTAACACCCTTTACTAAGCAAAACAAATTGGGGTCCCTGAGTGACCCCCCTTCGGGTCATGTGTGATTTTTTTCGTTCCGGGACGAAAAGGTTAAGTTCTACAACATCTCTAAAATATTGTCCTAAATTTTCAAGACGATCCGAGAAACGGTTTCGGAGATACAGCCTTGGGAATTTGCGCGCTCAAGGCAAAATAAGTTTTGTTGTCACTCAAAACTTTAAACACGTTTTTCTCGAAACTATGTTTTCAAAGTCGGTTGTCAAGATTTCTCGAGAATTACTCAACCGATTTTGATGAAATTTTACACACGTCTTTGAAATACAATTCACAAAGACTTGGACGAAGGATTGATTTTTTTTTTCAATTACAACTATTTAAAAAAACAAAAATGTAGAGCAAATTTCACCGAAATTTGCATTTTTTTGTAAAAAGGTTTATCAAAAATCCAGTTTTCACTTTTTTTTTTATCTTTCGTCCAAGTTCTAGTTTATGGTCTTCACTAAAATACTTATTTTTGTTTTTCACTTCAAATGATCCTGTCGTGAGTTCTGCTGTCAACGCGGACGCACCTTTTTTCTGAAGGGTCACCGGAAATGACGCCGCAATGACGGAGTTTTAAGTATTTACCTTTGAAAATTTCAAAAATTCTTTGTCAAATGTGTATGTTTAAGAAATGTGTATGTTTAAGAAATGTGTATGTTTAAGAAATGTGTATGTTTAAGAAATGTGTATGTTTAAGATAAGTGTATGTTTAAGAAAATAAAAAAATTGCATAAAATATTTTATTTTTTGTATGGAAAAAAAAAAGTTGAAAATAGGCCGATTTTTCCCCGATTACACCCATGTAACCCCTTAAGTCGTAGATTTTACTTATGAGTGTAAAGCTAGCCTGTGTTATAAGCCACTAGTGTTAAATCAAAACTGTAAGTCTAAGTGATAGGGTATGGGTTAAATGCATAAATTAAGCTGTAAAGCAACCTTGAAGTGATTTTCTCACGAAAACGGCGCTATAAAAATGATACAAATATTATTACAAAACCCCTCAGGCTAATTTGTTAAGTTTTGGAAACTAAACATATAAGTCTCATGGAAATCATTGTGTCTCCCTTACCATCATGGTGAGAAATGATCTAAACGGTGTTAGAAAGAGAAAACATCACGCTTTATTTTAAAATCTAAAATTTAATCACAAAATAATTAAAATGTACACCTTTATGAAACCATTTTTTAAACCGATATTTGAAAAAGAAATTATGAAACTTTGGATATTTAAAATTTTTTTTTTTCAAGACACGACAAAAAGTGGGTTGATAGTAACGTTTTCAATTTGGGGGGCGGGAATGGGTACCGCCGCCCCGAGAACCTTTATTGGATAACCAACACCTTTGCCACAGGTCACAAGTGATTCGCTACGTTTGGTGATTTAGTAGGGGTGCCCGGGTTCATGGGGTGAGGTTTGTCTAGGTCTTGGAGGCGGATGACCAGAACACAGTGAACCCCAGATTCCTACCCACCCCTTAAACCATTTTCCTTCACAGAATTCTCCTCCACTTCCTTTCCTAAAAAAAACCCTCCACACAGCATCCTCAAAGATGACATAGGCCCTGAGGGAGATTATTTTCCTCAGGGCCTCCTGTGTGGAGCTCACATAAAAAAAAAAATAATAATAAAAATACATTTGTCTAATAAAAAATGTTTTTTGTTTTTTTCATTATTAGTAATTTTAGTTGGAAAAAAAATAAGGTACTTGATAGCGTATTTTATCACCTTTCAAAAATTGTTTTTAATTTTCCAATACCTTCAGAAATATTCCATTTATTTGGATTATTATTCAAAGAGGAAATATTTTGACCTTCTGACAGTTAGCCTGAGGCCTGAGGGGTTAATAAACATGCATATTATCATGGTTGTCGAAGATGGTCATGATGATGATGATAATGTAAGGAACACACCAAAAAAAAAACTATAAATTTTGTTCATTTTCTAAATTTATTGTACAATGTATATAAATGCTAGTGCAAATGAAAAACATTAAAAACATAATCTACAAAACTAAAAATTATATAAAATTACTAAAATATTACATTATGATTGCAAAGGAGAGGTAGGTCACTAAATAATGGTAGGTTCTGTCATGGTGATGGTATTTCTAGTGCAGTGTTCCCCAACCTTTTTGTCGCCGCGGACCGGTCAACGTTTGATAATTTTACCGCAGCCCACTGAGGGGGGGGGGGGGGGGGGGGGGGAACGGGTACAATCAAACGCGTGTTATTATGTCACTTATTCTGAATAAAACGATTCCCCTTGCATTTGGGCAAGCAGAATTTAAGAGCGGTGACTCACGTCGTAGCGTCACACTCAAAATCTTTACGTCATATATGCGAGTGCGCAAGATGGAAGCCCAGTAGTGTTTTTTACTTCGAAGGTATTGTGTCGGCGGTAACTTGGCATGAAGTGGTTCTCAACTGAATAATTATTTTTTGTTGATAATTATTTAATTTTTTATTGGGTATGTTCGATTTTTAAAGTGATTTTAATTTATAAGCATGGTCTTAGGCGGCCCGGTATCATTTGTTCCACGGACGGGTACCGGTCCGCGGCCCAGGGGTTGGGGACCACTGTTCTAGTGGACATAAAACAACGTTTGGCATTTTACACCATGTTTTTTTTCATCCAGTTTTCATATGAGTCGTCTTTTTGGTAATGTGGCAACTCAGGACCCCATGAAAGTAAGGGAGACAACGATTTTTACAGAACCTGTATAAGCTGTTTCCAAAAGCGAACAAATCAGCCTGAGTGGTTAAAATGAGTAAACTTTGTTTCATCTTATTTTTCTTATCTGATGTTTTAACCCCTGGAGGCTTTTAGGAGATACTTCTCACAGCCTGATAGAGACTCATAACAGTGCAATTTAAAACTTTTTCCCCGATTGCTCAACATTTTTTGGTGATCATTTTGAATATTTTCCGCCCAAATTAAAAAAAAATCATACCTCCGAATTTTAATATGGAGACATATAAACTGATTATAGATCTATATAGCCAATGAATTCACCCATCTTTTGTCGATTATCACATATTTGTAGGATTTATAAAAAAAATATTATAAAATCGTAAACTTCTACTCAATTAATAAGGGAAAATTTGCCAAAATTGGCAGCAAAGCAATCCAAGGTATTTTAAATAGTGCCATATTGAGGCAATAAGCGCTCCAGTGATTATAAGTAATTCAAAAGTGAGATAGATGATTTAAATAGTGTTAAAAAGAGAGAACACCACGCTTTGTATTTGCATTTTAGAATGGACGCTCCCGTAAAATTTGAAATAATTCTACAAAACATTTAGCATTCGCAAAGCACATTCCCCCATCTGATATTTGTTCCAATCTCAAAGACAGATCCTGCAATGTTTGTCTGCAATGTGGCATTTGACGAGTTAAAAAAAAAGTTAGTTAGAACCTTGTTCACCGTTTTTACCGTCAATTGAATGGATTTATCCAAATTTACCGTCAACTGAATGGCAAAAACGTATTTACAGTCAAAAGAATGGAGTCTAAAATTAAGTATAGAAAATTAGATCCGCGGTATTGAGAAGAAAAAAAAAACATTTTTGTACGTGCCACCCATCAGCAAAATTCCATATTTTAAACTCCTCAGACTAGTTTGTTCACTTTTAGGAACAACTCGTGTAAGTCTCATACAAATCGATGTATCTTCCCCACTATCATGGTTAGAAATATGATCTAAACGGTGTTAGAAAGAAAAAATACCACGCTTTATATTCAAATCTAAAAATTAACCACAGAATAATCAAAATGCACACATTCACGAAGCCAAAGTTTCCGACTGTGAATAAATTTTTTTTTATGAAAGTATCAAAAGACAAAAAAGTTAGGCGATGATTAAATTCATAATACATTTATCTAATAAAATGTGTGTTTTATTTTTTTTTATTATCATTAATTTTAGGCAGAAAAGGCGTAAGGTGAGCAATTTTTAAAACTTTTTTAAAAGACAAACATTCCCGGGTTATGAATAACCTGAAAATATTATAAAATCTCCTACTAACATCACGGTAAGCGGGAAATGTTGCTTGCGTCATGATGGAGGACTTAGCCAAACGAGGTATTGAACACACGACGACGTCCGATCGTCACCAATTATACGTTTATTTCGAATTATAAAATTTGAAAGCATATTTTATTACCTTTCAAAAACAGTTTTTAGTTTTCTGATGTGTTCAGACTTATTCCATCTATTTGGATTTTATTGCAAGGCGGAAATATTTTGACCTTCTGCCAAAATATGTCCAAGGCCTTAGGGCTTATTAAAAAAATATTTTAATTCCGTATTTGAGGTGTGTATTTCTGTCTGCACTTTTTCCATTTTGAAGAAATCTAATTTTCCCAGGTCTCCGCTTTTTTTGTAAATGAATACAAATGTAATATTTAAATCAGACAATCTTCTACAATATCAACTTTCTGAGTTTGGAATTTACATAGATAGTAATGAAATATGTTAAAAATTTGTAAAACCCAATTAACACTGCACCTGAAGTTAGTTATGATTTCACTGCACTGCTATTGAAGTTGGTCAGACCTGAAGGGTTAAATAAGTGGTTTAATTTGTCCACACCAAACACGCCATCAATACGGTTCTATCTGATTAATGCTTCAGTGTTTCTTCAAATGTTAGCCGTGTACAAATGTTGGGCGAGCTTTTGGTGTGTTTCCCGACTGCACCGGTGCCGAAGGGATCAATGCCGATAGTTCCTCGGAGCAACTTCCATTAAAATACCAGTAAAACAAGGACAGTATTCTAACCTGACGCCAGTGTTACCAAGATTGCAATCCACAAGATGAGGATCCATCAAGAGTTAAGTACATGTATCGCCTACCCGAATTTGGGTAGTTATTGCTTGAGTGGTTTTAAATGAATACTGTAGAAGCTTAGCGCCCTTGAAATGAAATTTCACAAAAACGGCGCTCTACAAATTATTCAATTATTATTATTAGAAATAATATAGTTTAAATAATACACATAACTTGTGAGAAAAGGGATCAAGTGATTTAACAACTATGTTTGAGGTATTACACAGGAATCCAAAGGTAACATTGTCATCAAATGTAACATTGCCATCAAATTAACAAGGTCTCAAAATGTTGCACTATCATCAAGTGTAATATTATCAATAAATGTAACATTGTAGTCGAATGCAACATTGTTGTCAAATTAACATTATTGTCAAATGTAACATCGTCATTAAATGTACATAATCGTCAAATGTAACATAGTTGTTAAATGCACATAATCGTCAAATGTAACATTGTCATTAAATGCACATAATTGTCAAATGTAACATTATTGTCAAATGTAACATCATCATTAAATGCACATAATTGTCAAATGTAACATTGTCATTAAATGCAAATAATCATCATCGTTATGTCAAGTAGACATTGACATTGACACATGACATTGTCTTCTACATTATCGTCAAGAGTAACATTGTCATCAAGTGTAACATTGTCATCAAGTGTAACATTGTCATCACTTGATATTGTTACATCACAGTAACATTGGAAAGGGGGGAAAAAGGGGAACATTGTTATCAAATGAAAAAATTGTCATGAAAAGTAACATTGTGATCAAATGTGACATTGTCGTCTATGTACCATGTCATCATATAAAATTTGTTGTCAAGTGAACCATTGTCATCAAATGCGCCATTGTCATCAAAAGTAACATTGTCATCAAATGTAACATAGTCGTCAAATGCAACATCGTCGTCAAATGCAACATCGTTGTCAAATTTAACATTGTCAACAAGTATAAAAAAACCAAAAACACCATTGTCATCAAAAGTAACAGTGTCGTCAAATGTAATGTTGTCATCAAAAGTAACATTGTCATCAAATGTGATGTTGTCATCAAATGTAACATTGTCATCAAATGTGATGTTGTCATCAAACGTAGCATTGTTATCAAATGTAACATTGTCATCAATGACGGCCTGAGTGGGAGGAACAGTGTGCATGTGTTGTTAGTTGGGGATGATTGCTGGAGTCAGTTGGGGGACAATCACTGAAACTGATAAGGGTGTTGCACCTGAGACTGCTGGGGGTAGCCCATGGGCGGAGCGCCCCCGTAGCTGAGCGCTGCGTTCTGTGGATAACCTACAAATACAAAAACAACCAATCAACAAAAGCCAATGTACATATTTTAGATTAGATAAGAGTAGGTTGAAGATTAGAATAGAACAGTTAGATTAGATTAGAATAGAGTAGATTGTACGATTAGAATAGAATAAGTTAGAGTAAGATAGATTAGAATAGAATAAGTTAAGTTAAGTAATATTAGATTAAATAAGAGTATGTTGAAGATTAGAATAGAATAAGTTAGATTAGATTAGAATAGGGTAGGTTGTACGGTTAGAATAGAAAAAGTTATGTTAAAATAGATTAGAATAGAATAATTTAGGTTAGGTCAGATAGAATAAATACACACTGGGGTTAGGCGGGAACTGCTGGGGTTGCCCGTAGGCTGGAGGTGGAGCCCCCTGCATGCCCATGGCGGGCAGCCCCATGGAAGGCATGGCCAGCGGGAACCCCTGGGGAGCTCCGGCGCCCGCGAATCCCATCGGGGGCGACGTGGCTGCTGTGTAGGACGGGGGCGCCTGCTGAAAAAAAAAAAAAAACAATATTAAATTTATGGTTACTTTGAAAAAATTTGCTTTTGATATTACCCACTGGAGCGATTATGGTCGATAAATGGACCACTTTTATTTTTCTGCGATTGATAGCGGTCCAAAATTTGACCACATTTTCCTACCATTCGTAAAACATTTATTGTAATTATTTAAAACATTTCCATGGCCAGCCATTTATTTTAAAACAAAGCTATTGAAATGCTTTATGTATTATGACCATGGATGTTGCAAATCCGAACATCATAGACTATTTTAGAACGATGTTAAAAATAAATTTTAAAAAAAAATATTTCACGCAGAATTTCTGATCAGCTGTTTACGGTTAAAATTAAATCCTTTTTCCATAGATATGCACCTTTCATTATCAAGTTTACCACAGAAATCGAAAAAATTCTATGTTGACTCGAATAAGTACCTCTCATGGAATTTCAAAGTTACAAATACACAAGATTCGCACGGTTATAAACTTTACGATATTTTAATATATTTTTTATAAATTCTAAAAATAAGAGATAAACGGTACAATACAGGTTAATTCATTGGCTATATAGCACTTTAATAAGTTTTTATGTCTCTATGTAAAAATTCAAAGGTATTTTAATGTTGGCGAAAAATTTAAAAAATGATCTGGAAATCTCGAGCAATAAAGGCAAATTTATTTATTTCGCGTGGTCGCTCCAGTGGTTAAATAATTACAATAAATGTTTTACGAATGGTAGGAAAATTTGGTCCAATTTTGGACCGATATCAATTGCAGAAAAATAAAAGTGGTCCATTTTTTTACCATAATTGCTCCAGTGGATATGGAAGATAGGTAGGATGGAGGAAGGTAGATATACATGGTTGCTTCAACAAGGTTATACCTGGTAGCCTGCGTCACCTCCGTCGAAGCCAATCAGGGACAAGCTGACGTCCCCGTCGATGGTGATGTAAGATATCCTCTGGTAGGGGATCCGGTGGAGGAACTCACAGAAGTGGGCCCCATTTAACGCAATCTGAAATAACAATAAAACACATAAAAAAATAAACTGTAAACTAGAGATGAAACGGATAGATGTTCATAGCTGATTGACGACTGTTACAAGAGCGAACCACACAAACGATCGGGTGGACTCGGGTGAGTTCAGGTCCTTTCGCTTATGAGAGAAGTTAGTGATTCATGTCTTATTGAATTGATTGCAAACACGATCATTTGAGGTTACGAAAAAACGAGCTGTTGTAGTTTGAGTTTGAGGATTGCGATTTTAACACTTATGTATAAAGAAAATGTGTGAAGAACAAGGTCAGAATTGCTTGGGGCATTCTTGTTCTTAAGGTATAAAATACCGTGAACACACCTAGGGAAGCGGAATAATTTCTATAAAATTCTCTATGCCCTCCGGCCGAGACTTTTCCCGGTATTTGAGCTGTCAAATTGGGTAGCATCGTTCGCGTGAAAAATATCGTAAAACCTATAAATTTATCAAATAAACGCAAGTAATGTTGTTTTTATGCATAGTTCATTGTTCAAGAAATGTGTTTCAGTAAATATAATATACAATAGCACAAAATAAACCCACAAAATATTATGTCAAAGTCAAATTATTGCGATGTTACATTGTTTACTATCCGAAATTAATAAAATTGTGAAATAACACAAATTAATTGCGCACGCCGGGATTTGAACCTCCGTCCTCCGGATTGCTAGTCGAAAGCCTTGCCCCTCGACCATGGATTATAAATTTGTTTTTAAGGACTTGATCTCTGTTATTTGTAGATAACTGTGCAGCTCAACCAAATGATACGATATTTGTATGAATGCAATGTTTTTCTACAGGGTGGCGCAAAATTAATCATTCAATTTTATTTTTGAATAACTTTTTTACTAAATAAAAAAAAAGATTTTGAGGGATGGAAATCTTTATTTGGACCTTTAAATTTTTTTCTGTTAAGTGGAAAAAATGATATCCGTCAAGTGGCTGCCGCCAGTGTTGATACACATTTGTGCCTGTTTTATCGCATTTTCCATGACTTTCCGCAAGATTTCCGGTGATAACTGTTCGCATTCCTGTCGAATATTCCCCTTAAGGGCTGCGATTGTCTGAGGCGCGTTGGCATAAACCCGCAACTTCAACTGGTCCCAAGAAAGTCTGGGTTGGTTCAATCGGGCGATCTTGCTGGCCATGCCAAATCGCCAAAACGGGAGATTACGCGACCAGGAAACGCTTCCTTCACGATATCCATTGTGGCTCGTGCTGTGTGCGCGGTTGCATCGTCTTGTTGAAACCACATGTTCACTAAGCCTCGCTCATTCTATTCTGGCAGTAAGAAGTCGTTTATTATGGCCCTGCAGCGTTCGCCAGTAACAGTGACCGTAATGCCAATGGCCTCCTCAAAAAATACGGCCATTCACTCTTCCCGCGTGAACGCCGCACCACACAGTGGCTTTGAGTGGATGTAATGGCTCTTCGTGCATCACACGAGGATATTCAATGCCCCAGAAACAAAGATTTTGCTTATTGACGTAACCGCTTGAGTGGAAATGCGCCTCGTCGGTCATGATGACTTTCGATTCAAAATCATCCTCTTCGTTGTTGAGATTGAGGATGGCAATTAATCCACAATTATTCCACGCTTTTGCGGAGTATAGCGCTCCATTGCTTGTCTGTTTGTATACTGCAACTGTCTAGTTCACAAATGTCAAATATGATTGACGTACGACGCCATTTGCTAAAATTATAACTTCTTCCGAAAGGGTGATTAATTTTGCGCCACCTTGTATATTCCCATACACATTTTTTTCACATATTTATTGTTTTTTTCAGTAGGTCCCTTCAGAAGCGATAGATAGAGGTTTTTCCTGTATCTACTTTGCGAGAGATTGAAAGGTTGATAGAGATATTGAAAGAAGGGTAAATGCAGATAACTCCATTAATGGAGGACTGGATGCCGTTGACGCTAAGAAAAAACTGTCCAAAGAAGCGAAGCTAGCCGTCCATGATGGAGTGCTGGTACCTACCCTGATGTACGGCAGTGAGGCATGAAAATGGCGGAGGAAGGATGGAATAGAATAGACTGAATGCTGTAGAAATGAGTTCCCTGAGGCGTATGTACGGCAAAACAATGCATGATCGTGTGAGAAATGTGGAGATGAGCAAAGAATGCAAGGCTGATGTAAGCGTAATGAGTAAGATTAAGAAAGAGACGCTCAGATGGATTGGGCATGTAGAGCGAATGAACGAGAAAAAAGGAGTGCAAGAAGAATATATGACGTAAATGTGAATGCTGGAAGAAGTCGGGGGAAGCCCGAGGAAGACATGGCATGACCAAGTGAATTAAATACTTGATTCGGGCCATGTCAAGAGTCAGAATAATAGAAAAACATGGATGAGACAATGAGTGAACGTGAATGAAGCAAAATGGAGTTGTTTGGCAGTGTGTTCTCTCTGTAAGTTAGTTAGTTAGTTTTAGTTACCTTGAAGCCAGTATGTTCGGCCAGAAGCAATATCTGGAAGGGCTGCCCGAGGCTGAGCGGAAGGCCCCCGTTGGTCTCCTCGGCCCCCCAGCCCATGCCCTGCAGGTGGTTGCGCACCACGCAGCCCTCGGGGAACCTGAAGTTGAGATGCAGGGCCATGTCGTCACGCGGGTTCACGTTCGGTCCGCACTGCAGATTCACGGCGAACCTGAAAATTTCAACAGGGTATTTTCATTGATTTTTATGTGAATACCGCAAAAATAATTTGGCAGGGCGGGTATGGGTGACGCCGTCCCGGGAACCATTTATTGGATAACCAACACCCCTGACACAGGTCATCCCAAATGGCAAGCTAAGTTTGGTGATTTAGCAGAGGTGCCCTGGTTTTGGAGTGAGGTTTGTCTAGGTCTTGTGGCTCAGCTACTGCGTGGCGTGTACGGATCGGGAGAGACAGCTCAAGGCAGACATAATCTAGACCTCCGTAGTCTAGGGGTAAGGCTCTTGACTCGTAATCTGAAGGTCGCAGGATCGAATCCCGGCGTGGGAAAATAAATTTTATTTGACTAATTTGTGTTATTTAACAATTAATTAATTTAAAATAACGTAAAACATATTTGCGGCACGTTCCAGAGTGGAAAATACTCTCAGTATCGCCCTGGTGTAAGACCATCATTCAGAATTGAAACACCGCTTGAAATGGCTTTAGCCGTTTAGCCGTAGACCAGACCTGAATAGCCAGGTACTTCCCCCCTTCCTCTTCCCCACCTCTTTCCCTTCTCACTACCTTCAGCCTCACAACTTACCCCAATTGGATATGCCAGAGTCTCACTGGCTCCAGACGGGATTCTTGTGCGATATTCACTGTAAAAAAAAAAAAAAGACCTCTCCAGCCGGACTCTCTCCACCGATTGCCTTGCACCGCAGGGGGGGGGGGGGTGGATCCATGCGTCTCTCACTTCTGGACGCATTGATCGCCAGATTCCTACCAACCCCTGAAGCGCTATTCTCTACCTTTTGTGAAATCGAGATAGATCTCAGGCGAGATCTCCTGTCAGATTTGTGTGATTTTCTACGGCTGTCAGATGAATAAATAATCATGCATACTTGCAGGAATTTGTGTCTAAAAAAAACTTAACTAAAACACATGACAGCTGACAGCTGAAATTCTGACATCGGCCCACAGAAAAAGCAAATAACAACCGTAGAAAATCACACAAATCTGACAGGAGATCTCGCCTGAGATCTATCTCGATCTCACAAAAATAGAGAATAGCTCTTCTGATATCTCTTTCTTTCCCGGAACTTCCTCTCCTTAAAAAGACCCTCCACACAGCAACCCCCAAAGATGACAGGGATTTTTTTTTCTCAGGGCCTCCTTCCTGTGTGGAGCTATTGTAATGCTCCCAACCGTCTATGGCAACTAGTGAGACTATGGCAATCTCGAACGAGAACCGTTTTTTTCAAAACATGCTATATGCTAATTTCAAAATTTTCCAAGAGAGTTTTTTGTGGATTGCTACTAGGATTACTGGGGAAAAAAATTGGTTAACTTTTCATACAACTGCTTAGTACGATAAGTTTTTAGATTTTCACGGCCAAAAGTATTTTCGTTATTTGTTTTAGGGGTGTTATGCCGTGTTGCGCTACCTTGTTCTTTAGCCAACGTTTCGGACAGCGTTACAGTGTCCATCATCACAATTACACATCTGCCCTGATGATGGACACTGAAACGCTGTCCGAAAAGTTGGCTAAAGAAGGAGGTAGCGCAACACGGCATAACACCCCAAAAACAATAGGGTATTTTCACAAACTAGGGATATTGTTAAAAATATGTGGAAGATTTAAAATTTATTTTTCTGATTATGAATATCATACTCAAAATGAACAATTTTAATATTTTCATTCATAATTATTGATTTTAAAAGCAGCCTAAAACTGTTCATTTTGAAACGGCCCATGATTGGTCAATCGAATCATGACGTCACACCCGTCATACTATCGCTCATTGATACCCGTTGTTAGAAGCATAAACATTGTTTGTTGTTATCGCCGGTTTTGTTTCATTTTTTAAGACGCTTGTGTTGTTTTATAATAGTTTAATATAATATTGTGTTGTTATAATGACTGACAGCGGTTTTTTACGGGCGCAGTCCGACAATTTGCCTAAGATAGACGCCATAATGATAGCATCTTTTATTGCTGGGAACAGTAATTTTCTAAGTGCTGAATTTAGAAGTTTTAAGGCAACAAGGTAAGAAAAACATATTGTATAACTATAATACTATACATATATTTCAATATTTTGTAAATATGCGCCCAAAATAGTGTTTATTCGGGACCTTTATTAAAATAAAACAACTAGTGACAGTTCGGTCACCTAACCTCCATGTCATAAGATGCTTTGTAAAACTTTGGCAATTCTAAAAGTAAATTTCCTTATTATTGTGTGGATTTCGTCCTTATAACTGTACACAAGGGGTGTAATATGGTTTCTACCTTTAAATTATGAATACAAGTAGTTAATATCTCCATGTTCTTGTTCAATATCAATTCTGCAAAAAAAATATTACCCCCTGCCTGCTAATAATGCTATGTTTTGGTAGATTAATGTTTTGCTGATCAATATTATGTGTATTACAGATCAGCACGAGAGAATTATGGTGACACTGCAGTGGGATATGTCCAAGTAAAACGAATTAACGATGTTTGCACCGTGAAAGCTCGCGTCACTCCGGAGCACAAAATCAGAACGAAGGCTTACGCTGTCACACTGGTTTGCAATGAAGCACTAGAGGTTGTAGATTCGTGCAAGTGTGAAGATTGCCCCGCATCCCAAGGTTAGTTCCTAATTTGTGTATTCTACTCACCTTCAATTGGAAGCAATCTTTCCAACATGCCCTCCAGTGACATGCTCGGTGTAACTCTAAGTGACTAGCTCTGGCAGGGGAATCCATTTGGCAGATTCTCCACCGAAGCCGGAGTCAAGTTAGCCTCTTAGAGGCTGGGTGCACTGTGCAAGATCCGTAGATACTGCAGATAGCACACAACTGCCGACCTTGTATTGCAATATTTAGAGCACATGTTAGGTAGGCGTGCTTGTTCTACTGTTATTTCAATGGAAGATGCTCCGATGGACCCAGCATTGTTGATCCCTTCGGCACCAGTGCACAGTCGGGAAACATGCCAAACACACGCTCAATATTGTTGCACTATTGACATTTGTCACATGAGAAAGAGTCGCTTCTACAACTCGTATTTAAGTTCAACTGCTCGACTGTGGAATGATTTGCCGGCTTCTATGTTTTCTCCGTCCGACAACTTGTGTGGAGTTAATTTTAAAAAAAGTAGCGGGTAGCCCCCGGCCCACAGCTTCATGTAGTCTGATCCACAATATAATACATACATTCTGAACAAAAGTATCTTAGATTGTGCATCTTCTCATTGTTCCAGGTGGCTGTAAGCATGCCCTTGCTTTCTTATCATGGCTACACAGACGCAGTGAAGAACCTCCAAAAACTTCAACCCAATGTTATTGGAAACGCTCCAAGATGGCAGGAATCGGTACAAGTCTGAAGTTTATTAAAGCCGGAGACATGGGGACCCTAGGACATGTGGATTTGCCAGAGGATGATGGTAGTTTTAGAAGAAAGCTGCTAGATGCTAGTACGTCTGTAAATACACAGTTGACTAAGTATTACAGACCCCCAACACCTCTTGAAAATTTATCAATGCACAACATAGAATGTGATTTTTTTGGAAATAATATGGGCTCGACACCCAGTGACTTTATTGAATTCTGTAAGAAGTCAATGACTATTGAGGCATGCCAGAAGGCAGCATATGAAACAGTCGGCCAGTCTGACAGTCCACTATGGCATAACCTACGTTATGGTAGAGTGACAGCGTCAAAGTTTCATGAAGCGGCTCACTGCAGCACACTGGATGGGTCACTGGTCGAAAGCATCCTCGGTGCTAAAGTATTTGAGACTAAAGCCATTCAGCGTGGAAGAATCCTCGAAGCGCAAGTTTTGAAAGTGGTTGAGGCTACTAACAAACTTAAATTCAAAAAGTGTGGTCTCATTTTGAGTAATGAGTACCCAATTTTTGGTGCCTCTCCAGATGCTTTGGCAGAAGATTTCATCGTTGAAGTGAAATGCCCAGCGAAGGAATCAACGATGAAAAATTATTTAACGGAATCCAAGGAACCTACGCCAAAAGTCATGGCACAGATGCAACTACAAATGCATTTTGCTCAAAAGCCGACTGCTCTCTATTGTGTTGCCAACCATGATTTTGAAACATCCAAAAAAGTAATGCAGTTGCATGTGAAGTACGATGAAGAGTTGTGTAAAGACCTCATTCTGAAATGCACTAAGTTTTGGTCTAACGCCATATTTAAAAAAATTAAATACAGATGGGTAGATGTATGACATGTGTAAAATGTTTTAATTACCTACATAGACTCCACCATTCCTTATGAGTTCTCATTACTGATATAACCTTTCAATTGAATATAGTATAATTGAGGTGATTTTTCACAAAAAGGGCGCTCTACAAATTGTCCAATTATTATTATTATCATAGGATAACATTTTTCAATTTATAGTATGCAGATATAATACATTGTTATAATCCACTTTTATTTAGGTGAATAAAAGAAAAACTATATTTCAGTAGAGAACATTGTTTTTAATGAATACAGCGATATTGGTTACACTCTTAATTTATTTATTGTTTCTTTACATTGCAGGTAAAAATGTTTACAAAACAATTTGCAACCTCACTAGGACAAGTCTGTGTTGAGGTTAACAATTCTACAAATTAACAAAATAACACAAAATTATACAGATATTGAAATATTGTTGTATTTCTTACAGGTTGAGATTATTACCATAAATATACCAAACCACCCACATTATTACTAAACTGCTGGCGCTAGGTAGTACATTCATGTAAACTGCTGGCGCTAGGTAGTACATTCATGTAAACTGCTGGCGCTAGGTAGTACATTCATGTAAACTGCTGGCGCTAGGTAGTACATTCATGTAAACTGCTGGCGCTAGGTAGTACATTCATGTAAACTGCTGGCGCTAGGTAGTACATTCATGTAAACTGCTGGCGCTAGGTAGTACATTCATGTAAACTGCTGGCGCTAGGTAGTACATTCATGTAAACTGCTGGCGCTAGGTAGTACATTAATGTAAACTGCTGGCGCTAGGTAGTACATTCATGTAAACTGCTGGCGCTAGGTAGTACATTCATGTAAACTGCTGGCGCTAGGTAGTACATTCATGTAAACTGCTGGCGCTAGGTAGTACATTCATGTAAACTGCTGGCGCTAGGTAGTACATTCATGTAAACTGCTGGCGCTAGGTAGTACATTCATGTAAACTGCTGGCGCTAGGTAGTACATTCATGTAAACTGCTGGCGCTAGGTAGTACATTAATGTAAACTGCTGGCGCTAGGTAGTACATTCATGTAAACTGCTGGCGCTAGGTAGTACATTCATGTAAACTGCTGGCGCTAGGTAGTACATTCATGTAAACTGCTGGCGCTAGGTAGTACATTAATGTAAACTGCTGGCGCTAGGTAGTACATTCATGTAAACTGCTGGCGCTAGGTAGTACATTCATGTAAACTGCTGGCGCTAGGTAGTACATTCATGTAAACTGCTGGCGCTAGGTAGTACATTCATGTAAACTGCTGGCGCTAGGTAGTACATTCATGTAAACTGCTGGCGCTAGGTAGTACATTCATGTAAACTGCTGGCGCTAGGTAGTACATTAATGTAAACTGCTGGCGCTAGGTAGTACATTCATGTAAACTGCTGGCGCTAGGTAGTACATTCATGTAAACTGCTGGCGCTAGGTAGTACATTCATGTAAACTGCTGGCGCTAGGTAGTACATTCATGTAAACTGCTGGCGCTAGGTAGTACATTAATGTAAACTGCTGGCGCTAGGTAGTACATTCATGTAAACTGCTGGCGCTAGGTAGTACATTCATGTAAACTGCTGGCGCTAGGTAGTACATTCATGTAAACTGCTGGCGCTAGGTAGTACATTCATGTAAACTGCTGGCGCTAGGTAGTACATTCATGTAAACTGCTGGCGCTAGGTAGTACATTCATGTAAACTGCTGGCGCTAGGTAGTACATTCATGTAAACTGCTGGCGCTAGGTAGTACATTCATGTAAACTGCTGGCGCTAGGTAGTACATTCATGTAAACTGCTGGCGCTAGGTAGTACATTCATGTAAACTGCTGGCGCTAGGTAGTACATTCATGTAAACTGCTGGCGCTAGGTAGTACATTCATGTAAACTGCTGGCGCTAGGTAGTACATTCATGTAAACTGCTGGCGCTAGGTAGTACATTCATGTAAACTGCTGGCGCTAGGTAGTACATTCATGTAAACTGCTGGCGCTAGGTAGTACATTCATGTAAACTGCTGGCGCTAGGTAGTACATTCATGTAAACTGCTGGCGCTAGGTAGTACATTCATGTAAACTGCTGGCGCTAGGTAGTACATTCATGTAAACTGCTGGCGCTAGGTAGTACATTCATGTAAACTGCTGGCGCTAGGTAGTACATTCATGTAAACTGCTGGCGCTAGGTAGTACATTCATGTAAACTGCTGGCGCTAGGTAGTACATTCATGTAAACTGCTGGCGCTAGGTAGTACATTCATGTAAACTGCTGGCGCTAGGTAGTACATTCATGTAAACTGCTGGCGCTAGGTAGTACATTCATGTAAACTGCTGGAGCTAGGTAGTACATTCATGTAAACTGCTGGCGCTAGGTAGTACATTCATGTAAACTGCTGGCGCTAGGTAGTACATTCATGTAAACTGCTGGAGCTAGGTAGTACATTCATGTAAACTGCTGGCGCTAGGTAGTACATTCATGTAAACTGCTGGCGCTAGGTAGTACATTCATGTAAACTGCTGGCGCTAGGTAGTACATTCATGTAAACTGCTGGCGCTAGGTAGTACATTCATGTAAACATGTAGACTTTTAGGGTGACCATAGTTTTGAGGACTGATTTAAAGTAAAAAATAAAAGTTTTTTTTCTTTTAACGATTAAGTTGTAAATAATAAATATATGTATAAAATATAATATGCTTTAAATTTGGCAGGAAAATGCTAATACTAATTTGGCTTATTATTACTATAAACATAATCATTTAGCTAATAATTTAGAAAGGAAAAAGTTGAAAAAATCAATTGGCAATCCTCGGCTAACATAAATAATTTAACAATCTTTTTAAAAGTGCTCAAGGAATTAGATGCCTTATATTTTCTGGAAGGCTGTTAAAAATGAGCGGAGCCTGATAAAAATAATTTCTTTGGCCAAAAGAAGTTTTAGTTTGAACTGCAACAAAGTTCAGACCAGAGCCAATTCTAGTAGTACGAATTTGCTGTGTTCTTTCTGCCATATTAATATGGCAAAAATATTTATACACAATAAATTCAAAGTAGTTATTTAAAATAGAATGTACGTACGTACACGTACAAACACAACAACCATTTTCCTAAAACAACGTAAAAAAAAATAAATATATATAAATAAATAAATTTATTTTTATGATAACTGTTTTGATTTTGGACAGATTTTAGAAAAACCTTACTACGTGGCCATCTGCAGACAAAAATAAGACTTAACTTCCCTATAAGTTTGACTGTTTGGGAATTCAAATCAACAAACCCAATACACCAATCACTGACCTGGTCCGAATACAAGAGTTGTAACGCGCTTCTTCAAATTCATAAAATGACACAAATATTATAATTATAATGTACGTACTTTCTACACTTTAATTAAAACATTTTGTAGATTAATCAGAGCGCAAACGATCCTTATGATTTGATCCATAATGGGGATATGGTTATGGTGCGTAGATGCATGCATTTTGCACATGTTAAATTCCCGTATCCTGCTATTAACACGTTCTACGTGGATTCTCAACGCTGCTATCCTCTTTGCTTGTTTTACTTCTTCCGCCGTACAGAGCACACTAGGGGGACGTATAAGCTCGCACTGTCGAATTTGAAGAAGATTGCTTATATTCTTGAATCCCCTGTCGGCCATTACGGACATGCCTGGCCGAAGAGCATCCAGGTATCCGCAGTCCTCCACAATGGTAGCGTCTGAAGCGCGTCCACCATAGCCACAAGAAATGTAATTAACCAATCCGTCTGGAGTACAAGACACGAGGTATTTAAGTGTGTTAAAGCTCTTGTATTCGGACCAAGTCAGTGATTGGTGTATTGGATTATTGGGTTTGTTGATTTGAATTTCCAAACAGTCAATAATAGATTGTACCTTGGCATATCTTGATCTAAAACTTATAGGTAAGTTAAGTCTTATTTTGTCTGCAGATGGCCATATAATAAGGCTTTTTAAAAATCTGTCCATTAACAAGACAGTTCTCATAAAAATCCGGCTTATAGATGGAACAGAAATTCCAAACTGCAGCGACAGTATGGCAAATGAATCGTCCAGGCGGATTTTCTTAAGAGTTATCAAGACATTTGTTACTGGAGTTGGTATTTTGTCTGCCAAAATAGAAATTACATGATACATGTTTTTCGGAATTCCTAGGCACAATCTAGGACTTCTTTCAAGGGCCATCAGGCTTGACTTCCGCATTTGAACTTTAAAATTTTCACTCTCAAAGTCGTCACCTGCAAAGTCCGGTGAGTTCGGACGATACATGAAATCCTCTGGTATGAATTCTGAGTCCGATGAAAATTCCTGAGGTTCCACACTTGTCGAGCAAGCTTGTGCATTTTGTGTTTCCTGAGGATCCACAGGTGTTGCATCAGCTTGTATATGTTGTGTACTGGCCGCCATCAAACTGCTATCACAATTCATTGGCGAGCAAGCTGCATGAGTTTGTCGCCTTGATGTGAATGTTGCTTTACTTCGAACTTGACGTTTGAGGCCAACTTGAACAGCCTTGTCCCGTATTGCAAATGAGCATGTTTGCGTAGCAACATGCAGAGGACAAGTCAAAGCTTGCTCTTCTGGCAGTGCCGAGGTGGAAGGTTGTGGCTCTGGCTCTGGTTCTGGTTGGTTATGTTGTAGCAGAGCTCTTTTTATTAATTCGAGGCGCGAACGCTTCAATCCCGTCTGTCGAGGAGTGGCAAATTTTTTTTTTTTGGCATTCGAATCTATGAAGAATAATATTCTTTTTTAAGTGCATGACACCACCCATTAACCTTACTCTCATGAAGTTGTCAACGTCTTCTTCAAGCTGGAATATAAATAAATTAACATTAAAAGATGTATGTACACTAATGCCACTGAGATATCTACATAAACCTCAATGACTATAGCAGAGATGCTCATTATTTACAAAAACATCGTAAAATTTGTAAAACAAAACAACTGTCATGGTAGCAATATTATTAAATCGTTTTATACTGAATTAATCTTAAATTATGGGAGTTAAACTTGTTTATAATATTATTAATACACAGTAACTTACATTAAAATGGTCTTCGCAGCAATGAAGATGACTTTTCAAAGAAATGGTTTGATTTCTTTTCGGATCTCGTTTCATAGCACTACACCATTTTTTCCTCATTGTCTCGTTCTTCGGAAAGCCTAAAAACACCTTATTTGGAGTATTTACTGTAGTATTTGTACACATAGGTACTAAACAATACTTGTATCGCAAGTGGGAAGACATTGAAACAAATAAAACGATATTAATCGAGCAATATCGGAATCCACAAACAAACACCAACTGCAACTTACGTACTGACAGATCTCACCCACGGTGGCGATTAGCGGGGCTGACGTCACAGCTTAGAGACGGCACATTTCGCGCGAAAATATCGTTTTGATGGCATTTTAAAAATGGCATACTTTAAATCGTTATAAAAAATTTATTCATCATCATAAAAATAAAATAAAAATTCCGTTATTATCGTAATTTTTTACTTAATTTTTTTCGCAAATAAAAAAAAAACTGTGAAAATACCCTATTAACGAAAAAAAAAAACTGCTTAGTACGCATATTTTTTTGAATAAACATTATTTTATCCGGCGTGATTTGCAATGCCGGTAAAAGAAATAAATTGTTTCGCCCTGCGTGTCCTTCCCCACTTTCCAGTGTTAGAGTTTGGTTCACTCAAGACGTACCTTTGTGCGTTGGGCGGGACGGTGCCGTTTATCCGTATCATCTTCCCGGGAGTTACGCCTCCAGGAATGGGACCCAGATACGGGTTGGGCTGCAAAATAAAAATAACACATCCGTTACACAAGGTTTACAAGGGGTTTTTTAAGGGGTTATATTCAGTTAGGAGGCCCAAAAAAAGCGATTTTTCAAGATTTTTTTCTGAGAATACTTACTTACTTATTTATTAATGTAAAAATTTGTACAAATTATGGTAACTTTAAACTGTAATGTTTGGTAATAAACTTAATACTTGGTAATTTTAAAATTTTTCACATCATCTTTGTATTTGTAAGCTAAAACTGTCCGTAACTACCAGACCCCCTTTTTATTTTTTGATTAAAACCACAATTTCGAAGGCGGGTGTGGGTACCGCCGCCCCGGGAACCATTTATTGGTTTCCTACTCACCCCCCACACATTTTTCTTTCCAGAAAATCCTCTCTTTCCTTTTCCTCCAAAAACACGCTCCAACATTCACAAAGATTAGAGTTGTTTTTCTTCAGGACCTCCTGTGTAGAGCTAATGTAAAAAAAAACCAGAGTGTGCAATTCACACACGGTAGAAGTGAAACCTTCAGAAAACTAAAGTAGACAAGAGTGGGAAGCCTATGAAGCACTTTTTGTATCAATTTGAGAATGATTTTTTTCCATATTTTCGTTGTTGAATTCCAACGCAACTTTTCCAATACAATTGGTCATCTTAGGGGCCATCCATAAATTACGTCACACGAATTTCATGATTTTTTGACCCCCCCCCCCGTCCCTATCACAAATTGTTACATTTGTGAGACCCCCTCCCCCTAGTGTGACATCACATATTTTGCAATTTTACATTTTTT
Source organism: Glyphotaelius pellucidus (assembly GCA_936435175.1). Lineage (NCBI taxonomy): Eukaryota > Metazoa > Arthropoda > Insecta > Trichoptera > Limnephilidae > Glyphotaelius > Glyphotaelius pellucidus. The sequence goes on along the minus strand of OW386563.1, from coordinate 8,538,030 downwards.
CGTTTACATTTAAGTTTTGCGTTTTAATAATTTAGATTTTTACATGTGACGTCACAGAGCTGATGACCCTCCCATACCCCTTGTCACACAATGTCACACTTCTCTACACCCCCCCCCCCCCTCCCCCCTTTAGGTGTGACGTAATTTATGGATGGCCCCTTATTAATATTTGTGTTTTCTTCTTCAGAGTCGCTAGTTGTCTCTTTCTTTTGTGTTTTCTTTTGCCTATTCATTTTGGAGTGATTTGAAGATTCGATAATGATTTTACAAAAATTAAAATTGTTTTTTTTTTGGATTTCGTGGGATTCGATCCTTGGTCTGCTGAATGTCTGCAGAGGTTCGTCAGGCGCTTTATACCACTTCACCAAAGGAGACTTGCGTGGAAATGTGGATTTATGGTATTATATTGGAACCGAGTACCCGTGAATTAAATGAATATTTTATTCAATTTTTTACGAGAAAAGCTCTCTTTTTATAACTTTTGAAGGTTATTCCCATCAACGTAATATATCTTTGAAGAAGAAGATAACAATTATAATCTAAATGAAAATATGAAAGAAACAAGACACAGAAAAATAGAAAAAGACAATGGTCGCAACTGGGACTCGAACCCAGACAAACCGGGATATGGAAAAAAAGAACTAGTTGAAGATAATATTGTTGATTCTAAATATTTGAAATATGAGATTGACAAATATGGCGGTTTGACAGAAGGTGGCAATAGCGAAATTGGATAACGCGCACGTCCCGGTTAGACGAGAGGTCTGGGTTCGAGTCCCAGTTGCGACCATTGTCTTTTTCTATTTTTCTGTGTCTTGTTTCTTTCATATTTTCATTTAGATTATAAATGTTATCTTCTTCTTCAATGAATATTTTATTGCTATCTCTTTCTCTCACAGACTAAATCCTATTGATGTATGTGTTTGTCTATTTGTAGTGTCGCTCGCTTCCGTTTCATCGAGTTTCAAATCACAACAGTGCTAAAGAAGTTTTCACTTTGAAAAAAAACCCGTGTTGCAGACGCTCAACGTCATTTAGCTTCTATAGCGTTGGGTTTGAATAAACTCATACTGTCACTGTGGTCGAAATTCCAACTTTAAGAGCATTAAAAACCTGTTTTGAGTATATTTTAGTTACATAATATATTTTACCGATTTATCTGTATATGCTCCAGTTTTGAAATGGAAGATATCGAATTAAAACCAGTATTTAATTGGAATTTAGATACGATATTAAACTAAATGATTAAAATTTAAAACAGTTCTACCACACAAATACATGTACAGCTGTATAATCAATTTGGGAGGCGGGAATGGGTACCCCCGCCCCGGGAACCTTTAAAGGATAACCAACACCTCTGCCGTAGGTCACCCCAAGTGGTTCGCTACGTTTGGTGATTTAGCAGGGGTGCCCGGGCTCATGGGGTGAAGTTTGTCTAGGTCTTGGAGGCGGATGACCAGGACACACTGAATCCCAGATTCCTACCCACCCCTTAAACTCTTTTCATTCCCAGAATTCTCCTCCATTCCCTTTAAAAAAAAAAAACCTCCACACAGCATCCCCAAAGATGACATAGGCCCTGAGGGAGATTATTTTCCTCTGGGCCTTCTGTGTGGAGCTCATGCTAAAAAAAGCTTGAAATGGATAATCGAGGGTTGTCTGTAAAATAGGGTCTCCAAGGGGCTGCGGCCGCAAGAAACGATTTAACGTGCAATCCGGCAACACTGGCGTGTAGCCTAGTTCCTCCACGCCAAATCCCCACTTTGCTGCACTCTCTGCGACGTTTAATCTCAGCGTGGCAGCCGTTTGCGGTGGAGCTTCCACTCGCCGCACCCGCCAGGTGTAAATTACGCTCTATAATTCGTTTTTTTGGAACTCTGTGATACGGTCATATCAGTAAGATCACTATTGAAAAGATTCTGACAGAAAATTTGGGATACCACAAGGTCCGGGCAAGGCGGGTCCCAAAAATGCTCACAGAAGATCACAAACAACGGGTTGAAGCAGTCCTCGTATTTCTTGAGCGCTATGACATCGATGGCGAGGAATTACTGGACTCAATTGTGACGGGGACGAGACCTGGGTACACTACACGACACCAGAAACCAAGGAACAATCCCGTCAGTGGCTTCGTTCAGATTTGCAGAAGCCGGAAGTTTAAAAATGAATTACTGAGCTTAATTCACAACTGGCGGGCGCTGCAATTGAAAACTCTATCGCAAACGGCTGCCATGCGGAGATTAAGCATCGCAGAGAGTGCAGCATGGTAGGGATTTGGCGTACGAAACCCGGCTACATGCCAATGTTACCGGATCGTGTGTAAAATTGTTCCTTGCGACCGCAGCACCATGGAGACCTTATTTTTCAGACAACCCTCAATTAGGAGTACGCTAATTCTCATGGATTTATTCATTGCAATGGAATTCCATTGCAATATAGATATAATAGATACTAATAAATCTTAGAAACGACCCTTTCTCGTAGGACAAGAATATCAACTGTTGCACAAATGTTGGGCTTGCATTTGGCGTATTTTTTGGCTATGCACTAGTACTGAAAAGATTAATGATGTTAGTTCCTTAAAGCATCATCTATTGAAATGATGATAGAACACGGGCAGCATACCCCGGCCAACTACCGCCCCATAGCGATCACATCTGTTCTGTCAAAAGTGATGGAACGTGTGATCAACGACAAACTACTCAAATACCTCGAGAAGAACAAAATTATTAACGACCGTCAATACGGATTCCGGCGGAACCGCTCGTGCGGTGATCTTCTCGCGTATGTGACACATGTTTGGGGGCGGTGCCTGGAACGTTATGGTGAGACCCAAACGGTTGCACTGGACATTTCTAAGGCCTTTGACCGGGTTTGGCACCGAGGGCTTGTCAACAAACTGCCTTCTTACGGACTTCCCGCTTCCTTGTGTACGTGGATTGCTGACTTTTTGAGGGAGAGGTCGATTCAGGCGGTTGCTGATGGTTTCACCTCTTCCTCGCATTCGATAAATGCTGGCGTCCCACAGGGATCGGTTCTGTCTCCGACTTTGTTTCTGTTGCACATCAATGACCTCTTGACATGTGCACCGATTCATTGTTACGCGGATGACAGTACAGTCCATGATAGCTTTTTGTTTGACAAGCCTCCAAAGGGCTCACAAACCCCAATGGCTCGGAGGGCTTTGAAACAAAGAATGGACGGTTACCTCGAGAGTGTTTTCTCTTGGGGTAAGAATAACCTCGTCGAATTTAATGTTTCAAAGACCCAATCATGTCTGATTACGTCTAAAAGGGATCGGAATGATAATCTAGTCTCCTTCAACGGAAGCAATCTCCCGAACAAGCCTTCCATTGATATGCTTGGTGTAACTCTAAGTGACCAGCTCAGGTACGGGGGCTCCATCGAGGCCAGAGTTAAGTTAGCCTCTCAGAAACTGGGCGTACTGTACAGGGCCCGCAGATATTTAATAGTACACAACTGCTAACCCTGTACAAATCGCAAGTGCGCCCCACGGTTGAATTTGGCAGCCACCTCTGGTCTGGAGCCCCAAAATACCTGAAAAAAACCCTCGACTCTGTGCAGAAACGGGCGGTCCGTTTGATAGATTCTCCTAACTTAACAAACGGACTGCAATCTTTAGAGCACAGGCGTCAGGTGGGAAGGCTGTCCTTGTTCTACCGGTATTACAATGGAAGATGCTCCGAGGAACTAGTGTCACTGATCCCCTCAGCACCGGTGCATAGTCGGGAAACACGCCAAACACGCGCTCAACATTTGTACACGGTTGACATTAGTCACATGATAACGGGTCGTTTCTACGACTCGTTCTTGAGTTCAACAGCCCGGCTGTGGAACGATTTGCCGGCTTCTGTGTTTCCTCCCTCCTACAACATGGGTCTCTTCAAGACCCATGTTCACTCCTTCCTCTCCTCAACAGCACCCTCCACACAGCATCTTCAAAGATCTCCTATGTGGAGTTAATATAAAAAAAATAAAAAAAACCAATCTGGCCTTTGCTTTAAAGATTGCAATCTGTTTGTTAAGATAGGGGAATTGATCAAAGGGATGATTCAGGTATATCGGTTCCAAACCAGAGATGGCTGCGGAATTCAACAGTGGAGCGAACTTGAAATATTAGCGGGGTTAGCAGTTATGTATTTTCTGCAGTATTTGTGGGCCCTGTATAGTGCATCCAGTTTCTGAAAGGCTAACGTAACTCTGGCTTGGGTGGAGCCCCGTATCTGAGCTGGTCACTTAAAGTTACACCAAGCATCTCAATGGAATTCAGAAGATTGCTTCCGTTGAAGGAGACTAGATTTTCATTTCGATCCCTTTTAGACGTAATCAGACATGATTGGGTCTTTGAAATATTAAATTCGACGAGGTTATTCTTACCCCAAGAGAAAACACTATCGAGGTAACCGTCCGTGTGTCCTTTAGGGGCTTGTCAAACAAAAAGCTATCATGGACTGTACTGTCATCCGCGTAACAATATATCGGTGCACACGACAAGAGGTCATTGATGTGCAACAAAAACAAAGTCGGGGACAGAACCGATCCCTGTGGGATGCCAGCATTCTCCTCAAAAAGTCGGCAATCCACGTACACAAGGATGAAGTCCATAAGAAGGCAGTTTGTTGACAAGCCTTCAGTGCCAAACCCGGTCAAAGGCTGGTTTGGTTCTTCTCGAGGTATGTGAGCAGTTTGTCGTTGATCACACGTTCCTTCACCTTGGATAGAACAGATGTGATCACTATGAGACGGTAGTTTGCTGGGTTGAAGTGGTCAACCTTCTTTGAAATAGCATGGATAACTGCTTTTTTCCAGCCAGAGGGCACAGAGCCAGACTTCAGGGACATTTTAAAAAGCTTCGTCAAAATTGGAGCTAATTCTGCCCCTGCACCCCTACAACACCAGGACAGGTATTCCATCAGGCCCACTAGCTTTATTAACATCAAGCCCTCGTAAGACTTGGAGTAATACATGCACCAAATACATCAATTGAAGACTTATTGGTAAGAATGCTTCCGTTGAAGGACGCTAGATGACATTTAGTTTCCTGTCAGACGTAATCAGACAGGAATGGGTATTTGAAACGTTTAATTCGAAAACCTTATCGGCAAAACCCAATGACATACAATATAATTTAGGGAAAATACATGAATTAATTGAATATGTCGTTAAATACGCTAGAAATAGATATAGTTTGACGTCACTTACCGGGTTGTACATATTTCCATACGACATTTTGAACTTATTTGTGGATTTGATTTGGTTTCTTCAGAATTTTAGCGGTTCACCGAATCTGTAATACTTCTTCGTTTATTGACCGACAGAAAGCTATTTCACAATAAGTGAATAAGTCATGAGACAAGCTAATAAGGTATGACGGAATTTGTGACTACGTTCTTGTTTACTCTGAACAGAGCTCATCAAGGCAGGGGTCATCAATATGGCGCCCGCGGACGAAAAAATTTGTTTATTTTTCTTATTAGTTTGCACTTCCAAATTATTTCACTTTTGAAGTTAAACTTCTTTAGCCCTATTGTGATTTGAAACTCGATGAAACGAAAAATAACGACACTCAAAAGAGACAAATACGTACATCTACAAGATTTAGCCTGCGAGAGAATGAGAGTTTAATCGGTCTCCTCTTTGTGCGGTGCTTCGTAGTCTACCCATTCTTGTCTACTTCAGCTTTCTGAAGGTTTTACTTCTATCGTGTGTGAATTGCAAACTCATTTTTTTTTAAATATAAAATAATTGGAAATTTTAATTTAACAAAAATTTTATTTATTTTATTTTATTTTTATTACGCCGTTGGACCACCATAGCTCTGTTTTGTCATACACTTCTTGCTTCATTCACATTCATACATCGACTCATACATACTCTACTTTTGATCCGAAAATTGAGTATTTGATTTACTTGATTGTTTCGTGTCATGAAACGTTCCAATGGCCCTTTCTTAAATTCATTCGTTACGCTTACTTCAGCCATGCATTTTTTCGAAAACGTTTTTCATATAAAGGTCATAGACGGTTTTACCATAATAGGATCTCATTTCTACAGCATTCGGTCCACATTCATCCTTCCTCTGCCAGTTTCGTGCCCCACTGCTATGTACATCAGGGTTGATACCAGCTCTCCATTGTGGACTGATAACATCGCCTCTTTAGACATATTCTATTAAGTATTCATATATTGAGTTTCCTGAATTTACCCTTCTTATAATGAGCACACGCTCGTAAATACTTCCCAAATAAACAAATTTATCCACCTATTAAATTAATATCAAATCTTCTGGACTCTGCCATCTTTTTCATTGTGATAATTGGTTTTATGACAACTCAGAATCAACTATCTCTTTGAAAAGTCATTAAAAGTTATGAAAAAAAAGAAAATAGCCCGTAACCTAACCTAACATAACCTATTTAACCAATTTTAAAAAATATATTTTATTCATCACTTTTAATAACTTCAATGAAGGTGTTGAGTTGAACTCATTCTGAGTTTTCCGGTCACCGTGAAAACCATACCTTATAGCATTCATAATTATAATTAATAATATCTCACCACCAGTGCGTTTTCACCTTCCAACACTTATTTAACAGACCTTTTCGATAAATCAAAGCCCCTCCATCCTGCATCAAAGCAAAAATAATTAGTTCTGAATGTGCCTGATTACCTTAAATCCTCCTGAACCATTAAATTGTATTCTATTTCTTCACTTTTAGACCACGAAGTACAATTTGGGGAGTCTAGAACGTGAGATGGAACGTAACAATGTGCAATTCTCATTGTGTACGTGAAGAAATGTATATTTTGGAAATATGGGGGATTTGTTGAAACCATGGTTTTGATGGGATAATTATGTGGATTGAAACATAGCAGATAGCAGGCTCCCCTGGATTGATTAGCAATGGGCCAAAACTCTTCGCAAATATTGCGGATCTATCTTTGAGGATGGAAAAATCTTTCGATTCATTTTGACCCGGAATTTTTCAATGTTTCTTCCACACTTCTTCCAACATTACCCAAATCAGGAATGCCATTGTTTCAATGAATCCAGATATTCTTGGGGTAATCACATTAAAAAAAGGTTTCATGCCAACTGAGATTAAAGTCAACTCAACAGCTCCTTGAAAAGTCATTAAAAGCTATGAAAAAATAATTTTAAATTAGCCGATAACCCTTACCTATTTAACCAATTTTTTATTTATATTTTTTTAACACCCTAAATGACTTATCTGAGATGGTTCTGAGTTGGTTTCATTCCGAGTTGTCCGGTCACCAAAAAATAACCCGAATGTGCCCTCGAACGCATAACAGTTGATAACCCCTGACCTACAAGAATGAAATTCCTCGAAATTTACCATTGATTATAAACCCGAGTAACAAAGTCTGAGCATTCAATAAAAGAGAAAAAAATAATCGTGGAAAATTTTATTAAGTGCCAAAATATTTTAGAATTGCATAGACAAATACACCAAACGTCAAAAACAGCGCATACAGCTAGATTTTTCGTTGCATTATATCCGCCATGTTTTATTCGATCCACCAATCAAAAGGCAAAATAGAATCGTGTACGTTAATTTGATTGGTGAAATATTCCAAATAACGGAGTGTATTTTTTTCGTAGTTTGATGTTGTGTGAATTTTTTCTAAGTTGGCAAGCCACAACCAAGTAGTGTTGCGTGCGTGGGGATATTGCCCCAGATCTGGGAAAAAATATGTTGTATGATTGTTCTTCTCATTTTGTTCCTTTCATATCGGATGTTTGCTAATGTATGGGCAATTCGATAGCCCGATTAGCCGATGTACTCATTATTAAAATTAAATGTTCCCCTTGACGAAGGGACGCTCCAGAACAATTGGACCCGTAGAGAGAATGGGCGAAAGGAGTTTAAGGGGGGAAATAGGAGTAGGACGGCGTATTTTTAGTGATTTTCATGATTGTTTTAACATATAAGGAACATGTATTTTTTATTTATACTTTGGAGTCATTTTACAGATATATCCTAGAGTATATTCTAAAATATTCAAATATTTTCCTCAAACAATATCGGAGATGTTAGCTGCCGCGCATTGTAAGTCGCCATCCGGCCGGGCAATTTGTGTAACTCCTGGAGGTCACAATTTTCACTTGAAATCAATTTTTCAAGAAAATTTACTTTTTTATAAAGTGTTTCTTCTATTTGAACCTCACCCCTCATAAAAAAATCGAAAATAAATATTTTTTGGAGGACTGTGAAAATTTTATGAGATTTTTACCATTATTTTGAACGTATTTTTGCTATAAAAAATAGTTTACATAAAGATACAATTTAGAATTGAAGTTCAAATAGAGCGCATCTAAATAAATAAACTATGTGATGAGTTTGATAACGATTGATCAAAAAAGAAGACTTGGCACAATTAAGCGAATCACATTATTCAATTTGGGCTACGTGAAGTAAAGATGGGCGTTTCTGTTTTTTTTTTTAAATACGTAAACAAACTGCTTTTTATAAAACTACAACTTTTTTTCAAACCGTTGGAAAAAAACGGACTGTTTTGAGCAAATTTGTGTGAAATATAAATGTTTTGCAACGTTTACTAGGTAGATTAGAGTAGTATTTCACCCTAATTGCCTCAAAAGCAGCCCGATTTTTCCAACAGTTTGGGAAAACAGTGGGCTTTTTATAAAAAAAAGTTTCTCTTCGTTTAAAATACAAAAAAGCCAACACTTCTAATGTAAAGAGTCAAAGTAATAGAAGAAGACTAAAATAATGAAATGTAATAAAAAATACCTATGAGACGAAGTACGTATGTAAAGCAAGGAGCTTGTGCCTAGACACAGTGCGACAGTCCATCCTTTGTGCCTCTTCTACGAGGAAACGGAATTTTGAGAAATTCAGAGTATTTATGGGTAAATTTTTCAATGTATCTGTGGGAAACTTATTTTTCAGGCATTGCAACACTGCAGCCGCCATTTTTATCGCGGAACTGTCAGTTGTAGCGTAATTTGTAAATAAGCAAAAAATTGCGTTTGATTGCGGATCAAAACATGAAAAACGCAATTAAAAAGTGAGTTTGTTTTAATTTATATTTATTTGAGAGTGTTTTCGGCGTTTTATAATTAAATAATAGATTCTACATAATACACGACGCTTTCATTACGTGACAGATATGACAACCGATGTTTTTGAAGGTAAAAACTCTTCCTATGATTTTCATTGTGATTTGTGATGGACTGCTATTCTTTAACCAGTGAATTTAATGACCAGATTTGATTAGCCTGATATTTCCCAACCTTCCTCTTGCCCATCTCCTTCCATTTCTTTGCTCTCTTCAAACTCACATCATCCGAAGGAGAAACAGCTGTCACGCGTAATAATAATTACATTGCAGAACTTGTTTATAAATAAACTGTCCTTTATAAATTCAATAATAATATAATTGAATATATAAAATAATTTTTTTTTAAATGGAGTTCTATAGATTAAACTTAAGAGGAAGCCCGGTCACCGAGAAATTTGAATAATAGGAATTTTACCACTTTTATTGTTGCTGTTACTTTTGCTTTTACCCCCCCCCCCCCCTCGAAAGCTGAGCGAAAGGGACAACTGCGTCTCAGGGTACGAACAAAGACAAAACGGGTTTCGGCTTTCTGATTAGTCGGCGCATAGGCGGCCGACTGGCGCAGGCTTGCCGACAAGAATGTTTGTATGTCAACGTATCAGACCGAACATAGTGAAGGCAGATTCAGATTTGTGTCCGCGCGAGGCGGCGCCGATAAGCTTTACCGGAATGAATTCTTAATTCCTGCTCGCCGGTGACGGCGGTCGATGAAACTTATTCATTTTGGTATATTTAAAAAATCTTTCTTCGTCCGCCTTAAGTTCGCTAAACAAGTGATGATATTCACCACGACTTTTTCTACTACGATTAATTGGATGAATAACGATTGTTTTATTTCTTAATTTCAAGAAAGATACTCCAAGAGTAAAAATCGTCGTGTGACGAACTCGACATTTCGTAAAAACTGACAGCTGCTGTCAGGCTACCGCGCAGGTAGCACAAGTTTTATTCGCGTTCTGTTTGTTCACACCTTCAGGCTGGTAACACCTAAATAAAATGGTCAGAACCAAAGTTTTGAATTCCCCATTTTTCCCCTCCAAAACTTGACCGATTTTCAAAAAACTTTTAGTATTTGGAGGTGTCTGACTAATCAACTAGTGCAAATATTTTTTTAACAAAATATAGATATCAAACGCTGGCATGTCCCTATGTCTTTCTTTTTTTTTTTGAATGTTAAATATACAATTTTAATAACGTATTTAAAAAAAAAGCAAAACATACAGACATAGAATATTTTTTTCTAATACATTTACAGAAAAAATCTTAAAAATCGGTCCAGTTTTGGAGGAGAAAACGGGGGAATACTTCGAATTTGAAGATTTTATTTAGGTATATCAGAAGAACTATTCTCTATCTTTTGTGAGATCGAGATAGATCTCAGGCGAGATCTCCTGTAAGATTTGTGTGATTTTCTACAGCTGTTAAATGAATAAATAATCATGCATACTTGCAAGACTTTGTGTTTAAAACCAACTAACTAACTAACTAACCATCACGCCGTTTCCCCGCAGGGGTAGGCAGAGAGGACGGACCGCCAAACAACTCGGTCCTGGCACACACTCTTTGCTTCACTCACATTCATACATCGTCTCATACATAATCTTCTATTATTCTGACTTTTGACATGGCCCGATTCAAGTATCTGATTCACTTGATCGTGCCATGTCTTCCTCGGGCGTCCCCGACTTCTTCTACCATTCACATTTGCGTCATTTATTCTTCTTACACTACTTTCTTCGTTCATTCGCTCTACATGCCCAAACCATCAGAGGGTCCCTTTCTTAATCTTACTCATTATGCTTACATCAGCCTTACATTCTTTGCGGAGCTCCACATTTCTCACACGATCATACATGGTTTTACCACACATGCGCCTCAGGGATCTCATTTCTACAGCATTCAGTTTACTTTCATCCTTCCTCTGCCAGTTCCATGCCTCACTGCCATACATCATGGTAGGTACCAGGACTCCATTGTGGACTGCTAGTTTCGCTCCTTTTGACAGTTTTTTATTAGCGCCAACGGTTTTCAGTCCTCCATTAATGAAGTTACCGGCATTTACCATTCTTTCGATATCTCTATCAGCCTTCCCATCTCTCGTAAATATACTACCCAGATACACAAACTCATCCACCTGCTCCAAGTATTCATCGTTCACAACTATATCACACACTGTTTTCGTACTTTCTCTTTCAAACACCATGACTTTAGACTTACTTACATTCATCATTAACTCATTCTTCATACATACTTCGTTCATCCTAGACACTAGAGACTGTAAATCTTCCATAGTGTTAGAAATCAGCACCGCATCATCAGCGTACAACAGACAACATACTTTCAGATTACTCAATTTCGCACCCAATCCCAACTCTTTCAATTCTTGCATACAATTATCCATGTATAGATTGAATAACCATGGTGACATTACGCAGCCTTGCTTAACACCTTTTGTGATGTCAAACCACCCCGTAAAACCACCATTCACCCTAACACACGCAACGCTTCCCTCGTACAGAGACGCAATTGCCTGTATGAGATTTGTATTCACTCCATACTTGGACAATACCTTCTGGTGTCGCGAAACTGCGACTCCACTGTTAATTGGCGGTAAATGCTGCAAAGCAAAGCCTATGCAGCCCTCGAAGGACCAGTCCCGAAACTACGTGAAATCGCTAAGTTATACGGGACGATTAGATAGCATACACTCGCAAAACCCGATGGATAGTCAGTCGATAGTTCAGATCTGGGCTTTTGGAAAATTAGATAAGCCCAGATTGGAATAAGGAAAATAGGACTCACCGTTGCAGATGGGGCCTCGCTGATCTCCAGTTTTGGTGTACACTTCTCACTGTTTAAAATTCGCAATATTCTTATAACAATACATGCGCCCTGTCTGAGATGTTATTTTGTACTAAGCAGCAAATCACACTGTCACCTCTCCAAAGTTTAGTACTTTTTTTTGCAACAATTTTTATGGTGACATTTAGGAGGGAAAGATTAGGTAGGTGGGATAAATTCAGGATTTTGACATATCTACCCATCAAGTCCGCGAATGCAATACCCAACCAATCCCATATAAAATTGCGCGAACACCTTCCATAGCTTTTTCCTGTCGACTCGGTCGTATGCTTTTTGTAGATCTACAAAGGCGCAGAAGAGTTTCTGGTTTTTCGCCAGAAAACGAGCATAGAGCGAGAAAATGAGCATACGCAAGGAGAAAATCTGGTCCATGCATCCCCTTCCACTCATAAAGGCACCTTGCACATCCCATATTTTATCCTTTGTTTCCGTTCCCGTTTAAAACCACCTAAACTAAAATACGTGACAGCTCATAGCAGAAATTCTGACATCGGCCCATAGAAAAAGCAAATAACAGCCTTAGTAAATTACACAAATCTGACGGGAGATCTCGCCTGAAATCTATCTCGATTTCATAGAAGATAGAGAATAGCTCTTCAGCCTGAGTTGCAATTGTACTTTCAGTCAGTATACAGAGGGGTAACAGCAGTGCCGGATTAGCCCATAAGCAAATTAAGCAATTGCTTAGGGCATCACGTTTTGGGGGGCACCAGAAACAGCATCAAAAAAGTTTTTATGGCATCATTGATAAATTAAATGTAGAGAAGCGAAGAAGGGGACAGATATACTAAGAAATAGCAGACAAATTCTCATTCCTGACTAAAATACACAATGTCGATAAAATTATGTGTCCCGATTGAACTTCAGAATACAGTCAGCATTGTAGAAGTTTAGTAAATACATATCCACAAGACCTTAATACCGATTTAGGAACCGAAATTCAACAATTTCATTCATATGTCATAAAATAAATAAGTTCCAGTGATTTGCCTAAAATACGCAGGGCTGTTTCCTAATGTGGACACAGCCATGCTTATATTTTTATGCCTGATGATATCAAAACCACACAGCGAAACGATCTTTTTCGAAATTGAAAATAATAAAAAATGAAAAAAGAACGGCAATGTTGCAGGAAAGGCTCGATGCTTTATCAATATCATATATAGAGTCAGATATGCTAAAAATGTTGGACTTAAAAACTATTTTCTACGAATTCAATGCCCAAAAAAGTCGCAAGTCGCATTTTAATAAATAAATAAAAAATGCTTTGGTTTTTATTGTGCGTAATACCTACTCCACGTATCTCTTTCGTCATATATATTTTCAGGTACGTAATGATCTATCTCGTTCTATATAATACGTAATTTTCCACAGGCCCAGGTGCCCCAGGGCCCACAGGTGTGGATCGCTTATGGCATCAAGTAGTCTTAATCCGGCACTGGGTAACAGCAACAGTGAAAGCAATAGGTCTGTAATATTAACTGAAATATTATGGTAGCTATGTTTCGATAAACACGTAATAAATATTTTAAAAAAAGATTGCTAATTACAAACATAAATATTGACAATCCTATCGTATTTCCCTCTATAATTCAAATAACTATCTCACATTAATTTACTTACCATATATTCTATGTTACCTGCTTTGTGTCAACTATTATATTTGGTGTTATCTATATTTTGTTTCTTATATCTTACGTTATCTTTATTTTGTTTCTTATATTTATATTATGTTTATATAATATTATGTTATTTCTTATATTTTTCCAAAACCATGAACTGCACTATATGTAAAAGCCCTATGGGCGTTTAATTAAATAAATAAATAAATATACCTTTAAATTATGTAATAAGTCTTCAAATTTTCATCGCCGTATTTCCTCCTAAGTAATGACTTTGTTTCCAGGCAAATCTTACTTTTAAACTGCTTTCGTATTGTGTTAATTTTCAATAAATAGATTAATCGAATCGTTTTTAATAAATGTACAATTAATTTTGTTCCAGAATAACGAAGTGAAGAATACACCATGAGAATGAGCGGCATTGTGACTATTAACAGCCGCACCATGGTGGGAGAGAACAGCTCCGCCGATCTGGAGGTCTTCAAGGAGATAGAGCAGGTCTTCTTCTCCTCCGGCCAAGAAGTGGATCCCGGTCGCTACGTCCTAGAACGGGCCCCTTCCGATTGCACCGCCATCGAGGAGATGTTCGTACGATTAAAGCGCCAGCAACAGGTCGTCTCCAATAAGGCTCTCCATCTCATATCCCAAAAACGCGACCAGTGCGACAGGGAATTCAAAGAAATAACTTCCGTCCAGCAAGACCTCAACAACACCATCACAACCTGTCGCCTCGGTCGACAAAAACTCAAATCGGCCAAAACAAATCTAACGACTAGCACTTTCGGTATTTTGGCTAACTTCCGCAAGCGTCAGATTGTTCAGGGTCTGCTGCGTTCGCTCAATCTCATCAGCCATTTGCGGCAAGCCGAGGAAGAGGTGCAGACGCTCGTCAGAAACAGAGAATACGATGCCGCTATCACTCTCGTCCTCGAGGGACAGAAGGCGGCGGCCGATCATCGGCATTTCAAATGCGTTGTGGCGCTCACCCAACGCTTACAGGACACTTTGAATCTTGCCGAAGAACAATTAGATGGAGTGCTCGCCAGCGTTTGCTATAAGTTTGATGCTGAGACATTTACAAAGTTACAGAAGGCTTATTCGTTGCTCGATAAGACGCAGGTAGCGATGGATCAACTTCACATGCATTTCGCTTCCGCTATTAATATATCCGCTTTGGAAGCGCTCAAGTCACATCAACGCGAACCTGTGGAACCGGGAACCCACGATCACGTGAATTTGAAAGATCTCTGCGCTAATGTGAGGGAAACGAGCGTCGTTGTCTGCCTGTTGGATCTGTGCGATCGTCTCTGGGCCGTGATGTTGAGTTATCACTGCGTCGTCGAGTGGCACGCTAGACAAGACGCAACAGAAAGTCTGCAGATCAATGGGTCTGCGTCCGAGTTTGAGGCTAATGTCAATAAGGAATATGTCCGACAGAAGTTGAAGAATGGCCTAACCCGGATATGGCACGACGTTCAATCCAAGGTGTCCACGTTCCTTATTCAATCTGGCCTGCCGCAGTATCCGTTTGAAAAGTTTGTCCAGGTCCTTGGCATCCTGAAGAGGCTTATCGAAGTGGCTGAGGAATTCTGCGGAGACACGTCTGATAGCCTTCAAACCTTCATCAAGAGCCACAGCTTAACTTACTTGAAGAGTTACCATGCCGGACGGATGGAAGTTTTAAGGATCTTCCTCGAGAATGAGGGATGGGAGATTTGTCCCGTCAAAGCCAGCTTTAATGTACTGCAGCTGCAAGAGTTTGACAGGATTAAGAGGCACATCAAAGCTGCTACCGAGGCCGGTAGCATCCCTAAACAGAGTTACACGTCAATGTCCACAAAAACTGTGTCTTCTGACGCTAGTTCCTCTATCCATTCGCAAGACGACAGTACGTACGTTGGCAAATACTTTGCCAGCTATCACCGACACACCCCGTTCCATATCTTCCGATCAGAGAACGCCATGCAAGAAGAAATCCCCGATCTGGACCTCGACGAATCCGACAGCCAAACTGAGGCGTCCGACGAAGAAGAAGCGGAAGAACTTACTAGAGACTTCATCGACGAGAGTCCGGCGGCAGTCAACAACCAATCCACCGGCAAGCTGCCTTCCAAGAAGCAATTGGATCCGGTCATCGTGACAAACACGACATTATCTGTATTACGAGATTGTGGCCAATATCTGCAAATGTGTAGATTCTTACGTCCGATCTCCTTCGAAGTGATAATGCTTATGAGTCAAATGTTTGACTATTATTTATACTCTGTACATTTCTTCTTTGCGTCCGACTTGAAGGTGTCGTCTTCGTCCCTCTATTCGCAGAAGTTGAATTCGATGTTGAAAAGAATAGCAAACAATCTCATTTCTTCGGAATCCCAAGAAGTCGCCTCCGATTCCATCGAAGAAGCCGGGAGATATCAAAAAACGATAAAACCTACATCGTCTCAAACCATAAGCTTAGACAATCCCGAGAATTTATACGGTCTCTCCGAAAGAATCGTGGCAATTGAGAGCTTGTTATTTCTGTCGAAACAATTTGAAATTTTGCAGCCATACTTAGAGAGTTTGGTATCTCCGCATCAGAGAATCATTTTGCAAACATTCTACGAGCAGACGGTATCGGCCGCGGCGGATTTGCGAATACCGATCTTCATGTGCGTAGCTTCGCAAGCATTCAACGTGCGCACGGTGCTGGTTTCAATGTCACAAGTCAACTGGGAAGTGAGGAATGTGATGTCGCAGCACAGTCAGTATGTGGATCACATCGTGCGCGATTTGCAAGTCTTTTCAATGCGTTTAGACCAAGTGGCGCACACGGTGAAGATATCAAGCGACGTGCATAGGATTCTATGGTCTGCTGTTGCCAAGTTTGTCGTTCACACCCTCGTTGAAGGTTTTTCAAATGTGTCAAAGTGTTCGGACAGCGGACGTGGTTTGATGCAGCTGGATTACACGCAGCTTCTATCCAAGCTGACGAAGATATCCGGTATTAAACCGGTACCGCATCAGGAGTATGTGGATACGTACGTGAAGGCGTATTACCTGACCAAGCCAGATCTGGAAGAGTTTATAAAGGTGCATACGGAGTATTCGAACAAACATTTGATTGCTTTGGTCAATTGTGCATGCGATAGCAAGAAGTCCAGGCAGGAGTTGATAGCAGTGGTAGAATCCAAAGAAAATCAATCGCCTATGAAAACCAACCCAAAAAATCTTCAATAAGTGCGTCTTTATAATTCTCCGAATTTAGAGTTGATGCTAACAATTTTTTTTTCTCCAAAGCTTTTTTTTTTTTTTTAACAATAGCTCCACACAGGAGGAAAAAAAATCCTTCATGTGTCATCTTTGGGGATGCTGTGTGGAGGGTCTTTTTAGGTAAAGGAAGTTCTGAGAAGGAAAAAGATACGAGGGATGGGTAGGAATCTGGGGGTCAAAGTGTACAGGAGGGACATTCGTATAAATCCATCCCTCCCATTGCAAGCGATCGGTCGACAGAGTCCGGCTGGAGAGGTCTAGGTTAGGTCTCCCTCGACCAGTCTCTTCCGATGCAGTCCGCCACACGACAAGACCTAGATGAACCTCACTTGACGAACCCGGGCAACCCAGCTAAACAACCAAACGTAGCGAATCACTTGGGGTGACCTCTGGTAAGGGTTTTGATTATCCAATAAATGATTTCCGGGGCGGCGGTACCCATACCCGCCTCCCGAATTGATACGTAACACACACTAGAAATGCATTCTATTTAGATTTGAATGGAAACCAATGTTGCCAGTGACTTAATACCTTTTATTTATAGTCCATTTAGCACACCCTCTGTCTCTCTTACTCTTGCCTTTCATCATGTATCGCCATCCCATTTGAATTTCATGATGATGATAGTACAATTTGGTCGCAATTACATACAAGTCTTTACAAACAATTTTTGTTTGTATCAGCTTTTAGGCAGATGACTCTTCAAAAATTGTTTTATGGCATTTTGAGTACAGTCACCACATCCAAATGGTTTGGAATTTCATTTAACAACACCACTTCCGTTGTCATGTTGCTATGTTTGCCAGAACTTCGGTTCTGCTGTTCGGTGTTCTGAACAGGTCATGATATCGACTCCGGCTGTAGTGGTCTGGTACATGTAAATCATAGTATCCCAAGAGGAATGGGCTATTGATAAAATTGTTTCAAATTTTGAATGATATATGCGAGTATATTGCTTTTCGCCTGGTTTCCAATATATATATATATTTTTTTACGTTAACTCCACACAGGAGGCCTTGAGGAAAATAATTTCCCTCGGGGCTTGTCATCTAGGATGCTGTGTGGAGGGTCTTTTTGAGGATAGGAAGGAATGAACATTGGTCTTGAAGAGACCCATGTTGTAGGAAAGAGGAAACACAGAGGCCGGCAAATCATTCCACAGCCAAGATGTTATACATAAGAACGAGTCGAAGAAGCGACCTGTTCTCATGTGACAAATGTCAACCGTGTACATATGTTGGGCACGCGTTTGGCGTATTTCCCTACTATGCACCGGTGCCGAAAGGATCAATGACGCTAGTTCCTCAGAGCATCTTCCATTGAAATACCGGTAGAACAAGGATAGCATTCCCACCCGACGCCTGTGCTCTAAAGATTGCAATCCGTTTGTTAAATTGGGAGAATCTATCAAATGGGCCGCCCGTTTCTGCACGGAGTCGAGGTTTTTTTTTTTCTACGTATTTTGGAGTTCCAGACCATAGGTGGCTGCCAAATTCAACCGTGGGGCGCACAGGGTTAGCAGTTGTATGTATATATGGTGTATAGGTTCCATGATTCCGTATATAGACATACCTGAAAAATTTCTTTTGGATTTGCTCCAAACATGAATGTACTCCTGGTGGTACGGTGCCCAAACATCGTTTGAGTATTCAAGCTTGCTTCTCAATATGCCATCGAACAATGCTAGAATTTCTTCTTGGTTATTTAATTTCTTGCAAGTCCTGTTGATGAACCCAAGAAGGTAGCATGTCTGAGTGAGCTGCTATATGTGGTCACAGAATACCAGAAATGTGTATATATCGACGTTGGAAAGGAAAAGTGGCTAAAGCCCCATACAGCTTTATTATTAAAACACAATTAGCTATTTGTTTGTGCTTGTGTTCATCAAATCAAGTTTTATGGAGTTTAACAAGTTTAACTCTAAAAACTTGATTTAATGAAAACAAATAACTTTGTGTAAACCACTATTTAATTAACAATATCAACATAGTTTTCGAAACATGTTGATATTGTTAATTAAATAGTGGTTAACACAAAGTTATTTGTTTTCATTAAATTAAATAATGATGCCACAAAGTGAATTTGCGAATTTTGAAGATCTAAATACTTGATTTAATAAAGGCAAGCATAAACAAAGTATATAGATTATCATCATCATCATTATATTAATACGTGAAGGAAAAATTTGTACCCCTTTTTACGAAAATTGCGCGGATGGAGGAGTATGAAATTTCGCACACTTAGCGCCTCCGTACATGGAGCTACTTACAAGCTATTCGAGCCTGATGCGCGTAGCACGCACACCGCTCGTGGGTACCCGCCATACAATTTTGCTGGTGTTCGTACACGGCGCTACGCGACGGATGTCAGGTTGAAGTCGGTAGCGCGCTAACGACGGTGCTGGTAGCGCGCTACGCGTTGCAGCATTCGTGACTACTACTTTCATTTGACGTTTGACAGAAATGGCGTCTGAACATGAAAGTAATGTTAGATTTGTTCTGGAAGTGAAATAAAATGCGTGTTTACATAACTTTACATTTCCAGAATACGCAAGAAAGGATTTAGTGAATAAGGCATAGATTAATGTTGGAAAAAAAGTCATTTGACATCGTTCGACATCGTGTTAACTCCACGGCTGCACGTGAAAAATGATCAAGTTCAGTATTATTCGGGTAGCGCCGTGTACAGAAACCAGCTTTAAAAAGTAGTATATCTGCAGGGTACTTGTGGTTGTGTCACAATCACGTAGTTTGTAAGTATCTCCATGAACGGAGGGCCTTATAGTTTATATAGAGAAGGAGTGCAGAATGCTAATATTTTTTTTAAATTATGCATAAAAAATACATTAACCCATTGGCCACAAACCTTGGCAGCCTGCCGGGTTAAAGTAGGTCTGCCGAAAAAACGACAGCGACATTTTTGAATAAAATTTTAAATGCCAAACGCTCTGTAGGTAATTAATCATTCATTTCATAGAATTGGCAATAATATGTTTCTTATATTTTTTCCATGATATTTGTGTTTCTAGTTTTGTATGCAGCCAGCCGCCATTTAATTTCCTTCAAAATTGTGAGTGGCTCTAGGCTTTTGGCAGTGACCCTGCACGTCCCTGATTGCTTTGGGGACTATCATACCAAATTATTTTATAAGTTTTTAGTATATACGTATGTAAATACAAGAATTATTAATGTTCAATTTATGAATATTATGTTTTTTTGTAACTTTATGAATAAAAATTTGAAAAAAACTTACGAAAAAAGAGAAGGTTATATTCGTATCTGTACACATATCTATTTTTAAAAATTTTATTTTTGTGTTTTTCTTTACCTTAATCCAACATGTAAACAAATTTAAATAAATTAATTCATTTGAATATATGGTTCAAAAGTTACAAAGGTTTAGTACATCAATGCAGGTTTTCAATTTTTGGTACAAAATTAATTATGTGGCCAATGGGTTAAATCAATAAAAAAACGTAACACATTAAATTAATTATGGTCGAATTTCGACCATTGAGCGACCGCTAGTATATTTAATGTCATAGCTGTATGACACTTTAGCCATTTTTCCATTTTTCCTGAAATATATTTACACTTTTTTTTTGTATTTCTTTAGCATTAATTATGCCACAATTTTTAGACATTTCTTTAAGGGTTTTATTAACAAAGTACATTTGTTACTTAATTTTGTCCATTGCTGAAATGACACATGACACATTCGAGTCATTTCACCAGCATTCTTAAAACTAACTCAAAAATTATACAAGTGCAGAAATGATATTATTAGGTGAGGGTAGATTAGTGTTGATTTTGAAATAATAACATTTCGAGTTTGCTTATCATTTATTATAGTTCGAAAACTCAAAATAGTTATTCAACTCTCGGGGTGGCAGTACCGGGTATGGGTTCTGCCACCCCGGGAACCATTTATTGGATAACAAACACCCCTGCCAAAGGTCATCCCAAGCGGTTCGCTACCTTTGGTGATTCGTCTAGAGACTTGGTGGCGGATGCTCACTTACTGCGTGGCCGGCCGGATCAGGTGGGAGTCTTTTTGATTTTCTAGCCGGACTCTAGACCCATCGCTTTGCACCGCAGTGGGAGGAATGGATTCATATGTCCGTCACTCCTGGACACATTGAACTCAAGATTCCTAACCACCCCTCATACCCTTTTCCTTCCCAGAATTTCCTCGCCTTCCGTTCCCTAAAATGACCCTCCACACAGCATCGCCATAGATGACAGGCCCTGAGGGAAATTGTTTTCCTTGTGGCCTCTTGAGTGAAGCTATTCTAAAAAAAAAAATTCCACATCACCACTCCCACTCACCTAAAAAAAACTAACTAGCAATTAAAAACCCGCTCCAAAGGTTTTTGCTGCTAGGCCCTGCGGGCAGCTTTTGGTTCGGCTTCGCCCAGTTAGTGTTTGTGACCACTTTGTAAATCCAATAGTAACTGGCTCCAAAAATAGCCTGTTCCTCGGATCCACTGTCATCCAGTGATAGTCACCGGGACAAAGTAATCGAAATAGGCAATGACGAAACACGTAATATATAGCTGCTTGATGCAACTGAGTATTACCGTCAATCTTTGGTCACACTAAATCGCAGTACTTATACTTGCCTGGGGCACGTCCACACCAATCTGCCGACGGAAGTAGCGACATCTTGTGGCGAATTTTTGAATTTCAAACCGAATTACAACAGTGACTTCGTTTGAAATTCCACGTACACAGATGTTATTTGTGGCGCGACGCGTATGGCGTGGCGTCAAAATGCACTCGAAACTGGGCTTTGTAATTCAACCACGCAGATGCAAGGGTATTAATATTGTTTGATCATTTCTGTGCTTGTATAATTTTTAAGTTAGTTTTAAGAGCCAGTGAATGACAAGGATGAGTTGAAACTGGTAGCAAATAAATTAAATTAAATTACAGATGTACATTGTGAATATACAAAATTCTTCAAAATTATGTGTTACTTATCCAACTTCTTCCTTTTTCCTTTTCTTTCCTTTCCTTTCCTTCTCTCAAGAGAAAGATTAATTTAGATTGTTACCACAGTGAAAGACATTATTATTTACAACTATGATTTATATTTATTTATTATACAGACTTAAAATATGTATTTAAAGACAAACTGTAAACATAAATAGATATATATGAAACATGACAAAGAACTGTTTTTTATTTCTCCATTTTTCAAGTTTATTTTTGACTAGCTTTTCCCGCGGCTTCGCTCACATGGTATTACGGGAAATTACTGTAGCGCTTGCACTTATCAATTATTTCCCCCCCCCACCCCACCCCCATCCCCTCCTGCATTCCATATATTCATTCCCTTACATTCAGTTCACAAACATCTCGCCTACCACCTAAATTTCATAATGCCATAGCAAAAAGAAAAAAAGAATTACTTATCCAATTTTGTTCATTTGTTCGGAATTTATGCGCTTACAAACATTTCGGATGTTTATTTTTATTTAAATATTTGGAAGTTCGTTAATATAATAAAAAAATACTCTATTTATCATTCAGTCTTTATAATCGTTACGAATTATATTTTTAATATAGGAACTCTCATCTGACATTTATTCCAAGCTTGTCAAAAAAAAAACGAATTCTAATATTTGAATTTTCTGCAGTAGTAGCTGACCAGTAGACTGAGTACCTACCAGCATAGAGCCCAAAAATATATCAACATTGTTTCCATGGAAAAGATTTTTTCTGACATTAGCAAAAACTCGCTTTTGTTAGCGACAGAAAACGTATAACAAATATAATATATTAATATTTATAATTTCATAACGCCAGAGCTTACCATCATATACACCTGTAGTCTGCGCATATAATTTAGCTTTATATTGGTGAAAGAATTATTAAAGTCTTTATATTGTGTTATGCGTGAAAAGGTCATAAACAAACTCGAGCAGTTTCGCATTTATAATATTATATATATAGTAAGTATGGATGTCATCCTCATTATCATTTCAGGCTGATTTGTTCACTTTTCAGAACAACTCAAATAGATCTTATATAAATCGTTGTGCCTCCCTTACTATCTATCATAGTAATAAATATAATATGACCAGTGTTAGAAAGAAAAACACCATGATTTATATCTACTTCTTATACACAAAAGTCAATTTTTGTTTGGTTGTTTGCAGTGCAAAATATACCGTTCATCCGATTGCGATGAAACTTTGGTGATTTGTTGTGCGCACGCCCGCGAAGGTTACGGGCTATACATAATGGTAAGCTCTGGCGTTATGAAATTTGTATAAATGGAAATGAGTGTATTTTATATACAAAGAGGGAAAGGCATGAGGGAAGAGTAATGAAGAAGGTGGGGTTAGCGGGAGGGTCGACGAGGGAGGGGAAGGCATGGAAGATGGAAGGGGAATGCGGGGGGAAGGAGACGCGGGAGGGGAACGGGGACGCATGGGAAAGGAAATGAAAACACGTTGAAATCAGTATCAGAAATTAAATATCTCGGAGTGATAATAGAACAACATATGAAGTGGAAGAGCCATATCTGTGAATTGGTTAAGCGTATCAGAAAGTGTATATATATATTCATAAGATTAAGAAATATTTTAAAACCCAACAATCTAAAAAGAGTATACTATGCACTAATCATTAATTCATTATGGAATTATTGGATGGGGGGGTTCATACAACAATATTCTTACCCCGATCAAAGTGATCCAGAAGCTAATCATTAAAGTAATCCTAAAGAAACCCTCCACATATCCAACAGAAACGCTTTTCGCAGATTTCACGGTGCCTCGAGTAGAGAATATCTTCAAGAAAAATGCAATTATCCAAATTTACAAAGATAATATCGTCAAAAAATTTGAAACCCACCAATCAAAAAGATATCAAGACAACATCAAAATACCAAAATTTAATACCAAACTAATGCAAAACAATTACATCTATTTAGGAATAAAGTATTTCAACAATCTTCCGATTGAAATAAAAAAAATCAAAGACATCAATAAACTGAAGCTCAAACTGAAGCAACACTTCATCAGGAATAATTAATTAAATAATTACCTGTTTTTCTCTTTCTTTCTATTTATTGGCAATCTATATTTATTTCTATTTAATTTAGATTTTTCGAATTTCTCTAAAGTGCACAATATTTTAGTATGTAACCATATCCCATTGTATGTACATCTTCACATATAGATGTTCCAGAAGTTTCAATTGTTCCCATTATATACTTACCTATTGCATAATGTTATTCTATTTCTGTCATAATTAGTGTAACTCGCTCATCAAGCACAAGAACTTGCTTCTTCTTTGGTGAGACTGCAATTTTAAAGAATTTCTGAACCAATATGTAATTTATATTAACCTACTGTAAACTTATATATCTATATTTTATATAATATATATTAAATAAAAAAAATAAAAAAAAAATGCAGGGAGAAACAATTTATTTCTTTGCATTGCAACGCACATCAGGTACCAGCTAGTTAAAATATAAAAGTTAAGCACAAAATAACTAAAATGTATAACTTTATGAAACGGATGGGAATTTGAAAAAAATTAAAGAAACTTTTTGAATTTTTTATTATTCATTTATACATGGGACGACAAAAAAGTGAGGTTATGATAACTTTTAAAAGTGAGGTTATGATAACATTTTTCTAATAAAATATTTCTGCATTTTTATTTTTTTTCTTATTATATCAGTAATTTTACTTAGAAAAAACGTAAAGTGGGCCATTTTTTTAACTTTTAAAAGTTTGCATTAAAAAAATTTTGTATTTAAAAAATTACATGGTTATTTCTAATAATAAAATTTTAAAGCGTATTTCATCATCTTTCAAAAACAGTTTTCAGTTTTTGGATACATTTGCAAATATTCCATTTATTAGAATTTTAATGCAAAGCGGAAACATTCTGACCTGCCGACAGTATATTTGATCGCTCCAATGCATCGGTGACCTTCCTCTGTTTCTCTTGCTTAAGACATGACCATGAGTTTCTCCAGGTCAGAGTTTTTAGTTTGACGAGCAATGCTTAACAAAATCGATATTTTTCTGATCTGACATGTCAAAACTTGATAGTTCGTGAGCCGCTACCACGGCAATTTGTCAACAATGCAACTGAAATGCGAGTGCTGCGGCGACCAGCCGTGCTGGTTTTTCAGTTGCATTGTTTCTATATACAAAAGTGAGTTCTGGCATCATGAAATTATGCAATGCTTAACGTTCATCCGATTGCGATGAAACTTTGGGGATTTGATATATGCATGCCTGCGATGGTTTCTATTTATGAGTTCCGGAGTTTTTTTTTTTTAAGAACGGAGACGGTTTACGTATACAAATAAAGTTCCCATGGCCCATTGTGCTATCTCCCATTTTACCTCATTCCTTTGACAGTAACCCAGTCCCTTTTACAAAGTTCACCAGGATTGTCATCGGAAATGAAGCTATATCTTCTGGTTCGACAATGTGTCTTCCAGGTCTCATTTCTCCTCTTCCCTCCTCCTTGGTTGCCTGAAGGCCCCACGAGAGAAGAGGGCTTCATCTCTCCTCTCCACGCCATAGTTCCCTGAAGGCTCCACAACGGAGAGTTCACCTCTCTTTGGTTCCCTAAAGGCCCCACAAGGGAAGAGTCCACTCCACCTTGGCTCCCGAGGGCCCCAGGAGGGAAGAGGACTTATCTCTCCCCTTCACTCCTCCTTGGTTCCTTAAAGGCCCCATAAAAGAAGAGTTCACGGAGATGGCCCCATTTCTCCTCCACTCCTACATGGTTCCCTGAAGGCCCCACATGGGAAGAGGACATCATTTCTCCACTTCACTCCTCCTTGGTTGGTTCCCCAAAGGCTCTGCGCTGGGAGTGCCCTTCCCCTTAGTTCCCTGAAGGCCTCACAAGGGAAGGGTTCTTGGGGGTGGCCTCAGCTCTCCTCTCCACCTCTCACTCGCTGGTGAGCTCAGCTCGCCCCGGCTTCTCCGCTTGGTTCCTCCTACGGGCCCCAGGAAGAAAGTCCACAGAGGTGGCCTCAGCACTCCTAGGTTCCCAAAAGGCCTCTAGTTTTTGAATGGTCCAATTTTTTTGTCCCACGAGTGACCAGTTCCCCAGGACATTCAGCTTGAGCACGGTAGCTCACACCTTGGCTTGGGATGGCTATTGCAGGTTTTTGTTTCCACTCTCTGAGGGATGGGTTCGCCACACTCCCTACGCTACCGGCATGCGTTGCTATGCAAATTAATAAAGAAAGTGTTTCTCCCTGCGTGTTCTTTCCCTGGCATCATGAAATTATGCCATACAATTATATAAAGTTCATCCGATTGCGATTGCGAAACTTTCAGGATTTGATGAGTGCATGCCCGCGATGGTTTCTATTTATGAGTTTCCGGCAACTTAATAAAGAAATTGTTTCTCCCTGCGTGTCCTTTCCCATTCGTCCCGTTCCCCTTCCCCTTTCCCCTAATACCAAGCGAGCGAAGTTGCGGGTAAAAGCTAGTTTAAAATAAAACAAATACTTTGTGAACATTACTTTTATTTCTTATACCTATTGTCGTATTATTTTATTTGGAAAACCAACAATTACAATAATTTATAATGTATGATAAATATGTGTTAATTATTTAACCAATAATAATAGGTTTTCATTCATGTAAAATAATTATTTAGTGAATTTAAAGAAAAAGAGTTAAATTAGCTTGCGCCAATGGGACGGTGGGAGGGACGGGAAAGGTGTGGATCTATTCTGTGTAAATAGTAGTATGTATGTGTAAATGTTATTTATTCATTTTAGGTTTGAAAATGTTAGGTGCTGCATTAAATAAGTCGAATTCTCTGTATAAAGTGTTAAAAATATGTGAAGCGTGGTGAATGAATGTATTTTGTTTAGAGTTAGTGTTGCATTGAGGAATGTTTAATGCGTGGTTTTGTCTGATGGGCACACTTAATTGAATTCTTTCTAGTAATTCCGGGCAATCCATCATAGAGGTAGCTATTTTTTGAAAAAAATTGTACGTCTGCCGAATTTCTTTAACTTTCCAATGACGATATCCTGAAGTACACGGCTGACTCTTCGTGGCTCAGATGAGGACGATAGCTCCGAAAATCAAGGTATCGTAGAAATCAGTTTTGCACTTTTTCAATCCTTTCTATGTTGTGTGATGTATACTTGGGATTCCAGATTTGAGAGACATACTCCGGAGAACTGCGTACATACGCAAAGTAAAGCATTTTCATGGTATTTACTTTTTAAAAATCTTAGCAGGTTCTAAGTACTTGGAAGCCTTTGATACCATGATTTCGATGTGGCGGTCAAAAAGTAATTCGGATCTAACACTACTTCCAAGTCCTTGGCCTCCATCATTTTTATTAGTACTGTACTGTTAAGGGCATACTTGAAAGTAATTGGGTTTTTATTTCGGGTAAAGCTGATGGCACCGCATTTTAATATTTATTTGAAGGTTGTGCTGTGCTCAATAAATATTTAGAGGACTAGGTCTTCTTTTATGCGCGTATAGTGATTGGTGCATGTGACAGGGGAAAATATTTTCATGTCATCTGCAAATAATAGAGTTCTGGAGTGGTAATCTCATTAATCTATCCATACTAATATTATAAATATGAAACTGCTCGAGTTTGTTTGCTACGCTTTCACGCATTAACCAATAAAAGGACTTTAAAAATTCTTTCACCAATAGAAAGCTAAATTATATGCGAAGACTATAGGCTGTATATGATGGTAAGCTCTGGTGTTATGAAATTATAAATATATTATATTTGTTATACGTTTTCTGTCACTAACAAAAGCGAGTTTTTGCTAACGTCAGAAAAAAAAATCATTTCCATGGATACGATGTTGATATATTTGTGGGCTCTATGCTGGTAGGTACTCAGCCTCCTACCTACTGGTCGGCTACTGCTCCAGAAAATTCAAATATTAGAATATGTTTTATTTTTTTGGACAAGCTTATGTTTTGGAATAAATGTCAGATGAGAGTTCCAACATTAAAAATAAAATTCGTAACGATTATAAAGACTGAATAATAAATAGTGTAATTTTTTATTATATTTACAAACTTCCAAATATTTAAATAAAAATAAACATCCAAAATGTTTGTAAGCGCATAAATTCCGAACTAATGAACAAAATTGGAAAATTCTTTTTTTCTTTGAGCTATAGCATTATGAAATTTAGGTGGCAGGCGAGATGTTTGAAAACTGAATGTAAGGGAATTAATGTATGGAATGCGGGAGGGGGCGGGGGTGGGGGGGGGGAGGGGGGATAATTGATAAGTGCAAGCGCTACAGTAATTTCCCGTAATACCATGCGAGCGAAGCCGCGGGGAAAAGCTATATATGTATATGTTGAAGAGTAAAGGTCCCAATAAAAGTCCTTGGGGTACTCCCGACGGTACGGTTACCCAATTCGGCTTATAGTCACCGACAACTACTGCTTAAAACTATAAAATAAAAGTCTACTAAAATTTATACATGGTTTACAGATGCGGCAACAGTGGGTTACATTTTGGATT
This sequence comes from Glyphotaelius pellucidus, assembly GCA_936435175.1. Lineage (NCBI taxonomy): Eukaryota > Metazoa > Arthropoda > Insecta > Trichoptera > Limnephilidae > Glyphotaelius > Glyphotaelius pellucidus. The sequence goes on along the minus strand of OW386563.1, from coordinate 8,509,653 downwards.
GTCTTATTGCCTGGCAATATTAACTTTTACATGGGACTTGCCGGAACGCATTATCCTCCCCACTTCCTGGAATAAAAAAATTATTATTATAATTTGCTTGCCGCGGTCAAAAAAACAGAACACTTACAAATAAAACATGATTGATGATATGGGGATGTTATCTGGAATCCACACTATTTAAAATATTAAAAAATCATTGAATCTGTACCAAAAAATTCTTGAGACTGTTATCATTTAAACTCGGATTAAATGCCTCACTCCTATCTTACGAGGAACGACTCCAACAATTTCATTTTACAATCCTGTAAAAAAGAAGAAAATTTGCTGACTTAATATGTTTATACAAAATTATTCACGATAAGCTTCAGACCACTCATTGTCGGAGCAATATTCATATTAAAAGCTGGTTCACACAGAGCTATAAATCTGCGAGCAGATATCTGTTGTAGCGCGAGCGCTTATCTTTTGTGCTTTCACACAAGGCTATCAAATATTTCTTCTTGTGGTAGGAGAGAGGGTCAGTCGAATTAGGGATTGGCAACGGAATGCATATTTTTTGTACTGAAATCTGTCAACTTGACATCTGTCATTCACGGGTCTATGCAGCTCCGTAATTACAATGGCCCCCTCTCCTGTTTTAGTCGGAGAAGGGGAGAGTTATCTTCTGACATATCGCCTCTGGAGCGGTTACGTCTGAGATGTATATTGTCTATGATTGATCTGCGCTTAAAAACGCTTAGGTGTGAACGGTCTGAAGGGATTGTATGGAGAGCGTTATTTGGCGTGCTATGATCTTTTATATTTGATAGCTGTGTGTGAACCAGCTTTTAAGTTCCTAATAGGTAGATGTAATTTAAGGAGTATTTCATTGTCTGATCAATATTCATATTAAAGTTCCTAATATGTAGATGTAATTTAAGGAGTCATAAAATATTCCATCTTGAATTATTTAATAACAATATTGCATACTTCAATCCACTGTCTCGAATGTGTCATCTATATAATACCATTGAATGTGACCATATAGATATCTACGCAAACAATCTCACAACAATAAATATTTCAAAAAACAAATTAAACTCCTACCGTAACTTTGTGGAGAACAGTTATGTAGCTGCTTTATTCATACCCTATCTTTCTTTTTTCTCTTTCTCTGCAGGGTATTATATTTGACACTACTATGTTTTATATTTCATTTTGATTATCATTATTTCTGTTATTACCACAAGCATTTCCGTCTAGTAACAACTTAACATTGATTACTCTTGCTGTGGACATTTCTAATTGGAGTGTTAATATCCACGTAAAACACCAACAGCAATTCTATTATTGTAATAATTGTTAACACTCTATAAATGTTTCAAACAATAAATAAATAAATGATAAAGTTATAGGTTAGGTTAGGTTAAGAAAAGCTTTTGTTCCTTTGTCCTTTGGTTCCTACACTTTTATTAAGGAGGGAAATATGTTTAGGACTAGGTTTTTTAATGATTTAAATAAATATTTTTGTAATTATTAAACTTTGTGTTTTATTTATTTAAACCTTGAGGTCATTTTATACATCTATTTAAGAAAATATTGTGAAATTTTTAAGCATTTCCTCGAAAAATATGAAAATTATCAGATGTAGATATTTGTGTACATTCTGAAGGCCACAAAAAGCTATTTTTTCAATAATTAATGCTATTTCTTAAAAATTAAAGCTATGAATCAGTGTCTCTACTTATTGCATTACCTTATTCCATTTCACAGTTTAGGAATTCCACTTATTGTATTACCTTATTCCATTTCACAGTTTAGGAATTCCACTTATTGTATTACCTTATTCCATTTCACAGTTTAGGAATTCCACTTATTGTATTACCTTATTCCATTTCACAGTTTAGGAATTCCACTTATTGTATTACTTTATTCCATTTCACAGTTTAGGAATTCCACTTATTGCATTACCTTATTCCATTTCACAGTTTAGGAGTTCCACTTATTACATTACCTTATTCCATTTCACAGTTTAGGAATTCCACTTATTGTATTACTTTATTCCATTTCACGGTTTAGGAATTCCACTTATTGCATTACCTTATTCCATTTCACAGTTTAGGAGTTCCACTTATTGCATTACCTTATTCCATTTCACAGTTTAGGAATTCCACTTATTGTATTACCTTATTCCATTTCACAGTTTAGGAATTCCGGCAGCGACACGGGTCTCAATGCCGCAATTGTTTTCTGTGTCTCCTCGCAGTATCTTGATGAATCCTTTATCTCCAAATCCTGTACCCCAAGAGTTGACGCACAACCAATAAGGGGTGTCGTCTTCCACTCCCCAGCCGATTATTTTAACAGCGTGAGACTCTTAAATGAAATAATTGAAATTATTTTAATGAATAAGATATTTCTTTTTACAGCAAGCATATTTTGTGGCATCATTTTAATTTAAAATTAATCTATACTTACTATAAACAATTTTTATTTTTTTATTTAATTAATTTATTTATAAATTTTTTCACAATATATAAATTAGCCAAATATTATTATTATAATATTTTCATATAATATATGATACATAATTCTTTTTTATAGTTTTATATGTGTGAATGCTTGCATACATGTGCAAATGCATGCACACACACATACACCCTCACATACATATATGCATCCATATGCTTACACATGCACGCATATACATGCACAACATACATGCATACACCCATGTATTTACGTAAATATACAAATTTACACATACCAATTTGATCAAAAAGTTTTAGGACCGGCCGCCGTGTGAATTTTTTTGTTGTTAGGTTACCACATCTGTCATGACACTTCCCTCCAAATTTCAGCATCGTAGCTTGACGTTTGTAAAAGTTATGCTGTACTGAGTACCTCTACCTTGGTGCGTGTTTTCGACTTTTTACAAGCCTGAAAATGGCGTCAATTTTGCACCACAATAATGCACTGTCTCACAATGCGGTCCTTGTCCGTGAGTTTTTGACCAGCAGATTTTGTGCTATCGTATATTATATTTACTAAAACACATTCCTTGAACAATAAACTATGCACAAAAACAACATTACTTGCTTCTTCAAACTTTGCAAATTCACTTTGTGGCTTCATTATTAATAAATGAAAACAAATAACTTTGTGTACACCACTATTTAATTAACAATATCGACATGTTTCAAAAACTATGTTTTCTTCGTCAGGATAATAAGTTTACTTATTAAACTTAGTTAACTTATTAAAACATAGTTTTCGAAACATGTCGATATTGTTAATTAAATAGTGGTGTACACAAAGTTATTTGTTTTCATTTATTAATATTACTTGCATTTATTTGATGAATTTATATGTTTTACGATCTATTTCACGAGAACGACACTACCCAATTTGACAGATCAAATACCGGGAAAAATCTCGGCCGGAGGGCATAGAGAATTTGATAGAAATTATTCCGCTTCCCTAGGTGTGTTCACGGTATCTTATACCTTGAGAACAAGAATTCCCCAAGCGATTCTGACCTTGTTCTTCAAACGTTTTCTTTATACATAAGGGTTAAAATCGCATTCCAAAATAATTTTTTTGAACATTTTGGCGTGTTCGCCGGCGCACGAGCGGCAAATGGTATACTGCGAAACTGTAATGAAGATTTTTTCAAGAAAATCTAAAATAAACTTACCATTAGTTGGTGCAATAGGGTGGCTGTAAACACCGCTCTCGTAACTGCCAAAGCCATCATAAATCTCGAGGCTTGCAGAAACTGGTCCATTCTCATAAATTTCTTGTTGGATTTGCTTCACGTCGGCTTTGACAGAGTACACTTTGAGACCGTAGTGTTTATCTGCATCGTAGGCTAAGGGGTAGCCTTCCTCGCACTTTTTATTGCAAGAGGGTGAACTGGTTTCACTCCAATGGTCAGTGTAAGGACGACATCCCACGCTGGAGTTGAAATCTCCTCCGGTCACAATACCGTTGTTTTTCCAATATTTCAAAGCGGTTGCTAAAAAAACATTTAGATTATTTCACATTGAATCAATGCCCAGTAATGGCCTCCGCTCCTGGAGAAACTTAAAAGAAACCAGTTCTCAATGCAATTGCAATCAACCTCCTTAAAACAATCGATAGTTTTCTGATGTGACATGTCAAAACTTAGCAGTTCGTGAGCCGCTACCATGGCGACCTGTCAACAAAACAACTGAAACTCCACTGCCGCGACGACACTGGTTTTTCAGTTGCATTATATGTGTATATTATTGTTGCATTAATCATTATTATTTTTATGACTTTATGTCCGGGTTAAATCTTCCCCACAGGAAAACTAAACCCTTCCACACACTTTTCCACAAATTATCATCTGGTCAATCCACGCTGTGCAAGTATATTATGTAAGTATAATAAATACCAAATAATACAAGAACAACATGTCAACCTACCACAAACCAAATGGGAAAATAATTCACCGACTCCAGATATTTTCATATCAGAGGGTTCGGCTCGATAGAACTCCTAACTGGACCATATTTTTATTATTTTTTTTTTCAGTTGCATTGTTGACAGGTTACCGTGGTAGTGGCTCTTGAACTGTCAAGTTTTGTCATGTCAGATCAGAAAAATATCATTAAGTTGCGTTGTTGACTGGTTGCCTTGGTAGCAGCTCACAAACTGTCAAGTTTTGACATCTCAGATCAGAAAAATATCGATTTTGTTAAGGAGGTTGACTGCAATTGCGTTGAGAACTGGTTTCTTTTCAGTTTCTCCATGAGCGGAGGCCCTAAGAGCTTTTCCACTAATCAAAGACCCAAATCAATAAACAACCTTATGAGGAAAAAAATTAAGAAGGGGTAATTATTTTTTATTAAGTTGTATTAATTGGTTTGAACCCAGTCACAAGGGCATAATTGAAAATTTGGAATCCTGGCATATGAATCTACCAAGTCAAAAGAGGCAGTATGAAACTGACTTTGTTCAATCCAACATCACGCTTGGAAAGCCACAATCGTAGGACTAACACCAAAAGAGAATATTTGTATCAAAACTTATATCTCCTATATATACTCTCCTATAAAACTTAAAATGCTGCCATCTGATCCAAAAGGCATTTGTAATTGTGACGCAAATGATATTTTTTTAATCAAAAGTTGTAGCAAATATTTAGTGCTTCTCAAAATGATAGTCATCAAAATTATTCACCTGTGTCACCTCCCTGGCATCCATCGCATCCGATATCTTTGCAACATGTCATGAGATCTTCAGGAGAGATTACAACTTTCTTATTGCCTTTGGATTTGATGCAGATTCTGTCTGATATGATCTCTACAGCAGTAAAAGCCCAGCAAGATCCACATTGTTTCTGAAAATAACGTTTGTGTATTTATAAGTGTCGTCGTTTGTTAATGAATTTGTCTATTAAAGAAGGACAATACCGAAAAGGACATTTTCCCACCGAGTTAATAAAACACCCTTCTGCATTGAACGACTGAACTAACTAACTAACTGTCAAGCATAGGGAGTGTGGTGAACCCATCGGTCTGGGAGTGGAAACACAAACCTGTAATAGCCATCCCAAACCAAGGTATCAGCTACCGTGCTCAGGCTGAATGTCTTGGGAAACAGTGTCACGAACGGTGCCTCCGAGAAAAAGAGTCGCATCTCGGAGTATTTAGTCCTTACTCCAGCACTCGGGGTTCTGCTGGAGTGGACCTTTTATTTCCCTAATCACTCGTGGGACAAACAAATTGAATCATTCGAAAACTAGGGGCCTTTGGGGATCCTAGGAGTGCTGAGGCCACCTCTGTGGACTTCCTTCATGGAGCCTGCAGGAGGAACCAAGAGGAGAAACCGTCGAGAGGAGAGCTGAGGCCACCTCCATGAACTCTTCCCTTGTGGGGGTCGCTACTCGCGAAAAAATAGAACGCAATGGATTGAATCTACTAAAGAGCGGACTAACCTGCTCTACTAAAATTGTGGTGTTCGGACGCGTTTAGTTACTGATATACTCTACACTCGACTAAAATACTTGGCGTCTGTGAACGGCTCTCGATGACATTGAGCGAGTTTACAAGCTACTGGCTGAGAAATTCACTATCTGTTAGTAAAATCGCTCAGTGTAATCGTATTACTAGCTAATGACTTACTTGTCGTCTTATCAGACTTATGATACTTTTGCATTCTGGCCATTGATCACGGGCATCAAATGATTCCGGGAGAGATTGTCTGCTGTTTCTTTTCATCCGTTTCTTTTCAGGAAGTCGTTCGCCTTCCTGTATATGTCCCAAGCTAAAAATTATTTAATTATTATAATCGTGGCGGTCAAAAAGCTGTACCAGGGGTCCTAGCATGGCCGATCGATAAGGATTGATAGGATAACTTTCGGTAACTATTCATCGTTCTCTAGGAGCAACAGGTTCAACAGCAGGTCGCTAACATACAAACAACAGTTGACATAGAATGTATTAAGAACACTCAGTCATTGTGAACGTTTGCTTATTCTTTACCGACCTTCAATCATGTTATGGAACGATTGGAATTTACCGAAATTTATCCTATCAATCCTTATATATATATTTTTTTCAGTACACAGATATTACTCAATATATAAATAGATTTTTCCTAGTTTTGTGATTTGTTTAGTGAAAATTATACATTTAATAAAAAAAATAAAAAAAACCATATGTACTATACTAGCTGGGTTACCCGGCTTCGCTCAGGACAACATTCGAAAGTGTTCTGGAATGTTCCACAATTTATTTTATTTATTTATAGCGGACCCGACAGACGTTGTCCTGTACACAACTGTAATTTTACTACATTTTGTTTTTCCTGTTAAGCACTTGCATACTGCTTACACACAACGTATGCAGGGACACTGGAGGTCTAGATTCATTCAAAATAAATAAATGTAGCTTTGTTTAACAAAAAAAAATTAGTATCTTGCGAGAGCCTTGAAGGAGTAACCATATGTTACTTATACCAGGGCGGGTATGTGGTGGATAACCTCCAATGTACACAACTGTCGGGACAAACTACAATTAAAATAGAATAATATCGAATATTCGATACTGCGATGGTAGCGCAGTCTGCCGGATCCAATGTAAAACATTCCAAAATCAACAACTCCTTGGAAATAAAAAAAAAAATAATTAAAAGAACATTTTCCAGTGGACCAAATGGTAAATCTAAACCATTCTCGAATCCCCTTGAACCCACACAAAAATATTCATCAAAATCGGTCCAGCCGTTTAGGAGGAGTTCAGTGACATACACACGGACAGAAGAAATATATATATTGACTTGATGGATCTCTTCCCATAGTATGTTGATCCAGTAAGAAGTTATAAGACAAAGTTGATCCATCTTAAACACCATATAACTTGGCTATGACGGAATACATCTGTATAATTTGACAACAATATTACAAAAGCTATCAAGGTTGCCAGTTTGTTAGTAAAACAAATTGATGTAATCTTCATAAAATTTTCAAAATTTGTAGGGGAACCGGTTGGAAAATTTTACCCAAATCAGCATACTTTGTTGATCACATAATCATATAACATTCGTACCTATATCTGATTTTAGTGTGCTCTTGTGGATCCGATATAATCAGGGGGCTTCCTTCATGAGAGCGGCGATTTTCCGTATTTTGGGTAACCATATTTCAACTGGCTTTATAGGATTTTGTAATTTTTTGTGAGAATTGTGATAGTGGCACTTTTTCTTTATGAAATTACATACATTTGACAGTAAAAATTTGCATTAAGGGGCCATCCATAAATTACGTCACACCTTAAGGGGGGGAGGGGTGTAGAAAAGTGTGACAAGGGGTCATCAGATCTGTGACGTCACACGTAAAAATCTGAATTTTGATTATTTTTAGATGCAAAATTGCAAAATATGTAACGTCACACTAGGAGGGGGTCTCACAAATGTGACTATGTGTGACAGGGACGGGGACGGGGGGTCAAAAAAAATCATGAAATTCGTGTGACGTAATTTATGGATGGCCCCTAATAGGAAATGCAGCGAAAATTTTAAGTCATACAGATATCAATTTAGGAGGCGGTTACGTGTACCGCCGCCTCGGGAATCATTTATTGGATAACCAACACCTCTCCCGTAGGTGGTTCCCTACGTTTGGTGACTTAGCAGGGATGCCCGGGTTCAAGGGGTGAGGTTTGACTAGGTCTTTGCGGCGAATGCGTTTGTCCACCTATTACATAATGGGCTGGATCGGGAGAGCATACCCACAGATGAGGTAATTAAGCCAGAAAGTGAAGTCTTTCATCAAGCCTTTTGTAATATTTCTATCTATCTATCTAACTTCCATATATTAATACGTGAAGTAAAAATTTTGTACCCCTTTTTACGAAAATTGCGCGGACGGAGGAGTATGAAATTTCGCACACTTATAGTTTATATAGAGAAGTAGTGCAGAATGCTAATATTTTTTAAAAATTATTCATAAAAACTGCATTAAATCAATAAAAAAACATTGCACATTAAATTAATTATGGTCGGATTTCGACCATTTCGACCAAGAAAATTTGCATCAAAACAATCTGAGGTATTTTAAAGGTAAATATTTCCCTATCAGGGACACGCTCAATACGCACTTTTAAAACAACTTTTATTTTCCAATTCCGGAAACTGAAATACTTCTCATTTATTATTTAACTGATATTAAGTGTTTTTGTAATAAAAAGTGCGTATTGAGCGTGTCCCTAATAGGGAAATATTTACCAAATATAGATATTTTTAGTTTGATAATTTCAGAATACGTTTGTTGACTTACTAAAATCGGTTTCCTTGAGCGTCTTCGATAAAGTCTATTTCATCGCAGCGCAAAAAATCTGGTAGAATGAATAGAAACAAGAAAAAGCCCTTGCTCATTAGGGAGACCATGATTTTGCTGAAATCAATATACTCATTTTAGTGATGTAATACTGGAAGGTAATTAATGTGAAATATTGTAATTAAAAAAGGCCAAACATCATTAATAATAATTCTGAAAATAATTTAACCCTTCAGAATTTTGGCGTATTTTTCATTTGTCAAAATATTTCCGCTTGACAATAAAATACAAATAAATGGAATATTTCTGAACATATCCCAAAACTAAAAACTTTTTTGAAAGGTGATGAAATACGCTTTCAAATTTGATAATTCAAATAAACATATAATTTTTGAAATATAAAAATTTTGAAAGCAAACATAAAAAAGTTTTAAAAATGGCTCACCTCACGCTTTTTCTAACTAAAATTACTAATAACGAAAAAATATAAAAGCACATATATCTTTTATTAGAAAAATGTATTATAGACGTTACTGTCACCTCATTTTTTTAACTTTTCATATAAAAATAATTAATAAAAAAATCTCAAAGTTTCAATTTTTTTTTTCAAATTGCGTTCAAAACTTTGGTTTCATAAAGATGTACTTTTTAATTTTTTCGTCGTTATATTTTGGATTAGATTAAAAAGCGTGGTGTTTTGCCTTTTAAACACTGTTTAGAATATAATTCTCACTCTGATAATAAGGGAGTAACAGCGATTTATACGAGACGCATGTGAGTTGGGACAAATATGTTCTCCTGCCATTCAAAGGTTGTAATTTTTTTTGGTTTTTAAATAATATTTTTAATTTCTGACAAATACAGTTTGCCAAATAAGAGTAGAAAAAATAGGAGGGCGCCACTGTTGTTCAAATGGCAATGCTAAAATATAACACACGGTGTAAATGTAAAGAAAGGTGTGTAACCTACATTTTTGTAAAACATTAAAAAGGCATAAAACGGATTTAATTTTCATTGCAATATAGATACCCACTGATCTCATTATTAGAATTGCATATAGGTATATTACACCTTTGCAATTTTGTGTCAACATATTGTAATAAAATAAAGCACAGTTTAGAAATTGCTCACATTTATTTAATAGTAGCTAAAGTACATAGCGTTGCCCGGGCTTTAGATCATGTCTCTCATTTTAGATCTGAATATATTTAACTCATTCAGATCTAAAAGTAGTGTAACTAAACTCACTATTAGTGATTCTTCCTTTCTATCTACTGTTAAATTTAAATTTATATTAATGGGGCAATACATGTTAATTTTTTTGTATAAATAGTTAAAAAACCATCTCAAAAATATGGCTGTAAATTTTTAGAATGAAATTCGCTTTATTTATCGATTAAAAACTCATTTAAGTGCTTCGCCTCAACTCAAGACAAAAACGATGACCAAAGTGTGAGTCGAGAAAATCGCCGCAGCTCTTTGACGACCAAAAAAGCTTGTCCTGACTAGTTGATAAGTCGTTGTAATCATAGTGTGTGTCAAAACTTTACAAGTGTTTCTATCTAAAATATTTTTTTTAAATTGGCGGGCAAGATAACTCAAAAAATTCTCAACCGATTCTTATGAAATTTGGCACTCGTTTTTTCGGTAGTATTAACTTCTAGTTGAACCTCAAACATGCCAAAAAAAATACAAAAATTATCATTTTTGATCCAAAAACCTTAAAAAAGGGTGAAAAATCGAACTTTTTTATTCTGAGGCGTGCAAATTTAAGATTTTTTGACTTTTTTTTGTTGGTTTAACTAGAAAATACATGTTTTATAAACACGCTCTAACCAAAATTTTAGATTTCAAATTGCTGTAAAAAAAGCTGAAAATACCGTCAATTGATGCCTTTCGCCACAAAGGTCTCAGGAGATTAGTTACTACGGCGGCCATTTTGAAAAAAAATCTGATTCTTGTATTTTAATTTATAATGAATAAACATACTGAATTTAAAAACGATTAATTTATTCCTTCCCTTTTAAATAAGCCTCTGAAAAACGGTCAAAATTCAGATGGTTACATGTATCGCCCCCCATAAATTAAACAAAAGCAAATCACTCTGTAAATCGCCATTTAATGAAATTAAACCTTAACATCAGTGCTTCTTTAATTTTAATATTTTTCCGAACTAAAAAATGTTTTTTAAATGTGATTACATTGCTCTACAGTGTCATTGCGCTTTCAAATAACATTTAACAGTTAAATTGGTGTTGCCAGCCTACAAATTTTCTAGTTCAATTTTTAATATTTTCTACTCTTAATTGACGGACTATAAACAAATACATGAATATTGTGTCTTTTCCATTCGTCATTACTGAGAAATGGATAAGACAAAATACTAAAAATAGCTTGATATTTTTAAATGACCAAACCTTTCAAAAGAGCAAAGTTTAAAAAAAAAATTTTTGATCAACGTACCAATGTAGATGCAGCCGTGAAGGTAAACTACTGCCAAATATTTGCGCAATACATAAATCAAATTGAAATAAACCAATTACTTTGTCTGTGAACACGATATATTTAGTTAATTTTTTAATACCGACCGGTTTCGCTTAACACAACCATTTTCCGGGTATAAAATTAAACTGATCAAAGAGTACATTATGTGAGCTTATATACAATATAGAAAGAGACAAAACATGATATAAAAGAACAGTGAGAAAGTGAAACTAAAATCTTACTTAGTAATAGAGAGAAAGAGACGGATGTCTGATGAGTTACCATATTAAACATCTGATGAGTTACCATATAAGGGACAAAACAACATATGAACGGGTGATTAAGGGATAAAGTGCAGTGGCGGACTAAGCCCATCAAAGGCGGAGCGGCAATGCTTAATGAGCCCCCCCTAGTTTAAGAAGTTGATGTAATTTTACAAGTTTTTTATACAGTTCACACGGGCCTCTGGTCTAGGGGGCTCCAAAAGCCTCCATGTTCCCTTAATCAAAACCTAAACAAGGCTTTAAGGCACAGGACACTGTAAAAAAAAAAAAAAAATTTCTAAAAGATGCATTTGTTATTAATGATCTCCCGTTTGAAACCGTTTTAAACAGTTTGTATGTTGAATTATCCTCCAGCAAAACTTTGAATGCGTTTTTCTCAAAACTACGTTTTTCAACCTGGTTGACAACATTTCAGAAAAACTAAACATTCGATTTGCATGCACTAAGTCTTAGGCTGTTTGAAAATCCAGTCACTATGGCACCACGTAATATTTTTTTAATAAAAGGCCCCCTTCTACTTTTTTTTTATGAATCATGAAATTTTTCCATAAAAAATTGAAAATAAAATTCGCTGGTGCGCCATTTTTTTTAAAAATGTAAATTTCCCTACGTGGTGCCATGGACACTACATTTTCGAATAGTTTAAGACTTGGTGCATGCAAATAGCATATGTAGTTTTTTTTAAATGTTGTCAACCAGGTTGAAAAACGACTTAAAAAAATTTCGAGAAAAACACATTCCAAGTTTTGCTGAGGGATAATTCAACATACAAACTGTTTCAAACGGTTTCACCCAAAATGCTATATCTCAGTCAATTTTTCGAATTTCTTTAAAACATTTGGTGAGAGCATTTTTAACAAACGCATCTTTCAGAAAATGAAATTAAAAAATGCCTTATTTTACAGTGTCCTGGTGCCAGCCTTGTTTAGGATTTGATCAAGGGAACATGAAGGCCTCTCCAGGACAGAAGCCCGGGGCGGGTCGCCCCTTCCGCCCCCCGTTAGTCCGCCACTGATAAGGTGATTAAGGGTTTTTACGAGTTTATGAAAAATCAGTATAAAAATTAAATTAAATGAATCGTCATTACAAACAAAGTTATTGGCTTATTTCAATGAATACGTCAAACCACAAAGTGACGTCTCGACCAAAATATAAATCAAATTCGAACAGTCATAAATAGATGATTATTATTTGTACTAAATTTAATCATAAAAATGACCTAATAGTCACTTAAATCAAGGAAGAAGCACTTGCTTATAATATATCACATTAATCACTCAATAATGTTGCAGTTAATAAAGCAATTAATAAATTAGGTACGCCTCCTACGTCTGGCAACGTTAAATTATCGTGTAAACAAGCTTGTGCGTCCGAGTGGTTAAATTACTATCTCCTAACCGGAAGAGAAAAGGTTGATTTATTTTTATTTTAGGGAAATCAACAGCTTAAAGAGTTAGGAAACCGAAACGAAACCGTTTCGGCTGAAACCGAAACCGAAACTCTTTTAGATATGTTATAAATCTATTGTTTTGCGAAATTTGGCTTATTTTGCAAAGACGACTTCTCATAATCTTTTTCTATTTTTTTTATTTAATATAGATATAAGTGGGTACAGTGGTGTAATATAAATTACATTTATAATTCGCAATCTCAGCAAAGAAGAAACTAGTTCTTGTGCTTGGTGAGCGAGTTACACTAATTATAAGGAAATATAATAACATTAAGCAATAGGTAAGTATGTATAATATAATAGAAACAATTGAGACTTCTGAGTCATCTACATGTGTATTTGTACATATCGTCGCTTTAGTTCTTAATTGTCCAAACGACCATCAGAAAATTATACAGAAGGGGAGGGTTTTCTTTCATTATTTCAATGAAACATAATGATAGGTGTTTAAGATAAAGCTATTCCCGTAAAGGTAAAGGCCTCATTAGTTTAAGGGGGTATTCTAGTCTAGAGACATGAATTGTAGATGTTTTTTCAGGTGCAACAAAAAAAATCCAATAATATTTATACCAACTTCTATTTTATGAAATATTTATTAAACATTAAAGAATCCATTAAAAAAAGAGTCAAACTAAAAAATTCAAAATTCAAAAAGTTACAGGGTGTTGAAGAGGGGGATCTAAAAAAAATGGCGCGCCCTGGTTGACACGATTGCAACCCTCCCAGTAATCTAAAAAAAAATAAATACAATAATTCTTAGTAAAAACAAATGTGGCTATGGCCCGAACTAAGGAAAAGTAAAAAAAAAAAATTCACAAAATGGCGGCTGTTTGAAATAAAAAAAGACGTTTTTGTACCAGTTTTTTTGACTTTGCAAATTTTTTAAAAATTGAATTTTTTTTCATAGTTCTAGTTCCCGCCATAGAGGAATGTGTAGAGAAGGCTCACACCAATTTTCAAGTAAATTGGTTTAGTAGAACTTGAGATATCGTGTCAACCGCCTCGAAAAAAGATAATTGATAAGTGCAAGCGCTACAGTAATTTCCCGTAATACCATACGAGCGAAGCCGCGGGGAAAAGCTAGTATATATATATATACACCTTTCTGATACGCAAGGGGCTCAGGTGATCTAGATTATTTTTTCAATATTTCGAAAGTATAATCCTTACGTCACACGAATTTCATGATTTTTTTAGCCCCCCGTCTCTGTCACACATCATCACATTTGTGAGACCCCCTCCCTCATATTATGACGTCACATATTTTGCAATTTTGAATGTAAAAATAATCAAACTTCAGATTTTTACATGTGACGTCACAGAGCTGATGACCGCCCCCATACTCCTTGTCACTCATCTCTACTCCCCCCCCCCTTAAGGTGTGACATAATTTATGGATGGCCCCTTATTTCTAAACTACTTTTTTCTGCACGGTGTGAGGCAAAAAAAAACTACTTGGCCGATTTGTCTCAAATTTTACTATGTTATTCCGTACACCAGTACCTATCGCAGGAACTAAAAAAAGTTATTAGGTTGAATACTTCTTATTTTTTACATACAAAATATAATGAAAAAACAGTCTGTTTTCTGTATGTAAATTTCAACAACGCGCCGTTTTGTCAATTTCTAAAATTATTATTTTTATTTTAGTTCCTGCGATAACTACACTCATACTGATAGGGAATTGACCGATAAGTGAAAGAGCCAAAACTGGACCCACCACCAAGGTCCGTATTTATGAGGGCAACTTCAGCGCAGTTCCTTAACTACTTAGTTTTTTTTTTAAACTATATTCTTGAATAGCATTGTTCACTTTTATCATTTAAAAAAAAAATATCCTTAAAATTCGTCGAATTTACGGAGGCTAGAACACCGGGTCCCTTAATCAATTTACAGATATGGCTCTTCCACTTTATATGTTGTTCTATTATCACTCCGAGTTATATAATTTCTGATACTGAGTTGAATGTTGAACAGCCTTCGATTCATGTGATTTTGTTACCTACATTTGTTATTGTGAATAATTATTTTAGTGTTGGAGAGGGTTTTCAGTTTTGTTATGGTTCAATGAGAGAAGATTTGTATCAAATCATTATATTTACCGATTTTTGATTTTGATGTTTGAATCTTGTGTAGTGTTTTAATTTAACATATTTTAAAGGAAAGTATTTGATTAGGACGTATAATGACCATTTTAGAACATATTTGGAACACAAGGTCACTAAAATACCCACAATAGATTTCCAAATACTCCAAAAGTTCCTTTGCCTCTAAAATGAATTCACATTCTACTAAAATAAGCATTCATTTATTCATTTTCGGATTTGTTGACATCTTGGACCCAAATCAACCGTTTTAGTTTCTTTCGTCAGAAGATTCAAATAATTGCGTTGCAATTAATAAGATTATTTTGTTTAGTTCTGGGTGAATGGAAATGTTATTTGACACGAGCATGCTCTTTAAAGAGCTCGTGTGTTCAATTGTTGGCTTTGAGAATGCTCATTCATGAGAAAGCTCAAACAAAGCCTGCTCATTTACGAGCAAATTTGTACAGTTGACGAGCATGCTCATTAATGAGCAATGATAGTTCTACTTTTATCTAGAAACTGTAATGTAAGTACTCAAAGATTGTAATGTAAGTACTCAAAGATTGTAATGTAAGTACTCAAAGAGCGTAATGTAAGTACTCAAAGATTGTAATGTAAGTACTCAAAGATTGTAATGTAAGTACTCAAAGATTGTAATGTAAGTACTGAAAGATTGTAATGTAAGCACTCAAAGATTGTAATGTAAGTACTGAAAGATTGTAATGTAAGTACACAAAGATTGTAATGTAAGCGCTCAAAGATTGTAATGTAAGTACTCAAAGATTGTAATGAAGTACACAAAGATTGTAATGTAAGTACTCAAAAATATAAAATTACCCTTACTCCTTTAGGTGCTAGATCATCTTTGGGAGATTATCTCGGGGCCTGAAGGGTGGGTACTAATATGGAGGTCAGTGTGTCGTAAGAGTGACACAGGAATCCATCCCTCCCGGTGCGATGCAAGGCGCTGGGTAGAGAGAGAGTTTTGCTGGAAGGCAAAAGGTCTCCCTCAACCAGTAACTTCTGATCCAGCCTGCCACGCAGCGGACACATCCGCCACCAAGAACCGGA
The DNA here is from genome assembly GCA_936435175.1 of Glyphotaelius pellucidus. Classification (NCBI taxonomy): domain Eukaryota; kingdom Metazoa; phylum Arthropoda; class Insecta; order Trichoptera; family Limnephilidae; genus Glyphotaelius; species Glyphotaelius pellucidus. The sequence continues at coordinate 8,493,492 of OW386563.1, read as the reverse complement.
CGAACGTCACCTCACGGGTACCCCTACCAAATCACCAAACGCAGCGAACCACTTGGTTGACCTACGGCAGAGGTGTTGGTACCCATACTCGCCTCCCAAATTAACGCACAAACTCCTGCACAGGGTAGGGTAAAAATTTAGAATTTGTAATTTTTAAGTTTCATAAAAATGAATAGCTTATAACTTATGTAAATCTTTTTATTAATAGTACATACAGACACATGGGCATAGGTAAAATATTATATATTAGTGCTGAAAACGAGAAAAAAGATCGACTTCACATAAAATGGATGATACGTCGATTACAGCCGGCAGACCACGGCTGCTACTAGCAATTGTGCAACTTGGCCCTGTAAGCGAAACCCCACACTCCTTTCAGACATATCTATAAAGAATTTTTCTCCTATTTTTCGACAAAATATTCCAATACATATGGTTGTAGAGGATGTTAAATATTACATGAACAATATATATTTTTTACAGTAAGTGCAATAATTGCATTTAGAATGTTAATGTTTTTGTGCTTCAATATACGAACCTTTAAATTTGATTTATTGCATTCGTAACCTTGTAATGTTTTTTTTAATAAGCGTCTGCAAATGCATGCGGGAACTCAGCGAACAACAATATCCAATTGCATTCGGAACACGAACATGGTTTTTCATTGTGCGTCCATGATTACTTGGAGCGAGGTCTTAACTTTCTTGGAACTGCACTTGGAACAAGGGATTGGTTTTAACGTAAGTACACATGGCTGTCTTTAAGTGAGAATTTTGAGAACAAAAATAAGTGCTTTGGAACAAGAGAATGGTTTTTCATTATAGTGCTTCCGTATGTGCGCAACTAGTTTTTGAAGTTAAATTTATTTACGCACGCTTGACTTGGGGAGTAAGCTGGTTAATGCGTGACGAGAGCGCTACGAAAAGTGTAATCGAGCGAGGCGAACGAAGCATCGCTAGACTTGGGGAGTAAGCTAGTGAATGTGTGACAAGAGCGTTACGAAAAGTGTGATCGGGCGAGGCGAACGAAGCGTAAAGAAGTTTTACTTCAGTCGGGTGGTCTAAAGCACACTCCTTTTTTATTATATTAACTCCACACAGGAGGCCCTGAAGAAATAATTTCTCTCAGGGCCTATGTCATCTGGAATGCTGTGTGGAGAGTCTTTTTGAGGAGAGCAAGGAATGAACATTGGTCTTGAAGAGACCCATGTTGTAGGAAGGAGGAAACACAAAGGCCGGCAAATTGTTCCACAACCGAGCTGTTGAACACAAGAACTAATCGAAGAAGCGACCCGTTTTCATGTGACAAATGACAACCTTTCTCTAGAAGAATGACTGCGTTAGAAACATAAGAATGAATTTATCGAGAATGTGTCCGCAAGCGTGTCTTTAAGTGAGAATTTTGAGAACAAGAATAACTGCATTCGGAATACGAGATTGGTTTTTCCATACAGGTGTCCATATGTGTGCAACCAGGTCAAACATTCTTATAGAAGAATAACGATATTTGGAACATGAGTAATTTAATTTTAACGAAAGTGTGTCCGCATGTGTATCTTTAAGTAAGAATTTTGAGAACAAGAATATTTGCATTCGGAACACGAGAATGGTTTTTCTTTACAGTGTGTCCATATATGCGCAACCAGGTCAAACTTTCTAATAGAAGAATAACTGCATTCGCAACACGAGAATGGTTTTTCTCCGAGATGAATCAGCATGTGTGTCTTCATGTGAGACTTTTGAATGCAAGAATATGCGCATTCGGAACACGAAAAAGGTTTTTCTCTGAGATGCGTCAAAAGATGGGTTTTTAACGCGGACTTTCTGGTAGAAGAAAAATTACATTTCGAACACGAGAATGGTTTTTCTCCACGGTGTTTAAGCAAGTGATATTTCAAACTTGATTTGTGAGAACATGAATAGTCGCATTCGGAACACGAGAATTGTTCTGCGGAATGTTTCAGCTTGTGGGTAGTCATATCTGCATTTCGATAGCATGAATAAGTGCAGTCGGAACATGAGAATGGTTTTTCTCCGCAGTGAGTAAGCATGTGCCTCTTTAATACCGATTTTAAAAAACAAGAATAACTGCATTCGGGACACGGGAACGGTTTCGAAATCTTCACATTTTCCGCGTCATTTTTGTGGGTAGACGAGAGCGAATTCCTTGAGTAGATTTCATTTTCGTCCATGAGCCCTGTTGTAGAAAGAAGAGAGTAATTAAAATAAAATAACATTCATATTTTATTACGTGAATACCGCATAAGAGTCCCAATTGCCCAAAGCCACTGGGAATTTGGAATTCCCCAATAGGGTATGTTGTGAGAGTGAAGTGAATTGGAATTCCCCAATAGTATGTTGTGAGAGTGAAGGGAATTGGGATGGAAAAGAGATGGGGAAAATGAATTGGCAAATACCTGGTTACTCAGATCTGGTCACCAAATACTGCTAAAGCCGTTGCTAACAACGTTTCGATTTTCAAGGGTGATCTTTCACCAGGGCGAAAATGTTCAATATCTACCACTCAATATACAATTTAGATGGCATACAACATATGCAAAGATGTTGGTTATCCAACAAATGGTTCTCGGGCGGCGGTACCCATATCCGCCTCCTAAATTGAAAATGTAAGAGCATAGATTTACACCATCAAAGTGTTAGAGTTATTTTTAGCTTGACATTTCATTTATTTATGCCAAAAATGAAGCAAAACTTTTTTCAAATGGAAAAATTTAAAAAATAATATTTTTACCTGCCGCCGGATCAATTCTATCACTACCCTCCAAACATTCTTCCTTAACATCCGAACGGTTAATTTCTATTTCCGTGTACGGCATTTCACGTCCATCCCTTTCCAGAGACCCTGGTTCCATCTTAATGGTAAAACTGCCTGTGGCAGGGGAGTCCATGGCACCCCTACAATCTGAAAGTGATGACAAGTTTCGGTGAGACCCAAGGTTGGTAGAAAATGTATTTATCAAGAATGAATTGATTGGCTAGAAAGTTGTTACGTAGCTTGAAGTTCATTCTCAACCAGGAGATTTGAATTTACTGCAATACAAATTAATGGCGTCAAGCAACTGAATGCTTAACAGATAATTTATCTATCTTTGTCTGATATACTTCGACGAAGGCCTAAGTATTTCAGGACCTTTTTTGAATGCCTTCTAACCTTTCTTTGTTAACTTTGTCTTGCAGATTTCGAATCCCTGGTATTTAATTACACGTGGTGATCTGAATGGTTTAGTCACTCTTACCTAATGCTGGAATACTTACATTCAATAGGTAACTGAACGTTCAAGTATTTAACATTACTTCCAGGGGCGTTTTCGTCCTTCCCGCTTTCTGATTTTAATACATCCCTGACGACGTCCAACCCAATATCTTTGGCTCCTGGGACTTTGATAATTGACGGTGGACTTTGACAGTCAAATATATGCGGTAAAACTCCCTTCTTCGGTTTTAGCTGCCGGTTTCCCAGCCCCATGATTTTGTGCTTTATGAAATTGTCCATGTCGTTCGGAATCTGAAAATAAATAATAATAAAATAAAGTGCACAGAGGTAATGTAGTGTCCTTGACACGTAGCGTCAGTTGATATTAATAGATGCCGTTAGGCTTAGTGTTTCTGTCAATTTCTGACAGATAGTAGTAGTAAGAGCATTGGAGGTTATCCACCACATACCCGCCCTGGTATAAGTAGCAGATGGTTACTCCTTCAGGGCTCTCGCAAGGACTCTTTTTTTTTGAAAGAACGAAGCTACATTTAATTTGGAAAGAATCTAGACCTTCAGTGTCCCTGCATACGTTGTTAGTAAGCAGTATGCAAGTGCTTGGCGGGAAATACAAGATACAATATATGTTAGTATGATAAGATATAGACAAGACAATGGGACAGGTTGGTGACAGTCCACGAGGCGGCAAGCGCCGGCATTGCATCCAGCATATCCTACAAGCACCTGTATGGGAGGAAGACACAGTACACAAATAATAAGGGCATGGCAAACGGGTGGGAGTCCTCTCCAATCGATTGGCAGTTCCAGCAAGAATGCACAAGACGTTCGGTCTAGCTGTAAACCACACTCAGCTTCCGCGCCCCTTAGCCGGTTCCTCGGTGATGCCTCCAAGAAAAGTAAATGGGAGATAGGGGGAAAATGCCCGACGACCCTAGGGAATTCAGCATCGAGTAGCCGGAGGCAAGGCAAAGGAGGGCCGAGGTCGCCCAACCAAACCTCAAGCCTGCACATGTTGCTGGGGGTGGCGCAAATGATTTTAGAGGGCACCGTACCGTCGTCGAACGAGTCCTGTCGATGCAGAGACAAGGTCTAGCGCACCCCCAGATGGGGAAAAATAAACATAACAAAATAGATATATAGTAGTAAGAGCAGTACATCCCGGTGCTGTACGTGTCGTAACGCTGTCATGAACGCTGCAGAGGTTTACCGAACGGCCATCGCGTCTGTGACGAACGGCGATCGCCAAGAAGCCCAGATTCAATTCGCAGACAGTCAGAGTCGGTCGTGTGACCGAGAAGTATAATATATTATAAACGCGTAAAGATAAATAATAAATCTGATTGTAACAAGGACTTTATTATTCTTGAAGAGCCCAACACAATTATTAATGTCTGAATGTGGATATGACAGAAATAAGAGGTATCATATAATAGACCCCGAAGGGATACAACGACAGAAATTTGCTGTGAGCTTGTTCGTGTGTCCGAAGTAAGGTCATAATTCTGTTTATCACATGTGTGGTAGAACCATGTATGATCGTGTGAGAAATGCGGAGATCCGCAAAGAATGCAAGGCTGATGTAAGCGTAACGAGTAGGATTAAGAATGAGACGCTCAGATGGTGTGGGCATGTAGAGCGAACGAAGAAAATAGTGTAAGGGGAATATATCATGCATATGTGAATTTTAGAAGAAGTCGAGGACGCCAGAGGAAGACTTGGCACGGTCAGTGAATCAGATACTTGTGTCGGGCCATGTCAAGAGTCAGAATAATAGAAAGAGACTCAGATGGTTTGGGCATGTAGAGCAAATAAAGGAAGACAGGAGTTTAAGGAGAAAATATGCCGCAAATTTAATGGTAGAAGAAGTCGGGAACGCCCGAGGATGACACGGCACTATCAGTGAATCAGATATAAATAAAAGATTTTTTTTACATGAGCTCTACACAGGAGGCCCTGAGAAAAATAATTTCCCTCAGGGCCTATGTCATCTTTGAGGATGCTGTGTGGAAGGTTTTTTTGAGGAAAGGAAGGGGAGGGAGAGTTCTGGGAAGGAAAAGGGTTTAAGGGGTGGGTAGGAATCTGGGGTTCAGTGTCTTGGTCATCCGCCTCCAAGACCTAGACAAACCTCACCCCATGAACCCGGGCACCCCTGCTAAATTACCAAACGTAGCGAACCACTTGGGGTGACCTATGGCAGAGGTGTTGGTTATCCATTAAAGGTTCCCGGGGCGGCGGTACCCATTCCCGCCTCCCGTGTATGAATGTGAATGAGGCAAATAAAGTGTGCCAAGACCAAGATGTTTGGCGGTCCGTCCCTTCTGCCTACCCCTGCGGAGAAACGGTGTGATGCTTAGTTAGTTTGTTATATTTTATGTGTTTGGTACAAGGGCGCTAAAATGAAATAAAAATCGCGGTAAATTTTTGGAATTGGTGGCCACGGCAATTATGAATAATTTTTTAGAAAAAACTTTAGATTCGCCTTAATCACTATAAAAGGAAACTTATTGCATCACGGCTGCCGGAAAATAATGCATTTTAATTTTCAATATCGTTAAATAAAATTTCACTTCGCGAATCGATCTACGACAGCCCTCCCGTTGCCGGTTGCCGCCCGCCATTTTGTCATTGTTGGTATCCCTGACCTCACAGGCTTGTGTATGTTATCTTTACTTTAAAAAACAGCCTACGTTTTTGAATGGTTTGTTTGGCTACGCAGGGTTTGTGTAGCGGGCTTATGTATGTTATCTTTACTTTAAAAAACAGCCTACGTTTTTGAATGGTTTGTTTAGCTACGCAGGGTTTGTGTAGCGGGCTTGTGTATGTTATCTTTACTTTAAAAAACAGCCTACGTTTTTGAATGGTTTGTTTGGCTACGCAAAGTTTGTGTAGCGGGCTTGTGTATGTTATCTTTACTTTAAAAAACAGCCTACGTTTTTAAATGGTTTATTTGGCTACGCAGGGTTTGTGTAGCGGGCTTGTGTATATTATCTTTATTTTAAAAAACATCCCAGGATTTGAATGGTTTGTCTCCATTCCAGTACCTACGCGCTTCCAGTACCTACGCGCCTTATTATTTATCCCGCGAAGTCGACTACAATCGTTTGTGTGAAGTCAAGGATACCAACAACACAACAGTTGACAGAATGGCGAGCGGCAGCGGGCGGGCTGTCGTAGATCGATTCGCGAAGTGAAATTTTATTTAACGATATTGAAAATTAAAATGCATTATTTTCCGCCAGCCGTGATGCAATAAGTTTCCTTTTATAGTGATTAAGGCAAATCTAAAGTTTTTTTCTAAAAATTATTCGTAATAGCCGTGGCCACCAATCCCAAAAAATTACCAAAATCGCAAGTTGTAAAATTAAACACATAATAATGACGATAACAATCTTTCTTTTACCTATTTATTTATAAAGGAGAGTATCTGTTGCAGCGTTTGCAGATTTTGGTGAAATTTATGCGGTTTTATATCATAGATCATTTAAAATGAATTATTCAACTTACATCAAAATGGTCCTCGCAACAATACCTGGCAGATTTGCATGACAATATTACATTTTGCTTATCACACCTATTCATGGCGTCGCACCATTTTTTACGTACTATCGTATCTTTCGGGACACTGATGAACTGCTTGTCGGGCGCAGAAACACTTGTATTTTTACACTTTGGTACAATACAATACCAATACTGATTATTCTTTGACATTTTATCTATTAGATTAATTATTTTACCTAACAGAATTAGTTTATCATGACCTCACGCCCTTCTAGCCAATAAATTGTGCTATTCGGAAGGTTATCCACAAACTAAAACATAGTATAGCTACGAAAGTGAAAAAACATGGCTAGCTAGATACATTATTTTGACATCAAAATAACTAGCTTCTGAAGTTCCTGTTACATTTTTGACGTTTAATCCATAGATAAACCGCCTTCGTGAATCACAGATAAAATAAAACAGTAGAGACGACACCACTTCCGCTTACAGTAATCGGAAACTGTTTAGACGTTATAAATCTATGGTCCAGACTACAGCATAAAGCCTCGATTACACTGAGCGAGTTTACAAGCTACTAGCCGGCAAATTCATTATCTGCTAGTAAACTCGCTCTGTGTAATCTAAAGCTTCGATTACATTGAGCGAGTTTGCAAGCTACTAGTCGGAAAATTTAAAAGCGGGCAAATCGGCGTGTGCGATTGTAATGATGACACGTGAAACATTCCACTCGCTCAATAGAGAACTATCTAGCTAAAAGCTGGGCTAAAATAATGACTCCCGCGCGATCTAATTCTGTTGACGTTTTGTAGAAAACTGAGATATTCACAGCTAGCTCAGCCAACAGATTGTACAACGAATAATCCAGATCAAGCAGTAGTTTGACAGTTACGAAATCAGCTGTTCGCGGGCCGCCTTCTTGCCATCCGCCGTACTCGCTGGAGAATAGCGAGCAAAGTTGACCCCCTTTCAACTTTTTTTGTAAATTGTTCACAATCTGCTAGTTAGCTAGCAACACGATTACACTGGGCGAGTTTATTAGCAGATAGTGAATTTGCCGGCTAGTAATGTAATCGAGGCTATATTAACTAACTAGCAGATTTACACTGAACAAGTTTACTAGCAGATAGTAGTAGCTTGTAAACTCGCTCAATGTAATCGAGGCTTAGCAATCTGATTCTACATTATTACACTACTTTTAAATTCACGTAATTTTTATTTTTACCTGGCTTATACTTATAAGTATATTAGAAATTATATATTACTACGTAAAAAACTATCCACTTAAATATGCAATTTTTTTATATTTTCTACAGACACCTTATTGGGTTTCCAATACTTAATCTTGTCGTTTTGTATTTGGAAAAAATAACCAAACATTTTTTGATCAAAATGTTTGATCATGATGTCGTCAACTGATATTGTTGTGGGTGCGTCTCTATAATTTTGACATTTTGCAGAACGAACTTCAGAATATGTCGTTCAAAAGGCAAAACTTTGTATTTGAGTTAGAAATAGATTCTAGGGAAAATTCAATTAGGTGCTTCTAAATTACTATTTTGAGAGAGATGGTATTAAAATATTAAAACACACTGACAGGTATGGGTATCTAAATCATTTACAAATTTCGGAAAAACAAATTGATGAATTTTTGCTTTTCTAAAATTCAAGGATCATAAACAGGATACTGATGCGAGCGGTATTAAAAACATGGTAAATGACAAATAAATTGAAATATTTGGCAAAGGGTATTAATATTCAAATCTCCACTATTTTTTTGCTTTATTTTAATAATCCTAATTTCTTCTTGTCCATGGTTCTGAAAGTGTTAATCCTGCAACACGCATTTCGAAAATATATTATTAAATGTGTTATCACACAAATCTTGATTTTGATCCTGAAGACAGGGGATGGCTTTGATACTGATTGATTAATCTAAACATCATATCATCCGACCATATCAGATATTTTTTTCAGAATGAAACAAGTTCTTTGTTTAAAACCACTTTATTTAATTTATATTCGCCGGCCGGTTTCGGTTGAACTCAACCTTCTTCAAGACAATAAACATATAAACTAAATCACATTACAGAGAAGTATGAGGTAAACACAACATAAAGAAAGAGCATATAAGAGAGGGAGAGAATATCAGAGACTGGTTGGTGGTAAAAGGAGGGTGGGGGTTACAGGGGGAAGGGAAAATCGGACTTTTGGTTCAAACTGTTTGTTAAAAATTTGGCAATTATTTTTCTTTGATTTTGATTTTGATATTGATATTTCTAATGCTTCTAAATTATTAATTCTTATTTTATTTATATGTATTATTTGGACTCCTGTATTTATATTAAACTTATGGTCAGAATAAATTAAATGGTCTACAAATTCTTAGAAGCTTGTGCTTGTTAGACACCTGACTTGTTCTTTAACTCTAATATTTACATTACGCGCTGTTTTACCAATTAATGAAAAAGTAAATGACATCAAATACCCGGGTGTAATAAATACTTGATTCAAAACTAACTTTCGCGGCAAATTTTGAATGTGTGCTAAAGAAGGTACCGAAAAAAGTAAATTTACTTAGAAGACTGAGAAATAAATTAAGCAGAAATACTACAGAACTCATTTATAAAACTATAGTTGCTCCACATTTTGATTACTGCTCTGCGATGTTATATTTGTCCAAAGAAGGAAGGAAAGGCTATGAGATGTATACAGGGGAAGGCAAATATGCAAGGGTTAACCAAATGATAGAAGGGCTAAATTGGATGAATTACGAAACAAGAAATAAAAACAGAGTTAGATCAACATATGAAAAAATCAAAATCACAGAACTGCCTAATGTATAGAGGACTAAAGATGTATGATATAATGCCTGCAAGTATAAAAAATGAAGAAAGAATGAATGTATTTAAAAAGAAATGTTATGCTTACTGTAAAAATATTTATGTACATTTTACATTGATATCAGTTTATATTCATGTAGTATAAACTAACTCAATAAAAAAAAAATTAAAAAAAATATATATATGTGGCTGGGAAATCGTTGCAATTAAGTTTAAATATACCAGAGTGGCTTAATTTATCCTATTTGTCTTTAAAATTAGTAAAGGGTTTGGCTAAATTATTGTTAATATAGAAGGCCGGCCATATTTCTGATGGAAGTGTGCAAAGGGAAGAGAATTGTTTAATGTACAAAATTCTACGCCATTAAGTGAATTTTTTTCATTGAAAAATATGCCATGATGGTTATATAAGGGATGTCTAACATCTACTTTCGCCCGCAGGGAACCAAAAATCGCAAGCGAGTTGAAACATGTGTCAAACCGGTGTGAAACTCGAACGATGACTCAGACTTGAACAACAAAAGTAGACGAACTTTCAACTTTATTTGCTCCACTAAAAACTTGATTACTTGTCAAAAAGCTTTCAAGAATCATTCAATAGAGAGTTGATCAAATTAAATTGAAACGTTTGAACGGGATATAAAGGGTTTATAAACGTTTCATTTCTTAAATGCACAATTCAAGCTAAGTGTTGATATGCGGTATCCGGCCAATTAACTATCCGTAGCATCTCTAATTTGATCATTTATCGATGGTTGTGGCCAGATTGACAAAGGAAGAAGTTTCTTTTACAAACTATATAATATATTCTAATTCAATTCGACTTTCTTGTTTTAAAAACTCCCGCAGTACATCATCATAAAAAGTTCCTGAGCTCTTAAGACTTGTGAGTAATTCTTTTTCTATTGCAATTATGGAAAGATCAGTTATTCTTTTTTGGTTTTTGGTTTTAAGTAGATATGTGTGAATACGTTTTAGTGCCGAAAACGCCCCTTCAGCTGATGCACTACTCGCTGGAATTGTTACAATTAAAGAGGCTAATTTGATTAGCTGCGGAAAGACATCATTTAATTTCTTCTTTACGCAATATTCCAAAATTTCTAACAGTTGTTTTCCGACAAACTGCGTTGAACTATAAACAAACGTCAATTCGTTCTTAAGACGATCGAAATCAAAAAAGAGAGGGAAAAGCGATTTAAGCTTTAAAAATTGCTCGGATGGGAATTGTTCACTGAATTTTCTGAAGAAATCGCATTCCAATAACTCTAAAAAAATTAGTTCCTCAATTGATCCATATCTCTCAGCGATTTCTTTTAAAATATTGTCTTTGATATCTTGAAAAATACGTTGAAAGTGGTTCTTTACGTCAGAAATGGAAGTTTTTGTTTCGGGTTCTTTTGTAAGTGCTATTGCGTTTTCATAAATGGAATCGAAAGACAAATCTTTCATAAAACATTCAAATCGTTTAAGTTTTTTGATGCAAGATTGTACGTCAATTATTCCACTTTGAAAAATTTGAAATAATTTATCTGTCCGGTTAAAAACTTTTTTGAAAATTTCCATTAAAAACATGAATTCGAAATCCCTCAGTGAATATAAAAATAATTTAGAAGAGCTGATTGTTTCTCCATCCCAACCGCCAGGCAAATCTGTGATGTTTTCTAAAAATTCTATTAGATCGGGACGCTCAGAAGAAATTACATTTATTGTTCGCGAATTGTAATCCCAAAGCGGGGCGGTATGACTTGGTGTCCGGCGATCACGCAACAGATTGTAAAATTCTGTTCGTTTCGAACTTACTTGAAAAAAGTTACTAATCGATTTAACAACATGGAAAAAGTGTCTTGTTTCTGGTATCCTTTCGCACGATCTGGACAAAACTAAATTCAAAATGTACGGACTACACCAAACCAACATTGCATGTGGACATCGTAATCTAACGTTGCTTTGCACGTCATTTTTGTAACTAAACGTAGCTCCGTCGTACGCCTGCGCTATCAATTTTGAAATACAATTGAACTCTTTTAATTTATTCACAATTGTTTCAGATATTGTTTCTACTTTTCTATCCACGTTCAGATCTAAGAAGCCTAAGAATCTTTCAGTAATTTTTGTTCCGGTAAAGTATCTCAAAATAAAACACAATTGCTCAGATCCGCTGACGTCAGGAGTCTCTTCGACTATCAGCGCAACGAAGTCAGAATTATTGATTTCACACTTTATTTGATTAATAATCAGGCAACTAATAGCATTCACAATACCATTTTGGGTGCTATCAGTTAATGCGCTACTGTAAGACCCGCTATCAGTTTGCAAATGACTTCCCAGTATACCATCATATTGAGATACTAAATTTACACATTCGAGAAAGATACCACGGTCACCTGAATTATTTGATTCGTTGTTACTGAGAAATGGCAATTCTTGCTTGGCTAAAAAACAAGTTACGTGTATTAACCTGTGAAGAACACAGCGATTTCTTTCTACCATTTCATTATGGCGTGTGATTTCGTTTCTCGTTTGAGTGCATACATTGTTTTCTATTCTGTCAGATCCAAAGTTTCTTATATCTAACACGGCCTGAAAATGAGTTTGACTTTGCTCGTGTTTCATGGTAGCGCTAGCCAAATTATTCAAATCGTTGAAACCCGTTGAGGTCCAGGCGTTTTTTGTAGTAGAAAACAATAAACAAGGCCAACAAAATATACGGTTTACTTTCAGGGAGCCAGTAATCCAACGAAATTTTGTATACGTGTTAAGATTAAATTTTCGATGACAGCTGCCGTTTTTATTTTGAATTATTTTTAAATTTGGAGTCGGCCTTCCATCTGCTATCACCTTCAACTGTTCTGTGAAAGAACGTATTAAAAATGGCTTATCATTTAATAAAAAATCAACGATATTGCTTTGGTCCATTATTCCATTATTTGTCATTTTAAAAGATTTTGCTGACGAAGGAACCAGCTCATTTTGCGTGTGATACCTGCTAGAGTTACAGTTAAGTTTGCCATGATGTCCCCTCGGATGTGTTGCTGGAAGAAAATTATTCAAATAAATTAATCTTCAAATTTCTCATAATTTAATGTGAGCTTCGTTAAGTAAATTGTACATAGATTAATAAGATTATTCCCAAGGAAAGAAAACCAAAACAATTGCTTCTGGTGTTTTAAAAAAATATACCTACCCAAAGAAAGGTCCCGAGGAGCAACTCTTAATAATTATTATTATAGCGTCGTTTTTGTGAAAAATCACCTCAAGGGTTCTGTACAAATTTATAATATATTTCTACAGTCTTACTTCTAACTACAGATTAGAGAAAATATTGTGTAAATAATCTGTACCTTATAATAATAACGTCATGTTGTGAATTTAGTTTCGTTTCCGGAAAAGGCTAGATTTTTCTGAGTATTTTTTAATTGACTTCAACCGCGTGAATTTTATAATACTTCCATGAAAGTGATGTTTTTTTAATAACATAAATGTCTTATGCATGTGTAAATAAACACGTATTTAAGAAATCAACATTTATATTGCGCAAAAATGAAACTAAAGGTCTGATGTTTTTTGTTATTCTCGGGGTATTTTTAAGATTTTTTTTTTACTCCATGAACGACATAAAAGCGAAACGATAGCTTTGCTGCAAATTCCTTAAATAAAAGGAATGTGTGTATTTTTTTAAATTTTGAATTTTCTGAAAATTTTCAACGTTTTAAAGATATTTGTGGTAAGCCTGTTTTTCCACTTTTTTTCATGTTTGAAGCTTAAAATATTTCAATTTTTAAATATGTATATTTCAAATACAAAAATCTAAAAGGTTAATTTTTCATCTAGTTTCTAAAATGGTATTTGTTTTTTACGTCATCTTAAAAAATAACAAATATATAGAACATTTAAAACACCTTGGAAACATTCCGAAATTCAAAGAGAAATGAACTGCATACAACAGATAAACGACCCTCCTTAGTGGATAAGCAATGTATTTATTTTTACATGAATTATTTTTTGTCAATTTCTATATTAGTGAGGTTTTTACATAAATGGTTGTTTATCAATTGTATGCAACGAAATTTGCTGGTAGGACTGTTTATGTTTAATTCTTACCGGAAGTAGTCTTCTCAACTCTTATTGAATATTCCAAACATTTCTTCACAACATCCGTCAGGTCTGTGGTCATATCTGTATGCGGCAGTTCATAGCCGCCCTCTTCTACAGTTCTTGGATCTGTCTCGAAGGTGACACTATCTGGGTTAGAAATATCCATGATAATATCTTAGTTATAAATGCGAGTATCATTGCGTAAATTGTATGCTAGCCACCCTTTAAGCTTCAGATTTGTACCTGCGCCCCAGGAACCATTTATAGGATAACTCTCTGCCATAGATCATCCCAAATAGCAAACGGTGACTTAGCAGAGGTGGCTTAGCAGGGTTCATGAGGTGAGGTTTGTCCGGATCTTGGCGGCGGATGTGTTTGCCCACCAACTACGTGGTAGACCATTAGACCTCTACAGTGAGACCTCTGACCTCTCCAGTGGGACTTAATTCATACTGGATGGATTCACACTTTTCTGGACACATTAACCATCAAATTTCTACCCACTCCTCATTCCTATTTCCTTCACAGAACTTCTTATCCCTTGCTGTTCCTAAAAAGACCCACGTGGCCCCAAAAGATGACATAGTCATGGGGGATTTTTTTTTCTGAGGGACTTCTGTGTGGAGTTAATGTAAAAGAAGTATACAATACTTCGTTTCAACGCAATTATTTACCTCAGGAAAGAAGGAAAAACACGCACCAAATAGGTTATTACACTAAGAATACACACATTTTTGGCCTGTGGCTTTCTTTTAACCTCTCCGCGAGTGAGTTTTGGCGAACAAAACTGTACGTGAGGAGTGAGTTTTTTTTTGGTTAATTTTTTAAATATTTTTTTATAAATTATCATAGATTAACTAAAAATAATATAATATATTAAATAAAAACGTCGTCGACATCAATCCATGAAAATAAACCAACATAAAAAAAACATGTCCAAACAAAAAAACTGCTTCCTTCCTCTGACGACCGCTAAATGACGCAAAAATAATTTTTAAACTAAAACTGTTAAGTTGGTATTGTAAGTATGTCTTCCAAAACTTCAACAAACTACGCGCAGATGTCAATAGAAGCCACTACAAGTCAAATATTTTCATTAAATATGACGGTATTTGAATAATAGCCGCTATCGAAACGTTTCGTCCATACTCTTCTGAGCTTTTTTTCCCTCCGTCGAACCGTTTCGTCCATACTCGCGGAGAGGTTAAGGATATCAAGTGTGGAAATTTTCCAAAATATTTTCAGTAAAATTCTTACCAGATATCTGCTCAACTATCATGGAATATTCCAAACATTCCTTCTTAACATCCGGCAGTTCTATGTCTATATCTGCAAGCGGCACTTCACCACTGCCATCTTCATTTGGCTCTGTCTTGACGGTAATACTTTCTGTGTTAGGGAGATCCATTACTCTGCTGTGATAGCGTGCAAGTAATACTGCGATACTCAAAATCAATCAGATCTGAAACAAACTTTGTATTAGTGACACTTCCCAACCGTTACACGGTGTTTTAGTTATACATTAAATAAAGTCTGTACAAACTCTGTTATGAATTCTTACTAATAAAACAATGGCTTTGACTGTGCCGCAAAGAGCTGGCAACGTCGCATTTTGGCAAACGCATGAGATTCCTTTTATGAAAAAGTGAGGTTATTTCTGACTTCAGTTTTTAATTGACTGTTACTGCGTGAATTTATTAATAATTTTAAAAAGTGATGTTTTTTAATAACATAAATGCCTTATGCATGTGTAGATAAATCTAAATCCAAGAAATCAATAGCAGAGGTCAAAAGATCTCCTTAACCAGTCCCGATCCGACCCACCACGCAGCAGGTTGGAAGACACATTGGCCGCCAAGACCTTGACGAAATCTCACTCCATAAACCCGGACAACCCTGCTAAGTCACCAAGCGTAGAGAACCACTTGGCGTGATCTATGGCAGAAGTGTGGTTATCCAAAAAATGGTTCCCGGGGCGGCGGAACCCATACCTGTCTCCCAAAAGGTAAAAAAAAATATATTTAAAATACCTTGGAAGTATTTCGAAATTCGATGAGAAGTTTGAGTTAACACAGCAATAAACTACTCTCTTTCGATATATAAACTAACAATGTCGGAAATAACCTAGCTTTTTCCGATAACAAAACTAAATTCACCATTTGTTGGATGGTGACAAATTTTAAATTGATGACAAAAAAAAAAAAAAGTAAATACGAGATTGAGGAAAATAATTTCCCTCAGGGCCTATGTCATCTGGGATGCTGTGTGGAGGGTCTTTTTGAGGAGAGGAAGGAATGAACATTGGTCTTGAAGAGACCCATGTTGTAGGAGGGAGGAAACACGGAAGCCGGCAAATCGT
This sequence comes from Glyphotaelius pellucidus, assembly GCA_936435175.1. Classification (NCBI taxonomy): domain Eukaryota; kingdom Metazoa; phylum Arthropoda; class Insecta; order Trichoptera; family Limnephilidae; genus Glyphotaelius; species Glyphotaelius pellucidus. Next base: position 8,477,463 of record OW386563.1, on the reverse strand, counting down.
TCCATAGCCGAGCTGTTGAACTCAAGAACGAGTCGAAAAAACGACCCGTTCTCATGTGACAAATGTCAACCGTGTACATATGTTGGGCGCGCGTTTGGCGTGTCTCCCGACTATGCACCGATGCCGAAGGGATCAATGACGCTAGTTCCCCAGAGCATCTTCCATTGAAATACCGGTAGAACATGGATAGCATTCCCACCCGACGCCTGTGCCCTAAAGATTGCAATCCGTTCGTTAAGGCTGGAGAATCTATCAAACGGACCGCCCGTTTCTGCACAGAGTCGAGGGTATTTTTCAAGTATTTCGGAGCTCCAGACCAGAGGTGGCTGCCAAATTCAACCGTGGAGCGCACTTGCGATTTGTACAGGGTTAGCAGTTGTGTAGTAATAAAGTATCTGCGGGCCCTGTACAGTACACCCAGTTTTTGAGGAGCTAACTTTACTCTGGCTTCGATGGAACCCCCATACCTGAGCTGGTCACTTATAGTTACATCAAGCATATCAATAGAGAATATTGAATTATACTAATGTAATGGCGAATTAGTCATCAGAATAAAAATTATGGACAAAAACATAATATGAATGCATCAAATAACATAAATAAAAACCGTTTTCACAAAAATTTTTTTCAAAAAGCCCAATCTCTGAGATATTTACTTTAAATTAAAAATTTAGATCTACTAACTGTACACAATAACAATAAAAAAATGTCACAAAAATGTGTTAAAATGCTTAAGGGGGTTATATACAGTTAAGAGGCTAAAAAAAGCGATTTTTCAACATTTTTTTCTGAGAATACCTTTATATTTATTTATGTAAAAATTTGTACACGTATTATGGTAACTTTTAACCGTATTTTAAGGTTTTTGTTTTTTTATTTGTAAAAATAATAATTTTGAAAGCTGCTTCAGCTGATCTCCAGAAGCTTCTCTTAAAAAAGGCATCTTGCAGTGACCACCATATCTCTAGACTGGATCATTTAAAATGAAAAAAAACCAATCGGATTTCGTTAAATGAATGTATAATCTTCTAATTAATCGAAAGGCGAAGCAAAACAATTTTTTTCGAAAAAATGGCGACTTCTAAAAAAAAAATCGATTTTTGACCAAAATTTTGACCTTAAATCGTTTATAAAAAAAAAGATATTTATCAGTGAGAACTGAACTTCGATAAATAACTAAAAAATATACTTAAAAAGCTTGTGTTAAAATTTGAGACTGATCGGTTCAGCCGTTTCCGAGACATCTTGGTCACAGACTTTAAAAACACAGTTTTGAGAAAAACGCGTTTAAAGTTTGCCTCCTACTTTCAAATACTTTGAAACGTCTTTACAAATATGCGTGTAACTTCAAAAATAATCGCCGGATTGACTTGAAATTATCTGTGAGTGTACTTAAATATAAGCACATTACGAAAATGAAACAAAAAATCAATTTTTTGAAAATTCTAACTGTTCATAACCTCTTCAATCAGTAGTTAGAATAATTGATGAAGATAAATATCCAACAAATAACAGTGAATTGTTCATATTTTTTAAAGTAAAAGGAATTAAAAAAACTTCACGCATTCGCGTGAATGTAATATCAGGAAACTTGATTTTTAATTATGGTAGGCATCAGTCAATTGGACTTTAGTTACCGATAGCAAATCAACTTGTTGTGGCACCTACAGAAATTATATTTATTTACATTTTCATCTCTGGTTTACGCCATTGAATCTTACTTCTAGACATATGAAGTATTGAATTCCGTATCTAAATTTAAACTAGGCGCACAGTTTCACCAGCAAGTGGGTTCCCTACACCCTACAGAGCATAGGACCATCCCACATATGAACATAACCTCAAAAAATAAACACGAATGTTTTGTATAATAACGTGGTTGTACACCGCACAATAAAATCACAATAAGCAGTCTGTAGTAATTAATATATAGGAGTATATAATATTATAACGTATAAAAATAAATAAAAATACTCACATACGGGATGAATAAAGAGGAAATTGTGATTTGTGACTTGTCAGACAAGTTATCGGTCGTCAGATGAATTTTACCATAGACAAAACAAAACTGCACAAACTATTCCCCAAGTTTCGAAACCATTCGTTTCTTCGTCAGAATTTAACTTATAATTACGATGAATGTATACAAAGCGATTTATTTTCATTGATTTATAATGAGGCTACAAAGTGAATTAGCCATTATTGAAGAACAAACTATTCCAATAACGATTTCTCGCCTCCGGAACACGACCCGATATGATTCGAGTATTTTCTACAAAGGTATTTTTCTATGATTAACTATCCCATCTGACGTTAACGAAATACTTATTTTACGTATCTACGAATGAAATTGCGTATTACAATTAGGCCCAGTTTATTTGTTTGTTTATTAAGGTAATTTAGCTTGCTTAATATTTTCACTTTCAACGTCCACTTAGGCGGTTGAACGCTAAATTAACGTATGATCACAAATATTGAATGATTCACTTGATCTTCATTCCTGCACGCTGCACTCACGCGATAGGTTGCGTTGTTAACGTAATCAAAATGGTTTATACATTTTATGAAAATAGGAGCATAGGCCTCTGTTCTTGGAATATTTCAAGAAGTACCCTAGTCTGTGGAATATCAAACCGGAGGGTTATGAAAACCGAGATTAAGCCGCCGCTACTCGAATTTCTACCGATTTCTTACATATCTCCCTTAAACATTTGAAGTTTTTAAGCTCATAAAAAAATATAATGTTATTTTTGAAGATAATATCTAGACGCGTTCCACGCCGAAACGTAAATTATACGAAACTCCATCGATAGAAAAAAATCGCAAAGTGTGCTCCGAAAATTTTAAAAACACGTCTGTTTCTATTATTTTACAAATTATAGTTGTGAAAAAATTCAAAATGTTTATTTAAATGATACTTAAGACTTCTTCCACGAGATTTTTGCTCTTTTTAAACGAATAAAAATCAATTGAATCATTCAACACTTGTGTTTAGACGTTAATTTATCATTCGACCGCGTTGAATGTTGAACGTTGAATTCAATCGCATTGAAACTATTGAGATATCTTAATATTTTAAATCCGATTGAACAATAACGTTGAATGATTCACTTTTATAATTACATGATTCAATTTGGTTGCATTATCCAAATTTTCTACACATTAATTTGTTATGCATACGACTTCATAGTTGTGATAGGGTTTTCCCAAAACTAAATACTCAAACTCATACAATTAGTTATTCCGTTAGAACGATGTTCTGTTTTAGATAAATTGTTTTGGATTTGAACCAATTCCCACAACGCTACCACTACACTGCCATGGCTCTACTAAACCCAGACATTGTTTCCATCAAGACGGAATCAGTGCCCCAGGAAGAAGTCAAAGGTGAAATGCCGTATACGAATGTATGTATCAGCCTCCCGGATGTAAAGAAAGAATGTTTGCAGTTTGCGGAGAATTCTCCAAGAGCCAGTAAGTTGCATTGCGCGTGTAAAATATGTGGGATGTTAAATTAGAAGTTTGTTGCTCTTGGAATTTTACGCAGACCCGACTTATGATTTATTTACAAAATGAAACCAGTTCTTTGTTTAAAACCATGAATCTAAATGCCCGGGAACAATTTAGTGGATAACCAAGACCCTTGCCTTAGGTCAACCAAGAGGTTTGCTGCGTTTGGTGACTTAGCAGGGGTTACCGGGTGGGGTTTGTCTAGGTCCTGTCGACAGATGCGTTTGGCCACCTACTGCGCGACTGGCCGGGTCAGGAGAGACTGGTTGATGGAGGCCTTTGGACCTCTCCAGCCGGACTCTCTTGCACCGCGGTGGGAGGGATGAATTCTTATTTTATTTATGTTCTTATTGTTTCCTACCCACCCCTCATACCTCTATTCTTGAGTTTAACAGCTCGGCTGTGGAACGATTTGCCGACTACTGCATTTCCCTACTCCTACAATATGGGTCACTTCAAAGCCTATATTCACTCTTTCCTCTCCTCAAAAAGACCTTTTGCACTCCATCCTCTAAGATTACAAAGGCCCCGAGGAAATATTTTTTTTCATGCCTCCTGTATAGAGCTAATATAAACTGATTGTCTTTTATTTTAAACGTAACATTGCGTTATTATTTTTTATTTATATAAATTGCGCCTGCTCCTAAGCATAGGTTTTTCTAGTGAGACAGGCATGGCACATCGCTAATTGTAATATAATTAATAAAACAAAAACATAAAAACTTATATTCTCTTACCCATATTCCCTCTTTTACGTAAGGTTTATCAATGGGATCTTTAACCGTAAATATTTTAATTTAAAGTTTTTTAGAGTTAGAGCAAACATACGCCTACTTATGGTACTATCTCTGAGAGGTACGAACGTTATTTTATATTTAATTCGCTGTTCGTCTCAGCATATCATATCGTTTTGTTTTTCTAGGTAGCATTAACGTGGAGACTGTTACCATTAAGGCAGAACCAGGACCCCTAGAAGAAGATGGTGGAGTAATTCCTTACCTGTTAATACACATTGACGTGAATTGACTCTTGGATGTTAAAAAGGAATGCTCAGAGCACTGTGGAATAACTACCCGGACAACAGGTATAACCGTTTTTTGTTTTTGTTTAAATCTTCAATTCCTGCTCTACTATTTTTTTGCGTTTTGTTAATATATACTGTGCATTCAATTAATAGTCTTTTTTCTGTAATATTTTTCAGAGTTGTTGTTAGATCTGGAGACGCATCCTGAGGAAACAGAATTCTCTTGTACCTTTTGTAAATACTTCTGCTCTAGTAAGTCAACCTTAGAACGGCACTTGCGCACCCATACTGGCGAAAAACCCTTATCATGTTCTGTCTGCAGCTATTCATGTTTTAGAAAGGATCATCTAAAAAGTCACTTTCTGATTCACACTGGTGAAAAACCTTTTTCATGTTCTCAATGTAATTATACATGTTCTCATAAGAGACAATTGAAAATTCACTTACTGAATCACGGTGGAGAAAAGCCCTTATCATGTTCTGTCTGCAGCTATTCATGTTATAGAAAGGAATATCTTAAATGTCACTTTCTGATTCACAGTGGTGAAAAACCTTTTGCATGTTCTGAATGTAGTTCTCATAAGGGACAATCAAAAATTCACTTGCTGACTCACAGTGGAGAATAACCGTTATCCTGCTCCTTCTGCAACTATACATGTTTTCAAATGGGACATTTGAATTGTCACTTGCTGATTCAGTGGAGAAAAACCTTTTTCATGTTCCCCCTGCCATTATTCGTGTTTTCAAAGAGGAAGATTGAAGAGGCACTCCCTCTTCAATCTTCCTCTTTGAAAACACGAATAATGGCAGGGGGAACATGAAAAAGGAACATGCTGACTCACAGTGGAGAAAAGTCTTTTTCTTGTTCCGAATGCAACTATTCATCTTTTCAAAAGGGAGATTTAAATAAACACATGCTGACTCACAGCGATGAGAAACCTTTTTCATGTTCCAAATGCTCTTATTTGTGTTCTCAAAAGGGAGATTTGAGGAGACACATGCTGACTCATAGTTGAGAAAAACCGTTTTCTTGTACCGAATGTAACTATTCATGTACTACCAAGAGAAACCTAAAAAACCACTTACTGACTTACCATGAAAAGATACCCTTTAAGTGTACTCACTGCAACTTTTCATGTTCACAAAAAAGATTTTTAAACAGTCACCTGCTGAATCACACTGAAGAAAAACCTCATGTTCCAACTGCAGCTATTCGTGTTCACGAAAAAACTCTTTAGAGAAGCACGTGCTGACTCTTAATTAAAAAAAATTACCTTCTCTGAGTCATATTTAGAGCCGCAATGTGCCCTTCTGCTAGAGATTAATGCATTCCGGCTGCAGCCTATCTGGTAACATTGAGTTCTAAGGCCGTGTATTTTGTTATAACAGTTATTTGTTGAAAGATACAACAATGACAAGCGATAACCAGAGGCCTTTTGTGTTTGTATACATCTGTTACTATTACTATTATTAGTCGTACATAATCTGTTACTCCGCGCAGGAGGCCCCAAGGGAAATAATTTCTCTCGGGATCTATGTCGTCTTTAGGAAAGCTGTGTGAAGGTCGAGGTTAGAAAGGAGTGAACCTTGGTCAGACCCATGTTAGAAGGAAGGAAACAAGGAGGTCGGTTATTCTGTAATTCAATATTTTTTTATTCTTATTTATTATTTTAACTTTATGAGTAAAACCTCAAACTGTAATATTTAATTAAATGAAGACATTATGAGCGAAACTCAATCGAAAATCTGGAAACAGAAAAATCAGAAAAAGATATTGGCACCTCTGGGACTCGAACCCAGGACCTCCCTACTTTCCGGGTTGGGCGCTCTTATCCACTGAGCTAAGGTGTCGATATCCAATTCGGTCACTTTTAACTGTACCATACTTTTGACTAAGAACCACCCATATTATCTTCATTTTTCTTAACGCATATTTTTATTGGCTGCCATCTTTATGAATCTTTAAAAATCTTTTTCTGATTTTTCTGTTTCCAGATTTTCGATTGAGTTTCGCTCATAATGTCTTCATTTAATTAAATATTACAGTTTGAGGTTTTACTCAAAAAGTTAAAATAATAAATAATAATATTCATCCCAGACTTGCAGAAGAGCCAATAGATGTCGCACATTAAATAAAAATGGATAATAATTTATCCAGACACCATCTAGATTGCATTTAGTTCGAGTTGAATCTTGCAATCATTCATAAAGATGGCAGCCAATAAAAATATGCGTTAAGAAAAATGAAGATAATATGGGTGGTTCTTAGTCAAAAGTATGGTACAGTTAAAAGTGACCGAATTGGATATCGACACCTTAGCTCAGTGGATAAGAGCGCCCAACCCGGAAAGTAGGGAGGTCCTGGGTTCGAGTCCCAGAGGTGCCAATATCTTTTTCTGATTTTTCTGTTTCCAGATTTTCGATTGAGTTTCGCTCATAATGTCTTCATTTAATTAATTTTTTTTATTCGTTGTGTCTCAGAATTCTGTACGCAAACTGTCATGTTGTTTGCTTTCTTATATATTTAACGTTTGTTTGTATTATTAGAGACTATTTTAGGTTAGGTCATAATATTTATATACCTAGTTTATGTTTTAGGTTAGGTCAATCTATTGATATAGATTGTGTTTTAGGTTACTTCATTATCTAAATGTGTTTTCGGTTAGTTCATTGTATTTATATAGATTTTTTGTTATTTAATTTTATATTTTTAATTTTACTTTAATTTTCACTTTAATTTTAATTTTATCTTTTGTTTAAAGTTATCATAATTTTTTGTTTTTTAATAGTTACCAACATTATTTTTTTTCTTACCAAAATTTGATATGTATGAAAAATTAAAAATTCTTGTTTTAATGGGGGCCTCAACACGGGTAAGTCACCCAGTGGGGCCAATATTACTAATTTATACTTAGAAATGTAAAAAATTGCATCAAATAAAATAAATAGACTGTGTTTTAGGTTAGTTCATTGTATTAATATGCACTGTGTTTTAGGTAAATTTATTAATATAGATTGTGTTTTAGGTTAGTTCATTGTATATTTTAAGCGTGAAATACCACTTATGTTTTAACTAAATGTATTACTGACTGTAATTATTATGTATCTTTTCTAACCGCTTTTGCAATGTATTGGTTTTATGCTGTTTTTACAAATTAATAAATAAAATATTTTAATGTTGACCATCTTTTAGGTTACATTATATTAAAAAAGACTGGGCTTTAGGTCATTTTATTAATATGGACTGTGTTGTAGGTTAGATCATTATATTATTATAAACTGTGTTTTATTGTTCACTGTGTGTGTGTGTGTTCATTGTGTGGATAGGTCTGTGGATCTTATTACGATAATTTACATCAGTTTGTTATTTAAAACCTATTGTTCGCTTTTGACTATTATTGGGAGATTTTATATTTTTATACAAATATGGCATTTTATAAAGAGTAAGGCTACATTTTTCTTTTCTTTCAATTCGGTTTTCAATCTGCAGTTTACTACTACTAAAAATTAATGTTAAATATTTTTTTTATTGTGGAATAACTTATCGAGTTAAACTTCTAATTGTAATATTTAATCATTGAATATCATATTGACATCCGCTTACCTATCAGAAAAAGATTCGGTCGCATCTAATTCTGTGTTTACATTTGCGAACTTAGCGCCAGCCGAGCCACGCGTGCAAAAGCTACGTTGCTTTCCCAAAGTAGCTCGGCAGTTCGGCTCGCCTGTGTTTACGCTGCACAGGATGCTTAATTCTAAGATGCTACCGAATTTTGATCACTAAAGGCACTTTATATTTTTTAAATTTAACCACCACTGTTTTATATACATATACTATAATACCCACTCACAGGCTTCGCCTTTGTGGGATTTTTAAGTTACTCTCTAATATTTTATGTTATAATGTGTGTATATTTACTGTTCTCGACAGAAATGGACAGAAGGAAAGACGGCGGCCGACGTCACTTTACGGCGAGATTGTGAAGAAGGTATTTTGAACAATGTCGCGAAAAAGCACATACTGATGGAGTTCTTTTTAGCAGATTTTAGAACAAAACTTTTAACCCACCTTTTCAGGCAGTCGAATCCGTAGAATCAAAATCCCATTTCCTTCACAGCCTTAAAATTAACGCAATATGTAAAAATGTACTTAAGCAAACAAGAACTTGTAAGTTTTTAAGGTCATTTCGTAAAAATTCTCCAGTATTTCAAATTAAATACAACTCTACTTTTGCTACTAATCTTCTCATAAATGTAATTAATAAAGGGAGAGTAGCAAATGTAATATTTTATATAGTGTCCCCTGCGTGCGAGGTCGCATCTTCTCCAAGTATGAACTTTCTAATAAAAGTATGTTTATCGGAAGTGACCCGCAGATAAGTATGTTTTCTGTCAGAATCTGTCTAATGAAAATTAAAATTTGATAGAGTCTACGAACTGATAATAAATTGTACAGCGCCCTTGAGGTGTTTTTTTTTCTTTACCATTATCATCATTATTATTTTAAAGTGAAAGAATTAGCTAAGTTTCCTTCTCAGACACTCAACTGGTATCGTATAAAAGAAATAAAAATGTTTATGTTGATGAATACTTCTCATAAGTTGACACTAAAGCCAAAACTAACACCCGCAAGATCCACCGGCACACGCAACGCATCAATGCCACAAAAAGATTACAAATATTCGCAAAGCCACACGGTTAACCTTAAGAGCCAAAAAATAAAGGTTTTCAATTTATTGTCAATATATTCGACTGTTTTGGTAAAATTCGCAACACTGCTTTTCAATTGTTTCGTCTAGAAAAGTCTTCAAAGTACATTATGGTAAATCATATTTTGCAGATTAAGGCATTTTTAACATTAAACACAAAATTTACGTACATTTTAAGATTATTTCGAGAAACCGTAGATGAAATTACTTAACCATCAAATGTCTCATATTTATAAAAAAAACAAAAAACCACTCTCGAATGAACTTCGAGAGGTTTGCGAAATCCAAATAAACTGTTTTCATCGTATTCAATATTTCTGTAAAGATTTTATTTTGTGTCTTGAAAGGTTTTACCAAACCACAGTCAAATTAATTAAAGGAGAGCAAATATAACATGATGATTTCTGAGAAAAAAATGTTCTTGCGAATCTTAATCAAAGATTTATTTATCATATAAAGTACACTTACATAAAAGAACATGCTATTAGATACACATTACATTGTTTTTTTAAGAATTGTGATTAGGAGTCTTTTAAAATTAAAAATGTATTATTTATGTTTTTCAATTATGCTAGTCATTCAACGCTTATCCGATAGAAGTGTGCTCTATTAGCTTTAGATTTGAAAGAAAAATTATGAATCTCATTTACAAAAGCCTTTTTAACTCCTTGGCGTCAAACAAGCCAATGAAATCTTTAATCTGCCCAAGAAAGATTTAACATAATATGTCAAAACGTTTGAGCAACTGTCGCAGAAGGAAACATTGACTTACAACGGGACGACCACAACCCACTTTAGGTGCAGTGGCAGTATTCACTCCGAGTGCGACCGCACATGTCTCTGCAAATGATATTTCCGGGAACATACATAACTGCACTCAGAACAAGAAAATGGTTTTTCACCTGAATGGGTTTGCTCGTGCATCTTCAAATCATTTTTCCGATAACATGAATAACTACAATCAGAACACGAAAATGGTTTTATTCCACAATGCGTCAGTGCGTGAATCTTCAGTGATGATTTATAGGAAGATGCATAACTGCATTCTGAACACGCAAATGGTTTTTCACCAGTATGGGTCAACTCATGTCTCTGCAAACGATATTTCCGGGAACATACATAGCTGCATTCAGTACACGAAAATGGTTTTTCACCGGAATGCGTTAACTGATGCATCTTTAAGTCAGATTTTCGGGAACATATATAACTGCATTCTGAACATGAAAACGCTTTTTCTCCAGAATGCGTCAGTGCATGGGTCTTCAGTGATGACTTATAAGAAGTTGAAAAGCCACATATTGAACAACTAAATCGTTTATCGTCAAAGTGTGTCAGTTTATGGGTCTTTATCGATGATTTTCGGGAACTAGAAAAATTACATTCGGAACACATAAATTGTTTTACATCGGAGGGTATCGCTGTACGGGTCTTCAGTGATGATTTTTGGGTATTTGAAAAACTGCACTGTGGAGACAAAAACAAATTTTCGCTAGAATGGTAAAGCAAAATATGTCTCTGTAAAATCCACTCTTTATGACACGTGTAACTGCAATTGGGACACGACACCTTCCTTTTTATTCCCGGTTGTTCCTCGACCCATGGAGGAGATTTCCACAAAATTGTCTCACTATTTGGGAGACCTGCAAAAAAAAACAAATTTAATTTTAATTGATGATGTAACATCAGATTTTTTCAGTACGACGAAATAAAACAAAGATAGTTTTTTACAGTCATTGAAAAGGAATAATGTGGCTTTAAAAATAATAACCATATTGAGCAATATTACTACCTTAAATAAAATATTATGACCGCATTTTTCCAAAAACCGACGTTTTTATTTCACATCTACCAAAAAGTCATCCTATAAAAGAATCGATAAATTTTTGACTAGACGCCATGTTCATAAACTCTGCAACTGTAAATTTATACCTACATTCGGAGAGCGAAAATGTTTTCCCTTGAATTGCGTCAGCAGAGGAGTTCAAATTTGTACGTTGCGATTAAAACGCAAGACTGGATTTAACTCAATAGTGATTCTGCATAACAGTCGACAAGCTTAAATAGTTACTCCAAATTCTGCAGCATATGGTGTGCGATTTTAATGTTAAACTTCATTTGGAAGATGAGATTAGTTTCCTGCGAAATGCGTCAAAAAATGAATCCGCAACTTCCCAGAGAAGAGTATTTTATGATGTGGGTAATCCTTTTATTTAAAACCATTAACGCCAATATTGTGTCTTGATAAATTTTCATATACCTACTAAAACTACTACACATAATTTAACCTAGGTCTCATTTCACACTACGGTAACAAGAACAAACTATCAAAAACGTTCTCTACCATAAAAAGATTCCTAGTATACTGTTGGGAGTTCTGTAAAGTAATTAAATAATTTAACCCCTTTGGCAATTTAGGGAGATATTCTTTAAAGACAACAAACATAACGTCTTTTTAGGAGATATATCGGAGATATAATCGCTATCTCGTGTTGTATTGCGGAGAGAAATTTGATTAAAACAGTCTTAGAAAGAGAGAATACTGCGCTTTCAGTTTGCATTAAAAAAATACCAAAGAGGCTTCCGAAAAAATTTAAATAATTCTATGAAAAATATTTAGCATTTGAAAAATACTTGTCATAAACTTAAAAAAAATATTTTTTATCTTAAAAAAATAGTTTAAGTGCATAGTAACTTTTTATAATACGTTTATCCAATTAATGTTTTTTAGTTCTTCTAAAGTTATAATTACAGTGTACACGATAAAAACCGTTGGTAAGCGACTTTAAAAACTTAAAAACTTAAACTGTTCGCTTTAAAATACTTTAATATTTTTAATTTCATGTATCGATTTGTAAAATCTAAAAGAATCATTTGTCTGCTTTCGAAAATGATATTTTATTTTGAATTACGTTCAACGCAATGCGAAAATGTTTTCCGCGCAATCTGCATTCTGAGCGTTTACATTTGAGAAGTACATTGCAAAATGTTATAGGCTTTAAGGGTTAATAATAGGTCCGTTTGATAGATTCTCCTAATTTAACTAACGGATTGCAATCTTTAGAGCACAGGCGCCAGGTGGGAATGCTGTCCTTGTTCTACCGGTATTACAATGGAAGATGCTCCGAGGAACTAGCGTCATTGATCCCCTCGGCACCGGTGCATAGTCGGGAAACACGCCAAACGCGCGCTCAACATTTGTACACGGTTGACATTAGTCACATGAGAACGGGTCGTTTCTACGACTCGTTCTTGAGTTCAACAGCTCGGCTGTGGAACGATTTGCCGGCCTCTGTGTTTCCTCCCTCCTACAATATGGGTCTCTTCAAGACCCATGTTCACTCCTTCCTCTCCTCAAAAACACCCTCCACACAGCATCCTCAAAGATGACATAGGCCCTGAGGGAAATTATTTTTTCCTCAGGGCCTCCTGTGTGGAGTTAATGTAAAAAAAATAAAAAAATAAGTATTTTGGTCAAATAGAAACCAATATATTTAAGCATACTATTTTAAATAAGTGAAGAACTTCATCTTCAATATGCCGTTTTTGTTTTTTCTTAAAAGTTCCAATCTGCATGCTCTTTGTATCGTTTTCGTAAAAGGCCATTGACCATAAAAAGTATCACAAATACTTCTAATAAATTCCAACTTGTAGGTGTTCAAAAACTAATGTAAAAATATCTATTTCGACGTGAGGTTCATAAATAATCACACTCAATTACCAGATTCGTGCGTCGTCTCATACATACTTTAACATTGCATGAGATGATCTACGAAAATGCATGAAGTGAGGAGGATGAACCGAGGCAGTCAACAGATGTGTGTATTTTGATTTATGAATTTACACTCAAACTAATCCATACCTGTCATCTGCGCAATGCTTTCGGAGAATTGCTGGAATTCCTTATTTTTATCCGGAAGGTCCACATTCACATTCATGAACAGATTTTCACAATCGCCTTCTTCTTCAATTCCTAGTTCCGTCTTGATGGAAGCACTCTCCTCATTGGTGGGATCCATTGCACTACCCTTAGAACTGTCTGGTAAGATATAATTATGCCTTTGGACTAAATTCTCAATAGAATAATAGCTCTCAAAATAGCTCTTACCTAGAATTAAACAGAATTACCTAAATATGATTAAACAATAATAACATCATAAAAACTAACAAACGTCGTGCTTACGCAAATCGAACAAGAAATGTAGCTTCGCTCATGCAAAGAATAGCCATTTAGAGTATATGTTTATGAACGGGTGAATAAAGTATGTCTACTGGAGTGAAACCAGCGGAAAGTGAAACAACGCACGTGAAACCACCACACCTATCTTCACTCTTTTAAATCACCTGAGGAAAAAATATTATGACAGCTTGCATCATTTGAACGTGATTTGATTTTAAACGTTGGCTACATTCATTGTCCCATCTTTTATATTTTATTGCAACTTTCGTGATCACGATGACGTTAACATAATAATATAATTATGTTGCATTCAGAGTTCGATTAGTGCGAAAAGCCGTGACTGCGGAGCAACGCGCAAAATCGATCGAAACGCCATTTTGTAATCCAACGTCAGATACATTTAAAAAGTAGATGCGTAAGCTAGAACCATTTCCACGTAGGTACCTGCATTATAAAAAAAAAATTGTGTGTGGAGTACATTCAAACTAAATTATTTATTTTTAAAAAGAGTTTTGGCTTTACTCTGCCTGTGTAAAACATCGAAATTTGCTAAAATTAAAAATGGCAGCATTCAAAACCGATTTGCTATCATATTTTGTTACCTAGCCTCTCGTCGATTGTTAAAGCTTGTCTATGGACAACACAGCCGCATCATGTCATCGAGTGACGAGTCATTCGACGATTCGACATTGCTGCTGCTATTTCCAAATATTAATTTATTATTATTTATGTGCTTACTTGGAAATAAGACGTAATTCCATTTGAAATTTAGAGCGATATTAGTAGATTAAAATAGACCTCTTTCTGCGCATCACAAAACGATTCAATGAACCTTTTACAATTGAATTAAGTGCCTACTAATTACGGCAAATGTAAGATCTCTTCTCGAATTTGCATCTGTCATTTAGAAACCTCGATGCCAAACTTATAAAAACCGAATTGAAAATATTCAAACAATTTTTTTTAAACATCTATAATATCGATTTGAAAATAATCAGTGTAACCAATGACATTATTCATCTAGAATTGCTATTGTGCGCATTTTTAATTACTTTCATGATTGATTTGTTGCTTCCGGACTACCAGACTATACTTAACAAGATTGATAGAGAAGGATTACAATAAACTGTTGACTTGTTATAAAGAAATAAAAAAGTATGAACTTGTGGTTAACAAAAAAAATTATTGAATAAGAGAAAATTTGGAAATACAGAATATAATAAAAATAAGGATAAAGATCCCTATAAAATTTGTAAAAAAATTGAAGAAGGGCACTCGTTACCGCCCTGAAGCCATACGCTGTTCAAAACGAAAGAGAATGAAAAATTTAAGAGAAATACGATGTAAACCATTCAGTGATTATGACTGAGTTAAATGAAAATTTAAATTAAATAGTAAAACCATTTATAAAAGTCAAACTACTACTAAATAATAAATATACGGAATTTATGATTCGGGTTGAAATGTTTCTATAATTAATTTTAAGTTATTGAAACTAAAAGGAATTAGAATGAAGCAGACTTATTCAGGACTAATGGTGTTAAGAAGACAAGTGGTTTGACAACTTTAAAGATAAAAATTTTGGAATTGGAGAAAAATGTTAATGTGTGCGTTATTGATGAACACAATTTCAAGTATGATTTTTTTATTGGATTTGACATGATTAAACTTACCCAAAGTGAAGACTTACAATCTTCATTATTGATCTTCTCATACCCAATAGAAGTTTGTCTTTTCTCATGGCGTAATCCAACAGAGAACCATCTTTGTATTTAAATAATAGCGCGTATGTTACAGGGTTCCTTCTTTTGTTTGCGAATGCTTCAAGAACTTCTTTTTCCATGTTTAACCGCGTTCATAGTTACTTTTATAATCATGGAACTGTACCAATCTACACAAGTTTTATCCATAAACATTCTGAGAATGTATTTTTTTTTATCCGTTTTCACATATCAATCCGTAAACATTATCATTCAAACACTTCGATCTACTGGCTTGCATTTGTACTACTAAAGAATTTTTCAATAATCAACTTCTCAGCAATTTTTTTTAAGCTCTGTTGCTTATTTTCCATTAATTTTTCAGTTATTCTTTCCAGTGTATTTGCTTCTTCTTTTTGATGTAGGAACTTTTTTTTTTGCAATTCTTCGAGGTATTGGTCTCCGAACTGTAGGTTTCCATGTTCGTCTACATATGTTTTTTCAGTTCTTCTGCCATGGTGACCCAGACCCTTCTGACCTGGTAACTTATTCCCAAATTATTTTTCACTTAACTAAAAGCAGCAGTTAACATTATTTCCTTGTGATGGCCGGCTCGAACTCTGGTATTGCATACACTTGATCATCACCTGTGACTATTGAGGTAATCCTAATAAAGTTTGACTTGCCATCGCTTCCAGGTAACAGCGTGAATTCAAAGCGAAGTTTTTCAATTTTTAGTTTATAACCAAAAATGTAGATTTATAATGTGGAGGTTTAATTCATTTTAATTAATTGATGAATAAAACACGAGTTATGTGACAAAGAAACGACATTTATGTTTATCATATCAATCCCTTTTTATGGTTTCTTATAACAAACTGACGTTTTACAATACAAATAATGAAACAAGTGACATTTACATTCTGACAAAAAAAAATTCAAAAAGGGATTACAAATTCTTTATATATATTAACTTATGTATTTATTACACGCCCTTATGGGCTTTTCTCTCTTTCATGGTTATTTTAAATTCTTCAAAATTAAAACAATTAAAAAATATACAATACAATGAAAAAAAATGTAGCAACAGCATATCTCTACATATTATAAAATTAAAGTCCCCCGCCGTGTCTGTCTGTTCGCGATAAACTCAAAAACTACTGAACGGATTTTCATGCGGTCAACAATAGATAGAGTGATTCATGAGGAAGGTTTAAATTATAATTTTTCAAGTTTTTCAATTGGTAGAAATATATAAAAGATAATTTCTGTATGTGGTGGACGAGCGGGCTGGCAAGCGGACAGTGTGGATTTGATTTGTATGCAAATCAACAGTTTTATGCCGAGGTTGATGATATTTTGCACATGTGACCTTTAAAACTCTGTGTAAAGTCCGGGCATCGCCGGGGACTTCAGCTTAATAAAATAAAATACATTGGTTAAAAGGATGAGAAGTCTCACATAGATAGATATTCAATATAAAAAAATGTAAGTCAGACATTATTTGTGTCCAGATATATATAAAAGAATTGGAATAGACAATATTCGTACAGATTATTTTTAAGCTGAAATATGTCTCCCACATCAGAATATTTATTTCCGAGATTGTAAAGTCTCGGAATCGGGGAATTTTGATAAGATAGTTTCACGGTAGGGACATTTTATCCAGTAGGTAATTACAAAAAAAAAATTGTACAGGAATTGACTTTTATAGTTTATATACCTCGGAAAACTTATGTTGAATCTTTTCAATGTTATCGGAATGAATATTGTAAAAGGGGGACCATAACATAGAGTTATACTCTGGTTGGCATCTAACAAGGGAATTATATACAATATGATAAATGTAACTAAATTATGGAAGTCTTTTGCAGCTCTCAAAACAAATCGAGGAGTCTAGGCCTAATTGATAATATAATTAATATATTTTATATAATTTATGTATATGTACATAATTAATTCCAATTTAGTGAACATGAATAAGCACATTCATTAAACGAAAATAGTTTTATTCCAATGTGAGTAAGAATGTGACAATGATTTAACTCTACTGTGAGTAAGCATGTGTCTTTTCAGATTTCTTTTTTGAGAACATGCATAGTTGCAGTCGTAACAAGCAAAAGGTTTTTCACCAGTGTGAATCAGCATGTGTGTCTTTAGAACGCCCTTTTGTGAACATGAAAAATTACATACAGGACATGAAAAGGGTTTTTCTTTAGAGTGAGTCAGCATATGTCTCTTCAAACTGCCCTTTCTAGAACATGTAAAGTTACATTCACAACATAAAAAGGGTTTTTCTCCACTGTGAGATAGCATGTGAATTTTGAATTGTCCCTTTGTACAACATGAATAGTTGCAATCGGAACATAAAAAAGGTTTTTCTCCACCGTGAGTTAGCTTGTGAATGTTTAATTGTCCTTTTGTACAACATGAATAGTTGCAATCGTAACATGAAAAAGGTTTTTCTCTACTGTGAGTAAGCTTGTGCGTCTTCAACCCGCTTTTTCGAGAACACGAAAAGTCACATTCAGAACATGAAAAGGGCTTTTCCCCACTGTGAGTCAGCCTGTGTCTCTTCAAATCTCCCTTTTGACAACATGAATAGTTGCAGTCGGAACAAGAAAAGGGTTTTTCTTCACTGTGGGTCATCATGTGTTTCCTTAAATCTCCTTTTTGAAAACATGAAAAGTTGCAATTGGAACAAGAAAAAGTTTTTTCTCCACTGTGGGTCAGCGTGTGGATTTTTAATTGCCCCTTTCTAGAAAAGGAAGAGTTGCAGTCAGGACATGAAAAAGGTTTTTCTCCAGTATGGATGCGCAAGTGGCGTTCTAATATTGACTTATGAGAGCAGGAGTGGTTACAATGGGGACAAGAGAATCGTTTTTTCCCAGGATGCGTCTTCAGATTTGTCAATAAGTCTGAAAAAGATAGCAATACAATTAACAAGAGTGTAATGTAAATGACTAAAAATGCAAAAAAATTAGGAGCGCACCAATCGTAAATTCTAACAAATAAAATCGGTTTTACCTGCTGTCTGGGTAATTTTTTCAAAGCTTTCCAAGCAATCCTTTTTAACATTTGGGAGGTCTATGTCAATTTCCATAGGAGTTTCCCCTCCAGCTTCTTCTCGGGGATCTGGTTTAGCCATAGCTGTAACAGTTTCCACATTAATGATACTTGAAAAAACAAAACAACAATCAAAATATTGATACGCCGAGACGAATCACGTACATTTAAAAAATACGGTGGTCACGTACCGAGAGAGTGCAACATAACTATGTAGTTGTTTTTTAATTAATTATTTAAGATACGAATAATAAACCAGGCAAAAGGGGCGAATTTAGATAAAAGATTACACCTCTGCCATCCACTCATAGGTCACCCCAAGTGGTTCGCTACGTTTGGTGACTTAGCAGGAGTGCCCAAGTTCATGGGGTGAGGTTTGTTCGGATCTTGGCGGCAGGATAAAATCGGGAGAGATTGGTCGAGGGAGATCTTTTGGCAAGACTCTCTCAGAACATAGGCTTGAACCGCAGTGGGAAGAATAGATTTACACGTCCGTCATTCATGGACGCACTGACCCTCAGATTCTTAATCATCCCTCATACGTTTTCCTTCCCAGAACTTGTTCTCCTTCCTTTCCCTAAAAAGACCCTCCATCCAGCATCCCCAGAGATGACATTTGATCTGAAGGGAATTATTTTCCTCAGGGCCTAATGTGTGGAGCTTATGTATAAAAAAGAGACATGAAGGTTAATTTAAGAAATAAGAAGCCAAGAAAAAAATCATTTCATATTTCGATGTTTCACGAAGGAAAACCATTAACATTCGAAAACCTCCAGAAATAATGATAAAAAGATAAATAAAATTATTTATTCCATAATATATACAGGGGTAGTGCAATGCAATACATTCTATTTTTCTAAATAAAACAAAAAGAATTCAGATAAAATAATAGTAAAACAAAAATTTGAATAAAAACAGAATAAAAGTTAACAGTATTAAACACAAGAATTTACGCAAGTAGAAGTTAATTGAGGTTATTTGATCATCTCTAGAGGGCCATCAGGGGAGACTCCATTCAGGAAACCCTTGCAGTGACGATGATATTCTTCGTTTGACGTCATCTGCACCAAAAGCTTCCCATGCGGTGGCGGAGAAGTGCTCTGAAAGAGTGCACTCGTTCCTCCGGAAACATGTCCGTAACGCTGCAGTATCTCGGCAAGCGGAATAGTTGGCGATAAGCATTATTGTAAGCAACTTAAAAGCGACAGTAAACGATGTAAAGAAGTATTTAAAGGTAAATTAACAATAATATAGTAACTAATGAACAGCAAGAGATGACGGTGTGAACAAACATTATATTTATTTATT
The DNA here is from genome assembly GCA_936435175.1 of Glyphotaelius pellucidus. Taxonomy (NCBI): domain Eukaryota; kingdom Metazoa; phylum Arthropoda; class Insecta; order Trichoptera; family Limnephilidae; genus Glyphotaelius; species Glyphotaelius pellucidus. The sequence goes on along the minus strand of OW386563.1, from coordinate 8,457,969 downwards.
TATTTAAGGAACATTAACAGTCTTAGTAATACAATAAACATAAGAGGATGATAAAAAAACAGACCAATTATTAATGTTCCCAGATAGGTATTTAGAAACAAGACTAACTGAATATAAACTAGAATATTTAAAAAAATAATAAGAGTACAAATGTGAATTCAAGAAATGGTAAACTAATACACAACATTAAAATAAGTGTGATTATAACTGAAATAGACGGCAAAATAGGGATTTGGGTTGGGAAGGGTAAGGGGAGGAGAGGGATAAGGGAAAGTTGCCAAGTAATATAAAAATATTAGATACAATTAATTCATGTGTTATTCGCACCTAAAATGTTATACAGTGAAGTTCTGTAGCGACAGTAACTAGCAGTAAATACGTCAGCACGTATTTACTGCTAGTTACTGTACATATTTGCAAATTTGTTGTTATGGTAGTTACATGTCCTTTGTATATTATTATATTGTTATATTGTTATATTGTTATCAAAATGTACGAGGACTACGAACAAAATTACAGGACCTGAAATCAAACTTACCTACTTTGAACCACGACTCTTACGCTTTCACTGAGACATGGCTGAACAAAAACATTGACACTTCAGAATTAGGTTTCTTTAATCATACAGTTTACAGAAAAGATAGAACCGAAATCAATAAAATTAGAGGAGGAGGTGTGTTGGTATCCATAAGTAATAAACTTAGCTCAAGAAAACTCAAGTGCATATATACACAACTAGAACAACTATTCATCATGGTCTCCACCAAAAAAGAAAAAATTATTATCGGCTGTATCTACATTCCTCCATCTTCCGACGCCCAGATATATAAAGACCACTACCTTGAAATCGAAACAATCCGAAGAAAATTTCCTGGCTCAACCATGATATTGACAGGTGACTATAATCTGCCAAATGTCACATGGGACATAGACAACAGTAAAACTTCTTGCACGGACAACATCAACCACGGTTCTCATGAGATTATCGAGATGTCAAATTTTCTAAATCTACGGCAGTTAAACTATGTATTCAATATTAATTCTCGCCTTCTTGACTTAGTATTTTCCAATTCCTTATTTGTTCAAGTATCCGCATCTACCGAATCTATCCTCCCAATCGACAAATACCACCCTCCTCTTAAAATTGAATGCAACAGTTCTATAACAAGAAAAAATCCATCTGCATCAACAAAATTGAATTTCTTCAAAGCTGATTATAACCAAATCACAAATCTTTTATCTTCAACTGACTGGAACTTTTTAGACTTTGAAGAAAACATCAATGTAATGGTTGATAAATTTTACTTAATTCTTAATAATTCTATTGATTTGTTTGTACCCATTTCAAAAATTAATGTTCATAGCTACCCTAAATGGTTCAGTAACGATCTCATTAAAACAATTAGAGACAAAAAAATTGCTCATAAAATTTATAAATCATCACGTGATCCCAAAGATTACGCAAAATTTTGTGAACTCAGAAAGACCGCCAAAAATATGTCCATGTTATGTTATAAAAAGTGCATTGACAACTGTGAACAATTGGCTCTTGCCAACCCTCAGAACATTTATAAATTTTCAAAAATGCTTAATAACAACGACTCCGGTATTCCCTCTAACATGTATTTAGATAACAAAATGGCCGATAATCCCCAAGAAGTTGTTAATCTGTTTGCCGAATTCTTCAGCAAAGTCTATGAATCAACAAACAACTCCCCATTGATCAATGCCACAACATCCAATTATAACCAGATCGACTTCAATCAGTGCAAATTTGAAGAAAGCGACATTAGAACCAAATTAAAATCTCTCGTCCTAAATAAATCGGCTGGCCCTGATAACATTCCTCCAATCTTTTTATCGAAATGCTTATCAGTTTTAACTTATCCTCTTACTAAAATCTTTAACTTGTCTATAAAAACTGGCACCTTTCCGGAAAAGTGGAAAACAAGCTTTGTGTCTCCTATTTTTAAGAAAGGTGATAAATCTGATGTATCTAACTATAGACCCATATGTATTCAGTCGACAATCCCTAAAATATTCGAATCTGCACTGCTCTCTAAACTTTCACCTGAGATTAATAAAGTTATATCACATCTACAACACGGTTTCATGGCAAACAGGTCTACTCTTACGAATCTCATGATCTATCAGGAAAAATTGTTTAATAGTATGCACAATCATCTTCAAACTGACGTAGTATACACCGACTTTAGTAAGGCTTTCGACAAAGTCTCACACAAAATTCTCATACATAAATTAAGATCCTTAGGAATAACGGGGAATATTTTGAAATGGTTTGAAAGTTATCTACACAAAAGAAAAATATCAGTCAAACTAAATTCACACTTTTCAAATCAGTTCGAAATATTCACCGGAGTTCCACAGGGGTCACATCTGGGCCCAGTGTTATTTTCCTTATTTATAAATGACATAACTACCATCTTTGAAGGAGTTATGATACTCTTATTTGCGGATGACCTTAAAATATATAAAACAATTACGAATCTTAACGACTGCTGTATATTACAATCAAATCTAGTAAGGTTACAAGAGTGGTGCGCCCTTAATGAACTGTTCCTCAATATTGAAAAATGCCAAACAATTACTTTTGCGCGAATCAAAAATCCCATTAATTTTCAATATAGCATCAACAACATTTTCCTGAAAAGAGTAGATCAAATCAAGGACCTCGGTATTATATTTGATAGTAAATTAACTTTTGTTCCTCACATTAATGTAATAACTAACAAGGCCATGAAAAGTCTGGGGTTCATCCTGAGGACGGTTAAAGAATTTAAATCACTAAATTCGTTTAAATTGCTGTACACTGGGCTGGTGAGATCAAATTTAGAATACAATTCAACCATCTGGGCTCCATTATATAAGACACACCAACTAAGAATTGAAAGAGTACAGCATAAGTTTTTAAGACTTATTAATTATAAACTCGGTATACCTGTCGAAGATCTAAATTATGTATATTTAATGGAGTTACTTAATATAAGCGATTTAGCGTCAAGGCGCGTAGCGAGCGATTTATTTTGTCTTTTTAATATTTCAAATGGCAGACTGGACGCCCTTGATTTAATCAGTAAAATTAATTTGAGAATACCCACGCGCGATACTCGCTCTAATGCGATTTACCTTGTAACTAATTCTGCTAGTAATTATTTTGTTAACTCTCCTCTGCAAAGACTCCATATACTCGGTAACAAATATTCCTCTATAGACGTTTACCGTCATCAATCGATGTCAAAATTTAAACTCAGTGTATTAGAACAATTAAAATAAATCTATTAATATCATGCACTATATAGCACCTTAATCGAAATATTATGGTAGCTATTTTTCGATAAACACGTAATAAATACTTTAAAAAAGTTTGCTAATTACAAACATAAGTATTGGCAATCCTATCGTATTTCCCTCTTTAATTAAAATAACAATCTCACATTAATTTTCTTACCATATATTCTATGTTACCTGCTTTGTGTCAACTATTATACTTGGTGTTATCTATATTTTGTATATCTTATGTTATCTTTATTTTGTTTCTTATATTTATATTATGTTTATATTATATTATGTTATTTCTTATATTTTTCCAAACACATGTACTGCACTATATGTAAAAGCCCTATGGGCGTTTAAATAAATAAATAAAATAAATAAATAAAATAAAATAAAATAAATTCATTTTGACTGGAATTGGTGTTGCATCTATCAATATAGAAAATGGTATTTTGTCTACTATATCGAATGGACGTGTGGAAATTTATTTTGTTTAGCAAATCCGGGCAGTCAACTTTTGAGTTAATAATTTTGTACAGGAGCATCTGATCAGCGACAAGCCTCCTGTTGAATAGTTTTGTGATTCGAAAATGTTTCTCGATTTCGTCGTAAGAGTTGTATATATTGAATGATTTAAAATTGAGGAATTTGAGAAATCGCTCCTGAACTCTTTCTAACCTGTTAACATAAACAATATGGCGCGGGTTCCAAACCTGTGAACAGTATTCCAGGTGAGGACCAACTTGTGAATTGTAGAGAATCAGATAAGTCTTAGTGTTTTTGAAAAATTTGCATGTTCTCATTACGAAACCCAAACTTTTTGTTGCTTTAGTGACAATGTTATCAAAGTGCTTTTCAAATGTAAGTTTAGAGTCCAAAATAACACCGAGGGCACGTATATAAACTTTATTTGTTAGCTGCGATCCAGAAATGGTGTAATCGTGCAGTATTTTCACACGGTTACGTGTGAATGTAACTTTAGAAATATTAATAAAAGGTTATTTCTAAGACAGTAATCCGTCAGTCGGTCAAGATCTGCCTGTAAACGCGTAGAACAGTCCGGGGAGCTTATAGGAAGGTATATTTTCATGTCGTCAGCAAATAGTAAAATTTGAGAGTTGTGAAAACATGTCGTAATATCATTTATATAGATAGAGAAAAGCAAAGGACCCAAAATGGACCCCTGAGGCACACCGGAAGTGATGATTTTCCAGATGGAAGAAAATCCACCCACCGTCACAGCTTGGGACCTATTTGTCACGTATGAAGATAACCAACGAAGGATATCTCCATGAATACCATGATTAGCAAGTTTTCTAAGCAGGACGCTGTGATTGATCTTGTCAAAGGCTTTGCTGTAGTCGGTGTAGATTGTATCAACTTGCACACATTTATCCATGGAGGCAGACAAGAAATTTATAAATATTATAAGATTTGTAGCAACAGAGCGACCTGCAAAGAATCCATGCTGAAATTCATTGATCGAATTCTTTACCACAGGGAATAACTGGTCATAGGCTATGTTTTCGAACACCTTTGAAAAAATGCAGAGCTTGGAAATGGGTCTATAATTATCTGCTTCACACTTAGTTCCCGATTTATGAATTGGTGTGATGTAGGCTCTTTTCCAAGTATCAGGAAATGTACCAGTCTTGAGCGATATATTAAACAGTATTGATAGAGGAAGTGACAAATGATTTGCGCACTCGGTAATGAACAATGGTGGGATACCATCTGGCCCAGCTCCCTTGCTGGAATCGAGCCGTTTTAAATATTTACATACAAGGTGAGCATCGATAAAAATTGATCCCATCGCACAAACCTGCTCTACAGAGTCATCGCAGGAAGTCCCCAGAGGGTCAGGCGGTTCGTAGACAGAATGAAAATAATCAGCAAATAAATCACAGACTGCCTGGCCACCTTCGGCTTTTAATTCCTTAAGATTTAAAACGCTAGGAATAGATGCTGATAGTTTTTTTGATTTAACATATGACCAGAATGCCTTGGGATCTTTGGCGATATTCTCTTCAGCATCATTAATAAAGTCTTCATGACACTTCTTTGCCATTTTTTTCTGTCTGGTGCGTAGCCTTGAAAAAGTAATGTAATCAGAAGGGTTCTTATAAGTAGTATATAGTCTGTGAAATTTCTGTTTTTCACGATTTATATGAGGCGTATATTTCCAAAGTGAACTTAACCGAGTAGGTATCAGAAATTGGGTTAAAAAAACATTTTTCTCATTTGAAAAACACAAGTCGTGTTTGTTTTTTGATGTGAAAATTCTAATAAGTACCATTACATATATTAATTTACACGATTTCTTTAAAACAATTTTTAAATTACAATCTAAACTTATTCTGGATTCGTCATTAAAACCATTTTGGTTTACTCCGATTCAACCTGCAAGACAAGTGCATTTCGTCACATGTGACAATGACAGCTGTCCGATCATCATCATATCTTGGCTCTACAACCCTTGCTAGGTCTTGGCCTTCCTCCACTCATTTCGGTTTTGAGCCAGTTCTCTCCAGTTTAGAAGCTCCAAGGTAGATATATCTTTGAGGACGTTGTCGCTCCATCTTAATCTTGGCCTTTCCAGGCTCCTTCGCCCTATCGGTCTTGAGTTCAGCAGGGACTTTGGTGCTTGATGCTCGGTTATTCTCTCCACATGACCCAGCCACCAAAGTTTTCCCAGTTTTATGACTTTTGTGACGTTTAGCTCCTTAAACAGAGCATATAGCTCATTGTTGTAACGTCTGTGCCAAAATCCATTTTCTAGAACCGGTCCGAAGAATCACCTCAAAATTTTCCTTTCAAAAACGTTCAGTGCTCGCTCATTCCTCTTAGTTAGTACCCACGTCAGCTGCATGCGTGAGTACTGGTCTAATTAGTGTTTTTTACACTAATATCTTCGTGTTTCTGGGCAGCAGTCTGGATTTTATTTGGTTTGGTCAGCTGGAAAGCTGTCCGATATTGATAGCAAAGTTTTTGTTTAGTTAACAATAACTATAACTCGTCATGGATCTAAACCACATGCTAGGAAATGTTTTCGTCGCCAGAAAACTTGAGAAAAATGTCCCTAAAATACAACAGATTTTCAATGTAAGAACTCAAATAATAATATGTTCACACATCTTGCACATATTTAAGCAAATCAATTCCTATTTTTTTCACAACCTACCATCAAATCACAAATTGGGTCAGTTTGATGTTCCTCACCTATTGATATTCAATTATTGTAAAGGAGACCGAATAAAAACGACGCTAATTTCTGAAATCACATCGTCTGAAATCTTATATCTTTATTTATTAATGTGACTTACTGGGCGTCGGATTGCTCCCGCAATACTGAAAACATTCTTTCTTTACCGGGAGGCCGATATCTATTTCCGTGTGCAGAATTTCACCTGCACCCTCTTCCTGGGACCCCGGTTCCATCTTGATGGAAACACTCTCTGGCTTGGGAAGATCCATGGCGCACACAGCTGTGATAACGTCCTGTTTTGTGATGTAATTGGTCCAAGATCAATAAATATCCTGAAACAGAACACTGTTTGGTAAACTTTCGGGATGCCTGGATACGTAATACGAATATTTATTTCATAAATATTTCACTAAAAGCCGCAGTTTTATAAGGCACAGATTTTGGGAATTACATCACATTTCAACTTAATTACTATATAAAACAAATAATTATTTATTTTTTGTTGTTATACGCTTTACATAGATTATAAAATAATTTTTAAGTTATCGAGGATTACATATACATAGAATTTATAACAAAAGTTATAAAAGTAAAAAATATTAAGAATATACAAGTAGTTTTTGAAGAATATAGCGTAAAGCCGTGAAATATTTTAAACAATATAATATTTGACAATAACATAGAACAGAATACAATATAAAACATAACAATAGCACATCAAATCGTTAAATATATTATAACCACGGTACAATAATTTGTAGGATTCCACGTGTTGGTTTAAATTGCATTTTAGATTATAAAGGAAATCAGCGAATATATCTACAATACCACCAAACTTGTTGCCTAAATCATGCATCCTATTAAGTAAGTGAGTGTGATTGATAGTTGGTTGTGTATGTGTTGCATAAGAATGTTATTTTTTGTCTAGTATTCCTTGTACATGTAGTTTAATGGTAGCAACGATGGCAGGGCTGTCAATTATGTTATGTTTAGATAGATGGTAAAAGATGCATTTTAATCAAAAAGTACAATAAAATTCAATTTTTATTCAACAAAATTGAAAATTTCTCGTAAATAGGATTCCATTGCCGCCATTTATTTTTTTGTAAGTATTAACATTTGAGTGAGATTTTTTCAACTAAATATACTAACTAAGAACCGAATAACCTATTTTGTGAATGTAAATAGTTGTTTCTTGAAGTCATTGTTAAAACGAAATGTATGTTCCGTAATCTGTGCCAAAGTGCGGCAGTTAGTGGAATAATCACCTAAAAGCGAGGCCCTTTCCGTCGAGGCAAGAGCACCATTCAGTGGCGTAGCGTGGGTGTCAGCCGCCCGGGGCGGAGGGAAATTTTGCCGCCCCCTTATTTAAGTACTTCAAGCACCGGGCGTAAAAATCATTTCTTAAAAAATTGTCGTTATATTTTGAACACTAAACTGGTTTTAGTTGAATCTGTTTGCGGTGCATTAAAATTACATTCAGAACATGAAAATGGTCTTTCTGGCAGTACATAAAAAGTCGGCGATAAGAATTTAATAACTGCTTTCAAATGAGATAATGTTTTCCTTCGAAATGTGTCAGCAGATCGCCAACTTTAAATTTACTACATTCTGAACACAAAACTGGTTAAAATAAAAATTTTATGCGGCAAATAAAACTACACTCAGCACATGAAAAAGGTTTCATTAATGGCAGCACATACTTAGTCTGCAACTAGAATTTTATTACTGCACTCTGATTGAGAGAATTTTTTCCTTCGAAAAGTGTCTTAAGATGAATCCATAACTGAAGTTTTACATTCTCAACACAAAACTGGTTTTTAATTAAGAGTGAAACCGCTTGCGAGTCCCCAGCTTTAATTGGTATTACTCTTATAATATGCTTATGGCTTTCCTAAGAATAACAAATTTTGAAGTACGGTTTGGAACAAATTTTTTAACTCCACTCGAAATATTAGAACGATTTTTTTCGAAACGCATCAGCAGAAAGATTATTCTGAACGTGAAACTGGTTTTAACATAAGAGTGAATCTGCACGCGAGTCTTCGGTTTTAATTGGTACTACACCCAGAACCCATAACACGAAAATGGTTTTCCTCCTATTTTGTATTTGGCACTCTTGGATGGTTTTATGATTCATCGGAACACATAATGGATCCATGAAATTTTCTTAGAATTGTCAAAGCATCGCCCACGGACCTCCCTCAATCATTTTCACTGAATATTTGTCATAAACAATCCAAGCGCAAAACAAAAAAAACGGGGAATTCTCGCAATTCACTACAGGCGGTGTTGCCAGTCACTGTAGTGATCAAGATGACATAATTATACATTCATTAAAAAAGGGGATTCCCCTGTTTCGTCACAGAATAAATGATGAAAAATTCCGTTGCTCATTTCAATCGGTCGGAATCGTAGGTGGGACAAAAATTTGAAATGAAATGGTTTAAATTTTTACAAGACATTATTAGTATTTATTGAAATTTATGAAATTTTGTCGCCCCTTCTGCCCCTCCCCCCCCCCCACGCTACGCCTCTGCACCATGTAGACATTATTTTGGCCTGTTTCAGGAAGCCTCGGCGAATGTGTACAGCCGGCATAAAATAATTACTAAAAGGAACAGAAATAATAATGGAAACTACTACATATAAAATACAGATAAATAACTTACACAGTTCTTTTGTATTCGACATTGTTAATTGATGATTTTCGAACAAAGTTTGTTAGTAGCCGCTTGATGGTTGACGTTTCTGATTCCATAGATGATATTGACCGCACCGTAGAATATGCTTACAGTGCTGCCAGCGTATATCGATTTCTTATTTAATATTTAATGCCTTATCAATATCGCTATAAAAGGTAAAATTGTATAAGCCCACCTCACGGATAATACGGAACGTTCGTGTTGTTGAAGTTCGATACACGGATAATACGGAATATTCATTTTTTTAACTAATAGACAATCAAATATGACATTTGTCGGAAGTACCAATCTTATACGTCAAAAAAAAAAAAAAAAACAGAAATGTACCTACTTCGAATTATTCCTGGGTTGAGATTCAAGCTGCAAAATCTGGATGTCATCACAATTTAGATATACATCCCAGGTTTTGAATGGTTTGTTTGGCAAAGCAGGGTTGGTTTAACGGGTATGTGTAATTAATCTATTGGCAGCATTGATCGATGATTAATTGTCTATGAAACGTAAACCAAAAAACGATGAAAATACAAACGGCGTACACCGCGCAAGCGAAATAATTTTAACAAAATTGTAACATGCATTACATATGCATATTTTTTCATCTCCCCCGACGTAAATACTCACGTTTCGTGATAATAAAGCTACATCTAACGGTTTAATATTAGAAATATTGCGTATTAACCAGTAAGCGGAGTAAGACAATAATAATGAAAAAAGTAATTATTGTATTCATGATTTTTTTTACATATCTCCAAAAGGAGGCCCTTAGGAAAATATTTCCCCCCAAGGCCTGTGTCATATTTGAGGGCTGTGTGGAGAGTCTTTTTAGGAAAGGAATCTGGGGGTCAGTGTGTTCAGGAGTGACGGATATATGAATCCATCCCTCCCATTGCGGTGCAAGGCGGTACGGCTGGAGAAGTCAAAGGGACTCCCTCAACCATTCTCTCCCGATCCAGCCTGTCATGCAGCTGGAGGGCAGATGCATCCCAGAAAAACCTCACCCCGTGAACCCGGACACCCCTGCTGAGTCACCAAACGAAGTGAACTACTTGAAGTGACCTATGGCAGAGGTGTTGGTTATCCAAAAAACGATTCCCGGAGCAGCGGTACCCATGCCAGCCTGCCAAATTGAGAAATATGATTAAATGAAATATCTCATGTCGGCAATTATATTGATAAACCATCAACAACATAATGATAAAGTCTAATTGCGGGTCGAACGGAACCCAGCCAAAGGCTATTCCCCAAAATTTGTGATAAGAGATCGTTCTCCAGTGAGAAGTGCTGTCAGATTTGTGTGATTTTCTACGGCTGTTATTTGCTTTTTCTATCGGCCGATGTCAAAATTTCAGCTATGAGCTGTCACGTATTTTCGTTTGGGCACGTTTTAAACACGAATTCCTGCAAGTATGCATGATTATTTATTCATTTAACAGCTGTAGAAAATCACACAAATCTGACAGGACATCTCGCGGGAGAACAATCTCTTGAGAATAGCTCTTCAAGTAACTAAACGTGGCTAAATCAATTCCAAGCAGCAACGCTTGGTCTATCACCAGAGCAATACTGACAGTAGGACAGGTAACTCACTCTGAAACCTCTGCCAATGATTACACTCTTTCAAATGGTCCCGATTATAATCCTAATGACTATACTCTTTTCATGACAGTTGATCCGCCGATAGTTGTCTGAATGAACCAGGACTGAATATATTGAAAGCAGGAGAGGGGAGGGGATCCCGGGAGGGGGGTTGGCGGGAGAAGGGAGAGGAAGGGGAGATGGAAGGGGAACGGGACGAAAGGGAAAGGACACGCAGGGAGAAACAATTTCGTTCTTAAGATGAAGCTATATGTGAAATCCTATTTAGATTAGTCTTTACGAGAATCGGCTTACATTATGAACTTCAAAAAATATGTTCCGGATAAATTGAAGTTTTTGCTAGATTTTCTATGTATTGAAATTACAATTAAATTATTATTTACGTTACAAAAAATATAAGCGTAAAACCACTAAAAAAATGTTTTTGCATGACTTAACTATGAAGTAATACAAGAAACAATTATTATTTTTGAGGTTTTGTATGTTTTGACTTTTTTTTATTCTTATAAAATTATACACAAAATAAATAAAAACCAATTTTTCGCTTACTTGCCTCGTGCAAATAAGACGCTCGATTTTAAATTTTGTAGGCGTGAGAATCGAAATATTTCTAGTGCTGATATTACTCTTAAGTGGCATAGAAACGCATGCCGGGAACTCACTGGTTGTATATAAATTCGTTTGAAATTCATACCAACTTAAGGCCGCACTCTTGAAACGCACGGCGCTGAAAAAGAATAAGATGGAGAGATATGTAATTACGAGTGTTGGACAGAGCGCGCTAATATGTTGAGTCGTAGAATAGCAGCGAAAATTGCGAAAAAGCTTAATAAAACACGACTCGTTTAAAATAGAGCAAAAATCTCGTGGAACGTATCTTTAGTATCATTTAAAGAATCATTGTGAATTTTTTCACAAATATAACTTGTAAAATAAAAGAAATAGACTTGTTTAAAATAATTTTCGGAGCATACTTTGCGATTTTTTTCTATCGAAGGAATTTCATATAATTTGCGTTTCGGCGTGGAACGTATCTAGATATTATCTTCAAAAATAACATATATTTTTTTAAGAGCTTAAAAACTTTCAAATGTTTAAGGGAGATATGTAAGAAATCGGTCGAAATACGAATAGTAGACCCTTAAATAGGTATTCTTGAAGTCGATTTTATGTTCAAAATCGGTAAATAATGCACAAAAATTATAATTTATAGTAAATATCATTTTGGGGGCCGACTGTCGGCGGATCAACTGTAGGGTCACCGTTTCAAATATTCATATCACCGCAGATAGAAGGCTGTGAACAAAGCACAATATTTTTTAGTGTTTCGTTTATCTTTCAGTTTCAGTTCATGTCTGGAGGAAAATGATAAAAAATATTAGTTTTATTTTATTTTATTTATTTTGTTAATTTTGTTTATTTTTATTTTATTTATTTTATATATTTTATTTATTTTATTTATTTTTTTTAATTTTATTTATTTTATTTATTTTATTTATTTTATTTATTTTATTTATTTTATTTATTTTATTTATTTTATTTATTTTATTTATTTTATTTATTTTAGTTATTTTATTTATTTTATTTATTTTATTTATTTTATTTATTTTATTTATTTTATTTATTTTATTTATTTTATTTATTTTATTTATTTTATTTATTTTATTTATTTTATTTATTTTATTTATTTTATTTATTTTATTTATTTTATTTATTTTATTTATTTTATTTATTTTATTTATTTTATTTATTTTATTTATTTTATTTATTTTATTTATTTTATTTATTTTATTTATTTTATTTATTTTATTTATTTTATTTATTTTATTTATTTTATTTATTTTATTTATTTTATTTATTTTATTTATTTTATTTATTTAGGGAAATTAACAGCAAATCATAAATTACAAAATAATACAATAAGAAAATAGTTCATTATGCCAATTATAAACTTCCACTTATGTTAGTAAATGATGTGTGACATTATAAGGTGTTTTCTGAAAAAGTTTTTTTTTTTGTTACAATATGTGAGAGGGGGGGTGAGGAAAAATAAAGGATGAGGATTAAGAGGCTAAGGATGGGAATAGAGAGGGGGGAGGGGTAGAATTGAACTTCCTAGTTTGAGTCATGTTGCTTAGCGATTTTTCGTTTTTAATTTTTATTTTTTATTTTTCGTTAGTAATATAAATGATGTCATAATCACAAATGCTAAATACCCACGCGTCGATGATAAACATATTATTTCGTATGCACAAAGGCATATTATATATACTATAGGATACGGTTATCGACTTAGTACTCTCAGCAGCAGTGGTGCACCCAGAGAGACAGGCCCTTACCCCAAAATAAAAATAACTTAATAGGGTAGCATATTTTATGCGTGCGTAGAAGCTCGTTCACAAACAGCTATAAATCTGCGAGCAGATATCTGTTGAACCGCGAGCGCTTATTTTTTGTACTTTCGCACGACGCTATCAAATATTTCTACCTGTGGTAGGAGAGGGGGTTAGTTGAATTAGGAAGCGGCAACGGAATGCACATTTTTTGTACTGAAATCTGTCAACTTGACATCTGTCATCCACCGGTCTAGGCAGCTCCGTAATTACAATGACCCCCTCTCCTGTTTTCGTCGGAGAGGGGGAGGCTTATCTTTTGGCATATCGCCTCTGGAGCGGTTCCGTCGTAAGATGTGTATTGTCTATGATTGATCTGCGCTTAAAACCGCTAGGTGTGAACGGTCTGAAGGGATTGTATGGAGAGCGTTATTTGGCGTGCTATGATATTTTATAGCTGTGTGTGAACCAGCTTTTAATTATTTCAACTTACCAGTGGCGGTTCGCGCTATGTGACAGACATAGAGAACAAAAGAGAAAAACACTACAATTTAAATGTTACACATTTATTTTTATTCGGGAGGCCGATAAGGGTACTGCTGCCCCGGGAGCCATTTATTGGCATATATCTGCCATAGGTCTCCCCAAATGGTTCGCTACATTTGGTGACCTAGCATGGGTACCCGGGTTCATGGGGTGAAGTTTGTCCAGGTCTTGATGACAGATGCGTCTGCCCACCTATTACGTGGCGGGCCGGATCGTGATGTCATGATGACACACAAAACTGTCTACTCGCTCAGTAGTAACAGTAGCAGCTACAATAAAAACTCTCGCGCCATGGAACTCTGTCGACATTTTGTAGAAAACTTGAATTCGCAGCAAGCGCCACATGCAGGACAATAACGGCTTCCGCCTGAACTAATTCTGACAGACAAAAGCTCTGTTGGTGGGCCGCTATCTTTAGGCAAACACCAGCGAGTAGACCACCTTTCAATTTTTTTCGTATATTGTCCACAATCTGCTAGTTAGCAAGTAATAACAGATAGTGAATTTCCCAGATAGTAGCTTGTAAACTCGCTCTATGTAATTGAGGCTTTCGATCAGTGATTCCCAAAGTGGTCCAGGTGGACCCCTAGTGGTCGACGGGAGACCCAACGGGGGTCCACGTAGGTGCGATAAAGAAATGGGGGTCCACAAGTTGTAAGTTGGGTCCACGGACTGGTTTCGATTGAGACCCATCCCGTGCCACATATTCATATCCCATCCATCCCCGTCTCATATCCCATTACGCTCCCTCAATAACAGAGCAACTGGCGTGCTGCGCACGTTGTTGTATCGGTTATGCATGAGATCTTAAAACGTCCAGCTAGGCAAGGGGGGGGGGGGGGGGGGTAACAGGATATGGGTGTACCGAACTGGGATGGGAACATACCCCCCCTCACGTTCCATATCCCATTACGCCCCCTCCGTCGCGGCAAATATAATCTCAAATACTGGTCCATTTTGCCCCGGTTTGAAAAAGTCGTAGATCCGGTACTACCCCATTGTGACAGACCACACCTCGCCATTCAATATTCAAACGCGTGTCGAGTTTTGGAATATGGTAGAAATGTACCAGCCGGGGGTCCACCGTGACCAGTAAAATTTAGAAAGTGATCTATGAGAAAAAAAAGTTTGGGAACCTCTGCTTTAGATACAAAAAATTGTTTTTTTAACTTGCTAAACAATAAGGTGTGACAAATAATTTAATCAAGCTATTGAGCCCCCCCCCTCTTTCTGCCCGGGTTTGAAAAAGACGGGGATCCAGGGTTTCAGCCCTGTGCAATAATTGCATCAGCGTGCATTATTGTATTACCTACTACGCATTCGTAATTCAGAGATACGGTTTTTCAGTTTGTGACATTGATGTTATTTTTAAATGACCTTTCATAGGTTATCTGTCAATCCTCGAGCTAATGGCGATAAGGTCTAAACACTTTTGGTGAAAATACATTTCATGGACGCAATATCGAACAATCGAATCAATGCATACCATGTTTGAAGTGAAATTTTCTTTAGCACCGTTGTGATTTGAAACTCGATGAAACTTAACGAGCGACACTATAAAGATACAAACACATTCTTATATAGGATTTAGCCTGCAAGAGAATGAGGTAGACTAATCGGTCTCCACTTTGTGCGGTGCTTCGTAGAATAAAATGTAAAACATTTTTTAAACTTGGTAACAATATTAAAATTTATTTTTTATTTATTTTTATTTATTTATTCATACACGCCTTGAAGACTTTTACAGAATCACATTATTAAAGTTACACATGTTATTCAGGAGTATAATTGTAAGCATGAAGTATATAACATTATAAACTGTACTTTAAGGATACAAACAGGTTTAATATGTACATAGGTATGTTGTTTCGTTATCATTAAAATTGTACAAAGGAGTTAAAAAGTTTACATAGTGTAATAATGGTAAAACAGAAGAGTGCTTAAGATACTTAAGAAGTTATTGAGGAACGTGTAGGTATTTACTATGTTGATTTTATTATTAACTTGATCATGAATAAATTGTTCGAAAGCAAGTTTTTCAAGAATTCAGCAAAATTAACGCAGCGATAAATAGTACCTACACATAAAAAAACATAAAATAAAAAATACATGAGTTGTAATGTCTTGAAAAGTTATACAGATGAGTTCAACAAGTGTATAGTGTGACAGTAAAAAAGTAAAAAATAGTACAAATTATGGTACAAAAAGTACAAGATAATATTAATACAAAAGAGAGAGAGGATAAAAAGGTAAGTACTAAGGTAATCTTTGTATACATAAGTATTAAATTTTGTTTTTATTGTGAACATGAAGAGACCATCGATTTTAATTTAATCATTAATACATTATTATTGCTAGGGCACCAAGATTTAAATAGAAATATAAGTCAATGTGAGTTAGTTATTATATTTATAACAATAAATACGAGAGGATTGTTGTTAATTGTGTTCTTATTTAGCTACCTTTATTATTCACATATTTCATGTTTTGCGATAATTAATAATTTGATAAAGGTGCAATTGATTGATATGTATGGCTTTATTTTAAATATTCTAATATACTGAGTTTGAATTTAGACACAGATTGGTGACGATAAATGTCGATTGAGTTGTATTTATTTCAGAGTAAATGGAGTCTTTGGATAGGAGAGTTTATAAAATAATTATTAGCGGAATTGGTAACAGAATACAATGCATTCGACCGAGTTTCGCGAGTAGGTACTCGCAAATTAATAAAATTTGTCAAATCGAGGGCGTCCAGTCTGCCATTCGATATTTTGAAAAGACAAACTAAATCACTTTTTATGCGCCTTGATGTCAAATCGGTTATGTTAAGTAATTCCATTAGGTATATATAATTAAGTTCTTCAATCGGTATACCCAGTTTGTAGTTAATAAATCTTAAAAACTTATGCTGAACTCTTTCAATTTTTTGTTGGTGGGTTTTATATAATGGAGCCCAGATAGTAGAATTATATTTTAAGTTGCTTCTCACCAACCCAGTGTACAACAATTTAAAGGAATTAATTGATTGAAATTCTTTAACTGTTCTCAGAATAAACCCCAGACCCCAGACGCAGGGTTTGTGTAGCGGGCTTGTGTATGTTATCTTTACTTTAAAAAACAGCCTACGTTTTTGAATGGTTTGTTTGGCTACGCAAAGTTTGTGTAGCGGGCTTGTGTATGTTATCTTTACTTTAAAAAACAGCCTACGTTTTTGAATGGTTTGTTTGGCTACGCAAAGTTTGTGTAGCGGGCTTGTGTATGTTATCTTTACTTTAAAAAACAGCCTACGTTTTTAAATGGTTTATTTGGCTACGCCGGGTTTGTGTAGCGGGCTTGTGTATATTATCTTTATTTTAAAAAACATCCCAGGATTTGAATGGTTTGTCTCCATTCCAGTACCTACGCGCTTCCAGTACCTACGCGCTTCCAGTACCTACTCGCCTTATTATTTATCCCGCGAAGTCGACTACAATCGTTTGTGTGAAGTCAAGGATACCAACAACACACAACGGTTGACAGAATGGCGAGCGGCAGCGGGCGGGCTGTCGTAGATCGATTCGCGAAGTGAAATTTTATTTAACGATATTGAAAATTAAAATGCATTATTTTCCGCCAGCCGTGATGCAATAAGTTTCCTTTTATAGTGATTAAGGCAAATCTAAAGTTTTTTTCTAAAAATTATTCGGTATAGCCGTGGCCACCAATCCCAAAAATTTACCTAAACAAGTCATGTTTTATTAAGCTTTTTCGCCATTTTCGCTGCGATTTCATCACTTAAAATATTAGCGTGCTCTGTCCAACATTCGTAATTACACATCTCCATCTTCTTCTTTTTCAGCCGAATAGCGCCGCCTTAAACCTCTGCGAAGGTTTCTGGATTATTACAACCACGTGATAATACATCTGAAAAGATTTTAAATCGTTACAAAGACTCGTACAATACTATTAAAAAGTCACAACTTGAAAATGACATTTTGCAAAAGAATTACTGTTGAAATCAAAATTCAATATTTGAAACTCTTTAAACTAATGAATTTATTTGAAGTACTCACCTATGGTAGTAACCAAAGTCAAATACTTTGGATCTAATCAAAAATTATATTTATTTTAAATAGGTACCTGTGTTAGATACCAAATTGGATTGATTGTTCTTATAATATACAAAAATGAATAGAAACTTTAAAAAAAATGCAACAAGTGGCACGCGAACTGTTTGAAAATCTGAATGTACCGGGACTGAATATATTGAACGCGGGAGAGCGGAGGGGATCGTGAGAGGGGGGTTGGCAGGAGAGGGGAGAGGGAAGACGGGCAAGGTGGAGGGGAAGGGGCAGCAGAAGGGGAACGGGAAGAATGATATGGAAAGGACACGCAGGGAGAAACAATTTCAATATTAAGTGGCATTGCAACGCATGCCGGGAAATCGCTAATAATTATATTATTTAAAAAAAAAAATTGGTTGTTTGTCAAGTCGGTTTACGGACGATAATTTTACGTGATAACGTCATATAATAACGATGGAGTGGAAGAGAGATAGATGCGTCACAAGCCGAACGCTTGTTCCACGCTCTCGCTCGCACGCTCGGCTCAGGCGGAACGTGACAATGAGTCATGCTTTTTATTGAGTGCAGCCGGCGTTCATCGATTTATAAGACGTCAAAATGATGTTAAAAAAGAGTGTTTTCGTTATCAAGTAAAATTTGTAGTACCTTCTTATTTAATAGTATAAATAACTTTTTTTTAACTTAAGAAACATTCAATGTCTTTGGAAATATATTTTTCAGATCGATGAGACAAGGTAGGACAAATTCCGGACAGCTTCAATATATTTTACAGTATTTAAGAATGGGAACCTAATTAAAGCTACGTATATGACATACATATTAATTTATTTTTATTTATGTATTAATATTACTTATTGAAAAGTTAGGTTAGATGAAGAGACATTGTCGATCGATCGCCCATCGATGCCCTGAAAGAATAGAGTTCAAGATATGCTTAATGACCTTCAAAGCATTGCAAGGAATGGCGCCAGCCTATATATCGGAACTATGTGTCCGACAAAACTTAAGCGATAGACAGCTTACTCTAAGGTCAGCAGATCTAGATATTACTAATCGCTTAATCGAACTTTCTAGGTCAAATCGAGCCGTTTACTATGATCGATCTTTTCGTGTAACTGGCCCGCTCATTTGGAATAAACTTCCCTCAGCCCTCACTAATATCCAGAACTTGGCTGAATTTAAACGGGCTTTAAAAACAAATTTATTTAAAAAATCGTACCTTTCATGAATCATAACTCTTTTCAATATAATCTAATAAGCCATGTTCTTCGGGTTTCCGGTAATTGTTTGGTTTCGGTTGCCTCTTTACTGTATTTTTATGTTTAATGTGCACTCCGATTTTTTTCTTATTTCTAAACGAAACTGCCTCCTGTTCTATGTTATATTTAACTCTTAATGATTCTTGTTTAAGGGCACCGTTATGGTTTAGCATTATCTATTGTCCTTTGCCAAAACAACGCCGTTGTTTGAATAAACTGTATATTCTTTGTTTCATAGTTTTTGATAAATTTTGTAAGGACTCGTAAGGAACACTATAATATGATTACTCTTAAGTTTTATAATTGAGATTAAAACACTTTTGCACTTTTTTTTCCACTAATTTATTTACACGAGGACCGGTTTCATCCTACTACGGACATTTTCAGACTGGTAGTTGAAATTCTTATGCTATGGCATTTATACAAACTTAAGCAGGGGTACACAACATTGTCTCTATATAATGAATATTTCTATTTTGTTAATTTAAGGTATTATAAGTTATTTTGTTAATTTAAGGTACATATAGGTAATTATAAAGTTAATTATTAAAAGTATGAATGATTTTACATAGTAAATGGATATTTTTAATTCACATGAATATATACGAATTTATACAATTGAAAAGGTTTGCAATTTCTGATATTTTATTTTGATAATGTTGATTACTCTTAAGTTTATTATAGCTAAGCGCACTTGAAGTGAAATTACACAAAACTGCGCTATATAAATACTAAGTTATTATTATTATTATTATTGTGAACCCGCGCTGAAAACCGTGCACATAGCAACACTGCCCTGAGTGTTAAAACACTGATAAAAACTTACAAATATGATAACCGAACTCTTTTGAGTACAGTGTGTTATCAACTCCGTATTGGAGAGGTACAATACAATCTTTTTAAAATAAATTCAGTGTTGCAATCCAAAATGCGTTATTTCGTAGAAATTGTGTTCACGGTTTTACTTTTGACAACACTTATTAAGGGACAACGCCAAGGTAACAATTATAAAAAATTTTCACACCATCAACCCTTTAGACATTTGGCGTATTTTTCAGATGGTCAAAATATTTCCGCTATACAATAAAATGCCAATAAATCAAATATTTCTGAACAAATCCGAAAACTAAAAACTGTTTATGAAAAGTGATGAAACACGCTCACAAATTTTGCAATTCAAAATAAACATTTAATTTTTGAAGTATACAAATTTTGCATGCAAACATAAAAAACTTTTAAAAATTTGCTCACCTTATGTTTTTTTCTAACTAAAATTACTGATGAAAAAAAAATAAAAACATTTACTTAAAATTTTTTTAGACAAATGTACAATAAACGTTATCGTTATTTTACTTTTCTAATAATAAAATAATTAATAAAAAATTCTCAAAGTTTCAAAATATTTTTTCAAATTGCGTTTCAAAACTTTGGTTTCATAAAGGTATACATTTTATTTTTTGGTGGTTATTTTTTAGAAAATTTTTTTTTTCTAGTAAATAAAAGAAACAAATTTTTTTCTTCATATTTCCAAAGTTTAAATATTCAAAAATATCTCCAAAGGATTTTTCGAAACTAGCATTATTTTAAAAGTTATAACCATTTTAATGTGGCGGTTTAGACGGAATCTAACCAGAATCTGAATAGAACAAAATTTTAAATGCATTTTTCTCAAAACCACTTTTGTTGAGACGGTTGACACGATATCTCAAGTTCTACGGAATCAATTTGCTTGAAATTTGGTGTTAGCCTTTTTTTACTCTATGGCGGGAACTAAAACTACACAAAATTTTAATTTTTATTTTAAAAAAAAAATTTGGAAGTCAAAAAAACTGGTAAAAAATGTCTTTTTTATTTCAGACAGCCGCCATTTTGCGAAAAAATTGTTTTATTTTTATTTTTTCTTAGTTCGGGCCGTAGCCGCATTTGTTTTGGATTAAGAATTAATTTGTTTTTTTTTTTTAGATTACCGTGAGGGTTGCAATCGTGTCAACCAGGGCGCGCCATTTTTTTAGACCCCACTTCAACACCCTGTAACTTTTAGAATTTAGAATTTTGTTGTTGTTTTTTTTTTTTTTAATGCATTCTTTAATCAATATTTGGTAAAATAATGGCTTGTAAAAATATACATATATATATTTTTTTTATTGCACCTGAAAAAATACCTACAATTCATTGCTTCTAGACTAGAGTAACCCCTTAATTAAGTCGATTATTCATAGGTTTATGTATTTTTAAGCCAATTTACATTTGCAATGTCAAATTTTAATATTTAGAAACAAAAATGTTGATTTCTAATAAACACATCGGAAAGATTCTTTTACTTAGATTTTAGAACAATTTTTTATTTTTGCAAAAGGATTAAAAAATAACCAATAAAAAGGAACGTTTAAAATGCACGGGAAGACCGAGAATTTGTCTGCAAAACTTGACAGGCAAAAGCTTACAGATATTATTTTCATATTATTCGAAGTGTTAGTCCACCTCGGCGCAGGACCCCCTAGTGAGGAGGACTAAGAAATACAATATCTTTAATTAAATTCACCATTATATTTGTATAAACAATTATTTTATGTCAACATTAAAACATCTGTATTGCTCATTAGTACGAAGCAGATTAGAATACAATTCTTCCGTATGGTCACCATACTATAAAGTTCATTCTCAATCATTGGAAAAGGTACAAAACAAATTCCTTCGGTACATCAATTTTAAAATGAGAATTCCAATCGAACTTATAAATTATAATTATTTACGCGCTGAAACCAGACTTCTTAAATTATCAGATAGAAGAGTGTTAATTGATTTATTATTTTTATACAAAATTATGAAATCTTTAATTGACAGCCCTAATTTGTTGGAACTAATTTGCATTAACATACCTGCCAGACAAACTCGTAGCAATGATATTTTTAAATGCAACAATAAAATCAATACTAATTACTGTTTTTACTCACCAATTCCAAGAATCCATAACCTTGCGAATAAATACTGCGAATTTATAGATATATTTAGTGTTAACAGTTTTGAATGTTTCAAAAGTCAACTAATCTTGATTTTATCTGCTAATAATTAACTTTTATTATTTTTTTGTTCTTTTCATAAAATCTTTTCTCATCCAAACTTTACCAGTAAAATATATACTTATTTTATTATTTTTTTTTCTGTTCTATTTGTAGTAATAAACAGGTATAATTGTTTGTTTATACCCTAATACTAACTAGCTCTTATACATTACACTTTGTTTTATTTCAGGTCTTATTATTAATAATATGTATAAATATTTTAAGCTGAATTGTATTAGTTTTTTGTAAGCACATCTCGTACTATTTCATTTCATATCTTTTAATTTATGTTCAAAACCTTATTATTTCAATCTCTCTTATTGTATGACGTTATACTTTTTACCTACCATCTTTACTTCTATGTACCACGCGTAAAACTTATTTATGTTTTCTTTGTTATTTAAACACACTAGTATGCACTAAACTATAAAAATGTTATTATGTATGTAAAAGCCCATAATGGCGTTAATGATTAATAAAATAAAAATAAATAAAATTTTATAAAGTCGCTAAAATAACAGAAAATTGTGACAGCCTCCATAGTCGAGGGGTAAATACATCGATTAGGAATCCAGAGTTCGCGAGTTCCACTCCTTTCTCTCATTTCTTTCTGGTATTATGCTGCAGGAGATCTGTGTGTCATGGCGGGGACAATCCAGCCGGGTGTGTGCAGACACGTAATGAGGTGCCCCGCCGTCTTGGAAGCGGTATTAAATGGATTACCATATCAGGTGAAGTCACATAGATATAATCTCTCTGCATGTCAAGTTAATTTGTAATTCATTTTACCAATCAAAGTTACTACAAGTATTATATGTATTTTTCTACGGATATTTTATAATCAAAAACACTGCAGTACAAAATACAAATTAACAAACTCATTGTATTATTAACCAAATAATACAATGAGTTTGTTTTTTAACCATCATCATCATCTTCATCCCCTTATCCTATTCGGGTTGGGGACCCATTGCATCGACCAGGCTTCTCCATACGTCCCTGTTTTGTGCTGACTGTTTGGCCTCCGCCCATGGCAGTCCCATCCTCTCTTCACACAGTTTCTGGAGTTGCCTCGCCCAGCTGTGTCTGGGGCGGCCCACTGGACGTCTACCCTCTGGAATCGCACATAGTATCTTCCTCGGAATTCAGTCATCAGGCATTCTTAGTACATGCCCCAGCCACCTCACTTGCGATTTTTCTGTGAAGAGTAGCAGTGGTTCAATGTTCAAATCGTCTAAATCTCGTATTTTAAATTTTAGAATTAACAAAATAATTGGTACTACAATGTGGTGTATTTTCAGGTGTGCGCCTCCCCAGAGAACAGATTAATAGTGTGCTGCCCCTGGGTACCAGGACAAGAGACACGACTGGAATCCAAACGCCAGGCAAACACAACTACCCCTAGAGAAGGTACTTCACTTTCATTTCATACAGTTTATTCACCTTCACCTGTTATGTTCTGTAACCCTAGTGTGTCCGTTTGTTTGAAGGTGATAACTGTACGATGGTGGACGCAGGAAGGGCGGGAGTTTGCAGCCGATTCGCCAACTGCCAGATTGCAAAGGAGACCGCCTATAAAGGCGTTTCCCCCCAGGTACTCTTCCTCCCTTTACGTAAAGTAACATGTGTTTACAGTTGCGGCAATTTTACCTACTGTTAATAATATTTTCACTTGCAATGATATAACTGTTTGAAATCAATCTATAAAATAGGAGTGTCAGGAGACAACAAAGAAAAACATTGTGAAATTATTAATTTCATAAAAATGGTTCATAATAAACAAAGGAATGATATTCATAAGAACAATGCTTGACATTTGAATGCAGTGGAATTGGTCGACGTCTAAAGTGATTCGATTCAACCACAAGATTGCCCTCCCCACCTTGACATTGGCAGGTTAGACCCATAGACAAAACAGTGTAGGAAGAAGATAACTGTCGGAAACATAGAAATTAATGCATTAATAAATGCAACTTGACACTCATAATATTAAACACTGCTGCTCAACCAAAATTGCTTATACCTTGTCTACATTATGTCAATATTTAGTCGGGTAGTTAGTGGGAACCAAGGAGGAAAGACTTCTTTCTTTCATAGTGATAACTAACACGTCCAGTAGAATTCGATTCTCGGTGGAGATCTAATCTTTTCTCTTTCATATTCTTTAAATCATAATAACATTAATTCATTGGTTATTAAAATCACAATGAAGTCTAAGCCTTTTGTGTTTTCAGATCTGCGCTGTAGAGGGCACTGTTCAGATTGTTTGCTGCCCTCTGAAGACAGTGGCTGAAGGTACAGTACCCAGAACTTAATCATCATTCTCTCAATAACATTTTTCTCTTCTTGTATAACGTTCATATTGCTTTTGCAGGTGATCAATGCACACTAGCTGAGACAGGGCGGGCCGGCAAGTGCCTTCGCATATCAAAGTGCCCCGTCGCCGTGGAAGCAGCCCTAAAGGGAATTACTCCTCAGGTAAAGCCGCAACTTGACATTCTTATACTAATCACTGCATGTCTTCCAACTTTCTTTTTTATATTATTTAAATGTTACTAACATTATATTCATAAAAATCACAATGAAGAATACAACTCAATGGTTTCTTCATCAGGATATAAATTTAAGTGTACATTTTTAATGTCTTTTTATTTTATTTTCAGATTTGCGCTTTAGATGGCTCTGTTCCGGTTGTCTGCTGCGAGGGGGTTGTTGAAGGTATGGGCATTATTCATTAATCATTACAAATCCGGTAGGCAATGGTAAGATTGGTTGTCTAGGCTTTCTCATCAACAGAAAACTGTTATTTTATTTTATTTATTTATTTTTTATTTATTTATAAACAGAATAAAACAGTACATTGGTTACAGTGGTGAAAACAATTTACAAATATTAAGTTTATTTCATGATGGGTACCTATAACATGTTTCTTTGTAGTATCTATGTATATTATAATAAATAAATAGATGTGCGTATTGGGAAGGAGTGTGTGTGTGTGTGTGTATGTGTGAGTATGTATGTGTGAGTATGTATGTATGTGTGAGTATGTATGTATGTACGTATGCGCATTGAACAATTCACATCATTGACATGATGCTCTTTTTAAATTTGGGCAGTGAATATTATATATTGCAAAAGGCAGCAAGTTGTTGAGGGGGAATACCAATGGCTCTAAGTGTTTGCAATTTTATCACTAGGAATTCTTGAAGACACCTCGGTAAATATTTCCCTAATAGGGACACGCTTAATATTCACTTTTTATTTCAGAAACACTTATTATCAGTTAAATAATAACTAAAAGTAAGTATTTCACTTTCCGAAATTGGAAAATAATGCATTTTAATAGATATTATTATATATATATATATATATATTATTATAGATATCATTAAACCCAAACTAAGAACCTAAGAACCTATTTTAGGGTCATATATTAATATTTCGGATTAAAAAAGAGAAGAAAAAAACTAACCTCAAAACTTTGACATCAATGACAATGGTCGCCGAGCGAATCTTCGTTTTTAATTTTAACGAAATAACTATTAAAATTCATTATTTTTCAATTCCGGAAACTGAAATACTTACTTCCCATTATTATCTAACGATGTTAAGTGTTTTTGTAATAAAAAGTGCATATTGAGCCTGTCCCTATTAGAGAAATAAATACCGACACCTCATTCCATACTGGCAAACCTTTACTCTCAAATATTTCACATATTTTTACATTTCCTCTGGATTGTGGGTAGTATCTTTATTGTCATGTTGTGATGTGTTGTGTAACCCTTGTATGTCTGTTTGTTTGAAGGTGATGCTTGTACTATGGTGAAAACAGGAAGGCCGGGAGTGTGCAGCCGATTCTCCAACTGCCAGACAGCAAAGGAGGCCGCCTACAAAGGCATTTCTCCACAGGTACTGTCATGCCCTAGCAATTTTTTTAAAATCTTCACATACACTCCAAATATGTTAAGACTTTTCAAAAATCATAACCTTCTATATGAGTCCTACAATTTCAATACCCGTTACAACTGAGGGGGCGCGGAGACGGAGAGAGAAATGAAAAGGCATCCGTTGCATGTTGGTTGCGGGTTCAGTCGTTTATTGAAGAATGATGAGCTACGTAGCTGAGGTCGGTCGGTGTAACATGAGATGATGAAGTGCCGTAGAATGAAGCGTTGCGGGTGCTCGGTCATGATGGGTGAAGCAGGTCGGAGATGCTGTGGTGGAGCAGGCCACGGGCCTGCAGGTCACCAGAGTGCTGCTCGACGCTCGTTGCGGAGAAGACCTGAACTTCCAGGCCGTTGCTCGACGCGCGTTGCGGAGGTGAAACGGCGGTGAATCGGTGAGCGGAGCCACGGCAGATAGTCCTGGTGATGTCCACGTAGGAAGCTGCCCTGGAGTGATGAACGGCGGTGACTCGGTGAGTGGAGTCACCAGCGTGATGCTTGACACCGTGGCGGTGGAGGATGACCTCGTCTTCCAGGCCGCTGCTCGGCGCGCGTTGCGGAGATAAGCGGCGGTGACTCAGTGAGTGGAGCCACCGGCAGATAGTCCACGAAGGAAGCTGCCCTGGGAGAGAGCTGAAGCACCAAGGCACTCGATGTTACGATGGTTGTGTTGATTAGCGCGCCGCGAGACTGACCAGAACTGAACCGAACTGAACTGAACAAATTTGTAGTTTAGCGGGCCGCTTTATATAAGAGCGAGCGGCCGAGTAGCTTTCCACTCGCTGGCAATACGTGCGCTGGAAGGTGCTAGAATGTACTCGTCACTGCAGTCGTGAATGCACGCTTGAGTCTGGACCTTTCGCGAAGTTGGTGCATATTATTATTCGTCGGGCAGCCGGGCTCACGAGTACTTTGTCTGCCTATACGTGCGTAGGTAGGTGCTGCGCGTAGTGCGAATTTGCAAATACTTTGCGGCGGTAATTCCTTCTCGCGAATTCTAGAGTGGCGAAAAATAGTTGTATGAACGCCCAATTTTTTGCCAAATTGATCTGAGTATGACATCTTGTTCATATTTTTGTGAGGAACAAGATTAATCTAAATTGAGTTTCAAAACCTCCCTTATTATGACCAAAATCATGTTAAAACTGAGAGTGAGAAACAAAACCCACTATATTCAAGAAATTACTATCAAAAGCCGCTATATCGGAATTCAATCAATCACGAGCAATTATTTTGCCAAGATGGCGGGTTTAGAAACTCACGCGTCAGGTCAGTTAAGTTTCAAAAGCCTCTATATCGTGAGTAAATCACGAAGTAGAATCAAAATCCGCTACACCCATTTTATTTATTGAAATTACTTAAATACTGCTAGACATACCACTAAGCTTGCTGAGGATTGGTTTGTACTATGTCCACAAAAACTCGCATTGAAAAATAAACGTTTTTGAGTTTCAAAAAATTGTATTTTTGTTTCCTTTATTTCAACCTAATTGCTATAAATATTTTTTAAATATACAAGGGTTAATCTACCTATAAGTAAAATAACAACGTATTTGGTTGAATTTTGAACGAACTATACTTCAATTCACCATTTAAAAAAACCTAAAAATACAGGAGTACAAA
Organism: Glyphotaelius pellucidus; assembly: GCA_936435175.1. NCBI lineage: Eukaryota > Metazoa > Arthropoda > Insecta > Trichoptera > Limnephilidae > Glyphotaelius > Glyphotaelius pellucidus. Next base: position 8,430,333 of record OW386563.1, on the reverse strand, counting down.
CCAATCCTCAGCAAGCGATACATTGAAAAATGAACACTTTTGTAATTTAAATTACTCCAATTCATTATTTAAAAAATTAAAATGCAATTATTTATTTACGCTAGAGTTGTGACAGTTTTTTGCGGTTTTCTCCAAATCAGCGAAAGTTGATATAGCGAAAATAGAAATTTAACGACTCGTATTCTATATCCAAAATCAAATATAAAAAAAACTCAGACAAACACCCTCAGTATGGCTAGAGGGAAGGAAAATGGATATTAGTCGTAGCCGGGTGGCGTGCCAAGTACGCGCCGGCGCGCGCCAAACAAAACTTTAAAAAATATGATTGTAATCCTTAATTATAAAGAAAACGTATGAAGGATAAGGTCAGAATCGCTTGGGGAATTCTTGTTCTTAAGGTAAAGAATACCTTGAACACATCTATGGAAGCGGAATAATTTCTTCTGGAATTATCTATGATCTCTGGCCGAGTTTTTTCGGAGCATTTGAGCTGTCAGTTCGGTTTCGTCATCATCGTAAAACATATGAATTCGTCAAATAAACGCAAGTAATGTTGTTTTTAGGCATAGTTTATTGTTCAAGGAATGTGTTTAGGTAAATTTTGCATAAGATAGCATAAAATAAACCCACAAAATATTACGTCGAAGTCAAAACACGAAGTCAAAGTTTCCTCCAGAGGCACGTCACGAGTTAAAGTACATGGGGCATATTATCACAGACGACCTGAAAGACATCGAGGATATGGAAAGTCAAAGTGGAGCTTTCGTTAGAGCAGGTAAGCTGTCTCAGCATTTTTATTTTTACAGTCCTAATGTAAATAATACTTTTCAACGCAATTTCCACACCGCTGTATAAGTCAGAACTGTAGATAGATTACACTGCAACTCAATGGCATAAGCTAAAAGTCACTTACAATAATGCTATCGCCAACTATACTGCCTACTAAGAAACTTCAGCGTTACGGAAATATTTCTGGGGATGAACACTTTTAAAGCACTTCTCCGCCATTGCACGAGCCGCTTGTAGCGCAATCAAAGAATACAATCATCACTGCCTGGATGAAGTCCCCCTGATGACCCTCTGGAGACAGGAGACGGCCAAATATCCTCGATAAACAGCTTACATATATTTTGTGTTTAATATTTTTCAGTTTCTTTTTTAATATTTTCATGCCTTAATATTTTCTATTAGAAAATAGATTTCTTTTTTGTTTTTTTCGAAATATGGAATGTATTGCATTTAACCGGTGACCGGACAACTCGGAATGAAACCAACTCAGAACCATCTCAGATAAGTCATTTAGAGTGATAAAAAAAATATATATAAAACAATTGGTTAAATAGGTTAAGTTAGGTTAGGGTTATTCAAAATTATTTTTTTCGTAGCTTTTAATGACTTTTCAAGGAGGTGTTGAGTTGAATTTATTCTCAGTTGGCATGGAACCCATTGAACCACCCCTACTTACATTCTGGAATAAACAATTTTTTATTATGTTGATTTATTATTGGATTATTAAGTCATGTTGCGCTACCTCCTTCTTTAGCCAACGGACACTGTAACGCTGTCCAAAGGGTAGGCTAAGAAGAGGTAGCGCAACATGGCATAATAGCCCAAAAATAAACCACTATCATCAGTGGCGCAGCGTGGGCAGGCGCAGGAATATTTTGCCGTCCCCCTCTATATATGTATTTAAAATTTTGCCGCCCCCCTATATAGGTATTTCAAACGAAGATTTCCTTTTTTTATAACGGCCGCATTTTTTATACGACGGTTTTTATATCACATAAATCGATTTTCTTAAAAAAAAAATCATGTTTTAAATTCTGCTACAAATTTATAACTGAACTCGAAAATCAATAATGGTATCCATGTAATATGATTTCGCATCTCGAATTTTTACAATGTGTTTCTAACACAAGTCAGGTTTTAACTTAAGATTGATTTTGCGTTAGAGAACCAAAATAATAGTTACACATGGAACAGTCAATTTTAAAATTTTTGCAGCGTATGGCATGCAACTCGAATGTAAAACTGGACTAGATTATGAATCTGCATCTTCTTATTTAATTTATCGTTACATTCTGAACACAAAACTGGTTTTAAATAAATCTCTGTGGACTTAAGACTACACTCTTAAGACTACACTCAGTCTATGAAAATGGTTTATCTTTGATTTTGGCAGCACATTCATATTAGTCTGCAATTAAAATGTTATCACTGCAATTCAAATAAGAGAATGTTTTCCTTCGAAATGTGTCGGGAGATGATTCCACAACTGAAATTTTACATTCTGAATACAAAACTGGTTTAAAGAAAATCTGTATGCGGTGAATTGAAACTACACTCAGAACATGAAAATGGTTTCTCTTTGATTCTGGCAGAACACACACAGTCCTCAACTGGAATTTTTTAACTGTACTTCAAATTATTTTATTTTATTTTTTTAAATAAAAAAATTTAAATAAAAATTATAACTTATTGTAAAATTTTGCCGCCCCTTTAAAGTGCCACCCGGGGCGGACCGCCTCCCCCGCCCCCCCCCCTCCCCACGCTACGCCTCTGACTATCATACTCAAGGCTGTGAAAATCTAAAATCATAATATCTATTATTTTTATTATTATAAGCACTGCAGGAAAACCAAAATCGCTTAAATGCTGTATAGTTTCGTATAACTATACAGGCTGAACACTGGCACTGACTGTGTTCAATGCAATTCACAAATCAGGCGAGAGAATACGAGAAGGCCTTGCGTAATACCTTTGCACAATGATGTCATCTCTTACTCGGCATGCCGCTTGAAGTCCTGAAAACCCTTCTGGACAGAAGGAAAAAGACTCCTCCAACCACCTCTCATCCCAGGAGATAGGTGGAAGCTTGAGGCAATGCTTGAAGCAATCGGCCAACTTGAAAAACGCCCTTCTCGTACAAGACCCTACTCCGCCATCAATAGGTTAAGGTGCTCACATAGCCGTTGTGCCCATGTGATGTATAGATGGGGTCTTAAAGAGGCGGCGATATGTGAATGCGGTGCGGTGCAGACCACCAAACATGTGGTCGACAAATGCACGCCCCATTCATTTCCTGAAGCTCTGGACTGGATGCAGACCTAGATGTCCCCCTCTGAACCCCCACCATACAAAAGAAGAAGAAGAATGTAAATCACATCACCGTGCGCAATGATAAATCAATGTAGATATTAATAAAAGAATTTATGGGAAAGATCAAAGGGTAAAAATATTTTACAGTAAAAAAAAAATTTCAGTAGCACAGAGGATGAAGCATTCCTTTCGGAGCCAGTAGAAGTCCCTAGTTCGATTCTCGGTGGAGAACTGATATCTTATTATCTCTTTCATGTTCTTTAACTCTTAATAACATTGTTACTTTAATTATTAACATCAAAATGAAGACTAAAGCCTATTTTTTTCAGATTTGCGCTGTGGAGGACACTGTTCAGATCGTCTGCTGCCCTCCGGTGATAGTTGTTGAAGGTACTCAGAACTTAATCATCATTCATAACAAATCTGGTGGGAGATACAATGGTTTGTTGATCACTCGATCACCACAATACTGTCATTGCAAAAGACAGCGAGTCGCTGAGGCGGAATACCAATAGCTCTGAGTGATTTTTATTTTTTTAACGTGAGCTCCATACAGGAGGCCCTGAGAAAAATAATTTCCCTCAGGGCCTATATCATCTTCGAGGATGCTGTGTGGCGCGTTTTTTTAAAGGAAAGGAAGGAAAGGATAGTTCTGGGAAGGAAATGGGTAGGAATCTGGGGTTCAGTGTGTCCTGGTCATCCGCCCCCAAGACCTCACCCCATGAACCCGAGCACCCTTGCTAAGTCACCAAACATAGCGAACCATTTGGGGTGACTTATGACTTATTGCGACTATCCAAAGGAATTCTTGATATATATACCGTGGACCAGCAAACGTCAACCCTCAAATATTCCACAGATGCGCATTACTTCTAGATTGTGGGTAGAATCTTCATTATCATGTTGTGTGTTGTGTAACTGTGGTGTGTCTGTTTGTTTGTAGGCGATAACTGTACTGTGGTGGACACAGGTAGGCCGGGGGTGTGCAGACCATTCGCCAACTGCCAGACAGCAAAGGAGGCCACCAGTAAAGGCATTTTACCACAGGTATTGTTCCTTCCTTAACGTAAAATAACATGTTTTTACACTCACGACAATTTAACTAACTAATAATTAATACACACAATGGTAAGTTTAAAATTATTCTACTTTCTGGTCATTTTTCCAAAATCACTTTCTTAAAAATAGGGAGTGTAAGGAGACAGCAAGAAAAACAATTTTAACCCAATCAATCACAGAAAACCAAATTTGTCTCGTATAACTCATTATATCTCTCTTAACTACCATGATGAGAAATATGATCTAAATGGTGTTAGAAAGAGAAAACTCCCTGCTTTAAATTCTAATCTAGAATTTAACCATTGGAACATTTAAATGTACACCACTATGAAACCAAATTTTCCGATAGCAATTTGAGAAAAATGTATAAAGTTTCGAGAATTTTTTATTAATTATTTTTTTATAAAACAACAGAAACGTGAGGTAATAATAACGTTTATATACCGTGTACCCATTAGCGGGTACCCGGCAAGTGTTGCAATGCCATTCAAAAAAATATATTGTTTCTCCCTGCTTGTCTTTTCCCGTGGAAAGGACAAGCAGGGAGCTTTACTTTTGGCCGTGAAAATCTAAAAACATATCTGGGGCTATATTTGTAGATTGTAAATTAATGTTGTTCATTGTGTGCGTTGTCCAAGTATGGAGTGAATACAAATCTCATACAGGCGATTGTGTCCCTGTACGAGGGAAGCGTTGCATGAGTGAAAGGTGTTAAGCAAGGCTGCCTAATGTCACCAATGCTATTCAATCTATACATGGATAATTGTATGCAAGAATTGAAGGAGGTGGGATAGGGTGCGAAATTGAGTAATTTGAAAGTATGTTGCCTGATGCGGTGCTGATTTCTAACAGTATGGAAGATTTACAGTCTCTCGTGTCTAGGATGAACGTAGTATGTATGAAGAATGAATTAATGATGAATGTAAGTCTAAAGTCATGGTGTTTGAAAGAGAGAGTATGAAAACAGTGTGCAATACAGTTGTGAATGATGAATACTTGGAGCAGGTGGATGAGTTTGTGTATCTAGGTAGTATGTTTACGAGAGATAGGAAGGCTGATAGAGATATTGAATTAATGGAGGACTGAACGCCGTGGGCGCCAACAAAAAACTGTCCAAAGAAAGACTGTCCAAAGCCGTCCATAATGGAGTGCTGATACCTTACCTGATGTATGGTAGCGAGGCATGAAACTGGCAGAGAAAGCATAAAAGTAGACTGAATGCTGTAGAAATGAGATCCCTGATCCGTAATGATGGAGATCCACAAAGATTGCAAGGCTGATGTAAGCGTAATGAGTAAAATTAAGAAAAAGGAACGCTCCGATGGTTTGGGCATGTAGAACGAATGAACGAGGAAAGGAGTGTAACGAAAATATATGACACAAATAGAAGAAGTCGGGGACACCCGAGAAAGACACAAGTGAATCAGATACTTGAGTCGGGCCATGTAAAAAGTCAGAATTATATGTATGATGAGACAACGTGAGTGAGGCAAAGAGCGTGTGCCAAGACCCAGTTGTTTGGCGATCTGTCCTCTCTGCCTACCCCTGCCGAGAAACGGCGGGGAAAGGGATCGGGGACAACTATGTTCTCCTGCCATTCAACGGGTCTAAGTTAAAATAAAATTGTTGTTTTATTATTATTTTAAATTAACTATAACTTTAAAGTTTTATGGGAATAATGTTTTATTGCCTTTATTAGTTTTATCTTCTACTTAAGTGATATAAATAATAACAAAACTGTTTTTGTTTGCAGACATGCGATGTAAAAGGCACCCTTCAGATTGTCTGTTGCCCTCTGGTGGCAGTTGTCGAAGGTACGGTACCTAGAACTTAATCATCATTCATTATAAATCCAGTAGGCTACGCGATGGTTTGTTTGTTTTCTAGGCTCCCTCATCACCACAATATCATCATTGCAAAAAGCAGAGGGTCAGTAAGGCGGAATATCAATGGCTCTGAGTGTTTGCAACTTTATCACTAAGAATTCTTGAAGATATCTCATATCGTAGACCTGCAAACATCTACCCTCAAATACTCTTTTGACGCACTTCAATAATTCTAATTGCGGGTAGAATCTTCATCATCGTGTTGTGTAACTCAGGTGTGTCTCTTCGTTTGCAGGAAGTAACTGCACGCTGAAGGACACAGGGAAAGCGGGAGTGTGCAGACCATTCGCCAGCTGCCAGTCAGCAAAGGAGGCCGCCTGTAAAGGCATCTTCCAACAGGTATTGTTCCTCCCTTTATGTATCTCTGACAATAACAACATGTTTGACTTACGCGCTCCTAACATAACCTTCCTTTGTTTACAGAAATGTGACCTAACTGATATTGAGTCAGAGTTGGTGTGCTGCGTGGAGGCCACTTTTCCGCCGCTGCCGAAGGGACTTCAGCTACTGACTCAGCTACCGACTGGCTCCAAGGCCGCGAACTGTGAGTTTCACAAAATCTTAGCTTTTTTTTTTTTTTTTACATTAACTCCACACAGGAGGCCTTGAGGAAAATAATTCCCCTCACGGCCTATGTCATCTGGGATGCTGTGTGGAGGGTCTTTTTGAGGAGAGGAAGGAATGAACATTGGTCTTGAAGAGACCCATGTTGTAGGAGGGAGGAAACACAGATGCCGGCAAATCGTTCCATAGCCGAGCTGTTGAACTCAAGAACGAGTCGAAAAAACGACCCGTTCTCATGTGACATATGTCAACCGTGTATATATGTTGGGCGCGCGTTTGGCGTGTCTCCCGACTATGCACCGGTGCCGAAGGGATCAATGACGCTAGTTCCTCAGAGCATCTTCCATTGAAATACCGGTAGAACATGGATAGCATTCCCACCCGACTCCTGTGCTCTAAAGATTGCAACCCGTTCGTTAAGATGGGAGAATCTATCAAACGGACCGCCCGTTTCTGCACAGAGTCGAGGGTATTTTTCAAGTATTTTGGAGCTCCAGACCAGAGGTGGCTGCCAAATTCAACCGTGGGGCGCACTTGCGATTTGTACAGGGCAAGCAGTTGTGTACTATTAAAGTATCTGCGGGCCCTGTACAGTACGCCCAGTTTTTGAGAAGCTAACTTTACTCTGGCTTCGATGGAGCCCCCATACCTGAGCTGGTCACTTATAGTTACACCAAGCATATCAATGGAAGGTCTGTTCGGAAGATTGCTTCCATTGAAGGAGACTAGATTTACATTTCGATCCCTTTTAGACGTAATCAGACATGATTGGGTCTTTGAAACATTGAATTCGACAAGGTTATTCTTACCCCAAGAGAAAACACTCTCGAGGTAACCATCCATTCTTTGCTTCAAAGCCCTCCGAGCCGTTGGAGTTTGTGTGCCCTTTGGGGGCTTGTCAAACGAAAAGCTGTCATGGACTGTACTGTCATCCGCGTATCAATGAATTGGTGCACATGACAAAAGGTCGTTGATGTGCAACAAAAACAAAGTCGGGGACAGAACCGATCCCTGTGGGACGCCAGCATTTATTGGATGCGAGGAAGAGGTGAAACCATCAGCAACCGTCTGAATTGACCTCTCCCCCAAAAAGTCGGCAATCCACGTACACAGGGATACGGGAAGTCCGTAAGATGGCAGTTTGTTGACAAGTCCTCGATGCCAAACCCGGTCAAAGGCCTTGGAAATGTCCAGTGCGACCGTTTGGGTCTCACCGAAACGTTCCAGGCACCGCCCCCAAACATGCGTCACATATGCGAGAAGATCACCGCACGAGCGGTTCCGCCGGAATCCGTATTGACGGTCGTTGATGATTTTGTTCTTCTCGAGATATGTGAGCAGTTTGTCGTTGATCACACGTTCTATCACCTTGGACAAAACTGATGTGATCGCTATGGGGCGGTAGTTGGCCGGGTTGGAGCGATCACCCTTCTTTGGAATAGGATGGATGACCGCTTTTTTCCAACCAGAGGGCACAATACCAGACTTCAGGGACATTTTAAAGAGCTTCGTCAAAATTGGAGCTGACTGTTATTTTACATTTATTCTCTTGAGACCTCTATGCCATGCACTAGTCAATCAAATTTGTGTGTTACCCTTATTGTAAGGGGATAAAAGATGTTTTCTTAAAAAAATATATATAAATTACTAGCTTTTACTTGCGGCTTTGCTCGCATGGTATTAGGGAGATATTACTGTTTAAAGAGTTTTCCCATGGGAATGAAATGTTTTTCCGGGATAAAAAGTAGCCTATGTCATTTCCCAGTTCTTCAATAATCTCTGTGTAAAAAAAAAAATCACGTCGATCGGTATCTCAATTTTATATTATTATTTAGGATTTTAGAGTAAGTACTTTCTATTACATAATTCCAACTTAACGAATTCTGACAAAGGCATTTAAATACAACAGTGAGTTCCCTGCATGCGTTGCTACGCCACTTAATAAAGAAATTTTTGAATTCATTCATTCATTTCCCGGCATGCGTTGCTATGCCACTTAATAAGAAATTGTTTCTCCCTGCGTGTCCTTTCCCATTCGTCCCGTTCCCCTTCCCCCTTTTAAGTTTCATCGCAATCGGATGAAAGGTTTAGCAACCCATAGACATCTTACATACTAATACATCTATACATACCCAGAAGCAAACATATTTTTATTTTTATAGATTTACAGTGATACAAGCAACTTATTAAAAAGGAAAATCATTTTCAATTATTTCCTGTGCACTTCCGTATCGTGGTAAAGTTGTGAGGCTGACAGAGGTAATGAAGCAAAGAGGAACTACCTGGCTAAACACATCTGCTATAAATACTAGAAATAACTTCCACTCCATGAGTTACTTAGTTCCATGAATAATAGGCACTTAATACATTTATTTGTAACTAGAGAGTTACTCGAATGCGTTGCTATGCCACTTAATGAAGGAATTGTTTATCCCTGCGTGTCCTTTCCCATTTCTCCTGTTCCCCTTCCGCCTCCCCTTCCTCTCCCGCATCCCCTTCCTCTCTTGCGTTCCTACTCCGCCTTCTCCCCCTTCCCTCTCCCCACTCCCCTCGCCCTGTTCCCCCATCCCGCCAACCCCCCCCGCGAGTTCCTCTCCCCTCTCTCAAGTTCCCCTCTCCCTTCCCGAGTTCCCCTCCCGGATTACCCTCCCCCCTCCCGCATTCCGCACATTCATTCCCGATACATTCAGTTTTCAAACAGCTCGCGTGCCACCTATTGCGATTTTTTTATACAAATTTCATAATGCCAGAGCTCACCAGTATTTATAGAAACCATCGCTGGCAGGCACACATCAAATCCCCAAAGTTTCATCGCAATCGGATGAACTGTTAGCAACGCATAATTTCGTGAAGCCAGAACTCACTACTGTATATAGTAAGAATTGCGGGCATGCGCACATCAAATCCCCAATGTTTCATCACAATCGGATGAATGGTTTAGCAACGCATAGCATACAAACATAGATAGAAGTATATTATATATACATAGACAGAATCAAACATATTTTAATTTTTATATGTATAGATGTTTTGTTTCCTCTACAGACTGCGTAGAGCTGACAAAGAAGATTCAGGGAGATATGTGTCCTCTACTCACACCAGACTCGAATATAGTATATTTCCAGACTCCTATGACAACTGCAGCTGAGGCCCCGTACTATGTAAGTTACAAACATTAGATAGCTTTATTTTAAATCTAAAATATTCATTTAATAATTAAAGTCACCACTATTTTTTTTTAGATTAACCCGACGTAGGAGGTTCACGAGGAGATAAATTTTCTCAGGGCATATGTCAAATTTGGAATGCTGTATGGAGGGTCTATTTAACCTATTTGAGATGAGCGTCATGTGTACATGCCAACCGATCGCATGTCTAAAAAACAAGCGTCATCTATACACAACGCAGTATTAAGGCCCCGTAACTGCTCTCGAAAAGAAGAAGATGGAGAGATATGTAATTACGAATGTTGGACAGAGCGCGCTAACATTTAAATCGATAAAATTGAAGCGAAAATTACGAAAAAGCTTAATAAAACATGACTCGTTTAAAATAAGCAAAAATCTCGTGGAACGTATCTTAAGATCATTTAAAGAAAAATTGTGAATTTTTTCACAAATATAACTTGTAAAATAATAGAAATTGACTTGCTTTCAATAATTTTCTAAGCATACTTTGCGATTTTTTTCTATAAGGAACATATCTAGATATTATCTTCAAAAATAACATATATTTTTTGAAGAGCTTAAAAACTTCAAATGTTTAAGGGAGATATGTAAGAAATCGGTCGAAATTTGAACAGCGGCGGCTTAAACCGAATTTTGTATCTTAATATCTCAGTAAATTCATACTCGATTGAGACGATAATCGTAAAAATACTACGTCCATATCCACTGGAGCGACAGCGCAATTTTAAACTTTTCCTCCGTTGCTCGACATTTTTGAATATTTTCTGCCCAAATTAAAAAAAAAAAATCATACCTCCGAATTTTAATAAGGAGACATACTAACTGAATATAGTTCTATATAGCCAATAAATCTACCTATCTTTTGTCGATTATCGCATATTCGTAGAATTTATAAAAAAAAAGTTATAAAATCGTAAACTTCTACTTAATTCCTTACAAATAAGGGAAAATTTGCCAAAATTGGTAGCAAAGCAATACAAGGTATTTTAAATAGTGCCGTATAGTGGCAAAAAGCGCTCCAGTGGATATATTCTTCGCGATATCTGTCAATTTATCAGCTATATATATATTGAATTCTTATAATAAGCAAATATGCGAACCGTGTAAATATTCCTAAAATTGCGCAACTAATTTAAACTCTCGCCCGCTTTATGAGAACCTACAGCGCATGTGCGTAGCAACGTTGCCGTTGCCGTTGCCGTTGGATCACGGCGCCGGTTCATATGTTTCAACTCGGTGATTGTAACCAAACGTCAACATTGGAGCAATAAGAGCTGGTTCACACTACGCTATCAAATATAAAAGATCATAGCACGCCAAATAACGCTCTCCATACAATCCCTTCAGACCGTTCACACCTAAGCGTTTTTAAGCGCAGATCAATCATAGACAATACACATCTCAGACGTAACCGCTCCAGACGCGATATCCCAGAAGATAACTCTCCCCTTCTCCGACTAAAACAAGAGAGGGGGTCATTGTAATTACGAGCTGCCTAGACCCGTGGATGACAGATGTCAAGTTGACAGATTTCAGTGCAAAAAATATGCGTTCCATTGCCGCTCTCTAATTCGACTGACCCCCTCTCCTACCACAGGAAGAAATATTTGATAGCCTCGTGTGAAAGGACAAAAGATAAGCGCTCGCGAATCAACAGATATCTGCTCGCAGATATATGGCTGTGTGAATTAAGCATAAATCTGTCATCTGCGCACATTCCTTCTTCGTTAAGAGCTGGTTCACACACAGCTATCAAATATAAAAGATCATAGCACGCCAAATAACGCTCTCCATACAATCCCTTCAGACTGTTCACACTTAGCGGTTTTAAGCGCACATCAATCATAGACAATACACATCTTACGACGGAACCGCTCCAGAGGCAATATACAAAAAGATAGGTCTCCCCCTCTCCGACGAAAACAGGGAAGGGGGTCATTGTAATTACGGAGCTGCCTAGACCGATGGATGACAGATGTCAAGTTGACAGATTTCAGTACAAAAAATGTGCATTCCGTTGCCCCTCCCTAATTCGACTGACCCTCTCTCCTACCACAGGAAGAAATATTTTATAGCGTCGTGTGAAAGTACGAAAGATAAGCGCTCGCGGTTCAACAGATATCTTCTTGCAAATTTATAGCTCTGTGTGAATGAGCTTTAAGATGCGGCTTGGATCACGTGACCTATAATGGCTGTCACTGAGGTCACATAATTGTTTTGATAACGAAATATTTGATTGTTGGATTTGATTTGTTATTTTTGAACTGTTAAGCCACACAAAGTCTTCCAATTTAAGATGCCATAGTCTCACTAGATGGTTGGGTGCAGTTGGGACTCTTGTGCGGTTACATATAAAGAAGATGAAATAACAAAATCAAGAAACGTTTTTAGAGCAATTATTAAAACAACACTTTCTTAGCAATTAATATTTGGATGTCACGTTGTGTTCCCAGGGACGTTTTGGATCATATGAGACAGGAAACATCACCTGGCTGGGGAATCCTGTAACTCTAGTGAGCGATCAGTGGGTGTTGGGTTCTGCAAGATTCCTTGCATCAACGAGGTGAGTTTATTGTTTCTTTATTTTAAAATTTCTTGTCCTTGTAACAATGGCCGCAATAAAGACATAAAATAATGATGAACATATAGTCGGTCAATTAAGAGTACAAAATTTTAAAAATGGAACTACAAAATTGTAGGCTGGAAACACCAATTTAACTTTCAAATATTCTTTTAAAGCGCAATGAAACTGAATATATAGAACACCGTAAATCACATTTAAAAAAATATTTTTTGTTCTTAACCCGGCGTTCGCACAGTTGGGTCAGTTTGACCCGCGCCATTTTAAAATTAGCTTATTTCTTTAAAAAATTGTGCGACGTTGCCATACTTCTCTGGAGCTAACAATCTCCCCTCCCAATGGGCTAACGCTGTTCAGTGGTTTAGTGGCCACAACGGTGGACAGACGTGGCTAAAAACGAAAAAGGTAAATATGACCCAACCATACACTTCTGTCGTAATTTCGGGATATGAATTAGTCTTACATATTATCATGCAAATGATAACATGTAAGATAAACTCATGGGACTGATGTATTATTCTTAGTCCTACTATAGATCTCATTCATATGTATGATATTAGTTATTAGTTGAGAAAAAAGTTTATTTTTTATTTAAATTTTATAAATTTAAGACAGAGGCTGCCTATTTTGCTAAAATTTTACTCTACTTTTATAAAAATGTCATTAAAAGATAATTTTATATGAAATTGTTTGATTTTACCCAAAATCTCGCAAACAATATATTTGTTTTATCAAATTTATATATTGAATATAATGGTACAGAGGTTACATGTTTTTATAAATTAAATTAAGTTTTTCTTTTAAAAATACATTAATTAATAAGTATTACACCTTTTTTTAGAGCAGAGCTCGAGTAAAAAAGGCGGAGAAAACGAATGTAATGCACAATTTAACAAAGAAAAAAATAGTAATTTTTTTATGTGTAAAACAAAAGATAGGAATTTAACAGTGAAATAAGAAAAAAAGGTCATATATGTAAGTATACACATACACACACGTGCATTACGCAATTATTGCAATACGTTATTAAGTTTCTTTTAAATATTGAAATCATAGCGAGTTTTTTATTCGGGTCACCTAGACCCAACTCTACTATCGATGTTACATATTTGGACCGTGCTGACGCCGGGTTAAAGAAAAAAAAGTTAAAATCGAAGAAGCACTGTTGTTAACACATTCACTGCGACGTGTTTTCTAAAACATTCACTGGATGCTGTAAATTACACCTAATTTAAATTCAGAATGAACTGATACAAATGCATTTTTTCCTAAAAAAATACTTACGATTTGTTAATACACATTGCAGATGTTGATAAATATTCGCAAAAATTACATGGCAAGCTGTCCGGCTTCGCCATATCGCCACGGTAAACACAATTTGGTTCAACGACGAAGCACACTTCCATTTATTTATTTTTAGTACATAAAACAGGCAAGTTGCCCAAAAATTTACATACACGAATGATTTAAATATAACAAAATATATAACAAAAATAATAAGCTAAATATTCAAAAGTGAATGACAAACAAGAATGAGTTAAAGATAAAATACAAACGTATCACCAACAATATATTATTGACACCTGTGCTGATGGGACAATTATTTAGTAGGTACAATGTTGCCTGTCTTTGATTAAAGAGCTTCATCACAATATCAGCTTCATATGATTGATGGTAAAATATTTTTTTGAAGTGTTTGAATGGGTCATTAAAAATATCAATTTCATTATTAGAGCAGTGTATAATGTCTTAATGTTCGTGGTAAAGGGGAGAAATATCCTGTATTTGTGTGATAGGTAGATATTAAGAAAATATCTTGCATCCTCCTTGTTGAATGTCTTGATGGTGTGTAGATGTTAATTTGGGATAAAATGTTTGGTGTGTCAACTGATGCATGTATAATTTTGTGTAGAAGCAATAAATCGGAAAGTTTCCGTCTGGCTGTCAAAGAGTTTAGTTTATAGTGTAGAATTCGGTCATCATACGTTCCAAATTGATCTGATAAACCTTCGCGATAAGCAATTACACGGGTTAATTTTCTTTGTATGGATTCGATTCTATAATTGCGAATCTCATAATTGGGAGACCAAATAGTGGATCCGTATTCAAGAATACTTCGCACAATTGATTTGTATAATGTTAAAGTTAATTCTGCACTTTTAAAGCAATTTGTGATTCTTAGCGTTAATCCTAATATTTGTGACGCACTCTTTGAAATTGTGTGTCAATGGTTAAATGGTTATGTCAACAAACAAAACTGCCGCTATTGGGCGACAAAAGGACAAAACCCTCGGTTAAAGCACCAACAAGCTCTGCGCAGCCCAAAAGTAACCGTTTAGGTTATAATCCACGAATGGAATCGGACCATTTTTCTTAAACATTGAACAATTTGTGTTCAAAAACCCTGTGTTCAAGCTTTACCACAGGCGACAGAAAACATTCCTCTCCCGAATGAAGCGAAAGGCTCGCGGGGCCGGCGGGGCCGGCGGGGGGGGGGGGGGGGGAATATGTTCATTATTTTACGGGAGCTGCAACGGTTGGTAACGGAGATAATTCAAATGAGATTTGGGGTTATGTCAACCACGTGAACCTAATTATGACTTAAAAATAAGCATAAACTAAGCCTAATTATGACTTAAAAATAAGCTTAAAACTAAGCCTAATTATGACTTAAAAATAAGCTTAAAACTAAGCCTAATTATGACTTAAAAATAAGCTTAAAACTAAGCCTAATTATGACTTAAAAATAAGCTTAAAAATAAGCCTAATTATGACGTAAATAAATTCTGTCGTAATGGATAATTATTTCTTTCGTGTACTCACTTGTAAATAAAGTCTATCAAATTATAAATCGATTTCAGAAACACGGAAGAAATTGACCAATTAAAATAGGTGTTCTATTCTGAATCCCTGATAAATAAATACCTAATAAAAAATCGAGGTAGATAGGTAGTTAGATCTAACTTGAAATCTGCATGTTCTTCTTTATACTTCGTCTACAATCTTATCGCTAAATTTCTTATCAGAACTCGACTTTTGACGTTTGAATTTCGAATGCGTAATTAATTACGCATTCAAAATTCTTAAATACTAACTTTAGGTCGTAATAATTGATATTAGTCGGAAATCTTTCCTGATAAATAAACATATATTAAAATATCTGTGTTTTCTCCCTGATGTAGCATCTCTTCTTCATTGGAAAGCATTTTAACATTTATTTAAATGCTAAACGTCAAGTGCTCAGTGTGTACGCGTGGACAGGTCCTTGTCCGGAAAACAAAAAAATGTTTATAGTGTTGTTTACGCGACTGTTCATGTTTTTTCTCGCTGGAGTCAGGCCTTTAGACAATTAGAACTAAAAATATACACAATAATGCACACAAAAACACCTGCCCTTCTTTTGTTGCAGCTCTTCAGTTCAGGTAGTTGGATTGGGCGGGACCTTTTCACCCCGGTACAATCCAGATGAGAAGTATGGCATTACAACAACACACATGCATCCGCTTTACAATAATCAGCACTCTTTTGTGTACAACGACATCGCCCTCCTTCGGCTTGACAGGCAGTAAGTATTTCATTAATATCCATACTAATATTATAAATGCGAAACTGCTCGAGTTTGTTTATGACGCTTTCACGCGTAAAACTATAAAACGATTTGAAAAATTCTTTCACCAATAAAAAGCTAAATTATATGCGAAGACTATGGGCTGTAAATGATGGTAAGCTCTGGCGTTATGAAAATATAAATATGAATATATTATATTTGTTATACGTTTTCTGTCGCTAAAAAAAGCGGGGTTTTGCTAGCGTCAGAAAAAAGATGTTGATATATTTGTGGGTTCTAAGCTGGTAGGTACTCGGCCCCCTGATCGGCTACTGCTCCAGAAAATTCAAATATTAGAATATGTTTTGTTTTTTTTGGACAAGCTTCTGTTTTGGAATAAATGTCAGATGAGAGTTCCAACATTAAAAATATAATTCGTAACGATTATAAAGACTGAATAATAAATAGTGTAATTTTTTATTATATTTACAAACTTCCAAATATTTAAATAAAAATAAACATCCGAAATGTTTTAAGCGCATACATTCCGAACAAATGAACAAAATTGGATAATTGCATTATGAAATTTAGGTGGCAGGCGAGATGTTTGAAAACTGAATGTAAGGGAATGAATGTATGGAAGGGGAGGGGGCGGGGGTTGGGGTGAGGGGGGATAATAGATAAGTGCAAGCGCTACAGTAATTTTGTATTGGAGGTATTGAATGTATATATTGTATATATACAGTATTGAATAGGAGGGGTTGGGGGCTGGGGGGAGGGGGGATAATTGATAAGTGCAAGCGCTACAGTAATTTCCCGTAACACCATGCGAGCGAAGCCGCGGGGAAAGGCTAGTATATTATAAAAGAAAGTTAAAAAAAACGTGCGGCTTGCAAAAACTCAGAAAAGAGGCCCGGTACGATCGAGGGAGTTATATGGTGTGGTAGATCTCTATCCCCTCTCCAGGATAACAGTTTCCGTTTTTACTTAAAGGGCGTGCTTTTGAAGATATAAGGGCTGGAAGTTTTGCCCTCTTAAAATTTCTAGAACAGTCTTCCGGAAAATTCTAGAAGGTTCCATAAGAACTCTAGAAAGTTCTGGATGGAGTGGCGGAGTATGTTGCAGAATGTTCGGGAATAGGAAATCGGAAACATCATTGTGGAACATTCCAGAACACTCTCGAATGTTGTCCTGAGCGAAACCGGGTAACGGGTAATTATATAAAAATAGCTTTTACCCGCGGCCTCGCTCGCATGGTATCAGGGGAAAGTTACTGTATAGAGAATTTTCCCACGGGAATGAAATGTTTTTTCCGGGATAAAAATTAACCTACGTCATTTCCCATTCCTACAATTATCTCTGTGTAAAAAAATCACGTCGATTGGTTGCTCCATTTGTATTATTATTTAGGATTTTAGAGTAGGTACTTTCTATTACATAATTCAACTAGCTAGGTTACCCGGCTTCGCTCAGGACAACATTCGAGAGTGTTCTGGAATGTTCAACAATTTATTTTATTCATTTATAGCAGACCCGACAGACGTTGTCCTGTACACAACTGTCGGGACAAACTGAAATTAAAATAGAATAATATTGAATATTCGATACTGCGATGGTAGCGCAGTCTGCCGGATTCAATGTAAAACATTCCAAAATCAACAACTCCTTAGAAATAAAAAAATTAATTTAAAGAACATTTTCCAGTGGACCAAATTGTGAATCTAAACCATTCTCGAATCCCCTTGAACCCACACAAAAAAATTCATCAAAATCGGTCCAGCCGTTTAGGAGGAGTTCAGTGACATACACACGGACAGAAGAAATATATATATATTAAGATTTACCAAATTCTGACAAAGGCATTTAAATACAATGGCATGCATTGCTATGCCACTTAATAAAGAAATTTTTGAATTCATTCATTCATTAATTTAATTTCCCAGCGTGCGTTGCTATGCCACTTAATAAGGAATTGTTTCTCCCTGCGTGTCTTTTCCCATTCGTCCCGTTCTCCTTCCCCTTCCTCTCCCGTGTCCCCTTCCCCTCAAATCCCCAAATTTTCATTGCAATGGATGAATGGTTTAGCAACGCATAGACATCTCACGTACTAATACATTTATACATACCCAGAAACAAACATATTTTGATTTTTAAATATCATATATTTATAATATCTTATTTAAAACACAAAACATTGTTTACATCATTAAGTAAGTAAACAAAGCTATTTAATGGCTTTGCTCTCACGTACTAATACATTTATACATACCCAGAAACAAACATATTTTGATTTTTAAATATCATATATTTATAATATCTTATTTAAAACACAAAACATTGTTTACATCATTAAGTAAGTAAACAAAGCTATTTAATGGCTTTAAAAGCCATTGAAAACTACTTTTTTCATAGCTTTTAATGGCTTAAAGACGTTAAAAGCTATGAAAAAAATTATCTTTAATTAGCCGATAACCCTAACCTAACGTAACCAATGTAACCAATTTTTTTACACATATTTCATTACATATAACCATTCTAAATGACTTATCTGAGATGGCTCTGAGTTGGTTTCATTCCGAGTTGTCCGGTCACCATGTAATGTATAGCCGCTTGATACAACATGTATTACCGTCAATCTTTCCATATCCGGAGAGATACTACAAATTTACAAATTCGTAGTTCTTATATCTATGGGGGGCACTTCCCTATGCGACCTACTGGCGGAAGTGGCGACATCTTTTGACGAATTATGATGGTAGTTTTATTTCAAATTTCATGTACACAGATGTTATTTGTGGAGCAGAGCGTAGGGCGTGGAGTCAACATGCACTCGAAGCTGGGTTCTGAAATTCAACTACGCAGACGCTACCCTATTAATATGATATACAATTATTATTAACACATTCATTAGTCATGCTCAAGCGTTTTTGTTTTCAATTTTCGATGTGTGGTTAAACAGTTTTAAATTCGTGTCCGTAAGTAATTCGTGCTTTAAAACTACCAACTAGTTTCGTGTCGATGAGGAAGTTCGTGAAGTGCCTTGTTTATTTGTTTATTTATAATTATTTATTTATTTTAGTAATTAAAATCATCAGATAAAAATGCTTTTAAAGCACGTTTTTCTGACTTTTCTAGTTAACGAGAAAATTTTGTTCAACCAAAAATAGCCTAGCGACTGTACGGTTGAAATTTGAGAATCCGGCTAATAATACAAACTCTGCCTTACGCAAAACAGTTTTCGTAAGTGGAGTTTGTATACAAATTTACATTTGTATACAAATTTACATTTGTAATAGAACCGAATTAAAGCATTGCCAAAGGATGGCGCCACTTACGTTAACAGCTAGCGTGGGGAGCATCTTTTACGAATGTGTTGGTAAAAGAATTAAAGAAATAAACGTCTTTGGAGAAGCAAGCAATCCGTTCGAAATGTCAGTTTATTTTTGTTTTTTTGGGAATTAAAAGCAAACTTAATTTTTTTTTGTATGAACGTAATAAAGATGAGGTGACAGTTTTCTTCCAAATTCATAAATGAAATTTTAATTTGAATTTTTCAAAATTTTTCGACGTTTTAATAAAATGTGTTTTGAGTAATTTTTTTTTTTCAACTTTTTCATGTTTGAAGCTTAAAATACTGCAATTTTTAAACAAAAAAGTATATTTCGAATATAAAAATCTAAAGTGTAATTTTATCTTGTTATAAAGGTATTTATTTTTACGACATCTTCAAAAATAAAAAATATACATGATATTTAAAATGCATTGGAAAAATTCTAAAATTCATTCAGAAATTATGAATAACACATGAATAAAACATGTACTACAGATAAATAACCCTCTTTGGCTCTGTAAGCAATGTATACAGGGTGTTAAGGGACGTACTTGACTTACTTTAACCAGTGATTCCTGACATTATTTGGAGTAAAAAATGCAAATGAAATTTTGGTCTCCGGTGACTTTTATGGTGACTTTTTTTTTTTTTTTTTTCAAAAATTTTTTCTTCAAAATCAAACAATTTTTTTTGTTTTTTGCATGTCGTCACTGGTCACTCCGCCGAGTAGCCGATACACCCCTTACCCCGCCTCCAACTATCCAACACATACCATTTTATGTTTTTGTAAAAAAAAAAAAAAAACATCAAAAATGTCACCGGAGACAAAAAATTTATTTACATTTTTTACTCCAAATAATGTCAGGAATCACTGCTTAAAGTAAATCAAGTACGTCCCTTAACACCCTGTATACGTTACAATGAACAATTTTTTGTCATTTTTAATTAGTAATGTTTTCATGGTCGTTTATCAGTTGAATAAAATTTTCACAACGTTTTTTTGTAGGGCCGAATGGGTTTTGGAATATTATTGTAACGTAAATACCACCTCACAGTTTTTTTTAAAGAAATTATTGTTTTTAGGGGTTATATACAGTCAGGAGGCCCAAAAAAAGGGATTTTTCAAGAATTTTTCCTGAGACGACTTTTAAATTTATTAAAATAAAAATTTGTACACATATTATGGTAGCATTTAACAGTATTTTAAGAATTTTTATTTGTAAAAAAAATAATTTTGAAAGCTGCTATAGCTGATCTCCAGAAGCTCCTCTCAAAAAAGGCATCTTGCGGTGACCATCATACCTCTTGATTGGATCATTAAAAATGAAAAAATAAACGGATTTCGTTATAATTATAAATATTCCTCTAATTCATGGGTCGGCAACCTTTTATTGTATAAGGGCCAAATATTTTAGATGGGGATTAGTGCGGGCCGCACTTGGGTCACATGTCATTACAGTATACCTATTCCAATTTTGGAGGCGGGTATGGGTACTGTTGCCCCGGGAGCCATTTATTGGATAACCAACACCTCTGTCATAGGTCATCCCGAGTTGTTCGCTACGTTTGGTGACTAAGCAGGGGTGCCTGGGTTCTTGGGGTGAGGTTTGTCTGGGTCTTCCGGCGGATGCGTCTGCCCACCAAATGCATGGTAGGCCGGATCGGGAGAGAATCGTTGAGGGAGTTACTTTGACTTCTCCAACCGTACCCTCTCAAAACTTTGCCTTGCACTGCAGTGGGGATGGATTTATACGTCCGTCACTCCTGGACACACTGACCTCCAGAATCCTATCCACCCCTAATACCTCTTTTCTTCCCAGAACTTCCTCTCCTTCCTTAAGAGACCCTCCACATCCCATCCCGAAGCATAAAACGCTTATTGTATACTTTTACGACAATTATTGTAGTTAATTAAATCAATGAGATTTTTGTGGTTGCATTTGGGTTACAAGTTGTTTTTATATAAGCTTGCATTTTTTATACGCAATAGAGTCGCGTGCATTGCGTCTATGTGATTCCGACAACCGAGAACAGTGTTGGTTTTTTTAGTTGCATTTGGGTTACAAGTTGTTTTTATATTAGCTTGCATTTTTTATACGCAATAGAGTCGCGTGCATTGCGTCTATGTGATTCCGATAACCGAGAACAGTGTTGGTTTTTTTAGTTGCATTTGGGTTACAAGTTGTTTTTATATTAGCTTGCATTTTTTATACGCAATAGAGTCGCGTGCATTGCGTCTATGTGATTCCGATAACCGAGAACAGTGTTGGTTTTTTTAGTTGCATTTGGGTTACAAGTTGTTTTTATATTAGCTTGCATTTTTTATACGCAATAGAGTCGCGTGCATTGCGTCTATGTGATTCCGATAACCGAGAACAGTGTTGGTTTTTTTAGTTGCATTTGGGTTACAAGTTGTTTTTATATTAGCTTGCATTTTTTATACGCAATAGAGTCGCGTGCATTGCGTCTATGTGATTCCAATAACCGAGAACACTGTTGGTTTTTTTGGTTGCATTTGGGTTACAAGCTGTTTTTATATTAGCTTGCATTTTTTATACGCAATAGAGTCGCGTGCATTGCGTCTATGTGATTCCGATAACCGAGAACAGTGTTGGTTTTTTTGGTTGCATTTGGGTTACAAGTTGTTTTTATATTAGCTTGCATTTTTTATACGCAATAGAGTTGCGTGCATTGCGTCTATGTGATTCCGATAACCGAGAACAGTGTTGGTTTTTCTGGTTGCATTTGGGTAACAAGTTGTTTTTATATTAGCTTGCATTTTTTAAGTAGAGTCGCGTACCAATTAGTATATTTGCTGAGCAAATAATAACTGTTTGGTAGTATGCCTTATTAATTCCTTGTAGTTTTCAGAAGAAAAATCTATCACGCTGATAAGTGGTTTTTAAAAATCTCCATCTTGCGTGAGATCTTTTTGAAATCAGCAAACCTGTTTTCAAACTCAGTTTGTAGTTGTATTGCTATAGCTTCGCTCGTTTTCTCGCTCCCTTTCACTCTGTTTTCTATGATGTCGTCCTTCACACGCGTTATGGCGAGTATCTCGCGGGCCGCACCAAGACGCTTCGCGGGCCGCAGGTTGCCGACCCACGCTCTAATTAATCGAGGGACAGAGCAAAATATATTTTTTTTAAAATGGCAGCTTCTCAAAAAAAAAATTGATTTTTTACCAAAATTTTGGCCCTGTATTGTTTATAGCTATATGTATTTATCGGTGAGAACAAGCTTTTGATTAATAAGTGTAAAATATACAAAAAGCTTGTTTTAAAATTTGAGACTGATCGGTTCAGCCGTTTCCGAGTCTTGGTCCGAATCTTGGTCACCGACTTTAAAAACGTAGTTTTGAGAAAAACGCGTTTAAAGTTTGTCTCCTTCTTTCAAATGCTTTGACACGTCTTTACAAATATGCATGTATCTTCGAAAATAATGGCCGGATTGACTTGATATTTTTTTTGTGTATACTTAAATATATTTACATTACGAAAATGAAATAAAAAAATCGATTTCTAGAAAATTCTGACTGTAAATAACCCTTTTTTTAGCTATTTTCCTGATTCATGGTAAAACAGTTTTCTTATACCTATTTTTAAAAAAGGGGACAAAACTGACGATACAAATTATAGACCAATATGTATCCAAGTATCTATTCCCAAACTTTAAAAAAAAATTGTGCTCTATAAAATATCTGCAAACATTAAAAAAATTGTAACTCCTTACCAACATGGCTTTTGTTCAAATAAATTTACATTAACTAATTTACGAATATACGAAAACTTCATCTCTAAATCTTTAGCAAACAGATGCCAGGTAGACATATACACTGACTTTAGCAAGGCCTTTGACAAGGTGTGTCACAAAATATTAATCAATAAATTAGCGACACTTGGGGTTTACGGTAGTTTATTAAATTGGTTTATTAGTTATTTGTCCAAAAGAAGTCTTAATGTGAAAATAAATGGCACAAATTCTTACAAATTTATAGCGACAAGTGGAGTGCCGCAAGGGTCCCATTTAGGGCTCATTTTGTTCATTATATTTATAAATGATATTGTTGAAATATTTACTAACATAAACGTGTTACTTTTTGCTGATGATATAAAACTTTATAAAGAGATTAATAACCTGAATGATTGCATTATATTACAAACAAATTTGAGTATTGCATTATATTAACAAACTAGCATTGCATATAAAGAAATGCCAGTTCATTCATTTTTACAGAATAAATAATCCAATATTTTTTCAAAACACATTAAATAATAAAAATTTGAATTGCGTTAGTGAGATTATTGACCTAGGTATAATGTTCCATAGCAAACTAACCTTTGTGTATCATATTAATAATATTATCAATAAGGCTCTTAAGACTCTTGGTTTTGTTTTGAGAACTGCAAAAGACAACATGTTATTTATTTATTTATTTATTTATTTTATTTATTCATACACGCCTTGAAGGCTTTTACAGAATCACATTATTCAAGTTACACATGTTATTCAAGAGTATAATTGTAAGATTGAAGTATATACCATTATAAACTGTACTTTAAGGATACAAACAGGTTTAATATGTACATAGGTATGTAGTTTCGTTATCATTAAAATTGTACAAAGGAGTTAAAAAGTTTACAAAGTGTAATAATGGTAAAACAGAAGAGTGCTTAAGATACTTTAGTAGTTATTGAGGAACGTGTAGGTATTTACTATGTTGATTTTATTATTAACTTGATCATGAATAAATTGTTCGAAAGCAAGTTTTTCAAGAATTCAGCAAAATTAACGCAGCAATAAATAGTACCTACACATAGAAGAAAATAAATAAAAAATACATGAGTTGTAATATCTTGAAAAGTTATACAGATGAGTTCAACAAGTGTATAGTGTGATAGTAAAAAAGTAAAAAATAGTACAAATTATGGTACAAAAAGTACAAGATAATATTAATACAAAAGAGAGAGGATAAAAAGGTAAGTACTAAGGTAATCTTTGTATACATAAGTATTAAATTTTGTTTTTATTGTGAACATGAAGAGACCATCGATTTTAATTTAATCATTAATATATTATTATTGATAGGGCACCAAGATTTAAATAGAAATTTAAGTCAATGCGAGTTAGTTATTATATTTATAACAATAAATACGAGAGGATTGTTGTTAATTGTGTTCTTATTTGGCTACCTTTATTATTCACATATTTCATGTTTTGCGATAATTAATAATTTGATAAAGGTGCAATCGATTGATATTTATGGCTTTATTTTAAATATTCTAATATACTGAGTTTGAATTTAGACACAGATTGGTGACGATAAATGTCGATTGAGTTGTATTTATTTCCGAGTAAATGGAGTCTTTGGATGGGAGAGTTTATAAAATAATTATTAGCGGAGTTGGTAACAGAATACAATGCATTCGACCGAGTTTCGCGAGTAGGTACTCGCAAATTAATAAAATTTGTCAAATCGAGGGCGTCCAGTCTGCCATTCGAAATTTTGAAAAGACAAACTAAATCACTTTTTATGCGCCTTGATGTCAAATCGGTTATGTTAAGTAATTCCATTAGGTATATATAATTAAGTTCTTCAATCGGTATACCCAGTTTGTAGTTAATAAATCTTAAAAACTTATGCTGAACTCTTTCAATTTTTTGTTGGTGGGTTTTATATAATGGAGCCCAGATAGTAGAATTATATTCTAAGTTGCTTCTCACCAACCCAGTGTACAACAATTTAAAGGAATTTATTGATTGAAATTCTTTAACTGTTCTCAGAATAAACCCCAGACATTTCATGGCCTTATTGGTTATTTCATTTATATGAGGAACAAACGTTAATTTATTGTCAAAAATAATACCGAGGTCTTTAATTTGTTCTACTTTTTTAAGAAAAATGTTGTTGATGCTATAATTAAATTTAATGGGATTTTTTATTCGGGCAAAAGTAATTGTTTGACATTTTTCAATATTGAGAAACAGTTCATTTAGGGTGCACCACTCTTGTAGCCTCACAAGATTTGATTGTAATATACAACAGTCATTCGGATTAGTTATTGTTTTATAAATTTTAAGGTCATCTGCAAATAATAGAATCATAACTCCATCGAATATGGTGGTTATGTCGTTGATAAATAATGAAAACAACACTGGACCCAGATGTGACCCCTGTGGAACACCGGTGTATACTTCAAACTGGTGTGAAAAGTGCGAATTGAGTTTAACTGATATTTTTCTTTTACGTAAATAACTTTCAAACCATCTCAAAATATGCCCCGATATTCCAAATGATCTTAGTTTATGAATATGGATTTTGTGTGAGACTTTGTCGAAAGCTTTACTAAAGTCTGTGTATACAGCATCTGTCTGAAGACGATTATGCATCGTACTAAATAAATTTTCCTGATAGATCATTAAATTTGTGAGAGTAGACCGTTTTGACATGAAACCGTGTTGTCGACGTGAAATTACTTTATTGATCTCAGGCGAGAGTTTAGATAGCAGAGCAGATTCAAATACTTTTGGGATGGACGACTGTATACATATAGGCCTGTAATTGGAAATATCAGATTTATCTCCTTTCTTAAAAATTGGAGACAGAAAGCTTGTCTTCCATTTTTTCGGAAAGGTGCCAGTTTTTATTGACAAGTTGAAAATTTTAGTAAGGGGATAAGTCAAGACTGATATGCATTTCGATAAGAAGATTGGGGGAATGTTATCAGGGCCAGCTGATTTGTTCAGGACGAGAGATTTTAATATAGTTCTAATGTCACTTTCTTCAAATTTGCACTGATTGAAATCGATTTGGTTATAATTGGATGTAGTGGCATTAAACAATGGAGAATTATTTGTTGATTCATAGACTTTGTTGAAGAATTCAGCAAACAAATTGACAACTTCTTGGGGATTATCGGCCAATTTGTTATCCAAATACATGTTAGAGGGTATACTGGAGTCAATATTATTAAGCATGTTTGAGAATTTATAAATATTTTGAGGGTCGGCGAGAGCCAATTCTTCACAGTTATCTATGCACTTTTTGTAACATAACTTGGACATTTTTTTGGTAGTCATTCTTAGTTCGCAAAATTTTGCGTAATCAATGGGATCGCGTGATGATTTGTAAGCTTTATGAGCAATTTTTTTGTCTCTAATTATTTTAATAAGATCTTTACTAAACCATTTTGGGTAATTATGTACATAAATTTTTGAAATGGGTACAAATAAATCGATCGCGTTATTTAGAATTAAGTAAAATTTATCAACAATTTCATTGATGTTTTCTTCATTGTTCAAAAAGTCCCAGTCGGTTAAAGATATAAGGTTAATGATTTGATTATAGTCTGCTTTGAAAAAGTTTTATTTTGTTGATGAAGAAGGATTTTTTTTTGTTACTGAACTGTTACATTCAATTATTAGAGGGGGGTGGTATTTGTCGACAGGGAGAATGGATTCAGCAGATGCGGATACTTTTACTGATAATGAATTGGAAAATACTAAATCGAGAAGTCGGGAGCTAACATTGAATACATAGTTTAACTGTCGAAGACTTAAAAAATTTGACATTTCGATAATATCATGAGAACCGTGGTAGATGTTGTCCGTGCATGCAGTTTTATTGTTATCAATGTCCCATTCAACATTAGGCAGATTGTAGTCACCCGTCAAAATTATAGCGGCGCCAGGAAATCTCCTTCGGATTGTTTCAACTTCATGGTAGTGGTCCTTGTATAGTTGAGCGAAGAAGGAAGGAGGAAGGGGGAAAGTAGACGCAGCCGATAATAATTTTTTCCTTTTTGGTGGAAACCATGACGAATAGTTGTTCTATATGTGTAAAGATGCATTTGAGTTGTCTTGAATTATATTTTTTATTTATGGATACTAATACTCCTCCTCCTCTGGATTTATTTTTTTCTTTTCTATCTTTTCTGTACACCGTATGGTTAAAGAAACCCAATTCTGATGTGTCGATATTTTTATTTAGCCATGTCTCAGTGAATGCGTAAGCGTCGTGATCTAAAGTGGGTAGAGTTGATTTTAGGTCCTGAAGTTTAGTTCTAAGACCACGAACATTTTGATAAAATATTTTCAATTTATATATTAGTTTTTTGGGTGTACTTTTGTTATTGTAGGTCTATTGTTAATGTATTTGATTGTGATATCAGTTTCGCCTGAAGCCTTTCTTTTTTCTAGCTCATTTCTTAAATCAGTTAATTGTTTCCGCTGGAGAAGCGATTGATCTTGGTAAAATCTAATATTATTTTTAAGCACATGTTTTTTGGTTAGTAATATTCTTGGCCATTTTGCTTCAGGAAACTCTACTTTAATTCCTCTCGGTTTGTCGTCCTTCCTTTTACCCAGTCTATAGATTTTTATTTCTAGGTTGGTTGTTGACTTGTCAATATCAGAGAGGATTTTTTTGACTGACGCTATGTCGCTATTAATACATTCCGTCTGAGATGATGATGTGTTCTCAGGAATGTTATGAATAATTAAGTTTTTGTCTCTATAATTTTGTTCCTTCATTTCGGCGAGAATTTCGCAGACACTTGGAGTTTGTGAATCGGGGGTGTGCGTAATTGGGGTTGCATTTTTTAGAGCTGTCAACTCTCCCTCTAGATTAGCCATTTGAACTGCCATTTGGCCGATAGTTCCCAATATGTCATTGGTTTTGGGAGTTATTTTCGCGAGGTGTTCTTTCGTGAATTTGTTGTTGGGGTCCATAATCATGTTGGTTAATAAATTGACAGCGTCCTTTGCCAGAGAAATATATGCTTGAGCATCCATATTGAAAATGGTTATTGGGGAACTACACGAGATTCACTTGAAAGTATGGCTGGTGGGCCCGCCTTGATTTCACTGCGCTGAGGTGTTGGTAAGTACACACACCGTTGGCGTATAACAATGTCACAATATTTACTTGAACACTTAGGACGGGTTGTTTCAAAAAATTTGATGAGTTCATCAAATATTTGAAGTTAATTTTCACGTTCTGTGTAAGTTCTATTCGAGTTCTGTTACTTTATCATCATAGGCTAGCTGCTTCATAAAACTGAAATCATCACAGAACTTGAATAGAACTTACACAGAACGTGAAAATTAACGTCAAATATTTGACGAATTCGTCAAATTTTTTGAAACAACTCATCCTTAGTGATTTCAATTATTGGTTTTATGTTATTTCACTATGGTTAAATATGCAGTAAACAATGTGAATGAGAACTTGATCACTTCTACACTCGGGGAAACCAAAATTAGATTGTAACATTCGGTAAAACTCGCTGTTTTAACAATGTTTTGAAGACGTAAAGACTGTGGATGGTTACTCCTGTAATGTTATATAAAACCCTAGTACGATGTCAACTAGAGTATAACTCTACGTTATGGTCTCCCTTTTACAATATTCATTCCGACAAAATTGAAAGGATTCAACAAAATTTCTTAAGATATATATAAACTATAAATTGCATATTCCGGTACAAAACATTGAGAGGGTATTTCACCATCCTTCCCATAGCTTATCCATACACATAACGAATATTAATAAATAAACAAATAAATACTTGCAACTAGTAAAAAATTCGGCTAACTTATTCTATGTGTAGCCATTATTCATAGGTTCAAGTGCCGACTAGTAAACTCCGACTTTTTAAATAAATAAATCCTGTATGATTAATCTAAAATGTACGTTACCGTATGAATAATCTATGAGGAGGATGGTGAAATACCCCCTGATTATAATTACCTATTGGATAAAATGTCCATATTAAAACTTTCTGAGAGAAGAATAAGCACAGACTTAATTTTATTACACAAAATACTGCATTACAAAATTGACTGTCCTGAATTGCTTCAATTAATCAACATCCGTATTCCCAAAAGATCTGGCCGACATTTATTACCATTTTATTTTAACAACACCAGAACACTGTCTTACCAAAATTCCCCAATCCCGAGACTTCACAGCCTTGGAAATAAATATTCTGATCTAGGAGATATATTTCACATTACAAATAACCAATATATATATTGTTTATTCCTTTTCTTTTATATATCTAGGCACAAATAGACGTGTATAACTTCTGCAATTTTTTTTGTTTATTTCATTATCTATTTATGTAAGTCTTAATATCATTTCTATAAATGTGAGGGAACGGACTCCGAATGCCGATGGAGACGGAGGGAGAGAGAGATGAATGAAAGACGGAGAGTCGTAGTAGTGAGTCGAAGTCATTTATTGTTGAGCTACGTAGCTGGAGTCGGAGCGGAGCGAAGTGAGAGTGAAGCGTAGACAGGTGCGTAGGTTGTGGCGTGATGAGGTCGTGGATGCGGCGGTGAAGATCCCAGATCTTCAGATCACCGGTTCGTTGCTCTACACCGTGCGTGGTGGAGGAGACCTGATCCAGGCGGTCGATCGACGTGGTAGTAACGCGACATGGCGGCTGTGTGTCACAGTGGGTCGGACACACACGTGACGCAGGAACCTTGTGAGGCGGTGAGGATGAGATCTGAAGCGGAGCACGATGGGCTTCGATAATCAGATGTCAGGATGAACCCCGAACAGAAAGCGCGACGGACTTTGTTGTCACGGGATGAAAGCATCTCTGTCGTAGCGCGACCGGGCAGGACAGCGAGATGCTGCGATGAAGATGGAAGAAGGAGGCCTCGAAGGTGTACAGGGGGATCCGATGAGTTGCCGTAGTTCCCCTGCTCTGCGTGTCACACTGGATAAGCTGTATGATCACATATTGATAACTGCACAGAAGCGTTTATCTCACTTGCGTATTATGCGAGGGCCGCCCGAGATGGACTTACTGAAATTATGCGACTTGACTGTGTCGTCCCTTAGAAAGACATGAGAAGCTGTGGGAAGATTTTGGAAGACGAAATGATGTCCATCACCATGGCGGGTACCTTCAACTGGTCTCAGCTCGTTGAAATGTTTTCGTAGTTCCTTGAGGAAGCTTCCGGTGTCGTCGTTAACATTAGGTCGTGCTGAACATAGGAATTCGCCGGGTAAGCGGAGCGGCTCGCCGTATACTAGCTCGGCTGAGGTTGTAGCGAGATCATCTCTCCAAGCTGCTCTGATTCCCATGAGTACGGTGGGAAGTGTTTCCGTCCAACGGTTATTCTAATGGTAGTACAATCGCTACCTATGGCAGCCTAACGCTCAACCTGGATCTGGGATTGCGACGTGACTTTACTTGGAGCTTCGTCATTGCAGACATCTCCAAGCCCATCATCGGGGCAGACTTTCTCGCTAAATACGAGTTACTGGTAGATGTCCGTAATAAACGGCTGCTGGACCAGGTGACGAATTTAACCATCTCGGGAAAACGAAGTAACAACGAGATCGCTTCCATTAATCGGATCTCGAGCGAGTCAGTGTTCTTTCAACTCACCGAAGCAGTCGCCTCTACTATACGCAATTAACCTTGACCTAGTGTTTACTACGTAGTACTATTTTTTATCGTAAGAGCAGAGCGCGGACCGTGTTTGTGTGTAAACAATAATTATAATTCGTAGGGACTCATTAAAGGTTTTTTATCACGCAACCTTGTTGTTCTTTACTAACAACCACCAGCCTACACCGAGTACCTACAAATGTATGTTATTTTTATTATGTATACATATGCTTTTGTTGTTTATAGTTTTTTTTTCTCATTATGTTATATTTTCTTTATTGTTCTAATTTTCATGTACTTAAAATAAATGTGTACTCAACTTATAAACTAGAATGTAAAAACCCATTAGGGCGTGTAATAAATAAATAAATTAATACAAAAAACTATAATGTACCATTTTTCGATTTCAGGGTGGTGTTCACACGCAGAATTCTACCAGCCTGTCTCCACACGGGCACCCCTACCCCCAACAGTGATTTCATACTCACTGGGTGGGATGGCACACCCTTACCTGACTTCAAGGTTAGAACACTTTTCTCTGTCTTCATGATGGACAATGACCAATCGTCGCCTTAGTTCTTAATTGTCCAAACAACCATTAGAAAATTTTACAGGAGGAAAAGGTTTTCCTTATTTATTTAAAAAAAACATTATGATAGGTGTTTAAGATAAAGCTATTTCCATAAAGGTAAAGGCCGCATTAGTTTAAATTATTCTTAGTTAAGTGATTTACTATCATTTTTCATACTTTATTTTTAGTTTTAACCCGTCTAATCACAGGAGACCCAAGTTGTCCCAAAACATCATATGCCGTTATAATAACAGGAGACCCAGATTGTCCCAGAGCGACCGTGCATTATTAAAAGTTAGATATCTCTCTTCCTGTCATATAAACATTTGTGATCTCTTTTATGTTAGAGAGCGAAAGAAATTATGCTTCTTATTGTTTTAGAAATATACAAGCTGTATTGATTAGATATTTTACAAACCCGATCATAAGTGACGATTTTATTTTGCGCCAAATTGTATGAAAGTTGTAAAAAGTGAGGTGACAGTTTCATTACAAATTTTCCTATGAAAATGAATCTGTATTTAAAATTTTAAGTTTATTTAATTTAACGTATTTTTTTGAGGAATCCCCAGGTACGTATTTTTAAGCCAATTTACAGCTTCAATATAAAAATTTTAATATTTAAAAACAAAAAATTTGATTTCTAATAAACACATCGGAAAGATTATTTTATCTTGATTTTAGAACAATTTTTGTTTTTGCAAAAAAGTTACAAAATAACTAATAAAAAAGAACATTTAAAATGCATGGCAAGAATCGGGAATTTTGCACGCTAATCTTGACAGGCAAAAGTTCAAAGATATTATTTTCTCATTATTCGAAGGGTTAAAATAGAGATTGAACAAAAACTAAAATGGTCATTTGGACAATTAAGAACTAAGGCGACGCAATGTGTTAACGACAAGGTTGACAGTCTGGATGAACACAAAATCGATGTCTAACAATCATGCTGTTTCATCATTTAACAATCATGCCGTGTGCCCCCAAAGGGCACACAAACCCAATGGCTCGGAGGGCTTTGAAGCAAAGAATACCTTGAGAGTGTTTTCTCTTGGGGAAGGATTACCTCGTCGAATTTAATGTTTCAAAGACCCAATCATGTCTGATTTAAAAGGTCGAAATGAAAATCTAGTCTCCTTCAACGGAAGCGATCTTCCAAACAGGCCCTCCATTGATATGCTTGGTATAACTATAAGTGACCAGCTCAGGCATGGGGGCTCCATCGAAGCCAGAATTAAGTTAGCCTCTCAAAAACTGTGCGTACTGTACAGGGCCCGCAGACACTTTAGTAGTACACAACTGCACCCTGTACAAATCGCAAGTGCGCCCCACGGTTCAATTTGGCAGCCACCTCTGGTCTGGAGCCCCGAAATAACAAAAAAACCCTCAACTCTGTGCAGAAACGGGCGGTCCGTTTGATAGATTCTTCTAATTTAACAAACGGATTGCAGTCGTTACAGCACAGGCGTCAGGTGAGAATGCTGTCCTTGTCCTACCGGTATTACAATGATGCTCCGAGGAACTAGCTTCATTGATCCCCTCGCACCGGTGCATAGTCGGGAAACACACCTAACTTGCAGCCAACATATGGTTGACATGAGAACGGGTCACTTCTACGACTCGTTCTTGAGTTCAACAGCTAGGCTGTGGAACGATTTCCCAGCCTCTGTGTTTCCTCCCTCCTACAACACGGGTCTCTTCAAGACCAATGTTCATTCCTTCCTCTCCTCAAAAAGACCCTCCACACAGCATCCCAGATGACATAGGCCCTGAGGGGAATTATTTTCCTCAAGGCCTCCTGTGTGGAGTTAATGTAAGAAAAAAAAAAAAAATTGGCTCTTCTCACTTGACAAACTGCCGACCCCTGACCTAGGTCTTGGCGGAGGATCTGTTTGCCCGCCTACAACGTGGCTGGATCGGGAGAGACTGGTTGAGGGAGAACTTTTGAACGCCCCAACCGGGCTCTCTCGACCCATCACCTTGCACCGCAGTGGGAGGAATGGATTCATATGTCCGTCACTTCTGGAATTTTTTTCCTTAGTTCCCCCTGTGTGGAGGTAAAATAAAAAAAGAGCGATTGCACATTTGTTCTCACTAAATAAAACAATCAGTTGGTATATTTTTCAACATTTCAGACGACAGTGCAGATATTATCTCAGGAGGAGTGTTCCAGAGTATTTCCCACTGCATTCTGGTTTCACCCTGCCGGCTTTAATCATGACCTGGAGATTTGCAGCCGCTCAGTCCACACAAAGGAAGACGGAAGATGTGTGGTATGTAACGCTGGGATGCACTGTAAACCAAGCTTATTATAATACTGATGAAGTGAAACTTCTTTAGCCCCGTTGTGTTTTTAAATTCGAATGAAACGGAAATGACGCATTACAGTACTACAAAGCGTCAAACTGCGCTCATTGGCCGCTTTGATTATGACCTCACTTTTCAAGGCTCCTAATGGTTGAGATATGAAACGGAAATGACGCATTACAGTACCTACAAAGCGTCAAACTGCGCTCATTGGCCGCTTTGATTATGACCTCACTTTTCAAGGCTCCTATTGGTTGAGATATGAAACGGAAATAATGCATTACAGTACCTACGAAGCGTGAAACTGCGCTCATTGGCCGCTTTGATTACCACCTCACTTTTCAAGGCTCCTATTGGTTGAGATATGAAACGGAAATGACGCATTAAAGTACCTACAAAGCGTCAAACTGCGCTCATTGGCCGCTTTGATTATGACCTCACTTTTCAAGGCTCCTGTTGATTGAGATATGAAACGGAAATGACGCATTAAAGTACCTACAAAGCGTTAAACTGCGCTCATTGTCCGCTTTGATTATGACTTCACTTTTCAAGGCTCCTGTTGGTTGAGATATGAAACGGAAATGACGCATTAAAGTACCTACAAAGCGTTAAACTGCGCTCATTGTCCGCTTTGATTATGACTTCACTTTTCAAAGCTCCTATTGGTTGAGAATGTGTGGGCGAAAGTTTCACTTCAACCGCATGTGAACTGCACTCGATTTTTTTATTATTATTATTTTCTAGCTAACTCCCCCATCCCGCGTTCCATTCATTCAATCCTGGTGCATTCAGTTTTCAAACAGCTCGCCTGCCACCTATTACAATTTTTTTTAAACACAAGTATATTTAGAAACCTTCACAGGAGTGCTCACAAAAACTTGGTTAAAGTACTTAGTGATTTGATGTTTGAATGTGAATGAAGCAAGGAGTGTATGCCTACAGAAAGGTCCCAGGTATTTAACCGTTTAATTTTGTACACCTGCTACTGAGCCACTTCGGGTCAAGGCGTTCAGTATGGGCATTTTCTTATAAAAAAGGACCAAGGAGCTTACAACTCGATTTTTCACGCCATTCGGGTTGTGTAGGTTATGTGTATGTATGCGTAGTTAGATACCCACATACTTTCCTTTCCAAAAAAGACACCTACCACTGAGCCACTTTGGTTGCCGACACTCATTAAACAGCCCAGGGAGCTTACCGCTCAATTCAGTACACCTGTTACTGAGCCACTTCAATCGCCTGGCTCAAGGGTTCCAGTATTTTAATAAATTTTATTTGAAAAACCGACACACCCTCATCTTGCGAAAATGGGCATAGAAGTTTACTTTTCAATTTTTTCACTGAGCTTCTCGGATTTTGTAGATTTAGGCGTATTTTGATACCCATCTCGGGTACTTTATGGTTACTATTAATTAAATGTGTAAAGAAAAATCTACAGCACTTAAATGCAGTACCTATAACTGCACACCAATCTGTTCTGACACAAAATATCCGCATACACACCTGTGTATTTTTGCAAAAAAAAAAAAAATTGTATCAGCCAACAATTTATTTAAAAAAAACCTATGTTTAAAAATTGATGTAAAGTGATCGGACGGCAATGCTTTTCCCGTTATTCAAGTGGGACTGGGCGTAAAAGGTAGACCTACCCCTCTTGTCGGAATTGGTTTAAAAAACTCGTTTTTAATCTGCCATTTGAAGTGTGCTCACCTTATTGCTTTATTTGTTCTCAGCTCGGGCATCATGGTTCCCCGTTGACTTTACCCAACAGCCCCAGGGTGACCTGCACCCACCTACTGGTGGGGTTGAAATCCTGGAGTGCCTCTACCTCTTCTCCCTGCACAGACCCCAACACCCGGATATCTTCCTTCGTCACCTGGATAGAGGGTATTGTGTGGCCTGAAACCGGTGTTGTCTAGGAAGTTTTTTTTTAATTTTTTCATGATATCTTTAAATTAATAATTTTTTAATAAAGTTATAAAGTTATTTTTTGTTAAAGTGCTTGTAAAATGAATGTACCATTGGATGAAATTTAAATGAAGTAATTGATAGTTAGCGGCAAATCAGCCAACCCAGGGTCAAGAACAACTTGTTCCTCTCTCTTGTAAAATGGATTATAGTCAGAAAGGCATTTTGTCCTTCAGTTCTTGTTACTTGTTTCCTTCTCAGTATTTGTCAGCAGGAGCACCCTGCTTCTCCCGCCCATACTTCTTACTAATTCTATAACTCTATCATTTTATCAATATATACTATTCACTTTGAACAGGCGTATTTAGAAAAGTCTACTCTCAATTCTAAAACCTTTTCTTTCTAGTCAACAATACCGCAAAGTATGATAGGAATGATGGGTAGGTATATGTAAGCGCTTTACAAATAGGAATTTATAGTGTTTTGTGAACACCTCACTAGGAGAACCTACTTTTTTTCTGTGAATTATTAATTGTTTTATCAAATGTTAAAGAATATTATGTAATAGTGTATAACATCCGTATAAAATATGTAATACTAGCTAGTACCCAGCAAACGTTGCTATGCCATTTAAAAAAATTGTTTTTCCCTGTATCCCCTGCGTTTCCTTTCCCATTCGTCCCGTCCCCTTCCCCTCTCGCGTTCCCATTCCATCTCCTCCACCTTCCCTCTCCCCACTCCACTCCTCCCCTTCCCCCGTCCCACGAACCCCCCTTCAGAGTTCCCTTCCCCCCTCCTGGTTCCCCTCTCCCCTTCCTGCGAACCCCCTACCCGAGTTCCCCTCCCACCTCCCCCCTCACCTCTCACGAATTCCATACATATATGGGAAAATGTAATTTTTGTTTTTACCACCTTCCTCGTAATTCTTCCATATTTTCTCACGTACACGTTTAAACCTTCCCTGGACTACTACAAACATTTCAAAACCAAAATCAGCTAAATCGGCCCAGCCGTTCTCGAGTTTTAGCGAGACAAACGAACAGCAATTGATTTATATATATATATATATATATACTAGCGGACCCGACAGACGTTGTCCTGTACACGTCTTTAATTCGAAAATTTCAAACTGTAACAATAATAACACAAAACCACGTGATCGCAGCACCAACTGTCGGGACAAATCAAAATCAAAATAGAATAATATTGAATATTCGATACTGCGATGGTAGCGCAGTCTGCCGGATCCAATGTAAAACATTCCAAAATCAACAACTCCTTAGAAATAAAAAATTAATTAAATGAACATTTTCCAGTGGACCAAATTGTGAATCTAAACCATTCTCGAATCCCCTTGAACCCACACAAAAAATTTCATCAAAATCGGTCCAGCCATTTAGGAGGAGTTCAGTGACATACACACGGACAGAAGAAATATATATATATTAAGATATATAGATCATGTTTTATCCTATGTTTGATGTTAATACATTTTTGAAAAACTTGTGTAGTTTTTTATTGATCCAGACTGAAATTTTTCATTGGTGTATTTT
This sequence comes from Glyphotaelius pellucidus, assembly GCA_936435175.1. Taxonomy (NCBI): domain Eukaryota; kingdom Metazoa; phylum Arthropoda; class Insecta; order Trichoptera; family Limnephilidae; genus Glyphotaelius; species Glyphotaelius pellucidus. Next base: position 8,393,328 of record OW386563.1, on the reverse strand, counting down.
CTATTACCGATATTGTGGATAAATGCCTTTATTGTGTAGATTTATATATTTTATTTAGGGACCAAAAGTCCATTCAATATAACAATAACGCAAATAAAAAAAGAGATGACATTGAAAGGAGAGTACATTTATATGTATTGTCAATGCTCTTCATTTATATGAAGAGCATTGACAATATACACATAAGATAAAAGTACATGTAGTAAATAACTACAAGTAGCTTGAAGATGGATTCAAAAGACTTTAAAAATTACACATTGCGTATCGACTGCCGAAAGTCATTTAGGCTTAAGATTTGCGTTGACAAATCTCAACATTCTGGGTAAAGGATCCATAATTAGTAGAATGTTGATTGAGGAACAGCAATTCATTATTTCGGAGTCCACGGGAAGGAATGTTGAACTGGATGAGTTGTAACAAAGCAGATGTGTCAGTAATACTGTTGATGATTTTGAAAATGCAAATTAGGTCAGAGTCCTTTCTACGTTTTTCTAAAGAAGAAATATTTAAAGTTTGTTCAACTTCATCATACGAGGTACTCGCCTCTTTCAAGTCTAACCTCCAAGCAATTCCTCGTAGGAAGCGATGTTGTACAGATTCGATGTGACAAATGGGGACAGCATAGAAAGGAGACCAAATGACACTAGCATATTCAAGATGAGGGCGAACCAGCGAACAGATGATAGATGTTGAATGTCTGTGCTAGGAACCCAGTACTTCCACTAGAGACAGGTCAAATGTTGTCTTGCGTGGTAAAGTTTTGGAGAAAGTGTTATTTGGAAAAAGCATTGCATTCCTGTTTTCTACTTTTTGTAAAAACATTCAATGTTGTGGAAGTTTCCTTTGTTTGTTTGTATTCACTCCACTGAAGAGATATAAGTGTCCTTGTGTCAGAAGTTATCTCAATTTACTCCTAATTCTGATAATGAGTTTCTTCCACGGAACAGAATCTGTAATCAATTTCATTAGCTAGGACCAGCCATATCTAGGAGCCGTTATGCTTAAGAATAAGAAAGGGACGCTTGTTTAGGAAAGAAAGGGATATTAAAAGAAAGGTAAATGCGGGAAACTTCAATGGAAGACTTATAGCGATTGGTGCTAGCAATAAATTGTCCGCTGATGTGAAGCTAACAGTCCATTACGGAAAGCTGGTGCTTCCCCTAATGTATGGTAGTGAGGCATTGGCGGAGGAAGGATGAAAGTAGACTGAATGCTGTAGAAATTATATCCCTGAGGCGTTTGTGGTAAAACCATGTACGATCTTGTGAAAAATGTGAAAACAAAGTAGAGAAGTGTTAGCGTACCTAATAAGATGATTAATGGAGGAATGAGATGAAGTGGGCAAGTAGAGCGGAGATAGCGGTATGCGGAATATGAGGCGAAAGTTAATATTAAAAAATATTGAGGACCCCCGAAGAAGACAGGGCACGATCAGCCGCTATAATATCATGCTGTCAAAATATTGAGGACCCCCGAAGAAGACAGGGCACGATCAGCCGCTATAATATCATGCTGTCAAAATATTGAGGACCCCCGAAGAAGACAGGGCACGATCAGCCGCTATAATATCATGCTGTCAACAAATGATTTGTGATCAAATGATCAAAGAACTGGTAAATAACCTAAATCTTCATTTATTTTCTCGGATAAACATATCCGATTTTATTCATATTCACCCAACAATTATTGACCTTTTTCTTAAAGTCTAAATGAACATTCAATTTTTTTTTAATTTAAATAACCAAAAATATGGGAAAAAAGTCGAAGATAATATTATCAATTCTGAATTTGAAATACGACATTAACAAAAATGACTTAAAAATAAGAGATCTCGATGGCCGAATTGGTTGAGGCGCTTGACCAGGTAAGACTTGAGATCCTGAGTTCGAGTCTCAGCTGCGACCGTTACCTTTTTATTTTTCTGTGTCTTATTCTGTTTCATAGTTTTGTTTAGATTTATTATACTATTTTCTTTTGGAGATGATTGATAAGTGCAAGCGCTACAGTAATTTCCCGTTATACCATGCGAGCGAAGCCGCGGGGAAAAGCTAGTATAATATAAATATCGGCCACTAGCGTGTCGGTACAATTTGACTTTGTTGATAAGTTACTTCTTATAGGAGTTAGGACCCTCCAGAAATCGTTAAAATTAAAATTGCCTGGTTTGAACGCCATCAGACGTTCAGTATACAAACCAGACAATGTATTTTAAAAAAAGCAAAACGTTTTGTGAGGCTGAAGATAGTGTGGACGGGGAAGAGGGAGGTGGGGAGGTACCTCACATTTCAGATCAGGCCCCCTAGCACGGTCGTTCGATAAGGATTGATAGGTAACTTCTCATCGTTCTCTGGGGCAACTGCAGATTGCTAACGTACAAACAACAGTTGAAGTCGAATAAATTAAGAAAACTTAGTCGTAGTGAAGTGTTACTTATTCGTTATCGATCTGCAGTGACGAAAGGGAACGATTAGAAGTCATCGAAAGTTTCCTATCAATCCATATCGATCGACTGTGCTAGGGAGCCAGGGTGATACGAAGAATATCTTCCACTCTGGAACATGCCTCAAATATACTTTGTACTAATGAATGAATAAGTTGTGAAATAACACAAATCAATCAAATATAATTTACTTGCCCCCACTGGGTTTTAAACTCGCGACTTTCGGATTGCTAGTCGAGAGTCTTTCCTTTTGACGACGGACACGCCAGGCAAGTTAATAATATTGTATAATAACAGTGTTAATCACAAGCGTCCTCCCAGGCCACAGGTAAGTATAATCCTGTATATTATCTGCCTATACAGAATATAAATAAATATATATACAACGGAATATTATTTTGCTTTGTAAACTCTTCTCTCTAAAATAAGTATTACTTTCTAGTAGACGCTTTTATAATTACCGTGACGATTCACGGTTAAGGTGGCGGTAAAAAAAGGCAATAAACGAGAGATCCTTATTGTTATAATGCCGCAGCTCTTTCTTGCACATAACCCATTGGCCACAAACGGAAAAACCAGCACAACAGTGACTTTTTGAAAAAAAAATGTTTCGTTTGTTTTTTCCTTGATATTTGTGTTCCAAGTTTTGTATGCAGCCAGCCGCCATTTAATTTCTTCAAAATTGCGAGTGATTCTAGGATTTTGGCAATGACCCTGCACGTCCTTGATTGCTTTGAGAACTATCATACCAAATTATTTTATAAGTTTTAATAATAAATATTATCTGAATTTGGCATTCTCGGACTATAAAAATATTACCATTTGTTATTTCGGCTACTGGCATTATACCTAGCTCCCTAATTAAAAATTTAGGCTTATTAGATTTATCAAAGAATCTATATAAAGATGCAAAAATCAGTCATATTAAACACATGTACGATTACGAAAGATTTTTTAAATATTTATATTGAGGGATCAGTAGGATTTATCGGTCCAGTTAGGAGTTCTATCGAGCCGAACCCTCTGATATGAAAATATCTGGATTTGGTGAATTATTTTCCCAATTGGTCTCTGGTAGGTTGACATGTTGTTCTTGTATTGTTTTGTATTTATTATACTTATATATGTAGTGCAATTGCACTGTAATTAATGTAATTACATAGCGTGAATTTGTGGAAAAGTGTGTGGAAGGGTTAAGTTTTTCCTGTGGGGAAGATTTAACCCGTATATAAAGTCAAAAGAACAAATTATTACTATTTCTTGCAAATAGAGTAATAAAAAAGGTATCTTACAGAGTTATAAAAAAGTATAATTAATGCTATATACAATGTTTAACCTGTAACCTATATAAAGTTTTCAACCTTAAAATTATCTTCCCGCCAAGTAGTATTGTAAAAGTCTACGGAGACGTCACGGTGCGGTGTGTGAGAGAGATGCAAGAATATTATGACTTTCTTCTTTGGAAGAAACAGACCCATGTACATTGTAAAGGGTTTTCCAATAAGAGGTGTTATTTTGATATTCAAAGAAAAATGCCATTTTTTAATATAAATGATCAGATGTTTATTTCATTATAAAGAGGAAGGTATGCCGTTAATAGTGAAAAATAACATTAGGCAAATGACAACCACGACCACGCTTACAGGACCATATCCTTTTCATGAAATTTTCCATAACAAAATCGCAAAGTGGCTGCCCTATGTCCTCGATAGCCTCACGAATTCCATCTTTGAGGTCTTGAATCGACGCTGGGCTGTTGGCGTAGACCTTTTCTTTCACGTGGCCCCAAAGGAAGAAGTCGCAAGGTGTTAATCACAAGATCTCGGTGGCCAATTGTGATCACCTCTTCGAGAGATAACACGGTCCGGAAACTTTTCCCGTAAAAGATCAATGGTTTCGTTGCTTGTGTGGCACGTAGCGCCGTCTTGTTGAAAGTAAACGTTATCCAGATCAATACCATCCAATTCCGGCCATAAAAAATCATTAATCATTCATTTCATATTCAAAATAACACCTTTTATTGGAAAACCCCATTTATCTGATCTTTTGAAAGAGCTGCAGTATTATTGTGTTAATGAACGTGTGTTTATTGCCTTTATTATGCCGTTATTATTTCGTAGTTTTTAATTTGAGTGTTGTATTTATTATTATTGTAATTTTTTTATGATTTTCTTTACAACTAGTGTTATAATTTTTAAATCTCATCACAGTAGTGCATTAAATATAAAAAAGTTTTTACACAAAAATATTTATTTTTATTCGCTTTTCAATTCGCTGTATACAAATATATACAATTCGCTGTATACAAATATATACAATTCGCTGTATACAAATATATACAATTCGCTGTATACAAATATACCCTCCTTCTCCCAACACATTCCAACAGAAGTCCAAAAACATGGTGACCAGACAACTCAACAATGTACAACTTCATGACTCCTTTGAAAAGTCAAACCCCTCAGACCTCAGCCACATTTTGTTGAAGTGTTATAATATTTCCCCTTTGCAATAAAATCCAAATAATTTATATATTTCTGAACGCATCCAAAAACTAAAAACTGTTTTCAAAAGGCTTTGACTTGAATAATTAAGTTAACATTCCACCTTTTATGTGTCTTGTTTGATTTAGTCAATTTATTGTACCTACAAAACCCCAGCCTGTCCGGGTAATAAATTATTCAATGAAAGGGGTATTTCACCATCCTCTTGAAAGCTTATCCTTAGGATAACGAGGATTTTAGTTCGTGAAAGCTTTTCGGTACTCGAATCTATGAATAGTGGTTATGCATCGGATAAGTTAGCTGAGTTTTCTGCCTGTTGCGAGTATTTATTTGTTTATTTCAATACATGTTATCCTATGGATAACTCTATTTGTAGTGCATTTATCCGAGGAATAAAAAAACCACTAAATTCGAAATCATAACAAATTGAGTGAATTTTCCCTGTGTGTATAATTTACCTTGATTCCTGCCTGTCCCTAACATATCTGCTTTGTTCACTTTCATTTTTGTTAAATACATTGATTTCGATTGCGCCTCTGTCTGTAACTACGTTCAATGTACTCTAGAAATTTTGATTTGAATTTAAGTATTATTTTCAAAATTGGGAAAAATACAAACATGCGATTAAGTAGGTACCTACCTACAATATAATATTTAAAATTGTAATTATAATATCCTGTGATTTTTCACGGGTCTGCGGTATGCCTCTGTCTGTAACTGCGTTCAATGAACTCTAGAACTTTTGCTTTGAATTTACGTTTAATTTTCAAAATTTATTTATTTATTTATTGATCAACGCCCTTTTTCATGGCTTTTACATATTAATGGTAATAAATACAATATTTATTGTACATAACTGAACTGCTTCAGTAACAATATTTTATATTTGTTTAAAGATAAACTGAAGATGTCCACGGATTGGTGTAATTGTTTCCTTCCATTAGTATTCTGGGTAAAGAGGAATATATATGGTAGTTAGTCCCAGAATTTCTGCACTGAAATAAATCCTGACTTCTTGTATTACGTTGTGGAATCCGGAAGCTTATCAATTCAAGCAATACCGGATATCAACTAAATGATGTAGAATTTTAAATAGAAATACCAAGTCAGTGAAAATTCTTCTGTCTGATAATTTGAGCATATTCATATTATTTAACAGAGTGTTGTAGTTCAACATTATTGTTGGAATCCCCATTTTGAAATTTAGAAAACGTAAGAATTTGTTTTGTATTCTTTCAACAGCTTGTACATGTATGTTATAATGTGGATTCCAGACGGGAGAATTGTACTCAAGTTGAAATCTAACATACGCAAAATTTAACAGTTTGATACACTTTACTTTGTTAAAGTTTCTAGTTATCCTAGTTATAAATCCCAACATTTTTAAGCCCTTATTACAGATTTCTGTTATGTGGTTAACAAATGAAAGATTTGATTGGAAAGTGATGCCTAAGTCTTTAATTTGTGTTAGTGTCTCAAGAGCATTGTCATCAATATAGTAATTAAAGATCACTGGATTTTTTATACGAGAAAATCTAATTATTTGACATTTTGAGATATTTAGATAAAGTCTATTTTCCTTATACCAAATTAACAATTTGTTGATATTATAATTGAAACTGATAGTGGAAAAATTCAAACATGCGATTAGGTGGTTACCTTCCTATAATTTAATATGTTGTCAACCAGGTTGAAAAACGTGTTAAAAAAGTTTAGAGAAAAACGCATTCAAAGTTTTGCTTTCACAATTCAACAGACAAACTGTTTCAAACGGTTTCACATAAAATGCTGTATCTCAGTGGCGTAGCGTGGGGGGGGCGGGGGGGACGGCCCGCCCCGGGCGGCACTTTTAAGGGGCGGCAAAATTTCAGTGTGTAGTTTCAATTCACCGCACACAGATTTACTTTAAACCAGATTTGTATTCAGAATGTAAAATTTCAGTTGAGGAATCATCTCCCGACACATTTTGAAGGAAAACATTCTCTTATTTGAAGTGCAGTGATAAAATTCTAATTGCAGACTAATATGAATGTGCTGCCAAAATCAAAGATAAACCATTTTCAATGACTGAGTGTAGTCTTAATTCACCCCAGAGATTTATTTAAAACCAGTTTTGTGTTCAGAATATAACGATAAATTAAATAACAAGTTGCAGGGACATAGTGGACTTAGTCAAGTTTTACATTCGAGTTGCACGCCATACGCTGCAAAATTTTTAAAATTGGCTGTGTGTAACTATTATTGTGGTTCTCTAACGCAAACTTAATCTTAAGTTAAAACCTGCCTTGTGTTTTAAACACATTGTAAAAATTCGAGATGCGAAATCCTATTACATGGATACCATTATCGATTTTCGAGAGCAGTTATAAATTTGTAGCAGAATTTAAAACATGATTTTTTTTAAGAAAATCGATTCATGTGCTATAAAAACCGTCGTATAAAAATTGCGGTCGATATAAAAAAAGGAAATCTACGTTTGAAATACCTATACAGGAGGGCGGCAAAATTTGAAATATCTATATAGGGGGGGCGGCAAAATTTTCCTCCGCCCCGGGCGGCCGACACCCTCGCTACGCCACTGCTGTATCTCCGCCAATTTTCCGAAATTCTTTCTAAAATATTTGGTGAGAGCATTTTTAATAAATGCATCTTTCAGAAAATGAAATAAAAAATAACATTTTTTTACAATGTCCTGGTGCCTTATATTTGCGGCAAGTTCCAGATTGGAAGATACTCTCAGTATCGCCCTGGCGAAATACCACCATTCAGAATTGAAACGTTGGTTGAAATGGCTTTAGCAGTGTTCGGTTACTAGATTTGAAGAGCCAGGCACTTCCCCAACTTCCTCTTTACCATTACAATGTCAAAATCTGCAGTGAAATAAAATATTTGGGGCATGTCGTCACTGATGACCTAAATGATAAAAATGACATAGAACGCCAAAGAAGAGTAGTAAGCGTGCGAGCCAACATGCTCGCCAGGAGATTCAACAGGTGCAGTTCTCCGGTGAAGAAGCAAATATTCCAGAGCTACTGCATGAGCTTTTACACCGGCGAACTATGGACAAGATACTCACAAGGCGTCATGAACACACTTCGAGTACAATACAATAACGCATATAGGGCGCTATTCGGCCTACCTTGGCGATGCAGTGCCTCGCAGATGTTCGCAGAAGGAAGGGTACATGGGTTCGCCGCTTTGATGCGCCACAGAATAGCCGGGGTGAGACAGCGCTACCAAAGATCGGAGAACACTCTCGTCCTGGCCGTGGCCCAGTGGCAGGGCGCGCCTCTTCACCAAACATGGAGAATTCATCTGAAGCCCCCGTAGTAGATATACAAGTACTAAATATGTGTATATATATTTATTTTTAAATCTTTTTTTATTGATTTACTTTTTCTTTTTCATATAGTATGTAATGTATACCTTTATATGGCTGACAGAGTATTGCACCCACCGCTCTGTTCGGCTGAAATAAATAACTTATTATTATTATTATCGCCTTCCCCTCTCCACTTCAGCCTTACCCAAATTGGGGATGCCGTAGTCTAGCTGGCTCCGGGCGGTAGGGACTGGGACTAGTTGGAATTGTTGTGTAGTGCTCACATATATTAAAGCTAGCAGTCCACAGGGGAGTTCTGGTACCAACCCTGATGTACGGCAGTAAGGTATGAAACCGGTAAAGGAACATATGAGATACATACCTAACTAATAAAAAAGTTATACAAATATGGCGACAAGATGGCCGCAACGCCTGACCGTTTTCAAAGCCTTTGAATAATAACTATTGGTAACCATGGAAACGATGTCTGTCGACGGCCATCCATTTTCGTATAACCGTTTTATTTGAACGCTAATAATGTTTTTTTTTATTTGAACGCTAATAATGTTTTTTTTTATTTGAACGCTAATAATGTTTTATTTGAACGCTAATAATGTTTTATTCGAACGCTAATAATGTTTTATTTGAACGCTAATAATGTTTTATTTGAACGCTAATAATGTTTTATTCGAACGCTAATAATGTTTTATTTGAACGCTAATAATGTTTTATTCGAACGCTAATAATGTTTTATTTGAACGCTAATAATGTTTTATTTGAACGCTAATAATGTTTTATTCGAACGCTAATAATGTTTTATTTGAACGCTAATAATGTTTTATTTGAACGCTAATAATGTTTTATTTGAACGCTAATAATGTTTTTTTTTATTTGAACGCTAATAATGTTTTATTTGAACGCTAATAATGTTTTATTCGAACGCTAATAATGTTTTATTTGAACGCTAATAATGTTTTATTCGAACGCTAATAATGTTTTATTTGAACGCTAATAATGTTTTATTTGAACGCTAATAATGTTTTAACCACTGGAGCGATCGCGCGATAAAACATTTTTCCCTCCGATTGCTCGCTGTTTTTTTGTGACGATTTTTAAAATTTTCCGCCCACATTAAAAAAATCATACCTCCGAATTTTCATATGGAGACATAAAAACTGATTACAGTTCTACATAGCCAATGAATTTACCTATATTTTACTAATTTTCTTATATTTTTAGAATTGATAGATAAATAATTAAAAAATCTTTAACTTTATAAATGCGCAAAATTTGTGTTGTAGTGATTTGAAATCGCCGCCAGTGGCAGTTTTAAATATCTATTTTGAATATTTTCTACGTTTCTATGTTCTCTATGGCCTGTTCGATAACCACAGATGCAAAAATAAACTCAGAAAACGATTTTTTTACATGCTAATGTCTGATTAAAAGTTTACTTCGAAAATTATTTTAGAATTTTAGTGCGTGACGATGTCAAAATTGAATTCACTAAATTATACTTTTTAATAAATTTAACACAAAAAACTGGCATTACATTAGGAAGATACATCAATTGCCTACAATTGACCATGAGAATAATTGCCGTGTTTGGTTTATTTGAATCATTTGATGAATTATACAGATTACCTTTTTCACAATATTAAAATCATGGTGCTTCTTTTTGAACGATTGTGATTTAGAACTAGAAATGTTTATCCTTGTTTTTATATTACGTGATAAAACAAGAAACAAGGTTTAAAATAAAACATATATCATAGATATACACATTGCCAATATTTCAGCGTGATAGTTTGAAAGTTGATGAAATCGTGTCGCCATTTGTCAATTTTCGACAAAAATGTCACTGACAAGCGACATAATGGTCAATGCACACAGGGTCTCTCATGACCACGTAAAATGATGATGATGATAAAACCGTATATATCAAACCTTTTGTAGGAGTGTCTTTTGGCAAAATAAAACCATAATTATTATTTTATTTCTAAAAGCTGGATATCGAAAAAAATGGGGAGGAAAATAATTGATGTAACAAATTAATGATTTATTTATTTATTTAAGCCCTAATAGGCTTTTACAAATTAAATTAATATTAGAGTTGCATAGTTACATTGGAAAAACAGTATATTGATTGAAACATTGTTTACACCCTTCGTCATAATAAAAATGTATTCAATTTATATTGGTTTTTCTCATAATTAAAGTAAATCAATACATAATATCATTGTGCCTCGCTCTAGAGTGATACTCTCAGTATCGCCCTGGTGAGACCACCATTCAGAATTGAACATTGCTTGAAATGACTTAGTTATGTTTAGTGACTAGATCTGAAAAAGCCTCTTTACAGAATAATTGACAAAATATAATTAGCTAACTAACTAACCATCACGCCGTTTCCCCGCAGGGGTAGGCAGAGAGGACAGACCGCCAAACAACTCGATCTTGGCACACACTCCTTGCTTCGTTCACATTCATACATCGTCTCATACATGCTCTTCTATTATTCTGACTCTTGACATCGCCCGATTCAAGTATCTGATTCACTTGGTCGTGCCATGTCTTCCTCGGGCGTCCCCGACTTCGTCTACCATTCACATTTGCGTCACATATTCTCCTTATACTCCTTTCCTCATTCATTCGCTCTACATGCCCAAACCATCTGAGCGTCCCTTTCTTAATCTTACACATAACGCTTACATCAGCCTTGCATTCTTTGCGGATCTCCACATTTATGTGTGACGTATGTGTGGTAAAACCATACATGGTTTTACCACACATACGTCTCAGGGATCTCATTTCTACAGCATTCAGTCTACTTTCATCCTTTCTCTGCCAGTTCCATGCCTCACTGCCATACATCAGGGTAGGTACCAGCACTCCATTATGGACGGCTAGCTTCGCTTATTTTGACAGATTTTTGTTGGCGCCTACGGCGTTCAGTCCTCCATTAATGGAGTTACCGGTATTTACCCGTCTTTCGATATCTCTATCAGTCTTTCCATCTCTCGTAAACATACTTCCCAAATATACAAACTCATCCACCTGCTCCAAGTATTCGTCATTCACAACTATGTGGCACATTGTTTTCGTACTCTCTCTTTCAAATACCATCACTTTAGACTTACTTACATTCATCATTAACTCATTCTTCATACATACTTCGTTCATCCTAGACACGAACGACTGTAGATCTTCCATACTGTTAGAAATCAGCACCGCATCATCAGCATACAACAGGCAACATACTTCCAGATCACTCAATTTCGCAAAATATAATTAAGACATAAAAATAAAACAAGTTATTATTTAATGGGTACAATAAACAGGGAAAAATGAGAATACCTGTGCATTTTTTAACACGCACATTTCAATGATCAGAATTGAAATATACGTATTAAATGTCCACCGAACCTTATCAGATAGAAGCGAAAGTCGAACCTTTGAGGACAACTTAACATGAGGTGTGAGTATGCGGAAAGAAGGGTCTTAATGTTCAAACAAAGTTAATTAAATTTATTAATTAGAATTTCACAACTAAAAAACAAGAAAAGAAAAAAATTGAAATTAAAAAAAACCCTCAGCAATTCAATACTGTAGTGTGATATGGCTTCATGCAATCATAGCATAAAGCCACATCACACTTTGTGAGGGTCCTTTTAAAAATGTTATTTAAATTGCACCACGCACATTTCACTTTTTTCCCACTACGGACCACGAAGTGGTTGCCTTTCAGGATAGGTCGCAGAGCCTTTCCTTCAGCTATTAGGCTAATGGTCCTTACAGTCGTATCAATTCGACTACGACAGAACAGCTGGAGGAGATCCTCCGCAACCTCACTCCTGAAGTTTCGGTGCAAAATGCGTTTATTTTCCTTGTGGAGCTTTGAGCTGTACATTATATACGCATTCTGCACCGAAACATTTAGTAGTCTCCTGAAAAGTTTCTTGTACCAGACCAGGTTTCGCTGTCGTTCAATGGGGAAGCCTGCCAAAAGCTGATCTTTTCGGTCAACTCCCCCCATTAATCTGTTATAGTCAAGTACACGCTCGTGTTTGTATTTAGTGGTACCAAATTTTTGAGCTGACCCGATTTCTGCCGAATGGTAGGTAGACAACATACTTATCACGTTTTTGTCCACCCAAACCAAAATATTGATGTCCCCGCAGTTCGAGTACCCCATCTCACCTTCCCTCAGTGATTTTCGGACATTGGGCTTCAATGCAGAGGGCACAAATTCTCGGTTTAACCGCAATGTGCCCATGCAGTCCATCCCATTTCTTTTGAGGCATCGCGCTAATAATGGACTATTATAAAAATTGTCCATTATTAGCGTATACCCCTTGTTAAACAGAGGGCTGGCCAGGTCGTATACTATCTTTGCAGTGGCCCCAACTGGGCAGATATCGTGACCGCCCGAAAAGTTGGCCCGTGTCATGTCTTTCGTCATGTCTTCTGTCATGTCTTCTGTCATGTCTTCCGTTATGTCATTAGAAGAAAACGATTATAATCCATGGCTTGGCTGAAATAAGGCATGGCGGTGATTGTTTTTGAAAAGAAGTAGCCTTTTTCAACGGGAAGGGGACAAATACCTTGATGCATTAAAATTGCCAAGAATACGTACACTTCCTCTTTATTCGTGGGAGCCCGTTTATTGGTACGCGCATGGCGCTGAAATTGTTTTTTGCAATGCATTGATCTGCATACCCGTTGGTCTCTCTCGCGATTAGTTCAACGAAATCTGCGTTGAAGATTTTTAAAAAGGCATCCACAGGTTTGCCCATTTCGTCGGTATTGAAGGTTGGTCCTGGCATCTGTGTACCTGTGAAAGTCTCCCTTATACCAGTAAAACGTGAGACCTCGCTGGACCAATCGAAAGAGTAACCATCAGGCGGCAGAATCGAACACATTGCCTCACAATCTAACTGGTCTTGTCTACTAAAGTCTATGGCCGTTAGTGGAATAGGTGAAACGTTGTTAATATTATTATAAGGTATCGGTGGCATGCACAAGGCATCCTCAACGCCCTCTTGGTGGTCGACGTCGCTTGCCTCGTCGTCCACGTCGCTCGTTCTGTCCATTTCTGAAACAACAGAAAACCCAAATTAATTTTAAAGTGTCTGTATTACGATTACCTACTGCCTCTGGTAAAACGTTTCAAAATAATTAACTCTTGGTACGATCAAGTTAATCAAATACGAGGTTTGTTCAAAAAGTAACGGGAATTTTAAAATTTTAAGATTGAAGATGATGAAATCGTGGAAAAAATAAAAGAAATGGTTATGAACGAAAAGAGTGTGTGTGCCAAGACCAAGTTGTCTGGCGGTTCGTCCTCTCTGAGAAATGGCGTGAAGGTAAGTTAGATAGTTTAATAACTCACGTTTCCCGGTACTGACTCTTCTTGATAGAGAGCTGCCTCGTCCACGTTGCTGGTTCTGCCCATGTCTGACTCTGAAATAATAGAAAACACAAATTTACAGTAGAATTCGGATATAATGACTTTGCATATAACTGCCTACCGTTTTAAGCGACGATAATGTAAACTCAAGTTAGGTTTCATAGCTTTTAGTAGGAAAACGTATACGTTTAGTATGACTCCGTTTTAAGCAACCCATTTTAATGACAATTCGTCAGGTTAGAATGACATGCAGTGTTTTGTTTACAAAACCCACGCACCAATACCTCACCGCCCCGCGCCTCGCTTGTGACTAGAAAGCTCGACACAATGATTTCCGTGAAGTGAAAGTGTTTTTTCAATTGAAGAAAAAAGTGCTGTATTAAACCGTTTAGAAGACGGTGAATCCAATGAATAGTACCCTTTACACACAGAGTTCGGAGCGGGGCGTGCCCCGCGCCACTTCAGGCCGCCATGCATAAAAGTCTCACAGTGAACTGCGCTGTAAACCGTTATCTTACTTTCGGTCTTTACTTTTTTGTGCGGCGGCCTGAAGTGGCGCGGGGCACGTCCCGCTCCGAACTCTGTGTGTAAAGGGTACTTAACTTATTTAGCGAAAGAGTTCGGCGTGTCTCATTCTACAATATCCACCTGATCTTACTATCGCACAAAAATTGGCCAAAAACAAGGTAAAATTTCAGACTTTCTACGTTAGCAACTACATATTTGCTTGCATAGAATGTAGGTACATTGTATCGTTTCAGATTACAGTACATAATGTATGTTTTTTACGTGGAAAGTTTAAGTTCTACGGTTATTCCCTGCCAATATACCAACAGTGAAACTGTGCTAGGTATATTAATATTCAACCATTGGAAGTTACGCCTATCTATCCGATATTGTAAAGTTATGGATTTCACTATGCTAGAAGAGCCCCTGGTATAACATTTCAAAAAATAAACTCACTGTTCCCAAACGCAGACAATTCTTGGTAGAAAGGCACGTCCACCCACAGCACGCTGTTGTAGCCGGCCTCCGGAGAGAAGAGTTCTCCACACTGGAGTTCCCCACCCCACGATGTCCCAGGTAACGGTTCCCGAGATGCTGCCTGGAAAGGTGCAGCAGGCGGAATCGGTGCATAGGGAGCCGTTGCTTGGGTCTGTACGGGAGTGGACAGCAACGGTGGTGAAACAGGTGGTGGTAATGTTGAAGGTGTCCCTTGTGAAAAGTGACAAGCTATTCTCTTCGGAGATGGATTTCTGAAAACATTTACATAAATTATATGAATCTTTCTCATTCACGCGTGAAACATAATATTGTATCATGCATCTAGATACGATAACTTACTTTTGTTTATTTTTTCTTGGAGGTGCGGTGGGGAGCAAAATGGAAGGAAGCAGGCAGAGACCTAACGGCTTTAAAGGCCTTGGCGCGATCCTCCCTCACCAGGGTCACTGTTAAAATAAATAAAAAATATATAATGAGTTCAATATCTCCACAGCCGTAGCAAAGTACTTTCATAAAAAAACATTAAAAAATACTTACACTCCGGGCCGAGCTGCAAAAGCAGCTCTGCGTTGACGCCCACGTCCACATAGTCCGGCACCAGAAATTACTGCTTCTGCAGCTGGTACCCCACCTCTACCTCTCATTTCATATTTCACTTCCACTCTACATATTTCAAATTGAAAACACTTCATGTACTTTAATGTTAAAACTTTTTTAAATACTGCACATTAATATTATAAAATTTAAAAAAAATTAATCCTGGATCGTGGAGTGCTCCTTTTCCCTGAACAATTACTGTTTGTGCACACATTTGGTTAAAGTAAATAAATTAATTAAGTGTTTAACGAAATAACTGTTAAAATCATTGTGTGGCGGGAGCTTTAGACGAATTTACATCATAAAAAAGTCGAATTTTTGACATAGGACATTCATAATTGGATAGCTGATATCTGGATTAATAACGAACCAATTCAAATAAAACTTATATTTATCTCTTAGTTATGAATCACTCTGATTAAATAACTGCATTTCAAAAGCGAAAGTGCAGTAATTATGGATATTATTGTAAATCAAAAACTGATGGACGTTTTCAGTTGACGCTTGTTACTAAAAACTACCACAGAAACAATATATCATGAACAAACGAATTGAAAACACATTTCAAAGATAGATAATTCATTCACGATTACACTGATATATATTTTTGCGTTAAAAACTCAAAAAATCAATTCCTAACGGCATTTTAAGTCGAGAGCAAAATACGTCAGAATGTTCAAAAGTTTTATGTTGATTTTTGACAGGACGCTCTTAAAAAGCCGCGAAAACTTGCTGTTATTACTTCAAAGACAACCATAAGGTAACCGATAAGGTCATAGACTAAAAGAATATTATATTAACTATTCGAGAAATCAAACGGCTGGCCATGGAAATGTTTTAAAGAATTACAATAAATGTTTTACGAGTGATAGAAAAATCGGTCGAAAAATCGACCGACATCAATCAAGGGGTAGGTACAAACGGTCGATTTTTCGACCGAATTCGCTCCAGTGGTTATTCGAACGCTAATAATGTTTTATTTGAACGCTAATAATGTTTTATTTGAACGCTAATAATGTTTTATTCGAACGCTAATAATGTTTTATTTGAACGCTAATAATGTTTTATTTGAACGCTAATAATGTTTTATTTGAACGCTAATAATGTTTTATTCGAACGCTAATAATGTTTTATTTGAACGCTAATAATGTTTTATTTGAACGCTAATAATGTTTTATTTGAACGCTAATAATGTTTAATTCGAACGCTAATAATGTTTTATTTGAACCCTAATTATGTTTTTTATTTGAACGCAAATAATGTTTTATTTGAACGCTATTAATTCATTGGTTTACGATTGTTGATGTTGGTTTAATAAGAACGGGTCGTTTCTTCAACTAGTTTTATGTAAGTCGACTTGCACGAGCTATCGGCATCTGTTTTTCCTCCTTCATGTAATCCGGACCTTTTAAGGCCCGACTGATAAATCCCTTCTTACGGCCCCTATCTTAACCCCCCTCACAATGCTTCCCAACTAGGTGGCGATTTAGTTCCCCAAAATAAAACTTGAGTCCAGACAGAAGAAAAGGTATCTTTTCAATTCGGAAAGCGGGTATGGATACCGCCGCCCCGGTAACTTACAGTGGATAACCAACATCCCTGCCATAGGTCACAATAGGTCACAATCACACCGAGTGGTTCAATACGTTTCGTGACTTAGCAGGGGAGTCCGGGCTCATGGGGTGAAGTTTGTATAGGTCTTGGTGGTGTATACGTTTGCCCACTGACTGGGCGGGAGACCTTTTATTTCTCTAGCCGGATTCTCGCGACCCATCGCTTTGCACCTCAGTGGGAGGAATGGATTCATATGTCCGTCACTTCTGGACGCACTGACCACCAGATTCCTACCCACCCCTTATACCTTTTTCATACCCAGAACTTCCTCTCCTTCCTTTCCCTAAAACGACCCTCTAAAATAGCTGAAAGCTGACACACACGAAGAGGGAAATTGATTTCCTCAGGGCCTCCTGTGTTGAGCTATTTTAAAAGAAAAATGACTACCTACTCCTGCGAGAAACGGCGTGATGGTTAGTTCAGCAAATTTATAAACAGTATGTATTTTTTTTTTTATAAAAATACAATAACAGTACAAGGAAGCTTTTGACTGTCCAACTAGGAAGGACTCCCGTTCTAGGACAGTCAAATTGATAGGTTTAATAATAATAATAACATTACATTTGTATAGCGAAGTTTTGTGTCACTTCACTTCAAGTGCGCTTAACTTAATAAATTACAAAACTAATTATAATAATAATCCTACAGTGCTCCTTACGAATCCATTACAAAATATTGTTAAAATAATATGAAACAAAGAATATACAGTATTTACAAAACAATGACAAGAGAACAAAATTTAACAAAAATCGTGCTTTCATAGCATACACTGGACAATAATAATAAACAATAACGGTGCTTGGAGCACAGGACAAAACAAGAACTTTAAAACTAAAATATTATATACTAACAGAAGGCAGTTTGCGTTTAGAAATGAGAAATACTCTGACATTATATTCGACCATTAAACATAAAAATACAATTAGGAGGAAACCGAAACCAAACAATTATCGGAAACTTGAGAGCATGGCTTAGGTATTACGTGTATTGAAAATGTGTTAGGATTCATGAATGGTATGATTTTTTAAATAATTGTGTTTTTAAATCCCGTTTAAATTCAGCCAAATTCTGGATATTAGTGAGAGCTGAGGGAAGTTTATTCCAAATGAGAGGGCCAGTTACACGAAAAGAGCGATCATAGTAAACGGCTCGATTTGACCTAGAAAGTTCGATTAAACGATTATTAACATCTAGATCTGCTGACCTTAGAGTAAGCTGTCTCTCGCTTAAGTTTTGTCGGACACATAGTTCCGATATATAGGCTGGCGCCATTCCTTGCAATGCTTTGAAAGTCATTAAGCAGATTTTGAACTCTATTCTTTCAGGACATCGAAGCCAATGAAGACGATCCCTTAGAAGCGGGGTTATATGACAGTACTTAGATTCACCAAAAATCATTCTCGCCGCAGCATTGAAGACGGACTGTATTCTATTTAATTGTGTCTTTGGAAGGCCAGCATATGCACTATTACAATAGTCCATACGTGAGACAACGAACGAATTTATGAGGGACTTTGCCCCGTCAGAGGGAAGGCATCTCCTGATTGATTTTATCTGCCGAAGATGGAAAAAGCCAGAACTCACAGCTTTTGAAATTTGCGATTCAAGAGAAAGACTATTGTCTAGAGTGAAACCCAGAAATTTTATTTCTGTAGATGGAATTATATCTGTGTCCTGAATACGGATTGGACTGAAATCGATTTGGGCTTGCCTTCCAGGAGAAAAAGAACAGGTTTAGTATATATATACACTATTTAATAGAAAGTATTGATTCGACTGTTCGACATACCGTCCATAAAATTTGTTTTCGTAAAAAGCAGACCTCCCCGGCATTAGCTTGAGAGAAAGATGACCTAACAAAATATTAAAAATAACTTTTTTTTTTTTTTGTTTTAGGCAATTCACCCTGGAGAGAGTGCTTTGTGCCGGTAATATTTAAAATGGATAAGAAATTTCGGTTAATATAATGGGAAAATAATAAAACAAATTAAATATTGGACTCATTTAGATCACTAAAACAAATTAAATATTGAATTCATTCAGGTTAATAAACTTACATAAAGCTGTATGAACACGAGAATTGTTAAGAGATAAAAGGTATGAAATGTTAAGGGGGGACTGGTGTGTGATTTTAATAAGCCGGCGGTATATGTTCTTGAAAGATGAATGGTTTTTACAGTTAAAGAAAACGTGGTCGAGGGTTTCCTCTTCCACACCGCACTGGCAGAACGGATCATCTAAAACTCTAATTCTAGACAAGTGAGATGCAATTGAACAGTGGCCAATTCTCATTCTCGAGATACATGAAATGAATCGTTTTGAAAGTTTTTTACCGTGAAACCATGGCTTAGCAGGGATATGGTTTTGAATTCCCGCATAGAAAGATCCAGTTCTTATTTTGGAGACTGCCCAATTTTCTTCCCAGGCACGAGTCATATTAGATTTAAGAATCGGAAAGACATCGGATATAGGAATTCTAAAATTTAGTGGGATAGTTCCGGAATCTGAACCAGATTTGGCGAGAAAATCGGCCATCTCATTACCCTCGATACCCAAATGGGCAGGGACCCAGGCCAATATCGTCTCAAACCCAGATTCACTAAGAGAATTGAGAAGATTTTTTATTTTACATATAATATTGTCTTCCGGATAACGTAAAATATTTGACCTAATTTTAGTTAGAGCACTTAGCAAATCAGTACATAATAAGGCTCGATGAATGTTGAGAACCTGGATTTGATTTAGCGCTTGTTCAATTGCAAAGCATTCGGCTGTAAATATGGAAGCTTCTTTCGGTAATTTATAAGTGAGATTGATGTTGAATTCTGGACTATATATAGATGCTCCACATCTTTTATTTTCAAATTTGGAACCATCCGTGAAAAGGATGGAAAATCCAGGGAATTTCGAAGCCACTATGCTTTTAAAACAATCATCCACATTTTGAAATTTATTTGGGGAAGATAAAATATTCTTCCGAAAGACTGATGTTATTGTGTTCGGCATAAAAGTGATTGCCTTTAATGGAATATTGTATATAGGAAGATTGGGAACTTCTTGAAGATATTGGGGGGAAGATGATAGAGAATTATAGAGATGAAAACTTTTAATTAAGAGAGAAAAACATTGTTTTTCTCTCAATCTTTTGTTAGAATTCAAATTAACACTTAACCTATTAAGACTTTGTTTAATAGGATGATGTGATAACGATAAAGCTTTGAAAATATATTTATTGGCAAGGAATTGCCTTCTGAAATATAATGGAGGCTCCACACATTCCACCTGAAGAGCATTAATTGGAGAAGACTTCATAGCTCCAATAATCATTCTGAGGGCTTTTGATTGAATTCTTTCCATTTTCTTATCTAGATATTTAGGGAGTGGGTCAAAAAGGAATGAGCCATAATCCAAGTGGCTCCGAACTAGGGAATTATACATTAATTTAAGAGTGGTAGGGTGAGATCCCCACCATACTCTGGAAACTGCTCGCATCATATTAAGTCCCTTTTCACACTTTGTAGAAATTATCTGAATGTGTGGAAGCCAGGAAAGTTTATGGTTCAAAAGAAGACCAAGGAATTTGATTTGAGTAGCGGTTTGTAGAGGCACATTATCAAAAGAAATTGAGAATTGGGGAATTTTTCTTTTGCGCGTGAAAGCCACGACCCTTGTTTTAGATGCCGCCAGATTCATCCCATTTATTGACAACCAGCTTTTAATATATTGTAAAGCCAAATTCATTTCCTTAGCTGCAAGAATAATATTTTTATGTAACAAATATATAAGGATATCATCCGCAAAGTAAAGACGCTTGATAGAAAAAGGAATTACTGAGTCTAGGTCGCTTATATAAATATTAAACAACAGAGGACTAATAACAGAACCCTGGGGCAAACCTCTCCATAGTTTGCGCCTTAAGCATTTAGAGGAAGACTCAATAATAATGGACCTATCTGAGAGCAAATTAATAATGAATTGGACTAATTTCGGGGGGATTTGTTTTTTAATTAGCTTTTCTTTCAAAACATTCAGTAAAACATCATCGTAAGCTGATGAAAGGTCAAGGAATGTGGCCAATGTATAAGAATTTAGGGATTGGGAAACTCGGATATCAGTTGTGAACAAACTTAAATTATCCATTGTAGATTTCTTTTTCCGAAAACCATACTGATTTGGTGAGATAATATCTTGACTTTCAACAAACCACTCTAATCTGTTCTTCATCAAACGCTCCGCTACTTTCATCAAACATGATGAAAGAGCAATAGGCCGATAAGACGAAATTTCAGATGGATTTTTTCCAGGTTTTAAAATGGGAATGATTTTTTGAGTTTTCCAATTATCCGGAATTAGTCCTGTTTAAAACATATTATTAATAAGAGATAAGAAATATTCAACCGCCATATCAGAAAATGATTTAATGAAACTATTAAGTATTCCATCGGGACCCGGAGCAGAGTCAGAAAGGGTTCTTATTACTAGTTTCATCTCATCAATGGAGAAAGGAGCATCTAGCCAGTTAGAGTGAGATGGATATGGCTTAATAGAAGGCATTTCTTCACATCCGGCCACTGATGGGGGGGCTATTTTATCCGCAAATCCTATAAGAATTTCTTCTGATATATGCTTGGTTCTCGGCGGAGAATACGATGATCCGAATTTTTTTAAGCTAGACCAAACTGAAGATTGGGGAGTTTCCGGAGACAGGTTCTCACAGAACTTCCGCCATCCAGCGCGTTTTTTATTTTTCAAAATTCGTTTGGTTTCTGCCTGGGCTTTTTTAACTGATAAAAAATTTTCTAGTGTCATACACTTACGAAAAGAGGAAATTGCTTTTTTACGAGAGTTGACGGAGCGAGTGCATTCCTCGTCCCACCACGGATTAGAGTGTTTTATTTTAATGTTCGCATTGCGTTTCGGGATGGATTTTTCTGCTGCATTTATAACCATAGAGGGAAACGTCTCACATTGCAATCTGATGTCTCCCGGGGACGATTTTTTTTAAAAATTAATAAGGTTATCTAGTTCAGAAGAGAAAGTGCTCCAATTCGCATCATTTATTCTAAATTTGAGATTATTTTTAACTGGTGGAGGATAAGTGTTAGATTGATGTTGGAATCGGATTATAATTGGAAAATGATCACTAGAGAGGGGATCGTTTAGGATGTCCCAAGAGCATTTAGATGCTAACGAATATGAACAAAGAGATAAATCAACAGCACTTTTCCGTTGATGAGGGGGGGTGAATCTGGTTGGAGATCCGTCATTTAAAAAACATAGGTTATGGGTATCAATAAAATCTAAAAGATTGCGGCCAGAACGATTTGTTATTTTGCTACCCCAAGAAGGGGAATGTGCATTAAAATCTCCAAGGATCATAAAAGGGGAACAAATCTGGGTTAAGATTGGTGCCCATTCATTTTCAATAAAAGTGGTAGAGGGAGGAATATATATTGATAATATTGTGATATCAGATAAGACAGCTGCTATTATCTGGATATCGTCGGAGGGAGTATGTATATTAATTTGTTTAAACGGGATAGAATTATGGATTATCAGAGCCGTGCCGCCTTTACCATCCGGTCTGTCGTGTCTGAGACAATAATAACCCGGAATTCTTAAGTGAAAGGAGGGTTTTAACCACGTTTCAGAAATGGCGGCCACTGAAACGTCGTGTTCGTCGAGTAATTAAATTAGGTCAGATTTGTTAGCGAAGAGGCTTCTACTGTTCCACTGAAGAATTTTGTTCAGTTTCGAAGTCATTGGGGAGGCAAGATAATAAAGATTTAATGTAATCGGCAGCGTTGGACGGTACAGTATTGTTGTTTGTAAGGATAGAAATTAAAAGGGTAATTAAAGTTTGTATAAAAGAATTATTATTCAATATTTCGGGGAGAGCAGGAGGGGATGTATTACTATTAATGGCACACCCATTGGGGGTCCGAGATTTGGCATTCCCATTCGGGCTGGTCAAAATATTATTCAATTGTTTTTTATCAAGGTAAGGAGTATATTTTGGGTTGGGTTTGACTGGCTTGAGAATGGTTTCTCTGTGAGAAGATGACGTTGAATTTAAAAAGGTGGTTGATTGGAAAGGAGCTGAGGACGATGTCATCTCTGCGAAAGATTTTTTCGCAGGAGAGAATAACTTTGAGGCCTGGAAGTACGAAATGTTGTCGGTAGCCATTTTATGTTTTATGTTCCTCTGTCTTGTCAATTCCGGACAGGCTAGACTGACCGCGGTATGTGCACCCGAACAGTTAATGCAAATGGGATTATTGGAAGATTTTGGACATTGATCAAATGGGTGACCTTCTCCGCAAAAGTAACAACGTGGAGGGGAGCGGCATACGGATTTTGTATGTCCAAACCGGCAGCAATTGAAGCATTGAACAGTTGGAAATTTATAAACTTCGACGGGAAGCGAGGTATAATAAATAAACACACGAGACGGAAGGGATTGTCCCTCAAATGTAACAACAACAGATTGGGAAGGTTTCCAGATCTTGTTTCCATCAGTAGAATTCTTGTAGTTCAGTCGACGTGCTTTTATTACTTTCGGGGTTCCTTGGGAATTATTCAAAGCATCAACAATTTCAGCCTCTGGGATCTCAGTCGGAATTCCTCGAACAAGACCCATTCTCGTAAGGTTAAATGACGAAATGAACGATTTATATTTATGTTTTGAGAGCGAGTCATTTTTTTTTACAAATCCATTTGCGGAAGCGGCAGTATTAAACTCGATAGATAATTTATATCGCCCTTCCGGTTTAATTGAACCGTTAACAATACCAAGGTTATTATTTTTTGAGTCAAATAAGAATTTTCCAAAATCTAAAGGATGAATAAGTTTTCCTTGTTCAGTTCTCTGAACAATTACGATAAAAGGACCGGAAGCGGAAGCAGGATAAAGTAAGTCAGTACTTTTTGTATTATCGCTAGCTAAATTACTTGTCTGAGTGTTACTATTGGGGTTAAGGTCGTTAGAGGTCGAGGTTTGTTGAATCGGCGGTATAGATTTAACTTTCGATGGGATGTGAAGGCTATGCGATGGTCGTCGTTTACGAGATGGAAGCGTAATAGAAGCCTGGCTAGTGTTAGATTCCGAATCAGAAAAATCTAATATCGATCCTGGGTCGGGAGGTCTATCTTCGTCTTCCTCCATTATATAAAAAAAAAAACTTAACTTTTAAAAATTAAACTGAAAAAATAATACGCAGTCTATTTCATTGACTGTACAAACAAAAACGGATTAGCCGTAAGTAGGAATGCAAACAAATAAGTATACGATAAACAGAATTAAATAAAATGTAACAATAATCTCTTATCTGTATGAGGCACGGGAACGGGCGAACGGCACTAAGCAATAGGTAAGGTACACACAACCACTGTTGACCGCGGCTCGAATCGGACTCCTAAAAATAACTTAGATGTCACAAACAGGAAAACCACACTGTCCAATTACGAATGCGCAGTAAGTACCTAAAACAAGCTGAGGCAAGTGTTGCACAGGGCCGTATTAAGGATCTATAGACTCCAAGACTGAAACTGTGGTAGAGGTGGCCTGCAGCAAATGGGTTCCGAGGCCTTCAGAATATGTTATCAATGATTTAGAGCTGGTTCACACTCAGCTATCAAATATAAAAGATCATAGCACGCCAAATAACGCTCTCCATACAATCCCTTCAGACCGTTCACACCTAAGCGTTTTTAAGCGCAGATCAATCATAGACAATACACATCTCAGACGTAACCGCTCCAGACGCGATATCCCAGAAGATAACTCTCCCTTTCTCCGACTAAAACAGGAGAGGGGGTCATTGTAATTACGGAGCTGCCTAGACCCGTGGATGACAGATGTCAAGTTGACAGATTTCGGTACAAAAAATATGCGTTCCGTTGCCGCTCCCTAATTTGACTGACCCCCTCTCCTACCACAGGAAGAAATATTTGATAGCCTCGTGTGAAAGGACAAAAGATAAGCGCTCGCGAATCAACAGATAAAATAAGCGGTAATAAAACAAACTCGGGGGCGTTGCAAGGAAAATTTCTTGTCTTGTAAAATCTGCGATACGGTAACGGGTACCGCTGCCCCGAGAACCATTTATTGGATAACCAACACCACTGCCATGGGTCACCGCAATGGTCACCCCATCGTTTAATGACTTAGCAGAGGTGTCCGGAACCATGAGGTGAGGTTTGTCCACGTCTTGGCAGCGGATGCGTCTGCCCACCAGCTCCATAGCAGGCCGGATCGGGAGAGAATGGTTGAGGGAGTCGCTCAGTCTCCAGCCGTCGGAACATCGCCTTGCACCGCAGTGGGAGGGATAGATTCATACATCCGGCACTCCTGGACACACTGACTCCCAGATTCCTACCCACCCCTAATACCCTTTTCCTTCCCAGAACTTCCTCTCCTTCCTTTCCTTAAAAGACCCTCCACACATCCCCAAAGATGACATAGGACATGAGGGGAATTATTTTTCTTAGGGCCTCTTTTGTGGAAGTAATATTAAAAATATATACATATATATATGAGTAAAATTTTACCCTCGAATGCGCATTTCAAATAATTTTCCAATAACACGAGGCGCAGACCAATGACTGGTGATTTTCTTAAGAGGAATATAACACGAGGCGCAGACCAATGACTGGTGATTTATTTATTTATTTATTTATATACGCCTATTTAGGCTTTTACATATATATATATAACAATATTTATGAATTATACTTATAAATAGTGCAGGAAATAACTATTTAAGACAATTGCACAAAAATAATTATAAAGTAACAACATTATTGAATTAGATCCACACAGTATGTAGGTACCAAATATTTAGAAAAAATATTTAAAATATAAAAATCCAAAATAGCTTTTTTCTTTATGCAGACAAAATACAAATAAATAGCTTTATCAAGGTATTCCCATACTTGATAAAAAAAACTTCAATAAAGTATGCTTATATATTGAAATTGATGTACTAAATATATCAACAACATCGGAGTATTTGTTTCCTAGCTGTTGAATCCGTCGCATAGGAGTGTAATATTGCGATGTTGAAGTAGAGTTGTCACAATAATAAGGTAGGTACTGTCTTGTAACTGACCTGCCTGGAGTGTGAAAAGAGATCACATACAATAAATCAGGGGTATCAAACATTGAATTTACGATTTTATATAAACAGGTTAAATCGGAAATGATTCTACGATCAGATAATTTTATTAAATTTAATGAACAAAGTACATTATCGTAATTTAGGCATTCTCTAGGAATGCCCATTTTAAAATTTACATATCTTAAAAATTTATTTTGGATTCTTTCAATCGCATACGAATGAACCTCATAATTTGGGGACCAAACCGTGGAATTATATTCTATTTGACTCCTTACTAGTGACATATATAATGTTTTTACAGTATTGACATTATTGAAATCACTGGATACCCTTAAAATAAATCCCAACATTTTCAAAGCTTTATTGGTTATTATTTCTATATGCTTGATAAAGTTGAGTTTCATGTCAAAACAAATACCTAAGTCATTAATTTCCGAGACAGATACTAACGACATATTGTTAATGGAATAATCGAAAAATATTGGATTCTTTATTCGATAAAACCTCATAATTTGACAGTTGCTTATGTTAAGTTGCAAGCGGTTATCATGACACCATATAATAAATCTCAACAAGTTATTCGACAATATATGGCAATCATCAATGTTTCTGATTGCTTTGAATAATTTCAGGTCGTCTGCAAACATTAATACTTGAACATCATTGAAAATATATAACACATCATTAACAAATAATAAAAACAGAATTGGACCTAAATGTGACCCCTGGGGAACACCACTCGTAGCAGTGAAATTATATGAAAATGTACCATCAATTTTAACAGCCAGTAATCTGTTGATCAAGTAACTGTTAAACCACTTATATAGTGAACCACCTATACCGAGTTTACGCAGTTTATTTAGCAATAACTCATGATTAACTTTATCGAACGCCTTGCTAAAATCGGTATAAATAGAGTCAACTTGACATTTACTAGACATGGAATCAGATATAAAGTTTTGATACATTAACAAGTTAGTAAGGGTAGATTTTCCAGTAGAGAAACCATGTTGTTTAGGAGAAATGACGTGGTTAAGTTGGAAAATAATTTCTTTAAGAAGAATTTTTTCAAAAACTTTAGGAATTGTTGATAAAAGGCACACCGGTCTATAGTTAATCACCTCGTGTTTATCACCTTTTTTAAATATAGGCGTAAGGAAGCTGAATTTCCATTTAGTAGGAAAACATCCTGTTTGTAAAGACTGATTAAACAGCAAATATAAAGGATACGCCAGATTGGTGGCACAATTATTCAAAAATACAGGAGGTATTTTATCTGGGCCACCGCTTTTGCTTTGGTCTAGTAATTTTAGTTCAGTCAATATATCATTATATTCTATGTGGATACAAGATAAATTAAGATTATGATCAGCGGCTCTCAGTGGTAAAATTTGGTGCTGTACTATCAGAAGCTGGTGTATCACATTCATAAACACTTTTAAAAAGGTCAGCGATACTTTGAGTGTCATTGGCCTTTTTACCTGCATATTCCAAGTTGGCAGGTATACCAAAGTTGTTATTTTTCATTGATTTGGCATAGTTCCAAAAATACTTTACATTATGATTTATTGAAGTTTCAACATTATTAATAAAAGAATTGTAGCAAATTTTTGATAAGATTTTACAATCTTTTCTAATGTTTTTAAATTCAATATAATTTGATAAAGACCTATCTTCTTTATATTTCTTATGTAAAACTTTTTTAAGGGCAGTTAATTGAATAAGTTCTTTATTGAACCATTTCGGATATTTCGATACTTTAAAATGAATGAGTGGGATGAGATCTGAAATAATTTTATCCAGCAAATAATAAAATAATTCAATATTTTGATTAATATCGCCTTCTTTAAGAAATGACCAATCTTCCTTGTGGAGACGATCATTAATGTCTCGATAGTTCGCATTTTTAAAGTTAAATGTGGGAATTGAAATTTTTTGATTGCTTTCTTTAGTACAAGGGATAAGTATTGCTAGTGGGGGATGGTGCTTGTCTATCGGAAGAATAGACTCCAATGATTCATTTATAATTACGTTGCTCTCATTTGACAAAACTAGATCAAGAACACGATTATTAATATTACGTACATGGTTAAATTGGGTTAAATTAAAAAGTAAAGACATATCTAGAATTTCTCGTTCGTAGGTGGTTGCTAGTATTGAATTAAAGTTACTGTCTAAAACGTTGAAATTGCAATTAGGTAGGTTATAATCACCGCAAATAACTATTTACTTGAGGAATATAACACGAGGCGCAGACCAATGACTGGTGATTTACTTAAGAGGAATATAACACGAGGCGCAGACCAATGACTGGTGATTTACTTAAGAGGAATATAACACGAGGCGCAGACCAATGACTGGTGATTTACTTAAGAGGAATATAAACGCTAGATTCTCATACATACAAAATTTAAAATCGCGCGTCGTATTTGCACGAGGCAAGTAAGCGAAAAAGGTGATTTTATTTATTTTGTGCTTAATTTTATAAGAATGAAAAAAAGTTAGAACCTACAAAATCTCAAAAATAGTCTTAGCCATAAAGGGGTATTTAAAAAAAATGTTTCTTATTTTATTTCATAGTTAAGTCATGCAAAAACATTTTTTTTAGTGGTTTACGCTTATATTTTTTGTTATGTAAATAATAATTTTATTGTAATTCCAAAACATACAAAAGCTTCAATTCACCCACAGCATATTTTTTGATGTTCATAATAATATAAACCGATTCGTCGTAAAGATGAATCTAAATAGTATCTAAATAGGAGTTCACGTGTAGCTTTTTTTTTTTTTTTTTTTTTCCTTTATTTTTCCCAAAATTTACA
Source organism: Glyphotaelius pellucidus (assembly GCA_936435175.1). NCBI lineage: Eukaryota > Metazoa > Arthropoda > Insecta > Trichoptera > Limnephilidae > Glyphotaelius > Glyphotaelius pellucidus. Next base: position 8,364,495 of record OW386563.1, on the reverse strand, counting down.
TTTGCTTTGCTTCATCTTATTCTTACTAGAGTTAGTTCGCTTTTGTAATTTTCCTGCCGTAATTGTTAGAAAAGCAATAAATAAATTACGCAACATCTACCATAATGTACAGTGCTACTTATTACAGAGATCGGTGCTACTTCGGAATTGTTAGTTGTTTGAGGCGCGCCTCCAGCTAAATAACATGTGACCACACCGCAGCCTTTCATTTAGATTCCATGTGACTTCCCCACTCCCTTCCGGTTGCATGAAATCAGCGGCTCTCAGAGGCGGGCCCTACCCCCGCCTCCTGCTCCCCTCCGACTCTACCCAGCTAGTAGCTCGGCGAGCGACAATACGCGCGAGGCCGGTCACCGCGCGCTGGTGGATAAAATATTTTTATCTTCAGTTACATAAATATTATAAAGACAACCGGTTCTTGTGAAATTCAAAAACATAAATGTGCAATATTAAAATTGAAGTAGCGTAGGTTTCTTATTAGTATATTTTTCTGTTTTCTCTCTATTTCTGCCTCATTGCACGAACCGCCACTGGTAGCTTAAAGTAAATAAAAAGCACAATTACGCACTCATAAAATGCTATCATTTTTCTTCTTGGAAAATATAATGTACGCGCCAAATGTAACGTACTGGGTGTCGGAGGCCTCCGAGGAGTGTTTCGTTTTAAAAGCACTCGAGTTCTAGGAGCGGGTCCCGGGTTCGAGTTCTTGGTTGCGGACTGGGCGCTGGGACGGCGCACCGAGGCGGGACGCACGAGTTCGGACAAGAACTCGAGGGCGGCCCCGGATAGAGCCCGCAGAAGAACTCGGACCCGGGACCTGCACAGGAACTAGAGGCCGACAGCGTGCAATACCCGCACGCGGACTCGGGACTGTCACCCGTCGCTCCCGTCGCGCCGGCCGGTAGGGGCATTCAGGTTCCAGATCCGGCTCCGAGTTCCACGTTTGGGCCCGAGTCTGCACTCTGGTCGAACTTCACTTACGGGTGCGAATTTGCATGCGGGTGTCAAGCGCTGGGAAGAGGCATTCGTGCGAGTTCTCTGAGAGTGGTTGGTTTGAAAAAAGGAGTGGGAGTGGGATCCGCTTCCCGCAAAGGACTCGAGTTCAAGAACCCATTCCGGCTGAACCTACTCATCGCTAGTGTGCAGTGTCGGCCTTTATGCTACGGGCACACTTGCTCATTTGAAGCCAAAGAGCATGCTACCTAGTAGCAATTGCTACCTAGTAGCATGTGTGTCTGTGACGTTGCTAGTAATGAGCATGCTCATTTGAAGCCAAATGAAATAGCTCACGAATCAACAGCCGTTTGATTTATGAGCATGCTCATTGGATTATCGGGTGGAAGGGGAAGCCTCTAAGCAAGTGTGAACAGGCTGGCTTATGAGCATGCTCATGTCATTCCGATCTCAGTTCGCGCCAGGGATGGTATGCCCAAAAATTTATTTCCCTAGATGTTGAGGCAAAATTTCCCTAGATTTCGTTAAAATAATCACTTTTACACAAGTTCGTAGTCACCGTTTTTATTATCTTTCTTACACGGCAATTTTTAATTTTGCTAATGGAAATTCTCGATTCTCGATAGCAACACTGGAACAACTAATCTGACACAGCTCTGTCACAGTGTCAAATGTATACATACAGAATAATAATCATCAAACAGTATTAATAACCTTGCATCTGCGTGGTTGAATTTGAACCCGACTTCGATTGCAAATCTGATGCCACGCCTTACGCGCCGCGCCTCAAATAACATCTATGTTCATGAAATTTCAAGCAAATCTACCGTTGTAATTCGGTTTTAATTCAAGAATCTGTCAAAATATGTCGCTACTTCCGTCAACAGCCGCATGTGTAAATTTCACCCCTAGGTATACGTACTACGAATTTATAGAATTAAGTATCTTTCAGGATATGGAAAGGTGGTACTTGACGAGTTGCGAATAATAAAATCACGCGGCTATACGCGATATATTTTGGCTACATATTATGAAATTTGGGAGGCGGGAATGGGTACCGCCGCCCCGGGAACCTTTATTGGATAACCAACACCTCTGCCATAGGTCACCCCAAGTGGTTCGCTACGTTTGGTGATTTAGCAGGGGTGCCCGGGTTTATGGGGTGAGGTTTGCCTAGATCTTGGAGGCGGATGACCAGGACACTCTGAACCCCAGATTCCTACCCACCCCTTAAACCCTTTTCCTTCCCAGAATTCCCCTCCATTTCCTTTCCTTAAAAAAACCCTCCACACATCATTCCTAAAGATGACATAGGCCTTGAGGCAGATTATTTTCCTCAGGGCCTCCTGTGTGGGGTTCGTGTAAAAAATATATATTACATATGACGCCATTGCGTGTCTCAGTTACTTTGTCACGGTTAATTTGTCTCGGTGACTAGGTGTCACTGGATCACAGTGGATCCGAGGAACTGGATATTTTTGGAACCAGTTCCTATCGGATTTATAAAATGGTCACCAACACTCAAACTGGGTGAAGCCGAAACAAAATCCGCCCGCAGGGCCTAGCATCAAAAACCTGTGGAGCGGATTTTTAACTACTAGTGAGATCATAATTATACAAACGTCCCATTTCTTGCTGTACTTTTCCAAATAAAACACTTTTTGCCAAATGAAATAATAATTTCAAAATATGTATACACTTACAACTGAATTAAAAACGATATTCCTATTAAAAAAATCACTTTGCAAAATAAAAATCAACCGCAATCACCGAAACTGAAAAAATATCTTGTAATAAACATATTTAGATAAAAACGCAACTTGAAACCTAAATTTAATATCATTTTGAGTTATCGGTGTTAAAAACAACATTGCTTGATTTATGTCAGTATATTAACAGTATATAAGATTCACGGAAATTAATAATAATAATTATTATCGACTAGCAATACCAGTAATATTGTCATTTTAAAAAAAAATTGTACAAAGTGTTTGAGTTCGAAATTTCCCTAGATCTAGGGAAATTTCCCTAGACATACCATCCCTGGTTAGCGCCTGCGCGTTCTTGGCAAAAATGTCAAAATAGATCGCTATGTGGACGAAAAACCTTTCTTTTCGTGATTTATTATGGGAATCACGAATGTGTTTGGATTTTTATTATTACAAGGTCACCACAATATCCACAATAGACTTCCAAATTCCCCAACAGTTCCTTTACCTCTAAAATGAAACCACATTCTATTGAAATTAGTATTTATTTTTTATAATTTAGACATATTCGAATTTGTTGACGTCTTTGACGAAAATCAACCTTTAGAATATCATATGCGGAATAACATTCCGCGTATGAGTATCTCGTTTTTATATCACGCTTTCAATTTTAGAGAGTAGCTCGTCAAATTTCTGCGGAAGCATTCATAAATGATTTTTATATCCGTTGATATCTTCTTTTCGCATTTCTACTAACAAATGATTACTTGCTCCAAGGTTTGTTCTTCTAGTAATCCAATTGCGAACCCAAATCGAACTTTTTATTTTGTTTTTTTCTTTTGCCAAAAGTTTCTTCAGTAAATGAGTTGCAAGCAATACAATTACTTTATTGACTTCTGTGCGGACAGAACTGACTCTATTATGTCCTTGTAATTGTATATCCGTTGACATCTTGGACCCAAATCAACCGTTTTGTTTTCTTTCGTCAAAAGATTCTTAAATAACGAATAATTGCGTTGCAAGCAATACGATTACTTTGTTTAGTTCTGGGCGAACGGAACTGACACTACACGATGACATTTATTATTTGACATGAGCATGCTCATTAAATAGCATGTGTGTTCAAATGTTGGCTTTGAGCACGCTCATTCAAGAGAAAGCTCAAACCAAGCCTGCTCGTTAATGAGCAAGTGTGTACAGTTGACTATTTGACATGAGCATACTCATTAATGAGCATGCTCATAAGCCGGCTTGTCAATGAGCAAATGTGTCAGTACCATTATGGTACGGGCACACTTGCTCATTTGAAGCCAAAGAGCATGCTACCTAGTAGCAATTGCTACCTAGTAGCATGTGTGTCCGTGACGTTGCTAGTAATGAGCATGCTCATTTGAAGCCAAATGAGATAGCTGATAGAATCAACCGCCGTTTGATTTATGAGTATGCTCATTGGATTATCGGGTGGAAGGGGAAGCCTCTAAGCATGTGTGAACAGGCTGGCTTATGAGCATGCTCATGTCATTCCGATCTCAGATCGCGCCAGGGATGGTATGCCCAAAAAAATTATTTCCCTAGATGTTGAGACAAAATTTCCCTAGATTTAGTTAAAATAATCACTTTTACGCAAGTTCGCAGTCACCGCTTTTATTATCTTTCTTACACGGTAATTTTTAATTTTGCTAATGGAAATTCTCGATTCTCAATGGCAACACTGGAACAACTAATCTGACACAGCTCTGTCACAGTGTCAAATGTATACATACAGAATAATAATCATCACATAGTGTTAATACCCTTGCATCTGCGTGGTTGAATTTCAGAACCCTTGCATGGAAAATTCGATTGCAAATCTGACGCCACGCCTTACGCGCCGCGCCTCAAATAACATCTATGTTCATGAAATTTCAAGCGAATCTACCGTTGTAATTCGGTTTTAATTCAAGAATCTGTCAAAATATGTCGCTACTTCCGTCAGCAGCTCGCAGGTGTAAATTTCCCCCCTAGGTATACGTACTACGAATTTATAGATTTAAGTATCTTTCAGGATATGGAAAGGTGGTACTTGACGAGTTGCGAATAATAAAATCACGCGGCTATACGCGATATATTTTGGCTATATATTAAGAAATTTGGGAGGCGGGAATGGGTACCGCCGCCCCGGGAACCTTTATTGGATAACCAACACCTCTGCCATAGGTTACCCCAAGTGGTTTGCTACGTTTGGTGATTTAGCAGGGGTGCCCGGGTTTATGGGGTGAGGTTTGTCTAGGTCTTGGAGGCGGATGACCAGGACACACTGAACCCCAGATTCCTACCCACCCCTTAAACCCTTTTCCTTCCCAGAATTCCCCTACATTTCCTTTCCTTAAAAAACCCTCCACACATCATCCCTAAAGATGACATAGGCCCTGAGGGAGATTATTTTCCTCAGGGCCTCCTGTGTAGGGCTCATGTAAAATATATATTACATATGACGCCATTGCGTGTCTCGGTTACTTAGTCACGGTTACTTTGTCTCGGTGACTAGCTGTCACTGAATCACAGTGGATCCGAGGAGCTGGCTATTTTTGGAACCAGTTCCTATCGGATTTATAAAATGGTCACCAACACTCAAACTGGGTGAAGCCGAAACAAAGCCGCCCGCAGGGCCTAGCATCAAAAACCTGTGGAACGGGATTTTTAACTACTAGTGAGATCATAATTATACAAACGTCCCATTTCTTGCTGTACTTTTCCAAATAAAACACTTTTTGCCAAATGAAATAATAATTTCAAAATATGTATACACTTACAACTGAATTAAAAACGATATTCCTATTAAAAAATCACTTTGCAAAATAAAAATCAACCGCAATCACCGAAACTGAAGAAAATATCTTGTAATAAACATATTTAGATAAAAACGCAACTTGAAATCTAAATTTAATATCATTTTGAGTTGTCGGTGTTAAAAACAACATTGCTTGATTTATGTAAGTATATCAACAGTATATAAGATTAATGTAAATTAAAAATAATAATAATTAGCGACTAGCAATACCAGAAATATTGTCATTCGTAAAAAAAATTGTACAAAGTATTTGAGTTCGAAATTTCCCTAGATGTAGGGAAATTTCCTTAGACATACCATCCCTGGTTCGCGCCTGCGCGTTCTTGGCAAAAATGTCAAAATAGATCGCTAGGTGGACGAAAAAACCTTTCTTTTCGTGATTTATTATGGGAATCACGAATGTGTTTGGATTTTTATTATTACAAGGTCACCACAATATCCACAATAGACTTCCAAATTCCCCAAAAGTCCCTTTACCTCTAAAATGAAACCACATTCTATTGAAATTAGTATTTATTTTTTATAATTTAGACATATTCGAATTTGTTGACGTCTTTGACGAAAATCAACCTTTTAATTATATAGGAACTCATATGCGGAATAACATTCCGCGTATGAGTATCTCGTTTTTATATCACGCTATCAATTTTAGAGAGTAGCTCGTCAAATTTCTGCGGAAGCACTCATAAATGATTTTTATATCCGTTGATATCTTCTTCTCGTATTTCTACTAACAAATGATTACTCGCTCCAAGGTTTGTTCTTCTAGTAATCCAATTGCGAACCCAAATCGAACTTTTTATTTTGTTGTTTTCTTTCGCCAAAAGTTTCTTCAGTAAATGAGTTGCAAGCAATACAATTCCTTTATTGACTTCTGTGCGGACGGAACTGACTCTATTGTGTCCTTGTAATTGTATATCCGTTGACATCTTGGACCCAAATCAACCGTTTTGTTTTCTTTCGTCAAAAGATTCTTAAATAACGAATAGTCGAATAATTGCGTTGTAAGCAATACGATTGCTTTGTTTAGTTCTGGGCGAACGGAACTGACACTACACGATGACATTTATTATTTGACATGAGCATGCTCATTAAATAGCATGTGTGTTCAAATGTTGGCTTTGAGCAAAGCTCAAACCAAGCCTGCTCGTTAATGAGCAAGTGTGTACAGTTGACTATTTGACATGAGCATACTCATCAATGAGCATGCTCATTAATGAGTATGCTCATGTCAAATAGTCAACTGTACACATTTGCTCAACAATGAGCAGGCTTGGTTTGAGCTTTCTCGTGAATGAGCGTGCTCAAAGCCAACATTTGAACACACATGCTATTTAATGAGCATGCTCATGTCAAATAATAAATGTCATCGTATAGTGTCAGTTCCGTTCGCCCAGAACTAAACAAAGTAATCGTATTGCTTGCAACGCAATTATTCGTTATTTAAGAATCTTTTGACGAAAGAAAACAAAACGGTTGATTTGGGTCCAAGATGTCAACGGATATACAATTACAAGGACACAATAGAGTCAGTTCCGTCCGCACAGAAGTCAATAAAGGAATTGTATTGCTTGCAACTCATTTACTGAAGAAACTTTTGGCGAAAGAAAACAACAAAATAAAAAGTTCGATTTGGGTTCGCAATTGGATTACTAGAAGAACAAACCTTGGAGCGAGTAATCATTTGTTAGTAGAAATACGAGAAGAAGATATCAACGGATATAAAAATCATTTATGAGTGCTTCCGCAGAAATTTGACGAGCTACTCTCTAAAATTGATAGCGTGATATAAAAACGAGATACTCATACGCGGAATGTTATTCCGCATATGAGTTCCTATATAATTAAAAGGTTGATTTTCGTCAAAGACGTCAACAAATTCGAATATGTCTAAATTATAAAAAATAAATACTAATTTCAATAGAATGTGGTTTCATTTTAGAGGTAAAGGAACTGTTGGGGAATTTGGAAGTCTATTGTGGATATTGTGGTGACCTTGTAATAATAAAAATCCAAACACATTCGTGATTCCCATAATAAATCACGAAAAGAAAGGTTTTTTCGTCCACCTAGCGATCTATTTTGACATTTTTGCCAAGAACGCGCAGGCGCAAACCAGGGATGGTATGTCTAGGGAAATTTCCCTAGATCTAGGGAAATTTCGAACTCAAACACTTTGTACAATTTTTTTTTACGTATGACAATATTACTGGTATTGCTAGTCGATAATTATTATTATTTTTAATTTCCGTGAATCTTATATACTGTTAATATACTGACATAAATCAAGCAATGTTGTTTTTAACACCGACAACTCAAAATGATATTAAATTTAGGTTTCAAATTGCGTTTTTATCTAAATATGTTTATTACAAGATATTTTCTTCAGTTTCGGTGATTGCGGTTGATTTTTATTTTGCAAAGTGATTTTTTTAATAGGAATATCGTTTTTAATTCAGTTATAAGTGTATACATATTTTGAAATTATTATTTCGTTTGGCAAAAAGTGTTTTATTTGGAAAAGTACCGCAAGAAATGGGACGTTTGTATAATTATGATCTCACTAGTAGTTAAAAATCCGATCCACAAGTTTTTGATGCTAGGCCCTGAGGGCGGCTTTTGTTTCGGCTTCGCCCAGTTTGAGTGTTGGTGACCATTTTATAAATCCGATAGGAACTGGTTCCAAAAATAGCCAGTTCCTCGGATTCACTGTGATCCAGTGACAGCTAGTCACCGAGACAAAGTAACCGTGACACAGTAACCGAGACACGCAATGGCGTCATATGTAATATATATATATTTTTTACATGAGCCCCACACAGGAGGCCCTGAGGAAAAATAATCTCCCTCAGGGCCTATGTCATCTTTGGGGATAATGTGTGGCGGGTTTTTTTAAGGAAAGGAAACGGACGGGAATTCTGGGAAGGAAAAGGGTTTAAGGGGTGGGCAGGAATCTGGGGTTCAGTGTGTCTCCAAGATCTAGACAAACCTGACCCCATAAACCCGGGTACCCCTGCTAAATCACCAAACGTAGCAAACCACTTGGGGTAACCTATGGCAGAGGTGTTGGTTATCCAATAAAGGTTCCCGGAGCGGCGGTACCTATTCCCGCCTCCCAAATTTCATACTATAACGCGTGTAGCCGCGTGATTTTATTATTCACAACTCGTCAAGTATCACCTTTTCATATCCTGAAAGATACTTAATTCTATAAATTCGTAGTACATATACCTGGGGGGGGAATTACACATGCGAGCTGCTGACAGATTCTTGAATTAAAACCGAATTACAACGGTAGATTTGCCTGAAATTTCATGAACATAGATGTTATTTGAGGCGCGGCGCGTTAGGCGTGGCGTCAGATTTGCAATCGAAGTCAGGTTCTGAAATTCAACCACGCAGAAGCAAGGGTATTAATACTGTGTGATGATTATTATTCTGTATGTATACATTTGACACTGTGACAGAGCTGTGTCAGATTAGTTGTTCCAGTGTTGCCATTGAAAATCGAGGATTTCCATTAGCAAAATTAAAAAATACCATGTAAGAAAGATAATAAAAGCTGTGACTACGAACTTGCGTAAAAGTGATTATTTTAACGAAATCTGGGGAAATTTTGTCTCAACATCTAGGGAAATAATTTTTTTGGGCATACCATCCCTGGCGCGAACTGAGATCGGAATGACATGAGCATGCTCATAAGCCAGCCTGTCCACACATGCTTAGAGGCTTCCCCTTCCACCCGATAATCCAATGAGCATGCTCATAAATCAAACGGCTGTTGATTCTATCAGCTATCTCATTTGGCTTCAAATGAGCATGCTCATTACTAGCAACGTCACGGACACACATGCTACTAGGTAGCAATTGCTACTAGGTAGCATGCTCTTTGGCTTCAAATGAGCAAGTGTGCCCGTACCATTATTGTGGCGTATCGGGTACAGAATGAAGATACGTAATGTTGTACTGGTATTTATTAAGGAGCTGCTTATAACAAAAGATTCCCACTACTTTCAGACACGCAAGCATACTATCTCGCTTGCTCTCATACACATTCTCACACACACACCAGAAAACTTATATATACATTTTATTATTATTTTATTTTAAAATACATTTTATTAATATTTTGAAGAGGTGGGCCCTGCTACCTTGGTGCGCCGCTGCTGCCGAGTGGGCTGAGTGGATTTCATATTTCGCACCAGGAGGATAACAATGGCACAACTAAAAAAAAAACTCTTCTCCAGAATAAGAACTGGATCTTTCTATGCGGGAATTCAAAACCATATCCCTGCTAAGCCATGGTTTCACGGTAAAAAACTTTCAAAACGATTCATTTCATGTATCTCGAGAATGAGAATTGGCCACTGTTCAATTGCATCTCACTTGTCTAGAATTAGAGTTTTAGATGATCCGTTCTGCCAGTGCGGTGTGGAAGAGGAAACCCTCGACCACGTTTTCTTTAACTGTAAAAACCATTCATCTTTCAAGAACATATACCGCCGGCTTATTAAAATCACACACCAGTCCCCCCTTAACATTTCATACCTTTTATCTCTTAACAATTCTCGTGTTCATACAGCTTTATGTAAGTTTATTAACCTGAATGAATTCAATATTTAATTTGTTTTAGTGATCTAAATGAGTCCAATATTTACCTTGTTTTATTATTTTCCCAATAAATTAACCGAAATTTTTTATCCACTTTAACTATTACCGGCACAAAGCACTCTTTTCAGGGTGAATTGCCTAAAACCAAAAAAAAAACACTCTTTTTCAGGAGAGCAGTTTGCACGTTAAGTTAACAAACTTTTGTTTCTGACAAAACACTCAATTTTTCGTATGCTAAAACCAAGAAGTGATTTTAAAATAAGTGTTTAATGGGTACTATGCGTTTTTTGTGTGTTATATATCTTTCCTAGAGTTTGGCAATGTAATAGCTTCCTTGTGGCCGCTTACTAAAAATAACTGAAAATAAAAGTAATTTTAACCTCTCCGTGAGTGAGTTTTGGCGAACAAAACTGTACGTGACAAGTGAGTTTTTTTTGGTTAAATTTTTAAATATTTTTGTTTTTATCAATTATCATAGATTAACTAAAAATAATATTATATTTTGAATTAAAACGTCGTCGACATCAATCCACAAAAATAAACCAACATCGAAAAAAACAAGTCCATACAAAAAACTGCTTCCTTCCTCTGACGACTGCTAAATGACGCAAAAATATTTTGTTAAACTGAAACTGTGAAGTTGGTATTGTAGGTATGTCTTCCAAAACTTCAACAAACTAAGCGCAGATGTTAATAGAAGCCACTTCAAGTCAAATAGTTTTATTAAATATGACGGTATTTGAATAATAGCCGCGGACGAAACGTTTCGTCCATACTCTTCTGAGCATTTTTTCCCTTCGCCGAACGGTTTCGTCCATACTCGTGGAGAGGTTAAGATTTTATTTTAATATAATATTTTAATTTTGTTTATCACGACATACTCCAATTTTTTTTTTTATAATAACAAAAACAAAACATTTAAAAACAACAAAAAAACATTAGAGCCATTCATAAATTACGTCACACCTTAAGGGGGGAGGTGGGGAGTAGAGAAGTGTGACATTGTGTGACAAGGGGTGCGGGGGGGTCATCAGCTCTATGATGTCACATGTAAAAATCTAAATTGTAAAAAGGTAAAAAAAAAATTGATGAAAAATTGCAAAATATGTGACGTCACACTAGGGAGGAGGGGGTCTCACAAATGTGACGATGTATGACAGGGACGGGGGGGGGGGGGGGTAAAAAAATCATGAAATTCGTGTGACGTAATTTATGGATGGCCCCTTACTTCTATCTCTTGCACAGTAAGATACACAGAGGTTACAAAAAATATATTTAAAAAAATATTCTAATAATTTAATATCATCAGCTAATCATCATAATGATAGGTTAAAATAACGGTCATGACATTATTTAATAATCAAATTAATTTAACATTTAATTGCTTTTTTATGGTAAAATTGTACAAGTCCGCTTCATTATAATTTATTTATTTCAACGCTATAAAATGGCTTTTACATTCAAGTGTTACATATAGTAGTACACAGAGGGGTAACAGTATTTTAATAATAACAAAAATGTAAAAGTTATACAATATTTAAATAATATACACACTAGGTTTATATAAGAACTGATATAAAACAATATGATGTATGTATAAAAAAGGCTAGTAAATAGGTATGTGATACAAGTATGTGTTACAACCAAAAAAATAATAATGTGAAAACTTAAGGAAGAGAATAGAACATGTTAAAATAACAAAACATTATATTTACGCCGAATAAAAATATGTAAGTAAAGGTGACTTGTTAGCAAGTAGAATCGAGGAATCGAGCAAAGTCAAGTAAATATACCTATTCATAGATTCTCATTTATTTGCAAATCTAGGAATGGGTTATAAATAGAGCAGAGTTTATTGTTACCTTAAAAGTTTTTGGTTTTAGGCAATTCACCCTGGAGAGAGTGCTTTGTGACCTTAAAAGTTAACATTGCTTGAAATGACCGAGCATGCATAGTTGGCAAATTAGCTCTGTTATTTTAGGGCTGTCAGGAGATTTAAAAAAGATTATGAATTAATATTTTTTTTAATACAATAGAATTATTAGCTATGACTCCTCTGTCTGATGGTTAAGATATCTGATTTAATTAGTTTCGAATCTGTAGTAAAATACGATATAGAAACCATGCAGACACATATAAACATGCCTAACATTGATTATTGTGATTGAGGTGTGTTATTATAGCCTTCTTATTCCGTGCAGTTGAACACATCTACTATTAAATTCATTATTCATGCTTATCTCATATTCCTAAAATCTTTGAGTCTATAATCACAAAGAAAATAACATCTTCAAAAATGTACTGATTGAGGAACAGCATGGCTTTAGATCTGCTAAATCTACCACTACAAACTTACTCTTTCATCAACACCATATTCTTGGTGTCACTCTTGACAGCAAGCTTTCTTTTCGGGAACATATAAATGTGATTGTTAACAAATCTCTCAAACTTCTTGGTTTCATCACTAGAATCACTTCTGACTTCAAAAACATAAATACCCTAAGAACTCTTTACTGCTCCTTAGTCCGCCCACATCTTGAATATGCTTGTGTTATATGGTCTCCTTTTTATGCTATCCATATTCGTCATATTGAGTCGTTCAACATCGGTTCCTGAAAGGGATTGCTAGGAGGCTAGGATTAGAACGAGGCAATTACTCATATAATGAAATCGAACAAACTCTAAACCTCGCTCCTTTAGAAGACCGTCGGGAAAAATCTGATCTCATTTGTTTCTTCAAAATTATCAACTATATTATTGACTCAACAACATTATTACAACTCATCTCATTCAATATACCTTCTCGTAGACTCAGAAATAAAGAACTGCTCTTCCTCAATCAACACTCGACTAATTATGGTTATAATTCACCACTATACAGGATGTGTAGAATGCTCAACTCACGTCAAGACCTTGATTTTTTTGGCATAAGCCTAAATGATTTTTGTCGCTCACTAAATAATTGAAGATATTTTATTTTACTCTATTTTTAGCAAAGTTTTGACTTCACTTGACACGTCTATTTCACTTCTATTTTCTTATGTTTTATCTGTTTGTCTTTGCTTTCATATACCATCCATTATTCTTGTAACGTACATTTTCCAAAATTTCGTGTCACTTGGTCGTAAATCTTCACTTTTCTTAATAATAATAATAAGTAAGAAATACTCCGTATTAACAGTGAAGCGGAGTAATAAATGTTAATTTTATTCTATAAGTACATTTTATTTTTTTGTATTTAATGTTGATTATTTTAAATAAGGTTAAATGTCTTAACCATTATTTTTTTTATGTGGCAATTATTTTTTAAATTTAATTTAAAATGAAATAAAAAATTATTATTGACGTTTGGTTTTGTTAGCTTTTCGATTTGTTTATCTTGTGCCAATGTTATCATTCTCACATTTTTATCATTATCATCCTAGCAGCTCTGCTGGACATCATTATATATTATTTAAGGCGGTACACAACCCTAATAATTTTTGTTTGCTCAAAACTCACATTTTATTCATTTTCGGCGAATTCGTAACTATGATAACTTTTTTATTCCAACAGACCCCTGGGAATTAAGTTCTTTATATTTAAAACTAGCTGGGTTACCCGGCTTCGCTCAGGACAACCTTCAAGAGTGTTCTGGAATGTTCCACAATGATGTTTCCGATTCTCTATTCCCTAACGTGCTTCCCCATGACGTACTTCCGTCACTCCTTCCAGAACTTTCTAAAGTTCTTATGGAACCTTTTCCGGAAAACTGCTCTAGAAATTTCAAGAAGGCAAAACTTCCAGCCCTTATATCTTCCAAAGCACGCCCTTTATGTAAAAACAGAGGGAGGGAGGGTAGAGATCTACCACACCATATAACTCCCTTAACCGTACCGGGATTCGTTTCTGAGTTTGGATTTTCTTTTAAAATATGCATAAATTGATTAATAAAAACAATACTTACCATTAATATATTTTACGTACAACGATTTTAAAACTTCATAACCCGTTTTTCAACTATAAAGTTAGCGATAAGCAGCGGATTTTATTTTTCTAGACGATTAATTAATAACTTCGGGATGGAAACGTTTAGAAATATCTCAAATATTTGTAACACCTTCTTCAGAATTAATTAAAATGAACGCGGCGGAATGGTCGAATCTCCAGGCCCGCTAGGGCGAATTTGACCGTCCAATACGTAGTGCGACGGGCGTTTATTTGTTTACACGCTTTCTTCACTTACGTCGTTAAGATTTCCACATTAGTTTTCTTCTTCTTCTTTTCTTTGATAGGACAAATTCGACAGTAGGTCCGTCCAATACACGGGTCGCAAGTCGCAATTTGTATACACGGCTTCTTTACTTACGTCGTTAAGATTCTGAATATATTTTAGGGTATATTGTCGTCTTAATGTCTTATCTAACTAAAAATACCACAAAAATAGCTTTTCGTTCTCGGTAAAATGCTTAATCGCCCAAAACAAGCGTGCTGTCAGAATGCTAGTCGAACTGATTCTGTGAATTAAGACCAAGGAATTCTAAAGACAGAGGCACAACTTGACATCGACGTGAAGTTTGCTCATTTCTGCCTTTTTATATTTATTATTGTGTTCCGCAACAATTGTGACACTATTTGTGCTTGAATTTGAGTTAAATATTCAAACATTGCAATGACATTTTCGTTTTAAAACCATTATAATATTTTTAAGAAAGATATCTAGGAACATTTCTGCACACTTACCTCAAAAGTGTCATTTTTGGACTTGTGCCACTGTTGTCGCGCAGGTGCGATTTGTCGTAAATGCGCATTTAGCATTTATGGTTGTGATGTCACTTATTTTGACTAATATTTTTTATAAATTTTCTCCAGACTTCAGTAACCGAGATAAGAAAATAACGACAAACCACAAAATAATATTTTAGCGCACTTTTCGATAATGCCATGATTCGGGCATTTGGGACTCGTAGTTTGATATAAAACTAAATGGGTCGTGCAAAAAGGTGCAAGGCGTATTTTTAGCACGATTAAATATTCGCGCTATCTTCCGGGTGAATTAAAAGCAATAGTTAATCCTGTACAGCAAAGGGCATACTTCGCTCGTACTGAAAATTTACTGTTGTCAATGATAACCGATGAATCGCCTATCATAAAAAAACTTGGAATAAAGCGTTTATCGAAAGCCAGAGAGTTATTCCGGACAGAAAATCGAACATTTAAAGTACCCCCATTGAATTTTGATGCACAATCCTACTTTGATTTGATATCGTGGCAAGATACGCCAATCATGAATCCTCTCATTTTGGAAAATGTAACGGAAGAAGAATTTGAAGAACTTAACCTAACTTTGGAAATCAGTTCCATTAACAAAGAAGCTTTTTCCCATATTTTAATAATACTTTTAGTTACCTACAAAAAAATATCACGAAACGGAGGGTCCTAGGTAGCTTGTGATTTTAAATGGAGAGACTCTTCTTTGGAAGGAAACTGTATTTCTTCTACCCTTTTCTGACTTCAACAAGTTTATTTACTTATGTTGATATGCCTTAATAATTTTTGTAATTCTTTCTTTCGAAATGGTTGGCAAAGAAGCTTAATCCCAAATTTTTAAAGTACTTTTAGTTACCTACAAAACAATATCACGAAACGGAGGGTCCTTGGTCAACTAAGGAACGGTCAATATGGCGCGCTGCTCAAGCGAGGGCGGGTTTGGGGACTGCGGACGGACGTGGTTTAGTGTCATACCACTACAAAAATAATAAAAGATGGTTCTATACAACGAAGCTATAGACTTTATTTAACAAGAGCTCATAATTGAAAATCTTTAAACTATTTCAGAATATTTTGTGCAAAGGCTGAAAAAATGGAAATATTTCGATATTTTCTCAAACTTCATAGGTCTTGCGGAATCTTAGGATATTTTTTGATTTTTTTTAAACTAAATTTTTTTGATGTTTCAGATGCAAAGACAACTTTTTATTACTAGCGCCAAAAGAAATTCGAAAGAAAAAAAAATCGGCCCACGCTATTGGAGAAGTTCTTTGTTTTTGGCTCGGGTATTGTGCATTTTTTTAGTTGCTTTGTATCATGTTTTGTTGTTTTTGTGTGAATTAACTAATATGGATCTTGTGTAGAGTCACTTCGGTTTAATTATTAGGAAAGCATTTAGAATGAGCTACCTGTCCTACTGTCAGTATCGCCTTGGTCATAAACCACGCGTCGCTGTTTGAAATTGATTAAGCCATGTTTAGTTACAAGATCTAATTAGTTGGGTTCCGTTCAACCTACAGTTAGACTTTTTTCTTATGATAGTTAACGATAATAAAACTTCTTGCACGGACAACATCAACCACGGTTCTCATGAGATTATCGAGATGTCAAATTTTCTAAATCTACGGCAGTTAAACTATGTATTCAATATTAATTCTCGCCTTCTTGACTTAGTATTTTCCAATTCCTTATTTGTTCAAGTATCCGCATCTACCGAATCTATCCTCCCAATCGACAAATACCACCCTCCTCTTACAATTGAATGCAACAGTTCTATAACAAGAAAAAATCCATCTGCATCCACAAAATTGAATTTCTTCAAAGCTGATTATAACCAAATCACAAATCTTTTATCTTCAACTGACTGGAACTTTTTAGACTTTGAAGAAAACATCAATGAAATGGTTGATAAATTTTACTTAATTCTTAATAATTCTATTGATTTGTTTGTACCCATTTCAAAAATTAATGTTCATAGCTACCCTAAATGGTTCAGTAACGATCTCATTAAAACAATTAGAGACAAAAAAATTGCTCATAAAATTTATAAATCATCACGTGATCCCAAAGATTACGCAAAATTTTGTGAACTCAGAAAGACCGCCAAAAATATGTCCATGTTATGTTATAAAAAGTGCATTGACAACTGTGAACAATTGGCTCTTGCCAACCCTCAGAACATTTATAAATTTTCAAAAATGCTTAATAACAACGACTCCGGTATTCCCTCTAACATATATTTAGATAACAAAATGGCCGATAATCCCCAAGAAGTTGTTAATCTGTTTGCCGAATTCTTCAGCAAAGTCTATGAATCAACAAACAACTCCCCATTGATCAATGCCACAACATCCAATTATAACCAGATCGACTTCAATCAGTGCAAATTTGAAGAAAGCGACATTAGAACCAAATTAAAATCTCTCGTCCTAAATAAATCGGCTGGCCCTGATAACATTCCTCCAATCTTTTTATCGAAATGCTTATCAGTTTTAACTTATCCTCTTATTAAAATCTTTAACTTGTCTATAAAAACTGGCACCTTTCCGGAAAAGTGGAAAACAAGCTTTGTGTCTCCTATTTTTAAGAAAGGTGATAAATCTGATGTATCTAACTATAGACCCATATGTATTCAGTCGACAATCCCTAAAATATTCGAATCTGCACTGCTCTCTAAACTTTCACCTGAGATAAATAAAGTTATATCACATCTACAACACGGTTTCATGGCAAACAGGTCTACTCTTACGAATCTCATGATCTATCAGGAAAAATTGTTTAAAAGTATGCACAATCATCTTCAAACTGACGTAGTATACACCGACTTTAGTAAGGCTTTCGACAAAGTCTCACACAAAATTCTCATACATAAATTAAGATCCTTAGGAATAACGGGGAATATTTTGAAATGGTTTGAAAGTTATCTACACAAAAGAAAAATATCAGTCAAACTAAATTCACACTTTTCAAATCAGTTCGAAATATTCACCGGAGTTCCACAGGGGTCACATCTGGGCCCAGTGTTATTTTCCTTATTTATAAATGACATAACTACCATCTTTGAAGGAGTTATGATACTCTTATTTGCGGATGACCTTAAAATATATAAAACAATTACGAATCTTAACGACTGCTGTATATTACAATCAAATCTAGTGAGGTTACAAGAGTGGTGCGCCCTTAATGAACTGTTCCTCAATATTGAAAAATGCCAAACAATTACTTTTGCGCGAATCAAAAATCCCATTAATTTTCAATATAGCATCAACAACATTTTCCTGAAAAGAGTAGATCAAATCAAGGACCTCGGTATTATATTTGATAGTAAATTAACTTTTGTTCCTCACATTAATGTAATAACTAACAAGGCCATGAAAAGTCTGGGGTTCATCCTGAGGACGGTTAAAGAATTTAAATCACTAAATTCGTTTAAATTGCTGTACACTGGGCTGGTGAGATCAAATTTAGAATAAAATTCAACCATCTGGGCTCCATTATATAAGACACACCAACTAAGAATTGAAAGAGTACAGCATAAGTTCTTAAGATTTATTAATTATAAACTCGGTATACCTGTCGAAGATCTAAATTATGTATATTTAATGGAATTACTTAATATAAGCGATTTAGCGTCAAGGCGCGTAGCGAGCGATTTATTTTGTCTTTTTAATATTTCGAATGGCAGACTGGACGCCCTTGATTTAATCAGTAAAATTAATTTGAGAATACCCACGCGCGATACTCGCTCTAATGCGATTTACCTTGTAACTAATTCTGCTAGTAATTATTTTGTTAACTCTCCTCTGCAAAGACTCCATATACTCGGTAACAAATATTCCTCTATAGACGTTTACCGTCATCAATCGATGTCAAAATTTAAACTCAGTGTATTAGAACAATTAAAATAAATCTATTAATATCATGCACTATATAGCACCTTAATCGAAATATTATGGTAGCTATGTTTCGATAAACACGTAATAAATACTTTAAAAAAGTTTGCTAATTACAAACATAAGTATTGACAATCCTATCGTATTTCCCTCTTTAATTAAAATAACAATCTCACATTAATTTACTTACCATATATTCTATGTTACCTGCTTTGTGTCAACTATTATACTTGGTGTTATCTATATTTTGTATATCTTATGTTATCTTTATTTTGTTTCTTATATTTATATTATGTTTATATTATATTATGTTATTTCTTATATTTTTCCAAACACATGTACTGCACTATATGTAAAAGCCCTATGGGCGTTTAAATAAATAAATAAATAAAAAATAAATAAGATATAAATGCGAATGAGACATTGTGCTTACCTCTGCTGGGAAACATTAATAACAGAATAATATCTATATGTAAGACGATGCATGCATGTGAATGAAGCAAGAAGAGTGTTCCAAAACAGAGCTGTGTGGCGGCCCATCCTCTCTGCATACCCCTATGTGTGAGACGATACATGTATTTGCATAAATCAAGAAGTGTTGCCATGTACCAAAAATAAAAACCCATATTTCAGGTCATGTGGTTGATGAGATGAGGAAGAAAAAATCCACAATTCCAATAATATTGTTTATACATTTAACAGAAGTTAGTTATAATAATATGACGGTTTGATAGTAGGTGGCAATGGCGGAATTGGTAAACGCACGTCCCGGTTAGATGAGAAGTTCTGGGTTCGATCCAAGTTGCGACCATTATCTTTTTCTGTTTTTCTTTGTCTTGTTCGCTTTCATATTTTCATTTGGATTATTATTGTTATCTTCTTCTTCAATGATATTTTACATTGATGGGAATAATCTTCAAACGTTATAAAAGAGGGTGTTTTTAAATAAAAAATTGAATATTCATTTAGATTTTTGTAAAAAGTCAAAAGTTCCATAAAAATAAAATCGGATATATATTTACACGTGACGCTACCCAATTCTTAGAATGATTGTTTCCAATAAAAAGGGTAGTTGCCTATAATATGGAAAAAAAATAGTTGAAGATAATATTTTTAATTTTAAAATTTGAAATATGAGATTGACTAATATGACGGTTCGACAATGGTGGCAATGGCGGAATTGGTAAACGCACGTCCCGGATGGTTCGGTTCGGAGACGAGAGGTTCTGGGTTCGAGTCCCCCAGTTGCTACCTTTTGCGATCTTTTTCTGTTTTTCTGTGTCTTGTTCTCTTTCATATTTTCCCTCCCCCCTCCCTTGGTGAGATTTAGTGATATTTGGTGGGACCCCCTACCCCTCACGTGAGACTTACACTACACTTTTTAAATTACTATATTTATTTTCATAAAGATAATAACTATTAGATTTTTTCAGCCGGCAAAATGGGTCACTTTGAACAACTTTTTCTTGATTTGGTGAGATTTTATATATATATATATAATAATATTTTATACTAATTTATTTTTACAATTGCATTTATATTACTTAAAGTTAAATAAGATAAAGACACGTTGTGATCCCTTGCTGAAGTTCAAGTAAAATTCCAAATTTCAGGATTTCCCTACGTGACCCATGCTAAAAAACATATTATATGATTTAAAAAAACACGAAAACATGGTAAAAATCATGCACCTGACAACACTGTCCTGAATGTTAGAACACTTATATCAACTCTATAAATACGAAAACCAAGCTCTTTGAAGCAGTGTATTTTCAATTCCGTACTGGAGAGGTTCAATACATCTTTTCTAAATAAATTCAGTGCAGCAAATTTATTTCCAAAATGCATTACTTCAAAGTAATTTTGTCTACAGTTTTATTTCTAACGACACTTATTGAGGGACAACGGCTAGGTAACAATTATACATATATTTCCATTTTAACTCTTAGTTATATTAATATAATATTTTTTTTAATAACCGAGTCATATATTATTGAAATTAAACTGATATTTGTCAGAGTAATTGTTTTATTTTTATACAATAATTCAAACTGTTTGATAATGCCTACGGAAGTTGAAACAGCTGATACGGGTTATAATAATTAACGACAGAACTTGCTCGAAAATAAAAATAGTTTTTTAAATTTAATTTTGTTTATTTAAATAATGCTATCATTGAATTATTAAATTAAACTTGAAACTGATAATTAAAATAATAATAAAATTAGAGAATATTCAGATTTAGGAAATGAGATTAAAAGAATTTGGCATTCTCGGACTATATGAATTTGAAAAATACCCTCGACTCTGTGCAGAAACGGGCGGTCCGTTTGATAGATTCTTCCATCTTAACGAATGGATTGCAATCTTTAGAGCACAGGCGTCGGGTGGGAATGCTATCCATGTTCTACCGGTGTTTCAATGGAAGATGCTCTGAGGAACTAGCGTCATTGATCCCTTCGGCACTCGTGCATAGCCGGGAGACACGCCAAACGCGCGCCCAACATATGTACACGGTTGACATTTGTCACATGAGAACAGGTCGTTTTTTTCGACTCGTTCTTGAGTTCAACAGCTCGGCTATGGAACGATTTGCCGGCATCTGTGTTTCCTCCCTCCTACGACATGGGTCTCTTCAAGGCCAATGTACATTCCTTCCTCTCCTCAAAAAGACCCTCCACACAGCATCCCAGATGACATAGGGCCTCCTGTGTGGAGTTAATGTAAAAAAAAAATATATATTACCATTTGTTATTTCGGCTGCTGGCATTATACCTAGCTCTCTTATTCAAAATTTAGGCTTATTTTAGGCAACATGTCAAAGAATCATATATATAAAAATGCAAAAGTCAGTCATATTTTTATTTATTTATTTATTTGACGCCCAGAGGGCTTTTACATGATTTGTAGTGTAATTTTAATTTGACAGATACATACTTTGAAACTAAGGAAATAATACAAATAAAACTACATTAGATAAAAGTTATACAATATATTAAATAACATGTAGGATTACAAAAGATTTTTTAAATATTTATAGTGAGGGATCAGTAGGATTTATCGGTCCAGTTAGGAGTTCTATCGAGCCGAACCCTCTGATATGAAAATATCTGGAGTCGGTGAAGTATTTTCCCATATGGTCTCTGGTAGGTTGACATGTTGTTCTTGTATTGTTTTGTATTTATGATACTTATATAGTGCAATTGCATAGCGTGGATTGACTAGATGATCATTTGTGGAAAAGTGTGTGGAAGATTTAACCCGGACATTAAGTCTAGAGAATAATTAAAAAAAGAATATATAATATTGCTCTCTGTTTTTTCTATTATCTGTGTCATAGAATTGTATACGCATGTTGACTGAAACTGGGTCCCAAACCAACCTATAAATAAAATGTTTGATATATTAAACTGATTAATTTTATTTCAATTTAATAGATTTTCAATTGCAAGTTTTTCCCTACATATTTACAATAAACCCATTTTAAATACTTTCAACAAGAAACAATTGATTTACTGGCATTTATTAACTATATTTTTTTTAGCTAAAACCCTTAATTTAAACAGGTTAAAAGGAACGTATGAGCGGCCCATAATGGCCAGTTTCATACAAATTTTAAATTAATTTGGATTTGCGATCAAAATACCCAACCAAACTGAAAAAATATTTTTGTAATCAAAAGGTTTATCAAATATCTAGTACGGATGTGAGCTACTTTATTTATTTTTGCTTTAAATTATAAGATATTGACCATTGAAGATTTTAGTGTTTCATGATTTTAGAGGCAAATTGGGCAATTATTTTTGAGAAAATGGAAAATATTAAAAAAATAATTTTACAATCTTCATATTATAAATATAATGAAAATAAAATTAAAAATTAAACATTGTTAAAAGTGATTTTTTTGTAATAATTTTAATGTTTAAACTACAATTTTTTGTTCCACCGTAAAAAGGTAATTTTTATTTTAAATTTACACCTATCAAAATGATTTTTTCTTAATTTTTATTTTTCATTTTATATTTTATTGTATTTCAATAATAAATATTTTTTACTCTGTTTTTCATTTACTCACAAATACTTTCCCAAGTTGCCTTTAAAATCATGAAACACTTAAATCTTTAATGGCCTGTATATTATGATTTAAAGCAAAAATAAATAAAGTAACTCCACATCCTTATTAGATATTCAATATACCTTTTTATTACAAAAATAATTTTTCAATTTGGTTGTGTATTTTGATCTCAAATCCAAATCTACGATTTGTATGAAACTGGCAGAAATGGGCCGCGCATACGTTCCTCTTAAATGCAGGTTGTTAAATAAAAAGAAACTTTTTTTTTAAATTAATACGTTTATATAAACGTTTATAAAAAATCGTGTACATTGAGAATGCTAATTAATATTTACAAAATTAATATAATTATCTAAATCCAAACTGGCAGAACATATAATGTCGACAGTGGATATTTGATATGCTATAATTGAAAACAAATCCTAAAAAATTGGAAAATTTCTAGGAAAATAAGAGATTCTTTTACGACATTGAAATCTAATAGAGTCTTACGCATTTTAAGAGGAATTTTTTTGAAAAATTAAAAATAAATTACCTGTTGTTTTTACATAAATTTACAAAAATATCTTGAAAGTTCTATTCAATCTTATCTCTAATATACAAAATTCTCGTGTCACGGTGTTTGTTATCATACTCCTCCAAAACGGCTGGACCGATTTTTGAAAATGAAATTTTGTGTGCTTATCGGGTAGGTCTGAGAATAGGCCAACATCAATTTTTCATACCCCTAGAAGTTAAGGGTGGTCCACCCCGAATTTTTTATTTTTTTTAACAATTTTTTTTTATTTTTTTATGGTGACGCATTTTTTATTTTTTTTTATTTATATTTTTTTATTTTTTTTATTATGAATCATAAATAGATACATGTATTAAAAATGATTCTATACAATAATTAGTTACATAATATATATATATATATATATATATATATTTATACCCTCTCGTACTAAGTTGATCTTTCGTGACGGTAGACCAGTTTTTAGTTGATCCGTTTGCTCTTGTTGATCCAAACGGATAAGTTGATCTATTACCGAAGCTGGCATACATATGTGGATCCTTATGGATCAACTTAAGTCATCGAGATTTTGCTGTAAGCCACGCCCATTTTTCGGTGGCATATACATTTTACACGTTTTGTCTATGTTGATCTTATATAATGACCAATCAGAGATGGAAGCATTCTGATTGGTCATAAAAAACATGTACCTATATGGAACATTACTGTTAATTCGTTGATCTAGTATATATTGCGCGTTCCAGGGCTACGACAGAGTTGTGAGATTATTGCAGGGCTGCCACATACTCTAAATTATGTATTATTATTATTTGACAATAAATATTTTCGGTATTACGAAATGCGGCAAAATTTTACGGAGAGGAAAAAGACGAGGGAGGGGGAAGGCGGGAAAGGTGTAAGGGAACGGGGCGCACGGGGGAGGGGGGGGGGGTAGGAAGGGTATGGAGGGAGTGTAGGGAGGAGTGAAGGGGGTGTAGGGGGGGTGAAGAAATAGCTTTCGTAAGGACTAATTGTATAATTGTAAACGAGTAATTCCATGGGAGTGGGAAGGGCGGGGATGGGTGGTGGGGGAGGGGGGTAGGGGGTGGCGGTAGGGAGGGGGTAGGGGGGGGGTGAAGAAATGACTTAAGTAAGGAATAATTGTAGACGAAGAATTGCAGGGGACTGGGAAGGGCGGGGGGGGGGTATCAATCTTAGAATACGGAGTACCGCCTCCCCGGGATCCATTAACTGGTTAACCAACACCTCTGCCATAGGTCACCTCAAGAAGATCGTTGCGTTTGGTGACTAAGCAGGGGTGCCCGGGTTCATGGGGTGAAGTTTGTCCAGGTCTTGGCGGCGGATGCGTCTGGCCACCTGCGACGTGGCGGACCGGGTCAAAAACGTTTGGTTGAGGGAGGCATTTTAACCTTTTGAGCCTGACTCTCTCGACCCATCGACTTGCAACTCTGGCCCTATGGCACCAAACAGACTGAAATTTTGGATTCTTACTTAAAAGCACGGTCTGTACAAGAATCAATCAAAAAAAATCTTCCAAAAGTATCTCATCGTTCGTAGGTATTAGTTTTTACACTTGCGATCGGTCACAACTTTGGCCCTATGGCACCAAACAGATTGAAATTTTGAATTCTTACTTATAAGCACGGTCTGTACAAGAATAAATCAAAAAATCTTCCAAAAGTATAATTTTACTAACGAGAGTTTTACGCTGTATATATTAGGTTTTTTTTAGCAAATACTCAATAATTTGGGCCATCATCCACCAAACAGACTGACATTTTGAATTCTTACTTAAAAGCACGGTCTGTACAAGAATCAATCAAAAAATCTTCCAAAAGTATAATTTTACTAACGAGAGTTTTACGCTGTATATATTAGGTTTTTTTTAGCAAATACTCAATAATTTGGGCCATCATCCACCAAACAGACTGACATTTTGAATTCTTACTTAAAAGCACGGTCTGTACAAGAATCAATCAAAAAATCTTCCAAAAGTATAATTTTACTAACGAGAGTTTTACGCTGTATATATTAGTTTTTTTTTAGCAAATACTCAATAATTTGGGCCATCATCCACCAAACAGACTGACATTTTGGATTCTTACTTAAAAGCACGGTCTGTACAATAATCAATCAAAAAATCTTAAAATTTTTATAGTTGTTAGAAAAATCATCGTTTTTCTGGGCACGTTTTACACATGGAATCGGTCACAACTCTAGCCCCATGGCAACAAACAGACTGAAATTTTGGATTCTTACTTTAGAGCACGGTTTGTACACGAATCAATAAAAAAATCTTCCAAAAGTATAGTTGTTAGAAAACTCATCGTTTTTCAGGGCACGTTTTACACTTGGAATCAGTCACAACTCTAGCCCTATGGCACCAAACTCACTGAAATTTTGGATTCTTACTTTAGAGCACGGTTTGTACA
This sequence comes from Glyphotaelius pellucidus, assembly GCA_936435175.1. Taxonomy (NCBI): domain Eukaryota; kingdom Metazoa; phylum Arthropoda; class Insecta; order Trichoptera; family Limnephilidae; genus Glyphotaelius; species Glyphotaelius pellucidus. The sequence goes on along the minus strand of OW386563.1, from coordinate 8,338,725 downwards.
CGAATCAATAAAAAAATCCTCCAAAAGTATAATTTTACTAACGAGAGTTTTACGCTGTATATAAGTTGTTTATTTTTTTAGCAAATACTCAATAATTTGGGCCATCATCCACCAAACAGACTGAAATTTTGGATTCTTACCTAAAAGCTTGGTCCGTACAAGAATCAACCAAAAATCTTCCAAAAGTATAGTTTTAAGAAAACTTATCGTTTGGAGATATTTGTTTTTACACTTGCGATCGGTCACAACTTTGGCCCTATGGCACCAAACAGGACGATTATTTTGTATTCTTACTTAAAAGCACAATCTGTACAAGAATCAATCAAAAAAAATCTTCCAAAAGTATCTCATCGTTCGTAGGTATTAGTTTTTACACTTGCGATCGGTCACAACTTTGGCCCTATGGCACCAAACAGATTGAAATTTTGAATGCTTACTTATAAGCACGGTCTGTACAAGAATCAATCAAAAAATCTTCCAAAAGTATAATTTTACTAACGAGAGTTTTACGCTGTATGTATTAGTTTTTTTTTAGCAAATACTCAATAATTTGGGCCATCATCCACCAAACAGACTGAAATTTTGGATTCTTACTATAAAGCACGGTCTGTACAAGAATCAATCAAAAAATCTTCCAAAAGTATAGTTGTTAGAAAACTCATCGTTTTTCAGGGCACGTTTTACACTTGGAATCGGTCACAACTCTAGCCCTATGGCACCAAACACACTGAAATTTTGGATTCTTTCTTTAGAGCACGGTTTGTACACGAATCAATAAAAAAATCTTCCAAAAGTATAATTTTACTATCGACAGTTTTACGCTGTATATAAGTTGGTTTTTTTTTAGCAAATACTCAATAATTTGGGCCATCATCCACCAAACAGACTGAAATTTTGGATTCTTACCTAAAAGCTTGGTCCGTACAAGAATCAATCAAAAATCTTACAAAAGTATAGTTTTAAGAAAACTCATCGCTTGGAGATATTTGTTTTTACACTTGCGATCGGTCACAACTTTGGCCCTATGGCACCAAACAGGACGATTATTTTGGATTCTTACTTAAAAGCACGGTCTGTACAAGAATCAATCAAAAAAATCTTCCAAAAAAATAGTTTTTAGAAAACTCATCGTTCGTAGGTATTAGTTTTTACACTTGCGATCGGTCACAACTTTGGCCCTATGGCACCAAACAGGACGATTATTTTGGATTCTTACTTAAAAGCACGGTCTGTACAAGAATCAATCAAAAAAATCTTCCAAAAGAATAGTTTTTAGAAAACTCATCGTTCGTAGGTATTAGTTTTTACACTTGCGATCGGTCACAACTTTGGCCCTATGGCACCAAATAGATTGAAATTTTGAATTCTTACTTATAAGCACGGTCTGTACAAGAATAAATCAAAAAATCTTCCAAAAGTATAATTTTACTAACGAGAGTTTTACGCTGTATATATTAGGTTTTTTTTAGCAAATACTCAATAATTTGGGCCATCATCCACCAAACAGACTGACATTTTGAATTCTTACTTATAAGCACGGTCTGTACAAGAATCAATAAAAAAATCTTCCAAAAGTATAATTTTACTAACGAGAGTTTTACGCTGTATATATTAGTTTTTTTTTAGCAAATACTCAATAATTTGGGCCATCATCCACCAAACAGACTGACATTTTGGATTCTTACTTAAAAGCACGGTCTGTACAATAATCAATCAAAAAATCTTAAAATTTTTATAGTTGTTAGAAAAATCATCGTTTTTCTGGGCACGTTTTACACATGGAATCGGTCACAACTCTAGCCCCATGGCAACAAACAGACTGAAATTTTGGATTCTTACTTTAGAGCACGGTTTGTACACGAATCAATAAAAAAATCTTCCAAAAGTATAATTTTACTAACGAGAGTTTTACGCTGTATATAAGTTGTTTTTTTTAGCAAATACTCAATAATTTGGGTTATCCTAGAAAAACTATTAAGTTATCGATCTGCATTAAAAGAATTAATATCGCATTTCTCTTTTCTTAATATTAAATAAAAAAAATATATATTTCACTAATGAAAATTGTCTACTTAAGTTTTCTGAAGGTTTCACTTCTACCGGTACCGAAGGATTTATTTAATTATGTATTTATTCATTATTAATTACTTATTGTACTTAAATAAAATAACTTAGTACTAGATTAAATTAATACTAGAAATACTCCGCTTTCTTGTAGTTGGACTCGGACATGTTTCTACATGTTTCCTTGTGTAGAGCCGTCACAAAGAGGAGACCGAATATACTATCTCATTCTCTCGCAAGGTAACTCCTATTAATGGATGTTTTTGTCTCTTTTTCGCTATTTTTCGTTTCATTGAGTTTCAAATCACAACGGTGCTAAAGAACTTTTCACTTAAAAAATGTGAACTTTTACTATCGAAAATTTTACGCTGTATTTAATGTGTTTTGTAAAGCAAATACTCAATAATTTGGGTTATCCTAGAAAAACTATTAAGTTATCGATCTGCATTAAAAGAATTAATATCGCATTTCTCTTTTCTTAATATTAAATAATAAAAAAATATATTTCACTAATGAAAATTGTCTACTTACGTTTTCTGAAGGTTTCACTTCTACCGGTACCGAAGGATTTATTTAATTATGTATTTATTAATTATTAATTACATTTTGTACTTAAACAAAATAACTTATTACTTGTATAAATTATTACTAGAAATACACTCAAAAAAGAACGCAACTTTTGATAGGGTTCTAACTTCACTTCACCTTGTTCTGAGATATGAGGTGTCAAAGTTTGCAAAGACGATTTCTCATAATCTATTTACCAATTTCTGATTTTGAAGTTGAAATTTGTTTAACGTATTTTAATTGAACATATTTTGAAGGGAAGTATTTAAATATGACGTATATTTACCCTTTTAGAACATACCTAAACATGCAAATAAAACCCTGTACAACCAGCTAAGGCATAATAATACATTGCACAAGGTTCTAATTACATTTCACTAATGCAATTCCAAGCTACGTCCTATTTAAATATTTTCCATTTAAATACGATAAACTAAAATTGTTAAATAGATTACGAAAATTCGTCTTTGGAAACTTGGAAACCTTAGAAAATGATAGAGAAGACACAGTTAGAACCCTATCCAAATAAAGTGACGAACCATAATGCGCCTCTTATTTAAGATCAACTGTCAGATACAAGAAAAATAGAGAGTGTAAGTGTAGTGAGATTGTAAAATGAATTATTATTGAAAATGCTTGATGTTAGAACTTCGTCATACACATATCAACGAAAATACAACACGGATGGTTCTGAAAATTATTTTGGGTATAGAAATGAGCAAAAAAAATGCTTTGGCAATCAAAGGTCATTTTTGAAAAAAATGTCAGTTAGAACCCTATTCAAATGAGGCGACGAAATATCGGCAAGGCAAGGTAAAACATGTCGGTTCTTTGTTGGAGCGGATGTAAACAAACGATCTGCGTCATCGCGTCATCACGTGATCGACACGTGATGACGCGATGGTAGCCGATAACCCTAACCTAAGGTAACCTATTAAACCCTTCAAAATTTTGGCGTATTTTTCAGATGGTCAAAATCTTTCCGCTTTACAATGAAATGCAAATAAATGGAATATTTCTGAACATATCCCAAAACTAAAAACTGTTTTTAAAGGTCATGAAACACGCTTTCAAATTTTTTAGTTAAAAATAAACATATAATTTTTTGAATATAAGAATTTGTCATGCAAACATAAAAAAATTTAAAAAATGGCTCATCTTACGCTTTTTCTAACTAAAATTACAAATAATGAAAAAAAAATAAACACATACATATTTTCTTAGACAAATGTATTGTTAACGTTACTGTCACCTCATTTTTGGTCTTTTCGTATAAAAATAATTGATAAAAAATTATCAAAATTATTAGGTTAGTTACTAGGTATTTAAATGTTATGTTAATCGCACGTGTTATGCCGAATATGTGTAAATAAATAAATATGGTTAACTTATTTTTAAGGCATTATTTTGTTAAAAATACTAGCTGGTTCCCGGCACGCGTTGCAATGCCATTCAAAGAAATGAATTGTTTCTCCCTGCACGTCCATTCGCTTGCGTCCCCGTTCTTAGTTGAGGCATGCGTTGCAATACCACTTAAATAAAGATATTGTTTCTCCCTGAGTGTTTTTTTCAATTCGTCCCCGTTCCCCTACCCCCCCCTCCTCTTCCCCTCTTGCGATCCCCCTCCACCTTCTTCGCTTTTCGCACTCCCCTTTTCCACTTCGCTCCGTCCGCGACCCCCCCCCCTCCGTTGTCCACTTTCCCGACTTCCCCCCTCCATCGAATCCCTCCCTTTCTCCCGCGAATCTTTCCCCCTTCATTCCCGTCCGCCAGTCCCGGATTCCCCTCCCCCTCCCACCTACCCTCCCTGCCGCTAAAATACATGATATACACTCACTTTTCCAAACAACTTGTGCACCACTTACTATTTTTTTATAGTAATTTCATAAAACCAGAGCTCACCAGTGTACATAGAAACACTCTTCTGCTAAAATTTAATGTTCTGTAGAAATTTTGAGTAAATCCATTTATTACTTTCCAAGATTAGCGAACGCAAACATACGGAACCAAAATTTTTATATTTATAGATTTTCGTTATATTAAACTAATATATTATGACTTTTAAGTTTGTAAAATTATTGTTTCAAAATTGTCTTTCATTTATATCGCCCACTTCGATTTGAAATTTATGTAATTAATTTCAATTTATGTAATTTTTTTCTTTAAGAACAAAAAATGTTTTTTAAAATGTGGTTTACTGTGTTCTATACATTCAGTGTCATTGAAAAAAGCGGTTTCACGACGGTTGGTCCGGCGACAATTTATCCTCCGACAATTGGTCCGCCGATAGTTGATCCCTCCGAGTCCGAGGGATCAATTGTCCGAGGGATCAACTGTCGGGGGGGGGTCAATGTCGGGGGATCAACTGTCGGTGTGGGGGGTCAACAGTCAGGGGGGGGTTAACTGTCGGGGGATCAACTGTCGGGGGGTCAACTGCCAGGGGATCAATTGTCCGAGGTATCAACCGTCCGTCAGATCAACTGTCGGGGGATCAACTGTCGGGGGATCAACTGTCAGGGGATAAACTGTCAGCGGGTTAACTGTTGGGGGGGAGGGCAATTGTTGCCGGATTGACTGTCATGGAAACATTTTATTAAGTTATTAACTTTTTAGCAGAGGTGTCGGTTATACGATAAATGGTTCCCGGGGCGGCGGAATAATTGGTATCGGCGCCTTCATTCACTGACTCACTCACTCACTCAAATTGATTCTCCCTGCATTTCCTTTCCCGTGCGCTCCGTTCCCTTCCACCTTCTCCACCTTCCCCCTCCCTCGTCTCTTCCCTCTCCGTGATTTTTTTTGCCCCATTTCGTATTATCGAAAATATTTATTGTCAAATAATAATAATACATAATTTAGAGTATGTAGCAGCCCTGGAATAATATCACAAATCTGTGGCAGCCCTAGAATGCGCCATTATATATCAGATCAACCAATTAACAGTAAAACTCCATATAGGTACATGTTTTTTATGACCAATCAGAAGGCTTCCTTCACAACCTCTCTGATTGGTCATTTAAATCGGATCAGCAAAAGAACTGTAAAACGACGTATAGGTACATAAGTTATACGATTATGTGGATCAACGAAGTATGTTGATTTACAAGCGACAGATCAACAAAGCATGTTAATTTGCAAGCGATTCCCATACAAATTTTTAAAATTTTATGATAAGTACATCAAATATTTTTACTTGCAAAATGGCAACCTTGGTAACTAATGTAATAATGTTGCAAAATCATACAGATGTATTCCATCACAGCCAAGTTATAGGGTGTTAAAGGTGGATCAACTTGGCTTACAACTTCTTACTGGATCAACACACTACGGGAAGAGGCCAATATATATATATATATATATTTGATGTACCCCCATAAATAAGCAGGGCTTGTGTGTATGGGGGGGGGGGGGGTGTTATCATAATAGTTTTATTTGGTATAACTCATTTCATATTTTCACTATAATTTTTAAGGTGTGTTTTAAATTCTTTAATGTTAGTGTTCATGTTTCTAATTTTTTCTGGTAGGGAATTAAAATATTTGACACCGAGATATTTATGATTTTGCTGACCTATTGTTTTTTTACATTTAAGAATTGGAAGTATTGACGTTTGTCTGACATTTCTGTTATTTTTAAAGGGTGTTACTTTATTTTGAATATCATCTTTATAAATTTGTAATGTTGCGTGGTAGAAGTATAATGCATTTAATTTTCTGACCTTAAATTGTCTGAATAAAAGTTCTGACGAATATGTATAGGGTTTTTTTTTAAATTGTTTTTATTATTAGTTTTTGTGATACGTAAATTGTTTGTGTTAGATTTTTATATGTACCGCCCCATCCTATAATGCCGTATTGTATAATTGATTGACAGAAAGCGAAGTATGTGGTTCTAAGTAATTTTTCTTTCAAAATATTTCTTAAACATCTAAATATGTATTTTAGTTTCCTTACTCTGTCGTTCAGAATATTTATATGTGGGGACCATTTTAAACGTTGGTCTATTCTTCTATTGTTATGCCCAGGTACTTAATATCGTTTTTGCTTTCTATGTTTGTACATGCTATATTGCATTTGTGGTTTTCTGTATTTGCCACTGAGTGGATTTTTATATTTATTTCTTTAGGGGATTCTTGTTTTCTAATGAAAAAAGGTAAATAATAAGTTTTTTTAGAATTTAAAGTCAACAGATTTTTATCAAACCACAATTTTAATTCATTGATGTCTGTATTTGCCATGTTATTTAATTCAGACCAAATGTTCGCTTTTAATAGTAGTTTTTTAGTAGTCAGCGTAGGAGACGATGTCTCCATATTTGGAAACATGGAATATATCATTGACATATATAATAAATAACAATGGTCCCAAAACAGTACCTTGGGGTATTGAAAAGTCGCTATATTTTGAATCACTGACTTGACTGAGTAATTTTACTTGTTGAGGTCTTTTGTGTAAATAACTACTTATCCATGCTAAGACTTTTCCACTAATTCCTATTGATTTTAATTTATTTATTAATTTTTGATGTGATATGCTGTCGAAAGCTTTTTTAAGGTCTATAAATATTGCGATACATTTGCATTAAAAATAAATATAGCCCTAAATTTTCACCCTTCTACCATCAACCCCTATTTTTTAATAGCGATTTAGTAATTCAATCAAAAGTAAAAATAAGTAATTCAGGCAAAACAACGTTTGCCGGGTCAGCTAGTTTTAATATAAAAATCATTATTATAGGTCTACAAAAACGGTAGATACGATTTTGAAAAAAAAAAATTGTTTTCGCTCTCCTTTAAAATTTTGTACTTTGCAGCTTTTCAAATTTCCGTGATCGATTTATAAGCGGTGGGGGTCCTCCACAGGGACTGGTGGGGACAGTCCCACCAGTTACACCCAAAACCTACTAAAATTAATAACAACCGATGCTCTGTCTTCACCAAATGAATTCTTTAAATATAAAGTCAGCATTATTTGCAGAAATAAAATACAAAAAAATATTCCGGGTCATTTTAAAACGATCCGGCGACCACCTACTTTTGTGTTTGGACCTGATTAGCTTCAAGGCCTGACTCCAGCGAGAAAAAAACATGAACAACCGCTTGAACAACACTGTAAACATTGAAAACTTCGAACAATTCGTGTTCAAAAACCCTGTGTTCAAGCTTTACCACAGGCAACGGAAAACATTCCTCTCCCGGGTGAAGCCGGAAGGCTGGAGGGGCCAGCGGGGGGGGGGGGGGGGTAATATGTTCATTATTTTATGGGAGCTGCACCGAGCGGTTGTTAACGGAAAAAAATCGCATGAGATTTGGGGTTATGTCAACCGTGCGAGCCTAATACCTAATTATGATTTAAAATTGTAAATAAATACTTTCGTAATGGATGATTATTTTTTTCGTGAACTCACTTGTAAATAAAGTCTATTAATTTATAAATCAATTTCAGAGACACGGAAGAAATTGACCAATTAAAATAGGTATTCTATTCTTAATCCCTGATAAATAAATACCTAATACAAATCAAAGTAGGTAGATAGATAGGTCTTACTTGAAATCTGCGTGTTCTTCTTTATATTTCGTCTACAATCTTATCGCTAATTTTTTATCAGAACTCGACGTTTGAATTTTGAATGCGTCATAAATTACGCATTCTAAATTCTTAAATACTAACTTTAGGTCATAATAATCGATATTCGTCGTAAATCTTTCCTGATAAATAAACATCTATTAAAATATCAGTGTTTTCTCCCTGATGTAGCATATCTTCTTAATTGGAAGGCATTTTAACATTTATGTAAAGGCTAAACGTCAAATTTCAAGTGTACATTGCGTACGTGGGTCCTTACCACAGGCCACTAGCAAATTGTGTGTGACCGCGCGAACTTCGCACCAATCTTTCAAAGCATGTTTCAACAAATGGAGGAGACGGAAAACAAAAAATGTTTACAGTGTTGTTCAAGCGATTGTTCAAGTTTTTTTCTCGCTGGAGTCAGGCCTTCATATGTTCATATCATGGTAATGAACATTTTTGTTTGAGAAATTTAAACGTAAAAATGTCGGTCGCCACATTAAAGGGCCGCTACTGCATGTAGAGTATTGGCAGTACCGGATTAGCCCATAAGCAAATTAAGCAATTGCTTAGGGCATCAGATCTTGGGGGGCACCAGAAACAGCACCAAAAAAAAGTTAGCAAAAATGTCGATAAAACTATATCCCGATCAAATTTCAGAATACAGTCAGCATTGTAGAAATTTAAAAAACACATCCACAAGACCTTAATACCGATAGAAGAACCGAAATTTAACAGTTTCGTTCATATGTCATAAAAAATAAGTTCCAGTGATTTGTATTGTACAAGTTCACATCAAACTCATGCACAATTGTACAAAATGGTTCCATGCCAACTGAGAATAAAGTCAACTCGTCACCTCCTTGAAATGTCATTAAAAGTTATGAAAAAAAATATTTTAAATTAGCCGATAACCCTAACCTAATATTTTTTATCACTCTAAATGACTTATCTGAAATGGTTCTAAGTTGGTTTCATTGCGAGTTTTCCGGTCACCATACAAAATAATTCACGACGATAAAATTGAATCAGCGTTCCCTAATGTGGACACAGTCCTGCTATATTTTTATGCCTAATGTAACAAATATTGATACGTTTAACATGCTAAAATAAGCTATGCTAAAAACGTTGGACTTAAAAACTATTTTCCGCGAATAAAAAATGCTCTGGTTTTTATTATATGTAATAACTACTTTACGTATCTCTTTCGTCTTTCCTACGTATTTTAAGGTACGTACTGATCTATCTCGTTGTATTAAATACGTAATTTTTTTAAAGACCGATACTAGTTTACTTATGGATAGGGGGCCCACAGGCGTGGATTGCTTAGGGCATCATGCAGTCTTAATCCGGCCCTGAGTATTGGAAGATAGCTGACGGGTCTCTCAACGGTCACTTCCTAGTTTCTAGCTCAACAGCTGATTGACACCTTTTTACTACAGTACACACCTAGGATATTGTCTTGGAGGGGCCAAGTTAAAATACTGAAAATGCGAAATAGGCATTTTAATTTTTTTTTAATTCATTGTTTCGATACATAATTAATACATCTTTTTGAATACCGCACAAGAGTCCCAACTGCCAAAATTATTTTAATCGTGTTTATTCGGTTTTTCGACAAATCTCAATATTTCACTTTGCCAACGATACTTCAATTCATCTCGTTAAAATTTGAATACCTACAATTAAATCCAAAATAAAAAGTATAAATATCACAAGTGTATGTATCACAACTTGTCAACATGGCTTTGTCTCCGGCAGATCAACTTTGTCTAAAGTAACACAACTTGTCAACATGGCTTTGTCTCCGGCAGATCAACTTTGTCTAAAGTAACACAACTTGTCAACATGGCTTTGTCTCCGGCAGATCAACTTTGTCTAAAGTAACACAACTTGTCAACATGGCTTTGTCTCCGGCAGATCAACTTTGTCTAAAGTAACACAACTTGTCAACATGGCTTTGTCTCCGGCAGATCAACTTTGTCTAAAGTAACACAACTTGTCAACATGGCTTTGTCTCCGGCAGATCAACTTTGTCTAAAGTAACACAACTTGTCAACATGGCTTTGTCTCCGGCAGATCAACTTTGTCTAAAGTAACACTATATGAAAATTTCATCTCAAATGCACTTTCCAATAAACAACAAATTTATTCTATGTATACCGACTTTAGTAAGGCGTTTGTTAAGGTTTGTCATAAAATTCTTATTAACAAGCTTTCAAAAATTGGCATTAAAGGGAACCTATTATTCTGGTTTAAGAGTTACTTATTTAGGCCTTAGTTAACTGTTTGCTTATATGATAATTTATCTTACACGTTTGAAGCTACCAGTGGCGCACCCCAAGGTTCGCATCTCGGTCCTATACTTTTTAATTTATTTATAAACGACGTCTCTAACATATTCACCCATGTTCTTATTTTAATGTTTGCAGACGATTTCAAGATATACAGAATTATTAATAATATCGAGGACTGTCTGTCCCTACAATCTAATCTAAATTGCTTTTCCGATCGGTGTTTTAAAAATAAATTAACTCTTAATGTAAAAAAATGTCAAGGTATGAGTTTCCACAGGAAAAAAAACCATTATTGTTCACTTACTTTCTCAATGATCACTCCTTATTATCTGTTGTTGAAATAAGAGACCTTGGAATTACCTTTGACACTAAATGAACATTTATTAAACGTATAAATAATATAACCAGTAAAGCAATGCAAATGTTAGGGTTTATCTTACGGATGTCGAATGATTTTAAAAATTTTAAAACTGTCAAATTACTCTACACTTATCTTGTTAGAAGCCAACTAGAATATAATTCCTACATTTGGAATCCGTATTACAGCGTACATGAAAATTCCCTTGAGCGTGTCCAACATAAATTCTTACGTCACATTAATTTTAAATTGGGAATATTAATTGAAAACATTGATAACTTCCCTCTGTTGCAACTATTGGGACTCGACACTTTAAAAGAAAGACGAATTTGTTCCGACTTATTTTATTTATTTAAAATTGTTAATAATTTATTGAACTCCCCTGAACTTCTTTCGTTGATTTGTTTTCATGTACCGAGTAGATCAGTTCGTCACAAATTACCTTATCATTGTAATAATACAGGATCTAATGCTGAATTATTTTCCATAATAAATCGCCTGCATATGTTTGGTAATAAATATGTTGTTGATGATGTAATAGATATTGAAAAATTATCAACATACAAAAATTATTTAATTAAAGCTGTTTGTCAGCGCTTCTCAGTTGGATTATAATCAAATTTACTTTATATTCTTCATAGATGTTTACTTCTTTTTAAATTTATTATTGTTTTGGATTTGGATTTCTAAATTTATTTTTGTTACGTACTTATTTATTTTTTTAGTTCAAAATACCTTGTAGGTATACATGTATATGATGTTTTCTTTTTCTACTTTATGCTGTCACTTCAATATATACTTTTAAATTTTTTGGCATATGAATATTTATTCTTAACTATGCATATTCTGTATCCATTTCAAGTTATTGTAATTCCTATGTAAAAGCCGTTAATCGGCGTTAATTCATAATAAACAAATAAATAAATTCTCCACTTGCTGTGGTGGTAGAAGAAGATTTTCAAATATTGTCAGGTTATTCAAAACGCATTCACACGCGGTAGAAGCGAAACTTCACCAAAACAATCTCAACCAATAGGAGCCTTGATAATTGAGTTCTTAATCAAAGCGGCCAATAAGCGCAGATTGACGCTTCGTGGATACTTTAAGTAAGTAAGGTTTCATTCTATCTCATTCTCTCGCAGGATAAAACCTATAGATGCACGTGTTTGTCTCTTTTTAGTAAACGGTTTTGAACTCCGCTTTATAATACTCGAGTGAATAATTATTTTTAAATTTTTTTTTATTATGAATCATAAATGGATACATTTATTTGATTCTATACAATAATTAGTTACATAATATATATATATTTGATGTACCCCCATAAATAAGCAGGGCTTATGTGTATGGGGGGGGGGGGGTGTTATCATAATAGTTTTATTTGGTATAACTCATTTCATATTTTCACTATAATTTTTAAGGTGCCTTTTAAATTCTTTTATGTTAGTGTTCATGTTTCTAATTTTTTCTGGTAAAGAATTAAAAAATTTGACACCGAAATATTTATGATTTTGCTGTCCTATTGTTTTTTTACATTTTGGAATTGAAAGTATTGACGTTTGTCTAAGATTTCTGTTATTTTTAAAGGGTGCTACTTTATTTTGAATATCATCTTTATAAATCTGTAATGTTGCATGGTATAATGCATGTAATGTAAGTAATGTAATGTAAGTGTAATGCATTTAATTTTCTGACCTTAAATTGTCTGAATAAAAGTTCTGACGAATATGAATAAGGTTTTTTTTTTTTTTATTGTTTTTATTATTAGTTTTTGTGATACGTAAATTGTTTGTGTTAGATTTTTATATGTACCGCCCCATCCTATAATGCCGTATTGTATAATTGATTGACAGAAAGCGAAGTACGTGGTTCTAAGTAATTTTTCTTTCAAAATATCTCTTAAACATCTAAATATGTATGTAAGTTTCCTTACTCTGTCGTTCAGAATATTTATATGTGGGGACCATTTTAAACGTTGGTCTATTCGTCTATTGTTATGCCCAGGTACTTAATGTCGGTTTTGTTTTCTATATTTGTACATGCTATATTGCATTGGTGGTTTTCTGTATTTGTCACTGAGTGGATTGTTGACACAATAATATTCTATACAGATACCAGCTAGATTAAAGTACGTGGAACATATTAGTGGGGTCAAACAGTTCTACGTAAGAAATTAATAAAAACATTTTTCATCTCTCTGCTATTATAAATGTTATTTAAAACAAAAACTTTTTCTAATGGTTTAGATTCATAGATCTTTTGATAAGTTGTTATTTAGGGCTTTGAATAATTTTAGGTGCCTAAACAACAGGTATGTAGTTGTAAGGATCATGATGTATTTCCTCGTAAGTCATTGGACTACACCTCACGGCCAAAATAGACAATATTCTGGGAATTCCAATAGGTTTATTCGCTTCATTTACCCCTCTCTCCCATGACTCCAAGATGCTACATTGGTTTTGTTTGCTTAACATTCCCCCCCCCCCCCAACCCCCCAAGTCAACATCTTAGGAACTCGACTTATCTTTTTTTTGTTGAACTCGTCCTTCCCCCTCTCCCCCAAAACAATATCTTTGGAACTCCAAGGGTTTTGTTGATTTTGAATCGCCCCCTCCCCCCCTACCACAAAACAACATCCTGGGTGCTCCACTGGTTCGTTTAACTCCCCCCATCCTCCCCTGAGATAACAACCTAGGATATCCACAGGTTTTGTTTGTTGAACTCGCCCCTCCCCCCCCTCCCACCACCAATACATCAACCTGAGTGCTTTGCTTAATTCGCCCCCCCCCCTTCACAAAACAACATACTGTTTTTGTTTATTTTATTCGCCCTCCCCCCCGCAATTCCCCAAGACAATATCCTGGGTGTTCCATTGTTGTTCGCTTTACTCGCCTGATGGTAGCGGGGAGGAGAAAGAGGAAGGTGAGGAAGTAGCAGTCTATTGAGATCTGGTCACCAAACATGGCTAAAGCCATTTCAAGCAACGGTACAATGCTGAATGATGGTCTTTCACCAGAGCGATACTGAGACTATCTTCCACACTGGAAGGTGCCACAAAAATACTGTTCATGCCTATATATTATTTAAATAAAATAAAATGTTAAATTACACAAATCAAATGTACTTGCATACGCGGGGTTTTGAATCTGCGACCTCCGGATTGCTAGTAGAGAGCATTTCCCCTCAACCATGGAGGCCGTCAAAGATAAAACGTTTGATAAACAAAAAATAGGACCTATGCCCCGAGACAAAGATTTAATTTTTTTCCCAAATTGACCGCGCTAGAGCTAACCAAAGACGTCAGTGATGAAAAAATCTTGTGGAAAATATTTCGGTAATTATTAAGAAATAATTTAAGTGTGGCTTATAATTTTTATTATTACAGTATTATACAGGGTGTCTGGAAACTGGTAATACAAGCGGGAAACTGGTAATACAAGCGGGAAACTGGTAAATCCACATCGCATGGAGAACCAAAAAAAAAACTTTTGAAGACTGTCGACGCTTTGACATATGTTTAAGGTCAACATTTTGTAAGTTGACCAAAAAGTTTCAAACTTGGTCTCGATTTCTCGATAAGCACAAATTAAAAAAAGTGTTAACACCAAATCGACTCCAATATAATTATAACTCTCCTGTTCCCGCTTGTGCCACTAGTTTCCAGACACCATGTATAAAAATGTGATGAGACTCCAGTTTACCCTTGCGCCACTAATTTCTGAACACCATGTATAATAATATTATGAAACTCTCCAGTTCACGCTTGTGCCACTAATTTCTGGACACCGTGTATAATAATATTATGAAACTCTCCAGTTACCGCGTGTGCCACCAGTTTCCGAACACCATTTATAAAATATTATGAGACTCCAGTTCACGCTTGTGCCACTAATTTCTGGACACCATGTATAATAATATTATGAAACTCTCCAGTTCACGCTTGTGCCACTAATTTCTGGACACCATGTATAATAATATTATGAAACTCTCCAGTTACCGCGTATGCCATCAGTTTCCAGACACCATGTATAAAAATATGATGAGACTCCAGTTCACGCTTGTGCCACTAATTTCTGGACACCATGTATAATAATATTATGAAACTCTCCAATTATCGCGTGTGCCACTAGTTTCCGGACACCGTGTATAAAAATGTGATGAGACTCCAGTTCACGCTTGTGCCACTAATTTCTGGTCACCATGTACAATAATTTTATGAAACTCTCCAGTTACCGCGTGTGCCACTAGTTTTCGGACACCATGTATAAAAATATGATGATTCTCTCCAGTTACCGCGTGTGCCACTAGTTTCCGGACACCATGTATAAAACTATGATGAAACTCCTGTTCACGCTTGTGCCGCTAATTTCTGGACGCCGTGTATAATAATATTATGAAACTCTCCAGTTACCGCGTTTGCCACTAATTTCTGGACAACATGTGTAATAATATTATGAAACTCTCCGGTTATCGCGTGTGCCACTAGTTTCCATACACCATGTCGCAGCCGAATGCCACGACACGAGAATGTGGACTGTAAATCCTTTTTGACGACGAATAGACCATGTATTGTGTTTTAAAAGTAAGATCATAGGAGAATCGGTTTTGAAAGGAAGTCTCCTACCTTTGACGGCTTCTTAAGGCTGCTCAGGGTCGTTTCTGGTTTCACACTATATTTGCACAACAAGGGTTTTAAGCACAACACTTTTATTTAATAAAAAAACGAAACTTTGCGATTATTTGCGATATTTTGCCGAGAGCTAGTTGTGAGCCATGTCACTATCAAAATGCAACTATTAACAAGTAGGTAATGCACACTTGGGTGGCAATATTGTTCAACATGTAGGTAAGAACATCTTCTTCTTTTCCTGGTGGAGACTTTGAGGAAAGGAGGAAGAGAATGGATTACATGATGGAAGGACTAGGGGAATATGGATTAAGTTTTTTTTTTTAAACTGTTTCAGAACCAAACATTCCGCCGACCTTGAGGAAATATGATATTTTCTCAACAACTATATACGAAAGAAAGCAACGAAAAACGAAAGCAAAATAACTAATTAACCTAGGGATTGAACAAGACAAAAAAAAAATTAAAATTATTTAATCGATGGGTAGCCTATACAGTTTGACCACGGGTCGCTTAAAAATGCCCTGAGGGGTTCTTACAGTAGCGACACGAACCATTCCATCGGCGCCGGGGAATAATTCAACCACCCTCCCGACAGGCCACCGCATTGGGGTTGCTTGCGAATCATCTATCATGACTAGATCGTCAACTTTCAAATTAGGAGTTGACGTTGCCCACTTGTTTCGTTGTTGAAGAGTATGTAGATATTCTTTCCGCCAGCGATTCCAAAAATGTTGGGACATCTGTTTCAATAGTTGCCAACGCGATAAACGATTCATTGGTACATCCACAAAATTTTCTTCAACAACAGAAACAAGAGGAGCCCCAATTAAAAAATGTGCAGGAGTTAACGGGTTCAATTCGGATGGATCCGACGACAGCGCTCCAATTGGTCGCGAATTTAAAATGGCTCCGATACGAGTCAGAACAGTAGTTAATTCTTCGAAGGTGAGGATTTGATCTCCCACAACCCTCTTCAAATGGTGTTTAGTTGACTTAATACTAGCCTCCGACACTCCATTGAAATGGGGTGCGGAGGGCGGAGAAAAATGCCAAGTAGTTGAACGAGCGACAGTTGCGTCAACAAGTTTGTCAGTGTTTTCAGATTCACGTATGAATTTAGAAAGGCTAGTATGATATCTGTTAGTTCCAGTAAAATTGGTGGCACAATCGCTATAGATATTTTGGCATATACCGCGTCTAGAGATGAATCTATCTAATGCTGCCACAAACGCTTCAGTAGATAGATCTGAAACTAATTCAAGATGAACGGCTTTGGTCGATAAACAAACGTAAAGACATAAATAGGCCTTTTAAGTTTTTGCGCCGCGACGTCTACTTTCACGCACCAAAAAACGACCTCCGTAATCTGTTCCGACATTTAAAAATGGACGACCTTCTCAAAAACGGGAAGCGGGTAAGTTACCCATCAACGGGAAACTACCTAGCGGGTTATTTTTAAAACAAGAAATGCATTTACTCAATCGATGTCGAATTACGTTCCTAGCCGAAATTATCCAATATTTTAATGATATTATGGATTGGAGTGCACGAGGACCTGGATTAAGGTACATGCTATGGTAATAATCAATTATTAAAGTTGTCAAATGATATTGCTTCGGTAAAATAATAGGATGTCGAGCATTTTCTGAAATCTGTGCAAGGCGAATTCGACCACCGACTCTCAAAACACCATTTGCGTCAATAAATGGAGCGAGTTTTTGAAGCTGCGTTGAGCACATACGATGGGAAGAGATATTGTTCATATCTTGTTGAAAATAAATTGCTTGAACAAGCTTAATGCAACATTGCAAGGCTAAATTATTTTCTTTTCACGAAAGTGGGGATAAACCATTGAAATTGATAATCGATTCCGAACGTAATCTATTGATAAATCGACGGCACCAACATATAACACGCAGTAATTTCGATAATGATGAAAATTTCAATAAAACCTCTTCGTCAGACGTTGACACATTCGTCGATAGAGAAATTAAATTTTTCGACTTATACTCTGGTAACTGGTCCACGGAGATATTTGGAGGCCTAACAAATAACCATTCCTCCAAAGGTGTTGATATAAAGTTAGGTCCTTTCCACCATAACGAAGCGCCAGCGATTTCACTGGGAAAAACTCCTCGCGAACCCAAGTCTGCAGGATTTTCTTGCGATGAAATGTGATACCAATGTTCATAAGGTATATTTTGTATTATTGTTTCAACACGATTTGCAACAAAAGTTTGCAATAGAAAAGAAGGTGTCTTCAACCATGCCAATACAATAGTTGAATCGGTGAACGCGACAGTCTTTTCAATTTGAAGTCTATCTTTATATACTTCTTGACAATAAGTCAACAAATTTGCCAATAAAACTGCTCCCAACAATTCCAGTCGCGGGATCGATGTTATCTTTACGGGGGCAACACGGGATTTTGCTAATAAAATATGGCTGGATATTTCTGTGTTATTAATCACTACCAAATAAACAATTCCACAATATCCTCTTTCAGAGGCGTCCGCAAACCCAACAAGTATGTACCGACTGGTTGGAGAAGTTGCGACATATCGATCAATTTTCAAATTGGCAAGTGATGGAAGCTCTTTTATATATTTCTTCCATCTCAAATTCATGTCCGAAGGGATTTCTTCGTCCCATCCAATTTGAATTTTCCATAAGTTTTGCATATAGCATTTAGCAATAAAAACGTCAGGATTAATAAAACCTAATGGATCATATAGACGTGCAATTGTCGATAAAATTATACGTTTGGTACAGTGGTCACTAAAAACACTATGAATTTTATATGTAAATTGATCAAGCGACGGTATCCATTGAATACCTAAAATATTAAGGTTTTTCTTGTCAGTATCCGACTCAAAACTTAAGGGTACTTCCCGATAGCTGACAGGAATGTCTTCCAGTATTTCAGGATGGTTACTAGACCATTTTCTCAATTCAAAACAACCTTTTTGAAGTAATGCAATTAATTCCACTATACAATGTCGAGCGCTTTCCAAAGTTTGCGCACCACTGATAATATCATCTACGTAAGTATCTTCAATCAATGTCCTAGCACCCGTTGGAAAATTCAATTTTCCATCATTTGCTAATTTATGAAGTGTGCGAATCGATAAGTATGGTGCGCATGACGTGCCATATGTTACTGTTTGTAATTCAAATTCCTTTACAGGATGATCCGACGATTCTCTCCACAAAATATGTTGATAACGGCGAGATTTCTCATCCACAAGTATTTGCCTATACATTTGACGGATGTCAGCTGTAAAAACAACTTTGTGTATTCGAAAATTACACATTAAATCGACAATGTCTCTTTGTAATTTGGGACCGACCAAAAGTATGTCGTTCAATGACGTACCCGAAGACGATTTGGTACTGGCATCAAAAACGACCCTTAAACGAGTTGTAGAACTGGTTTCTTTGATTATTCCATGATGGGGTATGAAATAATTACCAATAATCGGCGATTGAGGTGGCACTTCCATCATGTGCCCTAATATTGAGTATTCTCTCATGAACGAAATATATTGGGATTTGAGATCAGAATCTCTATTCAGTCTCCTTTCTAAATGCTTGAGGCGTGACAACGCTATGTCATATGACCTTCCCAATTTTTCCGGGCTTTGCTTAAATGGCAACGATACGACGTATCTCCCGTCTTGGTTACGGTAGGTACTTTCAGTGTATTATTTTTCACAACGAATTTCATCAGGCGATTGAATTTTCTTCAAAAGTGGCACATTTTCAATTTCCCAAAAACATTTAAGCTTTTCATCAATATTTTCCTCCATTGACGTGAAGAATGAATTTATACAATTATTTGATGGTCCAACATTTCCCATCAAAATCCAACCCAATTAATTTCTATGGCTATGGGCTCATTTCCTTTGCCCATCACTTTTCCTGAGCATAATAATGACGCAAAAATATCACTTCCAAGCAGTATGTCAATGGCTGATGGTATGTAAAATGTTGGATCTCCCAATTTGAGACCTACGATGTGTTCCCAATGATGATCGACGATACGATTTGATGGCATAATCGAACAAATGTTATTTAAAACAACGAAATCTGTCAAAATACCAGATTCCTTCGAATCGACAGGACGAAATTGTGTTTTTATTGATCCGTTAGAATTAATTGTAGGAGTATTTCCAATACCTATCACGGTAAGTGGTTTTTTTCTTAAAACGAGTAAAACCCAATTTTTTGACACAATTTTCCGATATGAAGTTTCCCTGACTGGCGCTATCCAGCATAACACGCATCTTCTGGAACACTCCATTTTTATCTAAAACTTCCACATAAGCTGTAGACAAAAGAACCGTTTTGTTGGTTTTATTGTAGAATGTTGTCAACGCCAAAGGTTCCGACGAGTTTTCTTGCTGGTCTGAATTTTCCATGATTTTTTTTGGAAAATGTAATAATGTATGATGTCTTGATTTACATTCTCTGCAGGTGAAACGCGACTGACAATTTTTTGCGTTGTGTTTTCCTTGCACTAAACAATTGAGACATACATTATTTTCCTTTGCACACAAGTACCTATCCTTTGGAGTAAGGCGTAAGAATTTTTCACACTTGTGCAGTGAGTGTGGCGATTTACAAAGAATACACTTGATTTCAATGTTTGATACGAACGCATTAATATTATTGCTTGATCGATGTTTCGCATTATACGATTTAGATTGACCTTTATGAGCCTGTAACTGGTTTTCAGGAAAAACTCCAAGTGCCATTTCTTTTGCTAAGCACTGTCGATCTAAGTACTTCAATAAGTGATCAAACGTTGGAATATTCTCCGAACTGTGTTGAATTTCAAAATCAATACGTAATTCTTTTGTTAATTTACGCAATACAGTATGTAACAAAAGAAAGCTCCATTGTCGAACTGGGAAATTTAAAGCTTCTAACGCAGCAATATTTTCTTTCAAAATAGAAATAAATTGCCGAAGATTATCCTGAGCTTTTACAGGTTGAATCGACAGAATTAATTCTACATGTTTATCAGCGATCAAGCGTATGTTTTCATATCTTTCCTTTAAAAGATTATATGCCACAAAATAATTTTCTTCAGAAATCGGTAAATGTTTAACGTGTGTTAATGCTTCACCTGATAGACTATTTATTAAATAATGCATTTTTTGAACAGAATTTAAAGCATTATTAGAATCGATCAACGAATTAAAGGTATTTATGTAATTTGTCCAATCTGTTGATATTCCAGAAAAAATAATCAATTTTAATTTTGGCAACGAAAAATTATTATTGGCCATTAAATGATCCGATTCATTTTTCGAAACTTCCGAAAATAATTGAGAATAATACGATTGAATCTCGTAATACATGTTTTGTATTTCAGTATATTTTTCTTGTAATACTTGAATTTTCGATTCATCCTTCTTATTTGATTCAATTGAAATATGTGAAGCGACGAAATTTTCTCTAATGTTAGATATATCCGCAAAACGAGCTTTGAAAATATTTTTGTCAATAGTATTGGATGATGTTACGGCTTTGATAGCCGACGAACGAACACTTTCCATATCTAATAGCGCCAATTTGTATTTAATATTAATTGCCGCCATAAATATTAAAAATATTTAAAATAAATATTTTTAAACCAAACAGAATAATAACACTAACAAACTTCAAGGCAACTTGTAAACAAAATATTTGCTGTGATAACAGCTGTCAAATGCGACAACAATCCACGATCTGCTTTACCGACGCGTAGCGGCGAAATGTAAGGTACCCCACTATCTACGATTTCAAAATGTTAAGCCGCCCAAGGACTCAAACAATACCAATTTAAATTTAATCAATATTCACGATCGAATATGCAATTCTGAAACAGCTCTATAAAAACCGGAAAAGGGTCAACGAATGGAATGATCTGTACTTCAAAACACAATGTCTAACAAGGAACGACAAAAAAACGAAATTTATCCGGTAGAAGGATCAAAAAATGTCGCAGCCGAATGCCACGTCACGAGAATGTGGACTGTAAATCCTTTTTGACGACGAATAGACCATGTATTGTGTTTTAAAGCAAGATCGAAGGAGAATCGGTTTTGAAAGGAAGTCTCCTACCTTTGACGGCTTCTCAAGGCTGCTCAGGGTCGTTTCTGGTTTCACACTATACTTGCACAACACAGGTTTTAAGCACGACACTTTTATTTAATAAAAAAACGAAACTTTGCGATTATTTGCGATATTTTGCCGAGAGCTAGTTGTGAGCCATGTCACTATCAAAATGCAACTATTAACAAGTAGGTATTGCACACTTGGGTGGCAATATTGTTCAACATGTAGGTAAGAACATCTTCTTCTTTTCCTGGTGGAGACTTTGAGGAAAGGAGGAAGAGAATGGATTACATGATGGAAGGACTAGGGGAATATGGATTAAGTTTTTTTTTTTAAACTGTTTCAGAACCAAACACACCATGTATAAAAATATGATGAGACTCCAGTTCACGCTTGTGCCACTAATTTCTGGACACCATGTATAACAATATTATGAAACTCTCCAGTTACTGCGTGTGCCACCAGTTTCCGAACACCATGTATAAAATATGATGAGACTCCAGTTCACGCTTGTGCCACTATTTTCTGGACACCATGTATAATAATATTATGAAACACTCCAGTTCACGCTTGTGCCACTAATTCCTGGACACCGTGTATAACAATATTATGAAACTCTCCAGTTACCGCGTGTGCCACTAGTTTTCGGACACCATGTATAAAAATATGATGAGACTCCAGTTCACGCTTGTGCCACTAATTTCTGAACACCATGTATAAACCGCGTGTGCCACTAGTTTTCGGATACCATGTATAAAAATATGATGAGACTCCAGTTCACGCTTGTGCCACTAATTTCTGAACACCATGTATAATAATATTATGAAACTCTCCAGTTACCGCGTGTGCCACTAGTTTCCGGACACCGTGTATAAAAATATGAGACTCCACTTCACGCTTAGGCCACCCATTTCCGGACACCATGTACGGTATATATTTCATCTAAAAATAACATAAATGTTGTTTATTCCAATTTTTTTTATTTATGTAGACACAAACAGACTTAGTATATATATACTTTCTACTATTTTTGTTATGTTGAAAATCTATTTCTATGAGGATTCTTAGTCTATGTCAATGTATTTTAATTAAAAATTTTTTGTTAAATTATTGTTTCATTTTATTTTATGATTGTTTTATTGTTTGAAGTACTTACAATAACAGTGACATAAACAACTTGTAACATAGAATGTAAAGGGGATTCGGGCGTGTTTTGGTCATAGAGCAGTGGCGTGCATTGCTCTATGACCAAAGATTAACTGTTTACGTGAATACCTCACAAGAGTCCCAACTGCACCCAACCATCCTGGAGCCAGTGGGACTATGCTATCCCCAATTAGGATATGTTGTGAGGCTAAAGGTAGTGGGGAGGGGAAGGAGGTGGGGCAGAAGTTGAGGAATTTTCTATCGGGGCTATTCAAATCTGGTCACCGAAGCAATTTCAAGCAATGATTCGATTCTGAATGGCGTTCTTACACCAAGGCAATACTGACAGTATTTTTCACTGTTGAACGTGTTAAAATATAAATTTTAAAAAATTTGTTCATGCATTTGTCATTTACAATAATTTTACTAACATCTTGCGGTAACTGTTGTTGTCAATTGAATATACATTTCTTTCAGTGTTCATCGGTCTTTTATGTGTACGTATGTATTACCGCAGACTCGTTACATTTCGGGAGGCGGGTATGGGTACCGCCGCCCCAGGAACCATTTATTGGATAACCGCACCTCTGCTATAGGTCACCCCAAGTGGTTCGCTACATTTGGTGACTTTGGAGTCCCTTTGACTTCTCCAGCCGTACATACTGACCCCCAGATCTAACCCACCCCTAATACCCTTTTCCTTCCCAGAACTTCCTCGTCTTCCTTTCCTTAAAAAACTTTCCACACAATATCCTCTAAGATGACATAGGCCCTGAAGGAAATTATTTTTCTCAGGGCCTCCTGTGAGGAGCTAATTAAAAAAAAAAGCTTATAACATTCCAGGAGGTATGCGCGATCAATGTTAAATTACTGAAAGTTTTATACGCTGTTGCTGCAAGAGCTCCATTTCTCCTCGACTGGAGACTTCTGTAGCGCGTTGTGGCGAGCAAATCTTCACGATGCATGAATCGCGGGTACTCTCCGTGCATTCTTATATACTAGCTTTTGCCCGTTTGCAGGCAACTAAGGGGTTAAAACACTATGCGATTTGACGTGTGAACGCGGATGAAGCGAAGTGTGTGTTAAATAAAATAGGTAAATAAAAAAACGATGTTTGTAATTTGTTACCCGTAACGTATAATTTACTGTTGCAAAGACTCCTACCACTGTGCCACTTTGGTCGCCGACACTTTAAAAACGTCCCAGGAGCTTACCGCTCAATTCAGTACTGAACCAATCCAGCCGCAACGACTCAGGGCGTTCAGTATTTCATTTAATTTAAATTAGAAAAACCAATAGAGCCTTATCTCGAAAAAGGGTCCTCGGAGTTTATCGTTCAAGTTTTTCACTCAGTCCTTCGGATTGTGTAGGTCGAGACGCGTAATTTGATATCCATCTCGGGTACGGTAAGGTTTAATTTTGAAAAAAAAAAAATTGGATTTTGGAAAATTTTTTAATTTAAAAAAAAAAATTGATTTTGGAAATTTTTTAATTATAGAAAAAAAAATTTTTGGATTTTGAAAATTTTTAAATTTTGAAAAAAAAAATTTCGATTTTGGAAATTTTTGAACTTAATAAAACTGAAAGTAATTTTTCAAAAAATGGCGATATAAAAATGTATTTTTCAGAATTTTTCATCAACTAAAACTAAACCAAACTGGGGATGCCGTAGTCTCACTGACTCCAAACGGCACCAGGTTGGGACTTTTGTGCGGTATTCACATTGAAGTTTAATTTGAAATGTTCGAACGATTAGTTCTCGTACAGTATTCAAAAGGTACCTTCACCATTTGGAAAAAAAAGTGGACCACCTTTATTTAAATTTACACATATTATTAGAAATGTTCAGAATATATAGTATCCGAGTATGTACCTACGGACTTTGTCAAAAAAAAATTCGAGTGCAGTTTATACGCGGTAGAAGTGAAACTTTGCCAAAACAATCTCAACCAATACTTTTTCATATGTCAACTATTTTTTATCAAAGCGGCCGATGGGCACAGTTGATGCGTCGCAGGAGCAGTAATCGTCATTTCCGTTACATCCGAAATCCAAATCACAGCCGTGCTATAGAAGTATCATTTCAAAACTCCCGTCTTTGTATGTTTCTTTTTATTTAAATTCATAATTTTTGTCAATGAAAGGATTGCCTCCCTGTCTAGTAAATAAATGTATTCTCTGTAATATTTTACTCCTGCGTATTATGTGCTCCCGGTATATTTTCAATATTGTACGTCATCCTTTTAGTCATTTTTCACACAAACGGCGCCATTAAAATGTATTTTTCAAAATTATTTATCAAATAATAATTTTAATGCAAAATCGTTCAATAAAAAATAAATCAGGGTAGCGACCTACACATGAGTACCTACATATTTTTTGAATAAATGTTACGAATCCTAATTTTTTAAATTTTGAAATTCGGTTTTGAAATGATATTTGAATGTGTATGAAGCCTTAACCTTTTACAAATTAATTTAATTTCATTAAAAGTATCCAGGATAAATAGTCACGACCATCTTTGTTTGTGTCCGTTTATTTGATATCTTGTTTTTTTTTTATTTTTAAAAGAAAAAAAGGCCCTTGATATTTAAGTACCTACCTTGTCTAGTAAATAAGTATATTTTATTCAATATTTTACCCTTGCAAATTGTGTATTCCTGATGGAAACTCGATATTGTACAGCGCCCTCATTGTCATTTTTCACAAAACTGCGCCATACAATTATTTTATTTTTGATCATAAAATAACTCGAACAGAAAATTAATTAAATTACAGAAAAAAAAATTCTTTCAAAGAATGCTTGTAGGTGGTACTTAGCCATACACCCATAATGTTTTTTATTATTTAATAATGTCCAAAGCAATCGAATCCTTACTAACACAATCATAAATGAAAAGTGTTTAGCATTGTATTTGGACCCATCTTACTTAAAAAACGTTCCGATTTATCTAGTACTAATTTCCTTCGTAACTACAAAAGTCTACATACCTGAAATAATGCATTTTGGCAAAAAGTGCGACCATCCCGAGTGATTTCTTTTATTTCAAATCATTAATTTTTTATTTGATATCTAAAGGAAAGGAACCGATGCGTAAGCCGGTACCTACCCGGTTCTTACGCAGACAACAATATTGATGTAGGTACCTAAGCATTTCCTTAAAAAAATCCGTTCATCTTACGAACAAATTTGCAATAATTCAACGGAAAAGTACCTACCCTGTAATTAAACGTGTTCTTTTTATATGGCCAGCAACATTTTCTCTTTTGTATGAAAATTCAAAACACGTTATTTTCCTCAAACGTCATATTTTCCGTAGCGTATAGTGAAATATTTTTAATGGTTTGCGTATGTAACGACCGTTGAAATAGTTTTTCGAATCTGTCGACCACGATAATATTAAAAAAAATTACAGCCAGAATCGGTTTTCGAGCCCCAGGGGCGTTTTCAAATAGGCGACTCCGAAACAGGCTGGAAGCCGTTTTTTTATTAGGCTAAATCATAATTTTCTCCTAACTGACGTGTCTTGAAACTCAAGATTGTTTTTTATTTTCAATTTTTAGTGAGTAAAAAGGAAATTAAGTTCCTACTCGACAGCTGATTTTACTGGCCGCCAAATTTTTCACTTTCGACGGTAGTGAAATCTTAGCAAATGTCAAAAATAATGTTAAGTATTATGCAATATTGCAGAACATTTTGGATGAAATGCGTTACATGTCGCGGTTTTAAAATCTTAATAATACTCTCTACTACGAATCTGTCGTAAAACATCTCCGGCGGAAGGGTTATTTTTGACGCAATCTCGAATTCCGTGACGCACCTATAAAATGCCATTTTTTCCCAGCAACGCCGTAAAATTTTTAAGAATAAATCCCTAGCAAATTGCATTTTGTATGAGAAAAAAGTCTTAAAAAATCTTAAAAATCTTAATTTCTTGTCTCGCCAAAATGGTCTCTGCTGTCGGTGAAACTGGATAGGCAGGGTGGTCGATTTTCGCTTGAGGGGGGGGGGTGTACTGAAAGTCAAATCAAGCGAAAGCGATCCTTAGGGTGGGCGAACTTAAGGGGCGGCAAGGTCGTCTTTTGCCTAAATGACCCATGTGAGTTTTTCTAAAAACTGTGCATTAATATATACTAGCTTTGCCTGTTGCAGAGGCAACCAAGGGGTTAAACACTACGCGATTTGACGTGTGAACGCGGATGAAGCGAAGAGTGTGCGTTAAATAAAATAGGTAGAGAAAAAAACGTTATTTGAATGTGGATAAAGCGAGGAGTGTCCGTCTACAAAGGGCACAGGCAGTTGACAGCCCAATTGCGTACGCCTGCTCTCTGGCCGCTTCGGTCACCCGGTTCAAGGCGTTCGGTACGGGCCTTTTCTCGCAAAAGCAGGCCGAGTAGCTTCCTGCTCAAATTTTCACTGCGCCATTTGGGTTGTTCAGATCGATACGCGTAATTTGTTACCCGAAACGTATAGTTTACTGTCGAAAAGACTCTTCCCACAGTGCCACATTGGTCGTCGACACTTTTAAAACGGCCCAGGAGCTTACCGCTCAATTCAGTACTGAACCAATCCAGCCGCCCGACTCAGGGCGTTCAGTTTTTCATTTAATTTAAATTAGAAAAAACCATTAGAGCTTTATCTCAAAAAATGGTCCTAGGAGTTTATCGCTTATTTTTTTCACTCAGCCCTTCAGATTGTGTAGATCGAGACGCGTAATTTGATACCCATCTCGGGTACTGTTAGGTGTAATTTAAAAACAAAAATTTTTTGGATTTTGGAAATTTTTTAATTTTGGAAAAAAAAAATTTTGGATTTTGGAAATTTTTGACTTTTGGAAATTTTTGAATTTTGGAAATTTTTGAATTTTGGAAATAAAAAAATTTGGATTTAGGAAATTTTCGAATTTTCGAAAAAAAAAATTTTGGATTTTGGAAATTTTTGAATTTTGGAAATTTTTTAATTTTGAAATAAAATTTTTTTTGAATTTTAAAAATTTTAGAATTTCGAAAAAAAAAATTTTTAATTTCGGAAACTTTTTAATTTTGGAAAAAAAAAATTTGGATTTTGGATATAAAAAAAAAATTTTGCCCTTGCACTTATTTAATGAAATCGGCGCTATAAAAATGTATTATTCAGAATATTTTAGAAACTTAAACTAAGCACAACTGGGGATGCCGTAGTCTCACTGACTCCAGACGGCAGTAGTTGGGACTCTTGTGCGATATTCACATTGAAATTTAATTTAAAATGTATGAACCCCTACAGTATTCAAAAGGTACTTACACCATTTGGCAAAAAAAAATTGGACCATTGTCGCAGGTGGAGTAATCGTCATTTCCGTTTCATCCGAAATCCAAATCACAGCAGTGCTATAGAAGTATCACTTCAAAACTCCCGTCTTTGGAAGTTTCTTTTTATTTAAATTCATTTTCATTTGTCAATGAAAGAATTGCCTCCCTGGTCTAGTAAATAAATGTATTCTGTAATATTTTACTCCTGCGTATTATGTGCTCCTGGTAGATTTTCAATATTGTTCGTCACCCTTTTAGTCATTTTTCACAAAAACGGCGCCATTAAAATGTATTTTTCAAAATTATTTCTCAAATAATAATTTTAATGCAAAATCGTTCTTATAAAAAATAAATCAGGGTAGGTACCTACACATGAGTGCACGGGTAGGTACTTGGGGCCCTTGTAGTATTTTTTCAAAAAACGGCGCTATAAAAATGTGTTATTCAGATTTTTTTAGAAACTTAAACTTATTTTTATTCCAGTAAAAAAATTACAGAGAAAATATTATTTCATAGTGCGCGAGTAGGTACTACGTTTCCTTACAGTAATTAAAAAAAAACGGCGCCATTTAAATGTTTATTCAGAATTTTTTGTCAAATAATCACTTCAATGAAAAAAAGTTCGCAGAAGTATTAATTTTTATAAATAATACGAATCCTAATGTTAAGCTATATTGGAGCCCAATTTATCAGTTAAATCCGTTTATCGGGTACCTACCTAGTTCATAATTTGCAGTTTTACAATATTCTGTATTTATATTTTTTACACATGCAAGACCAACTCACAAACTTGGACTAATCCCGCTTGAATTTTAACCGTACCAAGCCGTAAAAATTGAAATCCGCCATCTTTAAAAAAAAATCTTCATACAAAAACGTATTATGGGGTGATTTCGTAAGTTCAAGAGGGTTATGGAAAAATTTTCATTTTCGGTGTTGCAATATTGGAGAAAATTTACCCAACCTGAATTTATTTGTAAGAAAATTAGGTTTTATACTGGCTAGAAAGTCAAAAGATATTTTAGAGGAAAATGCTTTTTACGTAGTGTCAAAACATGTCATTGTGAAATGCACTCTTGTGTAACATTTTGAATGGAAAGCGAACCATGTCACGGTTTTAACTGCTTGTAATAATTCTCTACTTAAGATTAATTCAAAAACATCTCCGCCAGAATGCGTATTTTTGACGATATCTTCGGCCGCGCAATGTAAGTCCGAAATGTCAAATTTCCGTCCACCTCGCCATAAAATAAAAATAGAATAAATTCGTGTGGAATTATTCTTATGTGAATAATCAGTACTTACATTCTTCACCGCTAGATGTCTCCCTGTACATATTTTCTACAATTTTGTGTAGAAAATATGTACTAATCGAGTTAATTTTAGCCTTCTGTGAAAGTTCTGTTCAAATTCTATTAAAGTTCTGTAATTATATCAGTTTTATGGTGCGACTGGCCTATAACGATAAAACAACAGAACTCGAATAGAACTTACACAGAACGTGAAAATTAACTTTAAAAACATTGTTGAATTATTCAACTTTATTGAAACAACTTTATGTATTGCATTAAAACCTAATTTATTGTGAAGCTACCTTATCGTGAAAGTACCTACGCATTTCTTTAAAGCGGCCGATGGGCACAGTTGATGCGTCGCAGAAGCAGTAATCGTCATTTCCGTTTCATCCGAAATCCAAATCACAACCGTGCTACAGAAGTATCACTTTAAAAACTCCCGTCTTTGGATGTTTCTTTTTATTTAAATTCATAATTTTTGTCAATGAAAGAAGTGCCTCCCTAGTCTAGTAAATAAATGTATTGTCTGTAATATTTTACTCCTGCGTATTATGTGCTCCTGGTAGATTTTCAATATTGTACGTCACCCTTTTTGTAATTTTTCACAAAAACGGCGCCATAAAAATGTATTTTTCAAAATAATTTATCAAATAATAATTTTAATGCAAAATCGTTCATATAAAAAGTAAATCAGGGTAGTTACCTACCTACACATGAGTACCTACATATTTTTTTAATAAATATTACGAATCCTAATTTTTTTATTTTGAAATGATATTTGAATGTGTATGAAGCCTTAACCTTTTACAAATTAATTTAATTTCATTAAAAGTATCCAGGATAAATAGTCACTTTCCGAGTATCGACTATCGACTTTGGCAAAAAAAAAATACGACCATCTTTGTTTGTTTCTGTTTATTTGATATCATGTTTTTTTATTTTTAAAAGAAAAAAGTCCCTAGGTATTTAAGTACCTACCTTGTCTAGGAAATAAGTATATTTTATTCAATATTTTACTCTTGCAAAATGTGTATTCCTGATGGAAACTCAATATTGTACAGCGCCCTCATTGTCATTTTTCACAAAACTGCGCCACACAATTATTTTATTATTGATCATAAAATAACTCGAACAATTTAATTGCAGTAAAAAAATTACAGAAAAATATATTCTTTCAAAGAATGCTTGTAGGTACTTATTTAATAATGTCCAAAGAAATCGAATCCTTACTAGCACAATCATAAATGAAAAGTGTTTAGCATTGTATTTGGACCCATCTTACTTAAAAAACGTTCCGATTTATCTAGTACTAATTTCCTTCGTAACTACAAAAGTCTACATACCTGAAATAATGCATTTTGGCAAAAAGTGCGACCATCCCGAGTGATTTCTTTTATTTCAAATCATTAATTTTTTATTTGATATCTAAAGGAAAGGAACCGATGCGTAAGCCGGTACCTACCCGGTTCTTACGCAGACAACAATATTGATGTAGGTACCTAAGCATTTCCTTAAAAAAATCCGTTCATCTTACGAACAAATTTGCAATAATTCAACGGAAAAGTACCTACCCTGTAATTAAACGTGTTCTTTTTATATGGCCAGCAACATTTTCTCTTCTGTAGGAAAATTCAAAGCACGTTATTTTCCTCAAATGTCATATTTTCCGTAGCGTATAGTGAAATATTTTTAATGGTTTGCGTATGTAACGACCGTTGAAATAGTTTTTCGAATCTGTCGACCACGATAATATTAAAAAAAATTACAGCTAGAATCGGTTTTCGAGCCCCAGGGGCGTTTTCAAATAGGCGACTCCGAAACAGGCTGGAAGCCGTTTTTTTTATTAGGCTAAATCATAATTTTCTCCTAACTGACGTGTCTTGAAACTCAAGATTGTTTTTTATTTTCAATTTTTAGTGAGTAAAAAGGAAATTAAGTTCCTACTCGACAGTAGACGTGGGCAAAATTGAATGACTGAATTAAATGAATAAATTCAATCTTGTGATACACTCGATCTGATTCCCAATTTCAAAAGGAATCGATTCTTTATTCCTTACCTTTGGCCTTTCATTCTACGATTTTTAACGGCACCATAAATTTTTATTTCATTTATTTTACTGATAAATTATTTCAATGAATGATGTGTACCGTAAACAATTTATATATTATAATGTTTCATAGGTATTTCAATATTATTCGATGGGCGCGCGCCGCGAAGTTGCCTAAAGTAAAATACCTAACCCACTCCCGCGCCGCAATTCGTAAAACACGAGTAGGTATATCATCACTGTCTCCGGCCCAAGCGACAAACGTCAGCGAGTCTGCGATTTAATTCCGAGTTCCGAGCGACGCGTAAGTAAGTTGTCCCCGTCAATACAACGTCACGAGTCCTCCGTGAATCTGAGTTCCCAGCCGTCCTAGGTCTGCGTGCCTAATCTGTCCCTAACGAGTTTGTCCGAAACGTTCTATTCCGGAATTATTATTAGCGTCTCTTTCAGTTTTGACAAACGAGTCGATCTCAAGTCCCAGGGATCTCAGGTCCGCAGCTCACGAGTTAATCAAGTCACTGCAGTCACTAGTCAAAAGTTACTAATTCATTCCTCAATGTCCGCCGGGAATCCGTCCGTGCGGTTCATTTACTCCTCTCCGGGCGGGCCAAGCCGTCAATTTCATTACATAGTCGTTCGAAAACTTCCGACTTTGAATTCGAACTTTAGCTAGAAACGTGGGAAGCAAAATGATGCACAATATTATTGTTATTTTTTGGTATGTATCAAAGCTATTGGAATACAAGTACCACATACTTTTAGACGCAAATATTGGGTAGATATAATATGTAAATTTGCGGATATTATAAGGCTAATCAGCTGTGGTCGATCATTTGTCATAAAATACTCATCTTTAAATGTTAAAATGTTTGTTTAAATTAGATCTCGTGAAGTGGAACAACTTTAAGTTTAAAAAATAAAATAAAATTAGTCAAACTTAACTTAAGGGTGAAACCAAAAACTGTTTAATTTTAAGATTTAATTGCTAGCCTAAAATAAATCAATACATTTTTCTTGTCTAAAATTTGTTTTTTTTTTTGTCATCATATTACACGTTAAAATATTACGTTAATCCTGTCGCGCGTCGTTAGTACAATTTTTCAGAACGACATAATTAATTTATTTTTTTAATAGTCAATTCACCCTAAGAAGAGTGCTTTGGGTAGTGATAGTACCGTTGTGATTTGAAACTCGATAAAACAAAAATAACCATAGTAGAAAAAGCAAACACAAAAATCAATAAGATCAATGAGATAATATAATCGGTCTCCTATTTGTGCGGTGCTTCAAAGACTCCCCTTTTTTTTGGAATTAAGGAATTAAAGGAATGAATAAAAGGAATCAATTCAAAAGGCCAGGGGAATCAGACTGAATCGATTCACTCCTGGGAATGAATCTGCCCATGTCTACTCGACAGCTGATTTTACTGGCCGCCAAATTTTTCACTTTCGACGGTAGTGAAATCTTAGCAAATGTCAAAAATAATGTTAAGTATTATGCAATATTGCAGAACATTTTGGATGAAATGCGTTACATGTCGCGGTTTTAAAATCTTAATAATACTCTCTACTACGAATCTGTCGTAAAACATCTCCGGCGGAAGGGTTATTTTTGACGCAATCTCGAATTCCGTGACGCACCTATAAAATGCCATTTTTTCCCAGCAACGCCGTAAAATTTTTAAGAATAAATCCCTAGCAAATTGCACTTTGTATGAGAAAAAAGTCTTAAAAAAGTCTTAAAAAATCTTAAAAATCTTAATTTCTTGTCTCGCCAAAATGGTCTCTGCTGTCGGTGAAACTGGATAGGCAGGGTGGTCGATTTTCGCTTGAGGGGGGGGGTGTACTGAAAGTCAAATCAAGCGAAAGCGATCCTTAGGGTGGGCGAACTTAAGGGGCGGCAAGGTCGTCTTTTGCCTGTATGACCCATGTGAGTTTTCGAAAAACTGTGCATTAATATATATACTAGCTTTGCCTGTTGCAGAGGCAACCAAGGGGTTAAACACTACGCGATTTGACGTGTGAACGCGGATGAAGCGAAGAGTGTGTGTTAAATAAAATAGGTAGAGAAAAAAACGTTATTTGAATGTGGATAAAGCGAGGGGTGTCCGTCTACAAAGGGCACAGATAGTTGACAGCCCAATTGCGTATGCCTGCTCTCTGGCCGCTTCGGTCACCCGGTTCAAGGCGTTCGGTACGGGCCTTTTCTCGCAAAAGCAGGCCAAGTAGCTTCCTGCTCAAGTTTTCACTGCGCCATTTGGGTTGTGCAGATCGATACGCGTAATTTGTTATCCGAAACGTATAGTTTACTGTTGAAAAGACTCTTCCCACAGTGCCACTTTGGTCGTCGACACTTTTAAAACGGCCCAGGAGCTTACCGCTCAATTCAGTACTGAACCAATCCTACCGCCCGACTCAGGGCGTTCGGTTTTTCATTTAATTTAAATTAGAAAAAAACATTAGAGCTTTATCTCGAACAATGGTCCTAGGAGTTTTTCGCTTATTTTTTTCACTCAGCCTTTCGGATTGTTAAGATCGAGACGCGTAATTTGATACCCATCTCGGGTACTGTAAGGTGTAATTTAAAAAAAAAAAAAATTGGATTTTGAAAATTTTTTAAATTTGGAAAAAAAAAATTTCGGATTCTGGAAATTTTTTAATTTTGAAAAAAAAAATTTTTGGTATCCGGAAATTTTTGAATTTTGAAAAAAAAAATTATCGGTTTCTGGAAAATTTTTTAATTTGAAAAAAAAAATTTTTTGGTTTCTGGAAATTTTTTAAATTTGGAAAAAAAAAATTCGGATTCTGGAAATTTTTTAATTTTGAAAAAAAAATTTTTTGGTTTCCGGAAATTTTTGAATTTTGAAAAAAAAAAATTTCGGTTTCTGAAAATTTTTTAATTATGAAAAAAAAATTTTTTGGTTTCTGGAAATTTTTTAATTTTGGAAAAAAAAAATTGTTGGATCTCGGAAATTTTTGAACTTATAACTGAAAGTAATTTTTCAAAAAACGGCGCTATAAAAATGTATTATTCAGAAATTTTAGAGACTTAAACTAAACCCAACTGGGGTGCCGTAGTCTCACTGACTCCAGACGGCAGTAGTTGGGACTCTTGTGCGGTATTCACATTGAAATTTAATTTAATTTAATGAACCCGTACAGTATTCAAAAGGTACCTACATCATTTGGCAAAAAAAAATTGGACCATCTTTATTTAAATTTACTCATTTTATTAGAAATGTTCAGAATAAATAGTATCCGAGAAGGACGTTGTCAAAAAAAAATTCGAGTGCAGCTTACTGTAGTTTTTCAAAAAACAGCCCTATAAAAATGTATTGTTCAGAATTTTTCAGAAACTAAAACTAAACCCAACTGGGGACGCTGTAGTCGCACTGACTCCGGACGGCAGTAATTGGGACTCTTGTGCGGTATTCACATTGAAATTTAATGTAAAATGTACGAACGATTAGTTCCCGTACAGTATTCAAAAGGTACCTACACCATTTGGCAAAAAAAAATTGGACCATCTTTATTTAAATTTACTCATTTTATTAGAAATGTTCAGAATAAATAGTATCCGAGAAGGACGTTGTCAAAAAAAAATTCGAGTGCAGCTTACTGTAGTTTTTCAAAAAACGGCGCTATAAAAATTTATTATTCAGAATTTTTCAGAAACTAAAACTAAACCCAACTGGGGACGCCGTAGTCGCACTGACTCCGGACGGCAGTAATTGGGACTCTTGTGCGGTTTTCACATTGAAATTTAATGTAAAATGTACGAACGATTAGTTCCCGTACAGTATTCAAAAGGTACCTACACCATTTCGCAAAAAAAAATTGGACCATCTTTATTTAAATTTACTCATTTTATTAGAAATGTTCAGAATATATAGTGCCCGAGTAGGTACCTACGTACGTTGTCAAAAAAAATTCGAGTGCAGTTTACACGCGGTAGAAGTGAAACTTTTCCAAAACAATCTCAACTAATACTTGAAAAGTGAGGTCACAAAAACGGCCCTATAAAAATATAATTTTCAAATTTTTTGTATACCCATTTTTATGAGGTGTTGCTCATCCAACAAATGGTTCCCGGGGCGACAGTACCAATGCCCGCCTCTAACGTTGAATAATTATCATAAATAAGCTAAATACAAAAAAAGCGTTATGTAACTATAGTATTTAAAAAAAATAAATCCCTTAAATATCTAGTATAAAGACGAAGGTTGCGCAACACGGCATAACAGCCCAAAAAATTATTACAAAAGAAATTATCCTTTCAACTTCAAATAATTTCAATACAAATTTCCAAAAGAAAAAAACATATGGGAATTGCATATGATTCCGAGTTGTTATGTGCAGGTACCTACCTACTCAGATTCTCAGTTGGTACACCTGCACATACGTAAAAAAAAACACGCCATTAAAATGTATATTCAGAATTTTTTATCAAATAATCATTTCAATGAAAAAGAGTTCGCAAAGTATTTATATTTATAAATAATACGAATCCTAATGCATCGGAGCCCATCTATCGGGTACCTACTTAGTTCGTCATTCGCAGACGTACAATAGTCTGCAATTATATTTTCATCGCTGGCAAGACCGATACGAAATAATGTGTTCACCACCTCGAGCACGGCCTGAAAATCGAGTTGTTTTTAACGTTTTCCATACAAACAACGCTGTCCTGGCCCGATTGAAACTTTAGTTGGCGGTTCCGCCATTTGTAAAATTTCAGAATCCAGTGTTCTCAGGTGTGAGAAAATTTACCCAACCTGAATTTATTTGTAAGAAAATTAGGTGTTCTACTGGCCAGACAAATTATGCACCCTCGAGAAAAATGCGAGTTTTGCGAAACGTCAGAAAATATCATTTTTCCGCGCGCTATCGTGTAACATTTTGAATGGTGACCGACATATTTGTCGATTTTAAAAGCTTCCTTAATTTCTATTCCTCCTATTTATTAAAAAAACATCTCCACCAGAACGCGCTTTTTCGACGATATCTCGTACCGCGTGTCGTACCTATAAAATGTCATTTTTTAGCAGCATCGCCATTAAAATAAAAGAATAAATTTCTAGCAAATTCGTTTCGCGTAAAGGAAATAGTGATTAAGATTTCTTATCTTTTTTGCAAATGCGAACCTGTCGGCGGGAAATATAACCAGGCCGATTTCTTCGTCGATGAGAGATTCAGCCGGAGGTTCCAGTTATCGCCGCTGATTTTGTATCAGTTTTTTCCGTTGACTTTTGGCGTTTCTAAAATAAGAATTTCGTGTGAGTTTCCTGTCTTGCGATAGTGGTCTCTGAGGTCGGTCAAACTCGAAGAGCGGAGAGGTCATTTTGGCGTGGGAGGCCTGCACTGAAAAAAAAAGCCCTGTGTTTCGAGCGAAACTGAACCTCGAAACGGGTAAAACTTAAGGGGCGGCAAGGTCGTCTTTTGCCTAAATGACGAAAAAAAAGTGAGTTTTCGAAAACTGTGCATTAATATATATATATAGGTTAAAGAAACTTTTCTACTTTCTCAAGTAGTTTTACTGGAACGGGGCCCATACAGCTAAAGTGTGTTGATTTTGAAATTATAATGCAATTGTTTATATATAGCCTTCATTGCTTTATGATCGGAATACTGTTAGCAAAATATTATAACAAACCATAGAAGCTTGTACCACGATGATGTCAACTGCAATATACGGTCTAAAGACTACCACGATGTCCTTGATGGATTCTACTGATGTCAATATATCTTGTTTTATAAGTGTGAACGAATGAAAAAGCTATATAAACGGCCCGCGTAAGTATGTCTACAGGACCTGGTTCATGAAACATGCGTTCATGTTCATAAAACCATGTCATATGCACCATGTTCATAAAACCATGCGCGTTGTATCAGCATTCTTCATTTAAGCATTTGTGTTTAAGCATTTGTCAAACATTTA
Organism: Glyphotaelius pellucidus; assembly: GCA_936435175.1. NCBI lineage: Eukaryota > Metazoa > Arthropoda > Insecta > Trichoptera > Limnephilidae > Glyphotaelius > Glyphotaelius pellucidus. The sequence goes on along the minus strand of OW386563.1, from coordinate 8,301,419 downwards.
CACATTTGTAAAAAAAAACTATTTCGTTACTTATTTTATAGCTGTATTTTGATACTTATTATCAGTTCCAGGTTCTAAACAAAAAGTGTTTGCACCATTATTTTTGCGTTTGAGAATGAACTATTTATTCTATGGCATCAAATTGCTCCTTTCCCCTCTCCCCTCTGTTTTCCCCAAAACGTCAGAGTGGACAAGCAGCGCCGCGGTTAAGAGGTTCTCGTGAATTTATGACTCGCTTTAAAAACATCGCAAACTCTCATCGCATTGCATCCTTGGAAACTATTCACGTTCGCAATAATTAAAAAGTGAACTTTATCGCAGATGGTGGTTTCATCTTGGAGTGAACTACATTGCAGATGACCACTTCTCCCGTGAGTGTTTTCCTACCAAAATACAATTTGTTGCCATTATAAGAAAACACAAATCATTTTGCCTTTATGTAAAAACATCTAGCCAAAACGTTCAAAGAAACATAAAAAGTTCGTTGGAATTGAATGATGTTATCATTTCACTTGAGTATTTCACATTACCCATGCACTAACCATCGAAAATAACCATCGACCTAAAGTTTAAGTTTAGACTTACGGAATTCAATACTTCGTTTGTGTGAAAGCACTATGAAACCATACATGATTTTACTTCAATGGCAAGCCAGAGATGAAATTTTTTGTTTTATTCACAAAAAAGATTTGTTCCTTTTTCTTTGGGTAGCATGGCTTTTCAGTATTGTAGACCGCACGCCACTGTACATCAGTACAGAGGGTAAACACGTCATGAGTGATAAATTTATTTATGGCTCTTGAGGAAAAAGATTATTTGGCGTAATTTAATTTTCCTCGTTTACTGATGTCATTTAATCAGTCATAACAAAACTTAGCATTGGTTTTTCCCACTAACTTGTGTGCGACACTTTGCAGATAAAAAAAGCGGTTACGGAATTAATATACTGTTTGTCCGAATAAAAGTATTTGATAAGCTCGTTATCTCGGGCCCAGAGGTCGGAGAGGTCGCTGATATAAAACCGTGCCAAGTAAAATACAAATTAATGCGATTTGTTCAAGTTAATTAATAAACTGTTGAACAAATAAATCAAAAAATTAAATTAGAGTGCTCGCGTAGAAATCGCCTACAAAAATGCATGTTCCTAAATGTCCCTTATTTTATAATTCAAAACCGAAATTTACTCTGAAAAACTTTGTAAGTATACACTTCAATTTCTTTTTTTAAATTTCAAATAAGGCACTATACAAAATGTCCACGGAAGTGTCACTATCTCAAAGACAATTCTGATTTAAAATTAAGGCAGGCAGCTAGCTACCATGATATTGAAAAAATGCGAATAAGAAAGTCCAAATAAACACGACGATTTCAAATTTGAAAATTTCAAATTAGGTTAATCATTAAAACGGCCACCATCTTGAAACAGTAACGGAACATACAAACAAATTTAAAGACAAGATATAATTTTTAAACTTATTGGGGTATGTTGTGAGGCTGAAGAGAGTTGGGAGGGGAAGAAGGTGGGGCTGTACCTGGTTATTCAGATCTGGCAAAATCACCAAACACGGCTAAAGCCATTTCAAGCAACGTTTCAATTTTTAATGATGGATCACCAGGGTGATACTGAGAGTATCATCCAGTCTGAAACGTGCTTCAAATATTCTAAATATTATTTTAAATAAGTTAATTGTGAAAAAAACGCAATAAATCAAAAAATATATATTTTCCAACATCGGGGTTCTATCCCGCGACCTTCGGATTGCGAATCAAGAGCGTTACCCCTCGACCACAGAGGCCGTCGCCCTTGCTTGTCATGCACAAAATGTTTGCTCACCGGTCACCAGCAGTTGTCTATTTGGGTAAATTTCATTATATTATTATTTCTTATTCTATATAAATAATGACAACGTTTCTTTCTGTGAAATTATTGTAAAAAAAATATATTTCTTTGACCACAAACATTTTAACCCTACCGTGCCGGTGTTGTAATTTTATTTAGTGATTCGACATGTCTATAATTATTTCAATATCTCTGTACATACGATAGATATTTCTCAACAATGTATTTTAGTGAAAAACGATTTTACGCAATATACATTTGAACAAATAGTTTTGTCCATAAACAAAGTCAATTCTTTTAAAAAAGGCTAACAAATACAAAAATATATCAGTGATTTAATCCAATATTGTATTCGTTAGCTTTTCTAGAAATTTTTCAGTTTGTTTGTGGACAAAACTTTCTTAATTTAAATTGCGTATAAACGGGCACAAACAATTAATTCATGTTTAACTGCTCAAAAAGAAGAATTGGAGAGATATGTAAATATGAATGTTAGAGAAAGCGCGCTAATATTAAAAATAATAATATTTAAGCGAAAATTGTGACAACGTTTAATAAATCACGACTCGTTTAAACGAGAGAGCGAAAATCTCGCGGAGATTGTTTAAACTAGCATTTAAAGAAACACTGTGAATTCTTTCATACGTACAACTTGTAAAATATCTGAAAAAACGTGTTTATAATATTTTTCGGAGCATACTTTGCGATTTTTTTCTATCAAGGGAATTTCATATAAATACCGATTCGGAGTGGGGAATGTATCAATATTATCTTCAAGAATAACATGTCTTTTTTAGAGCTAGAAAACTTACAGTATTTAAGAAAAATATGTAATAAAGCGGTAGAAACGCGGGAAGCCGGCATAACTTGTAAAAAACGTTTTTCCGTAAAATAATTATTCTCGCGCCATCTATGAAAGCGAAGATTACAAATTCTTTTGAGTATCAGCGTATCGTTATACTGGAATGGAAATATACGCAATGGAAAAAAAAGTTTTTTCCTAAAATCGGAAAAAATCTTTAATATATGCCTACATCTGCGTGCGTTCATTATATGCCAAGTGGTGCGGTAGTGAGCGAGGGGAGGACGGGGTGTCTCTCACTGTACCACGATGCATGATTGTCGGTAGTGGCCGACGGTCTGCTGGCTGTAATTTAAAAAAATATATTATTTGCTCCAAAAAATACCTCAGAGCCTGTCAACTTTCGGGTTGGTGAGTGGGGGTCTATTTAGGAAAAAGAAGGAGAGTAAGTTCGGGGAAAGAAAAATGTATGAGGGCTGGGTAGGAAACGCATTCGCCGCCAAGATCTATGAACCCGGCCTCCTCTGCTAAATCACCAAACGCAGTGATGCACTTGGCAGATTTGTTGGTTACGTAATAAATGGTTCCCGGGGAACCGGTTCCCATATCCGCCTCCCAAATTGGACATTGTAATGGATTAATAAATTAATTTTTCAATTCATGTTTTTCACAGTATCAAAAATTTGCCTTCCAACCCAAGATGAAGGTTAACCTAAGAATGCATACCTATACCTATACCACGTAAATATTGGTATTCTCTACACCTGGGCACTTTTATTGTTGTGAAAAAGCCTCACGTAAAAACTTTAAACTTGATTTCAAATGCATTTAAAAATTTCAAGTATACCCACGCACTGCCTATGCCTGTGTGGGATTTTTTGTTATATATAGTTAAAATATATACGTTACGCATATTGTTAAAATATACACTTTTTTTATGTTTAACTACCTTTTTATTTTTTATATACATAATTTTATTACCTAACTATTATTACCTTACTTTAAATTTACTGTTTATAAAAACTGCTTTTTATGAAATTTGTTTACTTAACTTTCGTATTATTATTTACTAACTATAACTACATAATTGTTATTATTTACTCATAATTGTATTTATCTTTTTTGTAGGATTATTATATTTTTTTTAAGTTTAAACATATATTTTTTTTTAATATTATTTTTGTAAAAGCTGCACATCTCGATACAGGAATACCCTAGTGAGATGTGCAGCTTATATTTCTATGTAATACTTTATTTTTCAATCAATAAACAACAATAAACAATCAATGGAACTTGGGTTGGGTTATTCGCAACCCGGGAATGTTTGTCTTTCTTTTAAAACAAAAGAAAAGAAAGTGTCATGCGTGGTCGATGTTTTTTCCTCGTTTCAGCACTTACTCAAAACATTTTAGTTATTTCCATGTGTTCATAATATGTAGTATTATTAAAATGATTTACATGAGTCATATAATTGACTTTTAAAATATCTTCATAAATTATGTTTTTGTTCACACAAGGTCAATTCACTTGGTGACAGGACAACTCGGAATGAAATAAATCAACACCTTCTTTGAAAAGTCGTTAAAAGTAATGAAAAAAGTATTAAAAAAAATGCTACAGGTTAGGTTAGGTTATGGGCTATTTTTCTTTGAATTTTGAAAGAGGTGTTGAGTTGACTTGTTTCTGAGTTGGCATGGAGCCAATTCACGAACATATGTTGCTACACAAATAGATTTTAAAACAGATAACCTCGAGAGGGAGTGTCTTCAATCAAATAATCTGTCTATATTCCAACCAGAAGCAATAAAAGCCATTGGAAATATATTTAACGATTTTTAAGGAACGCATGCGCGGCCTGTTTTGGCCCGTTTCACACAAATCTTAACTCTGGATTTGAGATCAAAATACCCAACCAAACTAAAAAATTATTTTTGTAATCAGAAGGTAAAACAAATATCTAGTACGGATGTGAGCAACTTTATTTATTTTTGCTTTAATTTATAAGATATAAGGTTCATAATATTTTTCTTTATCAATTGCTTCAAATTTATTCACGTTATTAAAGGCTGTAAATTACTGAGTACACAACAGTACAGGAGCTCGAGCAATTTCGTAGAACCGTTAAGGAAAGGTTAATGAATCACAGAATCGTATTTCGTCGCTAATCTCTATGTAATGTCTTATTCATGTATCTTAATTAATAAGTTGACATTTGTCGCATGAGAACGGGTCGCTTGTTCGACTCGTTCTTGTGTTCGGTCGCTTGTTCGACTCGGCTGTGGAACGATTTGTCGGCCTTTGTGTTTCCTCCTTCCTACAACGTGGGTCTCAATGATTTATGGCGAGCTATTGAATTGTGATTTTCTCATTATCTCAAAATTACGTATTTGGAGATGTGTGACTAATCAACTGGACGGTGAATATATTGATCAGTAAAGGATCTACAGTAAGTGGCAAAAATAAGCCAGCCAAAGTTCAGTAAAAACTTTCATCCAACCAAGCCGAAATTTGTATAACCTTTGCCATGAATCCGAAAATCAGCAGCAATCACTCTCTAACGGTGAGCTCTAGCGTCGTGAAATTTGCACCGTATTAGTATAATATTTAAAATTGGAATTATAATATCCCGTGATTTTCACGGGTCTGCGCTAGGTATTAAAAATACTAATTTCGGTTATGCCGCTGGCTGCAGCAACGTTCGATGAACTCTAGAACTTTTGTTTTGTATTAAAGTTTCGTTTTCGAAATTGGAACTGATTGTGGAAAAATTCAAACATGCGATTTAGTAGGTTCCTACTTATAACATAAAATTAAAAAAAGGCATTATTATATTCCTGAATTTTTCACGGGAAATTTTGTTTTAACAGAAAATTGGAACTGAATTTGAAAAAAACCGAACAGGCGATTAAGTAGGTACCTACCTATAATATGAAATAAAAAAAATTGGCATTACAATATCTCGTGATTTTTCACGGGTCATGGAGCCTCTGTTTGTAACTCCAGTTCAATAAATTACAAAACTTCCCCTTTTAATTTTAACTTCATTTTAAAATGTCTGTTTGTAGAATTCAGATAAGTGATAAATTACCAGCCAATATATAGATAGTATATTTAATAGATAATTATTTTAATTGCTATTTTAAAAATTGGTATTAATTTGCCGGGAATTCAAACTATATACCTACTGTATTATATTTAGCCATCTGAATTTTATTTCAAACAGTGTTGGCCGGTAACAGTTTTACCAAAATACCCAACAAATATATTAGAAGGCCTTTTTCTTATCAGTTGTTATTTCGTTTGCGAATGGAGCACGCAAAAACTAATATTTTTATTGTCTTACCGCACCGGCTTCCTGTATATTGTCATGCCTGACAACAGTGATTTTAAAAACAGTTATCATGTTATTTGCTCATTAATGAATAATGCTGACCGCTGCTGGCATCTCTAGGGCCGCGTGCAAAACCGTCAATCCCGCCCACGGATTGAGCAACCCGCCGTAGTAAGACCGTTAACCCTTTGGATGCGGAGTAATTTTTTAATGTTATCTAAATATTGTAGATAATAATACATCTTGATAATGGCTCGAAAAAATTATAATTAGATTCAATAAATGTTAAATTAGCTGCATGAAAGAATATGAACAGAATTAAGCACTGAATAGATTTAATTTTCTTACTTATTATTTATATAGCTTACAAATCATCATTCTTACTTATTATTTATATAGCTTACAAATCATCACGCGATCCCATTGATTACGCAAAATTTTGCGAACTAAGAATGACTACCAAAAAAATGTCTAAGTTATGTTACAAAAAGTGCATAGATAACTGTGAAGAATTGGCTCTCGCCGACCCTCAAAATATTTATAAATTTTCAAACATGCTTAATAATATTGACTCCAGTATACCCTCTTACATGTATTTAGATAACAAAATGGCCGATAATCCCCAAGAAGTTGTCAATTTGTTTGCTGAATTCTTCAGCAAAGTCTATGAATCAACAAATAATTCTCCATTGTTTAATGCCACTATATCCAATTATAACCAAATCGATTTCAATCAGTGCAAATTTGAAGAAAGTGACATTAGAACTAAAATAAAATCTCTCGTCCTGAACAAATCAGCTGGCCCTGATAACATTCCCCCAATCTTCTTATCGAAATGCATATCAGTCTTGACTTATCCCCTTACTAAAATTTTCAACTTGTCAGTAAAAACTGGCACCTTTCCGAAAAAATGGAAGACAAGCTTTCTGTCTCCAATTTTTAAGAAAGGAGATAAATCTGATATTTCCAATTACAGACCTATATGTATACAGTCGTCGATCCCAAAAGTATTTGAATCTGCTCTGCTATCTAAACTCTCGCCTGAGATCAATAAAGTAATTTCACGTCGACAACATGGTTTCATGTCAAATCGGTCTACTCTTACAAATTTAATGATCTATCAGGAAAATTTATTTAGTACGATGCATAATCGTCTTCAGACAGATGCTGTATACACAGACTTTAGTAAAGCCTTCGACAAAGTCTCACACAAAATCCTTATACATAAACTAAGATCATTTGGAATAACGGGGCATATTTTGAGATGGTTTGAAAGTTATTTACGTAAAAGAAAAATATCAGTTAAACTCAATTCGCACTTTTCTCACCAGTTTGAAGTATACACCGGTGTTCCACAGGGGTCACATCTGGGTCCAGTGTTGTTTTCATTATTTATCAACGACATAACCACCATATTCGATGGAGTTATGATTCTATTATTTGCAGATGACCTTAAAATTTACAAAACAATAACTAATCCGAATGACTGTTGTATATTACAATCAAATCTTGTGAGGCTACAAGAGTGGTGCACCCTAAATGAACTGTTTCTCAATATTGAAAAATGTCAAACAATTACTTTTGCCCGAATAAAAAATCCCATTAAATTTAATTATAGCACCAACAACATTCTTCTTAAAAGAGTAGAACAAATTAAAGATCTCGGTATTATGTTTGACAATAAATTAACTTTTGTTCCTCATATAAATGAAATAACCAATAAGGCCATGAAATGTCTGGGGTTTATTCTGAGAACAGTTAAAGAATTTCAATCAATTAATTCCTTTAAATTATTGTACACTGGGTTGGTGAGAAGCAACTTAGAATATAATTCTACTATCTGGGCTCCATTATATAAAACCCACCAACAAAAAATTGAAAGAGTTCAGCATAAGTTTTTAAGATTTATTAACTACAAACTGGGTATACCGATTGAAGAACTTAATTATATATACCTAATGGAATTACTTAACATAACCGATTTGACATCAAGGCGCATAAAAAGTGATTTAGTTTGTCTCTTCAAAATAGCGAATGGCAGACTGGACGCCCTCGATTTGACAAATTTTATTAATTTGCGAGTACCTACTCGCGAAACTCGGTCGAATGCATTGTATTCTGTTACCAATTCCGCTAATAATTATTTTATAAACTCTCCTATCCAAAGACTCCATTTACTCGGAAATAAATACAACTCAATCGACATTTATCGTCACCAATCTGTGTCTAAATTCAAACTCAGTATATTAGAATATTTAAAATAAAGCCATAAATATCAATCAATCAATTGCACCTTTATCAAATTATTAATTATCGCAAAACATGAAATATGTGAATAATAAAGGTAGCTAAATAAGAACACATTTTACAACAATCCTCTCGTATTAACTAACTTATTATAACTAACTCACATTTTACTTATATTTCTATTTAAATCTTGGTGCCCTAGCAATAACAATAATAATGTATTAATGATTAAATTAAAATCGATGGTCTCTTCATGTTCACAATAAAAACAAAATTTAATACTTATGTATACAAAGATTACCTAAGTACTTACCTTTTTATCCTCTCTCTCTTTTGTATTAATATTATCTTGTACTTTTTGTACCATAATTTGTACTATTTTTTACTATCACACTATACACTTGTTGAACTCATCTGTATAACTTTTCAAGATATTACAACTCATGTATTTTTTATTTATTTTTTCTATGTGTAGGTACTATTTATCGCTGCGTTAATTTTGCTGAATTCTTGAAAAACTTGCTTTCGAACAATTTATTCATGATCAAGTTAATAATAAAATCAACATAGTAAATACCTACACGTTCCTCAATAACTACTTTTAAAGTATCTTAAGCACTCTTCTGTTTTACCATTATTACACTATGTAACTTTTTAACTCCTTTGTACAATTTTAATGATAACGAAACTACATACATATGTTCATATTATACCTGTTTGTATCCTTAAATTACAGTTTATAATGTTATATACTTGCTTACAATTATACTCCTGAATAACATATGTAACTTTAATAATGTGATTCTGTAAAAGCCCTCAAGGCGTGTATGAATAAATAAAATAAATAAAATAAAATAAATATTAGTGATTTATTTAAAAATGTGATGTGTACAAAGATATTTGTCTATTAATAAAATTTTATTTATCTATTTGGATAGTTTATTTAAGATGTTATGTTTACTTATAAATGCGTTTACTTTTCGATAAAATAAACCACGGATATCTATCTATTTTACCCGCCTCTAGAATATAAATATTATGTATTTTTTTCTTTCCTACACTTTCATGCATCTCTAGAACATTCTTAAAAATCACTCATTTAATAGGTGCTTTTATGAATTTTAACATATTTTTGTAAAGATTTTATTTTAGTCAACATGTCATATTTTGCAGGTTTTTATTTGATTTCTTTATTGCGTCTGTACTCAGCACATTAAAAGGTAAAAATTAATGTATAATTGTGTCATTAAAATGAATTTAAAATTAAAAGGAAGCCAATACCGATTCTTGAAGAACACCTGTGTTTTCCAATGGTTCTGAAAATGACTACACTCTTTTTTACACATTTTTTCCTTGAAAGTGTCATTTTTATTTAAAAAAATTGAGCGACGCCTTCTGAAAGGCCAATGGACCGCGAGTGCTGAAATAGTGAACTGCTTTTCGTATATTTACTTTTTCGAAGAATCACAATTATGTGATGGCTTTTTCACAAAGGTATTATTCTGTAAAATCTGAAAATGCAATCGGAATACTTTTTTACTTTTCCGAAATTCTATTTTAACCCCTATTATATTCAGTACTTTCTCGTTTTGTGCTAACACAATAATAGCTTGAAGATTCTAGCGTTCTTCGTACAAATCACAATAAAAAAATATTAGTAAAGGAATGGAGAACACCGTCAACATTTTCCTTGTGTTTTTAAAACTTCGCGCTGCATTAAGTTAACCTTTTCAATAGATAAGATAGTGTAATTGAGTCATTAAAATTATTAACGTTTTTTAACTGGATTTTTTATTGATTTGGTGAACCTTTATAAAGTTTGCTTTAATAATAAAGTTTATTCGGATTACGTTTAACATTTGAAATGTGATTGCCTTCCATCAATATTCGAATACCACTATTATTCATAATTGAAATATTCTGTTTATATAATGTAGCATGTTATCCTGCGTCTGTTTTGAAAATTCGGTTTAGCATATCATTCCTTTGCCTTCGGTTTATATTTTCCAAATAATAATGATAATTGTTGACAGACCTTGCGTTTCCAACAAATAATGATTAATCGTTATAAAGACCCTCCGTACAGCTTTTCCAAAGAAGACAGGCCTTCAGGAAAATTATTTACATAAAAACTTCCTCTTTGCAAAAAATAACTGGCATTCAGAGGGTTAGGAGAGTTTTTCATGAATAATTTACATACGCGAGAGAATAATTCTTATCTTTTGTGTAACTTATCTTGGTGTACACTGATATAAATATGAAAGCAAACATCATGAATCACAGTTCGATTTCAACTCTTGGAGTGGTATTAACAAGATATTTTTTTAAATAAATTCAGTGTTGCAAAATTATTTTCAAAATGCGTTACTTCCTAGAAATTGTGTTAACGGTTTTCACGGCAACTTTCGTAGGATCCCAGCGGCAAGGTAAGAATATTTTCCATACTTTGTAAACACACCCACTGCACAATATTAAAGTAAAACTGGTATTTGAAATCATATTATTTGATTTTTTTTATATTTATTAAAATGTTTGATTTTGCCTAAGGAAGGTTAAAAAGCTGCCAGGCGTAATAATAATTAAACAACAAATATGGGTGGTTCTTAGTCGAAGTATGGTACAGTTAAAAGTGACCGAATTGGATATCGACACCTTAGCTCAGTGGATAAGAGCGCCCAACCCGGAAAGTAGGAAGGTCCTGGGTTCGAGTCCCAGAGGTGTAAATATATTTTTCTGATTTTTCTGTTTCCAGATTTTCGATTGAGTTTCGCTCATAATGTCTTCATTTAATTAAATATTACAGTTTGAGGTTTTACTCATAAAAAGTTAAAATAAAAAATAAAAGAATTCAAATGTTTTTATTTAATTTATTTTATTATAAACTTTTATTAAATAAATAAAAAAATCTTTTAATTAAAATGGAGTTCCACAAATTAAACTTGGAAACTGTTTTTATACCGACCGTCTATCCGAATTATTCCTATGAAAACTAGATTGACTGACTTTGATGGTTTACCTTCTTTTACTAAAACCCCCACGGGTACCCACCTAGCGCCTACATTAAAATATTAAATAAGTGATTTATTTTATTTCAATCCGATAAATTTTTAATAAATTCCTTTTTTTATTAAAAATGCCTACTGGCATTAAATGACTAATTTTTTTAAAATTAAGCCCGTCATTTGTTAAAAAAAAGCAACAGATTTTTTTTTAATCATTTTTCATAAATAAAATTTTAAAAAAATCTGTAAGGACTTTTAGAATCGTTTAAGTATTGGAAAATGGCTGACTAGGACTTTCAAATATTATTTACTAGCTTTTCCCCGCGGCTTCGCTCGCATGGTATTACGGGAAATTACTGTAGCGGTTGAACTTATAAATTATCCCCCTCCTCCCCACCCCCACCCCCTCTCGCATTCCATACATTCATTCCCTTACATTCAGTTTTCAAACATCTCGCCTGCCACCTAAATTTCATAAAGCTATAGCTCAAAGAAAAAGAGAATTTTGTTCATTCGTTCGGAATTTATGCGCTTACAAACATTTCGGATGTTTATTTTTAATTAAATATTCGGAAGTTTGTTAATATAATAAAAAATTACATTATTTATTATTCAGTTTTTATAATCGTTACGAATTATATTTTTAATGTAGGAACTCTTATCTGACATTTATTTCAAAACAGAAGCTTGTCCAAAAAAACAAAACATATTCTAATATTTGAATTTTCTGGAGCAGTAGCTGACCAGGGGGCTGAGTACCTACCAGCATAGAGCCCACAAATATATCAACATCGTTTCCATGGAAAAGATTTTTTATAAAAAGATGATATAATTTAGCTTTCTATTGGTGAATGAATTTTTAAAGTCTTTTTGTTGGTTAATGAGTGAAAGCGTCATAAACGAACTCGAGCAGTTTCGCATTTATAAAATTAGTATAGTATGGATATTTTTCTATTTTATATAAATGGTAAATTTCAAAATTATATGAAAATACGTTGTGCATTATTATTATTTTGAATTTCTATATTCTCTATAGGAACATTTGCAAAGGTCAATTTCAAATAGTTACAATACATAATTCGAGACCAGAATATTTATATTTTTTTTTATACCGCACAAGAGTACCGACTGCTTATTTGTTGAAAATTATTAACACAATTTTTTTTAACCGTTGTTTTTTTTTTGCCTTGTTAAGGTACAGTTCGTTTCCATTTTTATCCTCCGTGAGGTGCAATCTAATGACTGGTGATTTACAGTACACATTAAACAAAATTCTTTGATCCTTGCAAGGACCAGTCTGTTTCTGTAATTTTCCTGCGGCGAGGTACAGTTAATAATTGTGAGAATTTTTTTGTTAATGAATTTAATGCAAAGTGCTTGAAGCGGTACCTACCAGTGAAAGTAATAAAAACCACTGCAAGCACGCAGATATTACAACGCTTTCATTTGGAAACACCTCGATATACCTCTTTTTTTAAGAGGACTCTCTGGGCATTTTCCTGGATGCGTCACTGATCTCTTTAAACAAAATCCACGCATTGATATCTGCAAAATCCAAAATGCTCACTATGGATTTTGCTGTCACAACATACAATGTGTGCTCCCTTTAATCAACTACAATATTACCTAAAATATGATCAAACACTTATATTATACTGTTACTTTATTTTTTCACAAATTGAGATAAATAACGTCACGTTTTCGCAATTTTAATACATATTACTAAGAAAATCGTGTCAAATAAAATAAAAAAGTAAGGAATACAAATAATTAAAACATCTTGTAAAGAAAAAAATCAAATCGTTTTAATCGTTTGAAAAAATATTGATGTTCCTGCGGCAGAGCTGAATTTTCTCATACTTGCGATTCATTGTTTGAAGATTAGATTAGAATAAATTCTCAAAAACTGTCAAAATTAAGAAATGCAAAATTTAATTGCGTACATTTATCATGGAAAGTTTTAACATTTTATGACGGCCTCCGTGGTTGAGGGAAATGCTTTCGACTAGCAAACCAAAAGTCGCCGTGTACAAATATATATTTTTTCATTTATGTATGTAATTTCAAAATCAATTAATTAAAAATAATATTTAGTATATTTGCGGCACGTTCTATAGTGGAAGATACTCTCAGTATCGCCCTTATAGGCCGTGTTTAGTGACCAGATTCGAATAGCCGGGTACTTTCCCACCTTCATCTACTCCATCTTCTTTCCCTTCCCACTATCTTCAGCCACACAACATTCCCCATTTGGGGATGCAATAGTCTCACTGGCGGGAGCAGTTGGGAATCATGTTTTTTTGCTGAGCGTAACAAAATCCTATTTTATCTCGGCCATTTTGCATTTCGTCGATTGTGATGGCCGTTTTAATGGTTCAGTCAAAATTTATTTTTGAAACGTGAAATCGTCGTTTTTTTTGGATTTCCTTTTTTTTCAATATCATACATAGTACCTAATATTTGGTAAAAGTGTGAAAAAATATTTGGCAATGAGATGGTGACGTTTCTTTGAATGAATTATGCAATTACTTATTAAAAATAATTTTTAAAATTTGCAAAAAATTTAAGGTTTGTAGTCAAGTAAATAGGTAAATATTTAAGTTTAATTAAATGAAGACACTATGAGCAAAACTCAACCGAAAATCTGGAAACAGAAAAATTAGAAAAAGATATTTGCACCTCTGGGACTCGAACCCAGGACCTTGGTTCTACTTGCAGAAAATTCAAAAGATGTCGCACATTAAATAAAATGGATAAAAATTTATCCAGACACCATCTAGATTGCATTTAGTTCGGGTTTGAATCTTGCAATCATACATAAAGATGGCAGCCAATAAAAATATGCGTTAAGAAAATAAAGATAATATGGGTGGTTCTTAGTCAAAGTATGATACAGTTAAAAGTGACCGAATTGGATATCGACACCTTAGCTCAGTGGTCAGAGCACTCGCCCGGAAAGTAGAGAGGTCCTGGGTTCGAGTCCCAGAGGTGCAAATATCTTTTTCTGATTTTTCTGTTTCCAGATTTTCGATTGAGTTTCGCTCATAGTGTCTTCGTTTAATTAAATATTACAATTTGAGTTTTTACTCATAAAAGTTAAAATAAAAAATAATAAGATATTTAAATTACCTACTTACAATTCTTTCGTTTGGATGAAATTTTGGTTTTGATTTATTAAATAAGAGAAATTTAGAAATACATTTTTTTGGACTCGAGAATTATTTAGTCAAGTCTCCGGCATTGTCCGGGCTTAAAGCATTTTTTCAAAATCCGATTATTTATTCAAAATCAGTTATTTAAATATTTTATTTTTTTTCAAATTGAACAAGTTTCTTTTGTTATAACTTTTGAAGGTTAATAACCTTGGTTTGGGAATCCCAAAATAATTTTTTTATTTTATTTGGTTATTTCCCACTTTTATATTTTTTTTTCCAATTTAAAAAAATAGCTTCCAATAATATGGGCAAAATAAGTTGAAGATTATATTGTTAATTCTGAAATTTTATATATGAGATTGACAAAAAGGATTTCAAAATAAGAGGTCTCAGTAGCCAAATTGGTTAAAGCATTCGTCTCGATTAGACGAGAGATCCTGGGTTCGAGTCCCAGTTTCTACCGTTATTTTAATGATTTTCTGCGTCTAGTTCTTTTTCACATTTCGTTTAGATGTTTAGTATAATCTTCTACAAAGAAGTAATTTTACTCTTATTTTGAACCTCAGCAAAATTTTAAAAATCTTGGAATAAAACGCTAGGTTTGTAAAGCCAGGCCGCCCGCCCGCCACAGACACTCTCCTTTATAATATATAAAGTATTTATTTATTTATTTTTGCATTATTTTAATATTACATTGGTTACATTAAGAGCCCAGCAGAGCAATGGATTTTGTCAAAATTTGCCAAAATAGTTAAAAAATTAGTCGCTTGTGTCGCCCTCGTCGCATTTTTAAGTGGATTCCGCAAAATGTTATTGTACTTTGTTACTTGACATGGATTTGACCCTAGTATCTGCTCGTAAAATCCCGAGTTACAACGATCATTCCCGAACAAAAATTAAAAAATGACAAATACATCTTTGCCGATTTCGCGATCGCTAGATTTCGATTTTTCCCTATAAAGTGGGGAAATTTCCCTTGAGATTCCCCATTAGAATGAAAAATAATAAAATAAAAAAAAACAGTTTTTTTAATCGGCGAATATTCACGGTTCGAATAGTAATTTTAAAAATAAATTGCGAAATGTTTATGGGGTTTTAACACTACAATCGATGTTTATTTTTAATTTTAAAAATATAAACGACAACAAGTTCTTTAAAAATATGCATCTTCTCATTATAAAATTAATATTGGAGATGTATTGATTTATTTTACATGTTTACTAATATTCCCACATTTTACAATATATACCCAATTTTCCATAAATTCTGGGAATTTTTCTGAAGGCTTCCAACCCAGAAGAACACCTGCTTGCCCGCCGTCTCCAACCGCCTGTCTCCAAATGCGTCCACTTACTTCTGGACTGTTAGGGCTGTCACAACATGGAAATATAAAACACCGTAGAAAAATAAACTTATTTATTTGAAATTTTAGGTTATATTCTAAGTAGCCATAGAAAAAAAAACAGTTTTTATAACACGAAGAAGAAGAAAACATAAAACTCACTTCAATACTAAACAGCGATTATTATATTTTAGTATGGTTATGTATTATTATTATTAGTTACTATGAAATATAGAAATTTTGCTATGCGCTGTATATAATGATTAATTATATCACTTTTATGTAAAACGCCTTTTAGGCTTGTTAATAAATAAATATTTCAGATTCCAGTCTAGAGTCTCAACGACATAGCGTAGTAACGATCTTTTACTGGCACTGCATGTAACTGTCTTTTAATAGTAACAATCTGATTACACAATCTGAAAAAGTCGGGGACGCCCGAGGAAGAGATGAATCAAATAATTATTTGTTTGTAAAACAAATGTAAAAAAAAACTCCTTCAATTCTTAGCAATAATATTATTTCCACCTTAAAACTACACCCAGTTTTCAGGTATACTAGAATTCTCAACCTCAAAACTTTGTACCAAACCATTTACAACCCCGAGCCGTATTTTTACGCGTGTACTGAAAAAGATGATGAACTTATTTAAATTTGTTTAAAACCAAGGGCGCATTTAATAGCTTAGTTAAATAATTTATGAATAATAATAATTTATTTTGAATAATTATTAAGAAATAAGAATAGTAATAATCAACCATTTATTTGCACAGCCCTTGTGACATTTGAAACCTGACACTCACTTTTCAATAATATAATATTTTAGGATCCGTTGAAATACTTACATACTTCGAAATACTGGGACGACACGGATATTTATTCATTATAAACACCCTGATAAACTTTTACAAAGTGTTTATTTTTAAATGATTTACTGCCTGATATGACGACATCGAAAAATATTATTTATTTATTTATTTATTGATCAACGCCCTTTTTCAGGGCTAGGTACACATATATAAAGTTAGGTACAGTTGTGACTCTCAACTATTTAATAATAATAATAATTGGATGATTCGTGTAGCGCCGTTTTAGTGAAAAATCACAACGGTGCTTCGCTCGATCGTTCCATGTCTTCTCCGGACTTCTTTTACCATTCACAATCGCGTCATATCCTCTCCTTACGTTTTTCTGCTCTAATTGTAGAGCGGAAATTTCCCTTTGTATTGACATTAATATTGATTAAATTAATTATATAAAATATCAAGAAAAAAATAAAGCAATATGGTTTTGGCCATCACTTATAACAGCTGTTTTGCCTACCCAAGTCATCGCCAAAACAATAACTGTTGTCTTTATGCATATAATTAAAAAGAGCTTCTAAAGAACTTCTTCTTCTTCTGTAATGGATTTTTTTATTGGCAAAGTTTTTTTGATACATATTCATACAAGTACATACATAATCATATAAAATACAAGAGAGTAACAAAAAATCCCACATAAGCGAAGCCTGTGCGTGAGTATTATAGTACGAGTAAGTGGATATTAAACAGTAGTGGTTAAATAAAAAATTGAACAAATCGGCATTTAGCACAAAATTGGGTTTATTTTAGTTTTTATTACTTCCGGGCTCTGTTTATAGAAAATATTTATTGTAGAAATTGACATTTTTTACGTTGGGTTTCACATATTTATACATAGTTTTTTGAATTTTTGACGGAGCAAAATTTGGACTTGTTTGCTGTTTGATGTTTAGGTATCCTTTATGAATATGAAAATTTTAAAGATAATATTAAAAATATTTTTAAAAGCGCGATAAACAAACACAAATAAATAAATACAGTAATTAAAAATCATTTCGTAAAACCGAGTGATGACTGTACTTCGTGCTTTTACCAAATTTTCGAACATTTTTAGAAGGGAGCACGTGGAAAGGACTAATTTGTTCCGGGCACTGACTTTGATATGATTGTCTCTTTTGACATATTACCTTCAAATCGGCCACATTTGGGTCCCTGTGCGAAGCTACCAGCGAAGATGTGAGAAGGTACAAGGTGCTATAGAATGTCACGTATTCGCCACCTTCGTTACCTAATTCCTTTTGACATAATTCCTTCTAAAATATATTCTTCATAGAAACACGCTAATAGTAGTGAACATGTAAAAATAATATAAGCATATAATCGTCCGTGTCCTTTCCGCGCACGTTTTCGAATAACTTTTTGACATGCTTCCTTCAAATTACGCGAACAAATTCGATTGCTTGATTTGATTCCTCTAATGTATATGTATTCTATCTTAGCACAAACACACAAAAATATTTTCAACACTACCTTACAGAACATAGCGCCGCGGACGACCGCTCGTGGCGAAAGATTTTCGCGTAATGAAAGTAAATCGAAGATGTCATCGTTTTTATGTCTTTTGGGTGCATAGAAAAATTATATATTACCCAATACATCGCCGTTTTTTTTTAAATTTAGTTTATTAATTTTATAGTTAAAGTACTGTTTTATTAGGTAATATTTTTAATATGCAATTTTTTTTGTTTTTTAGTACAAATAAATGGTTTTAAACACTGTTGATTTACGTAGTTTAAAAAAATTAAAATATGTCATTATTAAGCCACAATATAAAAATATATAAATGGGGTGGTATAGGCCAAGATGTTTTCTATTATAATAAATTTTTTATAATTTTTTTTCATATTGTATATGATTGTAGATGGAAAAAATCTGAAGGTCGATTGACGATTTATTGAAAACTGACATTTTATAAACTGTTTTAAAAGTAAGACAGTATTTTTTATAAATATTTAATTTTATCTGGTGGTATAAAACACACTTGTATCTAAAAAAATAAATATGTAAAAAAAAATTATTTTGCCTCTGTTATGGGCACGGGTGATTTTAAAGATACGCAAACAACATAAAATAATGAAAATCCCTCGTGCTCTCTTAATGACATATTGCCCATCTCACTAGCTGTGAAACACCTGTGTTGAGATGGCAATTTACATAGTGGCTGTTATCCAGGTTTTTTGTTTACATGGTACGATAATTTAAAAATAATAGTTAATAATAACAGTAAATTTTTATTTTTTGCATTATACAATTCAAGTATGAATATGTTATTAAATACTCCTTATGGATATATTTATTGGAGGTAATCAATGATTTTACTTTTAAATAAATTTATAGTTTGTGTTTTTCTAATATCCGTGGGTATAAAAGTGAATAGCTTAGTTGCATTATATTTAAAACTTCTTTGCCCATAAGAGGTTTGACAAACTGGGATGTTAAAAGATTTAACATGTGACTCTCTTAAGGTTCTAGTACTTATTCGTTCTTCAAACATGTGAATTTTTAAATTGATGGAGCAAGATATTTTTTTTATTATAATTTTTTTAAGTTGTGAACATGTAGTTTCTTAAAAATAAAATCAGTGCTCGTCCTCAACGGGACTTTAAGAATTACCTTCAGAATTAGTTTTTGAATTTTTTCTAAAGGCTCCAGGCAAGTACTTGTGGCACTTCCTCAGCTAATAATACCGTATTCCATTGATGATTGTATAAGAGCACAGTAAACTCGTTTAATTTGTTTTCTATTTACTATATCCCTAACATTTTTAAAGAAATAGATGACTTTCCTCAGTTTTGTTGTTAGGTTTGCAACGTGTACATTCCATTTAAGAAGATCATATATTTGAATACCAAGATATTTAAGGGGGTATTCTAGTCTAGAAAAAAAAAAAAAAATTTTTTGATATTTCCAAAGGTTAAATATTCAAAAATATTTCCTTGAAAGGATTTTTTGAAATTCACATTATTTGAAAAGTTATAACCATTTTAATTTCGCGGTTTAGTCTAAATCCTACCAAAATCTAAATAGAACAAAATTTTAAACATATTTTTCTCAAAATCACTTTTTTCGAGACGGTTGACACGATATCTCAAGTTCTACTAAACCAATTTACTTGAAATTTGGTGTGAGCCTTCTCTATACATTACTCTATCGCATGAACCAGAACTATAACAAAATTTTAATTTTTTAAAAATTCGGAAAGGTCAAAAAAACTGTTAGAAAAGTGTTTTTTCATTTCAGACAGCCGCCATTTTGCGAAAAAAAATTTTATTGACTTCTCCGAGGTTCATGCCATAGCAGCATTTGTTTAGATTAAAAATTAATTTGGTATTTTTTTTTCGGATTACTAGGAGAGTTGCAATCGTGTCAACCAGGGCGCGCCATATTTTTTCGGATTACTAGGAGAGTTGCAATCGTGTCAACCAGGGCGCGCCATATTTTTGAGACCCTCAACTTCAACACCCTGTAATTTTTTAAATTTAAAATTTTTTCGTTTGACTTTTTTTAATGTATTTGCTAATGTTTAATAAATTTTGGATAAATAATGGCTACAAAAATATCATTGATTTTTTTTATTGCACCTGAAAAAACACCTACAATTCATGCTTCTCGACTAGAATACCCCCTTAATACTATCACTCTACTTGTAGAAGGACAGGTGCATGGGGTTAATAAGGGATTACAGCTATAGTATAAATATACAGATACAGTATTTAGTTTCTCCTGTAAAGTCGCCAAATGGACGTAAGTCATTTGCTACAATGCTTTACTTGTAGTTATTTTTTACACGGAAGAACGACTCTGAAATAGTCAATTATTTTACGGGTTGCAAAATGAGTAGGACGATAAAGAAAACTGAGTTTGATAATATACACGGTGTTCGGTAACTCGTGGTACAAGCGGGAAACTGGTGATCTAGGTCATACAGAGAACCCTAAAAAAGAATTATTTCGATTGTATTTTTTTTTTATTTCTAATTTTGTCGGCAACTAAACGGTGTATAAATCTTTTGAGTAGGATCTACGGTTTAACGAATTTTTACAGAAATTAAACACCTCAAATTAATCCCCCAGCGCCTGTTGATTGCTTATTTCTTTAATTTGATCTAAAAAATTACAGTCGATTTACTTATATAGATTTACCAATTTCCCGCTTGTAACACGAGTTTCCGTACACCGTGTACATTTGTAAATAGCAACATAACCATAACACTAATATATAAGAACATTTGTTTTATTCTGTACATACATAAGAACATTTGTTTTATTCTGTATTTTTTATCAAGAACCCGTGGAATTGACAGTTTCTGAAAATAGAGCTCGGGTGCAGATAGTGTCAACCCCCCTTACAATTTCGAGATAAATAATTTTTAAAATTTTCACCTAATTCGTTAGCCAAAATACACGCATATCTTTACTACTAGAGTATTTTTCAAAAACAAATGTCAAACAAAAGGTATATGAACTTACATAATCAAAAACACTAATTTCGGTTGTCTGTGCGTCCTGCGTAACCCCGGTTCAGCGAACTAAATAAATCGGAACTGATTACTTGATGAAATCGGAATAGCGGTCAAATATTCATTAAACTTGTGAATTTCGGTTGTACGTGCTGTGCCTTAGTCAATGTGGTTCAATAAACTCATATTTGCTTTGAATTTAAGTGCCATTTTCAAAATTTGTTGTAGGTATCTAGATATTGAACATGCTATAAAGTAGGCAGGTCCCTATCTACCTGCAATAGGGTGGGTCACGATTATATGGGATTTTCTTTGTTTGTTTAGAATTGATCTTAGTAATAGTGATAAAAAAGTGTTAAATGGAGACATAAAATCACCAAATTTTCTTGTTATATTTGAATTATATCTTTTACCTCTGAATTGACATTGATATTTCACGTAATGGAGAAAAACCCACCCTTGTTAAATGTTAAAAAGGAGTTAGATAAGCCAATTGAATTGCACTATTTTTTCGAGAAAATACATAACCCGGGGAATATATTGAATGATTTTAATACAAATACTTTTAAAGGTCCACTATTCGAATTTCGACCGTTTTCTTACATATCTCCTTTAAACATTTGAAGTTTTTAAGCTCTTCAAAAAATATATGTTATTTTTGAAGATAATATCTAGATACGTTCCACGCCGAAACGCAAATTATATGAAATTCCCTCGATAGAAAAAAATCGCAAAGTATGCTCCGAAAATTATTTAAAACAAGTCTATTTCTATTATTTTACAAGTTATATTTGTGAAAAAATTCACAATGTTTCTTTAAATGATACTTAAGATACGTTCCACGAGATTTTTGCTTTATTTTAAACTAGTCATGTTTTATCAAGCTTTTTCGCCATTTTCGCTGCGATTTCATCACTTAAAATATTAGTGCGCTCTGTCCAACATTCGTAATTACATATCTCTACATCTTCTTCTTTTTCAGCAGAATAGCGCTTCCTTAAGGTGAATATCTAACTAATTCAAATGCTTGCCTATAAGTGTGGGTTGTCACTATATTTCTTGCAAGGACAGACTGATAGTTTATATTATTTTGCCAGAGTCGGAAAACTCAACTCAGTTTTGACAAAAATGCGCATTATAGCGTCCGAGCCCATCATATTATATTCTTAAAAACTTGAGTTAACGACAAATAGGATCCACCTCTGGTCTGGAACCCAAAAAAAAAACCTGACTTTGTTCAGAAACTAGCGGTCCCATCTTAACACAGAGATTGCAATCTTTACAGCATAGGAATGCTGTTGTGGATCGACCGGTATTTCAATGGAAGATGCTCCGAGGAACTACCGTGATTGATCCCTTCATCGCCGGTGCATAGACGGGAAACGCGCTCTCAATATTCGTCACATGAGAATGGGTCGTTTCTAAGATTTGTTTCTGAGTTCAGGGTCATTTCTTATTTTCAAACAGACCCTTAACACAGTATCCACAAAGATGACATAGGCTCTGAGGGAAATTATTTTTGTGAAATTATCATGTTACGTTAGAGAAAAACCTCGAGAACTAAGAGTTCGCATTGAGATGGCCAAATAACAACCCACTTGTAATCGTGAACCAATGACTAACTGTGACGGCCTCTGTAGTCGAGGGGTAAAGTCCTCTACCTGCAAACCAGAGGTCGCGGGTTCATCTCCGTTCTCTCACTTGATTCTTGTATTATGT
Source organism: Glyphotaelius pellucidus (assembly GCA_936435175.1). Taxonomy (NCBI): domain Eukaryota; kingdom Metazoa; phylum Arthropoda; class Insecta; order Trichoptera; family Limnephilidae; genus Glyphotaelius; species Glyphotaelius pellucidus. The sequence continues at coordinate 8,278,659 of OW386563.1, read as the reverse complement.
TGCAGGAGATCTGTGTGTCATGGCGGGAACGATTCAGCCGGGTGTGTGCAGACACGTAATGAGGTGCCCCGACGTCTTGGAAGCGGTGTTAAATAGATTACCATATCAGGTGAAGTCACATAGATATAATCTCTCCGCATGTCAAGTTCATTTGTAATTCATTTTACCAATCAAAGTTACCTTATGTATTTTTTGTTACGGACATTTTACTTCCAAAAACACTGCAGTACAAGATACAAATTAACAAACTCATCATATTATAAACCGAACCAGTAATTTTATTACAAAGCATTCCTGTTGTTCTCGCTGTATAAATATATAAATAATATTTGTCGTCACCATTGCAGACATTCGTTTTGAATTTCCAAGGATCAACCATGAAGTCAGGTGTTGCTAACTTCTACTATAAATATTTTCTGGAAAACTCGCAATACGAGTATTATAATTTATATTATATAATGAATCTGTGCAAGTGTTTGTGTTATTATATGCTTGTGTACCTATGCTAATAATTATCTATGTATATATACCTACATGAATTATATATTGCTGCACTTGTTTTTTGCTAATAGCTTATGTTTATGAATATGAATTTAATTACATTTACTTTTCAAAAAAAAAACGAGGTAACTGTTTTTCATAATTGGTTAGTTTTTTTAATCCTTCAGAAATTTGGCGTTTTTTCAGGTGGTCAAAATATTTCCGCTTTACAATAAAATGCAAATATATGGAATATTTCTGAACATATCCCAAAACTAAAAATATTTTTGAAAGGGGATGAAATACACTTTCAAATTTTATTATTAAAAAAAAAAAATCTTTTTGAAATATAAAAGTTTTGCACGCAAACACAAAAAAACGTTTTTATTATTTTTTATTTAACTTTTTTGAGTAAAACCTCAAATTGTAATATTTAATTGAATGAAGACACTACGAGCGAAACTCAATCGAAAATCTGGATACAGAAAAATCAGAAAAAGATATTGGCATCTCTGGGACGCGAACTTAGGACCTCTCTCTTTCCGTGCGAGTGCTCTGACCACTGAGCTAAGGCATCGATATCCAATTCGGTCACTTTTGATTATTTGAAAATGAAGATAATACGGGTGATTCTTAGTCGAAGTATGGTACAGTTAAAAGTGACCGAATTGGATATCGACACCTTTGCTCAGTGGTTAGAGCACTCACCCGGAAATAGAAAGGTCGTGGGTTTGTGCCCCAGAGGTGCCAATATCTTTTTCTAATGTTTCTGTTTCCAAATTTTTATTTGAGTTTCGCTCATAGTGTCTTCATTTAATTAACTTTTGGTTGAGTTTCGCTCATAGTGTCTTCATTTAATTAACTTTTGGTTGAGTTTCGCTCATAGTGTCTTCATTTAATTAACTTTTGGTTGAGTTTCGCTCATAGTGTCTTCATTTAATTAACTTTTGAAATTTGCTCACCTTACGTTTTTTATGACTAAAATTATTGATAATGAAAAGAAAGTCAATACATATTTAATTAGACAAATGTATTTAAACGTTATTGTCACCTCACTTTTTTGTCTTTTCATATGAAAATAATAACTAAAAAATTTATTAATTTATTAATTTTTTTTCAAATAGAGATTCAAAACTTTGGTTTCACTAAGGTGTACATTTTACTTGTTTTAGTGGTTATTTTTTTTAGATTTGACTATAATGCGTTGTATTTTGCGTTTCTAACACAGTTTATAGCATATTTCTCATGCTGATAGTAAGGGAGTTACAGCGGTTTATATGAGACGTATGTGAGCTGGGGCAAATATGATCTCCTGTCATTCAAGTAACTTAACGTATGACTTTGTTGAAGTGAAGTTATCTCACAATGAAATACAATATTAACGAGAAATACTCGTGTAGTACTGTATTAAAATAAAAATAAATAAGATATATTAATACATATTTTAATTTTATACCGATAGTTTTATTACCATTGGTTTTGAAACATGTCGATTAAATAAGTGGTGTATACAAAGTGATTTCATTTAATAAAATAAAATATTTAACATTGTAAATCGTTACGACTTATGACTTGTCTTTCACCACCCAAAACTCTTTGTCCTTTACACAAAATGGCTTGTAACATTCAATTCCTTCTGATTCTAGGAATGCTTTAATTCTAGAATTTAGTGTTCAATGGTATGGAAATCAGGCTGTTTTATTTCTGTGAACAAGAATGAAGCAGCGATATTTGATGTTGCAGTTCTGACCAGCATGTGTGCCAGGGAAGAGAAGATAGCATTATGCTTATTCAAAGATTATTCCTATGAAATCTAAGAAAATACCGATGATTTTATTTATTGAAAATTTGGTATGTTTCATAGGTTAAATAACAATGTTTCGTGTATAGTAAATAATTTCACTATATAAATGAATAGGTGGTAATACAATGTGGTGTGTTTCCAGGTGTGCGCCTCTCCAGAGGACAGGCTGATAGTGTGCTGCCCCTGGGTACCAGGGGAAGACACAAGACTGCAAGCCAGATGCCCGGCAAACGCAACTACTCCTAGAGAAGGTACTTCACTTTCATTTCATACAGTTTATTCACCTTCACCTGTTATGTTGTGTAACCCTGGTGTGTCTGTTTGTTTGAAGGTGATAACTGTACGATGGTGGAAACAGGAAGGGCGGGAGTGTGCAGTCAATTCGGCAACTGCCAGCCAGCGATTGAGGCCGCCAGTAAAGGCATATCTCCACAGGTACTATTCACCCATTCATGTAAAATAACATGTTTTCAGTCGCGACAATTTTACCTACTAATAATAATATTTACACTTGCAATGATATAATTGTTTGAATTCAATCTTATTGAAATAGGGTTGCCAGAACTATTAAGAATTATTAATTTCATAAAAATGGTGTGTAATAAAAAAAGGTATGATATTTTCACAATCAGTGATAAACCCATGTTGTAGACTTTTTATTAATATTTTAAATATAAACGAAATAAGCACGCAACATTTTCACGTAAAGTACTACTTTACGTGAAATACGAATTACCTGCATAAACCAATGAGAGATAACAGACTTGAAATTAATGTCGGCCATCATAAACTGTGCGAAAATCGGTACCAAAACAGAATTGTATTTTTTTCATTTCAAATCCTTAATGGGATCCGATACAGTCAAGGGTGTAATATTGTTCTTCGTGCTCCAGCAGCTTGATGAACATGTCAAGCCTCTTGTTCAGAAGAGAATCATTTTTTATTTATTTAAAATTTACGGCACAAAGTGCCATTTACAAGCTTGTGTATATTTAATTACAGTCATAGTACATTATACAGGCATTAAAAATAAACAATAATATCAAAAAATCATTATGTAGTGACCTCGTTAACGTATAATTGGCTGAAATGTTCGATCAGTACAACCTTATATTTCAGTATGGAAATATTAAAAATATCGGCCACATTGGCATAAAAATTTCCAATGGTGTGTAATCTATTTACAACTGAATTGAAGCCTGATACCGACATATAGTTGTCACAATAAAACAAACTAGGGAACCTTGATCTTATTGTAGGTATATGAAAGTTAATCAACTTTAATATATCAGGGCTATCCAACTGATAGTTAACGATTTTATACAAAAATATCCAATCAAAAATTTTTCTTCTGTCACTTAATTTCAACAATTTTAATGAGTGCAACAAAAAATCATAATTTATTGATTCTAAGGGAATTCCAAGTCTAAAATTAATACACCTCAAAAATTTGTGTTGGACTCTTTCAATGGTATTGATGTGATTGTTGAAGACAGGTGACCAAATTGTTGAATTATATTCAAGAATGCTTCTAACAAAAGATGTGAACAGAATTTTTAATGTGTAAATATTTTTAAAATCCTTGGAAATCCTTAATATAAAACCTAACATTTTCATAGCCCTGTTAGCTATAGAAGTTACATGAGATGCAAAGCAGAGTTTCTGATCAAAAATGATGCCCAGGTCAAGTATTTCGACTACAGAGATTAAGTCAACATTACAGAGTGCATAATTATATATTATTGGATGTTTAATTTTGTGGAACCTCATAACTTGGCATTTGTTAATATTTAGCTGAAGTTTATTATCTGAACACCATTTGAAAAAGTTATTAAGGTTTTCTTGCAAGATGAAGCAATCGTGCACATCATTTATGACTTTAAACAGCTTCATGTCATCAGCAAAGAGTAAGACTTCAACACTATGGAAAATGCTTGTGACATCATTGATGAATAGGATAAATAATAAAGGTCCTAGGTGCGAACCTTGCGGGACTCCGCTGGTGGCAATAAATTGGTGGGATAGACAGTCATTGATCTTTACAAAGAGTAATCTATCAGATAAGTAGCTGATCAACCAAGCCAAGAAATTGCCACTTAATCCTAATTTTTTTAGTTTATTTATTAGTATTTTGTGGCAGACCTTATCAAAAGCCTTGGAGAAATCTGTATAGACGGAGTCAACCTGTTGCCTGTTAGTCAAAGCTGAGTTTATATAGTTTTCATATACTGTGAGGTTCGTGAGAGTAGATCTAGATGAGACAAAACCGTGTTGGAAATTGGTAATAATATGTTTAATATTAGAGGATATTTTGCTAAGAATGATTTTTTCAAAGAGCTTAGGAATACTAGACAGAATACAAATAGGTCTGTAATTGCATACATCATTTTTTTAACCCTTCTTGAACACGGGCGTGAGATAGCAGGATTTCCAGGTATTGGGGAATTGACCTGATTTAAGAGATTTGTTAAAGATTTTGTACAATGGATAGGAAAGACTATTGACACAATTTTTCAAAAATATAGGTGGAACATTATCAGGGCCAGAACTTGTTTTTGGTTCCAAGAGTTTAATCGAGACAGTGATGTCATTACGTTCAATTACTAATTCAGATAATTGCAAGTTAATATCAGTGACAAATTCAGGAACTCTATCAACAGGGATATCATCCTCATATATTTTGTATTCATTCATCGGTGCAGTTGGTCAAACAAAGTATGACTGCGTACGAAATGGAATCCAACGAAGATAGAACTCTTTGATAAAAAGAGTTTGAATAAAAAGAAACGAATAGTGCCAAGAATGATACAAATTAAGTGAAACATTCGCACGGCCGTTTTCGGCCCGTTTCATACAAATCTTAATTTTGGATTTGAAATCAAAATACAAACTGAAAAATTCTCTTCAGTTTTTTTCTCTTTCATGTTCTTTAAAGTAAAATCACAATGAATACTAAGCCTTTTGTGTTTTCAGGTTTGCGCTTTAGAGGGCACAACTCAGATCGTGTGCTGCCCCCTGGTGACGGTAGCTGAAGGTATAGTACCCAAAACTTAATCATCATTCTCTCAAGAGCTTGTCTCTCTTCTTGTTTAACGGTCATGTTGCTTTTGCAGGTGATCAATGCACGCTGGCTGAGACAGGGCGGGCCGGCAAGTGCCTTAAGTTATCAAAATGCCCCGCCGCTGTGGAGGCAGCCCTAAAAGGAAGATCTCTTCAGGTAAAGCCGCAACTTGATACTTTTATAGTAACCACTGCATGTCTCTCAACTTTATTTTAAATTATTTAAATATCATTAACATTCATATAATCATTCTTTTAAGTCACAGTGAAGAACACAGTTTTAAAAAATGAATATTCTTTAGACTTTATGTCCGGGTTAAATCTTCCCCGCAGGAAAAATTTAACCCTTCCACACGCTTTTCCACAAATGATCATCTAGTCAATCCACGCTATGCAATTGCACTGTATAAGTATAATAAATACAAAACAATACAAGAACAACATGTCAACCTACCAGAGACCAAATGGGACAATAATTCACCGACTCCAGATATTTTCATATCAGAGGGTTCGGCTCGATAGAACTCCTAACTGGACCGATAAATCCTACTGATCCCTCAATATAAATATTAAAAAATCTTTCGTAATCCTATAAGTATTTAATATAACTGATTTTAATAAATAGATTCTTTGACAAATCTAATAATCCTAAATTTTGAATGAGAGAGCTGTTAAGTATGTTTTAGTATTATTAATTAAAAATATCAACATGCTTCAGAACTAATGGTTTTTTCTTCAGGATTTTTTTTTACGTTAGCTCCATACAGGAGGCCCTGAGAAAAATAATTCACCTTAGGGCCTGTGTCATCTTTTGGGATGCTGTGTTAGGAAAGGAAGGGGAGAAAGTTCTGAGAAAGAAAAGAATATGAGGAGTGGGTAGGAATCTGGGAGTCGGTGTATCCAGGAGTGACGGTCGTATGAATCCATTCCTCCCACTGCGATGCAAGGCGATGTTCCGAGAGAGTTCTGCTGGAGAAGTCAAAGGGACTCCCTTAAGGCAGTATTCTAGTCTAGAAAAAAAAACAATTTTTTGTTTACGTATTCAAAAATATCTCCTTAAAAGGATTTATCGAAATTCACATTATTTTAAAAGTTAAAACCATTTTAATGTCGCGGTTTAGACGGAATTTAACCAAAATTTAAATAGAACAAAATTTTAAATGCATTTTTCTCAAAACTCCTTTTTTCGAGACGGTTGACATGATATCTCAAGTTCTACTGAACCAATTTACTTGAAATTCGGTGTGAGCCTTCTCTATACATTACTCTATCACGCTAACTAAAACTTTAACAAAATTTCAATTTTTGCTGTTTTTAAAAAATTTCTAAAATCAAACAACTGGTAAAAATTATTTTTTTTTATTTTAGACAGCCGCAATTTTGCGAAAAAAAATTTTTTGACTTTTCCTTAGTTCAGGCCATAGCCGAATTTGTTTGGATTAAGAATTAATTTGGTTTTTTTCTTAGATTACTAGGAGGGTTACAATTGTGTCAACCAGGGCGGGCCATTTTTTTTAGACCCCCCACTTCAACACCCTGTAACTTTTTGAATTTTATAATTTTTGCGTTAGATTTTTTTTTAATGTATTTTTTAATGTTTAATAAATATTTGTTAAAGTAAAGGCTGGTAAAAATATTATTGTTTTTTTATTGCACCTGAAATAAAACCTACAATTCATGCTTCTAGACTAGAATACCCCCCTTAACCATTCTCTCCAGGTCCGCCCTGCCATGCAGCTGGTGGACAGACGCATCTGCCGCCAAGGCCTGAACCAACCTCACCCCATGAAACCGGGCACCCCTGCTAAGTCACCAAACGTAACAAACCACCTAGGGTGACCTATGGCAGAGGTGTTGGTTATCCAATAAATGATTCCCGGGGCGGCGGTACCCACACCCGCCTCTCAAAATGAGATTTCCCAAAGGAAATAAATAGTGGCTTTTCTTTTTTTTAATGTCTTTTATTTTGTTTTCAGGTTTGTTCTTTAGATGGCTCTGTTCCAGTTGTCTGCTGCGAGGGGATATTTGAAGGTACGGCCATCATTAATTAATCATTACAAATCCAGTAGGCAATGGTAAGATTAGTTGTGTAGGCTTCCTCATTAACACAAAACTCTTATATATTGCAAAAGGCAGCGAGTCGTTGAGGCGGAATACCAACGGCTCTGAGTGTTCATCACTAGGAATTCAAACAGCCAAACATCAACCCTCAAATATTTCACTGACGCACATTACTTCTGGATAATAAATTCCCTACAACTAGTCGCCCGCAGTAAAGACAACAAATTACTTAATAAGGCTATCCTAGGTACGTTTGATGTCGTTAGTTTGTTCTCCAATATACAAAAAAACGAATTACGGATAATTATTAACAATAACAATGAAAAAAGAAATATTAATTTTATCAAACGGAAATAAATAACTGGACTACTAAAAGCACATATAGAACAAACTTCCTTTAAAATTATTATTTTTTTAATTTCTTCACTACATTCAATCTTGTGGCTTAGCCACGGGCAGTCCAATCTCCCCGGTATTAGCTGAATTATTCCTCAATTATATAGAAGTATGTACCGAAAAATGTAAATTATTCTAAAATTTTGCCTTCTTTCGTAGATATGTAGATGACATTTTAATTATCTGGTCAGGAACAAACAGAGAATTAGATATTTTTCTGAAAGGAATTAATGAAGTTAACAACATTCCAGTTTACAATGGAAATGGTGGAAAATGAAATTAAGTATCTTGGCTTAGGTATCGAAATTTTTAGCAAAAAAATTGAATTTTCAATCTGCAGAAAATCAACATATAGTGATAAAATCAAATACGACAAATCTAGACACAATTTTTCACACAAATCATCAGTATTCTATTCACACATTCACCGACTTTACATTCATTCACATACTGAAGATACTTCTTAAAGATACCTCATCCGATAGACCTGCAAACATCATCCCTCAAATTTTCCACCGACGTACATTACTTTCGGATTGTGGATTCGGTTGTGTTGTGTAACCCTGGTGTGTCCATTTGTTTGCAGGTGAAAACTGCACCATGGCAGACACAGGAACGGCGGGAGTGTGCAGACTATTCGCTGCCTGCCAGACAGCAAAGGAGGCCGCCAGTAAAGGCATTTTGCCGCAGGTACCGTTTCTTCCTTCATTTAAAATACACTCACGGCAATTAACTAACTGCTGAAAATAAATAAACCACCAATGCTATAATTGTTTGAAATCAATCTACTTTCTGGCGGTTTCTTTCAAAAATCCCCCAAATCCTTTTTGTAAAAATAGGGAGTGTCAGCAGACAAGAAGAAAAAATAATTTTAACCCGTATAATCATAGGAGACAAAATATGGCCCAGCTCACGAAGGTCTCGTGTAAATCGTTGTATCCCCCTTACTGTCGTGGTGAGAATAATTATGAAAATCTCCACGCTTTATATGCAAATCTAGAATTTAACCAAAGAAAAATTTAGATGTGCACCTCAATAAAACCAACGTTTCCGATGGCAATTTGAGAAAAACGTACAAAATGCACGAAATTCTAGAATTTTTTATTCATAATTTTTTATGAAATGACCAAAACGTGAGGTAGTTAATTATACATATTTATTATCATCAATTAATATTCTACTAATTAATTTACCAATTATCATTCTTCTTTATCCAGAATGTCGAGAATGGTCAACGCAAGTCAAAGTATTGAATTTTTTGGTATAAGCCTAAATGACTTTCGGCAGTCGATACGCAATGTGTAATTTTTAAAGCCTTTTAAATCCATCTTCAAGCTTTGACTTGTAGTTTTCTTCTAAACGTACTTTTATTTTACTTATTTTGTTTCTTATTCGTATTATTGTTAAATTGTTAATGGACTACTTGTCCGTAAATAAATAAATAAATAAATTAGTAAAGGGATGTGTACACTGCAAATTAGTGTAGATCACATCATCGTGTGCATTCGTGTTCGTAGTGAGTCGTGTGCATTCTTTCAGTTCTACGATCAGACAGATTTTCATAACAAAAGTCAATTTTTTAATGTAATTTCAATAATTCATCTAATTTGAAAGTCAATTTTCAAGTTCTGTTATTCTTTCAGTTCTACGAAATAACTGGCACTAGATAATATTGCCTATTTTTAGCTTTCTGATACTTTCATCTACAATTATAATATGTAATCATTCATAAAAAAAACTAAACAGCAAGGATAACACAACACGGAAATTCGAAAAATTTTAATCTTTTATTTTTTATGAATTTTTCTCTTTCCATCTCGAATTACAAAACCACAATGAAGAATAATTTTAATTCCTTAATTATTTTTATTTAACATCTTAAAGTTAATTTGAAATAATAATACAACTTAAATTTCAGTGTAATAAAATTTTTTTTTATATTCCTATTCTTGAAACTGACAATTCATGGTGGAATTCCATTGTAATATATTATAATAAAACCAATATAAAACTTATTTCCACTTAAATTTATTTAACACCTCTGCACACTACAGCGTGGCAGGCTGGATCGGGAAAGACTGGTTGAGGGAGATCTTTTGACCACTCCAGCAGGACTCACTTTGCACCGTAGTGTGAGGAATGGATTCATGGGTCCGTCACTTTTTTTAAATTTTTTTTTATATGAAATACCGCACAAGAGTCCCAACTGCTCCCCTCTGGAGCCAGTGAGACTATGGCATCCCCAATTGGGGTATGTTGTGTGGCTGAAGGTAGTGGGGAGGGGAAGGAGACAGGGAAGAGGAAGGTGGGGAAGTACCTGGCTATTCAGATCTGGTCACTAAACACGGCTAATGCCATTTCGAGCAACGTTTCAATTCTGAATGGTGGTCTTACACCAGGGCGATACTGATAGTATCTTCCACTCTGGAACGTGGCGTAAATACTAAACACATTGAACTCCAGATTCCTACCCACCCCCTCCCATACGTTTTTCCTTCCCAGAACTTTACCTTCCTTCCTCTCCAAAAAGACCCTCCACACAGCATCCCCAAAGATGACATAGGCCCTGAGGGATTTTTTTTCCTCAGGGCCTCCTGTGTGTAAAAAAAACATTTCTAATATTTTCATCATGGGAGGCATGTACGGTTACCGCCGCCCCGGTAACCATACATGCCTCCCATAGGTAATAGGTCACCCCAAGTGGGTAACTAAGCTTGGTGACTTAGCAGGGGTGCCCTGAGTTCATAGGGTGGGGAATGCCTAGGTCTTGGCGGCGAATGCGTCTACCCACCTACTGTGCGGCGGGTCGGATCCTTTTTTCCTATCTAGATGACTGATAGTGATTTTGGGTGTGATTTTTGATAGAGTTCGATAATTGTATTTTGTTATTAATGATTCTGATTTCTATGGGTAGGTATTTGATTCACTTGATCATGCCACGTTTGACTCGGGCGTCCCCAACTTTTTATATCATTCACTTTCACTTCATAATTTAATATCGGTATCAGCTAACTGACGGGTGCAATCCCAGTCTGACTTAATAATTTCGATTTTTTTGTGCCATTTCATTTCAAGAAAATAATTAAAATAAAAATGATAATGAAAAAATTAGCAGGAAGGTAATGATTGATTATATAAAATAAAGAAATAGATTATATTAAAATTAACGGATCGTCCCTCGGGGTGGTCGCCGCGTTGAGAAATTAACTGAACCATGACGCTGGTTGACGTTTTCAAGTTTTGAAATTTTTTTTAATTCAGATGGAGACGTATTGATCCTCTTATTTTAAATATCAAATGTACAAAATTTCCAACCACTAATCAGCAATAATTTTCAATCAATCAGTCCCATGACAGTGGTCACAGACCTTCCTCAGATGTATGATGGCATCAAGTCTTAGTAATGCCGCATGTTTCAAACCTAATGTATAAATATTTTTTAACGAAAAAAAACACCTAACATAAAATAGAAGCGTCCTCATTAATGATGTTGCGTTCATTCGTGTTGCATTGTGTAAAGGTGGGAGTGTTCCGCATCAAACTAATATTTTTTTAGGATTTGTTAAGGATAACTTGGGACTTTTAAGATCTCTTTTCGATGAAAAACACCAAGCAAGAGGCAAAATACATTTTTTGAATTTTCTGGCAAAGAATGATGCCGTCGCGTGGAATGAGGTCAATATTGTCATTTTAATTAATACCAAAACTGTTTTTTGTTTTCAGATATGTAATGTACAGGGCACCGTGCAGAATGTCTGCTGTCCTCTGTTGACAGTTGTTGAAGGTACGGTACCCAGAACTTAATCATCTTTCATTACAAATCCATTAGGCGATACGGTGGTTCGTTGATTTCTTATGCTACCTCATCTTCACAATACAGTCATTGCAAAAGGCATCGAAATACCAACGGCTCTGAGTGTTTGCAAATTTATCGCAAGGAATTCTTGATGATACTTCAAACCATAAACCTCAAATATTCCACTTACAAATATTAACTTCTGGATTATGGGTGGTATCTTCATAATCATGTTGTGTTGTGTAACCTTGGTGTGTCTGTTTGTTTGCAGGGAGCCACTGCATACTAAAGCACACAGGAAAAGCGGGATTGTGCAGACCATTCGCTGCCTGCCAGACAGCAAAGGAGGCCTCCTACAAAGGCAATTTCCCACAGGTACAGTTCCTCCTTATATGTTTCTCCGTCTCTGGGGATAACAACCTGCTTGATTTCCGCGCCCCTAACACGACCTTTCTTTCCTTACAGAGATGTGACTTAACTGACAACCAGTCTGAGTTGGTGTGCTGCACGGAGGCTGAATGTCCGCCGCTGCCGAAAGGACTCGTCACTCAACTACCGATTGGCTCCAAGGCCGCCGACTGTGAGTTTCACAAAACCTGAGCTGAAAATATTATGTTGGATTTTGACATGCTCTACGTAAAGTGCTCTATCTGAAAATCTGTTACTTTACGAGAGAGGGCGTTGAAAAAATAAATTCACAGATAAGTTACAAATAAACTTAAAATGTGGATTAAAAATTTAAAAAGTTAAATTTCCGCAAATTTCAAACTATGTAGTAAGATGATTTACGACAGAACTGTGAGTTTATTTATTTTCAAGGTTCTGTTCTGTAGTCAAACAGATTTTCAAATATGGTTCTTTACGTAGGACAAGTGGATTTATTCTCTTAAGACCTCCTAACTTAAAATAAATTTGTGTTTTGCCTTTATTGTACGGGTAAAAAAATAATCTTTTTTGATTTAGTAAAACAATATGTTATCGGTATTTACCCTGGTATAAACATATATATTTTTTCAAATATTCAAATTAACAACACTCAAGATGGAAGAGACTTAATATCCATTAAGAGGAAAATCGTATTCAATAATTTCCACTGGACTCCCGTATTGTGTAAAGTTGTGAGGCTGACGGAGATAACGAAGCGAATAGGAACTACCTGGCTAAACATATCTGCTATAAAAACTAGAAATTTTCATCCACTATATAAGTTACCTAGTCCCATGAATAACTGTAGGCACTTGTAAGGTTTATTTGTAATGTTTTGTTTCCTCTACAGACTGCATAGAGCTGGCAGAGAAGATTCACCCGTGCCAAGAAACACGCTCCGGTTGGACTCGGGGGCATATGTGTCCTCTACTCGCACCAGACTCCAATACAGTATATCACAAGACTCCTACTACAGCAGAGGCCCCGTACTATGTAAGTTACAGACATTAGGTAGCTTTATTTAAATCCCAAAATATTAATTTATTTATCGAAATAACCATTATTATTTTCACATTAACCCCGTGCAGTAGCCCTATGAGGAAAAAAATTCTGTGAGGGCCTATGTCACATTTGGGGATGCTGTGTGGAGGTTTTTTTTTAGGAAAAGAAGAAGAGGAAGTTAAGGAAATAGATATGAGGAGTGGGTAGGGATCAGTGTGTCCAGGAGTGACGGACGTATGAATCCTGTAGTCTGTAGGCGGTGCAAAAGGATGAATCGAGAGAGACCAGCTGGAGAGGTCAAAGGGTCTCCCAGAACACACTTCACCCGATGAACCCGGGCACCCCTGCTAAGTCACCAAACGTAGAGAACCGCTCGGGGTGACCTATGGCGGAGGTATTGATTATCCAATACATGTTACCCGCGGCGGCGGTAAACATAACTGCCTCCCAAATAACTAACCATCAAGCTTTTTCGCATCAGGGGTAGGCAGACACGTTACACCGCTGCAAAACTATGTCTCAACAAACTCCTTGCTTCATTCACGTTCATATTTCATCTCATATATATACACACTCTTCTTGTGTTATTCTGTTTGACTCTTGACCCGTCCCGACTCAAGTAACTTCCATTAACTTCCGCGGCGTATATTCTTCTTACACTACTTTTCCGTATATCCGCTCTACATTACCAAACCATCCAAGAATCCCTTTATTAATCTTAAGAATTTTTTTTTTTTTTTAAATTCTAAAAATTAAATTTAAAAAATTTAAAAGAAAGACAAACATTCCCGGGCTACGAATAACCCAACAACGTTTGAAAATCTCCTACTACCACCACAGAAAACCGAAAATGTTGCTTGTGTTGTGATGGAGGACTTAGCCAGCCGAGGAATCGAACACGGGACGCCCGGGTGGGACCCGAACACGATGCCCACTCAACCACTGACCATTCATCAGATGTAACATACTTCCCTTGAATACTTTAAGTTTTTAAGCTCTTAAGAAAACTTGCATTCAGATGTCAGGATGAACAAGTAATAAGTGTATGAAGTTCCCACCACAATAAAAATGATTGTGTTGGGTTATTTCCCGATTTATTCTTTTTAAATAATGTACATAATATATAATATATATAATATATAATATATATACATAATATACATAGCTCACACAAAATATAATCAACTACCCAACGAGATCAAACGTGCAAGTCAATGTAAAAAGACCCAAACTAACATGCTCAAACTTCATCTTATTAATGACTATCTGAAATAATAATGTTGTGTATGTCCCCATCATATGTCCATTTAATACATACAGCTATATGTTTCATGTAATGCGTATCATTCCCGCAGTGAGTTTATTAACTCCTGGGAGTACAATGCTTTATATAATATACTATATTCTGTATTGTATACTTTTGATAAATAAAATAAATAAATATATTATTATAATTTGGGAGGTGGGACAGGTACCCGGTACTCCCGCCCCGGGAACCATTTATTGGATAACCAAAACCCCTGCCAAAAGTCACCCTAAGTGGTTTGCTACCTTTGGTCACTGCCCGGGTTCGAGGGGTGAGGTTTGTCTAGGTCTTGGCGGCGGATGCTTTTGCCCATCTACTTCGTGGCTGGTCGGATCGGGAAAGACTTGTTGAAGGCCACTTTTTGATCTCTCCAGCCAGACTCTCTCACCTTCGCCATGCTCCGCAATGAGGGGGATGGATTCACACATTCATCACTACTGATCACATTGACTCCCAGATTCCTACCCATCCTTTATACCTTTTCCTTCCCAGAACTTCTTCTTCCTTTCCATAAAAATACCCTCCAAACAGTATCCTCAAAGAGATCATTGGCCCTGAAGGAATTTTTTACATCCTCCTGTGTAGAGAAAATCTAAAAAAAAAAATTTAAAAACGTCTTGTATTCATATTATATCTGCGACACGTTCCAAGATACTCTCAGTATCGCCTTGGTGACAGACAACCACTCAGAATTTATACGTTGCTTGAAATTGCTTAAGCCGCGTTTGATGACTAGATCTGAATAGTCATGTACTTCTCCACCTTCCTCTTACCCATCTCTTACTACCTTCAGCCAAACAAAATACCCCAAATAAGGATGCTATTGTCTCACTGGCCCCCGATGGTTGGGTTTAGTTGGGACTCTTGTGCGGTATTCATATAAAAAGAAGATGAAATAACAAAATCAACAAATATTTTTAGAGCAATAATTAAACTTGCTTAGAGAATAATGTTTGGATGTCGTTTTATGTTCCCAGGGACGTATTGGATCAGGTCAAAGAGCGAACATTTCCTGGTGGGGGTTTCCTGTAAGTCTAGTGAGTGACCAGTGGGTGTTGTGTACTGCATGGGTCGTGGATGACTTTGGGTGAGTTTATTGTTTCTTTTTAAAATTCAACTCGTCCTTGAAAGCATAACCGCAACGATGAATATAGACAAATGTATTAATTTGATATTTGAACGACCAAGCCTTAAAGATAAGCTTCTTTGAGAAGTTAATTCACAAAACTGGCACTGTACATGGTGTCTGGAAACTCGCGGTGTAAGTGGGCAACTGGTGAATCTACTTCAAATTATTATTGACTGAGCGTAGCGAAGTCCTGTTTTAAATCCATCGTTTTGTATTTCGTCTATATGTGCGTTTGTTTGTACGTTCCGTTTCCAATTCAGGATGGTTGCTGTATTAATGGTTTAGAAATTAAAATTTTAAAAGTGAAATAGTCATGCTTTTTTTGGATTTTTATTCGAATTTGTTTAATATTATGGTACCTACCTACCTAAAGAAAGTCTTATAAAATAATTATTATTGAGATAGATACGTTTCCTTGAACAAAATGTATAATTATTCTTTATTTGAAATTTAAGAATGTTACATAAAATGTTCAGTTTATAATTAAATAGATAGGTACTTAAGTACCTACTGTAAATCTAATGATTTCAGAGGAAATAATGGTCTTCATTTATTAAATTCTAGAAAATAAGAAACATGCCTTTTTAGACTGGAGGTCTATTGTTACAGAGTTATCTACTTGTGAAATCATGAGAATCCAAAAAAATTATGTTTTTCGATTTTAAAATGTTTTTTTTTTTCATATTTTGATGCTTCTTTAGAGATAAGAAATTATTATAAAATCTTTTAGTAAATATCAAGAATTTATATACCTATGTTCTATTTGTTAAAAACGGAATGTCACCCCAAAGTTATTTTGAATGTGATTGTGAGTGACTTCAATCCCTGGTGAAATAATGATTTATTTGTGGTTCAAATATTGTTACAAATTCACTCACAAAATTCCCATCAGGCCACTCATGTAATTTCTTTTCTCCAAGTAATATTAAGTGTCTCTATATTTAGTTATTAATTATGCTACTTCACTCAAATTTGTAAATGTTTTACCTCAATACAGGCTATTAGTCATGGTGAGGTTAATGTGTTTATGTAAAAATAAATATTCTTGATTTATATATGGTGAGAAACAAATGCAATTTAAAAAAATCAGATTGTGCAATTCACACGCGGTAGAAGTGAAACCTTCAGAAAACTAAAGTATTTATTTAAGAGTGAGGAGGCTACGAAAAACAGCACAAAAAGGAGACCGATATACTATCTCATTCTCTCGCAGGCTAAATCCTATAGATGTGTGTGTTTGTCCCTTTTTAGTATCGCTATTTTTCGTTTTAATCGAGTTTCAAATTACAACGGTGCTAAAGAATTTTTCAATTCAATAATTCGGGGTCGAGACATCGCTTTGATACATTAATAAGATAGTAAACAGCTGAAAGTGACATTAATATGCCAGTGAAAAATTATACCTCGGATACGATTTACTCGAAAACAAAGCTCACGAGAGAGATGGATTCGTACGTCCGTCACTCCTGGACGTCCGTCACTCTTGGACGTTCATAACTCATGGACATACGTCGCTACTATTTATTTGAGTTTTTTTAAGTGAAAACTTCTATAGCACCGTTGTGATTTGAAACTCGATGAAACGGAAATAAGCGACATTAAAAAGAGACAAACACAATCATCTATAGGATTTAGCCTGCGAGAGAATGAGATAGACTAATCGGTGTCCTCATTGTGAGATGCTTCGTGGAATAAGTAGTAAAATTATAACCATCCATGTTTAAACTTGTTAACAATATTATAATAAATAAACTCTGCACTTATCCTACGCCTCTGCATTCGTCTCATTCTCTCCAACTTTATTTTCTGAAGGTTTCACTTCTACCGTGTGTGAATTGAAAATGATAAATCGGTTTTTTTATGCTGGGAAAATGTGGCTAGAAACTTTTATAAAAACATTTATCTTTTTGATTTTGTTATGCGATTGTTATTAACTTTTCAAATTTAAAACATTTCAAAATTTCTTCTGGGTTAATTGGAAATTGAAAAAAAAATTCTCAGAAAATGGGTCGGGAAATTGTGTCAAAGTTTTTTTTGTTTTTAGAAACTGAGAAATTCAAAGTTTTGTTAATTTGTTCCCTTTTCAGAACAACTCATGTAGGTCTCATAGAAATCGTAGTGCTTCTCTTACCATAATGGTTAAAAATATGATCTAAACGGTGTTGGAAAGAGTTTATACCGTGCTTTATATTCAAATCTAAAAATTATCCACAAAATAAATAAAATGTTCACCTTTAAAAAACCAAAAAAAATATAAAACCCCTCAGGGCCTAAGTCATCTTTGGGGATGCTGTGTGGAGGGTTTGTTTAAAAGGGAAGGGGAGGAGAGTTCTGGGAAGGAAAGGGGTTTAAGGGGTGGGTAGGAATCTGGGGTCTGAATTCAGTGTGTCCGCCTCCAAGACCTAGACAAACCTCACCCCATGAAACCGGGCACCCCTGCTAAATCCCCAAACGTAGCGAACCACTTGTGGTGACCTATGGTAGAGGTGTTGGTTATCCAATAAAGGTTCTCGGGGCGGCGGTACCATTCCCGCCTCCCAAATTTACATGAAACAACGAAAAGGTGAGTTGACCTTAATGTTAACAATACATATGCCTAATAAAATAGGTGTATTTTTCGTCAGTATTTTTAATTAGAAAAAACGTAAGGTGAGCGATTTTTAAAACCTTTTTAATGTTGTTTTATAAATTTGAATAATTAAAAAATAAGTGTCAATTTTGAATAATAAAAATTTGAAAGCGTTTTTCATTACCTTTCAAAAATTGTTTTTGGTTTTCGAATGCGTTCAGAAATATTCTATTTATATAGATTTTATTGCAAAACGAAAATTTTTTGATCTTTGGCTGTGAAGGGTTTATGATATTTTTGGCATTTTCTTGTCTGGGATGGTTTGAAACTTCGACAGTTCTTTTTGAAAATAACAAAGAGAACACGTCCGTACACAACAATTGAAAACGTACAGTCCTTCAGATAAAAAATACTATCAGATCAGATAAGGACGTATTTAGCATTAAAGAAGTGTCTTTTGTTTCAGCTCCGATAAAGTTCTGTTCGTCGGATTGGGCGGGACCTTCAAACCCCGAAATCCAGATGAGATATATGGCGTCACAGCTAAACACATGCACCCGCTATACAACAGTAGTTACTCGTACGTGTACAACAACATCGCGCTACTTCGGCTAGACAGAGAGTAAGTTTTTCATAATTATATCATAATCATTCATTCGCCCACTCCGGTTGTGTGTGGACGTATCTAAAAATTTCGTCTTTACAATATTAGAGGTTTTTATTGTTACACCGCTACTAGCATTTGCCGCGAGTGAGGTGACTGCGGTCACTAAATCCAACACATTATGGACGTGCTGCAACTAATAGAAAATATTAAACTTGAAATCTCAAATATATCGACTAAACAAGACTCCAAGGCCAAAACTAATCTAGAAACAAACATAAAACTTCTACAAGAAAAATGGATTCACGAAAAAACTTCATTTCAAAACGAGATCGTTTCTCTGCAAAACAAACTAATAGAAAAATTAGAAAAAAAAATTGAAAATGTGAGTTTTATGGAAAAAAAAACCTATGCAAGTCGACTTAAAGAAATACCGGAATCGAAATATTCATTGATTATTAAAAGTGAAAACACGAATATGACATCAGACGCGATAAAAGATCAAATCGTCAAAAAAATAAAAATAGCAAATCTAGGTATTGCAGTAAATGGAGTTCGCAAAGCCGCTCAAAATAAACTGATAATATCTTGCCCTAGTAAAGTCCACGCAGAAAAATTGACGGATGAAATAAATAAATTGCTCAAAAAAAATATGGTTGCTGAAGAATTAAAAAAGAAAAACCCCAAAATTTTCGTAAGAAATTTACAGGCAGATCTAACAGAAGAAGATATAATCGAGGCTTTAAAAACCCAAAATGATGGTATCAAAGATCTTATGGATTATGATACAAAAAACACTATAAAACTAATAAAAATGTTTAAACCTAAATCACAAAATGGACTAACAAATTATATACTGGAAACCAGCGGAGCACTGAGGTCTTACCTCATTGAAAAGGAAAAAATTAATATAGGATTCAGCAGAGTACGAGTGGTAGACGCTAACCCCCTGATGCAGTGCTACCATTGCTTGAAATTTGGACACACTGCACTGAAATGTTTGAGTAAAGATAAAAGCGCGACCTGCTTACATTGTGCTAAGGATCACGAATGGAAGGAATGCCCAAACAAAAACTCGGAAGAAAAATGTAGCAACTGTATATATCAAAACACTACTTTCAAGATGACCCTTAACACTAATCATAAAGCAAACGACACAAACTGCACTTACTTTAAAAAGATGATGTATATCGCGCAAAGTCGCATCGATTATGATTAGGTATGTTTTGTATGTTTTTTTCATTTTTTTTTTAAAAACAAAATCCAATGCTTTTAACCAAAACTCTATTTAAATACTTAACCTCTTTTACTGTTAAGCTCAATAATATATGTCTTCTACTTACGAAATATGAGTATCTCATATCCTTGCAATTTTTTTCTTCCCTAACTATATTATTATATTCTGAATTATTGTCCGGTAACCACAGTGTTAACACGCTAGTATTGAAATGTATGTTGATGTTAGTCTATCCTTTGTTTACTTGTACATGTAGAAAAAATATTTATTGTTGTCAATTATTAAACCTAATATGTTCTGATCAAAAACAAAATCTAACTATGAATATATTGTTAATGCTCACTGCTATAAAAACAATGATATTTATAATTTGCCTCTATAAATCTTCACACATGTTTACATACTATTCCCGCATATTTAAATATTATTCAGTATGGGTGATTTGAACGGAGATTTTGACATAGCAGAAATTGATTATGAACGTACTCACAATTTTGAAAATTGGGCAAATAAACATGTATTAGGAATTAATAATATAACTGCCATTAACCTTAACATTCGATCCTTATCAAAACATTTTGATACTTTCCTCCTAACTATTTCTAGTTCTTTGCGTAATATTGACATAATAACGCTATGTGAAACGTCGATAAATGAAAATAATGTAAATCTATACAAAATATCGGGTTTCAACTCTTACTATTTTTGTCGTACAAAAAGATCGGGTGGCGGAATTATTGTATATGTGAAGGATCATCTTACTTTCGAAAAAATAAATATAGTAACAACTAATTTTGAATGCGTTTACGGCACCATTTCTATTTACAAACATAAACGTATACATCTATTGGCAATGTATAGACCTCCAAACACAAATAAAAAATTATTTCTCCATGAACTTGAAACCATATTGTGCAATATTAACATTAAAGAATCCATTTTAATACTTGGCGATTCGAACGTAAACATTTTAAATGAACTCGAACCGATTGTAATACAATACGAAAACCTGATGGCCAACTTCGGATTGGTCAAAACTATTAACGATAGTATCGCCCTGGTGTAAGACCACCATTCAGAATTGAAACGTTGCTTGAAATGGCTTTAGCCGTGTTTAGTGACCAGATCTGAATAGCCAGGTACTTCCCCACCTACCTCTTCCCTATCTCCTTCCCCCCCCCACTACCTTCAGCCTCACAACATACCCCAATTGGGGATGCCATAGTCTCACTGGCTCCAGACGGGAGCAGTTGGGACTCTTGTGCGGTATTTCATGTAAAAAAAAAAAAAAAAAAAAAAAAACGATGTGACACGTGAAGCAGTATTGTCAAACTATATAACGGCTACTTGCCTAGACCATATTTATATAAGAGAGAGGGAGACCACAGAAATCAGTTCGTGCGTATGTGAAACAATAATAGCTGACCACTACCTAATTGCAACGACGATTCATTTCTCTAACTACGACAAACACATTTCAGACAAATCGCACACTGAGTACTATACTGCACTCTCTGAAAAAAAAGTTAATCTATTTATTTCAATCACTGATTGGAATGAAATGCTAAAATTATCTGAACCAAATGTATTGTACGAAGAAATGAAATCGAAATTTAAAAATATTTATGAACTAAGTAACATCACAAAATTTAATAAAAAATATCGCAATTATCAAAAAACTTGGATTAATGATAGCCTCATTGAAAATATACATACACGAGATACTCTTTGGAGGAAATGGAAAAACTCGCCTAACAACAAAAAATATGAAATCGATTTCAAAAAATACAGAAATAAATTAAATAAACAAATAATAAACACAAAAAAATTATACTATAACTATAAATTTAATCACTGTTTCAAAGACATTAAAAAAACATGGAATGAAATTAATAAAACTTTAGGAAGGAAAGATAAATCCGGTTGTGATGAAGTCATATCAAAATATTTCTTAAAATCCAAATCTAAAGATGCAGTGGCAGAAAATTTTGCAGACTTTTTTGATGAAGGGGTAAATAAGTTATTACATATATGTGATGTCCGAGCGTCAGAATACACGCCGGAATATTTAAACCACACAATGTATCTACCACGAGCAAATACAAAGCAAATCGAATTAATTATCGGAGGTATGAAAAATTCCAAGACTCCAGGCATAGATTTAATTCGTATGTATGATTTGAAAAAACATGTGAAATTACTTAGTCCTAAAATCGCCCACTTAATTAACAGAATAATTGATACGGGCCATATTCCCGATGAACTAAAATATAGCATTGTAAGGCCTATCTTTAAAAATGGAAATCACTCTTTAATAAACAATTACAGGCCGATTTCCTTACTTCCTGCATTAGAAAAAATCTTAGAAAAATATATATCAATAAATCTAGATAAATACTTAAATAAGCTGAGTATTATTGATGAATGCCAGTATGGCTTTCAAAAAAATAAAAGTTGCGATAAATTGCTCGAAAAATTTTCTAATCATATAAATTCACAACTAAACTGTAAACAACATGTATTGGTTCTATTTATTGATTTCTCAAAAGCCTTCGACACACTTAGCCATATACAAATAATTAAAGTACTTGAATTTATAGGGATCCGGGGTAAACTCCTCTTATTCTTTAAAAACTATTTGTCAAATAGAAAAATGAGTGTGAAGATTTTAAATATAATTAGTAAATCAAGATACATCAAATCAGGAGTACCGCAAGGGTCAATTCTAGGTCCAAAATTATATATTATATATGTAATTGCTATGTGTAAGATTTTCAAAAAAGCTCGTCGATTCATTTTTGCTGATGATACTGCTCTTGTTGTATCAAATGAAAATCCTGAAATTGCTATACAAGAATTGCAAAGAGATTTTAACGAGCTTCTCAAATGGGCTCATGATGTAGGATTAATTATTAATGTTAAAAAAACCAAATGCATGTACATAAAATCTCCAAGTTTGAAAATGTGGAATGTTCCTAAAATAACCGCTCATAGCTTTAACTGTATACATAGAGGGATTGTTAATGTTTGTGACTGTGAAAAAATAGATTTCACAAATGAATATACTTATCTGGGAATAATTGTTGATAACAATTTTAAGTGGGATAAACAAGTGGCTAAAATTTGTAACCAGCTCAGATCCTTAGCTAGTAACTTTTACAAATTAAAATTTATTTTGCCTCATTGTACTCTTAAACTCATATATTTTTCTATGGTCGAATCCATCCTTAGATATGGTATTCGAACTTGGGGTCATGCAAGCACTACTTACATTAAATATATTGAAAATTTACAAACCGCCATAATAAAAAAAATTGTCACAACTAAGATTTACAAACAGAGACATAACTTAAAATTACTGTATGGCTCAGAGAGCCTACTTACAATAAAAGGTCTCCACTGGTTCACTACTATTATGGATAATATGGGGGAAAGCCCTTACAAACACCTACTTGTACACAAACATACCACAAGATTTAGAGAAGGAAAGGGCCTAAAAACTCCTCGAATATTAAATAAATATGGAAGCCGTACTCTTTTGAGTATCTGATACCAGTGATTTTCAATAGAATCAATAATAACATGAAGTTTGAAAAAAATGAGAGACTGAGTCCTAAAATGATAAAACTATGGTTGATGAATGAAAACTCCATGTATCTTTGTATATCTTAATATAGCTGTCTACATAGCTTTTATTAGGTAGGTATATTGAAATATCTTATATATTTGTAGTTGTAAGTTAAATTATCTAATACTACTATCTATTCTAATGTTTCCTTAAAACTTTAAATGTATTTACAAATTTTTTCTTGGATATTTTATTATGAATGTTTGAATTGTTGGAACCTGCAGACAAGCTGCTATATGACAGCTTTGTGGGTATACAAATTCTTGTACAAAATGTTTTTTCTTTAATTTAATAAATAAAAAAAAAAAAAAAAAATATATAAAATATTAAAATTATTTGGAGTAAAAATAACACAACAACAAAAAAATAGTGAAAATAAATATGCCCGTACGTGCAACCGTAATTAGAATTCCAGACCATATGATGTTCGGCCCTTTACTTTACCAACTGAGCTGATCTCCCGAATCTTCAGAACTGCTGTATTTCTCCATTATATTTAATAAACTTTTAAAACCTCAAGTATTTATTTTATCAATATTACAAATTAGACGGCCCTCGTGGTCAAGGGGAAAGGCTCTCCGGCAATGTGTAAGTAAATTTTATTTGATTAATTTGTGATATTTCACAATTTGTTCATTTTAAAAAATATGCGTAGTATATTTACGGCACGTTCCAGAGAGGAAGATACTCTCAGTATCGCTCTGGTGTAAAACCACCATTCAGAAGTGACACATTGCTTGAAATGGCTTTAGCCGTGTTTAATGACTAGATCTGAATAGCCAGATACTTCCCCACCTTCCTCCTCCCTATCTCCTTCTCCTCCCCACTGCCTTCAGCCTCACAACATATCCCAATTAGTTAGTTTAATAGTTTCACTAACTCCAGACGGTTGGGAGCAGTTCCCGGCCTTACCCGAGCTTTGCGTAGAGTATTCCCAAATTTAATATGAGATTACATTATCGAAAACTAATAACAATATTTACTAAAAATTATTATCAATAACTCTAGATTTTATCACCACAGACACTCTTCTTTATATAAATAGATATATAAAATTAGTGCAGACCAGACGAATTTTCTAAATTCTCGATAAACAGTTCCAATTTTGAAAAAGGGAATGAAAATTAGTTTCAGTTAAAAATATAATATGGGTAGTTTATCGCTTCTCTGAATTTTCCAAAAAAACGCTTAATGTTTTGAAAATGCTTACACTTAAATTCAAAGCAGAGGTTCTAGAGTTCATTGAATTGGAGTTACAGACAGACAGAATTACATCCGAAATTAGTGTCCGTGGAATGATTATTTATGGTTCTGTTTTTATTAGCAAAAAAAATTATAAAACAGGTGACAGGGACACAGGGAATGTTCACGTGTGTCACGCGTCATGCCAGAATATCGGCGTACCGCACCTAAAGGGTTAAAGAATATTATTGCATCGTAATACCACCTCACAGTTATTTCTAAAACAAATATTGTTTTTAATACAAGCAAAAATATTATAATTTACCACTTTTCGATTTCAGGGTGACCTTCACAGCCAAAATTATACCAGCATGTCTCCACACGGGCACCCCTCTTCCTGACAGTGGCTTCACACTCACTAAGTGGTACGGCTCAACTGAATACAAGGTTAGAACACTTTTCTCTGCCTTCATGATGAACAATGACCAATGATGTGAAAACGGCAAGATTGACTGCTGTCGCCGGAACTAAATTTTAAAGATTTTTTAAAAATAGATATCCAACAAACATGCCGTTTTACCGCAGGGGTAGGCAGAGAGGATGGACTGCAACACACCTTGTTTCATTCACATTCGTACATCATCTCATACATAGGCACTCTTCTGTTATTCTGTATCTTGAGATGACCCAACTCAAGTAGGTATTTGATTCATTTGGTCATGCCATGTCTTCCACGGGTGTCCCACACATCTACCATTCCCTTACGCGTCTTATATTCTCCTTGCACACCTTTCTCTGTCCATTCGCTCTACATGTCAAAATCACATGAGTTTCTTAAAACTTTGTTTCCCAATCTCCTCATGTTTATGGTTTTTCTAACACTCTAAAAAGATGCAAATATTAAAAAAAAAAAACATCTATTAAGATTAAATGTTGATTAAAACACCCATTTCAACGGTCCCCGCGGTGCAGTGGTTAAGATCCTTGTCGGCGAATTCAGGGGTAGCGGGTTCAAATTTTAGCGTGGAATTTCACAATAAAGCATTAAAAATAACATGTTATGTTTGTGGCACGTTCCAGAGTGAAATATACTCTCAGTGTCGCCCTGGTGAAAGACTGAAGTAAAAATGGCTTTAGTTGTGTTTGGTGACCAGTTATAATTAGTCAGGTACTTCCCTACCTTCCTCTTACACATCTCCTTCCCCTCCACACTTCCTTTAGCTTCACAATGTACCTTCATTAGGGATGCCATAGTCCCACTGGCTCTAGACGGTTAGGAGCAGATGGGAGACTTGTGCTGTGTTCACAATAAAAACATATTTCTTCAATACCTCACTTCATATTGTAACATTATGGGGAAAGTACGGTAGAAATGTTTTTAAGTTGTTTTTGCTTTGTTATTCCCACTAAGTACAACAATTCTGAGTGGATTAGAAGAAAGTGGCAGAAAGGCCGCATCACTCCACTATGTTATGTTAAATCTATTCAATAAATAGGTCTCACGAAGCAAAATACAACTAATGAAGCTAAAAACAAATTCATTATTAATTTGGGAGGCTTGTACAGGTACCGCCGCCTCGGAAACCGTTTATTGAATTACCAACCCCTCTGCCATAGGTCACCCCAAGTGGTTTGCTACATTTGCTGACTTAGCAGGGCTGCCGGGTTCATGGGGTGATGTTTGTCTAGGTCTTGGCGACGCATCCGTTTGGTCACCTACTGTGTGACGGGCCGGATCGGGAGAGACTGATTGAGGGAGAACTTTTGAACACTTCAGCCGTAATTTCTCTCCATCACCTTGCACTGCAGAGGGAGGGATTAACTTCTCTGTCACTCCTGGATACATTGACCCCCAGATTTTTACCCACTCTTTGACCCTTTAAACCTTTTTCCCTCCCAGAACTTCCCCACCTTCCTTTCCCACAAAAGACCCTCCACATAGCAAATACAAAGATGCCGTAGGCCTTGATGGATTTTTTTCCCCTTAGGACCTCCTGTGTGAAGTTAAAGAAAAAAATGGTAACATTAATTTACTCTTCGTATATTTGTTGCTAAAAGTAATGGCACTTTTGTTCTCACTGGATAAAACAATCAGTTGGTATTTTTTTTAACATTTCAGACGTCAATGCAGAGAGTATCTCAGGAGGAGTGCTCCAGAGTATTTCCCACTGAAAGCGGTTCTCACCCTGCCGGCGTCGAACATGACGTGGAGTTTTGCAGCCGCTCAGTCAACACAACTGGGAGATGTCAGGTATGTAACGCTGGGATGCATTGTAAACCAAGCCTTTAGTAACACTTTTTTTAATTAAAAATATTGTATTATTTTTACTATAAAACATAGTTATTATAAGAAATTTTATAATTCAAAAAAGTATTTACGCAAAGCTGTCGAAGATGGCTGACATTATAGGAAGATATGCGCCATAGAATAAAGAAGAACACAAGAAATGCCATGTGGGCGTGTTTCGTGATCCAAAAGTCTGACCTTTCTTTGCTTAAAATTAAAAATATTATTATACATATCCTGTATAATTATGAAATTCAAATGGGATGCCGATATTCAATGTGTGACAGAGCGCGTAATAAATGGACTAGAATCAAAATGTATTAAGTCACTGGCGACATTGGTTTCAATTTAATAAGTCAGGTGCGCCTCATACGTCACACAGATGTCTGGAAATGTTAAATTATCGTGAAAACAAGCTTATGGGTCCGATTGGTTAAATCTGCATGGAAGGCATTTCTAGCGTTTGCGCAGATAAATTTCATTTTTTTTTGTTTTTGCACATATAATTGAAGTGTAATGATTTTATTTCGTTTCCGGCACGTTCGAGAGTTGATAATACTCTTAGTATCACCCTGGTGGAAAACCAATATTGGAATTGAAAAATTCTTTCATAATTAAGTATGTAGGTATTTAAGTATCTACTCACAAATTGCACGCACTGACACTGACTACCTAACCGTATTATGGGCGAAAACAGGGGCGAGCTTTCACTAAATGGTTAAGATTTTAAACCGAAGTAAAGAGTTTCTTTGAAAATAATAAATATTTAATTTTTTTTATTAGTACTCACCACACCCTAAATCGAATATTATTAATAAGTTAGCGTCTGCGTGGTTGAAATTTAAGAACCCGGCTTCATGTCTGACACTGCGCCGTATGCGCTGCACCATATAAACATCTGTGAAATATAAACACGTGAAATTTCAAACAAAGCTACCGTTTGAATTCGGTTTCGAATTGAATTTTTTTTTCGATTTTATGGATTCTATATATATAGCTAGGGCTTATTTATTTTATTTTTTTTTACATTGTTTTAGAAAAGAATGTGTCCTTACTGGGGTACCCCGTTCTAATGTCACATTGTACATGTTTTTGTGTTTGACTTATAAGTTAATATATACCTATTTTAAAGTATTACAAGAGGAAAATTATAAAGTTATATCTAAAAGAAAGCACAATACAAGCATTAATCTTTATTTGGTTGCAAAATTGTATCTATATTTTTCCTTCCCATGTCCATAATTCTTTTTTTTTTTTTGTATTTTAAATAATTTTATAGACATAATTATAAGACCATACTCGTACTGTAGGTGAGTTTGGGCTAATTCATAATAAATTCTAACTAGCTGTTCTTTATCTAAAAATTTTCATTAGTTTTTTTTTTTTAATTTGTTGCTCACATTTTCCACTTGGGATTTCCAGTTTAAGTTTTGGTCAATAATTACTCCAAGGTATTTTATTGTTTGTATTTCATTTAATTTTAGGCAGTTGCAAGGAATTTCTTGGTTCACGTATAAACAGTCTACGAATTTTTATGTTTAGGTTTGTAACAATAACAAAACCCTTTCATGTTTCTAGCTGACTGCTGCTAGTACTGCGGCTCATTTGGCCTTATTACTATTATCATCTGACGGTTGTATTTAATTGACTGAATTTACTAAACATTATTAAGTTCTGAACTTTTTACTCTGCTTTACCATTATGGTTTACTGAATGTAAATATTTCATTGTTTGTCTGCTTCCGCTTCTGAGGTCTGGTGCCGTTTCATATCTACCTGTGGGCATGAAAACGTCTTCATGAAGATGGGTCTCGTTGAGTAGAATGATGTGAATCTGTAGGCTGTTGATGCTGCGTGCATTCCAAATTAAGCATTTTACCTCCGAAGCCTCCTGATCCATTGATGGCATCCTGAAGCAGTTCCATGAGAATGAACAGCTTCTCTGCCTTGTTTGTGCAGGGTGTCAGTCTTTCGCGGACTCTGATGAGGCCTTGCAGTAATGCCATTATGTCCTCATTAGAGGTGTTTCCGGTGTTTGGTGCTTGGCGCTGCTCCTGTCTAGCTCTTCGCTGTTCAGGTTCTTGCTGCTGTTGTTGTTGCTGGTTTGTCCTGTTTCCAGCTACGTTTGCCCAAGAGCGGCCGTCTACTTGGGCCGTGGCTCTGGTGGTTCGGGGCTCTTCTGCCCAACGCCTCTGGGCGTTGGTGAACTCTGGCCTGCGCTGGAGAGCAGCTACATATGCCACCCTGTTGGGGCACTCTCTGTAGTTAGCAGAGTGGGCTCCGCCGCAGTTGCAGCAGACGGCCGGCTCTTACCTGTTTGTCTTGGGGCACTCCGGAGTGGCGTGTGCTCCATCGCACTTCACGCAATGGGCTACGTGGGCACAGTTTCTGTACCTGTGGCACTGTGCCGTGTGAGTGCCGTGCTGCAGGTGATTGCTCCTGTATTTCCTCATGAAAATGCGGCAGTAGCACAGGAAAACTACCGTGGCTCTCATCTGGCCCATGTTTGTTTCCTGGCCGAAGTGGGCCAGGTAGGTCGGGTCCTCAAGTCCAGGGTCGTCATCTCGACCATTGATCTGGCTGGGAAACCTTGGTTTACCAGGTCTGTCATGATGTCTTCAGTGGACATCTTCGGAAGCCCCCTGATGACGGTCTTCTTTGTCTTGTCGCTTTCTGTGGTGTAGGTGTGGAACGACTTTTTCTCACCTCGCAGCGCCGTTGTCATCATTTTGTGGGCTTCCACCGAGCTCACCACAACGCTGATTTTTCCGCCCCTGTTATACCGGAAGTTGAAGTGTGCACTTCTATAAATATGTCTCTTAACCTCATCGATGATTTGGCCGTGTGTCATGTTTCCAATCGTCATTATGATAGTTGGCACTCTGCTGCTCTTCCTGAGCGTGCCGGTCGCTGCGGGGGTCTTGGTTGGCAAGCGCCACAGGACCAGTCGGTTTCTTCTTCAGCGGCGGCCCTGATTCTTGGTGCGCTGATGATTGCTGGCTTCAGCTTTTACTAGTTCGATCCTGTCGGACCTGGACAGGTTGAAGGTGTGGGGTTAGAATTCCTCAAAGGATGGCGCTGCTTCTATAACCAGGCCGCATAAGAACGTGCCCCCCCCCCCCCCCTTTTGTAAATTTTTGTAAATTTCAGTATCTCTCCCGATACGGAAAGATTGACGGAAATACTTAGTTGTATCACGCGGCTATATATAACATATTTATTTATTTAATTTATTTATTTAATTTATTTCAACGCCATAAAATGGTTTTTACATTCAAGTGTTTGTGATACAATTATGTGTTACAACCAAAAAAATAATAAAGTGGAAACTCGTGGAAGAGAATAGATCATATTAAAATAACAAAACATTATATTTACGCTGAATAAAAATATGTAAGTAAAGGTGACTTGTTAGCAAGTAGAATCGAAGAATCGAGCAAATTCAAGTAGTTATACCTATTTATACATTCACATTTATTTGCAAATTATAAATAATTTACTACAGAGTTTATTGTTACCTTAAATTGCTTAACATTGCTTGAAATGACTGGACACGCATAGTTGGCAAATTAGCTCTGTTATTTTAGGGCTGTCAGGAGATTTAATAATAATTATGAATTAATATTTTTTTTTAATTATAAGCTATGACTCCCTCTGTCTGATGGTTAAGATATCTGATTTAAGTAGTTTAGAATCTGTAGTAAAATGAAACCATGAAACCATGCAGACAAGTATTAACATGCCTAACATTAATTATTGTGATTGAGGTGTGTTATTATAGCCTTCTTATAACTATGTTCCGTGCAGTTGAACACATCTACTATAACGTCATTGCCTGTGCCGGTGGCTAGCTATCACTGGATCACAGTGGATCCGAGGAACGGGGCTATTTTTGGAACCAGTTACTATCTGATTTATATATAAAATGGTCACCAACACTCTAACTGGGCGAAGCCAAACCAAAAGCCACCCCCAGGGACTAGCAGCAAAAATCTGCGGGGAGGGCTTTTAACTGTTAGTTTTAAATTGTCCGAAATTAATGGCTTTTAATTGTCTGAAATTAAAGGCTGCTATATAAAACTAAAGACAGTGTTGGGACATTCAGTGGTGTTTTACGTAGAAACAAAAAATGAACTATTTTATTGCATTACAAATAAATTGGTTATCACTTCGGAACAAATCATTATAAAAAATACCACAATTGGCGTATCTCCAGTGCTGTAAGTGTAAGGATTTATTACCCCTTCTGCGGTTTAGAGGAACGGATGTGTAGCCCATTTCGACAACCCATTTCATACAAATCTTTATTTTAGATTTGAGCCCAAAATCTCAACCGACTGAATAATATTTTTTTAAATCAAAAGTTATAATAAATATCTAGTACGGCTATGAGCTATTTTTGTTAATGATGAATATGATGATAAATAATTAATTAAAAAATTCAATTTAATTCAATTCGGAGGCGACTGTTGAATGTTTTGTGAGTTAATTATAATTATTAAAAAATACATTACCCTGCCTACTGTGGTAATGTAATGAAAAAATAAAATAAATCATCGTTTAAAATGCGTCTTTTTGAGAGAATTTTAATTTACATGCGGCAAATTCTGGTTTCGACGAAAATAGATCATTTTTAATTTATTTAAACCCATCAATGCTTTCTTTTAATATTTTTTATCTTTTAATTTATATTTCATCATGTTTTTGTAATAAATATTGTAAATTTATTTTTTTAAATGTTTATCATTTACTCACAAATAATTACCCAAGTTGCCTCTAAAATCATGAAATATTAAAATCTTTCATGGCGTTTATTTAATAATTTAAAAACACAAATAAGTAAAGTAGCACATACGTGTACTACACATTTGGTATTCCTTTCGGTTACAAAACTCATTTTGCAGTTTGATGGT
Source organism: Glyphotaelius pellucidus (assembly GCA_936435175.1). Lineage (NCBI taxonomy): Eukaryota > Metazoa > Arthropoda > Insecta > Trichoptera > Limnephilidae > Glyphotaelius > Glyphotaelius pellucidus. The sequence continues at coordinate 8,246,780 of OW386563.1, read as the reverse complement.
GTATTTTGAGGTCAGAGTATGAAACGGGCTCCGTTCCCCTCAATATTGTTTTATCTTTCACACAAAACTCAAAAAGATTAAAATATGGGGGTGACTTGTATCACATTTTTTACGTTTAATTGTGACCTTTATAAGGAGATTGGTGTACAAAATTCATATTTTATTTTTTTACATTCGCTCCACACAGGAAGCCCTGAGGAAAATAATTCCCTCAGGGCCTATGTCATCTTTAGGGATGCTGTGTGGAGGGTCTTTTTAGGAAAAGAAGGAGAGAAAATTTTGGGAAAGAATGTGAGGGAATTGAGATATGAGTAGGAATCTCAGGGTCAGTGTGTCCAGGAGTGATGGACGTATGAACCCATCCCTCCCACTGCGGTGCAAGGCGATATTCCGAGAGAGTACAGCTGGAGAGGTCAATGAGGCTCCCTCAACCATTCTCTTCCGATCCGGCCTGCCATACAGCTGGTGGGTAGACGCATCCGACGCCAGGACCCGGACAAACCTCACCCCATGAACCCGGGCACCCCTGCTAAGTCACCAAACGTAACGAATCACTTGGGGTGACCTATGGCAAAGTTGTTGGTTAGCCAATAAATGGTTCCTGGGGCGGCGGTACCCATACCCGCCTCCCGAATTGAAATATAAAGTAGTGATGGTAGTGATATGAAGTGAACAAACAATAATGTTATTCCATTAGTTTTGTCATTCAAGTAGGACTGGGCGTAAAAGGTAGAATTACCCCTCCAGCCGGAAGTGTGTTCAAAAGCCGATTCACTAATTTATAATCTGCCATTTGGAGTGTGTTCACCTTATTACTTTATTTGTTCTCAGGGCAGGCCAGGTGCCCCGTTGACTCTACCCAACAGCCACAGGGTGGCCTGCACCCACCTCCTGGTGGGGTTGCTATCCTGGCAGAACATTTCTCGCTGCACACAAACCAACACCCGCATATCTGCCTTCATCCCCTGGATAGAGGGTATCGTGTGGCCTGAAGGCGGTGTTGTTGTGTAGGACCGGTCAGTAGCTAAGAAGGCATCGCGTTTGGGTCCCACCCGGGCGTCGCGTGTTCGATTCCTCGGCTGGCTAAGTCCTCCATCATGACTCAAACAACATTTTCGGCTTAATGTGGTGACGATAGGAGATTTTCAAAGATTGTTTTAAAAAATTGTTTTAAACTTTTTTTTTAAATGTTTGAAAAAAAGGACCTTATCTCAGATTATTTTTATTTAAATTAACACACACATAAACGAACAGTGATATTCATAGATAAAATAACATAATAGAGAGAAAAAATAATTCAATTTTTTATAAGAAAAACTCTCTTTTTATAACTTTTGAAGGTTATTTTATATTTTTTATTTTATATTTTCATTTAGATTATAGGTGTTATCTTCGTCTTCAATGACATATAACGTTGATGGGAATAGCCTTCAAAAGTTATAAAAAGAGAGTTTTTCTTATAAAAAATTGAATATTCATTTAGTCTTTCATAAAGTCAATAGTTCCAAATGAATAAATTCGGATACATTTATCCGAGACGTTATTCAGGTTACAAACCAATTATTTGAATGATTGTTTCCAATAAAAAGAGTAGTTGCCCATAATATGGAAAAAAAGAACTAGTTGAAGATAATATTGTTGATTCTAAATATTTGAAATATGAGATTGACAAATATGACGGTTTGACAGAAGGTAGCAATAGCGAAATTGGATAACGTGCACGTCCCGGTTAGACGAGAGGTCTGGGTTCGTGTCCCAGTTGCGACCATTGTCTTTTTCTATTTTTCTGTGTCTTGTTTTCTTTCATATTTTCATTTAGATTATAAGTGTTATCTTCTTATTCAATGATAGAAAAAATAATTGTTATTTACAAAAAAATAAATTTAATTTAATATACAGTGTACACAAGGTGTCTGGAAACTCCCACTACATGCTGGAAACTGATCTAAATCACACAGAGAAACCAAAAACAGTTTTCTTTCCACCTGAGTCAATGTTTTCATTTTTTATTTATAATAATTTGTATATTTATTTTTGTGTACTCAAAACTCATTTTAATCATTTCCGGCGAATTCATAACTATAATAACTTTTTTATTCCAACAGACTCCTGGGGATGTAAGTTCTGTATATTTAAAATTTATAAAAACAATACCTCACCATTAAAATATTTTACCTACAACGATTTTAAAACTTTATAACCCCTTTTTCAACTATAAAGTTAGGGGTAAGCACCAGATTTTATTTTTCTAGACGATGAATTAACAACTTCGGGAGGAAAACGTTGAGAAACATCTTAAATATTTATATAACATATAACACGTTCTTCAGAATTAATTTAAATGAAGGCGGCGGAAAGGGCGAATCTCCAGGCCCGCTAGGGTGAATTCGTTCGTACGTTCGTCTAATACGCCGTGCCGCGGGCGTATATTTGTTTACTACACGCTTTCTTCACTTACGTCATTAAGATTCCCACATTATTTTTTCTTCTTCTTCTTATCTTTGAGAAGCCAAATTCGACAGTAGATCCATTCGGTGCACAGTACGGGTCGCGAGTCGCAATTTTTATACACGGCTTCTTTACTTACGTCGTTAAGATTCTGAATATGTTCCAGCGTATATTTTCGTCTTGAAATGCAATAAACAGCTGACCGAAAAACTTTCGAGAAACCAATTTTTTGAAAATTTTACATATAGAAATTCCTACTTCGTACTCGATTTACCAGAAAACGAGGCTCAAAAAATTTTTATTAAAAATTAATAGATTACTTAGTTTTACCCAACGTTGTTTAAACTAAGCAATCTATTAATTTTGAATTAAAATGGTGACCCTAAATAAGTTTGCTGTGTTTGAAAAAAAAAACATTAAGTTCACAAAATCTAATGTTATTGTGACAGATTCACAGTTTTCCGTTTGTACTACATGTTTCCAGACAACATGTATAACAAACATCCCACACAGGCAAGGCCCGTCAGTCATCATACTTAGGATTAGTTAAAAGATGGTTCAAATTAACTTATTATGGAATACAGGAACATGCACAGAACCTTTTTATAACTTAATAGTATAAAAACCATTTGAGTTTTCTTTTTAAATTTCAGAACACATTCCCACACGTTTTATAGAAGGGATAAATATTTTCATAATATTGTTTTGCATACTTAACTTGAATATAACAATGGTCTGCAGAAAACACCCCTCAACGGCATATATCACTATTCACTTTGGACAGGCGTATTTAGGAAGGTCTACAGTCAATTCTCAAACTTTTTCTTTTTAGACAATAATACCGCATTAAGTCAGGTAGCAATAAAGGGTAGGTATTGTGTGTGCAAATGTTTTAGGAATATTTTATAGTGTTTCGTGAACACCTCATTAGGAGAACCTTCTATGCTGAGGTGTTCACGTGTTTTATTGAGTATAATATGTTTTTCTGTACTTTATTATTATAATTGTCATATTAATAGATTGAAAAATATTATGTTATTTTGTATAACGTCCGAATAAAATATGTAATTTAATGTTTTGTCCTTTATTTGATGTTAATAAATTTTTGAAAAACCTTTGTAGCTTTTTTATCCAAACCTTTTAAATAATTTCCCTCAGGGCCTATGTCATCTTTGAAGATGCTGTATGGAGGGTGATTTTGAAGAGAGGAAGGAGTGAACATGGGTCTTGAAGAGACCCATGTTGTAGGAGGGAGGAAACACAGAGGCCGGCAAATCGTTCCACAGCCGAGCTGCTGAACTCAAGAATGAGTCATAGAAACGACCCGTTCTCGTGTGACTAATGTCAACCGTGTACAAATGTTGGTCGCGTGTTTGGCCTGTCTCCCGACTATGCACCGATGCCGAAGGGATCAATGACGCTAGTTCCTCGGAGCATCTTCCATTGTAATACCGGTAGAACAAGGACAGCATTCCCACCTGACGCCTGTGCTCTAAAGATTGCAATCCGTTTGTTAAGTTAGGAGAGTCTATCAAACGGACCGCCGGTTTCTGCACCAGAGAGACCAGAGGTGGCTGCCAAATTCAACCGTGAGGCGCACTTGCGATTTGTACAGGGTTAGCAGTTGTGTACTATTAAAGTATCTACGGGCCCTGTACAGTACACCCAAATTAACTCTGGCTTCGATGGAGCCCCCATACCTGAGATGGTCACCAAGCATATTACTGGTATTGTCGGTGAAAGCTTTTATCGTGTCGATGCAGAATGTCCATGTTAAGGACTAAGGACCCAGTACTTCCACTAGAGGCAACAGATCAAATGTCCGCTTGTGGTTTTGAGAAAGTGTTATTGAGAAAAAGCATTGCAATCCTATTTTTTACTTTTTGTAAAAACATTCAGTGTTGTGGAAGTTGCCTTTGTTTGTTTGTATTCACTCCACTGAAGAGATATAAGTGTCCTTGGGTCAGAAGTTATCTCAATTTACTCCTATCTGATAAGTTTTTTTCCCAGGAACAGAATCTTTAATCTATTTCATTAGCCCGGACCATATCGGGCGCCATGATTAAAAATAAGAGAGGGAAGCTTGTTTAAGACAGATTAAAAGAAGCGTGGGCCTGGCTCCAGAAGTTTTCACACATTTAGTTTCCGAAAAAAACGGAAAAAATTGAAATTAAAAATTTTTATTGTCAAGTATTACGACCGGTCAGTGGCTGAGTGGGCATCGCGTTTGGGTCCCACCCGGGGGTGGCGTGTTCGATTCCTCGGCTGGCTAAGTCCTCCATCACGACACAAGCAACATTTTCCTCCTACTGTGGCGTTAGTAGGAGAAATATCCGAAAATATATTCAGAATCTTAAAGACGTAAGTAAAGAAGCCGTGTATACAAATTGCGACTCACGAACCGTGTATTGGACGGACCTACTGTCGAATTTGCGCTATCAAAGAAAAGAAGAAGAAGAAAAATAATGTGGGAATCTTAACGACGTAAGTGAAGAAAGAGCGTTAACAAATACACGCCCGCAGCACGGCGTATTGAATTCGCTCTAGCAGGCCTGGAGATTCAACCTTTCTGCGGGGCTCATTGTAATTAATTCTGAAGAACATGTTACTAATATTTAAGATTTTTCTAAATTAATCGCTCCCGAAATAATTAATTCATCGTCTAGAAAAATAAAATCTCGTGCTCACCACTAAATTTATAGTTATATAAGGGAAATAAAATTTTCCAACAGCTCTACGTAAAATATATTAATGGTTAGGTATTGTTTTTATTAATCTTAAGTATAAATAACTTACATTCCCGGGTCGCAGTTTGAAAAAAAAGTTATTGTATTATATACTTCCTTTGCACAGAATTATTATACCTATCAAGGTAGAATTTTTTTTAATCAACTACCGCAAGAAATTAGGAGCATAAACGATAAAATCAAATTAATAAACACTGTCAAAAAATATTATAAAGATAAATTTAAAAAAAATATATAGTTTCCACCTGATTTAATACTAAAACAAAAAAATTTCATAGCTTAGTTTCCTCTGATGATATTTATTCTCTTTTTCAAATAATTTAAATTGTTGTTTCATCATTAACAAAACATAAAAATTAAAAAACAGTGTTCTTGGATACGTTATTCTAATAGTAAAATAGTTTGATAGTAACGAAATATTTATAATTATATCTCACCTAACAAACAGCAACTTATTGTTCTCTAACTTAACATTGTAATTTACATTTAGCATAAATAATATTTATTTGTAACCTTAGTATATATGTATAGTACAGTATATATTAATATATAGTATAACTAATATATATTTGTCACTTTAGTTATTGTTGTGTAGACTGTTAAGTATCTATAAAGAAACAATGTACACTAGTCTTCCAGCCACAAGCTATTGCTTCCGTGGAAGAGTAGTATTGGTATATTTGTTTACATGTAATTAAATATATAAGCATCCACAAATAAAAATTAAAAAAATTAAAATTTACGAATTCGTCGGAATTTATTAAAATGTGAGCCTTTGGCACACCCCCAATATTAGGGTATTATACCGCCTTTAATGTGCAAGTGCTAGTTATATGTGAGGTGCTCATGGTGGAGATAACCCATTCCAGTGTTCTGACTGCAACAACTTACTATGCAAGTAATCAAATAAAACGCACTTTACGGATATACGCACTTATACGGGCTTAAACTACTAACGTACTTTCACATATTATAAAAAAAAGAAAAGAAAGTTATTATAAACAGAAGCTTGATCATGCGGAAAATGATAGTAAAAGAGTATGGACGGTTATAAATGAAATAATTGATAAGAAAAAATGCAGGAATAACGAAATCAGTGCTATTACTCATAACTCGAAAATATGTTGTAAAGAAAACCCTTCAAAAGCTGCAAATATATTTAACACATTTTTTGCAAACGTAGGGAAAAATCTTGCGAATCACATAAATATCAACCCAATTTCAGACTGTAATATTGATGCAGAAAATAAAATAGCAACATTCCAAGTCACAACAGAGGATGAAATAGTATCTATCATAAACGGTATGAAAGGAGGTTCTGCCCCAGGATTTGATGGAATTACAGTTAACATTTTAAAAAATATTAAAAATCAAATTTCTAAACCATTAATGCATATAATAAATATAAGTCTCCAAAGCGGAGTGTTTCCATCTATTTACAAACAAACTATCATTACTCCAATATTTAAATCTGGTAATCCAGAAGAAGTAGGCAACTACCGACCTATATCAGTAATTTCGAATAAAGCAAAAAATTTTGAAAATATAGTAAAAAAAAGAATAAATCACTTTATAAAATGTAATAATATAATTAATGAAAATCAGTTCGGCTTTATGGAATGTAGAAGCACACAGGATGCAATTGCAAAATTAACTAGCCTTGTTCACAATTCATTAGATAAATCACTAAAATGCCTTGGAATTTTCATAGATCTCAAAAAAGCGTTTGACAGCATATCACATGACAAACTTATAAGTAAATTAAGAAACATTGGATTAGATGGAGCAGCTCTAGAATGGATAAAAAGCTACCTTTTCGAACGTCCTCAAGTCATTAAAATCAACGATGTGCTTAGCCAACAAGATACGAGTAACTTTGGCATACCTCAAGGTATAGTCCTGGGACCGTTACTGTTTATCATCTATGTAAATCACACAAAGAATAAACGGAAAAATAATATCTTATGCTGACGACACTGTCATAGTAATTGAAGGTGCTAATTGAAATACTGTGAATAATCTAGCGAATATTGTTAGGAAATATTCTTAACTGGTAGGAAATAGGAACGGCGTAAAAACTCACTGTATTTTGTAGCAGGCTGTTTTGGTGACCACATAAAAACTCACGTAAAATGTTCCAAACTGTACAGATTGTGTATGTTCACCATAAGTTATTTTAAATATTTGCGTACACATGTAATTACACTTCGAAAGTATCAACTTCACAATAATACATTGCTTATCCGCCGAAGGTTATCTTTGCACTGTAGGTAGTGTGGGAGGTGGGTAGGATTTCAGGAAGGGACAATTATTCCTCACAAATATTGATATTAATACGTTGAAAAACTGGTTCGATAAAAATCTCCTCTCATTTAATACTGAAAAAACAAAATTTACCCCTTTCTCTATCAATAAATGTAAATCAAATCCAGAAATAAAAATTGTAATACATCAGAGTAAATGTGGTGGAACTAATTGTAATCAAACATGTTCTACACTTAATTCAACTTCAAATATTAAATATCTTGGTGTATATATAGATCAATATTTTAAATGGAAAACACATATTTGTGAACTTGTCAAAAGAATTAGGAAATGTATATATATATTTATCAGAATTAGAAATATTCTTAGACTAGAAAACCTCAAAAAAGTGTACTATGCAATTGTTCAATCTATATTACAGTACGGTATTATAGGGTGGGGAGGAACTTATGATGTTATTTTAAATCCTCTGAAAATAGTTCAAAGATTGATAATTAAGGTTATCTTGAAAAAACCATCTACATTCTCTGAAAGAATCTTTTCAAAATTCAAAGTATCTACAACAGACAATATATATAAAAAATATGACTTTTAAAGAAATACAGCTAAAAAAATTACAATTCAATATATCAGCAAGATTTCAAAACAATATCAAAATCCCTAAATTTAATACCAAGCACATCCAAAATACCTATCTGTATCTAGGTATAAATTATTTCAACAACCTCCCATTAGAACTAAAAATTATCGAAAATATACATAAAATTCCAAATTAAATTGAAAAATCACCTGAAACAACTGTGAGTCCATTTCTACCGTTAATATTTCATTTAAATCTTAAAATTTATTTATTGTTATATCCCGAGTTTTCTTACATATCTTTTGTTATTAGATGCAATATTATTATTTTCTACTAAATTTTACATATACTTGAGCTTGAATTCCCTCACCGAACACAAGAGCCTTGTCTCTTTATGATGAGGAAATGCTATTGTTATGTTCATTTTACAACTCTGTTTAACATGTAAAAAAATGTATACTTATTGTAAAAACATACAAATATTAAATAAATAAAAAAATAAATAAATATTTTGTTTTAATTTTTGTTTCTTTCAATTTTTCAACCTTTCTCCTGAAAAAGCAGATGCTTATGCTAAGGAGATGACAACTATATATTTTTACTTGTTCAAACACAGCAAATTTATTTTTTGGCACCAAATTTAATTCAAATTAAATGATTTCTTTGTTTTAACAACTTTCAATGTCTATAAAACCGATTTTGAGTAAACCCTGAGGAAGAGAGCATCGCTCTAGAAACATGTCGGTTTTAGAAATATCAAAAGTGGCTAAAACAAAGAAATATTTTAATTTTGAATTATGTATTTTTACATCTATTAAAATTTAGAATAATATTACAAAAACTGTAAGTAATCTCTTAAGAAAATACAATAAAACAAATAAAAATATAGGTAATTTATAAATGATACAAAGGAATGATAAACAAAAACATAATATTTATGTAAACAATAAGAGAGTTTTGAGGTGGTACAAGAAATTTTTTTTTTTTACAGTTGTCGTAGTTTTCTTCCGATTGCATATCTAGAGGTAATTTATTGAATAATTTTACATCCTTAAATATATAGTGATGCTGTGCTGTTGTAGTACAGTGATAGAAATAATGGTTTTGCTAATATTTAATTGTAGGATATTATTTTTACTAAAGGAATCATTATGTATTTGAAGTAGTGCAATTTTGTCGTTATATGACGTAAGAACCGGGAAATCTTGGAAAACATTTATTTTTGCTAGTAATAAGGCTTTTTAAGATAATTTTTAATAATATTTGTTTCAAGTGGAAGTAGGGATGATTTATACGCATTCCCCCCCTAGCCACGATTCCGTATTGTAGTACAGAATGCGCGCAAAATAAATATCTTTTAGTATTTATTTTTTTACGCCTATTCAGGCTTTTACGTATATGCAGTGCAGGAAACGACTGTTTAAAACACTTGCACAAAAATAAATATAAAGTAAAAATATTATTGAATTTGATCCACACAGTATGTAGGTACAAAATATTAAAAATCCAAAATAGTTTTTTTCTTTCAGCCGACAAAATATTGGAGTTTTACCCACCATTAAAACTCTTATTTTGTTGTCTTCCTCATCAGGAATATTCCTTGGTGAGAGACGGCATCTCTGTTTCTATCCGATTTCGGTCTTTCTTCTACTCTTGTCTTCATTAAATATTCAAATTTCGCGCCATTTGCCGCGCGATTGTTGTCCCTCTGTGAATTCAATCACTGCCGCCAACAGTTAGGCGCATGCAAGAGTCGACGCAACGCCATTTTCTTCAATTGTAGTCTCACCAGACAGGGGTTGAGAAATATTCTGGATAAGTGTTTTAATGGTGGGTAAAACTCCAATATTGTGTAGTGCCGTTCCTTATCCAGAATATTCCTTGAATCTTTACAAGAAGTTAGCGTTGAAGTTCGCCAGCTGGTCTTCAAAATCTCTCTTTCTCTATCAGACCCTCCTTGCAATGCATTATCCCAGCCCCAATTTTCCACACTTGCAGTTCCAGTTGAAGTATTTGCTGTGGATGAGAGCCTGTGGTGGTATATATTAGTATCTTCTGTAGATTCTAGATCTCCTGAGGTAGGCATAAGGCTCTCTGTTTCAAGTCTGGTAGCCAAAATATTTTTTTGAAAACCACCGAATCTAGTGTGACGTCATCATGATCAACCGAAGTATGAATTTTGTATGGAACTGGAATCAGCTGTTCGACTCCCGCCATTTTGAATTTCAGCATTGAAGCGTTTTACTGGGCATTATGGTCGTTTTTTGTACAGTTAGAGTTTTTGAATATTTTAAATAATTTAGATGAACTAATAATAGAGATACTTTATTTTTGATACTGAATTATTTAGGCCTAAATAATGTTTCAATAAAAACAAAAACTATTATATGTTCAAATCTCTTTAGAGAGGTTTATACCAATAACACGGAATGTCGAACGGCTTGCGTCTTACATTTCTATACAACTTTGACCCAGGTGACGCGGCGCGGTGACGTCACGCCGCCAAAATCCAGCAATACCAACTTGACAGGGTGTTTTAATGACACGTTTTAAAATGGACTTTTTAATATTTTTTTAAAACTCTACGTTTAATATTATTTAATAAAACTTATATATTCAGAATCAGCGTTTATTGGTCTATATGAACATATTTTTTTAAAGCCATAATATTTTTCAGTGGAGTTCCTTATTGCTCAGATGAGCACTCGGGGAATTAGACAAGGAGGCGGAAAAACCCATGCCAGACGAAAGTGCCAAGGTCTGCTGAAAGAATTGTGAAATATCGCCGCTTTATCTTTCCTGTCTATGGATACATATCTGTCCACTACATGAGCCGTCTGAGAGGCAAATAGGTCCACAGTGGGTCTGCCCCGTTTGTGAAATATCTGTTCTGTTGCGGAAGGTAGAAGGTGCCACTCCGGTAGACGGGTTCCTCGGGACAAATGGTCCGCAAAACCGTTGTACCGACCTGGTAAGTAGTGAACCTGCAGGGTTATATTGCATTTGTCTACTAGAGACAAGATTTGAAAGGTCAGATGGAGTAGACTCAAGGATTTCGTCCCTCCTTCGTTCCTCAAATAAGCGAGAACTGTTCAGTTGTCTGACTGTATTAGAACGGTAGAACTCTTCAAACATTTTTTCTAGTATTTCAAGGCATTTAGTATATTACCATAGTATTTTCACAACAGGTCTGTGCTAGGTATTAAAAAAATACTTATTTTGTGTGTGCTTCGTCTGTAACAGTGGTCAAATAAACTCAAGAACTTTTGCTTTTAACTTAAGTTTCATTTTCAAAGTTTAATTTCAAGGTTTAATTATATATATGACAGCAAAAAATAAAATATTATACAGAAAAAAGAAAAGTCCCAATAAACTACTTTTTAGCAGTTTGTCGATGGGTACTTTTACTTTGGATATATAAATAAACTTATTTTACTTTATTATGCACTTAGAATTTTTGTGTTACTCTAATACAACTTATTACTTTCGGCAAGCCAATTTTTCAACAAAATATTTGTTTTACCATTGGTGCATTTTTTAATTTCGGCAGGTAACATATTTAAGCAATTAGGTATCATGTAGTCCAGCGTTCTTTGTCCATATTTGTTCAAATGCTTAGGTACAATTAGTCCTTCAATTAACGTAAAGCGAGTATTGTAAGTGTGGTCCAGTTTATTTATGTATATAGGGCTATTCAAATGCTGAAATATAATTTTATATCACAGAATTGCTCTTACTGAGAGAATTTTGAGATTTTGGTAAAAGTACGGAACATTATGCCTTTGTTCATATAAACTTTTATGAGCTAATAATTTAACTAATGAATTTTGAACTGATTGAACACGATTTACATTTGTTTTACAGGAAAGTCCCCAAGCTGTAATTCCATATCTTATAATAGATTCAGCTAATGATAAATAAATTATTCGAAGTGGGCAAATTGGAACATAAAATTTTGATTTAAATAGTCTGCTAACAACAGATCTGAGTCGTTCACAGACTTTATTTATTTGTAAATCCCATTTAAAAAAGCAATCAATAATTACACCTAAATAAACATATTCTTTGACTTTTTCAATATTTTCACATGTACACAAAGCAGAGATACCGACGTGTAAGCAATCTGAAGTATGTGTTTTTATTTCAGGTGTAATAATATTTGCCTTGGCATTGGGTGATCTTACGAGGGGCGGCTGAAAAGTTTTGAGCCTAAGTACCTACGATCATCACTAATGAGTAGCGCTGCACACCACTAATTGAGGGTATTCTAAATAATATAAATACCAAGTTTCATGTCATTAGCATCATTACATTTTTAGTAATTGAACCTTAAACATCACCATGTCTGACTCATCAGCGCTTTCTACGAAATTGGAGTACAGAGCTGTCATAAAATTCCTCACAAAGAAAAACAAAACGCCGACGGAAATATTTGAAGAGATGTCTGCAGTTTATGGGGAGTCAGCACCTTCATTTGGAGTCAGCACATTCATAAAACGTTGGAGCCGTGAATTCAAACACGGCAGGGAGTCGCTTGAAGATGATCCCAGGTCAGGACGCCCAAACACCGCCGTTACCGAAGAAAACATTAAAAAAGTGAAAAAAGTTGTTCTGGAAGATCGGCGAATCAAGTTGTGGCAGTTAGCTGAAGCTATAGGCATTAGCAAAAAACGAATCGGTGACATTTTGCAAAAACATTTGCACATGAAAAAGGTGTGTGCGCGATGGGTGCCGAAAATGCTCACGCCGCTTGACAAGCAGCGTCGCGTCACAACTTCGGAGGAGTTTTTGGACATCTGTGGCGATAATCCTGACGATGTTTTTTCTCGCCTTGTTACTGTTGATGAAACATGGATTAGACAATACTATCCGGAGTCAAAACAAGAATCAATGCAGTGGATAGAAAAGGGAGAAAAGCCGCCACGGAAATTCGAAGTGGAAAGATCGGCATCCAAGCTCATGGCCACTGTTTTTTGGGATTGTGAAGGAATTTTGTTCATTGACAACCTTCCCAAAAATACTACAATAAACGGCGACTATTATGCCGCATTGTTGACAAAGGTTCGTCAAGTGATTGTCGAGAAAAGGAGAGGCAAACTGGCAAAAGGAGTCCTGTTTTTGCAAGACAATGCGCCCGACCACACTGCCAGAGTTGCAAGGCGTGCCCTCGCCGAAACAGGATTTGAAGAAATAAACCACCCACCCTACAGTCCAGACCTGGCCTCTAGCAATTATTTCCTTTTTTCCAATTTGAAAAAGGACCTCCGAGGACGGAGATTTTCAAGTGACGAGGAAATGAAGGCGGCGGTAAATGAACATTTTGAAGGCAAAGACGGCGAATATTTTTTACCGGGTTAAAAGCTCTTTTTAATAAATGTAGGAAGTGCATTGAATTAGAGAGAGATTATTTTGAAAAATAATTTTTTTGTACATTTCTATCAGCATTTTTAATATCTTAGGCCCAAAACTTTTCAGCCGCCCCTCGTATATGTAACAATTTAGTTTTTTTTTTTGCATTTATGAGTAAACCAGAGTCATGAGACCATTTCAAAAGACCATTTGTTGGAACTGATTGTGGAAAAATTCAGATTCAGTAGATACCTACCTATAAAGTAATCTGAATTATAATATCCCGTGATTTTTCGCGGGTCTGCGGTAGATATTAAAAATACTAATTTCGGTTTTGCCTCTGTCTGTTACTCTTGTTCAATGAACTCTAGAAATCTTGCTTTGAATTTAAGTTTCATTTCCGAAATTGGAACTGAATGTTGGAAAAAAACAAACTTTCAAACCTTTAATGTAATACATTAAATTGTAATTATAATATCTCGTGATTTTGCACGGGTCTGTGATAGGCATTAAAAAATACTTATTTCGTTTGTGCTTCTGTTTGTACTGTGGTCAAATAAACTCAAGAACTTTTGCTTTGAATTTAAGTTTCATTTTCAAAATTGGAACTGAATGTGGGAAAAATACAAAGAAGTGCGTAGGTACCTACCTATAACATCGTATTTAAAATTAAAATTAAAATATCCCGTGATTTTTCATGGGTTTGCGCTAGGTATTAAAAATACTTATATTGGTTGTGTCTGTCTGAAACTCCAGTTCGATTAATTTTAGATCTAACGCTTTGAATTTAAATTCCATTTTCAAGTATTTTTGTTATTTATTTTTGCCAACGTTTCGGACAGCGATACAGTGTCTACCATCAGGGCAGATGTGAAGTATTAAAGAAGAAAGTAGGGCAATAGCGAATAGCACCCCAAAAATAAATAACAAAAATACTTTTGGCCGTGAAAATCTAAAATCAAGTTTATTTTTCAAATTTTTGTTTGTAGAATCCAGATAAGCAATAAAGTACCAACCCATAGCATAAATCATATGCTTAATAGATAATTATTTTAATTGCCATTCTCAAAATTGGAACCTATTTGTCGGAAATTCATACTTTATTCATCTTGTATTATATTTAAGCCTTTTTAATTTGATCTCAAACAGTGGAGTGCGTTTTGGAGACCGGCAACAATTTAGCAAAACATATTTTCTCTCCTTTTTGTTGTTATTTCGTTTGGAATGGAGTGCACAAATAATATTTTTAGTGTCGTACCGCATTGATTTCCTGTTGTTGTTATTGCCTGCCAACAATTATTTGAAAAACAGATGTTTATTACTTACGGCCGCGTGCAAAACCGTTTATCTCGCCACATATTTAGTGCTCCGCAATAGTAATAACGTCAACCCTTTGGATACCGAGTTTTTTTTTTTTAATTTTTACCCTTCCTGATTTAAAACTATTTAGAACCATTCCCCTCAAATGCCAGGAAAAAACGAAAAAATGTCAACTTTAACGTAATATTTTGCAGGTTAATTTTATGCTATCTTATGTAATTTTTACTGAAACACATTTCTTGACTACTAAACTATACATAAAAACAATATTACTTGCGTTTATTCAATGAATTTATACTTTTTACTACTTTTCAAATGCCACGGAAAAAACGAAAAAATTTCGCGATGTTTTGACTTTTACGTAATATTTTGCAGATTAATTTTATGCTATCTTATGTAATATTTGATGAAATATATTCCTTGAATTCTAAACTATTCATAAATATAACATTACTTGCGTTTATTTGATGAATTTATACGTTTTACGATCATTTCATCGACCGCGACGCGAGACTTGACAGCCGCCATTTTGACAGCCGAGCGGCGGGAAAAAGTTGCAGGCCGTCTCATAAACAATTTCAAAGAAAATATATCGCTGCTCCAGGTGGGTTCACGGTATCTTATACCTTAAGAACAAGAATGCCCCAAGCGATTCTGACCTTCTTCTTCACACGTTTTCTTTATACATAAGGGTTAAAATCGCATAACAAAATTATTTTTTAGTGATTATTTTGGTCTGCGCCGATGGTACGTCGGCGGACGAACGGCAAGGGGCAGGTTAAGTGAAAAGCAAGCAAGATAATTTTTTTTCTAGCACGAATTACATTTTTTTTTTAAGTTAACATCTTAAAATATTTGCGATTCCTGCATTAGATTATAAACGGAATTAAGTACAGAAATGATTTTATTTTCTTAGTTTTTATTTATTTATGGGAATATTTCATATGAGATGGCATATTAACTTATGTGCATGGTTACTTTTCAATACGATCTATATTTTACAGAAAAGCGCAATACAGTTTCATGGTTGAAATAAATTTCCACCTTCCGCCTCTGGATTGAACTAACTAACTAACCATCGCGCCGTTTCCCGCAGGGATAGGCAGAGAGGATAGACCGCCAAACAACTCAGTCTTGGCACACACTTTGCCTCAATCACATTCATACATCGTCTCAAACATACTCTTCTATTATTTTGACTTTTGACATGGCCCGACTCAAGTATCTGATTCACTTGATCATGCCATATCTTCCTCGGGCGTCCCGACTTCTTCTACCTTTCACATTTGCGTCGTATATTCTTCTTACTCTCTTTCTTCGTTCCTTCCCTCTACATGCCCAAACCATTCGAGGGTCTCTTTCTTAATCTTTCTCATTATGCTTACATCAGCCTTACATTCTTTGCGGATACCCATATTTCTCACACAATCATACATGATTTTAACACACATACGCCTCAGGGATCTCATTTCAACAGCATTCAGTTTGCTTTCATCCTTCCTCTGTCAGTTCCATGCCTCACTACCAAACATCAGGGTAGGTACTAGGACTCCATTTTAGACTGATAGCTTCGCTTCTTTAGACAGTTTTTTTATTAGAGCCAACGGCATTAATGGAACTACCGGCATTTACCCTTCTTTCAATATCTCTATCAGCCTTCCCATCTCTCGTAAACATACTACCCAGATACACAAACTCATCCACTTGCTCCAAGTATTCATAATTCACAACTCTCTTTCGAACACCATGACTTTAGACTTACTTACATTCATCAATAACTCATTCTTCAAACATACTTGGTTCATCCTAGACACGAGCGACTGTAGATCTTCCATACTGTTAGAAATCAGCACCGCATCAACAGCATACAAAAGGCAACATACTTTCAAATTACTCTAGATTTAAATATTATGTAATTTTCTCTTTCCACACTTTCACACAACTCGAGTACATTTTTCTAATTTATACCAACCCTTACCCTTTCATTACTTATTTTGTGGTTAACTTTTATATTTGTATATTAAGCGTGGTGTTTTCTCTTTTCTACCGTTTACATCATATTTCTCACTTTGATAGTAAAGACATCGATTTCTATGAGTCGTTCCAAAAAGCAAAGAAATTATCCTGACAGGTTAGTGGGTGATTTATTGCATTGCGTAATGCTATATTTTGCAAGTCTTTATTCAATTTATTTATTGCGCGTATATTCTGAGCACTTGAAAATATAAAATGTGTTATTAGTAGACATCGGATTTTATATATCTCTCTAATTACGGCGTTATTGAATATTTTAGCCTTTTTCCCCAATCGTGCATATTTCGTGATGCTGCGCCATACATGGTGAAAGCTGGCCAAGCCCTGCAAACTTTTTTTCAAATTTACGGCAAATTACCTGCTTAGCTCATCGGTTTCATCGCCTTGCAGAAGAGATAAGGCAAGAGTATGGGAATGTTGACAAATTGATTTCCTCTACAAAAAAGTGTTTTTAAAAGCACCGTCGCGTTTGCAGTCTTACATACAAAGAAGAGCAATTGCCTAATCTAGCATTGCCGCCAGAGCCTACAATAACTTAATGTGGTACTTGGCTAAAGGCGATGTTATTCTATGCTGAAAATTTTGAGGCTGTAAAACAAGTAGTTGGTCGATTTGACAGTTCTGGGGCCATTGCAATTCAGTCAAGCAAGCCAGTATTTGAAGACACATCCATTAACCTTTTCGTCCCGGAAAGAAAAAAATCACACTTCATCCGAAGGGGGGTCACTCGGGGACCCCAATTTGTTTTGCTTATTAAAGGGTGTTAATGACACAATTTTTGGAAATTTGTTTTGGCAATAATTAGAAAGAAGCATATTCATCTTATTTCAATAGTCATTATCTAAATCGTTTCATAAATAAAGTCATAATTAATATTCTAACGAATTTAGACCATAACGCGTGTTTCTCCATAGAAAACAGAGAAGGCGGGCCGATAGCCACCATAACGCTTTGTTTCCGAATGTTGACTGGCGATTGGCGCGTAGCGGAAACGATCCAGACCGAATGATCTTTGACCGGCAAGCGAACATTATAGCATTGTAAAAAGAGCAAACTAGATGCGCAGTGTAGACAAACGGGATCTAGTCCTTTCCACTAACAACTCAGAAATTACTTGCTATCGCTTAGAATCGTCCCGATACTTCCAGCGGATGGATACGGGGTAACGCCCGAACGGAGGGGTAGGGGGGCGGGCTGGACAGATTCTCGACCGGAATTTGATATAAATGAATTAATATTAAGAAAAGTAGTAATGCGATATTAATTTTTTTAATGCAGATCGATAACCAAATATTTTTTCTAGGATTACCCAAATTATTGAGTATGTGGTTTAAAAAACAACTTAGATACAGCGTAAAACTCTCGTTAGTGTAAGTGCGTTCCCCCGGTCCGGTACGGAAGTGTTAAACAGAATATTGCCCTCATCTCAATACGTTTCCACAAGTTACCAAGTGCCATAGAAAAAATTGGAAACAAAAAACTTTCCTCTATTTAAATCAAAAGAAATACTGGAAAAAATGACCGAACTCGCCATTTTAATCCAATATCAGAAAATATTCGTAAAAATTTAGACGCTATTTTAAATTATTATTTTAAGAACCCGAGTCTTGAAGACATGCAGAACATAATGCCTACATCAACGGCACAGGTCATAAATAGGAATCTCCGAAATGACGCCAAATTTTAAATTTCGTCCAATGACAAATTGATGTATTGGGCGACAAACGTCACAACTTTTTGCGATCGTTTGGGTCTCAACGAAACGTTCCAGGCACCGCCCCCAAACATGCGTCACATATGCGAGAAGATCGCCGCACGAGTGGTTCCGCCGGAATCCGTATTGACGGTCGTTAATGATTTTGTTCTCAAGATAAGTGAGCAGTTTGTCGTTGATCACACGTTCCATCACCTTGGACAAAACTGATGTGATCGCTATGGGGCGGTAGTTGGCCGGGATTTTTAACCAAATCGGTAGAGAAATCGAGAAACTCAAGATGGATGCTGAACTTTTGAACTTTGATATTAGATTACAGTTCAGTGCACCTCCGAACTTCTCAATCCCGATTTTTAACCAAATCGGCCGAGAACTTAAGAAATTCAAGATGGATGCCGAAATTTCAAACTTTGATATTAGATTCAAAAACAGTGTACCACCGAACTCCTCAATCCCGATTTTGAACCAAATCGGCCGAGAACTTAAGAAATTCAAGATGGATGCCGAATTTAAACATTTTGACATTAGATCCAAGATCAGTGCACGTCCAAACTCCCTAATACCGATTTTGAACTAAATCGGTAGAGAATTCGAGAAAATCGAGATAGATGCCGAAATTATACATTTGGTTGCTAGATTTGACAGTGCACCTCCAAACTCCCTAATAACGATTTTGAACCAAATCAGTAGAGACTTCAAGAAATCCGAGATGGATTTTGAAAGATTTTAACATTAGATTCAAGTATAGTCCACCTCCAAACATCCTAATTCCTATTTCGAACCAAATTTGTAGATAACTCGAGAAATTAAAGATGGATGCCAAAATTATGCAAACTATGCTTTCAATTTCTACCCACCTCCAAACCCTCTTGTACCGACTGCCGTAGGAATTGATTAAAACTATAAAATTGTTGTGCGCATCGAAATAATGTATTTTGGCATTATTCGTTTTTTCGCCAATGGGTGGTTGGGTCTCACTTTTATGGCCTACGCACAATGTCAATAAAGTTTTAAAATTGGAGATGGTAAGGCAGATCACAATTTATTTATTATCTCATAATAATTATTTAATTTCCATTGGCTGGTTTATTGTATAACACCTCTCTCCCCAAGCACTTTACTAGAAAATAAATCGACTTGTTATTTTCGTTGCAGTGGATACAATCGAAACGAAATTGACGCGCGTCCCGCTTCAAAGACAACTCAGAACTGAAGGCTATCGTGAAATAATACCGCGTTTTGCGGAGTAATATTTTTCTCATGCAATTTTGTATGGTGGAAAAGAATCAAAAAATTGATAATGTTTGGGCGAATTATAATAAAATCTAGATACGTTTAAGTATTATTTATTAATTAACAAGGATCTGTATCATGTTTACTTTGAGATTACGGTAGAATTAAAAAAAAAGTGTCTGTAATAGACGCTACAACGATTCCAGCAAAGGCATTTTTGAACATTTTACGTAAAGTTGCAGTATGTATATTATATAGAATTAAAAAGTTTTCGATTAAAAAATTTTTCATTTTCAAATTAAACATTTTTCCAAATACCCCCATATAATTTTTTAATAAATTGTTTGTAGTATTGCTTGATCTACGATAATACAAACTGATGTTTAGCGCTATTTGGGAAACTTGGCCCTCAAGGGGAGCCGGTGGTCTAGCCTCCGTAAATTCGACGAGTTTTTAGGATGTTTTTTAAATGAAAACAGTGAACAATGCTATTCAAACTTCATATTTATATTAAATCACTTTAATAATATTTATACAAAAAAATTATTATAAAAAAAAATTCTAAATAAAAGGAACTGCGCACCTTGGTGGTGGGTCCAGTTTTTGCTCTTTCACTTCTCCAAGAAAAATTCTGAACAGTGTAGTTATTGCAAGAACTAGAATAAAAAAATTCATTAAAAAAAATGACAAAATGGCGCGATGTTGAAATTTACCTACAGAAAACAGAATGTTTTTTCATTATATTTTGTATGTAAAAAATAAGAAGTATTCAACGTAAAAACTTTTTTTTAGATCCTGCGATAGGTACTGGTGTACGGTACTGGTATACGGTACTGGTGTACGGTACTGGTGTACGGTACTGGTGTACGGTAATGGTGTACGGTAATGGTGTACGGTACTGGTGTACGGTACTGGTGTACGGTACTGGTGTACGGTACTGGTGTATGGTACTGGCGTACGGTTCTGGCGTACGGTACTGGTGTACGGTACTGGTGTACGGTACTGGTGTACGGTACTGGTGTACGGTACTGGTGTACGGTACTGGTGTACGGTACTGGTGTACGGTACTGGTGTACGGTACTGGTGTACGTTACTGGTGTACGTTACTGGTGTACGGAATAACATAGTAAAATTTGAGACGAATTGGCCGAGTAGTTTTTTTTTTGCCTCACACCATGCAGAAAAAAGTAGTTTTGAAAAAAATAAGTTTGAAGTTTCGTCCGGCCCCCTTTTACCTGCTTCTGCACTGACCTGCTAAATGGGCCGTAGAACTTTAAATATCGGCAATACCATTACAAATTTTTAACAGTATATTCTTAAAGAATTATACTTTCGAAATATAGAAGAAAAAAAATTTAATTCTAGACCACCGGCTCCCTTTAGGTTAATTTAAAATGAAAAGGAACCCAATACCGAACCCTGAAGAACACTTGTGTGTTTTCCATTGGTTCCGATAATTACTACACACGTTTTTACAGTATTTTCTTCTTTTACCCATTTTTACACAAGTTTTACATATTTCTTCTTTTTTCCCTGGAGGTATCCTCTTCTATGCTAATATTATAAAGAGGAAAGATTTGATTGTTTGCTTGTTTGTTTGCATTGAATAGGCTCCGAAACTACTGAACCGATTTTAAAAATTCTTTCATCAATAAAAAGCTACATTAACAGCGAGTAACATAGGCTGTATTTAATGGTAAGCTTTGGCGTTATGAAATTTGTATAAATGAAAATGTGTGTATTTCATATATATTTGCAGGAGGGAGGAAAGGTAGGGGGAAGGTAGGGTTCGTGGAGAGGGAAGAGACGGGGGAAGGCGAAGGTGGAGGGGAACGGGCACGGATAGGATAAGAAAGGAGAGTCATTTTATTTTTTTGAATATAGCATTGCAACGCATGCCGGGAACCAGCTAGTAACTAATAAATTTAGAGCGACGCCTTCTGAAAGATCAATGGTTTCAACGGACCGAGAGTACTGACATAGTGAACTGCTTATCATATATTTTCTTTCCCAAGAATCACAACTGTGTATCAATCACAAATATGTTGATATCCTTTTCACAAAATTATTCAAAAGTTAAAATCTGATAGCACGATCTGAATATTTATTAATATTCAATTGATAAGGTTGTGGAATTGTATACATTACTTTATTTTACATACATTCTACATGTTTCATGAACGATGTTCTCTTCATCAGAAGATCAGTATACTTTTTCTCTTGATGAAGTGAACATCGTTCATGAAACGTGTAGAGCAGTGATTCCCAAAGTGGTCCAGGTGGACCCCTAGGGGTCCACGGGAGACCCGACGGGGGTCCACGTAGGCTCGATAAAGAAATGGGGATTCATAAGATATAAGTGGGGGTCCACGAACTGGTTTCGATTGAGGCCCATCCCGTGCCCCATATCCATATCCCATCACACCCCCGTCTCATATCCTATTACGCCCCCTCTATAACAGAGCGACTGGCGTACAGCGCACGTTGGTTGTTGGACAGGTTATGCATGAGATCTTAAAACGCCCAGCTAGGTAAGGGGGGGGGAGTACTGGGATATGGGTGCACTGTACTGGGATGGTAACATACCAACCCCCCTGCCCCCCGCCTGTCCCATATTCCGTTACATTATCTCGAATTCTGGTCCATTTTGCCCCCGTTTGAAAAAGTTGTAGATCGGTTGCTCCGTTGTGACAGACCACACCTCACCGTTCAATATTCAGTACATTACCTTGTCGAGTTTTGAGATTATAGTAGAAATGTATTAGCAGGGGGTCCACCGTGACCAGTAAAATTTTGAAGGTGGTCTACTAGAAAAAAAAGTTTGGGCACCTCGGGTGTAGAGTGTATATAAAATAAAGTAATGTTTACAAAATTATTTGTCTTTTAATAATATAATTAATGGTTAAAGCACAGCTTCCACACAGCTTCCCCAAAGAAGACAGGCCTTCGGCAAAATTATTTCCCTAAAAGCTTCCTTTTTGCAAAAAAAATAACTGGTATCCAGAGGGTTAAGAGTGTTATTCACGAATAATTTACATAAGAAAAATTGTTATCTTTTGTGTGACCCGAGTGCAAAAATACTGATAAAAATATGATAGCGGAGCTCATTTAATCGCAGCTCGTCTTCAACTCTTGGATAGGTCAAATTAACAAGAGAGTGTTTTGTTAATAAATTCGGTGTTGCGAAATCATTATCGAAATGCGGTATTTCATAGAAATTGTGTCGATGGTTTTACTAATGGCATCTTTCGTGGGAGGACAGCGGCAAGGTAAGAATATTTTGCATTCTTTATAAACATACCCACTGATAACATTAAACTAAAATAGGTGTTTGAAATCATAAATTTTAATTTAAGCTGTCTGATTATGGCTTTGGAAGGTGAAAAAGCTGCCTCGCGAAAAAATAATTACACAGCAGAACTTGCTTAAAGTTAAATTAAATTAAACTATTTTTATTTAATTTATTTTGTTATAATACCTACATAAAAGAAAATCTTCAAATTAAAATGGAGATCCACAAATTAAACTTGATAGCAATAAGTATCTCAATAATATATCTTTATATTTTTCAAGTTTTTTATTTGTCTATTTATAAACCTAACGATTATCCGAATTTTTCTTACGAAAACTAGATTTACTGGCAATGATTGAATTCCCAGTTTTACTGAAACCCGTGATTTTCACTTGCTTATATTTATTAAAAGGCAGTTTGATAAAAAAGTGATTTATTTTACTTCAATTCAATAAATTTTTAGTAAGAGGTTTTTTAATTGCCTTCTGGTATTTGATGAAACGTTTTTTTGAAAATGAAACCTGTCATTTTGACAGTTTGTTGAATAAAAAGTAGCAGATTTTTTTTTAAACAAATTTTTGTATGTTTTGTAATTTGTGTATTTTTCACGAATTTCATCTATAAATCCAATCTGTCAGGATTTATAATATTTTATGAGTACTGGAAGATGGCTGACTGGAACTTTCCTAATATAGGTATAGGTATATATTTTTTCAATTTTATATAATGGGCGAATTCAAAAATTATATGAAAATATGATGGTGCATAATTATTATTTTTAATTTCTATTTTCTCTGTAGGAACATTTGAAAGGTCAATTTCAAATATTTTCAATACACAATTCGAGACCTGAATATTTATATTTTTTAATACCGCACGAGAATCCCGACTGCTAATTTGTTGATTAACACGGATTTTTTTTTAACCGTTGTTTTTTTATTATCGCCTTGTGAGACGCAGCCCGTTTCCATTTTTTCCTCCGTGAGGTGCAATCTAATGACTGGTGATACACATAAGCATTAAACAAAATTCTTTTATCCTTGGAAGGTTCAGTCGTTTCTGTATTTTTTCTAGGTGCGAGGTGCACTCCGTAATAAATATGAGAAAAATATTATTCATGAATTACTCAATAACTCCCATAGGGCCCGTATATCAGTTTCTGCTAAGGAGCACATTCCTCGCTCAACTTAAACCGACCAAATCGGCCGCTTAAGCCGCAGAATAGTTCCTTTACTAGACGCCGTGGCGCTATTGGCAATAACACATCTGTCAGATTTGGCATTTGACAATGGTTCGATTTCGATATGCATTTGCTACGTACGTAAATTACATTTTAGGAATAAATTAACCAACAACATGGAGTTTGAGCTTTCTACGAGCGTTGAGGATTTAGATATCGATAATTTCGTAGAACATTTAAACAGACCACGCAAAGTGCGAATATATAGAAGCAGGGCTGACGACTTCCTGGCGTGGACGAAATTGAATTTCATAACAGATTTCGTCTCTCCAAAAGGGTCGTAAATTGCTTGCTAGATTGATAAGGGATGACATCAAATTTCAAACGAACTGGTAAGTGAAAATGCTTTTTAAAAGGTATAAAAAAGTAGCTAACAACGCAAGTACCTATCTACATAGTGTGTTTTCATTTCAGGAATAAAGCACTCACTCCAAAACGCCAGATACTTTTAACAATCAGATACCTAGCATCTGGCTCCATGCTGATTGCTGTGGAGGACTTTATCAGAGTTCACAAAACCACCGCAAGCAAGCACATTTGGATAGTTTTACATGTTGACAGAACTGCTTTCATTACTTTCAAAAAAGATCCTGAAAGTTTGGAAGAAAAACAAAGAGGGTTTTTTGCAATAGCACGCTTCCCCAAGTGATTGGTGCTCTTGAATACAAGCACCTGCAGTCCTCCGGTAAGTTAAACGTCATTATCCAATTGCTTGTCCCAATATCAACAAACATGTCGCTCCTTTGCTTGCTTACCTTATTCAACTCATGAATGCGCAGACTAATCATTAGTGTACCATTATTTTAGGTGGACGCAACCCGAGATTTATCGGAACCGAAAAGGTTTCTTTTCTGTCAACGTGCAAGCTATTTGTGATGCTGATCTCAGATTCACCGATATTGTTTCAAGTTGGCAGGGGTTACATGTTTTATATTACATAGTGTAATTATTTATCTTTTGCATTAACGTAGTTGTAAATTTATCCCAGGCCTCTTCAATATTCTATCATACTGTAAAATGTAAATTAATAATGTATCAAAATAAAAAATTGTCTGAGGAAGTATAACAGAGTGTTCATTTTTTAAATGTCTTTATTCAGGTGTAATATTCAAAGGAATACAAACAAATTACACAAAAGAATTCTTAACAGACTACTCCAAAATGAAGACATTAAGATAATGACGGATCAAAATCCGGATATATTTCAAGTGAAAGCTATCACCGACAACAAAGAAATAGTCAACTTTATCTAATGGTTACTAAATAAAGTTGGTTTATATTGTCATGCGTGTTAATTGTGACAATCCTCCTCTCCTCTCCTTTCTACTTTCTAAATTTTTATATAATTTCTACTTTTTATTATATTTTCTACTTTTTATCATAATTTCTACTTTTTATTCTAATTTCTACTTTTTACTATAATTTCTACTTTTTTTATAATTTCTACTTTTTACTATAATATTTCCAATTTCTAGCGTCATTTATACTAAATCCATATGTTCACACTAGATTTCATATTTCATACAACGTAACTTTTCTCCATTGATCGCCATGAGACAGGCAGCCGCCTCGTATGGTGATTTAATATTTCTTCTTTATATAAGTGTCATAAATATGTAACATGTGTTGAATAAATAAAAAATAAAAATCTGTATAGTTATAGTAAGTATTATGTTTGTCTGTTTAAATTGTAATTGAAAATTAACATCCTGTTGGCAAACTGCTTAATTGCAGTTTAACGGGAATGTACCTTGAAAACAATAAAAAAGGTAAGTATTTTAATTTGAATTATTAATGTTGTTATTTTTGTGTCCTAAAGTACAAATATTACTTTATATGGAAGTTTTTTCTCCTCATCAGCAGTTCCATCCTGACGAGGTGCTCCTCGTGTTCTTCCTGCATTTGGTTTTGAGGTTTTCGTGTTCAAGAATAATGTTTGAGCCAGTACCTACCAGTGAAAGTATTTAAAATCACTGCAAGCATTACCTACGCAGATAATGCACCGCTTCTTCTTGGAAACACTTCTATATAAGTTATTTTGGGAGGGGGCTCTCTGGGCCTTTTTCTGGGCTTTCCTCTGGGCCTTCCTCCTGTCTACGCCAGTACTCTCTTTAAACAAAATCCATCCATGATATCTGCTTAAGGCGCCGCTTCCCCGCTAAAAAAGAAGAAGATGGAGAGATATGTAATTACGAATGTTTGACAGAGCGCGCTCATATTTTAAATGATAAAATTGAAGCGAAAATTGTGAACATGTTTAACAAAATATGACTCGTTTAAAATAGCGCAAAAATCTCGTAGAAGTCGTCTTAAGTATCATTTAACGAAGCATTGTGCATTTTTTCCCAACTATAACTTGTAAAATAAAAGAAATAGACTTGTTTAAAATAATTTTCGGAGCATACTTTGCGATTTTTTTGTACCGAGGAAATTTCATATAAATGTCTAGGTATTATCTTAAAAAATAACATGTATTTTTTTAAGAGCTTAAAAACTTCACATGTTTAAGGGAGATATGTAAGAAATCGGTAGAAATTCGGGTAGCGGTGGCTTAATCCAAAATGCTACCTACGAGATTTTGCTTTCACAATATACAATATGTACTTCCTGATCGACTACAATATTTATTTATTTCAAAAACATACGGCACAACATGTGCCATTAACATAAATTATATTTATGTATGTATTATAATACAATAACAAAACGAAATAAAACAATAATTAAAGTTAAATATAAAAACAAAAGGTAAAAAAAGGAGTTGTGGTAGTAAGCAGTAAGTAAAAAGTAAGATGGATAAATGAAAGTATAA
The DNA here is from genome assembly GCA_936435175.1 of Glyphotaelius pellucidus. NCBI lineage: Eukaryota > Metazoa > Arthropoda > Insecta > Trichoptera > Limnephilidae > Glyphotaelius > Glyphotaelius pellucidus. Next base: position 8,219,746 of record OW386563.1, on the reverse strand, counting down.
AGTAAAAGCATAAATTATAAAATATAAAGTGTAACGAAAAGTTAAAGATTGAAATAAAAAGTTAAAAGGTAGGAAATAATATTGCCTATAATATTATTATACATTAATATTGCAGTTGATCAAAGGGAGAACACTGATCAAACACGTATTATGCGTATATTGTCAACTTGTTCTTTCACAAATTGAGATTAAGAATGTTGTGTTTTCGCAATTTTAATACAAATTTACAAAGAAAACCGTATCAAATAAAAAAATAGTAGAGAATAAAAATAATTTTAAAAAAATCTTTAAATATCTTGAAAAATAAAATTATTACTAATTACACTTTTTAATCGTTGGAAAAAATAGTAAGGGTCTACTATTCGTATTTCGACCGATTTCTTACATATCTCCCAAACATTTGAAGTTTTCAAGCTCTTAAAAAAATATTTCTTATTTTTGAAGATAATATCTAGATACGTTCCACGCCGAAACGCAAATTATATGAAATTCCCTCGATAGAAAAAATCGCAAAGTATGCTCCGAAAATTATTTTAAACAAGTCTATTTCTTTTATTTTACAAGTTATATTTGTGAACAAATTCACAATGTTTCTTTAAATGATACTTAAGATACGTTCCACGAGATTTTTGCTCTATTTTAAACGAGTCACGTTTTATTAAGCTTTTTCGCAATTTTCGCTGCGATTTCATCACTTAAAATATTAGCGCACTCTGTCCAACATTCGTAATTACACATCTCTCCATCTTCTTCTTTTTCAGCCGAATAGTGCCGCCTTAAAGATATTTCATACCGTGGACCACCAACCATCAACCCTCAAATATTCCACAGCGCAAATTGTCGGTAGAATCTGGGATTGTAGGAAACTTCTGGATTGCGAGTAGAATTTAATCCTGGTCTGTCTGTTTGCTTGCAGGAAGTAACTGCATATTAAAGGACACAGTGATAGCAGGTGTGTGCAGACCATTTGCCAACTGCCAGTCAGCAAAGGAGGCCACCAGTAAAGGCATTTTCCAACAGGTACTGTTCCTCCCTTTATGTGTCCTGACATTAACAACATGTTTGACTCACGCGCCCTATCATAACCTTCATTTGCTTACAGAAATGTGACTTAACTGACAACGAGTCGGAGTTGGTGTGCTGCGCGGAGACTAACTGTCCGCCATTGCCGAAGGGACTTGTCACTCAACTACCGATTGGCTCCAAGGCCGCCGACTGTGAGTTTCACTAAAATATTATGTGTAAAATTTGAAATAATCTGTTACCAGGACTGCTTAAAAATGCAATCTGACTTTGATGCTATAGCAGAATAGTCAGAAAAAAAAACAAATTAGAATTCAATATTAAAAAATGTGTAACAATGACATATACCCGCTCCTATCTAAAAGTAATATATTTACTGTGGTATTTTATTTTTAATTCTCACTATGCTATGCGCATGTACCTCGAGTCGCTTGTAAGTATCTCCATGTACGAGTGGGCTATGGTTACTTAGTCCCATGAATAACTGTAGGCACTTGAAACGTTTATTAGTAATGTTTTGTTTCCTCTACAGACTGCATAGAGCTGGCAGAGAAGATTCACCCGTGCCAAGAAACAAGCTCCGGTTGGACTCGGGGGAATATGTGTCCTCGACCTCTACTCACACCATACTCGAATACAGTATATCACCAGAATCGTATGACAACTACAGCAGAGGCCCCGTACTATGTAAGTTACAGACATACGATAGCTTTATTTAAAACCTTAAATGTTAATTAGTTTATTGAAACAACAATTATTTTATCTTAACTCAAGCAGAGGAGGCCTATGAGGTAAATAATTTCTCTCAGGGTCTAGTCATATTTGGGAATTCTGTGTGGAAGGTATTTTTAAGGAAATTAAAGAGAGGAAGTTCTAGAGGCCAGTGTTTCAAGAACTGATGTCATCCCATTCACTGCACCCGCCAGCAGGTGAGCAAGCGCATCCGCCGCCGAGACCTGAACACACCTCACCCACTGAACCCGAGCACCCGTGCTAAGTTACCAAACGAAGAGAACCAATTGGGGTGGCCTATGGCGGAGGTGTTAATTATCAAATAAATGGTTCCTGGGGCGACGGTACACATATCCGCCTCCCAACTAACTAACCATCACACCTTTTCACGGCAGGGATAGGGAGAGAGGATAGACCATTATAAAACTCTGTCTCGGCACACACTTCTTACTTCTTTCACATTCATATTTCATCTCATTTATATTTACACACTCTTGTGTTATTCTGACTCTTGTGTTATTCTGACTCTTGTGTTATTCTGACTCTTGACCCGACCCGGCTCAAGTAACTTCCATTAACTTCTGCGTTGTTTATTCTTCCTATATTACTTTCTTCGTTCATCCACTCTACGTGCCCAAACCACCGAAGCGTCCCTTTCTTAATCTTAAGATATATAATATACTTCCCTTGAACACTTTATGAGGAATATCAACACTAAAAATATTTCGATTCTCATGCCTACAAAATTTAAAATCGCGCGTAATCGTCGTATTTGCCCGAGGCAAGGAAGCGAAAAAGTGGCTTTTTTTTTTGTTCATAATTTTATAAGAACGAAAAAAGTTAAAACATACATAACTCAAAAATAGTCTTAGCCATAAAGGGGTATTTTTAAAAAATTGTTTCTTATATTAATTACTTCATAGTTAAGTCATGAAAAAACATTTTTTTTAGTGGTTTATGCCTATATTTTTTGTTATGTAAATATTAATTTTATTGTAATTGCAATACATAGAAAAGCTAGTTAAAGCTTCAATTTACCTGTAGTATATTTTTGATGTTCATAATGTAAACCGATTCGTCGTAAAGATGAATCTAAATAGGATTTCACATATAGCTTCATCTTAAGCTCTTAAAAAATAAATGTTACTTTTGAAGAACATATCCAATTAAATGAAAAATAATAAATTTAATGAAATTCCCTCGACAGAAAAAATTGATTTTGTTTTGTCTTTTCTCAATTTATTATTTTAAAATAATATTTATTATTTTCTTGATGGGCACCGCCAGAGATATTGAAATTCAAGAGATATGCTAAGCTGACCGCCCGACCGCTGGCGGACTTCTACAATGGGCGTAGTTTGAAAACGGAAAGAATTCGTTCGTTTAATTGATTTTTTTGAAGGTGTGCAGTAGTATTGGTTAACGATATCGGCGACGCCAGGAAACACAGTCCCACCAAGTAAAAACTGCCGATAGCACATCTCTTATATTTAAACATCTTTGGGTACCGCACACCGCCCCGGAACCATTTATTGGATTACCGTAACCCCTACCATGTGGTTCGCTACGTTTGGTGACTTAGCAGGGGTGCCCGGGTTGTCAGGGGGAGCTTTTACTAGGTCTTGGCGGCGGATGCTTTCACTTAGCTTGGCAGGCCGGGTCGGGAGATACTGGTTGAGGGCGACCTTTTGACCTTTCCAGCCGGACTCCCTCGACCCATCGCCATGCACTTCAGTGGGAGGGACGGATTCACACATTCATCACTCCTGAAAACATCCTACCCACTCCTCACACTTTTTCCTTCCCAGAATTTTCTTTCCCTAAAAAGACTCTCCACACAGCATCCTCAAAGATGACATAGGCCCTGAGAGGAATTGAGGGTGCATATGGTGTATACCTATTTTTAAATATATATTTATATTATATTTGCGACATGTTCGCCCTGGTGTAAGACCACTACTTAGAATACGTTGCTTGAAATGGCTTTAGCCGCATTTGGTGACTAGATCTGAAAAGCCACATACTTCGCCACCCTACTCTAACCCACCTCCTTCCCCTCCCCACTAGCTTCAGCCAAACAAAATATCCCATTTCGGGATGCCCTAATATCACTAGCTCTAGATGGTTGGGTGCAGTTTGGACTCTATTGTTATCTATGGGTATGCTATTCGGTAATCACATAAAAAATGGAAATGAAATAACAAAATCAACAAATATTTTAGAGCATTAATTAAATTTTCTTAGAGAATAATATTTGGATGTCGTTTTATGTTCCCAGGGACGTATTGGATCAGGTCAGAGAGGAGCCGTTACCTGGGAGGTGAATCCTGTAAGTCTAGTGAGTGACCAGTGGGTGTTGATTTCTGCAAGAGCCATTGAATATATTGGGTGAGTTTATTGTTTCTTTATTTTAAAATTCAACTCATCCTTGAAATAATGACCGCAACACAGACAAACGTAAAGGTTTGAAATCTGAAAAATCAAGCCTTAATGATTTAAGAGCATTGGAGGTGTTTTTTCACCAGTGCTAAATACGGTGTCTGGAAACTCGTGGTATAAACGAGCGACTGCCGAATCTACTACTAATAATTATTGACCAAGCGAATGGTTTGTTATCTACCAAACGTTCAGCATTTAAAGTTTTGTTCAAAGATGTCACTATCATGCTCCTTTTTACGTTTTTTGGCGGGCATTCTCTAGGCCGGCGGCTCGCCGGGGTTTGTGGTAAAGTATCTCGGTTGCACACCCGGCAGGAAGCCGGCGTTTGTGGCCAATGGGTTAAATGGTTTTAAAATACATATTTAAATTGAGGTCTGCTTTTGTGCAACTTGTAGTCCTTGCTTAAAAACCTTTTCTCGCACGTTTCGAGGAATTATAATATCTTTGGCAGATATGCCGTTTTCTTTTCATAGATAGGCGTAGAGGGGCGAGGGAGGCGTGGGCGGAGGGTGCCGGATTATTGGACGTATCGGTCTATTGAAATGCCGGAGTAGTGAGATTGTTCTGTACATGAAAAGAAAAGATAAAAAGGTAATAGTAGTAGGAACAAAAAGAAAATAATAGAAAATAAAGCTTTTAGGATTATTCTGTGACCACATTAAGAGCCAGTATTTTTCTCCAGTGTGCATCAATGCTGGATGATGGGCTGAGTCGGGCTTCCATGATGAGGATATTTTCAGAGCTGCCCTTTCCCTCATTCCTGCCCCCATGGATCTAATAAGGGCTGCATAGTCGGGAACTCGCCCCTCCGTGAAAATCCGGGAAGCGCTGCAGTATCTGGGGAGACTAAACATTATGCGGAATGCGTTATTGTACTGATCCCGAAGTCTTTCAATACTACTCTTTTTGTAGTTTGCCCAGAGTTTGCACGTATACAACGTTGCGCAGAAGGAAAGGAAGTGCGTCCTTTTATATGGATTTTATTGCAAAACGGAAATATTTTGACATACCAACAAAATAGGCCCGAGGCCTGAGGAGTTTATTATATTTTTTACGTTTTCTTTGTTTGGGATGCTGTTTGAAACTTCAACGGCAATGACGTCATATGTAATATAAAGCAGCGTGGTACTATTATTCACAACTGCCAGCTACAATAATAATCATATTACCGTCAATCTCTCCATATCCGGAGAGACATTCAAAATTACAAATCCGTTGCACTTATACCCGCCAGCGGCAGGTCCTCATGTGATCTGTTAACGTGAATGGCGACAACCTTTGGTATTATTGACTACTTGCTTGAATTCGGTTCTATTACAAAAGTAGCTTTTTAACAAACTTCAAGTACAAAAACACTCTTAGGTACGGCGCGGCATCATCTTAGCCGGCAAAAATTTCAACCGTACAGTCTCTAGTCTATTAAAACTATTTGATAAGGACATATATAAAGAAGCGTCTTTTGTTCCAGCTCCAATAAAGATCTGTTTGTCGGATTGGGCGGGACCCTAGCACCCCGGTACAATCCAGGTGAGACATATGGCGTCTCGAAACAATACATCCACCCGCTATACAACAGTACATATTCATCATACGTGGTGTATAACGACATCGCCCTTCTTCGGCTAGACAGAGAGTAAGTATTTTATATATAACACTACCATGACCTACCATGACACTTCGTGGAGAACAGTTATGTAGCTGCTTTATTGTCATACCCTTTCTTTCTTTCTTTTTTCTATTTCTCTGCAGGGTATTTTATTTGACACTACTATGTTTTATATTTAATTTTGATTATCATTATTTCTGTTATCACTACAAGCATTTCCTTCTAGAAACAACTTAACTGATTACTCATTCTGTGAACATTTCTAATTGGAGTGTTAATATCTATGTAACGTATCAACGGCAATTCTATTATTGTAATAATTGTTAACACTCTGTAAATGTTTCAAACAATAAATAATTATATAAAATACTAGCTGGGTTACCCGGCTTCGTTCAGGACAACATTCGAGAGTGTTCTGGAATGTTCCACAATTTATTTTATTTATTTATAGCGGACCCGACAGACGTTGTCCTGTACACAACTGTCGGGACAAACTAAAATTAAAATAGAATAATATTGAATATTCGATACTGCGATGGTAGCGCAGTCTGCCGGATCCAATGTAAAACATTCCAAAATCAACAACTCCTTAGAAATAAAAAATTATTAAAAGAACATTTTCCAGTGGACCAAATTGTGAATTTAAACCATTCTCGAATCCCCTTGAACCCACACAAAAAATTTCATCAAAATCGGTCCAGCCGCTTAGGAGGAGTTCAGTGACATACACACGGACAGAAGAAATATATATATATATATATATATATATATATATATATATATATTAAGATTGAAATAATTTAAAATAAAAATAACCCAACATCGACAAAGAGGATTGAAAATAAATGAGCCCTTATGTTCAACCGGATTTAGAATTTCAGACCATCTGTTGTTCAAGCGTTTACTAAAGCAACTGAGAATCTCCCGAACCTTCAGACCTGCTGTATTTCTCCAATCCATTTTATAAACTTTTAATTACTCAAGTACTTATTTTATCAATATTACAAATCTGACGGCCTTCTTGGTCAAGAGGTAAGGCTCTCCACTAGTAATCTGAAGGTTGTGGATTCGAATCTTGGCGTGTGTAATTAAATTTAATTTGTGTTTTTCACAATTTATTAATTTAAAATAATATGTATTATATTTACGGCTAGAGTGAAAGACGATCTCAGTATCAACACCCTGGTGCAAAATGACCATTTTAGCCTTGTTTGATGACCAAATCTGAATAGCCAGGTACTTCCCCACCTTCCTCCTTCCCATCTCCTTCCCATCTCCTTCCCCTCCCCAGTGCCTTCAGCCTCACAACATACCCTAATTGGGGATACCACAGTTTCACTGGCTCCAGAAGGTTGGGTGCAGTCCCCGGCCTTGCCTGAGTTTTACGCATAGTATTTAAAAATCTAGTATAGGCAGTAACCTCCCTTTTGTTTTGATAGTCGAGTGTGCGATATATCATCAATGTAACTGTTGATTCTATCGTCACATTTTTCTTTATGTAAATCAGTGCATAGATAAAACTAGCGCAGATTAGTGTAAAATCAAGAATTGTCTGAATTCCAATTTTGAAAAACGCTATTAAAATTAATTGCAGTTAAAAATACAACGTAGGTAGTAAATCACTTGTCTGAACTGTCAAAAAAACACGTACAGCCTTTGTTTATTCGAGAATGCGATAATATACATGTCTGTAAAATAATATCATTTGTAATATTCATTATTTTAGTTATTTAAGTTACGCGTAGTTTCTCCTTTTAAAATGTGCAAACAAAATATTATCTCACGGTTTCATGAATAAGGTCCAAACCTTGAATAATATGGCTGGTATCATATAAATGCATTCCCTTGCAAATTTGGGACAAATTCTTTTATTATTTGTAAAGTCGGTACTTTGAATAAGTACCCTCAAATAACACCTACTTATGTTTATGACACTCCCTAGGAGAAGTGTCTGCTGGCGGAATTTTATAACACCCTCAAGGATAAATGCGCCGTCGGGTTTAGCCAAGTGAAAATAGTAATAAAATTTTGCAATATTTTTTAATCCCTATAATGTTAAAATTTTATTAGTGGCCCTTTCGGCGACTTTTAGGAAATTGTTTTATTATTTTTTGGATGTTAGATTTTAAAATTAGTGTGGGAACTGCTAAAATTTATTTTCTCACCATTTTTTTATGTACCATGTTTACTTTAAATAATAGCGATGTTGATATGTAGGGTTAGTATTTGTTGTGAATTTGTTAGAATTTGTTGTGGAAAACCGAGAAGGTACATGTTGTACCTTCGGAGTTATTTAATCAAACTCGAGCGTGGGGGGTACATATAGGTGCCTATCTCCAGTAGAGTGTTGAGAGTATTGTTGGGACGGTGAAACGGGAAGGTACATGTTGTACCTTCGGCGTTATTTAATTAAACTCGAGCGTGGGGGGTACTTGGGTGCCTATCTCCAGTAGAGTGTTATAATCAATCTCTGATCTGAGGGGTACATGGGTGCCTGTCTTCAGTAGAGTGTTGAGATATCGAGGGAAATAAAGCCTTCGATATTTGTCGGTGTGGTGGGGTCTTGGAGATCACTATTGTCACCAGTATTGTATTTTTATTTAATAAATTGTGTTAAAGAATAACTAGAAGTGTTTTCCTGCAAATTCCATCGAGTTGTGCTTTCGTACCACGATAGTAAGAAACAGCCTTACTAAAAAAAACACCTCACGTTAAACGTTGTTGTTGTAACAACATAAATAAAGCCCGTAAACACTCGAACTCTATCTGATACTAATACACTCACATTTGTATTTTGAAGCTGGCAACGTTGTATTTGGTTATACTGTACTTGTTAAAATTGTTGTTTTCATTGATATCCGCAATTGGAGTTGGTTAGTGCGCCTGCGCATTTGTCTTTCGCGCTGGAAAAACATTAACCGCGAAAAAATTTGGCTCTGCTGGACTTATGTTGTGATTTAACTTTTATAGTGATAACTATTTACTATTATAGTGATCGATTCACTCTTCTATTAATATCTTTACTGATATTTGTGTAATTTTTCATCAGTTTTAGTCAAGTTACTGCATAATAATCGTATTTTGAATTGAACTGTCAGAAAATGGTTTTACGTATACAGGTTCGAAGCTGATGTATGGCAATTTTTAAACGCTTAAGTATATTTCAAACACAAATATCTAAAAGGTAATTTTATCTTGTTTCTTTTAAAATTAAGACATTTAAAATACGTCAGAAATTATTAACACAACAGGCGTATACAACAGATAAACTACCTCCTACGGCTGTGTAAGCAGTGTATATATCTTTCCATGAACAATTTTTTGTCATTTTTAATTAGTTACGTTTCACATTCACGGTCGTTTATCAATTGAATAAACTTTTCACAAGGTTTTTTAATAATGCTGTTAATATTTTGAAAATGATTACACTTAAATTCAAAGTAAAGTTTCTGTAGTTCATTGCACTGGAGTTGCAGACAGACAGATTTCCAACTGAAATAAGCACCTTTTTATTATTATTTCAATGTTACAATCAATAATCCATGGAAAAGTAAAGTTCCATATTTATAATAAATGTTACTTTTTTATTTGCAAAGAAAAATATCAAAAATGTGACAGTGACACGTCTGGAGTGTTCACGTGTGTCATGCGTCATGCCGGAATATCTGCATACCGCGGGAATATTATTGCAGCGTAATACCGTCTCAAACTTTTTTCTAAAGCAAAAAAACTATTTGCCATTTTTCGATTTTAGGGTAAAATTCACGAGCAGAATTCTACCAGCATGTCTCCATACGGGCACCGCTCTTCCCGACAGTGGCTTCACACTCATTGCTTGGGATGGCGCAGCCATACCTGACTACAAGGTAAGAACACTTTTCTCTGCCTTCATGATGAACAATGACCAATGATGTGAAACGACAAGATTGACATCTGTCGCCGTTTCTAAATGTACATTTTTTTTAAATATATGTCCAACAATCACGCCGTTTTCCCGCAAGGATGAGCAGAGAGGATGGTCCGCCACACACCTCTGTTTTAAAACACACTCCTTGCTTCGTTAACATTCATACATCGTCTCATACACAGGCACTCTTCTATTTATTCTGAATAATTATGAGATAACCCAACTCAAGCATATGCTTGTTTTACTTGGTCGTGCCATGTCTTCTTAGTAAATTGTTTATTAAAATTAAATGTTGATTAAAGCACACATTTCGATGGTCCCCTCGGTCCAGTGGTTAAGATTCTTGACGTCGAATTCAGAGGTAGCGCGTTCAAATCCTAGCATGGAATGTCACAATAAATCATTTAAAAAAACATATTATATTTGTGGCACGTTCCAGAGTGGAAAATACTCTCAGTATCACCCTGGTGACAGACTTAAGTACGAATGGCTTTAGTCATGTACGATGACCAGATCTAATTAGTCTGGTGCTCCCGCCTTCCTTTCCCCCATCTCCTTCTCCTCCCCACTTCCTTCAGATTCACAAAGTACCTATATTGGGTATGTCGTGGTTCCACTGTTCTAGATGGTTAGGAGCGGTTGGGAGACTTGTGCTGTATTCACAATAAAAACACATTTCTTTAATACCTCACTTCATATTGTAACACTAGAGCAGGGGTTCCCAATCTTTTTTTTCTCGTAGACCACCTTCAAAATTTTACTGGTCACGGTGGACCCCCTGCGGGTACATTTCTACAATATTCCCAAAACTCGACACGCGTAGTACTGAATATTGGCGAGGTGTGGTCTGTCACAACCGAGCAGTACCGGATCTACAACATTTTCAAACGGGGGTAAAATGGACCAGTATTCGAGATTATATTTGCCACGATAGAGGGGGCGTAATGGGAAATAGGTATTTTCCCATTCCAATACAGTACACCCATATCCCATTACGCCACGTTTTGGAGGGAGCGTAAAGGGATATGAGATGGGGGGTGGGATGGGATATGGATGTGGGGCACGGGATGGGTCTCAATCGAAACCAGTTCGTGGACCCCCTCTTGCGAATTGTGAACCCCCATTTCTTTATCGCTCCTACGTGGACCCCCGTCGGGTCTCCCGTGGACCCCTTGGGGTCCACCTGGACCACTTTGGGAATCGCTGCACTTGAGGGATAATGCAGTAATTTTTTTTAGAATTAGCTTTTGCTGTGTTATTCCCACTAAGTACAACAATTCTGAGTTGATTAGAAGAAAGTGGCAGAAAAGCCGCATCACTCCACTATGTTATGTTAAATCTAATCATTAAATGGGTCTAATGGTGCTAAATAATTCATAAAGCAAAAACAAATTGATTCTTAATTTTGGAGGCAGATGTGGTACCGCTGCCTCGGGAACCATTTATTGAATAACCAACACCTCTGCCAACGATCACCCCAAGTGCTTTGCTACCTTTGGTGACTTAGCAGTTCCCCAAGAAGACCCAAGCAGGAGACCCACAGTCCATGTAGGCGTGATAAAGAAATGGGGGTTCACAAGTTGTAAGTGAGGGTTCACGAACTGGTGAATCCATCCCATCCCCCGTCTCATATCCCATTACGCCCCCTCCATAACAGAGTGACTGGCGTACAGCGCACGTTGTTGTACCAGTTATGCGTGAGATCTTAAAACGCCCAGCTAGGCAAGGGGGGGGGGGCGTAAGGGGATATGGATGTACTGTACTGCGATGGGAACATACCCATATCCCCCCCGCCACACCTTGCCATGCAACATTCAGTACAACGCGTGTTTTTAGAATATGGTAGAAATGTAACAGCAGGAGGTCCACCGTGACCAGTAAAATTTTGAAAGTGGTCTATGAAAAAAAAAAAGGTTTGGGAACCTCTGGTCTAGGTCAATGACCCTTTTCTCTACCTAAAACGTGCCAGACCGAGAACTTTTGAACACTCCAGCCATACTCTCGACCCATCGCCTTGCATCGCTGTGGGAGGGATGGATTCACACATCCGTCACTCCTGAATAATTGACCTCAAGTTTCCTACCAAACCCTCATAACTTTTTCCTTCCCAAAACGTCCTCTCCTTTCTTTCCCTAAAAAGACCTTCCATACATTTTCAAAGATGCCATAGGTCCTAAAGTATATTTTCCCTCAGTGCCTCCAGTGTGGAGCAAAAGAAAAAAATATGATATTCACATTAATATACTCGTTGACATTTGTTGCAAAAAGTAATGGTGCATTTGTTCTCACTGGATAAAAGCCGGTTCACACACAGCTATCAAATATAAAAGATCATAGCACGCCAAATAACGCTCTCCATACAATCCCTTCAGACCGTTCACACCTAAGCGATTTTAAGTGCAGATAATCATAGACAATACACATCTTACGACGGAACCGCTCAAGACACGATATGTCAGAATATAAGTCTCCCTCTCTCGGACTAAAACAGGAGAGGGGGTCATTGTAATTATGGAGCTGCCTAGACCCGTGGATGACAGATGTCAAGTTGACAGATTTCAGTTCAAAAAATATGCATTCCATTGCCGCTCCCTAATTCAACTGACCCCCTCTCCTACCACAGGAAGAAATATTTGATAGCCTCGTGTGAAAGCACAAAAGATAAGCGCTTGCGATTCAACAGATATCTGCTCGCAGATTTATAGCTCTGTGTGAACCAGCTTTAAAACAATCAGATGGTAAGTTTTTCAACATTTCAGACGACATTGCAAAGAGTGTCTCAGGAGGAGTGCTCCAGAGTATTTCCCGCTAGCCAGCATCGCCCTGCCGGCGTCAAACATGATGTGGAGATTTGCAGCCGTCCAGTCAACAAAACTGGGGGATGTCCGGTATGTAACGCTGCGATGCATTGTAAACTAAACCTATTATTATAATATAGATTTAAATTATTTTTACTATAAACATATTACAAGAAATTTAATAACAACAAAAAAGTAGTACGGCAAAAATGTTAAAGATAGCCGGGTTGTTCTTCTTTTTAACCTACATAACTTTTACCACTATCACATTTTGTTTTTACTATAAATGAATCTCTCTGGATCTCAGAGGAGAAGGAGTTGTTGATTTTGGAATGTTTTACATTGGATCCGGCAGACTGCGCTACCATCGCAGTATCGAATATTCAATATTATTCTATTTTAATTTTAGTTTGTCCCGACAGTTGTGTACAGGACAACGTCTGTCGGGTCCGCTATAAATAAATAAAATAAATTGTGGAACATTCCAGAACACTCTCGAATGTTGTCCTGAACGAAGCCGGGTAACCCAGCTAGTAGTTTTATATTTTATTTCGTCATATAATTTTTTTGTAACATTATAGAATACACGCAAGTTAAGGTGGCAGAAGACAACTGTGATTTGTATGAAATACACTTCTATCACGAGGAGTTACAACTCTGTAACGTAATTTTTTCTACAAAAATATAAACACATATATTTTTTTAAACGCACACAGTCGTTACGTCTTTAGTGCAGTAGATTTTAAAGTAATTATAAAATAATAATATTGGTAATTCTATTGAATTTTTCTCCACTAACTGGTGGAGACAACTTTATGTAGGTTAAAAAGGAGAACGACCCAGCCGACATGTGACATTCATTATTGGCACGCGCCATAGAATAAAGAAGAACAAAAGAAATGCCATGTGGACGTGTTTCGTGATCCAAAAGTCTGACCATTCTTTGCTTAAATGTTGTTATATACATAATATATCCTGTATAATAATGAAATTCAAATGGGATGATGAAATTCAAATGGGACGGTATTCAATGTGAGACAGAGCGCATGCTAAATGGGCTAGTACCAAAATGTACTAAGTCAGTGGCAACATTGGTTTCTCTTTAAATCTACAAGGAAGGCATTTCTAGTGTTTGCGCAAATAAGTTTGGAATTAGTTGTTTTTACATTTCACACAATATAAGTGAAATGATATTATTATATTTCCCACGTCCCAGAGTTGAAAATACTCTCAGTATCGCCCTGGTGGAAGACCACCATTTGAAAAGAAAAGTTGCTTCATAATTTAGTAGATAGGATTTTTTTTTTTGATTTTATGGATTTTTTTGTAATACTCCAACTAACGGCTTTCATGTTTCTAGCTGGCTAGTACTGCGGCTCATTTAGCTTTACTACTATTACCATCTGATGCTTGTATTTACTTGACTGAATTTATGTTACATTATTGTGCTTTATGAGGAAAAATTTTTAACTGGATAAAAAACCCCATACAAATTAAAGAAGAAGAAGAAACATTAAGTTCTGAACTTTTTACTCTGTTTTACCTTTATGTTTTACTGAATGTAAGTATTTCATTGTTTGTCTGCTTTCGTGGTCTGGTGCTGCTTCATATCTACCTGTGGGCATGAAAAAACAAAATAATCTGGAAATTGATATTTTTGTTTTTTTTTTTTTTTTCAAGAGCGGAGACGGTTTACATAAATAAAGTTCCCGTGAGCACTTAGGCCGTAGGCCCATTGTGCTATCTCCCATTTTACCTCATTTCTTTGACAGTAATCCAGTCCCTTTTACAAAAGGACTGGATTACTGTATAAAGAGAATTATAAAGAGAAACTAGATCATAAATATAGCACTAGATTCACGGGTTAATAGTTCCGAAATTCAATAATAAGTACGGACAGAGAACGTTTGAATACAACAAGACATACCGAAGATATTTAATTTATTACCTGACAATATAAAGCAACATAATTCTATGAATAAGGTTAAATATATGGTGAAAAATTGGTTATTGGAAAAAGAATATTTATTTTGATACTTGATACTTGATAAAATTTATGAAAAAATGTTTAACTGTAGATAAAAGATGTAAATTATAACTTTAAATATATTTGTAAGGAATTATAAGCACCTGCTGTCAAGCCAATTGCAATTGGCTTAGCGGGACTGGATTGTTGATTTATAAAATAAATAAATAAATTTAAAAAAAAAAAAAAAAAAAAAAAAAAAAAAAAAGTTCACCAGGATTGTCATTGGAAATTAAGCTATATCTTCTGGTTCGACAATGTGTCTTCCCAGGTCTCATTTCTCCTCTTCACTCCTCCGCGGTTCCCTGAAGGCCCCACATGGGAAGAGGACATCATCTCTCCACTTCACTCCTCCTTGGTTCCCCAAAGGCCCCGTGCCGGAAGAGTGCCCTTCCCCTTGGTTCCGTGAAGGCCCCACAAGGGAAGGGTTCATGGAGGTGGCCTCAGCTCTCCTCTCCACGGCTTCTCCTCTTGGTTCCTCCTAAGGGCCCCAGGAAGAAAGTCCACGGAGGTGGCCTCAGCACTCCTAGGTTCCCAAAAGGCCCCTAGTTTTCAAATGGTCCAATTTTTTTGTCCCACGAGTGACCAGGGAAATAGAAGGTCCACTCCAGCAGAGCCCCGAATGTTGGAGTAAGGTCTAAATACTCCGAGATGCGACCTTGTTTCTCGGAGGCACCGTTCTTGACACTGTTCCCCAGGACATTCAGCCTGAGCACGGTAGCTCACACCTTGGCTTGGGATGACTATTGCAGGTTTGTGTTTCCACTCCCTGAGCGATGGGTTCGCCACACTCCCTACGCTATTTTTGGTATTTATTTTGGTATTTTTTGAAATTCACTCCCCGCCCCTGGGTTGATTCCCATTTTGGTGATTTTGCAACCCGCCACTGGGTCTCTGGAATGCGAGACCACCTGTTGTGTGGAATGTTGACCACCTGTTGGCGGGGGCTTTGTGTAAAAAGGATACATTCATTCTCATGGAAAATGCATTATGATATGCTTTGGAAGACTGTGCCTATATCTGAAATTCAGATCCGTCGTTTTGTTATAATTACCAAGTCCTTTGATAAGCGGATTCTCCTGGTTCAATGTACTGTAAAATTTTGTTGTTACTTGAAAAGCATGTTCTTGAAGGGTAGATATTTCTTCCTGTTCATGAAGCCGTTTAAGGTTTGTGTACATGGGCGTATCATATGCTATTTTCAAACATTTGTTTTGTGTAACTTGCAGTTTATTGAAGGTCGTGTGTGAGATGTTAGACCACACAGGGAGTCCGTAAGTGAGAGCCGGTCGAATTAAACTGAGGTACAGATGACTTTTCCTTCTTGTCGCTAGTGAGCTTTTTCTGTTGAAAATGGAGCTTACGGCGCCAATAGCTTTTTGTGTCTTTGGTTTTGCGAGGTCGAGATGTTTTTTCCAGTTAAGTCCTTGGTCCATGGTGAGCCCGAGGTACTTTTTAGGTATTTAAGTACCTACTTATAAATGTTACCATTTCTAATAATATTTGGCTGTCATCAGTCGCTATGTTTTGCTCCCTGTAAAAACAATAGCATTCCAATTTATTTTTTCTAGCAGAAAAAAGGTGTATTGTGTTATGCCTTGAAGGTTCTTCTTTCCCTGATCTTCCAGAAGTCACTTTTCGCCGCTGTAAATATAATAAAATCATTCCACTTAAATTGTATGTGAAATAACAAAAACACCTAATTTCAAACTTATTTGCACAAATACTAGAAATGCTTTCCATGCAGATTTAAAGATAAATTAATGTCGCCACTAAATACATTTTGGTTCGAGCCCATTTAGCATGCGCTCTGTCTCACATTGAATACCGTCATTCCATTTGAATTTCATTTCCAGATATTTAAAAACTTTTTTGATGCCTTTCGCTTTACCCAATCTTGTTGTTGTTTGTTATTTTGTGAATAAAGGAAGAGGATTTCCCTTCTCAACCACCTAAAAAGCCCCCAGACCCTCTCCTGGGGTCCTAGCTTGGTCGATCGATTTAACCCTATATCAGAGGTTCCCAAACTTTGTTTTCTCGTAGACCACTTTCAAAATTTTACTGGTCACGGTGGACCCCCTGCTGGTACATTTCTACCATATTCCCAAAACTCGACACGCGATGTACTGAATATTGAATGGTGAGGTGTGGTCTGTCACAACGGAGCAGTACCGGATCTACGACTTTTTCAAACGGGGGGAAAATGGACCAGTATTCGAGATTATATATATATATTTTTTTTAATTGTACAACAGATAAATAATCCAATTACCGTACAATTTTCTCATTTTGACAATCTTAACACCTAAGAAGATGATCATTATACAAAAAAATCTTAATGCTATCTAAAGAAGAGTTGTATACATCTAGTGTTTTTGATATTTCGTTCAACAGTACCATTCCTCTTGTTATGCTATGCTGTGCTAGAACATCTGTTCTGCCTTATGGTATTTTGAACAAGTCGTGTCGACGACTACGACTGAAGTTTTCAGGCACGTATAAACCGTAGCATTCCAAGAGGAATGGGCTGTCAATTTGCCACAACGGAGGGGCCATAAGGGGATATGGGATGGGGACGGGGGGTATGTTCCCATCCCAGTACAGTACACTCATATCCCATTATGCCCCCCCCCTCTAGCTGGGCATTTTAAGATCTCATGCATAACCGGCACAACGTCCGCTGTAAGTCAGTTGCTCTGTTATGGAGGGGGCGTAATGAGACGGGGGGTGGGATGAGATACGGATATGGGGCGAGTGGGGGTCCACGAAACCAGTTCGTGGAGCCCCATTTCTTTATCGCGTCTACGTGGACCCCCGTCAGGTCTCCCGTGGATCCCTAGGGGTCCACCTGAACCACTTTGGGAATCACTGCCCTATATCAATACGATATCTAATATACTTATGTACCCGGGATTGCTAGTCTATATCTATCTAATAAACACATTGCAATCTTTAGAGCAAAGGCTTCAGGTGGGAATGGTGTCCTTGCTCTACCGGTATTTCAATAGAAGTTGCTCTTTTCTTATAGTTTTTGTATACACGTGTACCAAACTATATATGTTTCGCAAGTGGAAAGACATAGGATAAATATAACTATATAAATCGAGCAAACCGGAAGTCAATAAATAACACAAACTGCAACATTCAAACTGACCGCAGTCACTTAAGGCGGTGATCGCAAGTTATTAGGCGGCGGTGATGTCACGAAATGGCGGTGGGCGCAAAACTATTCTTTTGGCGGCATTTTAAGGGGGTATTCTAGTCTAGAGGCATGAATTGTAGGTGTTTTTTGAGGTGACACAAAAAAAAAACCAATAATATTTTTACCAACTTTTATTTTGTGAAATATTTATTAAACATTAAAGAATCCATTAAAAAAAAGTCAAACTAAAAAATTAAAAATTATTAAAGTTACAGGGTGTTGAAGTGAGGGGTCTCAAAAAAATGGCGCGCCCTGGTTGACACGATTGCAACCCTCCCAATAATCAAAAAAAATAAATAATAATAATTCTTAATCAAAACAAATGCAGCTAAAGCCCGAACTAAGGAAAAGTAAAAAGAAATTTTTGTCGCAAAATGGCGGCTGCCTGAAATAAAAAATACGTTTTTGTACCAGTTTTTTTGACTTTCCAAATTTTTTAAAAATAGTAAAAATTGAAATTTTGTTATAATTCTAGTTCCCACCATAGAGGAATGTATAGAGATGGCTCACACCAATTTTCAAGTAAATTGGTTTAGTAGAACTTGAGATATCGTGTCAACCGCCTCTAAAAATGTGGTTTGGAGAAAAATGAGTTTAAAATTTTGTTCTACTTAGATTTTGGTTAGATTTCGTCTAAACCGCGATATTAAAATGGTTATAACTTTTAAAATAATGCGAATTTCGAAAAATTCTTTTACAGAGATATTTTTGAATACTTAAACTTTGGAAATATGAAGAAAAAAAATTGATTTTTTTTTCTAGACTAGAATACTGCCTTAAAAAGGCTTATTTAAAAACGTTAGAAAATTTATTTGTCATCAATCTTTTCCCGTCATTCAAGTAAAACCGGGCGTAAAAGACAGAAGTAGCCCTTCCGCCGGAAGTGTATTAAAAATCGATTAAAAAATACACTATTTTATAATCTGCCATTTGGAGTATTTTCACCATATTATTTTATTTGTTCTCAGGGCTGGTATAGGGGCGCCTCGCTGACTCTACCCAACAGCCCCAGAGTGGCCTGCACCCACCTACTGGTGGGGTTGGCATCCTGGCGGGACACTTCACCCTGCACGTACACCAACACCCGCGTATCTGCCTTCATCCCCTGGATAGAGGGTATTGTGTGGCCTGAAAGCGGTGTTGTTGTATAGGACCTTGTAGTAGATACATTTTTTTAATTAATATTTTTTTCATACATATATACAACAAAATGACATTCATAAATAAAATAACATTATTGGGAGAAAAATTAATCTTAATATATATATTTCTTCTGTCCGTGTGTATGTCACTGAACTCCTCCTAAACGGCTGGACCGATTTTGATGAAATTTTTTGTGTGGGTTCAAGGGGATTCGATAATGGTTTAGATTCACAATTAGTTCCACCGGAAAATGTTCTTTTAATTATTTTTTTTTATTTCTAAGGAGTTGTTGATTTTGGAATGTTTTTACATTGGATCCGGCAGACTGCGCTACCATCGCAGTATCGAATATTCAATATTATTCTATTTTAGTTTGTCCCGACAGTTGTGTACAGGACAACGTCTGTCGGGTCCGCTAAAAATAAATAAAATAAATTGTGGAACATTCCAGAACACTCTCGAATGTTGTCCTGAGCGAAGCCGGATAACCCGGTATAATTATAAAAAAATAAAAATTACATTCTTGTATAAAGTGTATTCACGGTGTCCGGAATCTCATAGTACAAGCGGGAAACTGGTCTACGTCCATAAAGAACCCAAAACAACTTTGTTTTTCGCCCGAGTCAATGATTTTAATTTTTAATTTTTTTTCTTCAAATTTTTTGAAAAAACCCATTCAGGAATGTAGAGACATTCACAGGTGATTTTTATGATTGAATAATTTCAAAACCATTTAAGTTTTCTTTTTGAAAATGAAAACATCATACAAACGTTTAAAGAAGGAAAAAATGTGTCCATGCTATTTTGTTTCGTGCACTAAAATTGGCGCGCAGAAAACACCCCCCCTGGTGTTCATGTATTTTAGTTATTATGATATGCCTTTCTGTAAATTATTAATTGTTTTGTTAATGGGTTAAAGAATATTATGTAATAGTGTACAACATCCGAATAAAATATGTAATATAATGTTTTATACTATGTTTGATGTTAATAAATTTTTGAAAAACTTGTGTTGCTTTTTACTGATCCAGACAGAAATCTTTCATTGGTGTATTTTCTATTACCGATATTGCAATACAAGCCATCATGTCAGCACTGCCACAAGAGGCGGCATGTCAAATGTCCGCTTGTGTGGTTTCGAGAAAATGTTATTTGGGAAATGCATTGCAATCCTATTTTCTACTTTTTGTACAAACATTCAGTGTTGTGGAAGTTTCCTTTGTTAGTATTCACTCCACTGAAGAGATATAAGTATCCTTGTATCAGTCTTTGTTTCCCAAAAATTGGGTGCACATAATAGAGAGGTCTGAAGTTCTTCCAGAAAATCACAAAAACTAAATTGACGCCATCACCTCGATATAATTGTTCTATATGGTATTTTAGGCGGATTAAGATCAATATCAGTGCAGACTAGCCGATGGTCCGATAGTCCTATATCACAAATATCTGCTAAGAGCGGCGAATACTGTTCTTTGAAATAAGTACATCCAGTGTACCACCAGCGTCATGAGTTGGGACGTCGACCCATTGGCAGCATCCGAAGCTGGCTAATAAATCTAAGAATTTAACGGTGTTTGGTGATGTCACGCGCTCGAGACGAATATTAATATCACCTGTAATAATGAGTGTATTAGAGAGTCCAACTAAAAGTTCCAAGAAGCGTGAAAACGCATTATAAAATTTTACAGAGATTGGTTTCGATCCGGGCCTATACAGAGTACAGAGCATAAATGACGTTCCTGAAGAAGAAACCCTGCATCCAATATACTCAAAGTGCTAAAACTACCTAGAGCTACTGTAGTTAGCCGCAATCCTTGTTGGGCTATTATCGCGACACCGCCGTGGTTCACGTGCGAGATGTTATTTGATGGTTCCTCCGTACTTGGTCGGGCTTCCTCAAGCACCACATACCCTAAAGCTTGGAGTCTCTTAATTGAGTAAGAGTCGCTGTTCTCATGCCAAGTTTCTTTAATGGTGAGGATATGAAGTTTTTCATCTTTGAAAACATCGTCCACCGCCTCTAGTTTGTTATTGAGGGATAGCGCGTTCCAGGAACCAATCGCAAGCTGTCTACTCTAAAAGTTAGCATGTCGTTCTAATCAAATTTTATTTAAGTTGTGGAATTTATCAGAATCGGGGAGGGATTTGGTCGCTAGGTAATTCTGTTCTTTGGTTGATATGACTGTTCCAAAGAGAATTTTGACTGGACACCCAGGTAGAAAGAGAAAAGTGGGAAAACCCAGACTGAAGTGGGAAGACGAGATAAGAGTGATGCAGCACAGCTTCTCCAGATAACAAACTGGAAGTCAGCCGATGAGGACAGGAGGAGTTGGAGGCGAATGTAGCGGGAGGCTAAGGCTCGATATGGGCTGTAGCGCCATCGGAGAGAGAGAGAGAGAGAGAGGGGTTGATATGACTTCTTGGAAACAGTCTACAGGCGGAGAGTTATTATTATTACTATTGATATTATTAATTTTTGGATTGTTTATTTCCTTCTTGTACAAGAATTTTGTTTTTTGTCCTCCACGGCACCCCCTATATCTAAATTTCACGTTAGGATCACGGACCAGTTTGTACAAGTTTATTTTTGCGGTCACTAAGGGGTCCAACAGTGCACTTTCACTTTTAAAACTTAGGAGTGTTGCTCGGTCATATTGGAGTGTTTAAAACCTGCACTGCATCACTAGGTATTTTATCACATTGTTCCTTTCCGATGCACAGCTCTTTTTTGTTATCGCGTCCTGCTCGGCGGCCCCGGAATCTAATTTTACCCAAAGATACCCCTAATAAATCACTTTCCGCACTTGACATTGTTCGACAGTCTTTTGCTATGCACGTGTGGCGAGCGTCTCTGACCGATGTGCATCTCTGACCGATGAACTTGCGTTAACAGTGAAACTTTTTGAAACACTATGTCAGTTATGAACTTAGAACATTTGAAAATTTTGTAGTAAAACTTGCATTAATCTCAAAACAGCGACACTAAAATTATTTTATTTTTATACACGTAACCTAAGAATTAACGCGAATATTTTAAGCTATATATACACCAGAAAAATTGAGAACTTCCCAAGATTTCTCAATTAAAAACTCAGAGCGCTCAAAAAAGCAGCTGGCTGCTCGAGAGTGCCTTATTATCTTTACTATACATTTATACAATACAATCGTTTACTATATATTTATTCAATAGAATAAGTGTTTTTCTTTACATAATCCTTGATTTTAGTACCGTTCTCACATTAAAACATCACGTAAGTCATTTTTACAACTTTTTATGTTTGCATTCTAAAATTTAATATTTACAAATGTTAATATTTATCTTAATATATATATTTCTTCTGTCCCGTGAGTATGTCACTGAACTCCTCCTAAACGGCTGGACCGATTTTGATGAAATTTTTTGTGGGTTCAAGGGGATTCGAGAATGGTTTAGGCTGGCTTTACATTCGTAAGTTTTTTCCCGTAATTCGCTAGTTTAAGCGAATTATGGCCAAATTACCAATGTAAACGACACCAAAAGTCACTTAACGTAATTTAAAGCATGTTACAGAACTTCTTCTTCCGGAAGTTTTTTGACAGGTCTAATCGCGTCCGCGCGAAATTACAGCCTTCTCACAGCTTATAAAATCAGTTTGATAAGCTGAGGGACTTTTTGTAAGAAATAGTACCAAAATGCGCCGTTGCGAAATCGTCACCTCATTTGGATAGGGTTCTAACTGCACTTTACAATGGTAAGGACTTTGATACCTAAGAACATGTGCTTAGGTGTCAAAGTCCTTAGCGTGGTACGGCGTAGATAGAACCTTATCCTACTAAGGTGACGAAATGTCAAAAATCAAAAGACATTTGTTTTTATTGGATTATTTTCCTATAAAACTAGTATTTATTTCCACTTATTTGAGTTTTCTGAAAATGAGCATCCTTCTATTCAATTATCGGTCCAAACCTTTATAATCTCAATATTTCTGTTTTTAAAATTCCGTATTTGAATACGAAGTCGGTTGCTGTCGGCAGCTGTCAGGTAGCTGTCATTCGAATAAAATGAAAGAAATCCATTAATTTTCGCCTTTGATGGCAAAAAAGTGCGTGGAGAATTGTTTAATTAAAGCCAAATTCTATTTCAGCACTTTATTTGGTCCCTTTCGTCCTTATTGACAAAATCGCGTAAATTTGACAGTAGCAGGTCGTTGTTGAAAGGAAGCCATCTTACCGCAAATAAATTTACAGATGTAAACGGTCGCATGAGCAGTTACACAGGTCGAACTTCCGAAACACTTCCGTGATCATTAATTACCACAAGTCAGATGCATATGTAAACGCTCCTGGGAGTGACCTGTCAAAATCTTACGTAATCCGTAATTTTTAATTACGAGTGTAAAGCTAGCCTTAGATTCACAATTTGGTCCACTGGAAAATGTTATTTTAATTAATTTTTTATTTCCAAGGAGTTGTTGATTTTTGAATGTTTTACATTGGATCCGGCAGACTGCGCTACCATCGCAGTATCGAATATTCAATATTATTCTATTTTAATTTTAGTTTGTCCCGACAGTTGTGTACAAGACAACGTCTGTCGGGTCTGCTATAAATAAATAAAATAAATTGTGGAACATTCCAGAACACTCTCGAATGTTGTCCTGAGCGAAGCCGGGTAACCCAGCTAGTTTGTAATATAAAAATTTGAAAGTTTAGTTCATAACCTTTCAAAAACAGGTATTAATATTTGGCTATGTTAAGAAATGTTTCATTTATAGAGCTTTAATTGCGAAGCGGAAATAACACAAAGTTTTTATTAATCTGACAGTTCGTTTAAGACAAAAAACTTGCATAACCGCAAAATACCGGAGTGGTAAAAACCTTATTTAAGTTTTGTGTGAAGAGTCAGCGCAGCCGATTCTCTCATCAGTATATTAATACGTGAAGCAAAATCTTTGTACCCCTTTTTACGAAAATTACACAGACGGAGGAGTATGAAATTTCGCACACTTATAGTTTATATAGAGGAGTGCAGAATGCTAATATTTTTTTTAAATTATGCATAAAAATACATTAAAAAACAACAACAATTATGGTCCCTATACCCTCGATTCTGTGCAGAAATGGGCGGTTCGTTTGATACATTCTCCTAACTTAACAAACGGATTGCAATCTTTAGAGCACAGGCGTCAGGTGGGAATGCTGTCCTTGTTCTACCGGTATTACAATGGAAGATGCTCCGAGGAACTAGCGTCATTGATCCCCTCGGCACCGGTGCATAGTCGGGAAACACGCCAACCATGCGCCCAACAATTGTACACGGTTGACATTAGTCACATGAGAACGGGTCGTTTCTACGACTCGGTCTTGAGTTCAACAGCTCGGCTGTGGAACAATTTGCCGGCCTCTGTGTTTCCTCCCTCCTACAACATGGGTCTCTTCAAGACCCATGTCCACTCCTTCCTCTCCTCAAAAACACTCTCCACACAACATCCTCAAAGATGACATAGGCCCTGAGGGAAATTATTTTCCTCGGGGCCTCCTGTGTGGAGTTAATGTAAAAAAAAAAAAAAATTTTAATAATGGTTGAATTTCGACCATTGGGCGACCACCAGTATGATTAAATTGTGACATAACACAAATCAATCAAATAATATTTACTTGCACATGCTGGGATTTGAACCCACAATCTCTGAATTCTCTGACCTATCTGCTTACCCCCGCGGAGAAAGGCTGTGATGGTTAGTTAGTAAGGAGGTAAACGCCTACCATACAACAGTCTCCATTGCTCGTTTCAAAGCCATTTCAAGCAACGCTTCAATTCTGTGTGGTAGTTTTTCACCAGGGCGATACTACCAACTCTACAATGCACACTTGAAAAATTTTATATGTAAAAAAAAAAAAAAACAGAAGTGAGTAAAACAAATTTATTTTAAATAAAATATATTTGCACACGTCAAGATGACAAAAAATATAATTTACAGAGATGACAAAAATATAATTTCAAAATAATACTAACTAACTAACAATCATGCCGGGCTGAGTGGACGAACCGCAAAAAGCTCGGTCTTGGCACACACTCCTTGCTTCATTCACATTCATACATAGTCAGCTATTATTCTGACTCTTGACATGGCCAGTCTAAGTATGTGATTTGCTTGATCGTGCCATGTCTTCCTCGGGTGGCTACCGTTCACGTTGCTTCATACATTTGGGAGGCGGGAATGGGTACCGCCGCCCCGGGAACCTTTATTGGATAACCAACACTTCTGCCATAGGTCACCCCAAGTGATTCGCTACCTTTGGTGATTTAGCAGGGGTTCCCGGGTTCATGGGGTAAGGTTTGACACACTGAACCCAAGATTCCTACCCACCCCTTAAAACCTCTCCTCCTTTTCCTAAAAAAAAAAACACCACACAGCATTCCCAAAGATGACATAGGCCCTAAAGATGACATAGGAAATTATTTTCCTTAGGGCCTCCTGTGTGGAGCTCATGTAAAAAAAAAATATATATATTCTCCTTGCACTACTTTCTTCGATCATTCGCTCTACATGCCCAAACCATCTGAGGGTCTCTTTCTCAATCTTTCTCATTACGCTTACATCAGCCTTGCATTCTTTGCACATCTCCACATTTCGCACATGATCATTTATGATTTTGTCACGCGTTTGCCTCAAGGATCTCATTTGTACAGCTTTCATACATCTTCGGCCAGTTCCATGCCTCGCTGTTGACATCAGTCCCGCATTAGATAGCGTCCTATTTTTGTATAGTCGATATTAGCACCATGCTGGACTGAATGCCATTGGCGCTAACAAAAAACTGCTCAAAGAAGCGAAGCTAGCAATCCACAATGGAGCGCTGGTACCCACCCTGATATATGGCAGCGAGGCATGTAACTGGCAGAGGAAGGATGAAAGTAGACTGGGTGCTGTATAAATAAGATCGCTGAGGCGTATATATGATAAAACAATGAATAATCATGGAGATTCACAAAGAATGCAAGGCTGACATAACGAGTAAAATTAAGAATGGTGGTTTGGGCATGTAGAGCAAATGATCGAAGAAAGTAGTGTAAGGAGAATATATTACGCAAATGTGAATGATAGAAGACATTGGGGATGCCCGAGGAAGACATGGCACGATCAATCATGGCACAATCAGATACTTGAGTAGGTCCATAGATTCGGAATAATAGAAGAGTATGTATGAATGTGAGTGTGCCAAGACCGAGTTGTTTGGCGGTCTGTCCTCTCTGCTTGCCCCTGCGGAGAACTGCCAATCGATTGGAGAGGACTCCCACCCGTTTGCCATGCCCTTATTATTTGTGTACTGTGTCTTCCTCCCATACAGGTGCTTGTAGGATATGCTGGATGCAATCACCCAGCGCTTGCCGCCTCGTGGACTGTCACCAATCCGTCCCATTGTCTTGTCTATATCTTATCATACTAACACACATTGCATCTTGTATGTCCCGCTAAGCACTTGCATACTGCTTACTAACAACGTGTGCAGGGACACTGGAGGTCTAGATTCGTTCTAAATTAAATGTAGCTTCGTTCTTTCAAAAAAATTAAAGTCCTCGCGAGAGCCCTGAAGGAGTAACCATCTGTTACTTATACTAGGGCGGGTATGTGGTGGATAACCTCCAATGCCCCTGCGGAGAAACAACGTGAGATTAGTTAGTTAGCTGTAATAGATGTTCCACTGTCGGCAGATGTCCTCGCCCCGCTGCTAGAAGCCTTCCTTATTTGTTCAGTTGACATCAACTATGTAAATTGCCTACAGGTGCTTTGCTTGAAGTGTAGAGTCCCTGTGTTCATTTATGAAGCTGACACCAGCATCACCGTGTTGTACAAGATATTCAAGACACTAATATGTCCTGATAAAGACTGATCTACCATAATGTCAATGAAGGAGACAACACTTGCATATGACAGGTAGTTTTTCTACTAATCTTTCGAGAGTAGATATCATCTTAGCGCTGATCACAGGGATATTTTGTATGAGTTTGTGTCACAGGTAGGTGGCCCACTGTTGCTGCCCTACAGCGCAGTACCTCTCCTTCATCTCTAGAGTAGATGTCAGCACCGCTTTGTATGAGATATTCCACTGTCAGGATGCGCCCTACATTAAAACTGACCTGCCTTGTTTGCGACGCATATTAATGTCCGTCCCGTGCACCACACAGAACTTGGTGACATTCAAAAGGATTCTCCCCGAAGCCATCAATATAGTAAACAGAACAGAGCTTTGCTCCACGAGTAGTTTAACAATTTCAAGATGGCCAAACTGTGCAGCGCAGTCAAGGACAGTCTGCTCTAATAATAGTTTAACATTATTAAATGTTAAAAAGTAGCAACTTTACATATCATTCTTTATATGTTTAAATAAAACTGTTCTCACCAGTTCGACGTCATTGTTTAAATTGCCTTCAAAACGTATTTC
Organism: Glyphotaelius pellucidus; assembly: GCA_936435175.1. NCBI lineage: Eukaryota > Metazoa > Arthropoda > Insecta > Trichoptera > Limnephilidae > Glyphotaelius > Glyphotaelius pellucidus. The sequence goes on along the minus strand of OW386563.1, from coordinate 8,192,443 downwards.
GTTTAATCTTTCAAGCACTCTTGTCACGGAGTCACAACTTATATCAACTGATTCTCATGAGTAATTTTTTAATATGCAATATTGACTTATTACAACTTGCAAAAATAACTTTTTCCTCGAGTTCATAAGAGTATGTCGTGCTAAAATGATTCTGTTAAATTATATGCTATCTCTACTGTTAATGGAAGTTCTCGAGCGCCTTGTTATTATTTATGTCGTATTGTGCTGTGAAGGAGACGAAAGAAACTGCATTCTTTATTTTCATTCTGCTGAGTAGAAGCGTTACGATGTGTTCATTACTTCCATGCACTGCAATGCGTAGAGCAGTTTGATGTTCCTGATTCTCAAACACCACACTATCTTCACTTTGATTTGAGTTTTGCCAGCCGGGTGGGTGAGTTTTTGTGGCAAGAGTAATTTTTTCACAGGACGATACCTGCAATGCAGTGTTGGTTGATTGCGCCAGTGTAGACGACCATTTGAGCCCAACAAAACTCTGCATACGTTTCATCTGTGGACAAAATGTTTCTCTTTGAGTGAACCAAACCGCATCTATTTAATTTAATTAGCCATTTGTCCTGGTGATAGCGTCAAAGTTTTCACAGGACGATACCTGCAATGCAGTGTTGGTTGATTGCGCCAGTGTAGACGACCATTTGAGCCCAACAAAACTCTGCGTACGTTTCATCTGTGGACAAAATGTTTCTCTTTGAGTGAACCAAACCGCATCTATTTAATTTAATTAGCCATTTGTCCTGGTGATAGCGTCAAAGTTTTCATCATAACAATCAGAAATGAATGTCTTGTTTTTTTGGTAGAGATTCGTAGTATTCTAATTAACTTCTATAAGTTTTATTGTGAAATTATATTGGGTGCAAATATCCGGAGATCGGAGCAACAGACCGCTTTGCGGTCTGAAGACTTCAGCCAGCATTTTAAAGTGCAGGGGATCCCTCATGAAGCAGTTCACTCAAGATCCTTCAAGAAGCACCACCGCTGCATATGCTTTGAGTTGCCCCTTTTCTTGCACTCTATAATCTGTTTCTCAAGAGAAATGCAGTAACGCCAACATTGTTCAAATGATGTACAAAATTCTGACAGGTTTATCTTTAGCTCTCTCTTTCTTCTTCTAACTCTTCAAATCTGTCAAACATCAAAAAGGTCAGTCTGAAAAACGTTTAATTCTGTATCAAATGCTCTAAGACCTTTGAGCTGGAATGCGGATGTCAGCACGAGTGAAACAATGGCTTAAAAGAAAGATAGCCACGTTTTGAGCAGTTAGCTTTTCTGATAAACTGTCCACACATACTGGAAGGTGTTTTAATTCTATATGATCCGCACTGATTCACAGAGCCTCGAAAAGTTTGCCAGACAAGTAGTTTTCCCCATCCCAGGCTAGTCCGTTCCGTTCAGCTCGAGGATCATCCATGGCTTTGCAGCCGTTTTCGTCACCATCGTCGATTTCATATCTTTCAGTAGTTTTATGTCGATTCTTGTGGCAGGTTTTTTTAAAGGTGAGGAGGAGAGATGGACTTCCTCGTTGGGCCCCCACGATAATCCAGTGTGCATGCATGCTGCACCGAAGTACCCATTGATCAGACCCGAGGAGGAGAGATGGACTTCCTCGGTAGGCCACCACGATAATCCAGTGTGCATGCACGCTGCACCGAAGTACCCATTGATCGAGTTGGTTCCAGTAACCAGGAGACACCAGCCTGATGGTAGATCTAGCCTTTCATCGTAAACTGAATCCGTTTCTCCTTTTTAAACACTATAACACTATCACTTTGAAACACTTTAATACTATCACTTTAAAACTAGGGCTGCAAATAGCGCCAGAGTGGGGTCATCGGGGTGAGGGTCTGTGTGAAGGATGTCCAGGGGACGCTGCTGGAGCAATAGTAATTGCTTGATGACTTCCATGACTGCAATGGCTCCTGTCTGTGAAACAATGAATAAACAATTAATTAACTACAGGAAGGAAATGTCAAAGTGGGCCATTTTAAGGAATTCATTATTAAACATACTATGAAATTTCGAATATATTATTCGGGTAATTTGAAATCGCATTCCTGCATAATGTATAAAGTTATTAAAATTCAATGAACTTCTTATTTTCAAAATTGGGACTGATAAGTATAAATCATATCAGAGAAGCGATAAAGTGGGTACCAATATCTTCTTAAGTATATATAGAAATTTATATTTGTTTGTTTGTTCATATTTTACGCTGCTACACCGTTCATCCGATTGCGATGAAACTATGGGGATTTGTTGTGCGCACGTCTGCTAAAGTTATAGGCTGTATATAATGGTAAGCTCTGGCGTTATGAAATTTGTATAAAAAAATTATTACAGGTGGTGCGCGAGTGGTTTGAAAATGTTTGAATTTCATATATTTTAGGAACAGGGAGGAAAGGCAGGAGGGGGAGGGTAACGCAGAAGGTATGGGTCACCGCGGGAAGGGGAGGCGGAGAAGGTGGAAGGGGATCGTGGGAGGGGATGGAGACAGGTGGGGTCACCGCGGGAAGGGAAGGCGGAGAAGGTGGAAGAGGCTTGTGGGAGGGGATGGAGACAGGTGGGGTTACCGCGGGAAGGGAAGGCGGAGAAGGTGGAAGGGGATCGTGGGAGGGGATGGAAACAGGTGGGGTCACCGCGGGAAGGGAAGGCGGAGAAGGTGGAAGGGGATCGTGGGAGGGGATGGAGACAGGTGGGTAACGGGGAGGCACCGGAAAGGTGCAGCAGGGAAAAACAATTTATTTTTTGAATGGCATAGCAAAGCATGCCGGGTACCCGATAGTAATAAATTGATAAATGCTTAGACGAATTAATGCATTCGCAATTTGGGAGGCAGATTTGGGTATCGCCACTCCAAGAACCAATTATTGGATAACCACCTGGTACGCTACATTTGGTGACTTAGCAGGGGTGCCCGGATTTATAGATTGATTTATAGGTTTATAGGTTGGCAGTTGGATGCATTTGCCCACCTATTGCGTGGCGGGTCGGATCGGAGAGACTGGTTGAGGGAGACCTGACCTAGACCTCTCCAGCCGGACTCTCTCGACCCATCGTCCTGCACTGCCGTGGGATTCATACATGCGTCACTCCTGAACACGTAGACTTGCAGATTCATAACCACCCCTCATACTTTCCCTAAAAGACTCCTACAATATTTTTTACCCATAATATTTATATTTATAAAATCCCGTGATTTTTCATGTGTCTGCTCTTTGGTAAATTAATAAAACTGAGCAAGTTTTTAAAGCAAAAGTCACGTCAGCTATATAGGTATGTAACGATACTTGCTTTTGCCGATCCATTATAATGGTGCGCAGAAACTCATGGTACATTGGGAAACTGACAAATCTACATAGATTTTGTGATACAGCTTTATTTGATTTGGTCTTTCGTTTTCGAGTGATTCGAATCCAAGTTAGAATTTTTTGTGGTAATAAAATAATGATACTAGTGAGTTTCCGGCATGCGTTGCAATGCCACTTAAAAAATATATTGTTTCTCCCTGCGTGTCCTTTCCCATTCATCTCGTTCCCCTCACGCGTTCCTACTCCACTTTCTCTCTCCCCACTCCCTCATCCTGCGAACCCCACGTTCGCAATCCATACATTTAGTTTTCAAACAGCTCTTGGGCCTCCTATTGTAATTTTTTTATACAAATTTCATAATGCCATAGCTCACCAGTGTACATAGAAGATTTGGTGAAATATTGTGCGCACTCCCTCAATGGTTTTTATATATAGTGGTAAGCTCTGGCATTACGAAATTATTTCCTAAACTATTCTATTTGACTGGTCAGTGGTTGAGTGGGCATCGCGTTTGAGTCCCACCCGGGCGTCCCGTGTTCGATTCCTCGGCGGCCAAGTCCTCCATCACAACACAAGCAACATTTTCGGCTTTCTGTGGTGGTGGTAGTAGGAGATTTTCAAACATTTTTGGGTTATTCGTAACCCGGGAATGTTTGTCTTTCATTTTTAAAAAAATAAAATAAAAAAATTTAAAAATTTCATCCGATTGCGATGAATCTTTGGTGAGTTGTTGTGAGCACACCCGCAAAGGTTTTCCACATATACTGGTGAGCTCTGGCATTATGAAATTTGCATACAAAAAATTTGCAATAGGCAGCACGCGAGCTGTTTGAAAACTGTGTACCAAGACTGAATGTTTCGAATGCGGGAGGGGGAGGGGATCGCGGGAGAGAAGTTGGCTGAACGGGGGAAGCAAAAGAGGGAGGGGGGACGGGAGAGGGAAGGCAGAGTGGGAGTGCGTGAGGGGAAGGGAACGCGGAAGGGGAAAGGGAGGCAGAAGGGGAACGACACGCAGGGAGAAACAATTTCTTTATTAATTAAGTGGCATCGCAACGCATGCTGGGAACTCGCTATTAAATAATAAATGTCAATAATTACCATCTGTACAATTATATAGATAGGTACTAGAAAAATTTTAAAAACTTACAAAAGATAGCGATCTATCTTTTGCATGTTTCTATTCACTTAGTTTTTAATTCCACACATTAGAAGTTAAAAAGTAAAATTCTCTAAAAAGAGCAGGGTGTTCTCCTTGCTCCACTTAAATACCATTTTGATGATTTGCGATACGCAACATGATGACATCCTTTCAGTACAGGACGAGAGACGGATTGAACGAACCCGTGAAACGTTCATTCCGCATTCAGATGTTTCATTTGGCTTTCATTCCGCACGCGAGTGAAAGATACCGAATGCTAATATCCAACATCGACGGACTGGTTCACTAATAAATTCATAAACACTATTGTTTCACTTCTTGTTCAAACGTTTCACTTTGAATAAAAGAGGCAAAATGAAAGACAGAAATGAACGAAAAGTGAACCTTCTGATTCCCGCATTAGACATCAAATGTTATTCCACTCGAAAAACGACTGGGTCAAACCAATCCACACCGATAAAACAGTCAAAATCTAGTACTTTGTATCGTAACCTGAGATTGTGTCCTGCGCACTCTTCAAGGACAGGCATCTTATATTTTTACAAAGTTGTTTTAACTATCATGCCGTTTCTCTGCAGGGGTAGGCAGAGAGGACGGACCGCCAAACAACTCGGTCTTGGCACACACTCCTTGCCTCGTTCACTTTCATACATCGTCCCATACTCTTCTATTATGGCCCGACTCAAGTATCTGATTTACTTGGTTGTGCCATGTCTTTCTCGGGCTTCCCCGACTTCTTCTGCCATTCACTTTTGCGTCGTATATTCCCCTTACACTCCTTTCTTCGTTCATTCGCTCTACATGCCCAAACCGTCGGAGCTTTCCTTTCTTAATCTTACTCATTACGCTTACATCAGCTATACATTCTTTGCGGATATCCACATTTCTCATACGATCATACATGGTTTTAACACACATACGCCTCAGGGATCTCATTTCAACAGCATTCAGTTTACTTTCATCCTTTCTCTGCCAGTTCCATGCCTCACTGCCATACATCAGGGCAGGTACCAGAACTCCATAGCGGACGACTAGCTTTGATTCTTTGGGCCGTTTTTTGGTAGTGCCAACGGCGTTCAGTCCTACATTAATAGAGTTACTTGTATTCACCCTTCTTTCAACATCTCTATCAGCCTTCCCATCTCTCGTAAACATACTTCCCAAATACACAAACTCATCAACATTTTTTTTTTAATATGAATACCGCACAAGAGTCCTACCTGCTCCCGTCGGGAGCCAGTGAGACTACGGCATCCCTAATTGGGGTATTTTGTGGGGCTGAAGGTAGTGGGGAGGGGAAGGAGATGGGTAAGAGGAAGGTGGGAAGTACCTGGCTATTCAGATCTGGTCACCAAACACGTCTAAAGCCATTTCAAGCAACGTTTCAATTCTGAATGGTTGTCGCACACCAGGGCGATACTGAGAGTATCTTCCACTCTGGAACATGCCGCAAATATACTACATATTATTTTAAATTAATAAATTGTGGAATAACACAAATTAATCAAATAAAATTTATTTGCCACGTCGGGATCGATCCCGCGACCTTCGGAATGCGAGTCAAGAGCCTTAACGCTGGACTATGACGACCGTACATGCTTCAAGTATTCATCATTCACAACTATGTTGCACATTGTTTTAATATTCTCTCTTTCAAATACCATGACTATAGACTTCTTCATACAAACTTGAATCATCCTAGACACTGACTGCAGATGAAATCAGTACCGCGTCATCAGCATACAACAGGCGACATCTTTCAAGGTTGTTTCAAGGTTCCATAACTGAGTGTAATGGCTGATTGACCGGCAATATTGGCAGCAATACAAAATATAGAGTAAGTAGAGACCAACAAGAAGGTTTCGCTGGACAGTAGATAATTATCATATGAAAATTAACATCCTAATTAATCTGTTGCCATGTCATTTTGCAGGTATTAGCAGCATCAAATTTCTTTTCTGTAGCCTGTTTCAAAACCAGTTTTTAGTTTTTGGATATCTTCAGAAATATTCCATTTATTTAGATTATATTGCAAAGCAGAAATATTTTGACCATTTGACAAAATATTCCGGTAAATATAACACAAGCCGCCGCACTTTTAATAGGCACTGATTTTGGAAATCACACTACATTTCACCATTATTACTACAAGAAACAACTAATTGCGTTGGACAGTTGGCAAAAAACACATTAAGGCGCCGCTTCCCCACTCAAAAAGAAGAAGATGGAGAGATATGTAATTATGAATGTTGGACAGAGCGCGCCAATATTTTAAATGATAAAATTGAAGCGAAAATTGTGCAAATTTTTAATAAAACATGACTTGTTTAAAATAGAGCAAAAATCTCGTGGAAAACATCCTAAGTATTATTTAAACTTAAAGAAACAATGAATTTTTTCACAACAAGTTATAACTTGTAAAATAATAGAATCAGACAGAGGGAATTTCATATAATTTGCGTTTCGGCGTGGAAGGAGTCTAGGTATTATCTTCAAAAATAACATATATTTTTTTAAGAGCTTAAAAACTTCAAATATTTAAGGGAGATTTGTAAGAAATCGGTAGAAATTCGGGTAGCGGCGCCTTAAATAAACTTAAAATTTCCCTTACATAATGACCAACTACTGTCATTTTTTTTGTATGGATTTCAAGTTTTCGAAGTTTCGGATGAATTACCTTAGTTTACCCAAACTAAGAACCTAAAAAATGTAGTAATTGTTGAAATTAAATGTAATTTCCATAATCTGTGCCTAAAAGTGGGGCGATTAGTGGAATTTAATGATAATTTTAAAATCCATTATTAATTATTTTTAGATCTTCATACAATTCACATTTATAGACTCTGTTTATGTGATATTTTAGGTTAGCAGTACCTACCTATCGAACTTCACATCAATCGTCTTATAGTACATGCTAAACTTCAAGACCGGCCTGAACATAGCACATTCCATTCTCACGCAGTTACTGACTTCATAATGAACGTAAGCGAAAGATGCTTAACCTTTTCATCCCGGAAAGAAAAAAATCACACATGATCCGAAGGGGGGTCACTCGGGGACCCAAATTTGTTTTGCTTATTTAAGGGTTTTAATGACATAATTTTTTGTAATTTGTTTTGGTAATAATTAGAGGGAAGTACATTCATCGTATTTCAGTAGTCATTTTCAAAATCGTTTGATAAATAAAGTCATAATTAATATTCTAATGAATTTAGACCATTACGTTTATTTTTCCATAGAAAACAGAGAAGGCCGATAGCCAACATAACTCCTTGTTTCCGAATCTCGACTGGCGATTGGCGTATAGCAGAAACGACCCAGACCGAATGATCTTTGACCGGCAAGCGAACATTATAGCATTGTAAAAAGAGCAAACGAGATGCGCAGTGTAAACAAACGGGATCTAGTCCTTTCCACTAACAACTTAGAAATTACTTGCTATCGCTTAGAATTGTCCCGATACTTCCAGCAGATGGGTACGGGGTAACGCCCGAACAGATGGGAAGGGGGACAGATTCTCCGCCGGAATTTGATAGAAATTATTTAGTTTTAAGAAAATAGTAATGCGGTATTAATTTTTTTAACGCAGATCGATAACCAAATAGTTTTTTAAGATTACCCAAATTATTGAGTATGTGATTTAAAAAACTACTTAGATAAAGCATAAAACTCTCGTTAGTGTAAGCGTGTTCCCCCGGTCCGGTACGGAAGTGTTTTAAGCACTCGGACCCATAAGCTTGTTTTCACGATAATATAACATTACCAGATATATGTATGAGGCGTAACTGACTTATTAAAAACAAATGTGTGATAGAGAAAATGCGTGGGCGGGGCATGCCATTTTTCTGAACTGAAACTCGCCTAATGCGATGATTTGTGAACAACGTCAGGCCGGTCTAAACGTTTGGCATGTACTGTACAGTGTTATGTAAAATATGATGGAATTTTCGTGTTTTTGATATTTACGAAACTAATATGAAATAATTTGGTTCCAAGACAATTCATCCCTCGGCGTACTTATATAATGTGCAGTCGCTTTAGGGAAAATACATTATACATAATTACACAAAATATATCTAAGTGACCCCTTAGGGACGTGCAGAGAGGATGTACCGCCGAATAACAAAAGAATAAAATATATTTTCATTCAAATGCATCAAGAAAAAATCTGCTTCCCTATATACTGTATACTCCAGCACACAAATTAAAAAAAATATCCACAGTGTGTATAAATTCCTTTGATATTCATACCAACTTATTAAGGGCATTTTTGAATTCGAACTGAATATCTTATCACAAAAAATTATAATTACATAATAAATACCTATCATTTGGTAAATATTTACCTAATAGGGACACGCTTAATATGCACTTTTTATTTCAAAAACACTTAATATTGTTATGATATAATTTATTCAATTTCATTTTATTACAACAACACTAGACAAGTACCTCATTTTAAAATTATTTTCTATTTTTAATCTACCGGTGTTTTTAAAATTATTCAAAACAAGCGATCTCATCATTTTCGAATACTAAGAAAATAATGCTTGTTCTACGAAAAAAAAGCCAACCACTTCTTGGGAAACGGTCTTCGGAGGCAGATCGTTTTTCGACGGTCAAAACGTGATTATTTTGATTTACTATGATGTAGAATCGTGCCCTGTGATTAATATATTGATCTTATAATCTAATCAAATAGTAATCTTGCAATTTACCAGTGTACTTGCAGTGTAATTAAATGCACACGCGCACAGCGATCCTTTTATTCAAAAGTCAGCTTTACGGACGGGAGCTATAAACGATTTGGAACACGGTTTCAATTGCAATAATTGTTTTAATGCACGCGCATCATTTAAATGCACACATGTCTTTGTTTAAAGAAACTCGTCAGCTTTAAAATCATTCGCGGGCCAGATCGTCCGTGTATTTTGGGACCTCCCGTATGATCAATCTTGCTTTGTAAAATGCAGTCATCATTTTCCGAGGAGACCAGACTCGCCAGGACTTAAAATTGGCTGGAGCAGTCTCTTCAAGAAGAACATGACCAGACCACAATCCAGGCAGATGGGAGGTACCAGGCATCAATCTAGTTGGATGGAGCCCTTCGCCATTTTAGCTAGATAGGTTATAAAATGGTCGATCCAGGGGGTAAGCCTCTTCATGTTTAAATGTTACTCTATTTTTAAATGTTCTTTATAATTTTAAATACATGTGCCAATATTAATTTAATTGTTCATATTTAATTTAATGAACAAAAGTATGTTGTAAACATTTTATATAATTATAGTTTTGTTCAATATTCAATACGAATACTGTTTAATCATTGAAATCGTTTTTTTTAACAATAAAGTATGTTTGTTTTCCCACGGCGATAAGCAAGAAAATTGTGTTCTCCGCTGTTAGCTCTGGTTTTTACTTTTAACACCAGTGGCGCCCTTTTAAACAAAAGCTAACAGCTAACAACAGCTTAAACATAACTGCATAACTGTTTTATACAATACGCCCACTGCATATTAAAACTGTTCCCTATTCTTAACTAATTTTAAATGCATATGTTATTTGTTATACAATACGCCCACCACGGCCTTTATCGTAACAATATCAGTTAGATAATAATGAGAAGTTATTAGGGTAATTATTGGATATTGGTGGCCACGGCTATTACGAATAATTTTTAGAAAAAAACTTTAGATTTGCCTTAATCACTATAAAAGGAAACTTATTGCATCACGGCAGGTGGAAAATAATGCATTTTAATTTTCAATATCGTTAAATAAAATTTCACTTCGCCAATCGATCTACGACAGCCCGTCCGCTGCCGTTCGCCATTCTGTCAACTGTTGTGAGTGTTGTGTTGTTGGTATCCTTGACTTCACACAAACGATTGTAGTCGACTTCGCGGGATAAATAACAAGGCGCGTAGGTACTGGAAGCGCGTAGGTACTGGAATGGAGACAAACCATTCAAATCCTGGGATGTTTTTTAAAATAAAGATAATATACACAAGCCCGCTACACAAACCCTGCGTAGCCAAATAAACCATTTAAAAACGTAGGCTGTTTTTTAAAGTAAAGATAACATACACAAGCCTGCTACACAAACCCTGCGTAGCCGAACAAACCATTCAAAAACGTAGGCTGTTTTTTAAAGTAAAGATAACATACACAAGCCTGCTACACAAACCCTGCGTAGCCAAACAAACCATTCAAAAACGTAGGCTGTTTTTTAAAGTAAAGATAACATACACAAGCCTGCTACACAAACCCTATATAAGTTAGTAAAAAAAAAACATGTGTATTAGGTAATTGTTTCATTTAGTCATTTAATTTTATTGTCTCTAGCTGTTTATTTCTTCCTTCCGGTTTTTTGTTTCCGGTTTCGAGCAATGCGTTCAGTTCCCATTATTTCTTTCGCCGAACACCTTCTAGAAGAAAAAATGTCGTGCGAATCTTGTTCAGTCGGTATTTTGGGTTTTGCAGATATTGTGAGAAACGAAGACACTATGTTTGAGTGGTTGCAAAATCATGGAGTGCTTCTCCGGGAGAAGAAGTGTGATGTTTGCGGGAATATTTGTAACTTCGCGAACCCGCTATATCGTTGCAGAAAAGTTTATGTGGTGAATTCGGGTAATAATAAAATTAAGAAAAGATGCAACTTCTCAGTGTCGATGAGAAAAGGCACATTTTTTGACAACTCTAATCTCTCTATAGCGAAGATATGCACCTTCGTTTCATTTTGGACGATGATGCGTCCACCCAGGACTGCCTTCTTGATGGAAGAAATGGATATTTGCAGTGACACCGTTATAAACTGGTCGTCGTATTGCCGGGAGCTTTGCATAATCTGGTGCGACAAGATGAAACAGAAGATTGGAGGTGTTGGTATCACCGTGGAGGTGGATGAGGCTAAGATAGGAAAGCGCAAAAATAACCGTGGTAGAAGAGTGGACGGCAAATGGATTTTCGGTGGATTTGAGAGGGAATCCAAGAAAATGTTTGTCTGCGGAGTGGAGGATCGGTCAAAGGAAACGTTATTGGAAATAATTAAAGAGTACATATTGCCAGGCACCACAATAATAAGCGATTGTTGGAAGGCGTATGACTGCCTTGGAAATGAAGGCTTTATCCATTTAAATGTGAACCACAGTATAAATTTTGTAGATCACGAAACCGGAGCCCACACTCAAAATATTGAGAGGTGCTGGAGAGATGTGAGGGGAAATGTACCCAGATTCGGGAGGAGTAAGGCCCATTATGAGGGATATCTCTGCGAATTCCTGTGGAAGAGATCACTGCCCAAAAATAAAGACCGACTCCACGCGTTTTTCAAAATGGCTGCTGAAGTCTACAAGCCCTAGTAAAATATATATTTTTTTTGTTTATTATTATTATTTCTATTCTTCAATTATAATGACGACGAATACCAACACCTCCAATTATAATGACGATGAAATCCAACATTTCCAGTGCCTCAGCAAGACTGAAGTGATTCTGATTAGAGGTTCGTTTGCATTATATTATTAATTCTGTTTTTCATAATTACGCGCCCATTTTGTACCACGCGAAGTTGCCTACAATCGTATTTAGTTGTGAGGTCAGGGATACCAACAATGACAAAATGGCGGGCGGCAACCGGCAGTGGACGGGCTGTCGTAGATCGATTGGCGAAGTGAAATTTTATTTAACGATATTGAAAATTAAAATGCATTATTTTCCGCCTGCCGTGATGCAATAAGTTTCCTTTTATAGTGATTAAGGCAAATCTAAAGTTTTTTTCTAAAAATTATTCGTAATAGCCGTGGCCACCAATATCCAAATTTTACCGTTATTAGTGCATATTTCAGTTTCCTAAAATGGAAAATAATGCATTTTTGTAGATATTTCATTAAAAAAATGCCATGTGTTAACATTTGAATTAAATAAGAGAAGAAAAAAAACTAACCTTAAAACTTTGACATCAATGATAATGGCCGCCAAGCGAATAATCGTTTTAAATTTTAACGAAAAAACTATTAAAATTCATTATTTTTCAATTTCGGAAACTGTAATACTTACTTCCCATTATGATTTAAATGATGTTACGTGTTTTTGTAATAAAAAGTGCATATGTGTGTCCCTATTACGTAAATATTTACAGCAAAGTTTACCGAATTTTTTTAAATTACATAAAACGTGCAGCGAAATTTGAAAACTTAACCAAAAAATTGTTTGGCGGTTCATCCTCTCAACCTACACTTGCGGTTATGATGCAGCGCAATGGTTAGGTTAGTTAATTATTAAATTATCATAACTTACCAAACTTCTTTTTGAGATGAACTAATTAACAATATATTATGGTGTGAAGCAAACGGATGGCGGATCAGTTTGTGCTGCGAATGTATTTAAAACTTCGCAATTAATTTAAGGCAAAATTCACTTCAAACTTGAACCTGGCTTTATAAACTATTATGTAAAGCAACGGGAAGTTTGCCGCGTAAGTATATTAAAAACTGGTAATGGTAATTGACATAAATGATGCACGATGCACGTGGTGTCATGGCGTCATGGATAGGGTTGCCAATGCACATATTCAAAAATACCCACACAAAGTGTTGCCATGTCTCAAAATTAAAACCTTTTTTTCTCAAAAAAGAAAGAAACATTTCCGGGTTACGAATAACCTAATAATGTTTGAGAATCTCCAACTAGCACCACATTAAGCGTGTGTCGTGACGGAGGACTTAGCCAGCCGAGGAATCGAACACAAACGCGATGCCTACTCAGCCACTGACTGTTGATCACGTTGTGGCAGCCCAGCAATGCGCAATAACTAACGAATATTCGAGAAGCTAGGAGAGTATCAAATTACGCTGATAACACACTTCCACACGCGCAGCGATAAGTGCTGACAATAGAATGTTTACAGGAACAGTCTCAAAGATTCTCCAACGTGGGAAGCACTTATATAATCAGTGCATCAGCCACCTACCAGTCAGTTCTGTACTCACCGCGATACAAATCGCAGGCCCTACAATGGCCTAGTCAGTCATCGTTATATCATCATGTAACAGTTATACATTCAAGTGCCGAGTGCATCTCGCTCCCTGGAAGATACGGTCATACTCCACCACTCGCGGTGTCGAGCAACTTGCTGGCGTTCGCGAAGACTCATCGACTTCACCGCCATAGCATCTTACTGACCTTCAGCAGCAACATCATCTCCGTGCACCAACAACACTTCATCGTGGCACTTCTGTCTACATCTCTGTTACCTTTTTATTCCTTCGCTACGTAGCCAAATAAACGATTCGACTCACTACATCGACTGACTGCCTTTTCATTTATCTCCCGTCTCTGCCGATCCGGAGTCCTCTCCTATAGGGCTGAAAAATCGGTGAATGTACAAATAAATAGCAACTCTTTAGTCAAGGGCCTTAGAGAATCCGAAAACTGTTTGGTAAACGTAATTTAGCTTATTTTACACAAATATCGTTTATCAATTATCAACCTTAATACATAATAATAATTTATCAACCTCCTGAAAAAATCGATATTTTCCTGCTCTGACATATCGCTAATTACTTGAAAACTTAACAGCACGAGAGGCGCAATCATGGCAACTTATCAACATGGAAACAGAAACGCGCCGGCCGCGGCGACTAGTTCTGCGAGCCACCGCCTCGCCCTTGATGACGAGTCTTTGACTCCAATACACCACTCGCTTCGACGCTTCGACGAAGTCCTCGAGGAAGATAGCTGAAGTTCGAAGCGCATATCTACACATTCGTGCAACCTCGCGAGGAACTCAGTTTCTCGGAGTCCACGCGCTAGGCAAAATGGACGTTCAAGTAGCCTGCCGTTGCCATGTGCCATGCTTATTATAACTACGTGCAAATTTATCACACCAAAGAAAATTTAAAAAAAAAATTAGAAAAAGAAGGTGATGGATGATTGAATTAATGATGAAATTTGCAGAATTTCTTGAATGCGCATTCAAGCATTTTTTTTTATCTTTATTACGCGCAGTCGAATTGAACTGAGTAGTGTAGTGAGACGCATCGTGTTCGAATTTTGGAACACTTCGAGGTTTTCGACTCGGGCGCAAAAACCGAAAATGATCGGAAGACGGACGAGGCGAGGCAAGGTTTTACGAAGCGAAGTGTAGTTCGTTTCTACACTTTCGTATTCGATTAACCTCGATCAACTTCGCGGGTGTATATTGGGACTTTAACAAGTGTCCTGTGTGCTGACGCCAATGAAATTCGCAAGTTCCTTTCTGAATGGATACCTTTCCTGTGGATAGCGATTGACTTGCCAACTGTTTTTTATTCAACATTCAACTGAAAAAAAGGAGAGGTCCTTAAAGAAAATTCCTACTTCTTGATTATCTATGGTTAATAATTAAAACACCGTTGTGTGACCGTTGCTGATCTGTCACTTCTTCACAGCTAAAGTAATGGTTTACCCGAGTTCGATGAAGTTAAATACAATGAATAATTTATTTGATAATATAAAGGTGAGCTCACTTCAACATTACAAAAGAGATAATTTAGTATTTCATCACAAATCTATGCCGAAGAAAGTCCGCATTGCTAGTGGGAATGACAGTGGGTTTGCCATTTTGTTAAATAATATTCATTTTGAATTGTGGAAACATTCCGAGAATCATTCTTAACCTACTTTTGACCTAACACCATGGATGTATGAATAAAAGGTGTATATTTTACGCCGATCCTACCTTCGTGGCGAGAAAGCTATATTTGATATGAATAATGTATTTCAATCTCTTCGTAAACCTCCCGGCTACATCTTACAAATCTTTCTCATCGTATTATTTTCTTATATTTCGAGTGAAATGATTTGGGTAAATATACAAAAAAAGGGATACTCTTAGTACACACTTGAAACACTTTGCAGTGTTTTGCAGTAGATGAATAATAACGAGAAGTAAGTATTTCAGTTTCCGGAAATGGAAAATAATCCAATTTATTTCGTCAAAATTAAAATCAATTGTTCATTTGGCGGCATTGCTAATGATCTGAAAGTTTTTCTTCTTATCTTATTTAACCCCCAAAATATGAACCTAGAATAGGTTCTTAATTTGAGTTTAACTAAAAATGAAAACAGTTAGAAACAGTTAAAAAACCAAATTTAATATTATGTCAAAACATTGCGTGAAGAAAAGTCGTCAAAGTATCCGTTTATTAACAAATTGGCTGCTAAAATATGATATTTTCCTTTTCCGGAAACCCTTACGTTTAATTATTTTCTAACTGTAAGTGCTGTAAAAATAAAATCTGCATGCTGAGCGTGTCTCTGTTTTCGGCATATTTACCATTTTTTCTCTTGCGTATGAAATTATTTACAATATAAATGAAAACCAATTTTATACCAAAATCTACCGTTTCTAGTTAGTTTATCAAACGATTTGTATGCCTATTCGTGCCTGCCTACCCATATTCGTGGTGATATAAGGCATTCTAAGAATGTACACAATTCTAGCTTGTATATTCATTTTACGTGTGACTTGCGTAAACAAAATTAACCTTGCAACCCTGAAGGGTTCTAAAATATTCTAATGAATAAATTCCAGTTCTCGTATTTTATTCAACATACACAGCTCTGCCAAAAACTTCTGTTCCAGGTTTAATTTTGGCTATCCGATATCAATATCCAAGCATTATATTACGCCCTCACAACCGTTTTATGGATCTACCTAGCCCCGGTGAAGTCACCATAAAATTGGAGCCAGAAATTCAACATGAAGACGATCGGGTTATCCCTGCTACATATGTAGAAATAGAAGTCCCAAATATAAAGGAGGAAAGATTGGAATATTTTGAAGATCATCAGACAGAAGGTAAGATTTCAGATATCGGATTTCTAGTTCCATTCTCTTCTTTTAACTCCGTTGGCATACATCTAATTCCAGAAATTCAACCTAGGATGGCCCCTTCTATTTACTCAAGTTGACACATATCTTACAAATGACTCGGCGGGATGGGTACGCCATCCGGGGAACTAGTTATTGGATAATTAACACTTCTGCCATAGGTCTTCCGAAGATGTCCGCTACGTTTGGTTAATTAGAAGCGGTGTCTGGATTTAGGGGGTGAGATCTGCCCGCCAGCTGAGTGGCTGAGATTGAGGGACACCTTTGATCTCTCCGGACGGACTCTCTCGACCTGTCGCCTTGTACCGCAGTGGGAGAAGTAATCTCTTGGAAAAGAACGACATTTTTTTCCAATATATTTCTCTGTATATGTACCTACTGTTATTTTCATATTCCAGGTAACATTAATGTAGAGACTGTTCCCATCAAGGTAGAACGAGGAGCCCTAGGAGAAAATGGAGGAGGAGTTCCTTCTACGGAAAAAGACGGAAAATACCCAGATTTAAAAAAGAAATTCTTTGAACATCCTGAAAGAATAACCCCGCCAGCAGGTAAAACCGACTTCTGTTTGTAAATTAACTGTTTTGAATGTATTTACACTTTTTTTCTTTATTTGTATCTTTTTCAGACTTACTGACAAACGTGAAGACGCATCCTGCGGAGAAAAGATTCTCTTGTCCCCATTGTAACTACTCCTGCTCCGGCAAGTCAACATTAGAACCGCACCTGCGCACCCACACTGGAGAAAAACCTTTTGCATGTTCTGACTGCAATTCTTCATTTTCTCTAAAGGAAAATTTGAGGAGACACATGCTGACTCACATTGGAGAAAAACCTTTCGCATGTTCCGAATGTAGCTATTCATTTTCTCGAAAGGGACATTTGACGAGACACATGTTGACTCATAGTGGAGAAAAACCGTTTTCATGTTCCAACTGCGATTATATATGTTCTCAAAAGGGACATTTAAAGACGCACATGCTTGTTCACAGTGGAAAAAAACCTTTTCCTTGTTCCGTCTGCAACTATTCATGTTCTCAAAAAGGACAGCTGAAAAGACACATGCTGACTCACAGTCGCGAAAAACCTTATTCCTGTTCCGAATGCAACTATTCATGTTCTCGAAAGGAACATTTGAATCGGCACTTGCTGACCCACCTTGGAAAATAATCTTTTTAGACTTATTGACAAACCTGAAGACATATCCTGGGGAAAAACCATTTCCACTCTTATGACCCTTGCTCACGAGAAAGAAGCGTTTACATAATACTTTGGAGAAAAACCTCTCTCATGTTTCTATTGCAACTGCGCATGATCTCAAAAGGTATACTTAAAAAATCACATTTTTACCCGCTATGGGGAAAATCGTTTTTTATGTTCTGACTGCAATATTAATTTTCTCGAAAGCGACATTTGATTAGCTGCTCCTCTCCCACTAGTTGGCGTGAAAACAGCTCTTGCGCAACAAATGGATAAACCCTACTCATCTTATGACTGCAACGGTTCATTTTCAAAATTCACATTGGAGAAAACATTTTACTTGTTCCGTATGTAGCTATTCATCTTCAGATAACTATGATTTACTAAGACACATGCAGACTCATTCACTGAAAATAATGTCTCTTGGTGTATCTCTGTTGTAATCGCGGTCTTAGATCTAACGTGGGAATCACCAGAGATTATCAAGTAGTGGAAGCTAGAGTGGCAATCGGCCAAGGTGAAAAATGCCCATCTCGTACAAGACCCCACTGAGAGACAGCCTGGGTTCTCATTGCCTCGCAAACTCTGGTCCGCCATCAATAGAATAAGGTGCTCCCATAGCCGTTGTGCCCATATGATGTATAAATGGGGCCTTAAAGAGTCGGAGATGTGTGAATGCGGTGAGGTGCAGACCACTGAACATGTGGTCAACGAATGCCTGCTCCATTCATTCCCCGGCGGGATTGATGAGGTCCACAGGGCAACGCCTGAGGCCCTAGACTGGCTTGCAGACTTAGATGTCCCCCTCTGACCCCCCACCATACGAAAGAAGAAGAATCAAGTATTCAAAATAATTTATTGCATCTGTTAAAATGTCTAAAGCAGGGGTGGGGAATCTTTTTACCGCCGGGGGCCATTCGGATGATTGTATGTTCACCAGCGGGCCGCACGTAGATTTTCAGCCGTGGGAGGGAGGGGGGGTAGAATTTTTTTTTTGAGAATTTAGGATCTAGCTCGAATTTTTACATAATATTAAGAACACAAGGCAGGTTTTAACTTAAAATTGATTCTGCGTAAAGGTCCGAGCTAAAATAATAGTTACACACGGACTAATCATTTTCTCATAATTTTTCAGTTTATGTTGTGCAACTCGAATGTAAAGCTTCACTCTGATGAAAATTTCTCCCTTTGATGAATCTGCAACTTGCTATTAACGTATCGTTACATTCTGAACACAAAACTGGTTTAAATTTAATTTGTATGCGGGAAATTAAAACTACACTCAGAACCTTACACTCAACATAATAAAATTGCAAAATATATCATTTAAAAATGTTTTCAAAATTGATCTATTATGTAAAAATGTAAATTAATAGGTAAATACTGTAATACATAGAAATAAATAAATAAACTTGAAAATGATTTTACTTTGATTCTGGCAGCACAGTACATTCTATAATTAAATTATAACTGCGTTTCCAATAAGAGAATGGTTTCCTTCGAAATGTGTCAGCACATGAATCCACAACCAGAATTTAATCGTTACATTTTGAACACAAAATTAGGAGTAAATCTGCGAGTGGGTACTCGCTCGCAGATTTAAATAATCTAAGTTTTAAACAATCTAAGCTTTAAACAATCTAAGCTTTAAACAATCTAAGCTTTAAATAATATTCGCGGTCGAGAGCATATCTCGACTTACAATACAAAGTTGCAAGTTCAAATCCCGGCGTGCGCAAACAAATTTTATTTGATTGCTTTGTGATTTTTTACAGTTAATTAATTAAAAATAAGTAAATAGTATATTTGGGGCACGTTCTACTCTGGAAGACACTCTTAGTATCGCCCTGGTGTAGGACCACCATTCGGGCTTAAAACGTTGCTTGAAATAGCTCAAGCTGAGTATGGTGACCAGATCTGAATAGCTAGCTACTTTCCCGCCTTTCTCTTTCCTCCCCACAACCTTCAACCTCACGACATACCCCAATTGGGGTCGCCATAGTCTCACTTGCTTACGAATTTTGCAGCGTATCGTTTGAAACACAATTTTTAACTCCCTTCGAAACATAAGAATTGTTTTCTTCAAAATGCGCCAACAGATTAATCCGCTACTGGAATTTAAGACAGATCGTTCGGAACATGAAAACCGGTTTTATCTTTTTTCCGGGCTTATGCGATTTTTCAGCTTAAATTGATACTACATCCAGAACACGAAAACGGTTTTCTCTATTTTTGGCACTTGGAACACGTGGATGGTGTCCTTCAAAATGCGTCAGCAGATGAATCTCGCAACTGGAATTTGCATTATGAACACAAGAGTGGTTTCAAATTAGGAATGGATCTGCGTAGGAGTCCACCAGTCTGCCAGTTTAAATGATATTGTATAAAAAACACGTAAATGGTTTTCTTACATTTTACAGCAAATTTATTGACTGCAATAAAATTTTTATAATTTTCTAATTCTTTACTTTTGACAATAATGTATATGAAATGTTTTCAATTTTATTACACTTTTATATGGCAGAAGTATGGCTATTTATAAAGAAAGCAAAACATTTTTTTTTCATTTCTGTATAATTATCATCGATACTGAATTTTTTGTTCAATATTTATTTTCCTATCGCACAACAATAATAACTTGATAGCCGTAGGCCCTGATGATGTTGTGATATTGTTATAGGTAACTCTGCATTCCTATGATAGTATTTTTTTTTATAAAAAAGAGATGTGCGAGAGATTTCCTTATTATTTTATTTTTTTAATTCCTTTATTATTAATTAACATTTTTTTGCCAGATTGATAGGTATCAGTTTGTCAACGGGATTCTTTTAACATTTACTTTCATTGATGTTTTACAAAATATGTAGACAATTTGCTCTCAGATTAATGATTCTTACCTAGAAATTAATATATCGGCACATACTGCAAAATCAAATAAAGTTAAGTCAGAGATATATTTTTTAAACGATCTTCAACTTCTCGTCGCCTGAGTTATTAATTGTCCAAACGACCATTAGAAAATTTTACAGGAGGAGTAGGTTTTCTTTCATTATTTCAATGAAACATTATGATAAGTGTTTAAGATAAAGCTATTTCCGTAAAAGTAAAGGTCTTATTAGTGTAAATAATTCTTAGTTAAGTGATTAACTATCATTTTTATACTTTATTTTTAATATTAAAGTAAAGATTGAACAAAAACTAAAATGGTCGTTTGGACAATTAAGAACTAAGGTGACGTTTTGAGTCCTTAGAACAGCCTCTGATGAGTCAACGCGTGTTTTTTTTAAACATACCTCTTGAGAACATAAAAAGATGCAGCTGGAACATGTAAATGGTTTTCCTACACTGAATGAGTATGTGCCTGTTTAAATTTCCACTTCGATGAGTCATCATGTGTTTTTCTTAAATACCTCTAGAGAACATGAAAAGTTGCAGTTGGACCGTGTTAAGGGTTTTCTTTGTGAGATAGCATGTGCCTGTTTAAATTTCCACTTCTGAACCCCTAGGATTGCCTCTGATGAGTCAGCATGTGTTTTTTTAGATATACCTCTTGAGAACATAAAAAGGTGCAGTTAGAACATGCAAAAGTTTTTGCTACACTGTGAGTAAGCATGTGCCTGTTTAAATTTCCCTTCTGAGAACATGAAAAGTTACATTTGGAACATGAAAAAGGTTTGCCTTCGCTGTGAGTTAGCATGTGAGTTTTTAGATTTCCCTTCTGAGAACATGAAAAGTTGCATAGGTTACATGAAAATGTTTTTTCTCCACCGTGAGTACCACGCACGTGTCTCATTAAGGAAGACTTTTGTGAACAAGAATAGCAGCAGTGGGGACATGAGTAAGGTTTTTCTCCAGTATGGGTGCCCAAGTGCCGCAGTAACACTGACCGGTGTGAGCAGGAGTAGTTACAATGGGGACAAGAGAATGGTTTTTCTCTCGGATGCATCTTAACATCTGTTGATAAATCTGAAATAGATTACGGATAAGGTTAGATAGGCATTCAAAATTACAATTCAAACAAACAAATTCAGCTTTACCTGTTCTCTGGGTAATTCTTTCACGGTGCTGTACGCATTCCATTTTAACATCTGGGAGATCTATGGTTATTTCTCTAAAAGTATTTCCTCCTCCATCTTTTTCTCGTGTACTTGATTCTGTCTTGATGGCAACCTTCTCTAACGTTAGATTACCTAGAAAATTAAAAATTACAACTCATTGCATCTCGAGATGAACCGAGAAATACATTCAGAATAATTATTGCGATCGTCCATTCCTGAGAAAGTTCTAGAAATTGATCTGATATTACATAAAAATTGTATTAATAAATATTCCCATTACGTAAATATATGTCAAAATTTAAAGTAAATTAACTGTTCACATTCCACTGAGAAACTGCTAGGGGAAATGCGATGATAGACGAAATTGAACACTGTAAAGGATTTGAGAAGTCACCTTTAGCGACCAATTTGTTGTGTCTAGTAAAATTTTGTATTCTTAAGCAACAGTTGCAAATAAGCCACTCCAATACTAAGGACTAACTTCAATGAAAACTCGCGAAGATTCAAAAACAGACACTGTTTTATAATAAGTCTTGAGCAGACTTTAATTTCTACCCAATTATTCCGCTTCAAATGTAGTTGATACCGAGTTTTTAAAATGAAAGAGAGACAAAATTACATCGCAAATTACAGCACAAATTACTTCACTCTTTCCGTTGGATATGAGAAAAAATATATAATCATATCTACAAGATATACACATGGAACTGACTATGTCGTGAAAGAAAATTAACTAAACACAAAAATGCTTTAAGACTTTTTTACATAAGCTCCACACAGGACGCCCTGAGGAAAAAAATCAATCACGGCCCATGACATCTTTGGGGACGCTGCGTGTGGGACCTTTTTAGGGAAAGGAATAAGAAGAAGGTCTGGAAGGGAAAAGGTTTGAGGGGTGTGTGGGAATCTGGATCTTAATTTGTCCAGGAGTGTACGTATGAATGAATCCATCCCTTCCACTGCGAGGCGATGGGTTGAGAGAGTCCGGCTAGAGAGGCCTGGGTTAAGTTTCTCTCAAACAGTCTCTCCCAATCCAGCACGCCACAGTGTGGTTGGGCAAATGCATTCGCCGCCAAGACCTAGACAAACCTCACCCCTTGAACCTGGGCACCCCTTAGGTACCAAACATAGCGAACTACTTCGTGTGACCTATGGCAAGGGTATTGTTATAGAATAAATGGTTCCCGGGTGCTTCACGAAACTCGTTTGAGACTTAAAAAAAAACCTAAAACAGAGGCGCTCCATTATTATTAACTACCATATGGAGGTTTTGGTTCAAGGCTGATTCATTTGGTGAAAAGATGGCATGAGCTCAAGTAAGATAAAAGTAAATGGAACCGGAATTCTGAATTCTGAAATCAAAAGTTGTTCTTACCAGCTGTGTGATGATTCTCTTCAAAATAATCCAAGTATTCTTCCTTTATTGGGACTTCTATTTCAATATATGCGGGTGCTATAACGCCACCGTCTTCATCTTGGTTTCCAGGCTCCATCTTGATGTTACCACCGGTAGTGGGAAAATCCATGTAACTTATTCTATAAACGATACAGGAATACTTGTAAAAAAATAGCCTGTACGGCCAGAGAAGAGTATTATAGGAAACAGATAGATGAAGCTGCTAGTGATAATAAACAAATCTGGAATATTGTCAAAGAGATATGCTACACAGAAAAACTGACCTCACCCATAAACAAGATCACCATCGCAGATAAAACGTTAAATGCAAATGAAAACCCAGAGACCATCTCAAATCATTTCAACCAATTCTTCTCTACAATCGGAACAGACCTAGCAACTAAAATCCTAAATAGAAACAGAATATCTGAAGATAGCGTTGCAAATAATATCTATCTCGATAATCTGAGTTGTAAACCTTTTAATCTCACTCTAACAACAGAACAAGAAATTGCTGAAATCATCACCTCACTCAAAAATACACGCTCTACGGGAATTGACAATATATCAACTAAACTAATTAAACACCTCAAACCAATCATCACTAAGCCCCTTGCACATATCACAAATCTAAGTTTTCGAACTGGCCTTTTCCCAAGCAATCTAAAACATTCAACTATTATTCCTGTCTTTAAATCTGGGGACAGATCCTCTGTGAATAACTACAGACCAATATCCTTGCTGAGTCCGATTTCAAAAATAATTGAAAAAACAGTAAAACGAAGACTTTACAAGTTTCTCGAAGACAATAAAATCCTGTCGAAAAATCAATACGGCTTCCGCAAAGGTCATAAAGGTCATAGTGCCTCAGATGCAATTGCAAAATTCACTAAATTAATTTCTGACAGCCTCGATAAAAGTCGCAAACCCCTCGCTGTTTTCTTGGATCTAGCTAAAGCCTTTGATACTGTATCTCACCGCATACTTCTAAAAAAACTCCTGCAGATAGGAATAAAAGATATTCCCCTTAAATGGTTTGAAAGCTATCTAACAAACAGGTCCCAATCAACAATCATCAACTCGGCTAAAAAGTATAGAAGTACAAGTTTACCTATCACATATGGCGTGCCCCAAGGCACTGTATTAGGCCCACTTCTTTTTCTAATATACATCAACACGTTATGCAATCTGAATACTGGTGGTACTATTATATCTTTCGCCGATGACACAGTTATCGTATTTGAAGACGAAAATTTGAGTTCAACCTTTGAGAAAGCAAATTATGGTATGAACGTAGTAAAAAACTGGTTAGATTCTAACCTTCTCACTCTTAACATAGATAAAACAAAATACCTACTTTTCTCCATACGAAAATCAAATCTCCTCCAAAACTGCCATACGCTTACCATACATTCATGTTCACAGAATCCTAACACGCCGCATCACTTCACAAAAATTGCTCATGCGATTATCTTAAAACATCAAATGAAATTAAATACTTAGGGGTTATTATTGACGATCAAATGCGTTGGGAGGCACACATCAATTGTACAACAAAAAGGCTTCGTAAATTATGTTACATCTTCTACTCTCTCAGATCTATCCTTAACCTACAAACACTAAGATGTGTTTACTTTGCACTTTTTCAATCAATTGCTACATACGGTATTGTAGGATGGGGAGGTTGTGCAATATCAATTCTTCATCCCATGGTCTTTATACAAAAACTTTTGCTTAGGATAATATTCAAATGTAACCCATCGCACCCATCAGAACCACTTTTTAAAAAATTCACAGTATTAGACATTCGACAATTATACATAAAGACGATTCTCATATACATATGGAAAAAGGATTTGATGGAAAAAACACAACAAAAAATTCACACCAGGTACTCATCCCAACTTAAATGCATAATTCCTCCAACGAAAACAGCCTTCGCTCAGCGGCAGTTTTCTTACATTGCCCCCAAAATGTTCAATTCTCTGAGTATTGATATCAGGAATTCGAAAACTGACGATCGTTATATCACAAGTGTCCAGAACTGGTTATTTATAAAGGGAAGAAACTATTTTAAAGAATGCCTGACATCATCAAATTAACTTAATTTGCTCTATCATCAACTTCTTTAAATTGTGAAGACACTGGGATTTATAATAACAATCAAAGACTTCGATTCGTTGGTAGTTATAAAACCGTTTAACTATCACTAGTATGCAGCTTGTTAGAATTATAATTACAGAATTTATTAACCTCAAATTACACATTCCTACTCAATACATCAACTGTACTTTTACCACATAAGCTTAAATTGTGTCCCCTAGAAAATAGAAGAAAATCAAATTACTTAACTCTTCTGTTTAAAATTATGCATTCTGAATTAAACTGTTGTGAACTCCTGCATCTCATCGAATCCAAGGTACCGATCGACCAACAAGACAAAATATATTTTACTGCAACAATAACTCTTGAACAAACAACCACATACACGCACCTGTTCTCACCTTCATACACTTGGAAACAAATGCATATAGACAAACTTACTCAAGTTTACCATTATTTTAGAAATACCTGAATAATATTTTATGTACCATATTTTTATATATAAGGATCTCCGCATGGGAGCAACTGCATATATTTTTTCTATTCCTTCTGTTTATCTGCAATGTACAAACTTATTCATGTTTATATCTCTGTACCATGCACTTAGTCACTTATTATTTATTAATCGCAGTCAATCAGACCGTCACCTGTAAAATTATATTACCATGTTACGCTACCTACGATTTAAAAACTTTCTTTTCTATTGTAATACATTATTTCCATGCATAATTTACCTTTATGCCTACCATCTATATCTTTTATATTCATTTCTTCAAATTTATTTTTTTCTTTATACAAACCGTGTCTCAGTACCACACACTAATCATACATAAACCCAACTGAATACAGAACAATAGCTTAAATAGAGAAAATAACTAAATGTATATTAAAACGAACTAGCAATAATTAAATTTAAATAATTATATATACATTCTTAGACTACCATAATACGGGCATGTGCCTAGTGTGGTAGTCGAAAAACTTATAAAACTGTATACCTATGATATTTTTACGAATAAAGAATAATTAAAAAAAAAAAAAACTTCTGTTTGAGTATTTCAGAATTATTTATTCAACGCAGTAAAATTATTAAGAATTATTTATTCAACGCACTAAAATTATTACACGCTATGCAAAGAAATGAGATGGTGCGAGCCATTCCCGTCACCGTTATGTTCGGCGGGAATACTAAAATCAGCTGATATCTCATAAACTCAAGATAAAATGTGGCAAATGAGAAACACTCTTATGTTATCGGTGAATTTTTAATTCAAAAGTTATTCGTGCATGAACATGTATGTACAAATGACATAGATATAGAACCGTTTTGTATTCAAAAGTTGAATGTTCAAATTCAAAAGTTCCGTCGAATACTAAATTTTGCATTACGGGTGTGATTGATATGCCAAGATCCGCTTACTTGCTTACACTAAGCGAATACGGAATACTGTACGAGACACCTACTGTCCTAGTTTGTTCCTCTAATACTAGTGACAGACTCAGCTATAAAAGCGCTAGCGTTATTTGCCTTGGCCTATTTCAGCATTTCGCTCGCCATACAGTGCCAAGACAAATAATGCTGGCGTTTTTATAGCTACTTAAGTCTCTCACTAGTGTTATACTTAATTGTTGTTACGTTTAATATCTCACTCTCTCTAATGGAGATAATATCTTCGGGAAACAATCCAAATAATCATATATTTTTTTAATAATAAATAATTTACGGCAGGAGATAAGGGACTTGGGTCTTACCTGGTCAGAGCGATGCGCGGCGGTCGGCACAGGAATAGGAGTTGAAATTGAAAAGCTTTGCGATAATACGGAATTAGTAATTATGATATTCTAAAAACGTATCATTTGTACACAGATATTGTACGGTTTATACAATATTACTTCAGGAAAGCGAAGCGATTACGGAAAAGGGAATTTTATACAATACGTAGAAAAACGAAATGTCAAATATTATTTATTATGGGCGGGGCAAAGATAACTTCTAAGGGTAGACATACCACTCTTGTAAAAGTTTAATAAAACCATAGACACGCAGAAGTAGAAAAGTTGCAAAGAATGAGCGCATGCCTATACCTACTTTTAATAATTGGGCCCTAGCTAAAAATGCGGAAGTCCACTTTTTCAAAAATGGAATAAGAACGCCACCGTCATCATAAATTCTTCATTCATTTATCATAAAAACGTGGACTTCCTACAATAAGCTATTTTTCCGGGACAATCCTGATTGTTTTTCTTAAAATCAGTGGCAAGCGGACAGCAAATACAAAAACAAAATAAAGTGATAATACGCCTCTATTTAGGACGAGTTGAAATAATAGATCTATGTTGATTGTGTTTTATGAAAATATTTTTTTTCAAATGCTCTTCAATCTTTGCATGTTGTCCATTATACAGGCTCCTTTATCCAATATTCAACTTCAACAAACAAGATTTCGTCGCATTGTTCGACATACAAATTAAATGTGTGATTTCTGTGTGATTTCTGTGTGATTTCTGTGTGATTTTAATAGTTTAGAAGATATTATACTTAAAATAACAATTTCTATCACTTCAAATCATTTTAGTGATCTTACGATTGAGCATGTTTCTCCTGATTTACGTTTTGATCTGTTCAATAAAAATGAACTAGAGTTTATATTATTGTTTAAGCAATTATAATTTGTGAACAAGAGCGATGTTTTGCAGTTTACTTTTAAGTTGACTTTTCTGCAAGTCTAGGATGAATATTTAATTTTGCGCAGTGGTTAGCGCGTTCGCCCGGAAAGCGAGAGGTCCTGGGTTCGAGTCCCAGAGGTGTCAATATCTTTTTCTGATTTTTCTGTTTTCAGATTTTCGATTGAGTTTCGCTTATTTTGTCTTCATTCAATTAAGAATTATAACATTTGATTGACCCAAATGTTGTTTATCTGCCAAGCGATTCTGCATCTTTTGTGGATATGGAATAGATTTCATACGTAATCTCCTTTCAAATATGTGATTGTCTATGGCTTGCAATTGCTTTTTATACTTACTTTTGTACGTGTATACTGCCACAATAGCTTTGCCTTTAATAGGTTCTTAATTTGGGCAAGGTAAGCAATTAATGCGTATTTAGATTAAAACGAAAATTCGCAAATTTCAAATCCATGGTATACAACTTTAAATGTACAATAAACTAAAAAATAATTATGCATTTCGTATTCCATAAAAAATGCAATTGCAAGTCATAGCCAATCACACAAATTTGACAGGAGATTACGGATTCCGTATCCACAAAAGATACAGAATCGCTATTCTGCTCTCCGCAATACATGCTCTCCACTTTGCCATTTGATAACTATTTCACAAGGTTCAATAACCGTCCATAATTTTTTATTGTTGGATAGTTTAGTTCATCTCTGAGGCTTTGTGTATTGTGTTCCAACCGAAGATGGTTTCTTAAAGCTTTTTTACAACCACTCGTTAATAGGTTTAATAACGTTCTGTTGCAGGTCCATTGACCATAATTTTATTAGGTAAATTTTCGATCGCACTGGCCACGCTCAATACAAATATTTTTTAGAAAAAAACTTTAGATTCGCCTTATTGACTATTAAAGACAACTTTCTGCATTCGGGGTGATGGAAAACAATGCACTTAAATTTTCAACTGCGTAAACCGAAATTTAGTTCCCGCACCGAATTTGCACGGCCATTCTGTCATTTTGTTCTGTTCATTCTGTTGGTATTCCTGATACTATATGCAAGTAGTCACAGCCAATCTTCATTGGAAAGCCTTGGTGCTAGACTTGGCAACATTGCATTTTGTCTATGGGGTGAACCAATGTTATATTTGGCAGATGAAATACTATTATTATATTTCATACATTTGTACTAGGATTTTTGAAAAGGAAACATGGGATTAATGCTAGAAGTGCATGTAATGGCAGTTTTGGTAATTTGATATAGGTACCAGAAAGTACTCTAAAACCTACCTCTTTTGAATGCTCTAAAAACCCACAATGTGTGCTCTAGATTGACGAAATTGTGGCCTATCTAATGTAGGAGTCAAAATATTTATTCATCATTTTTTGAGCCACAAAATGGATGAACAATCATCATCCCCGGTCCTAGGGATTCAGAGGCATTTCTAGTAGAGTAGGTATTTCAAGCATTAGGCCCCACATATATTTTACACATTGAAGATTAATTCATTGTAATCAGAAGAAAGCAGTTGTTTTTTAAAACAGCAAAGTTGTCAAATGGATGTAATAGTTTTTTTACCTGCATATTATGATGCTAGATGTCATACCAAAAGGATCTGTTAAAATTTAAAAATAAAGTTCGCTAATATAAAGTTAGTTACACATTCAATAAAAAAACTTTAAAAGATGCTTTACGGTTTTACAATAAGGGCGCTTTACAGTAAAAAGTAAAGAATCAGATCGGTAAGAAAACTATGGCGATTTTTAATAGTGTGATGTATGTTTTATGTATTAATAAAAAATAAGTATACATACCTAAAAATTAAAACAAACGTACTCTTTTAAAAAACTATATTTAATTTAATTATCGACCAGTTACAGAAGAACCCTTCCTTCCTCAGGACAAAATAAAAATTAACAATTCAGAGAAAATTAATTACAATAACAAAAATACAATTATTGGAATGTAAGAATAAGCCATGATTATGTTTTATTTTTAGAGACTACGACGATCAGTAGGTATTTAAGTAATATTAAGCATGTAATTTTTTCTTAGGTGAATACCTCATGAGTCTCAGCTGCTCCCGTCTGGAGCCAGTGAGACTATGACATCCCAATTGCGGTATGTTGTGAGGCCGAATGTAGTGGGAAGGGGAAGGAGATGGGGAAGAGGAAGGTGGGGAAGTATCCGGCTATTCAGATCTGTTCACCAAACACGGCTAAAGCAATTTCAAGCAACATTTTTAATTATGAATGGTGGTCTTACACCAGGGCAATACGGAGAGTATCTTCCACTCTGGAACGTGCCGCAAATATACTATACATTATTTTTAAATAAATTAATTATGAAATAACATGAACTAATCAAATAAAATTTATTTGTCCACGAGGGATTCGATCCCGCGACCTTCGGATTGTGAGTCAAGAGCCTTATCCCTCAACCACTGCGATTTATTCAATTCAATTTATTCACTTTAAAAACATTACAAAATTAAAATTTCAAATCATTTTTAAAATAGAGAAAATATTAAGATTAAAGCATATTTAACCCGTGTTTAGTGACCAGATCTGAATAGCCAGGTACATCCCTACCTTCCTCTTCCCTATCTCCTTCCCCTCCCCACTACCTTCAGCCTCACAACATACCCTGATTGGGGATGCCATAGTCTCACTGGCTCCAAATGGGAACAGTTAGGACTCTTGTGGGGTAAAAAAAAAAAAAAATGTAAGCAATTTAAATAATATAAACAATTCAAACAAATTATACAATATAAACATCCATGAACAATTTAAAAATCAATGAAGAACAATCAGACTAACAACAGCAATAAAGATTGCTTTATTGATGCTAAACATGTCAATATTTGTGATTGTCGTGACATGTCAAAAATTGTGCTTCATTGATGCTAAACATGTCGATATTCAAAGTGATTCAATTTAACAACGAGACTGCTCTCCCGACTGGCATAACCATTGGCAAGTTAGTTCTGCAAGCCGGGAGATAAAACAGTCTATGCTATCGGTGACGGAGATAACCATCGGGAACATAGAAACTAATGCTCTCCATAATAGCCGAGTTTTCGAACAGTCCACGAATCAGTCGAATTTATGCGCTGCCATACCATTGACCCAATTGCGATGAAACTTTGGTGACATGTTGTGCGCACGCCCGCGAAGGCTATATGTAATGGTAAGCTCTGGCTTAAGAAATTTGTATAAATGAAAATGTGCGTATTTCATATATTTTAGTAGCAGGGAGGAAAGGCAGGAGGAGGAGGGGAACGGGGGAGGTGGAGTTCGCAGGAGGGGTGACAAGAGAGGGGTAAAACGGTGAAAGTGGTAGGGGAACGCGGGAGGGGAAGAGGACTCGGAAAGTGAACGGGGGGTGAATGGGAAAGGACATGCAGGGATAATCAGTTTATTTCTTTGAATGGCATTGCAACGCATGCCGGGTACCAGCTACATAAAAAGACTGATTACGATAAATACAATTTTTTTCCATGTTTAAGAGAAAGGTTGACATTTATTTGATTAAACATTTAGGTAGAAGATTAATTATGCTGTTGTACTATTTTATTGCTTTTAAATTATTTTAACAAGCAAATTATTTAACCATTGTTCTACCGGTATTAAAATGGAACTAGCGTCGTTGACCCCTTCGGCACCGGTGCATAGTCGGGAAACACGCCAAATGCGCGCCCAACATATGTACACGGTTCAAATTTGTCACGTGAGAATGGGTCGTTTTTAAGTTCAACAGTTTGGCTGTGGAACGATTTTCCGACCTCTGTGTTTTCTTCCTCCTACAATCTTCCTCCTGTCAAAAAGACCCTCTACACAGCGCCCCCGAAGGTGACATAGGATTTGAGGGAAATTATTTTCCTCGGGGGCCTCATGAGTGGAATAAAGGTGATTGTCAAAAGAATTCATTACTCTGTCGTAGATGGCGCGCGTATAATTGTTTTACGGAAAAACGCTTTTTACAAGTCATGCAATATTAAGATTAATTAATAGTTTGCGACCGTACATACGCAATATGAATAAATAATTTTGTCAATAAAAAAACTTAAATCTTTCAAGAAAGGCTAAAAAATACATTATCGCATCGGTGATTCAATCCAATATTGTATTTGGCCTTTCTAGAAAGATTTGAATTTTTTTATTGTCAAAACTATCAATTCATTTTGCATATGTACGGGCGCAAACAATTAATTATTCTTAATATTTTAAAGCATTACATGTAAAAGCGTTTTTTCTATAAAATTATTATAAGCGCCATCCAGGTAAGACTATAATATGAATATGTAGTTCATGTTCTACTCTTTCATAGATGGCGCGCGTATAATAATTTTACGGAAAAATAGGCGATTGTCTAAAGAATTCGTATTCTACTCTTTCATAGATGGCGCGCATATAATTATTTTATGGAAAAACGCTTTTTAGAAGTTATGCTTTAAAATATTAAGAATAATTAATTATTCGCGCTCGTACATACGCAAAATGAATAGATATTTTTGTCCATAAAATAACTCACTTTAATATAAATACAATGGAAGTGTATTGTAAATTGTAAAAAAAAATGTAATTTTTTTAAAAAGAAAGACAAACATTCCCGGGTCACGAATAACCCAACGATGTTTGAAAATCTCCTACTACCACCACAGAAAGCCGAAAATGTTGCTTGTGTTGTGATGAGGACCTAGCCAGCCGAGGAATCGAACACGGGACGTCCTGGTGGGACCCAAACGCGATGCCCACTGAACCACTGGCCAGAAATCTGTAATTAAGATATAAAACAACTTGAGCAACCGAACAATGCGTAGTGGATGATCTTTCACAAATACATTTTATCATTATTTTTAGCCTGAGAAACAATCATATGATGTGTACATATGTTTAGCGCGCCAACATATGTACACATCATATGTACGCGCCAACATATACTATTCACTGGTGCCAAAGGGATAAATGACGCTAGTTCCTCGGAGCATCTTTCATTGTAATACCGGTAGAACATCGACAGCATACCTACCTGACGCCGGAGCTCTAAAGATTGCAATTATCAAACAGACCACCCATTTCTGCAGTTTTTTCATAAATTTTGGGGCTCCAGACTAGAGATGGTTGCCAAATTCAACAGTGGGGTGCACTTGCGATTTGTAAGGATCAGCAGTTGTGTACTATTGAAGTATCTGCAGTCCCTATACAGTATGCCCAGCTTCTGACAGGCTAGCTTGACCCTGGCTTCGATGGAGCCCCCGAGCCTGAGCTACACCAAGCATTATCAATGGAAGTATCCTTCTGTTATTTTGACTCAACCATGCTATCTATTCGGTTCACTTGATCTGACATGTCTTCCTCGGGCGTCCTTGACTTCTTCTACCATTCACATTCGCATCGCTTGTTCTCAATACACTCCTTTCTTTGTTCATCCGCTCTACATGCCCAAACCATCTAAGCATTTGTTTCTTAATCTTGCTCGTTCTACTACACCAGCCTTGTATTCTTTGCGGATCTTCATATATTTCACTTGGTCGTCACGGTTTTACCACACATATCTCATTCAGTAGTCTAAATAACGGTGACAACTCGGAATGAAACCAACTCAGAACCATTTCAGATAAGTAATTCAGAGTGATATAAAATATACATAAGAAATTGGTTAAATAGGTTATGTTAGGTTAGGGTTATCGGCAAATTTAAAATGATTTTTTCATAGCTTTTAATGACTTTTCAAGGAGGTGTTGAGTTTACTTTATTCTCAGTTGGCATGGAACCCTAAATAACATCATAAATGAAATAAATAAATTTCAGTCATATTTCATGATGCCAGAGCATAATGTTGGAGAGTTTTCAACGGGACATAAAACAGATTGTAGATCCTTCGCCTCCGGGATCTCGTTTCTACAGCATCCAGTAAACTTTCATTCTTCTTTTGCTAGTGCCACGCCTCACTACTATACTTCAGGGTTGTTTTAAGCGCTCCATTGTGGAGAGTGTAAAACATAATAATATTAACTTGACTTACTGTACTTTCCATACTGGGTTCACCGTTAGTTATGTTTTAAAAGTGTCAACAACTCAATACAATTTTAAAAAATGTCTCTTTTCAGAAACACATTCTTGTCGCACTGAAGGATTTTCGTTTTGATATGTAAATATTTGGGTAGATTAGGTTATATTCTTCCACACGGACTTTCATCTGTCACTAATCACTTCACCGATGGCCAAATGTTCGCTGAATGTTGTGTCGTCGTCACAGATTCATCTCGATTTTTCAAGTTAATGTCATGGTTTGACATCTCCCAGGCTCTCTCATTTCTCTAAAACAAGAAATAAAAAAAACACTTCCTGTATATTACTTAATATACGCTTTGAATAGTGTTTGACATTGTGTAAAATACTATTACAAATAGTCATGTAGCGACGTATGTTAAACGAGTTTACGTAATGCAATATTTACATCATTGATTGTTTAACTCTAGATGTTACTATAAAAAATGTGGGTGAATATTTACCTAATAGGGACACGCTCAATATGCACTTTTCATTACAAAAACACTTAACATTAGTTAGATAATAATTTCAGTTTTCAAAATAATGAATTTTAATAGTTATTTCGTTATGTCAAAGTTTTAAGGTTAGTTTTTTTTCTTCTCTTATTTAATCCAAAATATTAACACATGACCCTAAAATAGGTTTTTAGTTTGGGTTTGATTAAAAAAGGAAAAAAATATCAAAACATGTCATGAAGAAAAGATGTGAAATTGTCTGTTTTTTAATGAAATATCTACTATAATGCATTAGTTTCCAATTCCGGAAAATGAAATACTTACTTCTCATGATTATCTAACTGATGAAATAAAAATTCTATATTGTGTATATTTAAATATTTACCAAAATGTGAATAAAAGTTACCTTTATATTTGATTTATCCAACAATGGTTTCAAACTGTGGACATAATCACAATATCTTCAAACTAAAACCTTCCACAACGGATAGAAACAGATTCATCTCCATTTTTTTTCAAGTTAAAAGTCATGGTTTGACATCTCCAAGGCTCTTTCATTTCTCTAAAACAAGAAATAAAAACATTGCCTGTATTTTACTTTATAATATGCTTTGAATAGTGTTTAACATAGTGTAAAGTACTATGAAAAATAGTCATGTAGCGACGAAATAAAAAATAATTAGGGGTTAGGTTACTGACTCTCAAAACATAACAAATGGTATTCATCATAATAAAACATAATATTTACTGTAAAAATGTGAATAAACGTTACCTTGTTTTATTCAATGATGATTATAAACTCTAATCACAATATTTT
Source organism: Glyphotaelius pellucidus (assembly GCA_936435175.1). Taxonomy (NCBI): domain Eukaryota; kingdom Metazoa; phylum Arthropoda; class Insecta; order Trichoptera; family Limnephilidae; genus Glyphotaelius; species Glyphotaelius pellucidus. Next base: position 8,157,324 of record OW386563.1, on the reverse strand, counting down.
GTGCCGTAAATCTTTATACAACGTATATTTCGTAAGAATCTGAAAAACAACACAAGCATTATTATAGGTTATACGCCGACAATTGAAAAGTGTAAAACTATATCACACATGATTATTTACTGTAAAAACATGAAAAAAACATTACATTGATGTTTTATTGAACGGTGACCAAAAACTGAGTCAAGTCTTGAAGATAATCACGATATTTTTTTATCATAAAACACGTGCATTTCGTAAAGAATTTGTAAAACAACACTGCAATTAATGGCGGTGAAGTGCCGAGAATTGTAAGAGTTTAAAATGATAGTTTATATCATATTAAATGTAATATTAACTGTAAAAATGTGTTGAAACGTTACCTTGATGTTTTATTTAACAATAATTAAGGATTGAGAACCGAATCAATAAGGATTTCAATAAGAATTCTTTATCATAATATCAACAACGCGTAAACGTCACTGGAAAACTATTCGAATGGCTGAAAATCTACGACTACCTGCAACGTTGCCAAACCTCCATCACCACGGCAGCTAAATAAATGTTGGCATTGAAGTAGTTCGTATGAGTTCGTAGCCGACTTCATACGTAAACATGATATGTGCGTAATTATAAAGACAAACATAATTAATAATATTCAAATACAGAATAGGTTCTAAGCAAGATTTTTTTAAAAGTAAAAATAATCTTGCTTAGAACCTATTCTGTATGTGAATATTATTAATTATATTTGTCTTTATAATACTCACATCTCATATTTACGTATGAAGTCGGCTACGAACGACCCTGTTTATATTATCAGGAATACCAACGGAATGAACAGAACAAAATGACATATGGCCGTCCAAATTCGGAACGCGAACTAAATTTCGGTTTACGCAATTGAAAATTTAAGTGCATTGTTTTCCATCACCCCGAATGCAGAAAGTTGTCTTTAATAGTCATTAAGGCGAATCTAAAGTTTTTTTCTAAAACATATTTGTATTGAGCGTGGCCAGTGCGATCGAAAATTTACCTTTTATTAAACCGGAACGCTTTCGCAGAAGGTCATGGATCGCCCCAATCCAGAGAGTGCTTCCGTCAAGGTGGGACCAGGGTCCCAGGAAGAGGGTGAAGGAGAAACGCCATATCCGGATATAGATATCTCCCTATCGGATGTGAAGAACGAATGTTTGCAGTGTGCTGAGAGTACTCTGACAGCCAGTAAGTTACATTACAACAAATGGTATCTTCAACAAGAAACTATCGAAACAACAATAAACTAAGCAATTTTTAACTTATTGATTGTAGAGTGTTTCCTATTTCACAAACTGATGATTTACCTCATGGGTCGGCAACCTGCGGCCCGCGAGAGTCTCGCCATAACGTATGTGACGGACGACATCATACACGATAAAGTAAAAGGGAATGAGAAAAGGAGCGAAGGAAAACTGATTTTGAAAATCGGTTTGCTGATTTGAAAAAGATCTCACGCAAGATGGAGATTTTTGAAAACCCCTTACCAGTGGATATCGATAACCTCAAGCGATTTACAAATCAACGTGATAGATTATTTACCTTATGAAAACTACAAGGAATTAAAAATGCATACTACCAACCAAACAAAGTTATTATTTGCTGGGCAAACTTTTATGCATGTACTATTTGTGAGCAAACTTTTTCAATTCTGAATTATAGAAAAAAAACAAACACTGTTCTCGGTTATCGGATTCACATTTAGACGCAATATTACGCGGCTCTACTTCAAAAATGCAAACTAATATAAAAACAGCGTGCAACCCAAATGCAACCACAAAAATCTCATTGATTTTATTAACTACAATAAATGTAGGTATGTTTTTAGGATTTCACGGCCAAAAAGTATTTTTGTTATTGTTTTTGGGCTAAAGAAGGAGGTAGCGAAACACGGCATAACACCCCCAAAACAATAACAAAAATACAATAAATGTAGTAAAACTATACATTTAGCGTTTTATATTTAGAACTAAAATATTTTTACACAAATGATGCAGGTATTTTTTTTACGTTAGCTCCCCACAGGAGGCCCTGAGGCAAATAATCCCCCTCAATATTTTATGTCAATTTACTTTATAATCACATGTAATGAGTACTCTTCAAATAAAAATCATGTTTACAAATTCTACTACAAATTTATGAGTGCTCGGAAATCGAGATAGGATTTCACATCTCGAAATGTTAGTCCTCAAATAATAGTTTACACAGGGAATAGTCACTTTCTCAGAATTTTGTTACATTTGGTATCCAACTCAAATGTAAAGCTTCGCTCGGTGCATGATAATTCTGAAACTTTTGATTTGATTTACCATTATATTCTGAACACAAAACTGTTTTAAATTAAATCCGTGACCGGCGAATTAAAACTGCATTCAGAACATGAAAATGGATTTTTCTTGATTCTGGCAGCACCTACACAGTCTGCAACTAGAATTTTATAACTTTACTTCGAATAAGAGAATGTTTTCCTTCAAAATGTGTCAGCAGATGAATCAACAAATGGAATTTTACATTCTGATCAAAAAACTTGTTTTAAATTTTAAGTGAATCGGTACATGATGAATCTGAAACTTGTTATTTGATTAATCGTTGTCTTCTGAACACAAAACAGGTTTAAATTAAATATGTATGCGGATAATAAAAACTACACACAGAAAATGAAAATTGATTTTTTTTATTCTGTCAGCACATACATAGTCTGCAACTAGAATTTAATAACTGCATTTCGAATAAGAGAATGTTTTTCTTCGAAAAGAGTCAGCAGATGAATCCACAATAGAAATTTTACATTCTGAAGACAAATCTGGTTTAACTCAAATTTTTATGCGGCGAAATAAAACTACACTCAGCTTATGAACATGGTTTCTTTTTGATTCGGCAGTACATACCTAGTGTTTGGTTCTGAAACAGTTTTAAAAAAAAACTTATTCCATATTCCCCTAGTCCTTTCATCATGTATTCCATTCTCTTCCTCCTTTCCTCAAAGTCTCCACCAGGAAAAGAACTAGATGTTCTTACCTACATGTTGAACAATATTGCCACCCAAGTGTGCATTACCTACTTGTTAATAGTTGCATTTTGATAGTGACATGAGTCACAACTAGCTCTCGTCAAAATATCGCAAGTAGTCGCAAAGTTTCGTTTTTTTATTGAATAAAAGTGTCGTGCTTAAAACTTGTTTTGTGCAATATATTGTGAAATCAAAAACGACCCGGAACAGCCTTAAGAAGCCGTCAAAGGTAGGAGACTTCCTTTCAAAACCGATTCTCCTTCGATCTTGCTTTAAAACACAACACATGGTCTATTCGTCGTTAAAAAGGATTTACAGTCCTCATTCTCGTGTTGCGGTATTCGACCGCGACATTTTTTGATTCTTCTACCGGATAAATTTCGTTTTTTTTGTCGTTCTTTGTTAGACATTGTGTTTTGAAGTACAGATCATTCCATTCGTTGACCCTTTTCCGGTTTTTATAGAGCTGTTTCAGAATTGCACATTCGATCGTGAGTATTGATTAAATTTAAATTGGTATTGTTTGAGTCCTTGGGCGGCTTAACATTTTTGAAATCGTAGATAGTGGGGTACCTTGTACGTACCGCCGCTACGTGTCGGTAGTAGTTGGTATACCTACACGCATTGTCGTGTCGTGTCGGTAAAGCGGATCGTGGATTGTTGTCGCATTTGACAGCTGTTATCACAGCAAACATTTTGTTTACAAGTTGCCTTGAAGTTTGTTAGTGTTATTATTCTGTTTGGTTTTAAAATATTCATAATGGCGGCAATTAATATTAAATACAAATTGGCGCTATTAGATACGGAAAGTGTTCGTTCGTCGGCTATCAAAGCCGTAACATCATCGAACACTATTGACAAAAATATTTTCAAAGCTCGTTTTGCGGATATATCTAACATTAGAGAAAATTTCGTCGCTTCACATATTTCAATTGAATCAAATAAGAAGGATGAATCGGAAATTCAGGTATTACAGGAAAAATATACTGAAATACAAAACATGTATTACGAGATGCAATCGTATTATTCTCAATTATTTCCGGAAGTTTCGAAAAATGAATCGGATCATTTAATGGCCAATAATAATGTTTCGTTGCAAAATTAAAATTGATTATTTTTTCTGGAATATCAACAGATTGGACAAACTACATAAATACCTTTAATTCGTTGATCGATTCTAATAATGCTTTAAATTCTGTTCAAAAAATGCATTATTTAATAAATAGTCTATCAGGTGAAGCATTGACACACGTTAAACATTTACCGATTTCTGAAGAAAATTATTTTGTGGCATATAATCTTTTAAAGGAAAGATATGAAAACATACGCTTGATCGCTGATAAACATGTAGAATGAATTCTGTCGATTCAACCTGTAAAAGCTCAGGATAATCTTCGGCAATTTATTTCTATTTTGAAAGAAAATATAGCTGCGTTAGAAGCTTTAAATTTCCCAGTTCGACAATGGAGCTTTCTTTTGTTACATACTGTATTGCGTAAATTAACAAAAGAATTACGTATTGATTTTGAAATTCAACACAGTTCGGAGAATATCCCAACGTTTGATCACTTATTGAAGTACTTAGATGGACAGTGCTTAGCAAAAGAAATGGCATTTGGAGTTTTTCCTGAAAACCAGTTACAGGCTCATAAAGGTCAATCTAAATCGTATAATGCGAAACATCGATCAAGCAATAATATTAATGCGTTTGTATAAAACATTGAAATCAAGTGTATTCTTTGTTAATCGCCACACTCACTGCACAAGTGTGAAAAATTCTTACGCCTTACTCCAAAGGATAGGTACTTGTGTGCAAAGGAAAATAATTTATGTCTCAATTGTTTAGTGCAAGGAAAACACAACGCAAAAAATTGTCAGTCGCGTTTCACCTGCAGAGAATGTCAATCAAGACATCATACATTATTACATTTTCCAAAAAAAATCGTGGAAAATTCAGACCAGCAAGAAAATTCGTCGGAACCTTTGGCGTTGACAACATTCTACAATAAAACCAACAAAACGGTTCTTTTGTCTACAGCTTCTGTGGAAGTTTTAGATAAAAATGGAGTGTTCCAGAAGATGCTTGTTATTCTAGATAGCGCCAGTCAGGGAAACTTCATATCGGAAAATTGTGTCAAAAAATTGGGTTTTACTCGTTTTAAGAAAAAACCACTCACCGTGATAGGTATTGGAAATAGTCCTACAATTAATTCTAACGGATTAATAAAAACATAATTTCGTCCTGTCGATTCGAAGGAATCTGGTATTTTGACAGATTTCGTTGTTTTAAATAACATTTGTTCGAATATGCCATCAAATCGTATCGTCGATCATCATTGGGAACACATCGTAGGTCTCAAATTGGGAGATCCAACATTTTACATACCATCAGCCATTGACATACTGCTTGGAAGTGATATTTTTGCGTCATTATTATGCTCAGGAAAAGTGATGGGCAAAGAAAATGAGCCCATAGCCATATAAACTAAATTGGGTTGGATTTTGATGGGAAATGTTGGACCATCAAATAATTGTATAAATTCATTCTTCACGTCAATGGAGGAAAATATTGATGAAAAGCTTAAATGTTTTTGGGAAATTGAAAATGTTCCACTTTTGAAGAAAATTCAATCGCCTGATGAAATTCGTTGTGAAAAATTATACACTGAAAGTACCTACCGTAACCAAGACGGGAGATACGTCGTATCGTTGCCATTTAAGCAAAGCCCGGAAAAATTGGGAAAGTCATATGACATAGCGTTGTCACGCCTCAAGCATTTAGAAAGAAGACTGAATAGAGATTCTGATCTCAAATCCCAATATATTTCGTTCATGAGAGAATACTCAATATTAGGGCACATGATGGAAGTGCCACCTCAATCGCCAATTATTGGTAATTATTTCATACCCCATCATGGAATAATCAAAGAAACCAGTTCTACAACTCGTTTAAGGGTCGTTTTTGATGCCAGTACCAAATCGTCTTCGGGTACGTCATTGAACGACATACTTTTGGTCGGTCCCAAATTACAAAGAGACATTGTCGAATTAATGTGTTATTTTCGAATACACAAAGTTGTTTTTACAGCTGACATCCGTCAAATGTATAGGCAAATACTTGTGGATGAGAAATCTCGCCGTTATCAACATATTTTGTGGAGAGAATCGTCGGATCATCCTGTAAAGGAATTTGAATTACAAACAGTAACGTATGGCACGTCATGCGCACCATACTTATCGATTCGCACACTTCATAAATTAGCAAATGATGGAAAATTGAATTTTCCAACGGCTGCTAGGACATTGATTGAAGATACTTACGTAGATGATATTATCAGTGGTGCGCAAACTTTGGAAAGCGCTCGACATTGTATAGTGGAATTAATTGCATTACTTCAAAAAGGTTGTTTTGAATTGAGAAAATGGTCTAGTAACCATCCTGAAATACTGGAAGATATTCCTGTCAGCTATCGGGAAGTACCCTTAAGTTTTGAGTCGGATACTGACAAGAAAAACCTTAATATTTTAGGTATTCAATGGATACCGTCGCTTGATCAATTTACATATAAAATTAATAATGCTTTTAGTGACCACTGTACCAAACGTATAATTTTATCGACAATTGCGCGTCTATATGATCCATTAGATTTTATTAATCCTGTCGTTTTTATTGCTAAATGCTATATGCAAAACTTATGGAAAATTCAAATTGGATGGGACGAAGAAATCCCTTCGGACATGAATTTGAAATGGAAGAAATATATAAAAGAGCTTCCATCACTTGCCAAGTTGAAAATTGATCGATATGTCACAACTTCTCCAACCAGTCGGTGCATACTTGTTGGGTTTGCGGACGCCTCTGAAAGAGGATATTGTGGAATTGTTTATTTGGTAGTGATTAATAACACCGAAATATCCAGCCATATTTTATTAGCAAAATCCCGTGTTGCCCCCGTAAAGATAACATCGATCCCGCGACTGGAATTGTTGGGAGCAGTTTTATTGGCAAATTTGTTGACTTATTGTCAAGAAGTATATAAAGATAGACTTCAAATTGAAAAGACTGTCGCGTTCACCGATTCAACTATTGTATTGGCATGGTTGAAGACACCTTCTTTTCTATTGCAAACTTTTGTTGCAAATCGTGTTGAAACAATAATACAAAATATACCTTATGAACATTGGTATCACATTACATCGCAAGAAAGCGGCCCGTGGTTAAATTTTATAGGCTACCCATCGATTAAATAATTTTAATTTTTTTTGTCTTGTTCAATCCCTAGGTTAATTAGTTATTTTGCTTTCGTTTTTCGTTGCTTTCTTTCGTATATAGTTGTTGAGAAAATATCATATTTCCTCAAGGTCGGCGGAATGTTTGGTTCTGAAACAGTTTTAAAAAAAAACTTATTCCATATTCCCCTAGTCCTTTCATCATGTATTCCATTCTCTTCCTCCTTTCCTCAAAGTCTCCACCAGGAAAAGAAGAAGATGTTCTTACCTACATGTTAAACAATATTGCCACCCAAGTGTGCATTACCTACTTGTTAACAGTTGCATTTTGATAGTGACATGAGTCACGTCTAGCTCTCGTCAAGTAGTCGCAAAGTTTCGTTTTTTTATTGAATAAAAGTGTCGTGCTTAAAACTTGTTTTGTGCAATCTATTGTGAAATCAAAAACGACCCGGAACAGCCTTAAGAAGCCGTCAAAGGTAGGAGACTTCTTTTCAAAACCGATTCTCCTTCGATCTTGCTTTAAAACACAACACATGGTCTATTCGTCGTTAAAAAGGATTTACAGTCCACATTCTCGTGTTGCGGTATTCGGCCGCGACACCTAGACTGCAACTAGAATTTTATAATTGCACCTCAAATGCAAAAAATTTGAGTGAATGGCAAGAGCGATGGGATAGGTCGACGAAAGGTAGATTGACTTTCTCTTTCTTCCCTTCAGTTAAAAGCAGAATGGAAGGGGCGCACATAAAACTGGATCATTATATGACGCAACTGGTGTCCGGTCATGGGGAGCTCAGGGGACGACTGCATAGTCTGGCACTGTCTCCTCATCCGAACTGCGCATGTGGTGACACTAACCAGACAGCCGAGCACATTCTGTGGCACTGCGAGTTGATGAAGGATGCCAGAGAGGAAATGTTGGATGGTTTGAGAGGGATTACAAGACCGGCGTGGAATGCCGATCTGGTATCGAACAGAGATAATTTTGAATGCTTCAAAAAGTTTGTAAAGTCGTGGGTGGAGAGATGGCCTGTGCTTAGAGTTGCTGATTTAGATAAAAATCATCTTTGTTTCAGGTGCCAAACGTATTGCTCTTGTCTCTCTATGGTTACTCCTCTATCTCAATTTTATTATTGCCTATGCCCGATTGCTTTATTTTTCTATTATACTCTTGTTTTTACTTTTCTTGTTTGGTGGCATGACCACACTGTATTTATTATTCTGTTTTTATATTTTATCTTTTACTTATAATGAATGTTATACCTACATTATTTTTTTTTTGCGCTCTACTAATGCGTAAATTTTTTTCTCCTATTTCTTTATTATGTTGCGTCAATTTGTTGCTGATCACAACTTATTTTCTGCCTTTTTATCTGTCTCATTTGGTTTAATTATGTCACTAACACACTGACTTGTGACTAGGTTGCTGTACTGAACTCCATCGTACTGTATTGTCCAATTCCCCGCCATGGGGGGTGGATAGACCCGGTCCCTGCATCCAGTCAGGTGGCAGAATTCCAGTAGGGCCGTCCCACTAACGCCCGTGCCTCCCCCGGCGTCATGAGCGAGCCTGAGGAATGTTTGCGTGAGTCCGGATCCTTTCCGTCCTGCCTCCGGTGATCCGAGGCTCACTTCATTCCCCAGGGTCTTTGGGAGTATCTCCCCTCTTTTCCACAAACACTTCTTCAAGAGTGTTCTTGGGAAACCGGCTAAGGGACGCGGGTATTTGGGCACATTGCGGCCAGGCCACTTGCCCGCTCATTCTCGCCGGGACTGCCCCGCGATAGTGGGACAAACTGCCCCCGATATCTTTCATTTTATATATTTTCTTTGGTTTTAATCTTACTTACACATGTAAGTATTTTGTTTTTATTTCACTGTAACTAGATGCTGAACTAACAGGCGAACACATCTATGATGTGTCTTTATCTTGCTTATTACTGCAAATGTAAGTATGCATACATTTTTCTTCTTACTAACAATCATGCATGCAGGGACATTGGAGGGTCTAGATTTGTTTAAAAATAAATGTAACTTCCTTTTTACAAAAAAATTTGAGTCCTGCGTGTGCGGCTAAGGAGGTTAAACAATCAGTTTCCTCACACAGCCGTTGGGAAAGTGGTGGGGTCTCCTCCAGTGCACCTCAAATAAGAGAATTTTTTCCTTCGAAACGTGTCAGCAGATGAATCGACAACTGGAATTTTACATTCTGATCACAAAACTGGTTTTAAATTAAGAGTGAATCTACAAACGAGTCCCCAGTTTTAATTAGTATTATTTTCATCTTATTCTTATGGTATTCCTACGAATTACGAATTTTGAAGAATGGTTTGAAACAAAATTTATAACTCCACTCGAAATTTTAGAAGGGTTTTCTTCAAAATACGTCAGCAGATAAATCCGCTACTGGAATTTTGACAGATCATTCGGATCATGAAACAGGTTTTAACCTAAGAGTTAATCTGCACGCGAGTCTTCAGCTATAATTGAAACTACACCCAGAACAAGAAAATGGTTTTCTTCCCATTTTTGCATGGTTTGATGATCCATCGAAACACCGCCCGCGGACTCAACAATTCTCACTGAATATGAGCCATAAACAATCAAAGCGTAAAACAAAAATCGGCAAAAACTTGCATTTCACTACAGACGGTGTTGCCAGTTGCAGTGATCAAGATGGCATAATTATAAGTTCATTGAAAGAAAGGGAATTTTTCGGTTTTGTAACAGAAAAAGTAATGAAAAATTCCGTGCTCATTTATCCGAATCGCAGGTGCAACAAAAATATCAACTGGGCCGCCCCACCCCCGCTACTTCTCTGCGGTACCCATACCCGCCTCCCAAATTGATATAGGTATACTGTAACGACACGTGACCCAAGTGCGGCCCGCACTTATCCCCATGGGCCAATATTTATTTATTTATTTATTAATAAACGCCCTTTTTCGGGGCTTTTACATATACAGCATAGTTAGAAAAATACGTTTTATTGTACATAACTGAACTGCCTCAATAACAATATTTTATATTTATTCAAAGATAAATTGAAGATGTCCACTGACTTGGTATAATTGTTTCCCTCCATTAGTATTCTGGGCAAAGAGGAATACATATGGTAGTTAGTCCCAGAATTTCTGCACTGAAATAAATCCTGACTTCTAGTATTACGAAGTGGAATTCGGAAGCTTATCAATTCAAGTAATACCGGACTATCAACTAAATCATTTAGAATTTTATATAAAAATACCAAGTCAGTGAAAATTCTTCTGTCTGACAATTTAAGCATATTCATATCGTTTAAAATAGTGTTGTAGTTTAACATATTTGCTGGAATACCCATTTTAAAATTTAGAAAACGTAAGAATTTGTTTTGTATTCTTTCAACAGAATTTTTCATTTGGCCCTTTTACAACAAAAGGTTGCCGACCCATGATTTACCTTATTTTATCATTTAATTAATTTATTTCGCATTCAGGAGATTTTTTATTTGTTTTGAGAAATCTTTATTATTTTCATACTTAGCGACGCAGGAGATAATTTTACTGAGGTAGGGGGCGATTCTTTCAATCCTTCTATCGCGACATCTTTTTCAATGAAAGAATATCTGAGATGGTCGATATGATGTTGATCGATCATTAAATATTATATTTTCGAAATGGGTGTTATGGGATTGACATAAATTGACATTGACAGTAGACATAAAAAGTAAGACATAAAAAGTAAGACATTCAGAACCGCGGATAAGAAGGAATTAGGTTTAGTAATGAAAGCAAAAAATGGTAGAGATTTGAAAATGAATTAGGTAATTCCCTTTGCCAAATATCTCAATTTATTTGTAGTTTTTTTTTGCGTTTTTTTTAGTTTTTAATGCTGCTTGCATAACTTGAGACCTTGGCGTGATTTTTGAAGTAAATCTCTCTTTCAAATCCCACATATCTGACATTTTCTCCCGCGCCAACAAAATGCTTGGATTTGTTCTTCGTAATGCGAGATCATTATATGATTACAGATGGGATTGCAATACGGAGAACATATGAAGCACTTGTCCGCAGCATCCTGGAATATAGCTCCATTATTTGGGCCCTCTCTGAACAAAACCGTATCCTAGAAATATAAAGAGTTCAAAAAAGGTTTATGTGAAACCTGTATATGAGGAATTATACATACTACCCATCCCTGTATCCATTGTTGTTCTTAATAGAAATGCTCGATCTTAATACATAGAAGCCCCCCGAAAAATATTTTTGGGTTAACACTTTTTTAAGCTAATTATACTGAATTCGCCCATGTTGGAGGAGATTAACTCATACGTGCCTAACGCGTACACTCGTGGGAGATCCCACGCACTTTTTTATGCTCCGGAAGCGAGAACTTCTTCCTTTCAGATTGCGCCATTAAACAGAGCAACTCAACTGTTAAATGAATCTGTATTGAGCATCGACATCTTCAATGTCCCTACAGAGAGTTCAGTGACTATCTTCTGACATACGTCACAAGATAGTGAAACTGCCCCCATACACTTTTTTCTTTAAATTTTGTAATCTTCTCCAAAATATTCTGGTTTATAACTGTTTTATGGAGAACCTGATAAAATAAATAAATAAATGTCCTGTCTTTGAAATTTTTCTTGAATTTTAGAAACTTAAAATTTCATAAAAGTGTTAAGGTCCCGAAAGGAAAAGCCTTAAAAAGTTTTATTATTTATTTATTCACTTTTTTCCAATATGTTGAACAGTTATAAATAGGCCTTAGTGTTCTAAGTTCTAACACGGCGTATAAATACAATCCTTACAAAAGTCTGGAATACCACTGGCGAACAATGGTGAAATGTTTTATTATATATGTTATGTATTTAATATTGATTGGGAATAAGTATGGGTCTAAACAAATAAAAGCTTATGGAAAGTTACTCGTTAATATGAATATTTGATTAGTTCTGATATTGACAATTACTTAAAAGAAGATATTGGATGTTGTTCTGTTGATATCTAAATAAACATCCGATATGCAATGGAAAGTCACAATTTTAGAATGGGAGATTGATAAGTATGCAAATAGCTATGTTTAAATGTGAAATTGATAGTTGGGTACATAACAAAAGTTTTCTTCCATATTTTGTAACTGATTTAGATACCCTTTCAGTGTGCTCTAATATTTTAATACTGTAAAATTTTTGTCCTTCGATAAAAGTTGTTAAACGAAAACTGAAACGTTAGGAGGCTTAAGGGCGCTGACAAGAAAACTTGGTAAATTTTCGAAGTCACTGGACTCGCTTAATATGAATATTTTCTAGAAAAACCTTTTGATTAACAAATCATTATTTCAGTATCAATAAACGTTTAACAAATTTGGTTACTCTTTGATAGTTTTTTTATTAATTTATAAAAGCATTTCATACATAAAAGCAATTATTACCTCTTCTTAAATATTATTATTTTATTTTATATAGTGTGTTTAATTCACGATACCTCTAACTAACTAATCACCACTCTTTGTAATGTTTTCCATGTATAGTTACTCATTTGTCTATACTTTTTTGTCGATTGTTATTTTTGTTAGTTTTCATTTTATCCTGACGAAAAAACTATTGGTTTCGAATTATGTTGATCTAATCTATAAAGCTCAGAACCTAATTATGAAGATTATTCCAAAACTTACAATCACCAGCAGTTCAGATTAAATATTTAGTAGAATCTGTGGTTCGGATATTAATTAACTTTTGCCAAAAAACATACTAGCATATCTCTTCAAACACAGAACTGCCTTTGACAATGTCCTACCTGCTCGTGATACCAGAGCCAAAGGGCATAATATCTTGGTTATCCCTTAGCCAAATCAATTTTTTGCCAAAGAAAGTTTTTTATTTATTTATTTATTATATTACATTATATACAATTAAATAGCAAAATAACATAATAACATGATAATATATTTAAAGATAACTGTAAATATTAAAAATGTGTACAAGTGTTATTATGTCTTGTAGGTCAACATAGTTCCTAGCTAGGCAGATTGCCTGTTCTAAGGAACCAATTGCTGATGAAAAAGTCAGACATGTATTTTGTAAAAAAATATTGTTTTTATTTATTTTTTCTAATAAAATATGTACTCAGTTTATATTTAATGTGCCATTTTTAGGTAACCATGTAAAACTTTAAGTGACATTATTTAATAGTTTTTCAGACTCCATCCTACCCAAGTCAATCAACCATTTAGTTATTAATGAACCGATGCAGGACATTTTGCATGTCTTAATATTTAATTCTGGGGGGATTTTATTATACAATTTCGGTCCCAGATATGTATATGTCTTTTGATACTTTGCCGTATTGCTCTCTGGGATCACGAGATCCTTTCTAGTGTGACTTCTTGTGATATATTTATGCTCAATTTTATGAAGATTTTCTAGATTTTTGTGTACATGGATAATAACCCTTTTTATGTAGTTTTGACGAACATCAAGTACATTAAATTGTTTGTAGAGCTGATCGCTAGAAAACCTATAGGGCTTACGCAATATGACTCTAATTATTGATTTCTGGGCCTTCACAAGCGGATCTAAAATAGTTTTACCTGATGCTCCCCAACCAATACAACCATACGTTAAGATGGAGTTGCATAATCCGAAATATATTTTTCTTAGGTCTTGTTGATTAATTACATTTCGTAATACAAAGAATATGTGAATTAATTTTCTTACCCTTATTGCAAGGTTGTCAATGTGATATTTCCACTTAAGATGATTGTCTATAATAACGCCCAGATATTTGATGTTTTTCACACATTCCAAAGCTTCACAGTTGCAGTCAGAATCTGTATTATCGAAATCACAGTTAGGCTTATGTGTTTTTATTGTGTATGACATACTAGGTTGTCCTTTTATAGTTGAGCTGAATCTTATGTATTTAGTTTTTGCTATATTTAGAGTTAATAGATTTTTGTCAAGCCACTGTTTTATCGCGTTGATTCCACTTTCAGCGTGTTTGTGAGTTTGTGTCCAATCATCTCCTTCAAATAAAGCTACTGTATCGTCTGCGAATGTAATAATTTTTCCGCCTACTGTTAGTTCGCATAACTCGTTTATGTAAATTATGAATAGAAGAGGTCCCAATGTGCTTCCTTGTGGTACGCCGAAGTTAGTATTTAGTGAGTTACTCACTGTTTTGCCCATTTTGAGTTGCTGGCTTCTACCCGTTAAATAACTTTTTAACCATTCATAGGGCATACCCACAATACCAATATTTTTTAATCTTTTGAAGAGTAATTTATGAGAAATTGTATCAAAAGCCTTGGCTAAGTCTAAGAACAGTGCAATGCTTTTCTTTCCGCGATCTAAATTTCTAGAAATATGTTCTGTAAGTTGGGCTATAGCGTCGTCTGTTCCTCTCCCCGGCCGAAAGCCGAACTGATTTTTGCTCAAAAGTTTTCGGCTCTCTATATAGTTACTCAATCTATTTTTAAAGATTTTTTCTATAATTTTGGAGATAGCACTCAACAGGAATATTGGCCTATAATTGCCTACTTGGTTTTTGGGTCCACTTTTGTAGATTGGTACTACTAAAGACTTTTTAAGATGGTCGGGGAAAACCCCTGAAGAAAAACTTTTATTGAAAATGTTCGATAAAGGTGATGCAATATTATGTTTAATGATTTTTAGTATATGAGTGTTAAGACCATCAGGACCTTTTGAATGTGTATTGTTAAGATTGTCAATAATTTTTGAAACCTCTTCATTTGTCGTAGGTGAGAATTTAAAAGAAAAAGAATTATGTTTTGGTTCTATTGCAGATGCCAATGAATCTTCAGTTTCCTTGGTGATACTTAGGATGTTTTCTGCAAGGTTAGACCCAACTGTTGTAAAGTATTGGTTAGTGTGGCTTGCAATTATGCCCAAATCGGTCGTGGCAGTGTTTCCAATCAGAAGTTCGTTAATATTGGAGTATGTTTAGTATTGGTAATTTGTTTAACGATATTCCATATGTTTTTACTAGATGGATCTTTGTCGAGTTGATGCTTATAGTACCGTTCTTTTGCATTACGCATAACAGTTTTGCAAATGTTACGATACCTACGGTAATTCTGTTGTTTAAGAGTGTTTTGTGGGTCTTTTGTCGCCACTGTGTGTAAATGATTTCTTTTGTGTATAGCTTTTACAATTCCACTGCTAATCCAAGGAGTAAGTTGTAATTTTTTATGTGCAATGAGTTTAACGTTTGAATTTTTTATTATATGCATGTTAATTTTGTTAATAAATAAGTTGAGTGCGTTATTAACATCAGTCTCTCCACATACATCCTGCCATGTTTCATCATTTAGATCCTTAATTAAACCCTCATAGCAGATGGATGTTGTAAATTGGCTAGTTTTTACTAGTTTTTTAAGAGAAGTGTCTGGGATGCTTATTGCGGTTGTATAGTGATCAGTTATTGTATTGTGAATAATAAATGTATTGGAAGCCATAATATTTCTGGTATTTATGTGATCTAAACATGACATGCTATTATTTTGAACCCTGGTAGGAACTTTAATATTTATTGCAAAGTTGTTTTCTGCCATGGCGCACATGTAATCATGACATTGTCTGTGTATGTTTCCATACGTGTTAATATTTATGTCCCCCATCACTATTTGTTGTTTGAAGTCGCTACATTTTTTGAGTTCAGATATGAGATTTTCCAGAAATGGTTGAATGTCGTGGAATGATGGCGATCTGTAAATGGCTAAAATACATAGATATCTATTAATTACTAGTTTCAGACAATTTGATTGACTGATACAAATTTCTTGAACTTGAGAGTGGATGTCATCGCGAATGTAAGCTACCACTCCACTGTTTTGATTTAATTGCTGTGTTGTATGATATTCATGATATCCTGCAATTTGTTTTGAGAGATATGAGTCATTTAGTCTGCATTCTGTAAGGATTATTATATGAAATCTCACAGTCAACTTAACACTGTCCAAAAATATAAGAAAGTCATCAAGATTTTCCATTGTACGGATATTTTGATGTATAATGTTAACTTTGTTTAAACTCCAGTTAAATTCTTTGAGTTCATCAGTTTCTTCTATGATAAATTCATTGTTTGGCTCTCCAATATTATCTATTTCCATATAAGCATTTAAAACCATTTTATTTTAGATATATTATGAAATGCTAACTTAGTATCGCTGCGTACTAGGCCTGTATTTACAATTGCAAAGAGGTAGATTTGACAATAAAAATATTTAAATTTATGAAGTTTGATGTTAGTTGATGGAGATAATGCTAGTATTTGGTTCATTTTGCACGGCATTAATAATAACTTTGAATACTTTGTACATAATATGGCAATAAATGGGATGATCTGAAAGTGAGCTTGTTGTTTAGTGCTTATTGTTGAAAACAATAATAATAAAGAATATATAAATAAAAATGATGCTACCATACAATTCATAGGTACATAAAATAAAATGCAGAAAGCGATTAATATAAAGTCAATGCCATGAGAGTACGGAGAATAAGGCTGCAGTCATGCATCTACTACGTCGGCTGAGTCATTCGAAGTTGCACTTGTTTCGCTTCCATGGTTAGTTTTTGCTAGTAAATTTTCTATTTCGAGGATGGTATTTTCTGTGCGAATAAAGATCGCTCGCGAGTCTGTCTGTTGTCGAATGTAGACTCGCCCTGCTTTAACCCATACGTAGGCAAAGTTGTACTTTTTTGCTAATTGCTTTGAGAGAAATAGCATTCTTTTTGCGTGGGTGGTTAGGAGCTCATTAATAAATATTGGCATTTTCGGTCCCGAGAAGCCTATTTTACTAGTGTTGAGTCTGTCAGCACTGTTTTCTGCATTTTTGTTATATTTTTTTGCTTCATTTAGAAACTCTTCACGACCATTTGGATTTTTAAATTTAATTATTATTGATCTTGTTGCCGTGTGGTTTCTTTTTCCTGGCGCTCTGTATGCATCCTCAATGTCATTTTTGTTTAATTTTACAGCATTATTTATATTTAAAATAATGTCATTGAGTTTCTCGTCTTGAATTTCAGGAATTCCTCGAATTTCCGCACACGTCTGCGAGTTTTGACGCTCTTTTTCATCCAATTGTTCTTGTAGCTCATGTATTTTTTGTTCTAGCGACTTGTGTTTTATATCCATCATACTTAGCTCTTTAACTTTTTTGTCCGTTTGTAATACTTTTTTTTCAATGTCGTCTATTTTGTCGTAAACAAAATTAAGTGAGGTTTTGAATTCTTCGAAACGAGCTGTGATTGAAGTTTTAAATTCTATTATTTCCTTTGACAAATTCATCATAGTTTCTTCTATAGTAGTAATTTTTTTATAGTTTATTTTAATTTCAGCTAATTCAGCAAGAATAAGCATTTCTATTTTTGTCGGAGGTTTGTCTATGGTTAAATCGGCTGCATTTTCTTTAGCCATATTATTTATTCCTTGGATGTACTCAGCAGTACTCTTCTTTGCCCTTTCAGCGTTGCTACGGGTATTAGACATCGTAAGCTTTGATTTCTTGCTCGTAGATGGCGTTGTATTTAATTTAAATTAAATACTGTGAAAAGAAAAAAATAATTGGTTTGACTGAGGATTGAACTCTACTCCACAAGTTCTGCGTTCTGCCCGCAATAGTGAACCGCGCTGCACCTACGCCACGCCCGGGATGACAGACGTCGTGAAATTACCAGTTTAACTAGTGAGAACTGGATAACTGACAAATTAATGTTTGGATTATTTTACAGCAGTTTTTTTTTAAATCACTTTTTTTCACTTTAAATATTCTTGTTCGTTTTTCGTTGAAGTTCACTTTAATGACATTAATGAGTTTATGAGTTCACAGTAATTTTAAATGTACACTGATTGATCTTTCACTGTATTTATGTAATTACAAGAATGTATGTCATTGTTTTTGACTTTGCTCGTTATAAAAACTTATATTACGACACTATAGTCACTTCTATTAAGATAAAAAAAGTGCACGAAATACGCGCACTTGTTAGTTTGTTTGTGTTACTTGTTTTTTTTCTCATTAATCTTAAAAATTTTGTTATGTTTTTATTTAATTTGTTTAGAAGATGAAACACGTCTATACTGTGGGTAGCAACGGGATTAGTGTATCACACACTTCTTTACAAATAACCGATTTAGTGGTCTTAATTCGTTTAGTGGGTGGCTCGGAAACATTGTCTGTAGAATTTCGAACCACTTGAATTTGTTTTTCAAAAGCGCGCACGTTGTTATTTGTTATTACGGGATCAATAAATCTCTTTTGTAATTGGTGGAATAAAATGTCACAGTGGGGCATAATTTTGTTAAAAAATTCCAACCAGTAAATGAAAGTTTCATCCTTAAGGTAATTTAAAATCATGCCAGCTTGATTTATAGTATTTGGATCATTTTCAATTTCCAATATCTTTTCCATGCTTTCAATTAGAGAAGCGGAATACGCATGCACGGTTTGTACGGTTCTTATGTTGAAATTCCACCTTGTTGGTGGAGCGACGGGGATTTTCCTTTTAACAATATCGGTTAGTATATCCGTACGTTTAGCAGACCGGGAAAAAAATTTTGAAATTGATTGTAAATTAGCGAAAAATCTTTGAATTTCTTTGTTTTCTGTTACACTTCTCTGCACTATTAGATTGAACTGATGAGCATAACAGTGTACAAAATATGCATATGGGTACAAGGTTTGGATTTTGGCCCGTACCCCTCCGATTTTTCCACTCATTACGCTAGCTCCATCATAGCACTGTGCGATTAGCTTAGATTTGGGAATTTGAAGCAACTCTAGTTCTTGCAAAATTGTGTCGGAAATTCCAACGGCACAGTGTGATTTTGGCTTTAGATATTTCCAAAACCTTTCAAAAATTTCGCCATTCCGTTCGTAGCGAATTATGAGGACCATTTGCATTATTGTGGAAACATCTGTCGTTTCATCCGCCTGTATCGCTAAAAAGTCACTTTCCGAAACTTGCTGCTTAATTTCAGCGTAATAGACGGTCAATATAGCATCTAGTATGTCATTTTGAATGGTTTTTGAGGTGCCTTTGAAAACAGTAGCAGATTCAAGATGCTGTTTCATAGCCATGTCTAGTTCCACGACGAAATTGATCAGCCCACGAAATATTCCTGGATTTGCAGCTTCCTTTGTCTCATCGTGCCCACGCAAGGCCAATTCAAATGCCCCACAGAATTTAATGCAGTCAATTAATTTAGATAAAATATAACGATTTTTTTCTACAAGTTCATTATGTTGTTTTATGTGACTTCTATAGCCAGAATCTAATTGGTTTCTAATATCAACTGTTCCTAAGACCGCTAAGCTTATAACATTCCTTAGGTGAATTTGGGAAATACTGTGTTTTTTTACCTTTTCCGACAAGTGTGTCAAGTCAGTCACTCCTTGCTCAGTCCAAACTGAATCCCCACCAAAAACCAAGCACGGAAAACAATGAAAACTGTTTAATTTATCACACCCGCACAACCAATTTGCTTTATTATATAACTCCTTCTTAAAACTTCGGTTAAACGTTTTTGTTTTGGCCTTGCACTCTTGTTTAATGTTCAAAATGGGCCGTGGTGGGCCACTATTTTTAATTTCTAACCGTTTTTCAAAGTTCAGCGCATTGTTTTTTATAAAATCAACATTAATTATGGAACTCATATTTTACTCTTCCCGACTCATCCAAAAAACGAATAACAATGGCGTCTTGACCTGCGACCTGCGACCTGTCACAACACGTCTCATTGTTTATGTTGGTATGCTGAAGAGATGGTCGATGCTGAGCGGGACATAAAAGAGTAGATGTCAATTTAAAGACACAATACCAATAATAAAATGACACGAACGCGTCCCCGATTAAGATGCCACTGAACAAACTGGTCCTTTTGACGCGGTGGAAATTTTTGGAACACCGTCCGCGATGTATTTAAATTTGCAAAGGATTATACCTACCTACGACTTGGGCTCGTGGAGAATTATGTAAGGATTCTCTTGGATTCTGTGATCGTTTTGCCGAATGCACTACTGCCCTGAATATAGGAACAAAACGTTCTGCTTCTGTTACGCGAGCGGGTATGGCACCTATATTATATCCATTATAACCGAAGCGTGTATTGTGATGAGGCGTGTCGGAAATATAATATTGTTTTTATTAATTAATTAATTATTGTTATTTACTGATTGGGAATTTTTAGATTGGCAGAAATTTAGGGAGTGCGTTGCACCGCCGCACTTTAAGACTGGCCGCCACTGGTTTTATCCTATGTTTGATGTTAATACATTTTTGAAAAACTTGTGTAGCTTTTTATTGATCCAGACTGAAATTTTTCATTGGTGTATTTTCTATTACCGATATTGTGGATAAATGCCTTTATTGTGTAGATTTATATATTTTATTTAGGGACCAAAAGTCCATTCAATATAACAATAACGCAAATAAAAAAAGAGATGACATTGAAAGGAGAGTACATTTATATGTATTGTCAATGCTCTTCATTTATATGAAGAGCATTGACAATATACACATAAGATAAAAGTACATGTAGTAAATAACTACAAGTAGCTTGAAGATGGATTCAAAAGACTTTAAAAATTACACATTGCGTATCGACTGCCGAAAGTCATTTAGGCTTAAGATTTGCGTTGACAAATCTCGACATTCTGGGTAAAGGATCCATAATTAGTAGAATGTTGATTGAGGAACAGCAATTCATTATTTCGGAGTCCACGGGAAGGAATGTTGAACTGGATGAGTTGTAACAAAGCAGATGTGTCAGTAATACTGTTGATGATTTTGAAAATGCAAATTAGGTCAGAGTCCTTTCTACGTTTTTCTAAAGAAGAAATATTTAAAGTTTGTTCAACTTCATCATACGAGGTACTCGCCTCTTTCAAGTCTAACCTCCAAGCAATTCCTCGTAGGAAGCGATGTTGTACAGATTCGATGTGACAAATGGGGACAGCATAGAAAGGAGACCAAATGACACTAGCATATTCAAGATGAGGGCGAACCAGCGAACAGATGATAGATGTTGAATGTCTGTGCTAGGAACCCAGTACTTCCACTAGAGACAGGTCAAATGTTGTCTTGTGTGGTAAAGTTTTGGAAAAAGTGTTATTTGGAAAAAGCATTGCATTCCTGTTTTCTACTTTTTGTAAAAACATTCAGTGTTGTGGAAGTTTCCTTTGTTTGTTTGTATTCACTCCACTGAAGAGATATAAGTGTCCTTGTGTCAGAAGTTATCTCAATTTACTCCTAATTCTGATAATGAGTTTCTTCCACGGAACAGAATCTGTAATCAATTTCATTAGCTAGGACCAGCCATATCTAGGAGCCGTTATGCTTAAGAATAAGAAAGGGACGCTTGTTTAGGAAAGAAAGGGATATTAAAAGAAAGGTAAATGCGGGAAACTTCAATGGAAGACTTATAGCGATTGGTGCTAGCAATAAATTGTCCGCTGATGTGAAGCTAACAGTCCATTACGGAATGCTGGTGCTTCCCCTAATGTATGGTAGTGAGGCATTGGCGGAGGAAGGATGAAAGTAGACTGAATGCTGTAGAAATTAGATCCCTGAGGCGTTTGTGGTAAAACCATGTACGATCTTGTGAAAAATGTGAAAACAAAGTAGAGAAGTGTTAGCGTACCTAATAAGATGATTAATGGAGGAATGAGATGAAGTGGGCAAGTAGAGCGGAGATAGCGGTATGCGGAATATGAGGCGAAAGTTAATATTAAAAAATATTGAGGACCCCCGAAGAAGACAGGGCACGATCAGCCGCTATAATATCATGCTGTCAACAAATGATTTGTGATCAAATGATCAAAGAACTGGTAAATAACCTAAATCTTCATTTATTTTCTCGGATAAACATATCCGATTTTATTCATATTCACCCAACAATTATTGACCTTTTTCTAAAAGTCTAAATGAACATTCAATTTTTTTTTAATTTAAAATATGTAGCTACCGAAAATATGGTGAAAAAAGTCGAATATTGTCAATTCTGAATTTGAAATACGACATTAACAAAAATGACTTAAAAATAAGAGATCTCGATGGCCGAATTGGTTGAGGCGCTTGACCAGGTAAGACTTGAGATCCTGGGTTCGAGTCTCAGCTGCGACCGTTACCTTTTTATTTTTCTGTGTCTTATTCTGTTTCATAGTTTTGTTTAGATTTATTATACTATTTTCTTTTGGAGATGATTGATAAGTGCAAGCGCTACAGTAATTTCCCGTTATACCATGCGAGCGAAGCCGCGGGGAAAAGCTAGTATAATATAAATATCGGCCACTAGCGTGTCGGTACAATTTGACTTTGTTGATAAGTTACTTCTTATAGGAGTTAGGACCCTCCAGAAATCGTTAAAATTAAAATTGCCTGGTTTGAACGCCATCAGACGTTCAGTATACAAACCAGACAATGTATTTTAAAAAAAGCAAAACGTTTTGTGAGGCTGAAGATAGTGTGGACGGGGAAGAGGGAGGTGGGGAGGTACCTCACATTTCAGATCAGGCCCCCTAGCACGGTCGTTCGATAAGGATTGATAGGTAACTTCTCATCGTTCTCTGGGGCAACTGCAGATTGCTAACGTACAAACAACAGTTGAAGTCGAATAAATTAAGAAAACTTAGTCGTAGTGAAGTGTTACTTATTCGTTATCGATCTGCAGTGACGAAAGGGAACGATTAGAAGTCATCGAAAGTTTCCTATCAATCCATATCGATCGACTGTGCTAGGGAGCCAGGGTGATACGAAGAATATCTTCCACTCTGGAACATGCCTCAAATATACTTTGTACTAATGAATGAATAAGTTGTGAAATAACACAAATCAATCAAATATAATTTACTTGCCCCCACTGGGTTTTAAACTCGCGACTTTCGGATTGCTAGTCGAGAGTCTTTCCTTTTGACGACGGACACGTCAGGCAAGTTAATAATATTGTATAATAACAGTGTTAATCACAAGCGTCCTCCCAGGCCACAGATAAGTATAGTCCTGTATATTATCTGCCTGTACAGAATATGAATAAATATATATACAACAGAATATTATTTTGCTTTGTAAACTCTTCTCTCTAAAATAAGTATTACTTTCTAGTAGACGCTTTTATAATTACCGTGACGATTCACGGTTAAGGTGGCGGTAAAACAAGGCAATAAACGAGAGGTCCTTATTGTTATAATGCCGCAGCTCTTTCTTGCACATAACCCATTGGCCACAAACGGAAAAACCAGCACAACAGTGACTTTTTGAAAAAAAAATGTTTCGTTTGTTTTTTCCTTGATATTTGTGTTCCAAGTTTTGTATGCAGCCAGCCGCCATTTAATTTCTTCAAAATTGCGAGTGATTCTAGGATTTTGGCAATGACCCTGCACGTCCTTGATTGCTTTGAGAACTATCATACCAAATTATTTTATAAGTTTTAATAATAAATATTATCTGAATTTGGCATTCTCGGACTATAAAAATATTACCATTTGTTATTTCGGCTACTGGCATTATACCTAGCTCTCTAATTAAAAATTTAGGCTTATTAGATTTATCAAAGAATCTATATAAAGATGCAAAAATCAGTCATATTAAACACATGTAGGATTACGAAAGATTTTTTAAATATTTATATTGAGGGATTAGTAGGATTTATCGGTCCAGTTAGGAGTTCTATCGAGCCGAACCCTCTGATATGAAAATATCTGGATTTGGTGAATTATTTTCCCATTTGGTCTCTGGTAGGTTGACATGTTGTTCTTGTATTGTTTTGTATTTATTATACTTATATATGTAGTGCAATTAAATAGCGTGAATTTGTGGAAAAGTGTGTGGAAGGGTTAAGTTTTTCCTGTGGGGAAGATTTAACCCGGATATAAAGTCAAAAGAACAAATTATTACTATTTCTTGCAAATAGAGTTATAAAAAAGGTATCTTACAGAGTTATAAAAAAGTATAATTAATGCTTTATACAATGTTTAACCTGTAACCTATATAAAGTTTTCAACCTTAAAATTATCTTCACGCCAAGTAGTATTGTAAAAGTCTACGGAGACGTCACGGTGCGGTGTGTGAGAGAGATGCAAGAATATTATGACTTTCTTCTTTGGAAGAAACAGACCCATGTACATTGTAAAGGGTTTTCCAATAAGAGGTGTTATTTTGATATTCAAAGAAAAATGCCATTTTTTAATATAAATGATCAGATGTTTATTTCATTATAAAGAGGAAGGTATGCCGTTAATAGTGAAAAATAACATTAGGCAAATGACAACCACGACCACGCTTACAGGACCATATCCTTTTCATGAAATTTTCCATAACAAAATCGCAAAGTGGCTGCCCTATGTCCTCGATAGCCTCACGAATTCCATCTTTGAGGTCTTGAATCGACGCTGGGCTGTTGGTGTAGACCTTTTCTTTCACGTGGCCCCAAAGGAAGAAGTCGCAAGGTGTTAATCACAAGATCTCGGTGGCCAATTGTGATCACCTCTTCGAGAGATAACACGGTCCGGAAACTTTTCCCGTAAAAGATCAATGGTTTCGTTGCTTGTGTGGCACGTAGCGCCGTTTTGTTGAAAGTAAACGTTATCCAGATCAATACCATCCAATTCCGGCCATAAAAAATCATTAATCATTCATTTCATATTCAAAATAACACCTTTTATTGGAAAACCCCATTTATCTGATCTTTTGAAAGAGCTGCAGTATTATTGTGTTAATGAACGTGTGTTTATTGCCTTTATTATGCCGTTATTATTTCGTAGTTTTTAATTTGAGTGTTGTATTTATTATTATTGTAATTTTTTTATGATTTTCTTTACAACTAGTGTTACAATTTTTAAATCTCATCACAGTAGTGCATTAAATATAAAAAAGTTTTTACACAAAAACATTTATTTTTATTCGCTTTTCAATTCACTGTATACAAATATACCCTTCTTCTCCCAACACATTCCAACAGAAGTCCAAAAACATGGTGACCAGACAACTCAACAATGTACAACTTCATGACTCCTTTGAAAAGTCAAACCCCTCAGACCTCAGCCACATTTTGTTGAAGTGTTATAATATTTCCCCTTTGCAATAAAATCCAAATAATTTATATATTTCTGAACGCATCCAAAAACTAAAAACTGTTTTCAAAAGGCTTTGACTTGAATAATTAAGTTAACATTCCACCTTTTATGTGTCTTGTTTGATTTAGTCAATTTATTGTACCTACAAAACCCCAGCCTGTCCGGGTAATAAATTATTCAATGAAAGGGGTATTTCACCATCCTCTTGAAAGCTTATCCTTAGGATAACGAGGATTTTAGTTCGTGAATGCTTTTCGGTACTCGAATCTATGAATAGTGGTTATGCATCGGATAAGTTAGCTGAGTTTTCTGCCTGTTGCGAGTATTTATTTGTTTATTTCAATACATGTTATCCTATGGATAACTCTATTTGTAGTGCATTTATCCGAGGAATAAAAAAACCACTAAATTCGAAATCATAACAAATTGAGTGAATTTTCCCTGTGTGTATAATTTACCTTGATTCCTGCCTGTCCCTAACATATCTGCTTTGTTCACTTTCATTTTTGTTAAATACATTGATTTCGATTGCGCCTCTGTCTGTAACTACGTTCAATGTACTCTAGAAATTTTGATTTGAATTTAAGTATTATTTTCAAAATTGCGTTATTTGGCGTGCTATGATCTTTTATATTTGATAGCTGAGTGTGAACCAGCTCTAAATCATTGATAACATATTCTGAAGGCCTCGGAACCCATTTGCTGCAGGCCACCTCTACCACAGTTTCAGTCTTGAAGTCTATAGATCCTTAATACGGCCCTGTGCAACACTTGCCTCAGCTTGTTTTAGGTACTTACTGCGCATTCGTAATTGGACAGTGTGGTTTTCCTGTTTGTGACATCTAAGTTATTTTTAATATTTTGTTAGGTCATCTTTCTCTCAAGCTAATGCCGGGAAGGTCTGCTTTTTACGAAAACAAATTTTATGGACGGTATGTCGAACAGTCGAATCAATACTTTCTATTAAATAGTGTATATATATACTAAACCTGTTCTTTTTCTCCTGGAAGGCAAGCCCAAATCGATTTCAGTCCAATCCGTATTCAGGACACAGATATAATTCCATCTACAGAAATAAAATTTCTGGGTTTCACTCTAGACAATAGTCTTTCTCTTGAATCGCAAATTTCAAAAGCTGTGAGTTCTGGCTTTTTCCATCTTCGGCAGATAAAATCAATCAGGAGATGCCTTCCCACTGACGGGGCAAAGTCCCTCATAAATTCGTTCGTTGTCTCACGTATGGACTATTGTAATAGTGCATATGCTGGCCTTCCAAAGACACAATTAAATAGAATACAGTCCGTCTTCAATGCTGCGGCGAGAATGATTTTTGGTGAATCTAAGTACTGTCATATAACCCCGCTTCTAAGGGATCGTCTTCATTGGCTTCGATGTCCTGAAAGAATAGAGTTCAAAATCTGCTTAATGACTTTCAAACTTCGATCAAGAATGGCGCCAGCCTATATATCGGAACTATGTGTCCGACAAAACTTAAGCGAGAGACAGCTTACTCTAAGGTCAGCAGATCTAGATGTTAATAATCGTTTAATCGAACTTTCTAGGTCAAATCGAGCCGTTTACTATGATCGCTCTTTTCGTGTAACTGGCCCTCTCATTTGGAATAAACTTCCTTCAGCTCTCACTAATATCCAGAATTTGGCTGAATTTAAACGGGATTTAAAAACACAATTATTTAAAAAATCATACCATTCATGAATCCTAACACATTTTCAATACACGTAATACCTAAGCCATGCTCTCAAGTTTCCGATAATTGTTTGGTTTCGGTTTCCTCCTAATTGTATTTTTATGTTTAATGGTCGAATATAATGTCAGAGTATTTCTCATTTCTAAACGCAAACTGCCTTCTGTTAGTATATAATATTTTAGTTTTAAAGTTCTTGTTTTGTCATGTGCTCCAAGCACCGTTATTGTTTATTATTATTGTCCAGTGTATGCTATGAAAGCACGATTTTTGTTAAATTTTGTTCTCTTGTCATTGTTTTGTAAATACTGTATATTCTTTGTTTCATATTATTTTAACAATATTTTGTAATGGATTCGTAAGGAGCACTGTAGGATTATTATTATAATTAGTTTTGTAATTTATTAAGTTAAGCGCACTTGAAGTGAAGTGACACAAAACTGCGCTATACAAATGTAATGT
Source organism: Glyphotaelius pellucidus (assembly GCA_936435175.1). Classification (NCBI taxonomy): domain Eukaryota; kingdom Metazoa; phylum Arthropoda; class Insecta; order Trichoptera; family Limnephilidae; genus Glyphotaelius; species Glyphotaelius pellucidus. The sequence goes on along the minus strand of OW386563.1, from coordinate 8,129,824 downwards.
TATTATTATTATTAAACCTATCAATTTGACTGTCCTAGAACGGGAGTCCTTCCTAGTTGGACAGTCAAAAGCTTCCTTGTACTGTTATTGTATTTTTATAAAAAAAAAAAATACATACTGTTTATAAATTTGCTGAACTAACCATCACGCCGTTTCTCGCAGGAGTAGGTAGTCATTTTTCTTTTAAAATAGCTCAACACAGGAGGCCCTGATGAAATCAATTTCCCTCTTCGTGTGTGTCAGCTTTCAGCTATTTTAGAGGGTCGTTTTAGGGAAAGGAAGGAGAGGAAGTTCTGGGTATGAAAAAGGTATAAGGGGTGGGTAGGAATCTGGTGGTCAGTGCGTCCAGAAGTGACGGACATATGAATCCATTCCTCCCACTGAGGTGCAAAGCGATGGGTCGCGAGAATCCGGCTAGAGAAATAAAAGGTCTCCCGCCCAGTCAGTGGGCAAACGTATACACCACCAAGACCTATACAAACTTCACCCCATGAGCCCGGACTCCCCTGCTAAGTCACGAAACGTATTGAACCACTCGGTGTGATTGTGACCTATTGTGACCTATGGCAGGGATGTTGGTTATCCACTGTAAGTTACCGGGGCGGCGGTATCCATACCCGCTTTCCGAATTGAAAAGATACCTTTTCTTCTGTTTGGACTCAAGTTTTATTTTGGGGAACTAAATCGCCACCTAGTTGGGAAGCATTGTGAGGGGGGTTAAGATAGGGGCCGTAAGAAGGGATTTATCAGTCGGGCCTTAAAAGGTCCGGATTACATGAAGGAGGAAAAACAGATGCCGATAGCTCGTGCAAGTCGACTTACATAAAACTAGTTGAAGAAACGACCCGTTCTCATTAAACCAACATCAACAATCGTAAACCAATGAATTAATAGCGTTCAAATAAAACATTATTAGCGTTCAAATAAAAAACATAATTAGGGTTCAAATAAAACATTATTAGCGTTCGAATTAAACATTATTAGCGTTCAAATAAAACATTATTAGCGTTCAAATAAAACATTATTAGCGTTCAAATAAAACATTATTAGCGTTCGAATAAAACATTATTAGCGTTCAAATAAAACATTATTAGCGTTCGAATAAAACATTATTAGCGTTCAAATAAAACATTATTAGCGTTCAAATAAAAAAAACATTATTAGCGTTCAAATAAAAAACATAATTAGGGTTCAAATAAAACATTATTAGCGTTCGAATTAAACATTATTAGCGTTCAAATAAAACATTATTAGCGTTCAAATAAAACATTATTAGCGTTCGAATAAAACATTATTAGCGTTCGAATAAAACATTATTAGCGTTCAAATAAAACATTATTAGCGTTCAAATAAAAAAAACATTATTAGCGTTCAAATAAAAAACATAATTAGGGTTCAAATAAAACATTATTAGCGTTCGAATTAAACATTATTAGCGTTCAAATAAAACATTATTAGCGTTCAAATAAAAAACATAATTAGGGTTCAAATAAAACATTATTAGCGTTCGAATAAAACATTATTAGCGTTCGAATTAAACATTATTAGCGTTCAAATAAAACATTATTAGCGTTCAAATAAAAAAAACATTATTAGCGTTCAAATAAAACATTATTAGCGTTCAAATAAAAAAAAACATTATTAGCGTTCAAATAAAACGGTTATACGAAAATGGATGGCCGTCGACAGACATCGTTTCCATGGTTACCAATAGTTATTATTCAAAGGCTTTGAAAACGGTCAGGCGTTGCGGCCATCTTGTCGCCATATTTGTATAACTTTTTTATTAGTTAGGTATGTATCTCATATGTTCCTTTACCGGTTTCATACCTTACTGCCGTACATCAGGGTTGGTACCAGAACTCCCCTGTGGACTGCTAGCTTTAATATATGTGAGCACTACACAACAATTCCAACTAGTCCCAGTCCCTACCGTCCGGAGCCAGCTAGACTACGGCATCCCCAATTTGGGTAAGGCTGAAGTGGAGAGGGGAAGGCGATAATAATAATAATAAGTTATTTATTTCAGCCGAACAGAGCGGTGGGTGCAATACTCTGTCAGCCATATAAAGGTATACATTACATACTATATGAAAAAGAAAAAGTAAATCAATAAAAAAAGATTTAAAAAGAAATATATATACACATATTTAGTACTCGTATATCTACTACGGGGGCTTCAGATGAATTCTCCATGTTTGGTGAAGAGGCGCGCCCTGCCACTGGGCCACGGCCAGGACGAGAGTGTTCTCCGATCTTTGGTAGCGCTGTCTCACCCCGGCTATTCTGTGGCGCATCAAAGCGGCGAACCCATGTACCCTTCCTTCTGCGAACATCTGCGAGGCACTGCATCGCCAAGGTAGGCCGAATAGCGCCCTATATGCGTTATTGTATTGTACTCGAAGTGTGTTCATGACGCCTTGTGAGTATCTTGTCCATAGTTCGCCGGTGTAAAAGCTCATGCAGTAGCTCTGGAATATTTGCTTCTTCACCGGAGAACTGCACCTGTTGAATCTCCTGGCGAGCATGTTGGCTCGCACGCTTACTACTCTTCTTTGGCGTTCTATGTCATTTTTATCATTTAGGTCATCAGTGACGACATGCCCCAAATATTTTATTTCACTGCAGATTTTGACATTGTAATGGTAAAGAGGAAGTTGGGGAAGTGCCTGGCTCTTCAAATCTAGTAACCGAACACTGCTAAAGCCATTTCAACCAACGTTTCAATTCTGAATGGTGGTATTTCGCCAGGGCGATACTGAGAGTATCTTCCAATCTGGAACTTGCCGCAAATATAAGGCACCAGGACATTGTAAAAAAATGTTATTTTTTATTTCATTTTCTGAAAGATGCATTTATTAAAAATGCTCTCACCAAATATTTTAGAAAGAATTTCGGAAAATTGGCGGAGATACAGCAGTGGCGGAGCGAGGGTGTCGGCCGCCCGGGGCGGAGGAAAATTTTGCCGCCCCCCCTATATAGATATTTCAAATTTTGCCGCCCTCCTGTATAGGTATTTCAAACGTAGATTTCCTTTTTTTATATCGACCGCAATTTTTATACGACGGTTTTTATATCACATGAATCGATTTTCTTAAAAAAAAATCATGTTTTAAATTCTGCTACAAATTTATAACTGCTCTCGAAAATCGATAATGGTATCCATGTAATAGGATTTCGCATCTCGAATTTTTACAATGTGTTTAAAACACAAGGCAGGTTTTAACTTAAGATTGAGTTTGCGTTAGAGAACCACAATAATAGTTACACACAGCCAATTTTAAAAATTTTGCAGCGTATGGCGTGCAACTCGAATGTAAAACTTGACTAAGTCCACTATGTCCCTGCAACTTGTTATTTAATTTATCGTTATATTCTGAACACAAAACTGGTTTTAAATAAATCTCTGGGGTGAATTAAGACTACACTCAGTCATTGAAAATGGTTTATCTTTGATTTTGGCAGCACATTCATATTAGTCTGCAATTAGAATTTTATCACTGCACTTCAAATAAGAGAATGTTTTCCTTCAAAATGTGTCGGGAGATGATTCCTCAACTGAAATTTTACATTCTGAATACAAATCTGGTTTAAAGTAAATCTGTGTGCGGTGAATTGAAACTACACACTGAAATTTTGCCGCCCCTTAAAAGTGCCGCCCGGGGCGGGCCGTCCCCCCCGCCCCCCCCACGCTACGCCACTGAGATACAGCATTTTATGTGAAACCGTTTGAAACAGTTTGTCTGTTGAATTGTGAAAGCAAAACTTTGAATGCGTTTTTCTCTAAACTTTTTTAACACGTTTTTCAACCTGGTTGACAACATATTAAATTATAGGAAGGTAACCACCTAATCGCATGTTTGAATTTTTCCACTATCAGTTTCAATTATAATATCAACAAATTGTTAATTTGGTATAAGGAAAATAGACTTTATCTAAATATCTCAAAATGTCAAATAATCAGATTTTCTCGTATAAAAAATCCAGTGATCTTTAATTACTATATTGATGACAATGCTCTTGAGACACTAACACAAATTAAAGACTTAGGCATCACTTTCCAATCAAATCTTTCATTTGTTAACCACATAACAGAAATCTGTAATAAGGGCTTAAAAATGTTGGGATTTATAACTAGGCTAACTAGAAACTTTAACAAAGTAAAGTGTATCAAACTGTTAAATTTTGCGTATGTTAGATGTCAACTTGAGTACAATTCTCCCGTCTGGAATCCACATTATAACATACATGTACAAGCTGTTGAAAGAATACAAAACAAATTCTTACGTTTTCTAAATTTCAAAATGGGGATTCCAACAATAATGTTGAACCACAACACTCTGTTAAATAATATGAATATGCTCAAATTATCAGACAGAAGGATTTTCACTGACTTGGTATTTCTATTTAAAATTCTACATCATTTAGTTGATATCCGGTATTGCTTGAATTGATAAGCTTCCCGATTCCACAACGTAATACAAGAAGTCAGGATTTATTTCAGTGCAGAAATTCTGGGACTAACTACCATATATATTCCTCTTTACCCAGAATACTAATGGAAGGAAACAATTACACCAATCCGTGGACATCTTCAGTTTATCTTTAAACAAATATAAAATATTGTTACTGAAGCAGTTCAGTTATGTACAATAAATATTGTATTTATTACCATTAATATGTAAAAGCCATGAAAAAGGGCGTTGATCAATAAATAAATTTTGAAAATTAAACGTAAATTCAAAGCAAAAGTTCTAGAGTTCATTGAACGCAGTTACAGACAGAGGCATACCGCAGACCCGTGAAAAATCACAGGATATTATAATTACAATTTTAAATATTATATTGTAGGTAGGTACCTACTTAATCGCAAGTTTGTATTTTTCCCAATTTTGAAAATAATACTTAAATTCAAATCAAAATTTCTAGAGTACATTGAACGTAGTTACAGACAGAGGCGCAATCGAAATCAATGTATTTAACAAAAATGAAAGTGAACAAAGCAGATATGTTAGGGACAGGCAGGAATCAAGGTAAATTATACACACAGGGAAAATTCACTCAATTTGTTATGATTTCGAATTTAGTGGTTTTTTTATTCCTCGGATAAATGCACTACAAATAGAGTTATCCATAGGATAACATGTATTGAAATAAACAAATAAATACTCGCAACAGGCAGAAAACTCAGCTAACTTATCCGATGCATAACCACTATTCATAGATTCGAGTACCGAAAAGCATTCACGAACTAAAATCCTCGTTATCCTAAGGATAAGCTTTCAAGAGGATGGTGAAATACCCCTTTCATTGAATAATTTATTACCCGGACAGGCTGGGGTTTTGTAGGTACAATAAATTGACTAAATCAAACAAGACACATAAAAGGTGGAATGTTAACTTAATTATTCAAGTCAAAGCCTTTTGAAAACAGTTTTTAGTTTTTGGATGCGTTCAGAAATATATAAATTATTTGGATTTTATTGCAAAGGGGAAATATTATAACACTTCAACAAAATGTGGCTGAGGTCTGAGGGGTTTGACTTTTCAAAGGAGTCATGAAGTTGTACATTGTTGAGTTGTCTGGTCACCATGTTTTTGGACTTCTGTTGGAATGTGTTGGGAGAAGAAGGGTATATTTGTATACAGTGAATTGAAAAGCGAATAAAAATAAATGTTTTTGTGTAAAAACTTTTTTATATTTAATGCACTACTGTGATGAGATTTAAAAATTGTAACACTAGTTGTAAAGAAAATCATAAAAAAATTACAATAATAATAAATACAACACTCAAATTAAAAACTACGAAATAATAACGGCATAATAAAGGCAATAAACACACGTTCATTAACACAATAATACTGCAGCTCTTTCAAAAGATCAGATAAATGGGGTTTTCCAATAAAAGGTGTTATTTTGAATATGAAATGAATGATTAATGATTTTTTATGGCCGGAATTGGATGGTATTGATCTGGATAACGTTTACTTTCAACAAAACGGCGCTACGTGCCACACAAGCAACGAAACCATTGATCTTTTACGGGAAAAGTTTCCGGACCGTGTTATCTCTCGAAGAGGTGATCACAATTGGCCACCGAGATCTTGTGATTAACACCTTGCGACTTCTTCCTTTGGGGCCACGTGAAAGAAAAGGTCTACACCAACAGCCCAGCGTCGATTCAAGACCTCAAAGATGGAATTCGTGAGGCTATCGAGGACATAGGGCAGCCACTTTGCGATTTTGTTATGGAAAATTTCATGAAAAGGATATGGTCCTGTAAGCGTGGTCGTGGTTGTCATTTGCCTAATGTTATTTTTCACTATTAACGGCATACCTTCCTCTTTATAATGAAATAAACATCTGATCATTTATATTAAAAAATGGCATTTTTCTTTGAATATCAAAATAACACCTCTTATTGGAAAACCCTTTACAATGTACATGGGTCTGTTTCTTCCAAAGAAGAAAGTCATAATATTCTTGCATCTCTCTCACACACCGCACCGTGACGTCTCCGTAGACTTTTACAATACTACTTGGCGTGAAGATAATTTTAAGGTTGAAAACTTTATATAGGTTACAGGTTAAACATTGTATATAGGCAGGGTGGTCGATTTTCGCTTGAGGGGGGGGGTGTACTGAAAGTCAAATCAAGCGAAAGCGATCCTTAGGGTGGGCGAACTTAAGGGGCGGCAAGGTCGTCTTTTGCCTAAATGACCCATGTGAGTTTTTCGAAAAACTGTGCATTAATATATACTAGCTTTGCCTGTTGCAGAGGCAACCAAGGGGTTAAACACTACGCGATTTGACGTGTGAACGCGGATGAAGCGAAGAGTGTGCGTTAAATAAAATAGGTAGAGAAAAAAACGTTATTTGAATGTGGATAAAGCGAGGAGTGTCCGTCTACAAAGGGCACAGGCAGTTGACAGCCCAATTGCGTACGCCTGCTCTCTGGCCGCTTCGGTCACCCGGTTCAAGGCGTTCGGTACGGGCCTTTTCTCGCAAAAGCAGGCCGAGTAGCTTCCTGCTCAAATTTTCACTGCGCCATTTGGGTTGTTCAGATCGATACGCGTAATTTGTTACCCGAAACATATAGTTTACTGTCGAAAAGACTCTTCCCACAGTGCCACATTGGTCGTCGACACTTTTAAAACGGCCCAGGAGCTTACCGCTCAATTCAGTACTGAACCAATCCAGCCGCCCGACTCAGGGCGTTCAGTTTTTCATTTAATTTAAATTAGAAAAAACCATTAGAGCTTTATCTCAAAAAATGGTCCTAGGAGTTTATCGCTTATTTTTTTCACTCAGCCCTTCAGATTGTGTAGATCGAGACGCGTAATTTGATACCCATCTCGGGTACTGTTAGGTGTAATTTAAAAACAAAAATTTTTTGGATTTTGGAAATTTTTTAATTTTGGAAAAAAAAAATTTTGGATTTTGGAAATTTTTGACTTTTGGAAATTTTTGAATTTTGGAAATTTTTGAATTTTGGAAATTTTTGAATTTTGGAAATAAAAAAATTTGGATTTAGGAAATTTTCGAATTTTGGAAATTTTTGAATTTTGGAAATAAAAAAATTTTTGGATTTTGGAAATTTTTGAATTTTGGAAATTTTTTAATTTTGAAATAAAAATTTTTTTGAATTTTAAAAATTTTAGAATTTCGAAAAAAAAATTTTTTAATTTCGGAAACTTTTTAATTTTGGAAAAAAAAATTTGGATTTTGGATATAAAAAAAAAATTTTGCCCTTGCACTTATTTAATAAAATCATAAATATTCAGAATATTTTAGAAACTTAAACTAAGCACAACTGGGGATGCCGTAGTCTCACTGACTCCAGACGGCAGTAGTTGGGACTCTTGTGCGATATTCACATTGAAATTTAATTTAAAATGTATGAACCCCTACAGTATTCAAAAGGTACCTACACCATTTGGCAAAAAAAAATTGGACCATTGTCGCAGGTGGAGTAATCGTCATTTCCGTTTCATCCGAAATCCAAATCACAGCAGTGCTATAGAAGTATCACTTCAAAACTCCCGTCTTTGGAAGTTTCTTTTTATTTAAATTCATTTTCATTTTTCAATGAAAGAATTGCCTCCCTGGTCTAGTAAATAAATGTATTCTGTAATATTTTACTCCTGCGTATTATGTGCTCCTGGTAGATTTTCAATATTGTTCGTCACCCTTTTAGTCATTTTTCACAAAAACGGCGCCATTAAAATGTATTTTTCAAAATTATTTCTCAAATAATAATTTTAATGCAAAATCGTTCTTATAAAAAATAAATCAGGGTAGGTACCTACACATGAGTGCACGGGTAGGTACTTGGGGCCCTTGTAGTATTTTTTCAAAAAACGGCGCTATAAAAATGTGTTATTCAAATTTTTTAGAAACTTAAACTTATTTTTATTCCAGTAAAAAAATTACAGAGAAAATATTATTTCATAGTGCGCGAGTAGGTACTAAGTTTCCTTACAGTAATTAAAAAAAACGGCGCCATTTAAATGTTTATTCAGAATTTTTTGTCAAATAATCACTTCAATGAAAAAAGTTCGCAGAAGTATTTATTTTTATAAATAATACGAATCCTAATGTTGAGCTATATTGGAGCCCAATTTATCAGTTAAATCCGTTTATCGGGTACCTACCTAGTTCATAATTTGCAGTTTTACAATATTCTGTATTTATATTTTTTACACATGCAAGACCAACTCACAAACTTGGACTAATCCCGCTTGAATTTTAACCGTACCAAGCCGTAAAAATTGAAATCCGCCATCTTTAAAAAAAAATCTTCATACAAAAACGTATTATGGGGTGATTTCGTAAGTTCAAGAGGGTTATGGAAAAATTTTCATTTTCGGTGTTGCAATATTGGAGAAAATTTACCCAACCTGAATTTATTTGTAAGAAAATTAGGTTTTATACTGGCTAGAAAGCCAAAAGATATTTTAGAGGAAAATGCTTTTTACGTAAAGTGTCAAAACATGTCATTGTGAAATGCACTCTTGTGTAACATTTTGAATGGAAAGCGAACCATGTCACGGTTTTAACTGCTTGTAATAATTCTCTACTTAAGATTAATTCAAAAACATCTCCGCCAGAATGCGTATTTTTGACGATATCTTCGGCCGCGCAATGTAAGTCCGAAATGTCAAATTTCCGTCCACCTCGCCATAAAATAAAAATAGAATAAATTCGTGTGGAATTATTCTTATGTGAATAATCAGTACTTACATTCTTCACCGCTAGATGTCTCCCTGTACATATTTTCTACAATTTTGTGTAGAAAATATGTACTAATCGAGTTAATTTTAGCCTTCTGTGAAAGTTCTGTTCAAATTCTATTAAAGTTCTGTAATTATATCAGTTTTATGATGCGACTGGCCTATAACGATAAAACAACAGAACTCGAATAGAACTTACACAGAACGTGAAAATTAACTTTAAAAACATTGTTGAATTATTCAACTTTATTGAAACAACTTTATGTATTGCATTAAAACCTAATTTATTGTGAAGCTACCTTATCGTGAAAGTACCTACGCATTTCTTTAAAGCGGCCGATGGGCACAGTTGATGCGTCGCAGAAGCAGTAATCGTCATTTCCGTTTCATCCGAAATCCAAATCACAGCAGTGCTATAGAAGTATCACTTCAAAACTCCCGTCTTTGGAAGTTTCTTTTTATTTAAATTCATTTTCATTTTTCAATGAAAGGATTGCCTCCCTGGTCTAGTAAATAAATGTATTCTGTAATATTTTACTCCTGCGTATTATGTGCTCCTGGTAGATTTTCAATATTGTACGTCACCCTTTTTGTAATTTTTCACAAAAACGGCGCCATAAAAATGTATTTTTCAAAATAATTTATCAAATAATAATTTTAATGCAAAATCGTTCATATAAAAAGTAAATCAGGGTAGTTACCTACCTACACATGAGTACCTACATATTTTTTGAATAAATATTACGAATCCTAATTTTTTTATTTTGAAATGATATTTGAATGTGTATGAAGCCTTAACCTTTTACAAATTAATTTAATTTCATTAAAAGTATCCAGGATAAATAGTCACTTTCCGAGTATCGACTATCGACTTTGGCAAAAAAAAAATACGACCATCTTTGTTTGTTTCTGTTTATTTGATATCATATTTTTTTATTTTTAAAAGAAAAAAGTCCCTAGGTATTTAAGTACCTACCTTGTCTAGGAAATAAGTATATTTTATTCAATATTTTACTTGGCCAGAACACTCTATTGGGGTGAAAAGCCATGAAAAAAAAAAAAAAAAATTTTACTCTTGCAAAATGTGTATTCCTGGTGGAAACTCAATATTGTACAGCGCCCTCATTGTCATTTTTCACAAAACTGCGCCACACAATTATTTTATTATTGATCATAAAATAACTCGAACAATTTAATTGCAGTAAAAAAATTACAGAAAAATATATTCTTTCAAAGAATGCTTGTAGGTACTTATTTAATAATGTCCAAAGAAATCGAATCCTTACTAACACAATCATAAATGAAAAGTGTTTAGCATTGTATTTGGACCCATCTTACTTAAAAAACGTTCCGATTTATCTAGTACTAATTTCCTTCGTAACTACAAAAGTCTACATACCTGAAATAATGCATTTTGGCAAAAAGTGCGACCATCCCGAGTGATTTCTTTTATTTCAAATCATTAATTTTTTATTTGATATCTAAAGGAAAGGAACCGATGCGTAAGCCGGTACCTACCCGGTTCTTACGCAGACAACAATATTGATGTAGGTACCTAAGCATTTCCTTAAAAAAATCCGTTCATCTTACGAACAAATTTGCAATAATTCAACGGAAAAGTACCTACCCTGTAATTAAACGTGTTCTTTTTATATGGCCAGCAACATTTTCTCTTCTGTAGGAAAATTCAAAGCACGTTATTTTCCTCAAATGTCATATTTTCCGTAGCGTATAGTGAAATATTTTTAATGGTTTGCGTATGTAACGACCGTTGAAATAGTTTTTCGAATCTGTCGACCACGATAATATTAAAAAAAAATTACAGCCAGAATCGGTTTTCGAGCCCCAGGGGCGTTTTCAAATAGGCGACTCCGAAACAGGCTGGAAGCCGTTTTTTTTATTAGGCTAAATCATAATTTTCTCCTAACTGACGTGTCTTGAAACTCAAGATTGTTTTTTATTTTCAATTTTTAGTGAGTAAAAAGGAAATTAAGTTCCTACTCGACAGCTGATTTTACTGGCCGCCAAATTTTTCACTTTCGACGGTAGTGAAATCTTAGCAAATGTCAAAAATAATGTTAAGTATTATGCAATATTGCAGAACATTTTGGATGAAATGCGTTACATGTCGCGGTTTTAAAATCTTAATAATACTCTCTACAACGAATCTGTCGTAAAACATCTCCGGCGGAAGGGTTATTTTTGACGCAATCTCGAATTCCGTGACGCACCTATAAAATGCCATTTTTTCCCAGCAACGCCGTAAAATTTTTAAGAATAAATCCCTAGCAAATTGCACTTTGTATGAGAAAAAAGTCTTAAAAAAGTCTTAAAAAATCTTAAAAATCTTAATTTCTTGTCTCGCCAAAATGGTCTCTGCTGTCGGTGAAACTGGATAGGCAGGGTGGTCGATTTTCGCTTGAGGGGGGGGGGGGTGTACTGAAAGTTAAATTAAGCGAAAGCGATCCTTAGGGTGGGCGAACTTAAGGGGCGGCAAGGTCGTCTTTTGCCTGTATGACCCATGTGAGTTTTCGAAAAACTATGCATTAATATATATACTAGCTTTGCCTGTTGCAGAGGCAACCAAGGGGTTAAACACTACGCGATTTGACGTGTGAACGCGGATGAAGCGAAGAGTGTGTGTTAAATAAAATAGGTAGAGAAAAAAACGTTATTTGAATGTGGATAAAGCGAGGGGTGTCCGTCTACAAAGGGCACAGATAGTTGACAGCCCAATTGCGTATGCCTGCTCTCTGGCCGCTTCGGTCACCCGGTTCAAGGCGTTCGGTACGGGCCTTTTCTCGCAAAAGCAGGCCAAGTAGCTTCCTGCTCAAGTTTTCACTGCGCCATTTGGGTTGTGCAGATCGATACGCGTAATTTGTTATCCGAAACGTATAGTTTACTGTTGAAAAGACTCTTCCCACAGTGCCACTTTGGTCGTCGACACTTTTAAAACGGCCCAGGAGCTTACCGCTCAATTCAGTACTGAACCAATCCTACCGCCCGACTCAGGGCGTTCGGTTTTTCATTTAATTTAAATTAGAAAAAAACATTAGAGCTTTATCTCGAACAATGGTCCTAGGAGTTATTTTTTTCACTCAGCCTTTCGGATTGTTAAGATCGAGACGCGTAATTTGATACCCATCTCGGGTACTGTAAGGTGTAATTTAAAAAAAAAAAAAATTGGATTTTGAAAATTTTTTAAATTTGGAAAAAAAAAATTTCGGATTCTGGAAATTTTTTAATTTTGAAAAAAAAAATTTTTGGTTTCCGGAAATTTTTGAATTTTGAAAAAAAAAATTATCGGTTTCTGGAAAATTTTTTAATTTGAAAAAAAAATTTTTGGTTTCTGGAAATTTTTTAAATTTGGAAAAAAAAAATTCGGATTCTGGAAATTTTTTAATTTTGAAAAAAAAATTTTTTGGTTTCCGGAAATTTTTGAATTTTGAAAAAAAAAAATTTCGGTTTCTGGAAATTTTTTAATTATGAAAAAAAAATTTTTTGGTTTCTGGAAATTTTTTAATTTTGGAAAAAAAAATTGTTGGATCTCGGAAATTTTTGAACTTATAACTGAAAGTAATTTTTCAAAAAACGGCGCTATAAAAATGTATTATTCAGAAATTTTAGAGACTTAAACTAAACCCAACTGGGGTGCCGTAGTCTCACTGACTCCAGACGTCAGTAGTTGGGACTCTTGTGCGGTATTCACATTGAAATTTAATGTAAAATGTACGAACGATTAGTTCCCGTACAGTATTCAAAAGGTACCTACACCATTTGGCAAAAAAAAATTGGACCATCTTTATTTAAATTTACTCATTTTATTAGAAATGTTCAGAATAAATAGTATCCGAGAAGGACGTTGTCAAAAAAAAATTCGAGTGCAGCTTACTGTAGTTTTTCAAAAAACAGCCCTATAAAAATGTATTGTTCTGAATTTTTCAGAAACTAAAACTAAACCCAACTGGGGACGCTGTAGTCGCACTGACTCCGGACGGCAGTAATTGGGACTCTTGTGCGGTATTCACATTGAAATTTAATGTAAAATGTACGAACGATTAGTTCCCGTACAGTATTCAAAAGGTACCTACACCATTTGGCAAAAAAAAATTGGACCATCTTTATTTAAATTTACTCATTTTATTAGAAATGTTCAGAATAAATAGTATCCGAGAAGGACGTTGTCAAAAAAAAAATTCGAGTGCAGCTTACTGTAGTTTTTCAAAAAACGGCGCTATAAAAATTTATTATTCAGAATTTTTCAGAAACTAAAACTAAACCCAACTGGGGACGCCGTAGTCGCACTGACTCCGGACGGCAGTAATTGGGACTCTTGTGCGGTTTTCACATTGAAATTTAATGTAAAATGTACGAACGATTAGTTCCCGTACAGTATTCAAAAGGTACCTACACCATTTGGCAAAAAAAAATTGGACCATCTTTATTTAAATTTACTCATTTTATTAGAAATGTTCAGAATATAAAGTGCCCGAGTAGGTACCTACGTACGTTGTCAAAAAAAATTCGAGTGCAGTTTACACGCGGTAGAAGTGAAACTTTTCCAAAACAATCTCAACTAATACTTGAAAAGTGAGGTCACAAAAACGGCCCTATAAAAATATAATTTTCAAATTTTTTGTAAACCCATTTTTATGAGGTGTTGCTCATCCAACAAATGGTTCCCGGGGCGGCAGTGCCAATGCCCGCCTCTAACGTTGAATAATTATCATAAATAAGCTAAATACAAAAAAAGCGTTATGTAACTATAGTATTTAAAAAAATAAATCCCTTAAATATCTAGTATAAAGACGAAGGTAGCGCAACACGGCATAACAGCCCAAAAAATTATTACAAAAGAAATTATCCTTTCAACTTCAAATAATTTCAATACAAATTTCCAAAAGAAAAAACATATGGGAATTGCATATGATTCCGAGTTGTTATGTGCAGGTACCTACCTACTCAGATTCTCAGTTGGTACACCTGCACATACGTAAAAAAAAACACGCCATTAAAATGTATATTCAGAATTTTTTATCAAATAATCATTTCAATGAAAAAGAGTTCGCAAAGTATTTATATTTATAAATAATACGAATCCTAATGCATCGGAGCCCATCTATCGGGTACCTACTTAGTTCGTCATTCGCAGACGTACAATATTCTGCAATTATATTTTCATCGCTGGCAAGACCGATACGAAATAATGTGTTCACCACCTCGAGCACGGCCTGAAAATCGAGTTGTTTTTAACGTTTTCCATACAAACAACGCTGTCCTGGCCCGATTGAAACTTTAGTTGGCGGTTCCGCCATTTGTAAAATTTCAGAATCCAGTGTTCTCAGGTGTGAGAAAATTTACCCAACCTGAATTTATTTGTAAGAAAATTAGGTGTTCTACTGGCCAGACAAATTATGCACCCTCGAGAAAAATGCGAGTTTTGCGAAACGTCAGAAAATATCATTTTTCCGCGCGCTATTGTGTAACATTTTGAATGGTGACCGACATATTTGTCGATTTTAAAAGCTTCCTTAATTTCTATTCCTCCTATTTATTAAAAAACATCTCCACCAGAACGCGCTTTTTCGACGATATCTCGTACCGCGTGTCGTACCTATAAAATGTCATTTTTTAGCAGCATCGCCATTAAAATAAAAGAATAAATTTCTAGCAAATTCGTTTCGCGTAAAGGAAATAGTGATTAAGATTTCTTATCTTTTTTGCAAATGCGAACCTGTCGGCGGGAAATATAACCAGGCCGATTTCTTCGTCGATGAGAGATTCAGCCGGAGGTTCCAGTTATCGCCGCTGATTTTGTATCAGTTTTTTCCGTTGACTTTTGGCGTTTCTAAAATAAGAATTTCGTGTGAGTTTCCTGTCTTGCGATAGTGGTCTCTGAGGTCGGTCAAACTCGAAGAGCGGAGAGGTCATTTTGGCGTGGGAGGCCCTGACTGAAAAAAAAAGCCTTGTTTTTCGAGCGAAACTGAACCTCGAAACGGGTAAAACTCAAGGGGCGGCAAGGTCGTCTTTTGCCTAAATTACGAAAAAAGTGAGTTTTTCGAAAACTGTGCATTAATATATATACTAGCTTTGCCTGTTGCAGAGGCAACCAAGGGGTTAAACACTACGCGATTTGACGTGTGAACGCGGATGAAGCGAAGAGTGTGTGTTAAATAAAATATGTAGAGAAAAAAACGTCATTTGAATGTGGATAAAGCGAGGAGTGTCCGTCTACAAAGGGCACAGATAGTTGACAGCCCAATTGCGTACGCCTGCTCTCTGGCCGCTTCGGTCACCCGGTTCAAGGCGTTCGGTACGGGCCTTTTCTCGCAAAAGCAGGCCAAGTAGCTTCCTGCTCAAATTTTCACTGCGCCATTTGGGCTGTGCAGATCGATACGCGTAATTTGTTACCCGAAACGTATAGTTTACTGTCTTAAAGACTCTTCCCACAGTGCCACATTGGTCGTCGACACTTTTAAAACGGCCCAGGAGCTTACCGCTCAATTCAGTACTTAACCAATCCAGCCGCCCGACTCAGGGCGTTCAGTTTTTCATTTAATTTAAATTAGAAAAACCAATAGAGCCTAAAAGGGTCCTCGGATTTTATCGTTCAATTTTTTCAGTCAGCCCTTTGGATTGTGTAGGTCGAGACGCGTAATTTGATATCCATCTCGGGTACTGTAGGGTGTAATTTAAAAAAAAATAATTTTGGATTTTGGAAATTTTTGAATTTTAAATTAAAAAAAATTTGGATTTTGTAAATCTTTGAATTTTCAAAAAAAAAATTTTTGAGTTTTGGAAATTTTTTAATTTTGGAAAAAAAAAACTTTTTTGGATTCTGAAAATTTTTTAATTTTGGAAAAAAAAAATTTGGATTCTGGAAATTTTTTAATTTTGAAAAAAAACTTTTTTGGTTTCTGGAAATTTTTGAATTTTGAAAAAAAAATTTTTGGTTTTTGGAAATTTTTTAAATTTGGAAAAAAAAATTTTCGGATTCTGGAAATTTTTTAATTATGAAAAAAAAAATTTTTGGTTTCCGGAAATTTTTGAATTTTGAAAAAAAAAATTTTCTGTTTCTTGAAATTTTTTAATTGTGAAAAAAAAATTTTTTGGTTTCTGGAAATTTTTTAATTTTGGAAAAAAAATTATTGGATTCTGGAAATTTTTTAATTTTGGAAAAAAAAAATTGTTGGATCTCGGAAATTTTTGAACTTATAACTGAAAGTAATTTTTCTAAAAACGGCGCTATAAAAATGTATTATTCAGAAATTTTAGAGACTTAAACTAAACCCAACTGGGGATGCCGTAGTCTCACTGACTCCAGACGGCAGTAGTTGAGACTCTTGTGCGGTATTCACATTGAAATTTAATTTAAAATGTATGAACCCGTACAATATTCAAAAGGTACCTACAACATTTGGCAAAAAAAAATTGGACGATCTTTATTTAAATTTACTCATTTCATTAAAAATGTTCAGAATAAATAGTATCCGAGTAGGACGTTGTCAAAAAAAAATTCGAGTGCAGCTTACCGTAGTTTTTCAAAAAACGGCGCTATAAAAATTTATTATTCAGAATTTTTCAGAAACTAAAACTAAACCCAACTGGGGACGCCGTAGTCGCACTGACTCCGGACGGCAGTAATTGGGACTCTTGTGCGGTTTTCACATTGAAATTAAATGTAAAATGTACGAACGATTAGTTCCCGTACAGTATTCAAAAGGTACCTACACCATTTCGCAAAAAAAAATGGACCATCTTTATTTAAATTTACTCATTTTATTAGAAATGTTCAGAATATATAGTGTCCGAGTACGTTGTCAAAAAAAATTCGAGTGCAGTTTACACGCGGTAGAAGTGAAACTTTTCCAAAGTGAGGTCTGAGTAGCCCAGTAAATAAATGTACCCTCTGTAATATTTTACTCCTGCGTATTATGAGCTCCTGGTAGATTTTCAATATTGTACGTCACCCTTTTTGTCATTTTTTACAAAAACGGTCCTATAAAAATATAATTATCAAAATTATTGTGTACCTATTTTTATGAGGTGTTGCTCATCCAACGAATGGCTCCCTGAGCGGCAGTGCCAATGCCCGCCTCTAACGTTGAATAATTATCATAAAGAAGCAAAATACAAAAATAAGCGTTATGTAACTTTAATATTTAAAAAAAATAAATCCCTTAAATATCTAGGCTAAAGACGAAGGTAGCGCAACACGGCATAACAGCCCAAAAAATTATTACAAAAGAAATTATCCTTTCAACTTCAAATAATTTCATTACAAATTTCCAAAAAAAAAACATATGCAATTCTTATTTGATGATTCCGAATTGTTATGTGCAGGTACCTACCTACTCAAAATAGGCATTCCAAAACCGAGCGCCTAGCAACACTCGATACGGAGATCTTTTTTCGTGAATTGAGCAAATTTCTTTCGATACAGACGAACCTGCCGATTTGAACGGATTGAAATAGAACTACAGGCGTGTTCGACAGACATTTGATTTTGTTTTGTGTGAACGATCCGTACTTGTATTCCGCGCCGCTAGATGTCTCTGGATTGAAATCTTTAGTTGGCGGAGAGTGTTGCCTTCCGCCATTTGTAAAATTTCAGAATCCAGTGTGCCCAGGTGTGAGAAAATTTACCCAACCTGAATTTATATGTAAGAAAATCAGGTATTCTACTGGCCAGACAAATTATGCACCCTCGAGAAAAATGCGAGTTTTGCGAAACGTCAGAAAATATCATTTTTCCGCGCGCTATTGTGTAACATTTTGAATGGTGACCGACATATTTTTCGATTTTAAAAGCTTCCTTAATTTCTATTCCTCCTATATATTGAAAGACATCTTCGCCAGAATGCGACTTTTTGACGATATCTCGTACCGCGTGTCGTACCTATAAAGTGTCATTTTTTAGCAGCATCGCCATTAAAATAAAAGAATAAATTTCTAGCAAATTCGTTTCGCGTAAAGGAAATAGTGATTAAGATTTCTTATCTTTTTTGCAAATGCGAACCTGTCGGCGGGAAATATAACCAGGCCGATTTCTTCGTCGATGAGAGATTCAGCCGGAGGTTCCAGTTATCGCCGCTGATTTTGTATCAGTTTTTTCCGTTGACTTTTGGCGTTTCTAAAATAAGAATTTCGTGTGAGTTTCCTGTCTTGCGATAGTGGTCTCTGAGGTCGGTCAAACTCGAAGAGCGGAGAGGTCATTTTGGCGTGGGAGGCCTGCACTGAAAAAAAAAGCCCTGTGTTTCGAGCGAAACTGAACCTCGAAACGGGTAAAACTTAAGGGGCGGCAAGGTCGTCTTTTGCCTAAATGACGAAAAAAAAGTGAGTTTTCGAAAACTGTGCATTAATATATATACTAGCTTTGCCTGTTGCAGAGGCAACCAAGGGGTTAAACACTACGCGATATGACGTGTGAACGCGGATGAAGCGAAGAGTGTGTGTTAAATAAAATAGGTAGAGAAAAAAACGTTATTTGAATGTGGATAAAGCGAGGAGTGTCCGTCTGCAAAGGGCACAGATAGTTGACAGCCCAATTGCGTACGCCTGCTCTCTGGCCGCTTCGGTCACCCGGTTCAAGGCGTTCGGTACGGGCCTTTTCTCGCAAAAGCAGGCCAAGTAGCTTCCTGCTCAAATTTTCACTGCGCCATTTGGGTTGTGCAGATCGATGCGCCTAATTTGTTACCCGAAACGTATAGTTTACTGTCGAAAAGACTCTTCCCACAGTGCCACATTGGTCGTCGACACTTTTAAAACGGCCCAGGAGCTTACCGCTCAATTCAGTACTGAACCAATCCAGCCGCCCGACTCAGGGCGTTCAGTTTTTCATTTAATTTAAATTAGAAAAACCAATAGAGCCTAAAAGGGTCCTCGGATTTTATCGTTTAATTTTTTCAGTCAGCCCTTTGGATTGTGTAGGTCGAGACGCGTAATTTGATATCCATCTCGGGTACTGTAGGGTGTAATTTAAAAAAAAAAAAATTTTGGATTTTGTAAATTTTTGAATTTTCAAAAAAAAAATTTTTTGAGTTTTGGAAATTTTTTAGTTTTGGAAAAAAAAAATTTGTTTTCTGGAAATTTTTTGTTTTTGAAAAAAAAATTTTTTGGATTCTGAAAATTTTTTAATTTTGGAAAAAAAAAAATTGGATTCTGGAAATTTTTTAATTTTGAAAAAAAACTTTTTTGGTTTCTGGAAATTTTTTAAATTTGGAAAAAAAAAATTTCGGATTCTGGAAATTTTTTAATTTTGAAAAAAAAATTTTTTGGTTTCCGGAAATTTTTGAATTTTGAAAAAAAAAATTTTCGGTTTCTTGAAATTTTTTAATTGTGAAAAAAAAAATTTTTTTGGTTTCTGGAAATTTTTTAATTTTGGAAAAAAAATTATTGGATTCTGGAAATTTTTTAATTTTGGAAAAAAAAAATTGTTGGATCTCGGAAATTTTTGAACTTATAACTGAAAGTAATTTTTCAAAAAACGGCGCTATAAAAATGTATTATTCAGAAATTTTAGAGACTTAAACTAAACCCAACTGGGGATGCCGTAGTCTCACTGACTCCAGACGGCAGTAGTTGAGACTCTTGTGCGGTATTCACATTGAAATTTAATTTAAAATGTATGAACCCGTACAGTATTCAAAAGGTACCTACAACATTTGGCAAAAAAAAATTGGACCATCTTTATTTAAATTTACTCATTTCATTAAAAATGTTCAGAATAAATAGTATCCGAGTAGGACGTTGTCAAAAATAAATTCGAGTGCAGCTTACCGTAGTTTTTCAAAAAACGGCGCTATAAAAATTTATTATTCAGAATTTTTCAGAAACTAAAACTAAACCCAACTGGGGACGCCGTAGTCGCACTGACTCCGGACGGCAGTAATTGGGACTCTTGTGCGGTTTTCACATTGAAATTTAATGTAAAATGTACGAACGATTAGTTCCCCTACTATTCAAAAGGTACCTACACCATTTCGCAAAAAAAAAAATGGACCATCTTTATTTAAATTTACTCATTTTATTAGAAATGTTCAGAATATATTGTGTCCGAGTACGTTGTCAAAAAAAATTCGAGTGCAGTTTACACGCGGTAGAAGTGAAACTTTTCCAAAACAATCTCAACTAATACTTGAAAAGTGAGGTCTAAGTAGCCCAGTAAATAAATGTACCCTCTGTAATATTTTACTTCTGCGTATTATGAGCTCCTGGTAGATTTTCAATATTGTACGTCACCCTTTTTGTCATTTTTTACAAAAACGGTCCTATAAAAATATAATTATCAAAATTATTGTGTACCTATTTTTATGAGGTGTTGCTCATCCAACGAATGGTGTCCTGAGCGGCAGTGCCAATGCCCGCCTCTAACGTTGAATAATTATCATAAAGAAGCAAAATACAAAAAAAAGCGTTATGTAACTTTAATATTTAAAAAAAATAAATCCCTTAAATATCTAGGCTAAAGACGAAGGCAGCGCAACACGGCATAACAGCTAAAAAAATAATTACAAAATAAATTATCCTTTCAACTTCAAATAATTTCATTACAAATTTCCAAATAAAAAACATATGCAATCCCCATTTGATGATTCCCAGTTGTTATGTGCAGGTACCTACCTACTCAGATTCTCAGTTGGTACACCTGCACATACGTAAAAAAAAAAACACGCCATTAAAATGTATATTCAGAATTTTATTATCAAATAATCATTTCAATGAAAAAGAGTTCGCAAAGTATTTATATTTATAAATAATACGAATCCTAATGCATCGGAGCCCATCTATCAGGTACCTACTTAGTTCGTCATTCGCAGACGTACAATATTCTGCAATTATATTTTCATCGCTGGCAAGACCGAAACGAAATAATGTCTTCACCACCTCGAGCACGGCCTGAAAATCGAGTTGTTTTTAACGTTTTCCATACAAACAACGCTGTCCTGGCCTGAATGAAAACTTTAGTTGGCGAAGGTAAAGCTCTCCGCCATTTGTAAAATTTCAGAATCGAGTGTTCCAAGGTGTGAGAAAATTTACCCAACCTGAATTTATTTGTAAGAAAATTAGGTGTTCTACTGGCCAGATAAATTATGCACCCTCGAGAAAAATGCGAGTTTTGCGAAACGTCAGAAAATATCATTTTTCCGCGCGCTATTGTGTAACATTTTGAATGGTGACCGACATATTTTTCGATTTTAAAAGCTTCCTTAATTTCTATTCCTCCTATATATTGAAAAACATCTCCACCAGAATGCGACTTTTCGACGATAACTCGAACCGCGTGTCGTACCTGTAAAATGTCATTTTATATCAGAATCGCCATTAAAATATACGAATAAATCCCTAGCAAATTGCACTTTGTATGAGAAAAAAGTCTTAAAAAGTCTTAAAATATCTTAAAAATCTTAAGTTCTTGTCTCGCCAAAATGGTCTCTGCTGTCGGTGAAACTGGATAGGCAGGGTGGTCGATTTTTGCTTGAGGGGGGGGGGTGTACTGAATCGCATTTCAAACGAAAGCGATCCTTAGGGTGGGCGAACTTAAGGGGCGGCAAGGTCGTCTTTTGCCTGTATGACCCATGTGAGTTTTTCGAAAAACTGTGCATTAATATATATACTAGCTTTGCCTGTTGCAGAGGCAACCAAGGGGTTAAACACTACGCGATTTGACGTGTGAACGCGGATGAAGCGAAGAGTGTGTGTTAAATAAAATAGGTAGAGAAAAAAACGTCATTTGAATGTGGATAAAGCGAGGAGTGTCCGTCTACAAAGGGCACAGATAGTTGACAGCCCAATTGCGTACGCCTGCTCTCTGGCCGCTTCGGTCACCCGGTTCAAGGCGTTCGGTACGGGCCTTTTCTCGCAAAAGCAGGCCAAGTAGCTTCCTGCTCAAATTTTCACTGCGCCATTTGGGCTGTGCAGATCGATACGCGTAATTTGTTACCCGAAACGTATAGTTTACTGTCTTAAAGACTCTTCCCACAGTGCCACATTGGTCGTCGACACTTTTAAAACGGCCCAGGAGCTTACCGCTCAATTCAGTACTGAACCAATCCAGCCGCCCGACTCAGGGCGTTCAGTTTTTCATTTAATTTAAATTAGAAAAACCAATAGAGCCTAAAAGGGTCCTCGGATTTTATCGTTCAATTTTTTCAGTCAGCCCTTTGGATTGTGTAGGTCGAGACGCGTAATTTGATATCCATCTCGGGTACTGTAGGGTGTAATTTAAAAAAAAAAAATTTTGGATTTTGGAAATTTTTGAATTTTAAATTAAAAAAAATTTGGATTTTTTAAATCTTTGAATTTTCAAAAAAAAAATTTTTGAGTTTTGGAAATTTTTTAATTTTGGAAAAAAAAAACTTTTTTGGATTCTGAAAATTTTTTAATTTTGGAAAAAAAAAATTTGGATTCTGGAAATTTTTTAATTTTGAAAAAAAACTTTTTTGGTTTCTGGAAATTTTTGAATTTTGAAAAAAAAAATTTTGGTTTTTGGAAATTTTTTAAATTTGGAAAAAAAAAATTTCGGATTCTGGAAATTTTTTAATTATGAAAAAAAAATTTTTTGGTTTCCGGAAATTTTTGAATTTTGAAAAAAAAAATTTTCTGTTTCTTGAAATTTTTTAATTGTGAAAAAAAAATTTTTTGGCTTCTGGAAATTTTTTAATTTTGGAAAAAAAATTATTGGATTCTGGAAATTTTTTAATTTTGGAAAAAAAAAATTGTTGGATCTCGGAAATTTTTGAACTTATAACTGAAAGTAATTTTTCAAAAAACGGCGCTATAAAAATGTATTATTCAGAAATTTTAGAGACTTAAACTAAATCCAACTCCAGACGGCAGTAGTTGAGACTCTTGTGCGGTATTCACATTGAAATTTAATTTAAAATGTATGAACCCGTACAATATTCAAAAGGTACCTACAACATTTGGCAAAAAAAAATTGGACGATCTTTATTTAAATTTACTCATTTCATTAAAAATGTTCAGAATAAATAGTATCCGAGTAGGACGTTGTCAAAAAAAAATTCGAGTGCAGCTTACCGTAGTTTTTCAAAAAACGGCGCTATAAAAATTTATTATTCAGAATTTTTCAGAAACTAAAACTAAACCCAACTGGGGACGCCGTAGTCGCACTGACTCCGGACGGCAGTAATTGGGACTCTTGTGCGGTTTTCACATTGAAATTAAATGTAAAATGTTCGAACGATTAGTTCCCGTACAGTATTCAAAAGGTACCTACACCATTTCGCAAAAAAAAAATGGACCATCTTTATTTAAATTTACTCATTTTATTAGAAATGTTCAGAATATATAGTGTCCGAGTACGTTGTCAAAAAAAATTCGAGTGCAGTTTACACGCGGTAGAAGTGAAACTTTTTCAAAACAATCTCAACTAATACTTGAAAAGTGAGGTCTGAGTAGCCCAGTAAATAAATGTACCCTCTGTAATATTTTACTCCTGCTTATTATGAGCTCCTGGTAGATTTTCAATATTGTACGTCACCCTTTTTGTCATTTTTTACAAAAACGGTCCTATAAAAATATAATTATCAAAATTATTGTGTACCTATTTTTATGAGGTGTTGCTCATCCAACGAATGGCTCCCTGAGCGGCAGTGCCAATGCCCGCCTCTAACGTTGAATAATTATCATAAAGAAGCAAAATACAAAAATAAGCGTTATGTAACTTTAATATTTAAAAAAAATAAATCCCTTAAATATCTAGGCTAAAGACGAAGGTAGCGCAACACGGCATAACAGCCCAAAAAATTATTACAAAAGAAATTATCCTTTCAACTTCAAATAATTTCATTACAAATTTCCAAAAAAAAAACATATGCAATTCTTATTTGATGATTCCGAATTGTTATGTGCAGGTACCTACCTACTCAAAATAGGCATTCCAAAACCGAGCGCCTAGCAACACTCGATACGGAGATCTTTTTTCGTGAATTGAGCAAATTTCTTTCGATACAGACGAACCTGCCGATTTGAACGGATTGAAATAGAACTACAGGCGTGTTCGACAGACATTTGATTTTGTTTTGTGTGAACGATCCGTACTTGTATTCCGCGCCGCTAGATGTCTCTGGATTGAAATCTTTAGTTGGCGGAGAGTGTTGCCTTCCGCCATTTGTAAAATTTCAGAATCCAGTGTGCCCAGGTGTGAGAAAATTTACCCAACCTGAATTTATATGTAAGAAAATCAGGTATTCTACTGGCCAGCTAAATCATGCACCCTCGAGCAAAGTGCGATTTTGCGAAACGTCAGAAAATATAATTTTTCCGCGCGCTATCGTGTAACATTTTGAATGGTGACCGACACATTTGTCGATTTTAAAAGTTTCCTTAACTTCTATTCTTCATATTTATCGAAAGACATCTTCGCCAGAATGCGACTTTTCGACGATATCTCGTACCGCGTGTCGTACCTATAAAGTGTCATTTTTTAGCAGCATCGCCATTAAAATAAAAGAATAAATTTCTAGCAAATTCGTTTCGCGTAAAGGAAATAGTGATTAAGATTTCTTATCTTTTTTGCAAATGCGAACCTGTCGGCGGGAAATATAACCAGGCCGATTTCTTCGTCGATGAGAGATTCAGCCGGAGGTTCCAGTTATCGCCGCTGATTTTGTATCAGTTTTTTCCGTTGACTTTTGGCGTTTCTAAAATAAGAATTTCGTGTGAGTTTCCTGTCTTGCGATAGTGGTCTCTGAGGTCGGTCAAACTCGAAGAGCGGAGAGGTCATTTTGGCGTGGGAGGCCTGCACTGAAAAAAAAAGCCCTGTGTTTCGAGCGAAACTGAACCTCGAAACGGGTAAAACTTATGGGGCGGCAAGGTCGTCTTTTGCCTAAATGACGAAAAAAAAGTGAGTTTTCGAAAACTGTGCATTAATATATATATATATAGGTTAAAGAAACTTTTCTACTTTCTCAAGTAGTTTTACTGGAACGGGGCCCATACAGCTAAAGTGTGTTGATTTTGAAATTATAATGCAATTGTTTATATATAGCCTTCATTGCTTTATGATCGGAATACTGTTAGCAAAATATTATAACAAACCATAGAAGCTTGTACCACGATGATGTCAACTGCAATATACGGTCTAAAGACTACCACGATGTCCTTGATGGGTTCTACTGATGTCAATATATCTTGTTTTATAAGTGTGTACGAATGAAAAAGCTATATAAACGGCCCGCGTAAGTATGTCTACAGGACCTGGTTCATGAAACATGCGTTCATGTTCATAAAACCATGTCATATGCACCATGTTCATAAAACCATGCGCGTTGTATCAGCATTCTTCATTTAAGCATTTGTGTTTAAGCATTTGTCAAACATTTACACATTTGTAAAAAAAAAACTATTTCGTTACTTATTTTATAGCTGTATTTTGATACTTATTATCAGTTCCAGGTTCTAAACAAAAAGTGTTTGCACCATTATTTTTGTGTTTGAGAATGAACTATTTATTCTATGGCATCAAATTGCTCCTTTCCCCTCTCCCCTCTGTTTTCCCCAAAACGTCAGAGTGGACAAGCAGCGCCGCGGTTAAGAGGTTCTCGTGAATTTATGACTCGCTTTAAAAACATCGCAAACTCTCATCGCATTGCATCCTTGGAAACTATTCACGTTCGCAATAATTAAAAAGTGAACTTTATCGCAGATGGTGGTTTCATCTTGGAGTGAACTACATTGCAGATGACCACTTCTATCTCCCGTGAGTGTTTTCCTACCAAAATACAATTTGTTGCCATTATAAGAAAACACAAATCATTTTGCCTTTATGTAAAAACATCTAGCCAAAACGTTCAAAGAAACATAAAAAGTTCGTTGGAATTGAATGATGTTATCATTTCACTTGAGTATTTCACATTACCCATGCACTAACCATCGAAATTTTTTGTTTTATTCACAAAAAAGATTTGTTCCTTTTTCTTTGTGTAGCATGGCTTTTCAGTATTGTAGACCGCACGCCACTGTATACCAGTACAGAGGGTAAACACGTCATGAGTGATAAATTTATTTATGGCTCTTGAGGAAAAAGATTATTTGGCGTAATTTAATTTTCCTCGTTTACTGATGTCATTTAATCAGTCATAACAAAACTTAGCATTGGTTTTTCCCACTAACTTGTGTGCGACACTTTGCAGATAAAAAAAGCGGTTACGGAATTAATATACTGTTTGTCCGAATAAAAGTATTTGATAAGCTCGTTATCTCGGGCCCAGAGGTCGGAGAGGTCGCTGATATAAAACCGTGCCAAGTAAAATACAAATTAATGCGATTTGTTCAAGTTAATTAATAAACTGTTGAACAAATAAATCAAAAAATTAAATTAGAGTGCTCTTGTAGAAATCGCCTACAAAAATGCATGTTCCTAAATGTCACTTATTTTATAATTCAAAACCGAAATTTACTCTGAAAAACTTTGTAAGTATACACTTCAATTTCTTTTTTTAAATTTCAAATAAGGCACTATACAAAATGCCCACGGAAGTGTCACTATCTCAAAGACAATTCTGTTTTATGATATTGAAAAAATGCGAATAAGAAAGTCCAAATAAACACGACGATTTCAAATTTGAAAATTTCAAATTAGGTTAATCATTAAAACGGCCACCATCTTGAAACAATAACGGAACATACAAACAAATTTAAAGACAAGATATAATTTTTAAACTTATTGGGGTATGTTGTGAGGCTGAAGAGAGTTGGGAGGGGAAGAAGGTGGGGCTGTACCTGGTTATTCAGATCTGGCAAAATCACCAAACACGGCTAGAGCCATTTCAAGCAACGTTTCAATTTTTAATGATGGATCACCAGGGTGATACTGAGAGTATCATCCAGTCTGAAACGTGCCGCAAATATTCTAAATATTATTTTAAATAAGTTAATTGTGAAAAAAACGCAATAAATCAAAAAATATATATTTTCCAACATCGGGGTTCTATCCCGCGACCTTCGGATTGCGAATCAAGAGCCTTACCCCTCGACCACAGAGGCCGTCGCCCTTGCTTGTCATGCACAAAATGTTTGCTCACCGGTCACCAGCAGTTGTCTATTTGGGTAAATTTCATTATATTATTATTTCTTATTCTATATAAATAATGACAACGTTTCTTTCTGTGAAATTATTGTAAAAAAAAATATATATCTTTGACCACAAACATTTTAACCCTACCGTGCCGGTGTTGTAATTTTATTTTGTGATTCGACATGTCTATAATTATTTCAATATCTCTGTACATACGATAGATATTTCTCAACAATGTATTTTAGTGAAAAACGATTTTACGCAATATACATTTGAACAAATAGTTTTGTCCATAAACAAAGTCAATTCTTTTAAAAAAGGCTAACAAATACAAAAATATATCAGTGATTTAATCCAATATTGTATTCGTTAGCTTTTCTAGAAATTTTTCAGTTTGTTTGTGGACAAAACTTTCTTAATTTAAATTGCGTATAAACGGGCACAAACAATTAATTCATGTTTAACTGCTCAAAAAGAAGAATTGGAGAGATATGTAAATATGAATGTTAGAGAAAGCGCGCTAATATTAAAAATAATAATATTTAAGCGAAAATTGTGACAACGTTTAATAAATCACGACTCGTTTAAACGAGAGAGCGAAAATCTCGCGGAGATTGTTTAAACTAGCATTTAAAGAAACACTGTGAATTCTTTCATATGTACAACTTGTAAAATATCTGAAAAAACGTGTTTAAAATATTTTTCGGAGCATACTTTGCGATTTTTTTCTATCAAGGGAATTTCATATAAATACCGATTCGGAGTGGGGAATGTATCAATATTATCTTCAAGAATAACATGTCTTTTTTAGAGCTAGAAAACTTACAGTATTTAAGAAAAATATGTAATAAAGCGGTAGAAACGCGGGAAGCCGGGTCTAAGGCATAACTTGTAAAAAACGTTTTTCCGTAAAATAATTATTCTCTTGCCATCTATGAAAGCGAAGATTACAAATTCTTTTGAGTATCAGCGTATCGTTATACTGGAATGGAAATATACGCAATGGAAAAAAAAAGTTTTTTCCTAAAATCGGAAAAAATCTTTAATATATGCCTACATCTGCGTGCGTTCATTATATTATGCCAAGTGGTGCGGTAGTGAGCGAGGGGAGGACGGGGTGTCTCTCACTGTACCACGATGCATGATTGTCGGTGGTGGCCGACGGTCTGCTGGCTGTAATTTAAAAAAATATATTATTTGCTCCAAAAAATACCTCAGAGCCTGTCAACTTTCGGGTTGCTGAGTGGGGGTCTATTTAGGAAAAAGAAGGAGAGTAAGTTCGGGGAAAGAAAAATGTATGAGGGCTGGGTAGGAAACGCATTCGCCGCCAAGATCTATGAACCCGGCCTCCTCTGCTAAATCACCAAACGCAGTGATGCACTTGGCAGATTTGTTGGTTACGTAATAAATGGTTCCCGGGGAACCGGTTCCCATATCCGCCTCCCAAATTGGACATTGTAATGGATTAATAAATTAATTTTTCAATTCATGTTTTTCACAGTATCAAAAATTTGCCTTCCAACCCAAGATGAAGGTTAACCTAAGAATGCATACCTATACCTATACCACGTAAATATTGGTATTCTCTACACCTGGGCACTTTTATTGTTGTGAAAAAGCCTCACGTAAAAACTTTAAACTTGATTTCAAATGCATTTAAAAATCTCAAGTATACCCACGCACTGCCTATGCCTGTGTGGGATCTTTTGTTATATATAGTTAAAATATATACGTTACGCATATTGTTAAAATATACACTTTTTTTTTATGTTTAACTACCTTTTTATTTTTTATATACATAATTTTATTACCTAACTCTTATTACCTTACTTTAAATTTACTGTTTATAAAAACTGCTTTTTATGAAATTTGTTTACTTAACTTTCGTATTATTATTTACTAACTATAACTACATAATTGTTATTATTTACTCATAATTGTATTTATCTTTTTTGTAGGATTATTATATTTTTTTTAAGTTTAAACATATATTTTTTTTTAATATTATTTTTGTAAAAGCTGCACATCTCGATACAGGAATACCCTAGTGAGATGTGCAGCTTATATTTCTATGTAATACTTTATTTTTCAATCAATAAACAACAATAAACAATAAACAATCAATGGAACTTGGGTTGGGTTATTCGCAACCCGGGAATGTTTGTCTTTCTTTTAAAACAAAAGAAAAGAAAGTATCATGCGTGGTCGATGTTTTTTCCTCGTTTCAGCACTTACTCAAAACATTTTAGTTATTTCCATGTGTTCATAATATGTAGTATTATTAAAATGATTTACATGAGTCATATAATTGACTTATAAAATATCTTCATAAATTATGTTTTTGTTCACACAAGGTCAATTCACTTGGTGACAGGACAACTCGGAATGAAATAAATCAACACCTTCTTTGAAAAGTCGTTAAAAGTAATGAAAAAAGTATTTAAAAAAATGCTACAGGTTAGGTTAGGTTATGGGCTATTTTTCTTTGAATTTTGAAAGAGGTGTTGAGTTGACTTGTTTCTGAGTTGGCATGGAGCCAATTCACGAACATATGTTGCTACACAAATAGATTTTAAAACAGATAACCTCGAGAGGGAGTGTCTTCAATCAAATAATCTGTCTATATTCCAACCAGAAGCAATAAAAGCCATTGGAAATATATTTAACGATTTTTAAGGAACGCATGCGCGGCCTGTTTTGGCCCGTTTCACACAAATCTTAACTCTGGATTTGAGATCAAAATACCCAACCCAACTAAAAAATTATTTTTGTAATCAGAAGGTAAAACAAATATCTAGTACGGATGTGAGCAACTTTATTTATTTTTGCTTTAATTTATAAGATATAAGGTTCATAATATTTTTCTTTATCAATTGCTTCAAATTTATTCACGTTATTAAAGGCCGTAAATTACTGAGTACACAACAGTACAGGAGCTCGAGCAATTTCGTAGAACCGTTAAGGAAAGGTTAATGAATCACAGAATCGTATTTCGTCGCTAATCTCTATGTAATGTCTTATTCATGTATCTTAATTAATAAGTTGACATTTGTCGCATGAGAACGGGTCGCTTGTTCGACTCGTTCTTGTGTTCGGTCGCTTGTTCGACTCGGCTGTGGAACGATTTGTCGGCCTTTGTGTTTCCTCCTTCCTACAACGTGGGTCTCAATGATTTATGGCGAGCTATTGAATTGTGATTTTCTCATTATCTCAAAATTACGTATTTGGAGATGTGTGACTAATCAACTGGACGGTGAATATATTGATCAGTAAAGGATCTACAGTAACTGGCAAAAATAAGCCAGCCAAAGTTCAGTAAAAACTTTCATCCAACCAAGCCGAAATTTGTATAACCTTTGCCATGAATCCGAAAATCAGCAGCAATCACTCTCTAACGGTGAGCTCTAGCGTCGTGAAATTTGCACCGTATTAGTATAATATTTAAAATTGGAATTATAATATCACGTGATTTTTCACGGGTCTGCGCTAGGTATTAAAAATACTAATTTCGGTTATGCCGCTGGCTGCAGCAACGTTCGATGAACTCTAGAACTTTTGTTTTGTATTAAAGTTTCGTTTTCGAAATTGGAACTGATTGTGGAAAAATTCAAACATGCGATTTAGTAGGTTCCTACTTATAATATAAAATTAAAAAAAGGCATTATTATATTCCTGAATTTTTCACGGGAAATTTTGTTTTAACAGAAAATTGGAACTGAATTTGAAAAAAACCGAACAGGCGATTAAGTAGGTACCTACCTATAATATGAAATAAAAAAATTGGCATTACAATATCTCGTGATTTTTCACGGGTCATGGAGCCTCTGTTTGTAACTCCAGTTCAATAAATTACAAAACTTCCCGTTTTAATTTTAACTTCATTTTAAAATGTCTGTTTGTAGAATTCAGATAAGTGATAAATTACCAGCCCATATATAGATAGTATATTTAATAGATAATTATTTTAATTGCTATTTTAAAAATTGGTATTAATTTGCCGGGAATTCAAACTATATACCTACTGTATTATATTTAGCCATCTGAATTTTATTTCAAACAGTGTTGGCCGGTAACAGTTTTACCAAAATACCCAACAAATATATTAGAAGTCCTTTTTCTTATCAGTTGTTATTTCGTTTGCGAATGGAGCACGCAAAAACTAATATTATTAATGTCTTACCGCACCGACTTCCTGTATATTGTCATGCCTGACAACAGTGATTTTAAAAACAGTTATCATGTTATTTGCTCATTAATGAATAATGCTGACCGCTGCTGGCATCTCTAGGGCCGCGTGCAAAACCGTCAATCCCGCCCACGGATTGAGCAACCCGCCGTAGTAAGACCGTTAACCCTTTGGATGCGGAGTAATTTTTTAATGTTATCTAAATATTGTAGATAATAATACATCTTGATAATGGCTCGAAAAAATTATAATTAGATTCAATAAATGTTAAATTAGCTGCATGAAAGAATATGAACAGAATTAAGCACTGAATAGATTTAATTTTCTTACTTATTATTTATATTAGTGATTTATTTAAAAATGTGATGTGTACAAAGATATTTGTCTATTAATAAAATTTTATTTATCTATTTGGATAGTTTATTTAAGATGTTATGTTTACTTATAAATGCGTTTACTTTTCGATAAAATAAACCACGGATATCTATCTATTTTACCCGCCTCTAGAATATAAATATTATGTATTTTTTTCTTTCCTACACTTTCATGCATCTCTAGAACATTCTTAAAAATCACTCATTTAATAGGTGCTTTTATGAATTTTAACATATTTTTGTAAAGATTTTATTTTAGTCAACATGTCATATTTTGCAGGTTTTTATTTGATTTCTTTATTGCGTCTGTACTCAGCACATTAAAAGGTAAAAATTAATGTATAATTGTGTCATTAAAATGAATTTAAAATTAAAAGGAAGCCAATACCGATTCTTGAAGAACACCTGTGTTTTCCAATGGTTCTGAAAATGACTACACTCTTTTTTACACATTTTTTCCTTGAAAGTGTCATTTTTATTTTAAAAAATTGAGCGACGCCTTCTGAAAGGCCAATGGACCGCGAGTGCTGAAATAGTGAACTGCTTTTCGTATATTTACTTTTTCGAAGAATCACAATTATGTGATGGCTTTTTCACAAAGGTATTATTCTGTAAAATCTGAAAATGCAATCGGAATACTTTTTTACTTTTCCGAAATTCTATTTTAACCCCTATTATATTCAGTACTTTCTCGTTTTGTGCTAACACAATAATAGCTTGAAGATTCTAGCGTTCTTCGTACAAATCACAATAAAAAAATATTAGTAAAGGAATGGAGAACACCATCAACATTTTCCTTGTGTTTTTAAAACTTCGCGCTGCATTAAGTTAACCTTTTCAATAGATAAGATAGTGTAATTGAGTCATTAAAATTATTAACGTTTTTTAACTGGATTTTTTATTGATTTGGTGAACCTTTATAAAGTTTGCTTTAATAATAAAGTTTATTCGGATTACGTTTAACATTTGAAATGTGATTGCCTTACATCAATATTCGAATACCACTATTATTCATAATTGAAATATTCTGTTTATATAATGTAGCATGTTATCCTGCGTCTGTTTTGAAAATTCGGTTTAGCATATCATTCCTTTGCCTTCGGTTTATATTTTCCAAATAATAATGATAATTGTTGACAGACCTTGCGTTTCCAACAAATAATGATTAATCGTTATAAAGACCCTCCGTACAGCTTTTCCAAAGAAGACAGGCCTTCAGGAAAATTATTTACATAAAAACTTCCTCTTTGCAAAAAATAACTGGCATTCAGAGGGTTAGGAGAGTTTTTCATGAATAATTTACATACGCGAGAGAATAATTCTTATCTTTTGTGTAACTTATCTTGGTGTACACTGATATAAATATGAAAGCAAACATCATGAATCACAGTTCGATTTCAACTCTAGGAGTGGTACTAACAAGATATTTTTTTAAATAAATTCAGTGTTGCAAAATTATTTTCAAAATGCGTTACTTCCTAGAAATTGTGTTAACGGTTTTCACGGCAACTTTCGTGGGATCCCAGCGGCAAGGTAAGAATATTTTTCATACTTTGTAAACACACCCACTGCACAATATTAAAGTAAAACTGGTATTTGAAATCATATTATTTGATTTTTTTTATATTTATTAAAATGTTTGATTTTGCCTAAGGAAGGTTAAAAAGCTGCCAGGCGTAATAATAATTAAACAACAAATATGGGTGGTTCTTCTAAAATAAAAGAATTCAAATGTTTTTATTTAATTTATTTTATTATAAACTATTATTAAATAAATAAAAAAATCTTTTAATTAAAATGGAGTTCTACAAATTAAACTTGGAAACTGTTTTTATACCGACCGTCTATCCGAATTATTCCTATGAAAACTAGATTGACTGACTTTGATGGTTTACCTTCTTTTACTGAAACCCCCACGGGTACCCACCTAGCGCCTACATTAAAATATTAAATAAGTGATTTATTTTATTTCAATCCGATAAATTTTTAATAAATTCCTTTTTTTATTAAAAATGCCTACTGGCATTAAATGACTAATTTTTTTTTAAATTAAGCCCGTCATTTTGTTAAAAAAAAGCAACAGATTTTTTTTTAATCATTTTTCATAAATAAAATTTTAAAAAAATCTGTAAGGACTTTTAGAATCGTTTAAGTATTGGAAAATGGCGGACTGGGACTTTCAAATATTATTTACTAGCTTTTCCCCGCGGCTTCGCTCGCATGGTATTACGGGAAATTACTGTAGCGGTTGAACTTATAAATTATCCCCCTCCTCCCCACCCCCTACCCCTCTCGCATTCCATACATTCATTCCCTTACATTCAGTTTTCAAACATCTCGCCTGCCACCTAAATTTCATAAAGCTATAGCTCAAAGAAAAAGAGAATTTTGTTCATTCGTTCGGAATTTATGCGCTTACAAACATTTCGGATGTTTATTTTTAATTAAATATTTGGAAGTTTGTTAATATAATAAAAAATTACATTATTTATTATTCAGTTTTTATAATCGTTACGAATTATATTTTTAATGTAGGAACTCTTATCTGACATTTATTTCAAAACAGAAGCTTGTCCAAAAAAAACAAAACATATTCTAATATTTGAATTTTCTGGAGCAGTAGCTGACCAGGGGGCTGAGTACCTACCAGCATAGAGCCCACAAATATATCAACATCGTTTCCATGGAAACGATTTTTTTTGACGTTAGCAAAAACTCGCTTTTGTTAGCGACAGAAACCGTATAACAAATATAATATATTAATATTTATAATTTCATAACGCCAGAGCGTGCCATCATATACAGACTATAGTCCTCGAATATAATTTAGCTTTCTATTGGTGAATGAATTTTTAAAGTCTTTTTGTTGGTTAATGAGTGAAAGCGTCATAAACGAACTCGAGCAGTTTCGCATTTATAAAATTAGTATAGTATGGATATTTTTCTATTTTATATAAATGGTAAATTTCAAAATTATATGAAAATACGTTGTGCATTATTATTATTTTGAATTTCTATATTCTCTATAGGAACATTTGCAAAGGTCAATTTCAAATAGTTACAATACATAATTCGAGACCAGAATATTTATATTTTTTTTTATACCGCACAAGAGTACCGACTGCTTATTTGTTGAAAAACATTAACACAATTTTTTTTAACCGTTGTTTTTTTTTGCCTTGTTAAGGTACATTCCGTTTCCATTTTTATCCTCCGTGAGGTGCAATCTAATGACTGGTGATTTACAGTACACATTAAACAAAATTCTTTGATCCTTGCAAGGACCAGTCTGTTTCTGTAATTTTCCTGCGGCGAGGTACAGTTAATAATTGTGAGAATTTTTTTGTTAATGAATTTAATGCAAAGTGCTTGAAGCGGTACCTACCAGTGAAAGTAATAAAAACCACTGCAAGCACGCAGATATTACAACGCTTTCATTTGGAAACACCTCGATATACCTCTTTTTTTAAAAGGACTCTCTGGGTATTTTCCTGTTTGCGTCACTGATCTCTTTAAACAAAATCCACGCATTGATATCTGCAAAATCCAAAATGCTAACTATGGATTTTGCTGTCACAACATACAATGTGTGCTCCCTTTAATCAACTACAATATTACCTAAAATATGATCAAACACTTATATTATACTGTTACTTTATTTTTTCACAAATTGAGATAAAGAACGTCATGTTTTCGCAATTTTAATACATATTACTAAGAAAATCGTGTCAAATACAATAAAAAGTAAGGAATAAAAATAATTAAAACATCTTGTAAAGAAAAAAATCAAATCGTTTTAATCGTTTGAAAAAATATTGATGTTCCTGCGGCAGAGCTGAATTTTCTCATACTTGCGATTCATTATTTGAAGATTAGATTAGAATAAATTCTCAAAAACTGTCAAAATTAAGAAATGCAAAATTTAATTGCGTACATTTATCATGGAAAGTTTTAACATTTTATGACGGCCTCCGTGGTTGAGGGAAATGCTTTCGACTAGCAAACCAAAAGTCGCCGTGTACAAATATATATTTTTTCATTTATGTATGTAATTTCACAATCAATTAATTAAAAATAATATTTAGTATATTTGCGGCACGTTCTATAGTGGAAGATACTCTCAGTATCGCCCTGGTGTGCGATAACCTTTCAGAATTGAAAGGTTGCTTGTAATGTTATTAGCCGTGTTTAGTGACCAGATTCGAATAGCCGGGTACTTTCCCACCTTCATCTACTCCATCTTCTTTCCCTTCCCACTATCTTCAGCCACACAACATTCCCCATTTGGGGATGCAATAGTCTCACTGGCTGCAGCAGTTGGGAATCATGTTTTTTTTTGCTGAGCATAACAAAATCCTATTTTATCTCGGCCATTTTGTATTTCGTCGATTGTGATGGCCGTTTTAATGGTTCAGTCAAAATTTATTTTTGAAACGTGAAATCGTCGTTTTTTTTGGATTTCCTTTTTTTTTTCAATATCATAGTACCTAATATTTGGTAAAAGTGTGAAAAAATATTTGGCAATGAGATGGTGACGTTTCTTTGAATGAATTATGCAATTACTTATTAAAAATAATTTTTAAAATTTGCAAAAAATTTAAGGTTTGTAGTCAAGTAAATAGGTAAATATTTAAGTTTAATTAAATGAAGACACTATGAGCGAAACTCAACCGAAAATCTGGAAACAGAAAAATCAGAAAAAGATATTTGCACCTCTGGGACTCGAACCCAGGACCTCTCTACTTGCAGAAAAGTCAAAAGATGTCGCACATTAAATAAAATGGGTAAAAATTTATCCAGACACCATCTAGATTGCATTTAGTTCGGGTTTGAATCTTGCAATCATACATAAAGATGGCAGCCAATAAAAATATGCGTTAAGAAAATGAAGATAATATGGGTGGTTCTTAGTCAAAGTATGATACAGTTAAAAGTGACCGAATTGGATATCGACACCTTAGCTCAGTGGTCAGAGCACTCGCCCGGAAAGTAGAGAGGTCCTGGGTTCGAGTCCCAGAGGTGCAAATATCTTTTTCTGATTTTTCTGTTTCCAGATTTTCGATTGAGTTTCGCTCATAATGTCTTCGTTTAATTAAATATTACAATTTGAGTTTTTACTCATAAAAGTTAAAATAAAAAATAATAAGATATTTAAATTACCTACTTACAATTCTTTCGTTTGGATGAAATTTTGGTTTTGATTTATTAAATAAGAGAAATTTAGAAATACATTTTTTTGGACTCGAGAATTATTTAGTCAAGTCTCCGGCATTGTCCGGGCTTAAAGCATTTTTTCAAAATCCGATTATTTATTCAAAATCAGTTATTTAAATATTTTTTTTTTTTTCAAATTGAACAAGTTTCTTTTGTTATAACTTTTGAAGGTTATTCCCAAAATAATTTTTTTATTTTATTTGGTTATTTCCCACTTTTATATTTTTTTTTCCAATTTAAAAAAATAGCTTCCAATAATATGGGCAAAATAAGTTGAAGATTAAATTGTTAATTCTGAAATTTTATATTTGAGATTGACAAAAAGGATTTCAAAATAAGAGGTCTCAGTAGCCAAATTGGTAAAAGCATTCGTCTCGATTAGACGAGAGATCCTGGGTTCGAGTCCCAGTTTCTACCGTTATTTTAATGATTTTCTGCGTCTAGTTCTTTTTCACATTTCGTTTAGATTTTTAGTATTATCTTCTACAAAGAAGTAATTTTACTCTTATTTTGAATCTCAGCAAAATTTTAAAAATCTTGGAATAAAACGCTAGGTTTGTAAAGCCAGGCCGCCCGCCCGCCACAGACACTCTCCTTTATAATATATAAAGTATTTATTTATTTATTTTTGCATTATTTTAATATTACATTGGTTACATTAATGACATATTGCCCATCTCACTAGCTGTGAAACACCTGTGTTGAGATGGCAATTTACATAGTGGCTGTTATTCAGGTTTTTTGTTTACATGGTACGATAATTTAAAAATAATAGTTAATAATAACAGTAAATTTTTATTTTTTGCATTATACAATTCAAGTATGAATATGTTCTTAAATACTCCTTATGGATATATTTATTGGAGGTAATCAATGATTTTACTTTTAAATAAATTTATAGTTTGTGTTTTTCTAATATCCGTGGGTATAAAAGTGAATAGCTTAGTTGCATTATATTTAAAACTTCTTTGCCCATAAGAGGTTTGACAAACTGGGATGTTAAAAGATTTAACATGTGACTCTCTTAAGGTTCTAGTACTTATTCGTTCTTCAAACATGTGAATTTTTAAATTGATGGAGCAAGATATTTTTTTTATTATAATTTTTTTAAGTTGTGAACATGTAGTTTCTTAAAAATAAAATCAGTGCTCGTCCTCAACGGGACTTTAAGAATTACCTTCAGAATTAGTTTTTGAATTTTTTCTAAAGGCTCCAGGCAAGTACTTGTGGCACTTCCCCAGCTAATAATACCGTATTCCATTGATGATTGTATAAGAGCACAGTAAACTCGTTTAATTTGTTTTCTATTTACTATATCCCTAACATTTTTAAAGAAATAGATGACTTTCCTCAGTTTTGTTGTTAGGTTTGCAACGTGTACATTCCATTTAAGAAGATCATATATTTGAATACCAAGATATTTAAGGGGGTATTCTAGTCTAGAAAAAAAAAAAAAATTTTTTTGATATTTCCAAAGGTTAAATATTCAAAAATATTTCCTTGAAAGGATTTTTTGAAATTCACATTATTTGAAAAGTTATAACCATTTTAATTTCGCGGTTTAGTCTAAATCCTACCAAAATCTAAATAGAACAAAATTTTAAACATATTTTTCTCAAAATCACTTTTTTCGAGACGGTTGACACGATATCTCAAGTTCTACTAAACCAATTTACTTGAAATTTGGTGTGAGCCTTCTCTATACATTACTCTATCGCATGAACCAGAACTATAACAAAATTTTAATTTTTAAAAAATTCGGAAAGGTCAAAAAAACTGTTAGAAAAGTGTTTTTTCATTTCAGACAGCCGCCATTTTGCGAAAAAAAATTTTTTGACTTCTCCGAGGTTCATGCCATAGCAGCATTTGTTTAGATTAAAAATTAATTTGGTAATTTTTTTTCGGATTACTAGGAGAGTTGCAATCGTGTCAACCAGGGCGCGCCATATTTTTGAGACCCTCAACTTCAACACCCTGTAATTTTTTAAATTTAAAATTTTTTCGTTTGACTTTTTTTAATGTATTTGCTAATGTTTAATAAATTTTGGATAAATAATGGCTACAAAAATATCATTGATTTTTTTTATTGCACCTGAAAAAACACCTACAATTCATGCTTCTAGACTAGAATACCCCCTTAATACTATCACTCTACTTATAGAAGGACAGGTGCATGGGGTTAATAAGGGATTACAGCTATAGTATAAATATACAGATACAGTATTTAGTTTCTCCTGTAAAGTCGCCAAATGGACGTAAGTCATTTGCTACAATGCTTTACTTGTAGTTATTTTTTACACTGAAGAACGACTCTGAAATAGTCAATTATTTTACGGGTTGCAAAATGAGTAGGACGATAAAGAAAACTGAGTTTGATAATATACACGGTGTTCGGTAACTCGTGGTACAAGCGGGAAACTGGTGATCTAGGTCATACAGAGAACCCTAAAAAAGAATTATTTCGATTGTATTTTTTTTTATTTCTAATTTTATCGGCAACTAAACGGTGTATAAATCTTTTGAGTAGGATCTACGGTTTAACGAATTTTTACAGAAATTAAACAGCTCAAATTAATCCCCCAGCGCCTGTTGATTGCTTATTTCTTTAATTTGATCTAAAAAATTCAGTCGATTTACTTATATAGATTTACCAATTTCCCGCTTGTAACACGAGTTTCCGTACACCGTGTACATTTGTAAATAGCATCATAACCATAACACTTATATTATTACAGTAGGTACAAGAACATTTGTTTTATTCTGTATTTTTTATCAAGAACCCGTGGAATTGACAGTTTCTGAAAATAGAGCTCGGGTGCAGATAGTGTCAACCCCCCCTTACAATTTCGAGATAAATCATTTTTTTTTTAATTTTACCTAATTCGTTAGACAAAATACACACATATCTTTTTTTACTACTAGAGTATTTTTCAAAAACAAATGTCAAACAAAAGGTATATGAACTTACATAATCAAAAACACTAATTTCGGTTGTCTGAGCGTCCTGCGTAACCCCGGTTCAGTGAACTAAAATTTGCTTTGAATTTTGGTGTGATTTTAAAAATCGGAACTGATTACTTGATGAAATCGGAATAGCGGTCAAATATTCATTAAACTTGTGAATTTCGGTTCGGTGCTGTGCCTTAGTCAATGTGGTTCAATAAACTCATATTTGCTTTGAATTTAAGTGCCATTTTCAAAATTTGTTGTAGGTATCTAGATATTGAACATGCTTTAAAGTAGGCAGGTCCCTATCTACCTGCAATAGGGTGGGTCACGATTATATGGGATTTTCTTTGTTTGTTTAGAATTGATCTTAGTAATAGTGATAAAAAAGTGTTAAATTGAGACATAAAATCACCAAATTTTCTTGTTATATTTGAATTATATCTTTTACCTCTGAATTGACATTGATATTTCACGTAATGGAGAAAAACCCACCCTTGTTAAATGTTAAAAAGGAGTTAGATAAGCCAATTGAAATGCACTATTTTTTCGAGAAAATACATAACACGGGGAATATATTGAATTGTTCATTAAAAAATAAATGATTTTAATACAAATACTTTTAAAGGTCCACTATTCGAATTTCAACCGATTTCTTACATATCTCCTTTAAACATTTGAAGTTTTTAAGCTCTTAAAATATATGTTATTTTTGAAGATAATATTTAGATACGTTTCACGCCGAAACGCAAATTATATGAAATTCCCTCGATAGAAAAAAATTGCAAACTATGCTCCGAAAATTATTTAAAACAAGTCTATTTCTATTATTTTACAAGTTATATTTGTGAAAAAATTCACAATGTTTCTTTAAATGATACTTAAGATACGTTCCACGAGATTTTTGCTTTATTTTAAACGAGTCATGTTTTATCAAGCTTTTTCGCCATTTTCGCTGCGATTTCATCACTTAAAATATTAGTGCGCTCTGTCCAACATTCGTAATTACATATCTCTACATCTTCTTCTTTTTCAGCAGAATAGCGCTGCCTTAAGGTGAATATCTAACTAATTCAAATGCTTGCCTATAAGTGTGGGTTGTCACTATATTTCTTGCAAGGACAGACTGATAGTTTATATTATTTTGCCAGAGTCGGAAAACTCAACTCAGTTTTGACAAAAATGCGCATTATAGCGTCCGAGCCCATCATATTATATTCTTAGAAACTCGAGTAAGAGCTGGTTCACACTCAGCTATCAAATATAAAAGATCATAGCACGCCAAATAACGCTCTCCATACAATCCCTTCAGACCATTCACACCTAAGCGTTTTTAAGCGCAGATCAATCATAGACAATACACATCTCAGATGTAACCGCTCCAGACGCGATATCCCAGAAGATAACTCTCCCCTTCTCCGACTAAAACAGGAGAGGGGGTCATTGTAATTACGGAGCTGCCTAGACCCGTGGATTACAGATGTCAAATTGACAGATTTCACTACAAAAAATATGCGTTCCGTTGCCGCTCCCTAATTCGACTGACCCCCTCTCCTACCACAGGAAGAAATATTTGATAGCCTCGTGTGAAAGGACAAAAGATAAGCGCTCGCGAATCAACAGATATCTGCTCGCAGATATATAGCTCAGTGTGAACAAATAGGATCCACCTCTGGTCTAGAGCCCAAAAATACAAAAAAAAATAACCTGACTTTGTGCAGAAACTAGCGGTCCGTTTGAAAGATCTCCCATCTTAACAAAGACATTGCAATCTTTACAGCATAGGAATGCTGTTGTGGATAGACCGGTATTTCAATGGAAGATGCTCCGAGGAACTACCGTGATTGATCCCTTCATCGCCGGTGCATAGACGGGAAACGCGCTCTCAATATTCGTCACATGAGAATGGGTCGTTTCTAAGATTTGTTTCTGAGTTCAGGGTCATTTCTTATTTTCAAACAGACCCTTAACACAGTATCCACAAAGATGACATAGGCTCTGAGGGAAATTATTTTTGTGAAATTATCATGTTACGTTAGAGAAAAACCTCGAGAACTAAGAGTTCGCATTGAGATGGCCAAATAACAACCCACTTGTAATCGTGAACCAATGACTAACTGTGACGGCCTCTGTAGTCGAGGGGTAAACCTGCAAACCAGAGGTCGTGGGTTCATTTCCATTCTCTCACTTGATTCTGGTATTATGTTGCAGGAGATCTGTGTGTCATGGCGGGAACGATTCAGCCGGGTGTGTGCAGACACGTAATGAGGTGCCCCGACGTCTTGGAAGCGGTGTTAAATAGATTACCATATCAGGTGAAGTCACATAGATATAATCTCTCCGCATGTCAAGTTCATTTGTAATTCATTTTACCAATCAAAGTTACCTTATGTATTTTTTGTTACGGACATTTTACTTCCAAAAACACTGCAGTACAAGATACAAATTAACAAACTCATCATATTATAAACCGAACTAGTAATTTTATTACAAAGCATTCCTGTTGTTCTCGCTGTATAAATATATAAATAATATTTGTCGTCACCATTGCAGACATTCGTTTTGAATTTCCAATGATCAACCATGAAGTCAGGTGTTGCTAACTTCTACTATAAATATTTTCTGGAAAACTCGCAATACGAGTATTATAATTTATATTATATAATGAATCTGTGCAAGTGTTTGTGTTATTATATGCTTGTGTACCTATGCT
This sequence comes from Glyphotaelius pellucidus, assembly GCA_936435175.1. Classification (NCBI taxonomy): domain Eukaryota; kingdom Metazoa; phylum Arthropoda; class Insecta; order Trichoptera; family Limnephilidae; genus Glyphotaelius; species Glyphotaelius pellucidus. The sequence goes on along the minus strand of OW386563.1, from coordinate 8,087,117 downwards.
AATAATTATCTATGTATATATACCTACATGAATTATATATTGCTGCACTTGTTTTTTGCTAATAGCTTATGTTTATGAATATGAATTTAATTACATTTACTTTTCAAAAAAAAAACGAGGTAACTGTTTTTCATAATTGGTTAGTTTTTTTAATCCTTCAGAAATTTGGCGTTTTTTCAGGTGGTCAAAATATTTCCGCTTTACAATAAAATGCAAATATATGGAATATTTCTGAACATATCCCAAAACTAAAAATGTTTTTGAAAGGGGATGAAATACACTTTCAAATTTTATTATTAAAAAAAAAAAAATCTTTTTGAAATATAAAAATTTTGCACGCAAACACAAAAAAACGTTTTTATTATTTTTTATTTAACTTTTATGAGTAAAACCTCACATTGTAATATTTAATTCAATGAAGACACTACGAGCGAAACTCAATCGAAAATCTGGATACAGAAAAATCAGAAAAAGATATTGGCATCTCTGGGACGCGAACTTAGGACCTCTTTCTTTCCGTGCGAGTGCTCTGACCACTGAGCTAAGGCATCGATATCCAATTCGGTCACTTTTGATTATTTGAAAATGAAGATAATACGGGTGATTCTTAGTCGAAGTATGGTACAGTTAAAAGTGACCGAATTGGATATCGACACCTTTGCTCAGTGGTTAGAGCACTCACCCGGAAATAGAAAGGTCGTGGGTTTGTGCCCCAGAGGTGCCAATATCTTTTTCTAATGTTTCTGTTTCCAAATTTTTATTTGAGTTTCGCTCATAGTGTCTTCATTTAATTAACTTTTGGTTGAGTTTCGCTCATAGTGTCTTCATTTAATTAACTTTTGGTTGAGTTTCGCTCATAGTGTCTTCATTTAATTAACTTTTGGTTGAGTTTCGCTCATAGTGTCTTCATTTAATTAACTTTTGAAATTTGCTCACCTTACGTTTTTTATGACTAAAATTATTGATAATGAAAAGAAAGTCAATACATATTTAATTAGACAAATGTATTTAAACGTTATTGTCACCTCACTTTTTTGTCTTTTCATATGAAAATAATAACTAAAAAATTTATTAATTTATTAATTTTTTTTCAAATAGAGATTCAAAACTTTGGTTTCACTAAGGTGTACATTTTACTTGTTTTAGTGGTTATTTTTTTTAGATTTGACTATAATGCGTTGTATTTTGCGTTTCTAACACAGTTTATAGCATATTTCTCATGCTGATAGTAAGGGAGTTACAGCGGTTTATATGAGACGTATGTGAGCTGGGGCAAATATGATCTCCTGTCATTCAAGTAACTTAACGTATGACTTTGTTGAAGTGAAGTTATCTCACAATGAAATACAATATTAACGAGAAATACTCGTGTAGTACTGTATTAAAATAAAAATAAATAAGATATATTAATACATATTTTAATTTTATACCGATAGTTTTATTACCATTGGTTTTGAAACATGTCGATTAAATAAGTGGTGTATACAAAGTGATTTCATTTAATAAAATAAAATATTTAACATTGTAAATCGTTACGACTTATGACTTGTCTTTCACCACCCAAAACTCTTTGTCCTTTACACAAAATGGCTTGTAACATTCAATTCCTTCTGATTCTAGGAATGCTTTAATTCTAGAATTTAGTGTTCAATGGTATGGAAATCAGGCTGTTTTATTTCTGTGAACAAGAATGAAGCAGCGATATTTGATGTTGCAGTTCTGACCAGCATGTGTGCCAGGGAAGAGAAGATAGCATTATGCTTATTCAAAGATTATTCCTATGAAATCTAAGAAAATACCGATGATTTTATTTATTGAAAATTTGGTATGTTTCATAGGTTAAATAACAATGTTTCGTGTATAGTAAATAATTTCACTATATAAATGAATAGGTGGTAATACAATGTGGTGTGTTTCCAGGTGTGCGCCTCTCCAGAGGACAGGCTGATAGTGTGCTGCCCCTGGGTACCAGGGGAAGACACAAGACTGCAAGCCAGATGCCCGGCAAACGCAACTACTCCTAGAGAAGGTACTTCACTTTCATTTCATACAGTTTATTCACCTTCACCTGTTATGTTGTGTAACCCTGGTGTGTCTGTTTGTTTGAAGGTGATAACTGTACGATGGTGGAAACAGGAAGGGCGGGAGTGTGCAGTCAATTCGGCAACTGCCAGCCAGCGATTGAGGCCGCCAGTAAAGGCATATCTCCACAGGTACTATTCACCCATTCATGTAAAATAACATGTTTTCAGTCGCGACAATTTTACCTACTAATAATAATATTTACACTTGCAATGATATAATTGTTTGAATTCAATCTTATTGAAATAGGGTTGCCAGAACTATTAAGAATTATTAATTTCATAAAAATGGTGTGTAATAAAAAAAGGTATGATATTTTCACAATCAGTGATAAACCCATGTTGTAGACTTTTTATTAATATTTTAAATATAAACGAAATAAGCACGCAACATTTTCACGTAAAGTACTACTTTACGTGAAATACGAATTACCTGCATAAACCAATGAGAGATAACAGACTTGAAATTAATGTCGGCCATCATAAACTGTGCGAAAATCGGTACCAAAACAGAATTGTATTTTTTTCATTTCAAATCCTTAATGGGATCCGATACAGTCAAGGGTGTAATATTGTTCTTCGTGCTCCAGCAGCTTGATGAACATGTCAAGCCTCTTGTTCAGAAGAGAATCATTTTTTATTTATTTAAAATTTACGGCACAAAGTGCCATTTACAAGCTTGTGTATATTTAATTACAGTCATAGTACATTATACAGGCATTAAAAATAAACAATAATATCAAAAAATCATTATGTAGTGACCTCGTTAACGTATAATTGGCTGAAATGTTCGATCAGTACAACCTTATATTTCAGTATGGAAATATTAAAAATATCGGCCACATTGGCATAAAAATTTCCAATGGTGTGTAATCTATTTACAACTGAATTGAAGCCTGATACCGACATATAGTTGTCACAATAAAACAAACTAGGGAACCTTGATCTTATTGTAGGTATATGAAAGTTAATCAACTTTAATATATCAGGGCTATCCAACTGATAGTTAACGATTTTATACAAAAATATCCAATCAAAAATTTTTCTTCTGTCACTTAATTTCAACAATTTTAATGAGTGCAACAAAAAATCATAATTTATTGATTCTAAGGGAATTCCAAGTCTAAAATTAATACACCTCAAAAATTTGTGTTGGACTCTTTCAATGGTATTGATGTGATTGTTGAAGACAGGTGACCAAATTGTTGAATTATATTCAAGAATGCTTCTAACAAAAGATGTGAACAGAATTTTTAATGTGTAAATATTTTTAAAATCCTTGGAAATCCTTAATATAAAACCTAACATTTTCATAGCCCTGTTAGCTATAGAAGTTACATGAGATGCAAAGCAGAGTTTCTGATCAAAAATGATGCCCAGGTCAAGTATTTCGACTACAGAGATTAAGTCAACATTACAGAGTGCATAATTATATATTATTGGATGTTTAATTTTGTGGAACCTCATAACTTGGCATTTGTTAATATTTAGCTGAAGTTTATTATCTGAACACCATTTGAAAAAGTTATTAAGGTTTTCTTGCAAGATGAAGCAATCGTGCACATCATTTATGACTTTAAACAGCTTCATGTCATCAGCAAAGAGTAAGACTTCAACACTATGGAAAATGCTTGTGACATCATTGATGAATAGGATAAATAATAAAGGTCCTAGGTGCGAACCTTGCGGGACTCCGCTGGTGGCAATAAATTGGTGGGATAGACAGTCATTGATCTTTACAAAGAGTAATCTATCAGATAAGTAGCTGATCAACCAAGCCAAGAAATTGCCACTTAATCCTAATTTTTTTAGTTTATTTATTAGTATTTTGTGGCAGACCTTATCAAAAGCCTTGGAGAAATCTGTATAGACGGAGTCAACCTGTTGCCTGTTAGTCAAAGCTGAGTTTATATAGTTTTCATATACTGTGAGGTTCGTGAGAGTAGATCTAGATGAGACAAAACCGTGTTGGAAATTGGTAATAATATGTTTAATATTAGAGGATATTTTGCTAAGAATGATTTTTTCAAAGAGCTTAGGAATACTAGACAGAATACAAATAGGTCTGTAATTGCATACATCATTTTTTTAACCCTTCTTGAACACGGGCGTGAGATAGCAGGATTTCCAGGTATTGGGGAATTGACCTGATTTAAGAGATTTGTTAAAGATTTTGTACAATGGATAGGAAAGACTATTGACACAATTTTTCAAAAATATAGGTGGAACATTATCAGGGCCAGAACTTGTTTTTGGTTCCAAGAGTTTAATCGAGACAGTGATGTCATTACGTTCAATTACTAATTCAGATAATTGCAAGTTAATATCAGTGACAAATTCAGGAACTCTATCAACAGGGATATCATCCTCATATATTTTGTATTCATTCATCGGTGCAGTTGGTCAAACAAAGTATGACTGCGTACGAAATGGAATCCAACGAAGATAGAACTCTTTGATAAAAAGAGTTTGAATAAAAAGAAACGAATAGTGCCAAGAATGATACAAATTAAGTGAAACATTCGCACGGCCGTTTTCGGCCCGTTTCATACAAATCTTAATTTTGGATTTGAAATCAAAATACAAACTGAAAAATTCTCTTCAGTTTTTTTCTCTTTCATGTTCTTTAAAGTAAAATCACAATGAATACTAAGCCTTTTGTGTTTTCAGGTTTGCGCTTTAGAGGGCACAACTCAGATCGTGTGCTGCCCCCTGGTGACGGTAGCTGAAGGTATAGTACCCAAAACTTAATCATCATTCTCTCAAGAGCTTGTCTCTCTTCTTGTTTAACGGTCATGTTGCTTTTGCAGGTGATCAATGCACGCTGGCTGAGACAGGGCGGGCCGGCAAGTGCCTTAAGTTATCAAAATGCCCCGCCGCTGTGGAGGCAGCCCTAAAAGGAAGATCTCTTCAGGTAAAGCCGCAACTTGATACTTTTATAGTAACCACTGCATGTCTCTCAACTTTATTTTAAATTATTTAAATATCATTAACATTCATATAATCATTCTTTTAAGTCACAGTGAAGAACACAGTTTTAAAAAATGAATATTCTTTAGACTTTATGTCCGGGTTAAATCTTCCCCGCAGGAAAAATTTAACCCTTCCACACGCTTTTCCACAAATGATCATCTAGTCAATCCACGCTATGCAATTGCACTGTATAAGTATAATAAATACAAAACAATACAAGAACAACATGTCAACCTACCAGAGACCAAATGGGACAATAATTCACCGACTCCAGATATTTTCATATCAGAGGGTTCGGCTCGATAGAACTCCTAACTGGACCGATAAATCCTACTGATCCCTCAATATAAATATTAAAAAATCTTTCGTAATCCTATAAGTATTTAATATAACTGATTTTAATAAATAGATTCTTTGACAAATCTAATAATCCTAAATTTTGAATGAGAGAGCTGTTAAGTATGTTTTAGTATTATTAATTAAAAATATCAACATGCTTCAGAACTAATGGTTTTTTCTTCAGGATTTTTTTTTACGTTAGCTCCATACAGGAGGCCCTGAGAAAAATAATTCACCTTAGGGCCTGTGTCATCTTTTGGGATGCTGTGTTAGGAAAGGAAGGGGAGAAAGTTCTGAGAAAGAAAAGAATATGAGGAGTGGGTAGGAATCTGGGAGTCGGTGTATCCAGGAGTGACGGTCGTATGAATCCATTCCTCCCACTGCGATGCAAGGCGATGTTCCGAGAGAGTTCTGCTGGAGAAGTCAAAGGGACTCCCTTAAGGCAGTATTCTAGTCTAGAAAAAAAAACAATTTTTTGTTTACGTATTCAAAAATATCTCCTTAAAAGGATTTATCGAAATTCACATTATTTTAAAAGTTAAAACCATTTTAATGTCGCGGTTTAGACGGAATTTAACCAAAATTTAAATAGAACAAAATTTTAAATGCATTTTTCTCAAAACTCCTTTTTTCGAGACGGTTGACATGATATCTCAAGTTCTACTGAACCAATTTACTTGAAATTCGGTGTGAGCCTTCTCTATACATTACTCTATCACGCTAACTAAAACTTTAACAAAATTTCAATTTTTGCTGTTTTTAAAAAATTTCTAAAATCAAACAACTGGTAAAAATTATTTTTTTTTATTTTAGACAGCCGCAATTTTGCGAAAAAAAATTTTTTGACTTTTCCTTAGTTCAGGCCATAGCCGAATTTGTTTGGATTAAGAATTAATTTGGTTTTTTTCTTAGATTACTAGGAGGGTTACAATTGTGTCAACCAGGGCGGGCCATTTTTTTTAGACCCCCCACTTCAACACCCTGTAACTTTTTGAATTTTATAATTTTTGCGTTAGATTTTTTTTTAATGTATTTTTTAATGTTTAATAAATATTTGTTAAAGTAAAGGCTGGTAAAAATATTATTGTTTTTTTATTGCACCTGAAATAAAACCTACAATTCATGCTTCTAGACTAGAATACCCCCCTTAACCATTCTCTCCAGGTCCGCCCTGCCATGCAGCTGGTGGACAGACGCATCTGCCGCCAAGGCCTGAACCAACCTCACCCCATGAAACCGGGCACCCCTGCTAAGTCACCAAACGTAACAAACCACCTAGGGTGACCTATGGCAGAGGTGTTGGTTATCCAATAAATGATTCCCGGGGCGGCGGTACCCACACCCGCCTCTCAAAATGAGATTTCCCAAAGGAAATAAATAGTGGCTTTTCTTTTTTTTAATGTCTTTTATTTTGTTTTCAGGTTTGTTCTTTAGATGGCTCTGTTCCAGTTGTCTGCTGCGAGGGGATATTTGAAGGTACGGCCATCATTAATTAATCATTACAAATCCAGTAGGCAATGGTAAGATTAGTTGTGTAGGCTTCCTCATTAACACAAAACTCTTATATATTGCAAAAGGCAGCGAGTCGTTGAGGCGGAATACCAACGGCTCTGAGTGTTCATCACTAGGAATTCAAACAGCCAAACATCAACCCTCAAATATTTCACTGACGCACATTACTTCTGGATAATAAATTCCCTACAACTAGTCGCCCGCAGTAAAGACAACAAATTACTTAATAAGGCTATCCTAGGTACGTTTGATGTCGTTAGTTTGTTCTCCAATATACAAAAAAACGAATTACGGATAATTATTAACAATAACAATGAAAAAAGAAATATTAATTTTATCAAACGGAAATAAATAACTGGACTACTAAAAGCACATATAGAACAAACTTCCTTTAAAATTATTATTTTTTTAATTTCTTCACTACATTCAATCTTGTGGCTTAGCCACGGGCAGTCCAATCTCCCCGGTATTAGCTGAATTATTCCTCAATTATATAGAAGTATGTACCGAAAAATGTAAATTATTCTAAAATTTTGCCTTCTTTCGTAGATATGTAGATGACATTTTAATTATCTGGTCAGGAACAAACAGAGAATTAGATATTTTTCTGAAAGGAATTAATGAAGTTAACAACATTCCAGTTTACAATGGAAATGGTGGAAAATGAAATTAAGTATCTTGGCTTAGGTATCGAAATTTTTAGCAAAAAAATTGAATTTTCAATCTGCAGAAAATCAACATATAGTGATAAAATCAAATACGACAAATCTAGACACAATTTTTCACACAAATCATCAGTATTCTATTCACACATTCACCGACTTTACATTCATTCACATACTGAAGATACTTCTTAAAGATACCTCATCCGATAGACCTGCAAACATCATCCCTCAAATTTTCCACCGACGTACATTACTTTCGGATTGTGGATTCGGTTGTGTTGTGTAACCCTGGTGTGTCCATTTGTTTGCAGGTGAAAACTGCACCATGGCAGACACAGGAACGGCGGGAGTGTGCAGACTATTCGCTGCCTGCCAGACAGCAAAGGAGGCCGCCAGTAAAGGCATTTTGCCGCAGGTACCGTTTCTTCCTTCATTTAAAATACACTCACGGCAATTAACTAACTGCTGAAAATAAATAAACCACCAATGCTATAATTGTTTGAAATCAATCTACTTTCTGGCGGTTTCTTTCAAAAATCCCCCAAATCCTTTTTGTAAAAATAGGGAGTGTCAGCAGACAAGAAGAAAAAATAATTTTAACCCGTATAATCATAGGAGACAAAATATGGCCCAGCTCACGAAGGTCTCGTGTAAATCGTTGTATCCCCCTTACTGTCGTGGTGAGAATAATTATGAAAATCTCCACGCTTTATATGCAAATCTAGAATTTAACCAAAGAAAAATTTAGATGTGCACCTCAATAAAACCAACGTTTCCGATGGCAATTTGAGAAAAACGTACAAAATGCACGAAATTCTAGAATTTTTTATTCATAATTTTTTATGAAATGACCAAAACGTGAGGTAGTTAATTATACATATTTATTATCATCAATTAATATTCTACTAATTAATTTACCAATTATCATTCTTCTTTATCCAGAATGTCGAGAATGGTCAACGCAAGTCAAAGTATTGAATTTTTTGGTATAAGCCTAAATGACTTTCGGCAGTCGATACGCAATGTGTAATTTTTAAAGCCTTTTAAATCCATCTTCAAGCTTTGACTTGTAGTTTTCTTCTAAACGTACTTTTATTTTACTTATTTTGTTTCTTATTCGTATTATTGTTAAATTGTTAATGGACTACTTGTCCGTAAATAAATAAATAAATAAATTAGTAAAGGGATGTGTACACTGCAAATTAGTGTAGATCACATCATCGTGTGCATTCGTGTTCGTAGTGAGTCGTGTGCATTCTTTCAGTTCTACGATCAGACAGATTTTCATAACAAAAGTCAATTTTTTAATGTAATTTCAATAATTCATCTAATTTGAAAGTCAATTTTCAAGTTCTGTTATTCTTTCAGTTCTACGAAATAACTGGCACTAGATAATATTGCCTATTTTTAGCTTTCTGATACTTTCATCTACAATTATAATATGTAATCATTCATAAAAAAAACTAAACAGCAAGGATAACACAACACGGAAATTCGAAAAATTTTAATCTTTTATTTTTTATGAATTTTTCTCTTTCCATCTCGAATTACAAAACCACAATGAAGAATAATTTTAATTCCTTAATTATTTTTATTTAACATCTTAAAGTTAATTTGAAATAATAATACAACTTAAATTTCAGTGTAATAAAATTTTTTTTTATATTCCTATTCTTGAAACTGACAATTCATGGTGGAATTCCATTGTAATATATTATAATAAAACCAATATAAAACTTATTTCCACTTAAATTTATTTAACACCTCTGCACACTACAGCGTGGCAGGCTGGATCGGGAAAGACTGGTTGAGGGAGATCTTTTGACCACTCCAGCAGGACTCACTTTGCACCGTAGTGTGAGGAATGGATTCATGGGTCCGTCACTTTTTTTTAATTTTTTTTTATATGAAATACCGCACAAGAGTCCCAACTGCTCCCCTCTGGAGCCAGTGAGACTATGGCATCCCCAATTGGGGTATGTTGTGTGGCTGAAGGTAGTGGGGAGGGGAAGGAGACAGGGAAGAGGAAGGTGGGGAAGTACCTGGCTATTCAGATCTGGTCACTAAACACGGCTAATGCCATTTCGAGCAACGTTTCAATTCTGAATGGTGGTCTTACACCAGGGCGATACTGATAGTATCTTCCACTCTGGAACGTGGCGTAAATACTAAACACATTGAACTCCAGATTCCTACCCACCCCCCCCCATACGTTTTTCCTTCCCAGAACTTTACCTTCCTTCCTCTCCAAAAAGACCCTCCACACAGCATCCCCAAAGATGACATAGGCCCTGAGGGATTTTTTTTCCTCAGGGCCTCCTGTGTGTAAAAAAAACATTTCTAATATTTTCATCATGGGAGGCATGTACGGTTACCGCCGCCCCGGTAACCATACATGCCTCCCATAGGTAATAGGTCACCCCAAGTGGGTAACTAAGCTTGGTGACTTAGCAGGGGTGCCCTGAGTTCATAGGGTGGGGAATGCCTAGGTCTTGGCGGCGAATGCGTCTACCCACCTACTGTGCGGCGGGTCGGATCCTTTTTTCCTATCTAGATGACTGATAGTGATTTTGGGTGTGATTTTTGATAGAGTTCGATAATTGTATTTTGTTATTAATGATTCTGATTTCTATGGGTAGGTATTTGATTCACTTGATCATGCCACGTTTGACTCGGGCGTCCCCAACTTTTTATATCATTCACTTTCACTTCATAATTTAATATCGGTATCAGCTAACTGACGGGTGCAATCCCAGTCTGACTTAATAATTTCGATTTTTTTGTGCCATTTCATTTCAAGAAAATAATTAAAATAAAAATGATAATGAAAAAATTAGCAGGAAGGTAATGATTGATTATATAAAATAAAGAAATAGATTATATTAAAATTAACGGATCGTCCCTCGGGGTGGTCGCCGCGTTGAGAAATTAACTGAACCATGACGCTGGTTGACGTTTTCAAGTTTTGAAATTTTTTTTAATTCAGATGGAGACGTATTGATCCTCTTATTTTAAATATCAAATGTACAAAATTTCCAACCACTAATCAGCAATAATTTTCAATCAATCAGTCCCATGACAGTGGTCACAGACCTTCCTCAGATGTATGATGGCATCAAGTCTTAGTAATGCCGCATGTTTCAAACCTAATGTATAAATATTTTTTAACGAAAAAAAACACCTAACATAAAATAGAAGCGTCCTCATTAATGATGTTGCGTTCATTCGTGTTGCATTGTGTAAAGGTGGGAGTGTTCCGCATCAAACTAATATTTTTTTAGGATTTGTTAAGGATAACTTGGGACTTTTAAGATCTCTTTTCGATGAAAAACACCAAGCAAGAGGCAAAATACATTTTTTGAATTTTCTGGCAAAGAATGATGCCGTCGCGTGGAATGAGGTCAATATTGTCATTTTAATTAATACCAAAACTGTTTTTTGTTTTCAGATATGTAATGTACAGGGCACCGTGCAGAATGTCTGCTGTCCTCTGTTGACAGTTGTTGAAGGTACGGTACCCAGAACTTAATCATCTTTCATTACAAATCCATTAGGCTATACGGTGGTTCGTTGATTTCTTATGCTACCTCATCTTCACAATACAGTCATTGCAAAAGGCAGCGAAATACCAACGGCTCTGAGTGTTTGCAAATTTATCGCAAGGAATTCTTGATGATACTTCAAACCATAAACCTCAAATATTCCACTTACAAATATTAACTTCTGGATTATGGGTGGTATCTTCATAATCATGTTGTGTTGTGTAACCTTGGTGTGTCTGTTTGTTTGCAGGGAGCCACTGCATACTAAAGCACACAGGAAAAGCGGGATTGTGCAGACCATTCGCTGCCTGCCAGACAGCAAAGGAGGCCTCCTACAAAGGTAATTTCCCACAGGTACAGTTCCTCCTTATATGTTTCTCCGTCTCTGGGGATAACAACCTGCTTGATTTCCGCGCCCCTAACACGACCTTTCTTTCCTTACAGAGATGTGACTTAACTGACAACCAGTCTGAGTTGGTGTGCTGCACGGAGGCTGAATGTCCGCCGCTGCCGAAAGGACTCGTCACTCAACTACCGATTGGCTCCAAGGCCGCCGACTGTGAGTTTCACAAAACCTGAGCTGAAAATATTATGTTGGATTTTGACATGCTCTACGTAAAGTGCTCTATCTGAAAATCTGTTACTTTACGAGAGAGGGCGTTGAAAAAATAAATTCACAGATAAGTTACAAATAAACTTAAAATGTGGATTAAAAATTTAAAAAGTTATATTTCCGCAAATTTCAAACTATGTAGTAAGATGATTTACGACAGAACTGTGAGTTTATTTATTTTCAAGGTTCTGTTCTGTAGTCAAACAGATTTTCAAATATGGTTCTTTACGTAGGACAAGTGGATTTATTCTCTTAAGACCTCCTAACTTAAAATAAATTTGTGTTTTGCCTTTATTGTACGGGTAAAAAAATAATCTTTTTTGATTTAGTAAAACAATATGTTATCGGTATTTACCCTGGTATAAACATATATTTTTTTTCAAATATTCAAATTAACAACACTCAAGATGGAAGAGACTTAATATCCATTAAGAGGAAAATCGTATTCAATAATTTCCACTGGACTCCCGTATTGTGTAAAGTTGTGAGGCTGACGGAGATAACGAAGCGAATAGGAACTACCTGGCTAAACATATCTGCTATAAAAACTAGAAATTTTCATCCACTATATAAGTTACCTAGTCCCATGAATAACTGTAGGCACTTGTAAGGTTTATTTGTAATGTTTTGTTTCCTCTACAGACTGCATAGAGCTGGCAGAGAAGATTCACCCGTGCCAAGAAACACGCTCCGGTTGGACTCGGGGGCATATGTGTCCTCTACTCACACCAGACTCCAATATAGTATATCACCAGACTCCTATGACAACTGCAGCAGAGGCCCCGTACTATGTAAGTTACAGACATTGGGTAGCTTTATTTAAATCCCAAAATATTAATTTATTTATCGAAATAACTATTATTATTTTCACATTAACCCCATGCAGTAGTCCCATGAGGAAAAAAATCCGTGAGGGCCTATGTCATATTTGGGGATGCTGTGGAGGGTTTTTTTAGGAAGGAAAAAGAGGAAGTTATGGGAAGGAAGTAGATATGAGGAATGGGTAGGATTCTAGGAATCAGTGCGTCCAGGAGTGACGGACGTATGAATCCTGGAGTCTCGCGGCGGTGCAAGAAGATGAATCGACAGAGAACAGCTGGAGAGGTCAAAAGGTTTCCCAGAACACACTTCACCCGATAAACCCGGGCACCCCTGCTAAGTCACCAAACGTAGCAAACCATTCGGAGTGACCTATGGCGGAGATATTGATTATCCAATAAATGTTACCCGCGGCGGCGGTACACATATCTGCCTCCCAACTAACTAACCATCAAGCTTTTTCGCATCAGGGGTAGGCAGACACGTTACACCGCTGGAAAACTATGTCTCAACAAACTCCTTGCTTCATTCCCGTTCATATTTCATCTCATATATATACACACTCTTCTTGTGTTATTCTGTTTGACTCTTGACCCGTCCCGACTCAAGTAACTTCCATTAACTTCCGCGGCGTATATTCTTCTTACACTACTTTTCTGTATATCCGCTCTACATTACCAAACCATCCAAGAATCCCTTTATTAATCTTAAGAGATTTTTTTTTTTTTTTTAAATTCTAAAAATTAAATTTAAAAAATTTAAAAGAAAGACAAACATTCCCGGGCTACGAATAACCCAACAACGTTTGAAAATCTCCTACTACCACCACAGAAAACCGAAAATGTTGCTTGTGTTGTGATGGAGGACTTAGCCAGCCGAGGAATCGAACACGGGACGCCCGGGTGGGACCCGAACACGATGCCCACTCAACCACTGACCATTCATCAGATGTAACATACTTCCCTTGAATACTTTAATTTTTTAAGCTCTTAAAAAAACTTTCAAAAGAAAACTTGCATTCAGATGTCAGGATGAACAAGTAATAAGTGTATGAAGTTCCCACCACAATAAAAATGATTGTGTTGGGTTATTTCCCGATTTATTCTTTTTAAATAATGTATATTATTATAATTTGGGAGGTGGGACAGGTACCCGGTACCCCCGCCCCGGGAACCATTTATTGGATAACCAAAACCCCTGCCAAAAGTCACCCTAAGTGGTTTGCTATCTTTGGTCACTGCCCGGGTTCGAGGGGTGAGGTTTGTCTAGGTCTTGGCGGCGGATGCTTTTGCCCATCTACTTCGTGGCGGGCCGGATCGGGAAAGACTTGTTGAAGGCCACTTTTTGATCTCTCCAGCCAGACTCTCTCACCTTCGCCATGCTCCGCAATGAGGGGGATGGATTCACACATTCATCACTACTGATCACATTGACTCCCAGATTCCTACCCATCCTTTATACCTTTTCCTTCCCAGAACTTCTTCTTCCTTTCCATAAAAATACCCTCCAAACAGTATACTCAAAGAGATCATTGGCCCTGAAGGAATTTTTTACATCCTCCTGTGTAGAGAAAATCTAAAAAAAAATTTTTAAAAACGTCTTGTATTCATATTATATCTGCGACACGTTCCAAGATACTCTCAGTATCGCCTTGGTGACAGACAACCACTCAGAATTTATACGTTGCTTGAAATTGCTTAAGCCGCGTTTGATGACTAGATCTGAATAGTCATGTACTTCTCCACCTTCCTCTTACCCATCTCTTACTACCTTCAGCCAAACAAAATACCCCAAATAAGGATGCTATTGTCTCACTGGCCCCCGATGGTTGGGTTCAGTTGGGACTCTTGTGCGGTTTTCATATAAAAAGAAGATGAAATAACAAAATCAACAATATTTTTAGAGCAATAATTAAACTTGCTTAGAGAATAATGTTTGGATGTCGTTTTATGTTCCCAGGGACGTATTGGATCAGGTCAGAGAGAAGACATTACCTGGGAGTGGATTCCTGTAAGTCCTGTAATTCTAGTGAGTGACCAGTGGGTGTTGTGTTCTGCATGGGCCGTGGAATACATTGGGTGAGTTTATTGTTTCTTTTTAAAATTCAACTCGTCCTTGAAACCATAACCGCAACGATGAATATAGACAAATGTATTAATTTGATATTTGAACGACCAAGCCTTAAAGATTTAAGCTTCTTTGAGAAGTTAATTCACAAAACTGGCACTGTACATGGTGTCTGGAAACTCGCGGTGTAAGTGGGCAACTGGTGAATCTACTTCAAATTATTATTGACTGAGCGTAGCGAAGTCCTGTTTTAAATCCATCGTTTTGTATTTCGTCTATATGTGCGTTTGTTTGTACGTTCCGTTTCCAATTCAGGATGGTTGCTGTATTAATGGTTTAGAAATTAAAATTTTAAAAGTGAAATAGTCATGCTTTTTTTGGATTTTTATTCGAATTTGTTCAATATTATGGTACCTACCTACCTAAAGAAAGTCTTATAAAATAATTATTATTGAGATAGATACGTTTCCTTGAACAAAATGTATAATTATTCTTTATTTGAAATTTAAGAATGTTACATAAAATGTTCACTTTATAATTAAATAGATAGGTACTTAAGTACCTACTGTAAATCTAATGATTTCAGAGGAAATAATGGTCTTCATTTATTAAATTCTAGAAAATAAGAAACATGCCTTTTTAGACTGGAGGTCTATTGTTACAGAGTTATCTACTTGTGAAATCATGAGAATCCAAAAAAAATATGTTTTTCGATTTTAAAATGTTTTTTTTTTTCATATTTTGATGCTTCTTTAGAGATAAGAAATTATTATAAAATCTTTTAGTAAATATCAAGAATTTATATACCTATGTTCTATTTGTTAAAAACGGAGTGTCACCCCAAAGTTATTTTGAATGTGATTGTGAGTGACTTCAATCCCTGGTGAAATAATGATTTATTTGTGGTTCAAATATTGTTACAAATTCACTCACAAAATTCCCATCAGGCCACTCATGTAATTTCTTTTCTCCAAGTAATATTAAGTGTCTCTATATTTAGTTATTAATTATGCTACTTCACTCAAATTTGTAAATGTTTTACCTCAATACAGGCTATTAGTCATGGTGAGGTTAATGTGTTTATGTAAAAATAAATATACTTGATTTATATATGGTGAGAAACAAATGAAATTTTAAAAAATCAGATTGTGCAATTCACACGCGGTAGAAGTGAAACCTTCAGAAAACTAAAGTATTTATTTAAGAGTGAGGAGGCTACGAAAAACCGCACAAAAAGGAGACCGATATACTATCTCATTCTCTCGCAGGCTAAATCCTATAGATGTGTGTGTTTGTCCCTTTTTAGTATCGCTATTTTTCGTTTTAATCGAGTTTCAAATTACAACGGTGCTAAAGAATTTTTCAATTCAATAATTCGGGGTCGAGACACCGCTTTGATACATTAATAAGATAGTAAACAGCTGAAAGTGACATTAATATGCCAGTGAAAAATTATACCTCGGATACGATTTACTCGAAAACAAAGCTCACGAGAGAGATGGATTCGTACGTCCGTCACTCCTAGACGTCCGTCACTCCTGGACGTCCGTCACTCCTGGACGTCCGTCACTCTTGGACGTTCATAACTCATGGACATACGTCGCTACTATTTATTTGAGTTTTTTTAAGTGAAAACTTCTATAGCACCGTTGTGATTTGAAACTCGATGAAACGGAAATAAGCGACATTAAAAAGAGACAAACACAATCATCTATAGGATTTAGCCTGCGAGAGAATGAGATAGACTAATCGGTGTCCTCATTGTGAGGTGCTTCGTGGAATAAGTAGTAAAATTATAACCATCCATGTTTAAACTTGTTAACAATATTATAATAAATAAACTCTGCACTTATCCTACGCCTCTGCATTCGTCTCATTCTCTCCAACTTTATTTTCTGAAGGTTTCACTTCTACCGTGTGTGAATTGAAAATGATAAATCGGTTTTTTTATGCTGGGAAAATGTGGCTAGAAACTTTTATCTTTTTGATTTTGTTATGCGATTGTTATTAACTTTTCAAATTTAAAACATTTCAAAAATTCTTCTGGGTTAATTGGAAATTGAAAAAAAAATTCTCAGAAAATGGGTCGGGAAATTGTGTCAAAGTTTTTTTTGTTTTTAGAAACTGAGAAATTCAAAGTTTTGTTAATTTGTTCCCTTTTCAGAACAACTCATGTAGGTCTCATAGAAATCGTAGTGCTTCTCTTACCATAATGGTTAAAAATATGATCTAAACGGTGTTGGAAAGAGTTTATACCGTGCTTTATATTCAAATCTAAAAATTATCCACAAAATAAATAAAATGTTCACCTTTAAAAAACCAAAAAAAATATAAAACCCCTCAGGGCCTAAGTCATCTTTGGGGATGCTGTGTGGAGGGTTTGTTTGGAAAGGAAGGGGAGGAGAGTTCTGGGAAGGAAAGGGGTTTAAGGGGTGGGTAGGAATCTGGGGTCTGAATTCAGTGTGTCCGCCTCCAAGACCTAGACAAACCTCACCCCATGAACCCGGGCACCCCTGCTAAATCCCCAAACGTAGCGAACCACTTGGGGTGACCTATGGTAGAGGTGTTGGTTATCCAATAAAGGTTCTCGGGGCGGCGGTACCCATTCCCGCCTCCTAAATTTACATAAAACAACAAAAAGTGAGTTGACCTTAATGTTAACAATACATATGCCTAATAAAATAGGTGTATTTTTCGTCAGTATTTTTAATTAGAAAAAACGTAAGGTGAGCCATTTTTAAAACCTTTTTAATGTTGTTTTATAAATTTGTATAATTAAAAATAAGTGTCAATTTTGAATACTAAAAATTTGAAAGCGTTTTTCATTACCTTTCAAAAATTGTTTTTGGTTTTCGAATGCGTTCAGAAATATTATATTTATATAGATTTTATTGCAAAACGAAAAATTTTTGATCTTTGGCTGTGAAGGGTTTATGAAATTTTTGACATTTTCTTGTCTGGGATGGTGTTTGAAACTTCGACAGTTCTTTTTGAAAATAACAAAGAGAACGCGTCCGTACACAACAATTGAAAACGTACAGTCCTTCAGATAAAAATACTATCAGATCAGATAAGGACGTATTTAGCATTAAAGAAGTGTCTTTTGTTTCAGCTCCGATAAAGTTCTGTTCGTCGGATTGGGCGGGACCTTCACACCCCCGTACAATCCAGATGAGATATATGGCGTCACAGCTAAACACATGCACCCACTATACAACGGTAGTTACTCGTACGTGTACAACGACATCGCCCTACTTCGGCTAGACAGGGAGTAAGTTTTTCATAATTATATAAAATATTAAAATTATTTGGAGTAAAAATAACACAACAACAAAAAAATAGTGAAAATAAATATGCCCGTACGTGCAACCGTAATTAGAATTCTGGACCATATGATGTTCGGGCCTTTACTTTACCAACTGAGCTGATCTCCCGAATCTTCAGAACTGCTGTATTTCTCCATTATATTTAATAAACTTTTAAAACCTCAAGTATTTATTTTATCAATATTACAAATTAGACGGCCCTCGTGGTCAAGGGGAAAGGCTCTCCGGCAATGTGTAAGTCAATTTTATTTGATTAATTTGTGATATTTCACAATTTGTTCATTTAAAAAAATATGCGTAGTATATTTACGGCACGTTCCAGAGAGGAAGATACTCTCAGTATCGCTCTGGTGTAAAACCACCATTCAGAAGTGACACATTGCTTGAAATGGCTTTAGCCGTGTTTAATGACTAGATCTGAATAGCCAGATACTTCCCCACCTTCCTCCTCCCTATCTCCTTCTCCTCCCCACTGCCTTCAGCCTCACAACATATCCCAATTAGTTAGTTTAATAGTTTCACTAACTCCAGACGGTTGGGAGCAGTTCCCGGCCTTACCCGAGCTTTACGTAGAGTATTCCCAAATTTAATATGAGATTACATTATCGAAAACTAATAACAATATTTACTAAAAATTATTATCAATAACTCTAGATTCTATCACCACAGACACTCTTCTTTATATAAATAGATATATAAAATTAGTGCAGACCAGACGAATTTTCTAAATTCTCGATAAACAGTTCCAATTTTGAAAAAGGGAATGAAAATTAGTTTCAGTTAAAAATATAATATGGGTAGTTTATCGCTTGTCTGAATTTTCCAAAAAAACGCTTAATGTTTTGAAAATGCTTACACTTAAATTCAAAGCAGAGGTTCTAGAGTTCATTGAATTGGAGTTACAGACAGACAGAATTACATCCGAAATTAGTGTCCGTGGAATGATTATTTATGGTTCTGTTTTTATTAGCAAAAAAAATTATAAAACAGGTGACAGGGACACAGGGAATGTTCACGTGCGTCACGCGTCATGCCAGAATATCGGCGTACCGCACCTAAAGGGTTAAAGAATATTATTGCATCGTAATACCACCTCACAGTTATTTCTAAAACAAATATTGTTTTTAATACAAGCAAAAATATTATAATTTACCACTTTTCGATTTCAGGGTGACCTTCACAGCCAAAATTATACCAGCATGTCTCCACACGGGCACCCCTCTTCCTGACAGTGGCTTCACACTCACTTCGTGGTACGGCTCAACTGTTTACAAGGTTAGAACACTTTTCTCTGCCTTCATGATGAACAATGACCAATGATGTGAAAACGGCAAGATTGACTGCTGTCGCCGGAACTAAATTTTAAAGATTTTTTAAAAATAGATATCCAACAAACATGCCGTTTTACCGCAGGGGTAGGCAGAGAGGATGGACTGCAACACACCTTGTTTCATTCACATTCGTACATCATCTCATACATAGGCACTCTTCTGTTATTCTGTATCTTGAGATGACCCAACTCAAGTAGGTATTTGATTCATTTGGTCATGCCATGTCTTCCACGGGTGTCCCACACATCTACCATTCCCTTACGCGTCTTATATTCTCCTTGCACCCCTTTCTCTGTCCATTCGCTCTACATGTCAAAATCACATGAGTTTCTTAAAACTTTGTTTCCCAATCTCCTCATGTTTATGGTTTTTCTAACACTCTAAAAAGATGCAAATATAAAAAAAAAAAACATCTATTAAGATTAAATGTTGATTAAAACACCCATTTCAACGGTCCCCGCGGTGCAGTGGTTAAGATCCTTGTCGGCGAATTCAGGGGTAGCGGGTTCAAATTTTAGCGTGGAATTTCACAATAAAGCATTAAAAATAACATGTTATGTTTGTGGCACGTTCCAGAGTGAAATATACTCTCAGTGTCGCCCTGGTGAAAGACTGAAGTAAAAATGGCTTTAGTTGTGTTTGGTGACCAGTTATAATTAGTCAGGTACTTCCCTACCTTCCTCTTACACATCTCCTTCCCCTCCACACTTCCTTTAGCTTCACAATGTACCTTCATTAGGGATGCCATAGTCCCACTGGCTCTAGACGGTTAGGAGCAGATGGGAGACTTGTGCTGTGTTCACAATAAAAACACATTTCTTTAATACCTCACTTCATATTGTAACACTAGAGCAGGGGTTCCCAATCTTTTTTTTCTCGTAGACCACCTTCAAAATTTTACTGGTCACGGTGGACCCCCTGCGGGTACATTTCTACAATATTCCCAAAACTCGACACGCGTAGTACTGAATATTGGCGAGGTGTGGTCTGTCACAACCGAGCAGTACCGGATCTACAACATTTTCAAACGGGGGTAAAATGGACCAGTATTCGAGATTATATTTGCCACGATAGAGGGGGCGTAATGGGAAATAGGTATTTTCCCATTCCAATACAGTACACCCATATCCCATTACGCCACGTTTTGGAGGGAGCGTAAAGGGATATGAGATGGGGGGTGGGATGGGATATGGATGTGGGGCACGGGATGGGTCTCAATCGAAACCAGTTCGTGGACCCCCTCTTGCGAATTGTGAACCCCCATTTCTTTATCGCTCCTACGTGGACCCCCGTCGGGTCTCCCGTGGACCCCTTGGGGTCCACCTGGACCACTTTGGGAATCGCTGCACTTGAGGGATAATGCAGTAATTTTTTTTAGAATTAGCTTTTGCTGTGTTATTCCCACTAAGTACAACAATTCTGAGTTGATTAGAAGAAAGTGGCAGAAAAGCCGCATCACTCCACTATGTTATGTTAAATCTAATCATTAAATGGATCTAATGGTGCTAAATAATTCATAAAGCAAAAACAAATTGATTCTTAATTTTGGAGGCAGATGTGGTACCGCTGCCTCGGGAACCATTTATTGAATAACCAACACCTCTGCCAACGATCACCCCAAGTGCTTTGCTACCTTTGGTGACTTAGCAGTTCCCCAAGAAGACCCAAGCAGGAGACCCACAGTCCATGTAGGCGTGATAAAGAAATGGGGGTTCACAAGTTGTAAGTGAGGGTTCACGAACTGGTGAATCCATCCCATCTCCCGTCTCATATCCCATTACGCCCCCTCCATAACAGAGTGACTGGCGTACAGCGCACGTTGTTGTACCAGTTATGCGTGAGATCTTAAAACGCCCAGCTAGGCAAAGGGGGGGGGGGCGTAAGGGGATATGGATGTACTGTACTGCGATGGGAACATACCCATATCCCCCCCGCCACACCTTGCCATGCAACATTCAGTACAACGCGTGTTTTTAGAATATGGTAGAAATGTAACAGCAGGAGGTCCACCGTGACCAGTAAAATTTTGAAAGTGGTCTATGAAAAAAAAAAAGGTTTGGGAACCTCTGGTCTAGGTCAATGATCCTTTTCTCTACCTAAAACGTGCCAGACCGAGAACTTTTGAACACTCCAGCCATACTCTCGACCCATCGCCTTGCATCGCTGTGGGAGGGATGGATTCACACATCCGTCACTCCTGAATAATTGACCTCAAGTTTCCTACCAAACCCTCATAACTTTTTCCTTCCCAAAACGTCCTCTCCTTTCTTTCCCTAAAAAGACCTTCCATACATTTTCAAAGATGCCATAGGTCCTAAAGTATATTTTCCCTCAGTGCCTCCAGTGTGGAGCAAAAGAAAAAAATATGGTATTCACATTAATATACTCGTTGAAATTTGTTGCAAAAAGTAATGGTGCATTTGTTCTCACTGGATAAAAGCCGGTTCACACACAGCTATCAAATATAAAAGATCATAGCACGCCAAATAACGCTCTCCATACAATCCCTTCAGACCGTTCACACCTAAGCGATTTTAAGTGCAGATAATCATAGACAATACACATCTTACGACGGAACCGCTCAAGACACGATATGTCAGAATATAAGTCTCCCTCTCTCGGACTAAAACAGGAGAGGGGGTCATTGTAATTATGGAGCTGCCTAGACCCGTGGATGACAGATGTCAAGTTGACAGATTTCAGTTCAAAAAATATGCATTCCATTGCCGCTCCCTAATTCAACTGACCCCCTCTCCTACCACAGAAAGAAATATTTGATAGCCTCGTGTGAAAGCACAAAAGATAAGCGCTCGCGATTCAACAGATATCTGCTCGCAGATTTATAGCTCTGTGTGAACCAGCTTTAAAAGAATCAGTTGGTAATTTTTTCAACATTTCAGACGACATTGCGGAGAGTGTCTCAGGAGGAGTGCTCCAGAGTATTTCCTGCTAGCTGGTATCGCCCTGCCGGCGTCAAACATGACGTGGAGATTTGCAGCCGTCCAGTCAACAAAACTGGGGGATGTCCGGTATGTAACGCTGGGATGCATTGTAAACTAAGCCTATTATTATAATATAGATTTAATCTTTTTTTAAGTTATTTTTATTATAAACATTGATATTACAAGAAATTTAATAACAACAAAAAAGTAGTACGGCAAAAATGTTAAAGATAGCCGGGTTGTTCTTCTTTTTAACCTACATAACTTTTACCACTATCACATTTTGTTTTTACTATAAATGAATCTCTCTGGATCTCAGAGGGGAAATTGTAGCAAGGGGGGAAGGAGGCCTAAAATGCCTATTGGGGGTGACAAACACGAGCTGCGTGTATACCTATTTCGAATGACAACCCACGCGACAGTATTGTCGTACGACATAAAAATTGAAGGAGACGTTTTTGAGATTTTTAAAAATATTTTATTAAACATCATTAAAAATAATAATCGCTGTTACTTGATAGGTTATACCTTTTGGAGTTTAAAAATCTTAATATATATATTTCTTCTGTCCTTGTGTATGTCACTGAACTCCTCCTAAACGGCTGGACCGATTTTGATGAAATTTTTTGTGTGGGTTCAAGGGGATTTGAGAATGGTTTAGATTCACAATTTGATCCACTGGAAAATGTTCTTTTAATTATTTTTTTTATTTCTAAGGAGTTATTGATTTTGGAATGTTTTACATTGGATCCGGCAGACTGCGCTACCATCGCAGTATCGAATATTCAATATTATTTTATTTTAATTTTAGTTTGTCCTGACAGTTGTTACAGAGCAACGTCTGTAATTTTAACGAAATAACTATTAAAATGCATTATTTTTCAATTCCGGAAACTGAAATACTTACTTCCCATTATTATCTAACTGATGTTAAGTGTTTTTGTAATAAAAAGTGTGTATTGAGCATGTCCCTAATAGAGAAATATTTACCAAAAAAGGTGTATTGTGTTGTGCCTTGAAGGTTCTTCTTTCCCTAATCTTCCAGAAGTCACTTTTCGTCGCTGTAAATATAATAAAATCATTCCACTTAAATTGTATATGAAATAACAAAAACGCCTAATTTCAAACTTATTTGCACAAATACTAGAAATGCTTTCCATGCAGATTTAAAGATAAATTAATGTCGCCACTAAATACATTTTGGTTCGAGCCCATTTAGCATGCGCTCTGTCTCACATTGAATACCGTCATTCCTTTTGAATTTCATTTCCAGATATTTAAAAACTTTTCTGATGCCTTTCGCTTTACCCAATCTTGTTGTTGTTTGTTATTTTGTGAATAAAGGAAGAGGATTTCCCTTCTCAACCACCTAAAAAGCCCCCAGACCCTCTCCTGGGGTCCTAGCTTGGTCGATCGATTTAACCCTATATCAGAGGTTCCCAAACTTTGTTTTCTCGTAGACCGCTTTCAAAATTTTACTGGTCACGGTGGTCCCCCTGCTGGTACATTTCTACCATATTCCCAAAACTCGACACGCGATGTACTGAATATTGAATGGTGAGGTGTGGTCTGTCACAACGGAGCAGTACCGGATCTACGACTTTTTCAAACGGGGGGAAAATGGACCAGTATTCGAGATTATATATATATATATTTTTTTTTTTTTTTTAATTGTACAACAGATAAATAATCCAATTACCGTACAATTTTCTCATTTTGACAATCTTAACACCTAAGAAGATGATCATTATACAAAAAAATCTTAATGCTATCTAAAGAAGAGTTGTATACATCTAGTGTTTTTGATATTTCGTTCAACAGTACCATTCCTCTTGTTATGCTATGCTGTGCTAGAACATCTGTTCTGCCGTATGGTATTTTGAACAAGTCGTGTCGACGACTACGACTGAAGTTTTCAGGCACGTATAAACCGTAGCATTCCAAGAGGAATGGGCTGTCAATTTGCCACAACGGAGGGGCCATAAGGGGATATGGGATGGGGACGGGGGGTATGTTCCCATCCCAGTACAGTACACTCATATCCCATTATGCCCCCCCCCCTCTAGCTGGGCATTTTAAGATCTCATGCATAACCGGCACAACGTCCGCTGTAAGTTAGTTGCTCTGTTATGGAGGGGGCGTAATGAGACGGGGGGTGGGATGAGATATGGATATGGGGCGAGTGGGGGTCCACGAAACCAGTTCGTGGAGCCCCATTTCTTTATCGCGTCTACGTGGACCCCCGTCAGGTCTCCCGTGGATCTCTAGGGGTCCACCTGAACCACTTTGGGAATCACTGCCCTATATCAATACGATATCTAATATACTTATGTACCCGGGATTGCTAGTCTATATCTATCTAATAAACACATTGCAATCTTTAGAGCAAAGGCTTCAGGTGGGAATGGTGTCCTTGCTCTACCGGTATTTCAATAGAAGTTGCTCTTTTCTTATAGTTTTTGTATACACGTGTACCAAACTATATATGTTTCGCAAGTGGAAAGACATAGGATAAATATAACTATATAAATCGAGCAAACCGGAAGTCAATAAATAACACAAACTGCAACATTCAAACTGACCGCAGTCACTTAAGGCGGTGATCGCAAGTTATTAGGCGGCGGTGATGTCACGAAATGGCGGTGGGCGCAAAACTATTCTTTTGGCGGCATTTTAAGGGGGTATTCTAGTCTAGAGGCATGAATTGTAGGTGTTTTTTGAGGTGCAACAAAAAAAAAACCAATAATATTTTTACCAACTTTTATTTTGTGAAATATTTATTAAACATTAAAGAATCCATTAAAAAAAAGTCAAACTAAAAAATTAAAAATTATTAAAGTTACAGGGTGTTGAAGTGAGGGGTCTCAAAAAACTGGCGCGCCCTGGTTGACACGATTGCAACCCTCCCAATAATCAAAAAAAATAAATAATAATAATTCTTAATCAAAACAAATGCAGCTAAAGCCCGAACTAAGGAAAAGTAAAAAGAAATTTTTGTCGCAAAATGGCGGCTGCCTGAAATAAAAAATACGTTTTTGTACCAGTTTTTTTGACTTTCCAAATTTTTTAAAAATAGTAAAAATTGAAATTTTGTTATAATTCTAGTTCCCACCATAGAGGAATGTATAGAGATGGCTCACACCAATTTTCAAGTAAATTGGTTTAGTAGAACTTGAGATATCGTGTCAACCGCCTCTAAAAATGTGGTTTGGAGAAAAATGAGTTTAAAATTTTGTTCTACTTAGATTTTGGTTAGATTTCGTCTAAACCGCGATATTAAAATGGTTATAACTTTTAAAATAATGCGAATTTCGAAAAATTCTTTTACAGAGATATTTTTGAATACTTAAACTTTGGAAATATGAAGAAAAAAAATTGATTTTTTTTTCTAGACTAGAATACTGCCTTAAAAAGGCTTATTTAAAAACGTTAGAAAATTTATTTGTCATCAATCTTTTCCCGTCATTCAAGTAAAATCGGGCGTAAAAGACAGAAGTAGCCCTTCCGCCGGAAGTGTATTAAAAATCGATTAAAAAATACACTATTTTATAATCTGCCATTTGGAGTATTTTCACCATATTATTTTATTTGTTCTCAGGGCTGGTCTAGGGGCGCCTCGCTGACTCTACCCAACAGCCCCAGAGTGGCCTGCACCCACCTACTGGTGGGGTTGGCATCCTGGGACACTTCACCCTGCGCGTACACCAACACCCGCGTAACTGCCTTCATCCCCTGGATAGAGGGTATTGTGTGGCCTGAAAGCGGTGTTGTTGTATAGGACCTTGTAGTAGATACATTTTTTAAATTAATATTTTTTTCATACATATATACAACAAAATGACATTCATAAATAAAATAACATTATTGGGAGAAAAATTAATCTTAATATATATATTTCTTCTGTCCGTGTGTATGTCACTGAACTCCTCCTAAACGGCTGGACCGATTTTGATGAAATTTTTTGTGTGGGTTCAAGGGGATTCGATAATGGTTTAGATTCACAATTAGTTCCACCGGAAAATGTTCTTTTAATTATTTTTTTTTATTTCTAAGGAGTTGTTGATTTTGGAATGTTTTTACATTGGATCCGGCAGACTGCGCTACCATCGCAGTATCGAATATTCAATATTATTCTATTTTAGTTTGTCCCGACAGTTGTGTACAGGACAACGTCTGTCGGGTCCGCTAAAAATAAATAAAATAAATTGTGGAACATTCCAGAACACTCTCGAATGTTGTCCTGAGCGAAGCCGGATAACCCGGTATAATTATAAAAAAATAAAAATTACATTCTTGTATAAAGTGTATTCACGGTGTCCGGAATCTCATAGTACAAGCGGGAAACTGGTCTACGTCCATAAAGAACCCAAAACAACTTTGTTTTTCGCCCGAGTCAATGATTTTAATTTTTAATTTTTTTTCTTCAAATTTTTTGAAAAAGCCCATTCAGGAATGTAGAGACATTCACATGTGATTTTTATGATTGAATAATTTCAAAACCATTTAAGTTTTCTTTTTGAAAATGAAAACATCATACAAACGTTTAAAGAAGGAAAAAATGTGTCCATGCTATTTTGTTTCGTGCACTAAAATTGGCGCGCAGAAAACACCCCCCCTGGTGTTCATGTATTTTAGTTATTATGATATGCCTTTCTGTAAATTATTAATTGTTTTGTTAATGGGTTAAAGAATATTATGTAATAGTGTACAACATCCGAATAAAATATGTAATATAATGTTTTATACTATGTTTGATGTTAATAAATTTTTGAAAAACTTGTGTTGCTTTTTACTGATCCAGACAGAAATCTTTCATTGGTGTATTTTCTATTACCGATATTGCAATACAAGCCATCATGTCAGCACTGCCACAAGAGGCGGCATGTCAAATGTCCGCTTGTGTGGTTTCGAGAAAATGTTATTTGGGAAATGCATTGCAATCCTATTTTCTACTTTTTGTACAAACATTCAGTGTTGTGGAAGTTTCCTTTGTTAGTATTCACTCCACTGAAGAGATATAAGTATCCTTGTATCAGTCTTTGTTTCCCAAAAATTGGGTGCACATAATAGAGAGGTCTGAAGTTCTTCCAGAAAATCACAAAAACTAAATTGACGCCATCACCTCGATATAATTGTTCTATATGGTATTTTAGGCGGATTAAGATCAATATCAGTGCAGACTAGCCGATGGTCCGATAGTCCTATATCACAAATATCTGCTAAGAGCGGCGAATACTGTTCTTTGAAATAAGTACATCCAGTGTACCACCAGCGTCATGAGTTG
This sequence comes from Glyphotaelius pellucidus, assembly GCA_936435175.1. NCBI lineage: Eukaryota > Metazoa > Arthropoda > Insecta > Trichoptera > Limnephilidae > Glyphotaelius > Glyphotaelius pellucidus. Next base: position 8,059,623 of record OW386563.1, on the reverse strand, counting down.
GGACGTCGACCCATTGGCAGCATCCGAAGCTGGCTAATAAATCTAAGAATTTAACGGTGTTTGGTGATGTCACGTGCTCGAGACGAATATTAATATCACCTGTAATAATGAGTGTATTAGAGAGTCCAACTAAGAGTTCCAAGAAGCGTGAAAACGCATTATAAAATTTTACAGAGATTGGTTTCGATCCGGGCCTATACAGAGTACAGAGCATAAATGACGTTCCTGAAGAAGAAACCCTGCATCCAATATACTCAAAGTGCTAAAACTACCTAGAGCTACTGTAGTTAGCCGCAATCCTTGTTGGGCTATTATCGCGACACCGCCGTGGTTCACGTGCGAGATGTTATTTGATGGTTCCTCCGTACTTGGTCGGGCTTCCTCAAGCACCACATACCCTAAAGCTTGGAGTCTCTTAATTGAGTAAGAGTCGCTGTTCTCATGCCAAGTTTCTTTAATGGTGAGGATATGAAGTTTTTCATCTTTGAAAACATCGTCCACCGCCTCTAGTTTGTTATTGAGGGATAGCGCGTTCCAGGAACCAATCGCAAGCTGTTTTGTAAGAAATAGTACCAAAATGCGCCGTTGCGAAATCGTCACCTCATTTGGATAGGGTTCTAACTGCACTTTACAATGGTAAGGACTTTGATACCTAAGAACATGTGCTTAGGTGTCAAAGTCCTTAGCGTGGTACGGCGTAGATAGAACCTTATCCTACTAAGGTGACGAAATGTCAAAAATCAAAAGACATTTGTTTTTATTGGATTATTTTCCTATAAAACTAGTATTTATTTCCACTTATTTGAGTTTTCTGAAAATGAGCATCCTTCTATTCAATTATCGGTCCAAACCTTTATAATCTCAATATTTCTGTTTTTAAAATTCCGTATTTGAATACGAAGTCGGTTGCTGTCGGCAGCTGTCAGGTAGCTGTCATTCGAATAAAATGAAAGAAATCCATTAATTTTCGCCTTTGATGGCAAAAAAGTGCGTGGAGAATTGTTTAATTAAAGCCAAATTCTATTTCAGCACTTTATTTGGTCCTTTTCGTCCTTATTGACAAAATCGCGTAAATTTGACAGTAGCAGGTCGTTGTTGAAAGGAAGCCATCTTACCGCAAATAAATTTACAGATGTAAACGGTCGCATGAGCAGTTACACAGGTCGAACTTCCGAAACACTTCCGTGATCATTAATTACCACAAGTCAGATGCATATGTAAACGCTCCTGGGAGTGACCTGTCAAAATCTTACGTAATCCGTAATTTTTAATTACGAGTGTAAAGCTAGCCTTAGATTCACAATTTGGTCCACTGGAAAATGTTATTTTAATTAATTTTTTATTTCCAAGGAGTTGTTGATTTTTGAATGTTTTACATTGGATCCGGCAGACTGCGCTACCATCGCAGTATCGAATATTCAATATTATTCTATTTTAATTTTAGTTTGTCCCGACAGTTGTGTACAAGACAACGTCTGTCGGGTCTGCTATAAATAAATAAAATAAATTGTGGAACATTCCAGAACACTCTCGAATGTTGTCCTGAGCGAAGCCGGGTAACCCAGCTAGTTTGTAATATAAAAATTTGAAAGTTTAGTTCATAACCTTTCAAAAACAGGTATTAATATGTTAAGAAATGTTTCATTTATAGAGCTTTAATTGCGAAGCGGAAATAACACAAAGTTTTTATTAATCTGACAGTTCGTTTAAGACAAAAAACTTGCATAATCGCAAAATACCGGAGTGGTAAAAACCTTATTTAAGTTTTGTGTGAAGAGTCAGCGCAGCCGATTCTCTCATCAGTATATTAATACGTGAAGCAAAATCTTTGTACCCCTTTTTACGAAAATTACACAGACGGAGGAGTATGAAATTTCGCACACTTATAGTTTATATAGAGGAGTGCAGAATGCTAATATTTTTTTTAAATTATGCATAAAAATACATTAAAAAACAACAACAATTATGGTCCCTATACCCTCGATTCTGTGCAGAAACGGGCGGTTCGTTTGATACATTCTCCTAACTTAACAAACGGATTGCAATCTTTAGAGCACAGGCGTCAGGTGGGAATGCTGTCCTTGTTCTACCGGTATTACAATGGAAGATGCTCCGAGGAACTAGCGTCATTGATCCCCTCGGCACCGGTGCATAGTCGGGAAACACGCCAACCATGCGCCCAACAATTGTACACGGTTGACATTAGTCACATGAGAACGGGTCGTTTCTACGACTCGGTCTTGAGTTCAACAGCTCGGCTGTGGAACAATTTGCCGGCCTCTGTGTTTCCTCCCTCCTACAACATGGGTCTCTTCAAGACCCATGTCCACTCCTTCCTCTCCTCAAAAACACTCTCCACACAACATCCTCAAAGATGACATAGGCCCTGAGGGAAATTATTTTCCTCGGGGCCTCCTGTGTGGAGTTAATGTAAAAAAAAAAAAAAATTTTAATAATGGTTGAATTTCGACCATTGGGCGACCACCAGTATGATTAAATTGTGACATAACACAAATCAATCAAATAATATTTACTTGCACAAGCTGGGATTTGAACCCACAATCTCTGAATTCTCTGACCTATCTGCTTACCCCCGCGGAGAAAGGCTGTGATGGTTAGTTAGTAAGGAGGTAAACACCTACCATTAGGGTGTCCCAAAAAAATTAAAGTTGTTATTTTTCAACGCATACCCTCTAATCTTGTTTGAATAATGACAAAACACTTGTAAAAAAAATTTCGTTTACCTGGGACCACGGCAACCCGTGCCGACTTGCATCGAAACATGTTAGTACCTTCTTGTATGAAGACGCCCGCGAGCAAACATGTTGATGCGCTTGTAGTAACTTGTTTTTTTGTTAGTAAAAGCATATTACTCATTTAGGCAAGATGTCGTGAGTTTAACACAGTTTTAAAAAGAGTATAATTTTAATTGGAGTCGTAAAAGACCAAATATTGGGTTCTAAACTACCCTCTTATGGACAAGTTCTTGAAGCTTTGTTCTATACATAATATCCGGGAAGTGAATTTAACTGTCGATGAAAGTGCTCATCTCACTATTCGCGAGGGTGTTATCTATTGTGGTGAAAAGGCTCGTATATCAACCAAATCTTTACCTAATTGTGTGAAGAAACTTGTAAACTTATATCAAGTTTGGAGCAACTTGCAAAAAATGCGCAGAAAACGCAAGACAAATTTGAACAACGTCGTCGAGAGTTGTCAAAAATAATTTGTCTAAATAATTTATTTGATATTGCACACGCCGATGCCTTTGAATTAATAAAAATAAATGAATGAAGAATCTTCTCGCAGCAACAAACAGATCCAGGTCGTCCTGGCTACTTAGAGGGGGGGACAAAAAACTGATAGATAAAGAGGGGAGAGCGCGCCTTAGAACAATCGAGGAAGAAAAGCGGCTTACTAAATATTTATCTGCGCCAACTCCTTCTACATCGTCTTACAAACCGTTACAAAACGTCTCTTCTTCTGATTCTAATGAAGACACAGATTAAAAAAATCAGTCAAGTGACTACAAGCCCTGACAACCCACTCTTCAAAAAGTTTCGAGATAACTGGAAAAATGTTGATCCCGATAAAATTCAGTGCTACGGAGAAAATCTCACATTGCACCTAACCGCTTCCGAAATCGATGATTTGCTTGACTTTACCGTACTGCACTGCACTGACAACAAAAATACTTCGAGATGACTATCGAAAGTTGTTAGAGAGCTCTCTGTGATATTTTTGGACGGAGAAACAGAGAGAAAATTTAAGATTCGGCCTCCAGGTGCTATGCACCAAGCTCGATGGATGGCAAGGGCGCTTTATTCGTTGAAAATTTCATTACTTGGTGCGCAATTTAAAATTACCGGTAAGGATAAGGCGACACTCTAAGGACGGGTTGTTTCAAAAAATTTGATGGATTCATCAAATATTTGATGTTAATTTTCATGTTCTGTGTAAGTTCTATTCAAGTTCTGTGATTATTTCAGTTTTGTGAAACAGCTGTCCTATAACGATATAATAACAGAACTTGAATAGAACCTACACAGAACGTGAAAATCAGCTTCAAATATTTGACGAATCCATGAAATTTTTTGAAACAACCCATCCTTAGACGTTTGCCTGTTTACAGTAACATCCTAAAAGGATGTAGCCATGTAGCCATGGCTACAATGTATTGTAGCAGTTAAAGCACCTTACCAGGACTTTTTGAAATCTTTGAAGGCTTATGAAAAAATCGATGAAATCATCTCATAGGCAGCTTTACAGAAGTTCAGTAAGCATTTGCGTATTTGACCGATGAAGTATCTATTTTTTCGCTGTTTGACAACGCTGTGGATCAAGCAACTAAAATAAAAATGCTTGAAAATATAACCCAAAATAATTTATCCACCCGTGACAGTTAATTTAACATCCCATCGAAAGAAGATCTTGGTGGTAAATTGTATGATAAGTTTAATAAGTAGTTACATTTATATTTTGTATTGAGGTTTTTGATCATATCATAGTTTAGTGAATTTTGTTTCAGAGAAAAATATTTACGACTGAATTTCAGTCAAAAGCAAAGTTTTTTTTGATCGTCTGAAAATAGATGCCAGTTTTAGAATGCCCTACGATGTGGTCAAGTAATGCTTCGTATCAAGAAGCCAGAAAGAAGGTGTCATCGCTGAGGGTAGTGAATGGTACAGCTGAAAGAGCTGTTAAGTTAATGCGAGATTTTCATGGCTTAATCACGGTCGAAGAGAAACAAAAACTATTTTTGTTACGATGCGTTCAGGAACACCGGAAGATTTATCCTGACTGTAAAAACAAACTTTGAAGCAAAAATTCAATCAATAAACCATTCTTAAATATAAAATACTACACAATTGAACGTTTGTGATTTTTTTAGTTTTATTTATCCGAAAAAAAATATGGTTTAAAATCCTTCCATATTAACTCAGTACAAATTTTTGTACCATATGTTTGGCAACAAGTCGGCACGGGTTGCCGTTGTTTAATCAAAATAATATTTTTTATACGAGTTATTGGGATCAAATGGAATAAAATAAGAGGGTATGCGTATTTAAATTCATCAAAAAAAAATTCTTCCTTATGTCTTGGGACACCCTACCTACCATACAACAGTCTCCATTGCTCGTTTCAAAGCCATTTCAAGCAACGCTTCAATTCTGTGTGGTAGTTTTTCACCAGGGCGATACTACCAACTCTACAATGCACACTTGAAAAATTTTATATGTAAAAAAAAAAAATTGTGATCGGGCAGTTTTCGGCCGCATATCGTGCTGGTAACGGGTGATTTTTCGCGTAATTTCGCGCTAACGTAGACCTCTAGAAAAATTGCGATAACTTCAAAAATATTTGTTTGATTTCAATAATTCTTTTTGCAAATTATTTATTTTATTTCATTTTATTTTATTATATTTAGAAATGTATTCTTTATCGTTAAACTAGTGCAGAATTTCACATAAAGCAGGAAAGTTATGAAAAAATTAATATTTACACTACCTAGGTACCTACCGTACACCCCATCTATTGTTCTCAAAAGGTTTTTACCTGCATGGCTACAACCCTACAGAGGCTATATAGCGAAAACTCAAGTATATTGGAACCCGCATTTTAACGTGACCCGCGCTCCACTAACAATCTATCAAAAACGTATAAATACGTGTTCCGCTCTCTAGCATTAATTTGCTAAACACGTATTAATACGTGATCAGATTACAATGTGTTAAATAAAATATATTTGCACACGTCAAGATGACAAAAAATATAATTTGCAGAGATGACAAAAATATAATTTCAAAATAATACTAACTAACTAACAATCATGCCGGGCTGAGTGGACGAACCGCAAAAAGCTCGGTCTTGGCACACACTCCTTGCTTCATTCACATTCATACATAGTCAGCTATTATTCTGACTCTTGACATGGCCAGTCTAAGTATGTGATTTGCTTGATCGTGCCATGTCTTCCTCGGGTGGCTACCGTTCACGTTGCTTCATACATTTGGGAGGCGGGAATGGGTACCGCCGCCCCGGGAACCTTTATTGGATAACCAACACTTCTGCCATAGGTCACCCCAAGTGATTCGCTACCTTTGGTGATTTAGCAGGGGTTCCCGGGTTCATGGGGTAAGGTTTGACACACTGAACCCAAGATTCCTACCCACCCCTTAAAACCTCTCCTCCTTTTCCTAAAAAAAAAAACACCACACAGCATTCCCAAAGATGACATAGGCCCTAAAGATGACATAGGAAATTATTTTCCTTAGGGCCTCCTGTGTGGAGCTCATGTAAAAAAAAAAATATATATATTCTCCTTGCACTACTTTCTTCGATCATTCGCTCTACATGCCCAAACCATCTGAGGGTCTCTTTCTCAATCTTTCTCATTACGCTTACATCAGCCTTGCATTCTTTGCACATCTCCACATTTCGCACATGATCATTTATGATTTTGTCACGCGTTTGCCTCAAGGATCTCATTTGTACAGCTTTCATACATCTTCGGCCAGTTCCATGCCTCGCTGTTGACATCAGTCCCGCATTAGATAGCGTCCTATTTTTGTATAGTCGATATTAGCACCATGCTGGACTGAATGCCATTGGCGCTAACAAAAAACTGCTCAAAGAAGCGAAGCTAGCAATCCACAATGGAGCGCTGGTACCCACCCTGATATATGGCAGCGAGGCATGTAACTGGCAGAGGAAGGATGAAAGTAGACTGGGTGCTGTATAAATAAGATCGCTGAGGCGTATATATGATAAAACAATGAATAATCATGGAGATTCACAAAGAATGCAAGGCTGACATAACGAGTAAAATTAAGAATGGTGGTTTGGGCATGTAGAGCAAATGATCGAAGAAAGTAGTGTAAGGAGAATATATTACGCAAATGTGAATGATAGAAGACATTGGGGATGCCCGAGGAAGACATGGCACGATCAATCATGGCACAATCAGATACTTGAGTAGGTCCATAGATTCGGAATAATAGAAGAGTATGTATGAATGTGAGTGTGCCAAGACCGAGTTGTTTGGCGGTCTGTCCTCTCTGCTTGCCCCTGCGGAGAACTGCCAATCGATTGGAGAGGACTCCCACCCGTTTGCCATGCCCTTATTATTTGTGTACTGTGTCTTCCTCCCATACAGGTGCTTGTAGGATATGCTGGATGCAATCACCCAGCGCTTGCCGCCTCGTGGACTGTCACCAATCCGTCCCATTGTCTTGTCTATATCTTATCATACTAACACACATTGCATCTTGTATGTCCCGCTAAGCACTTGCATACTGCTTACTAACAACGTGTGCAGGGACACTGGAGGTCTAGATTCGTTTTAAATTAAATGTAGCTTCGTTCTTTCAAAAAAATTAAAGTCCTCGCGAGAGCCCTGAAGGAGTAACCATCTGTTACTTATACTAGGGCGGGTATGTGGTGGATAACCTCCAATGCCCCTGCGGAGAAACGACGTGAGATTAGTTAGTTAGCTGTAATAGATGTTCCACTGTCGGCAGATGTCCTCGCCCCGCTGCTAGAAGCCTTCCTTATTTGTTCAGTTGACATCAACTATGTAAATTGCCTACAGGTGCTTTGCTTGAAGTGTAGAGTCCCTGTGTTCATTTATGAAGCTGACACCAGCATCACCGTGTTGTACAAGATATTCAAGACACTAATATGTCCTGATAAAGACTGATCTACCATAATGTCAATGAAGGAGACAACACTTGCACATGACAGGTAGTTTTTCTACTAATCTTTCGAGAGTAGATATCATCTTAGCGCTGATCACAGGGATATTTGGTATGAGTTTGTAACACAGGTAGGTGGCCCACTGTTGCTGCCCTACAGCGCAGTACCTCTCCTTCATCTCTAGAGTAGATGTCAGCACCGCTTTGTATGAGATATTCCACTGTCAGGATGCGCCCTACATTAAAACTGACCTGCCTTGTTTGCGACGCATATTAATGTCCGTCCCGTGCACCACACAGAACTTGGTGACATTCAAAAGGATTCTCCCCGAAGCCATCAATATAGTAAACAGAACAGAGCTTTGCTCCACGAGTAGTTTAACAATTTCAAGATGGCCAAACTGTGCAGCGCAGTCAAGGACAGTCTGCTCTAATAATAGTTTAACATTATTAAATGTTAAAAAGTAGCAACTTTACATATCATTCTTTATATGTTTAAATAAAACTGTCCTCACCAGTTCGACGTCATTGTTTAAATTGCCTTCAAAACGTATTTCGTTTAATCTTTCAAGCACTCTTGTCACGGAGTCACAACTTATATCAACTGATTCTCATGAGTAATTTTTTAATATGTAATATTGACTTATTACAACTTGCAAAAATAACTTTTTCCTCGAGTTCATAAGAGTATGTCGTGCTAAAATGATTCTGTTAAATAATATACTATCTCTACTGTTAATGGAAGTTCTCGAGCGCCTTGTTATTATTTATGTCGTATTGTGCTGTGAAGGAGACGAAAGAAACTGCATTCTTTATTTTCATTCTGCTGAGTAGAAGCGTTACAATGTGTTCATTACTTCCATGCACTGCAATGCGTAGAGTAGTTTGATGTTCCTGATTCTCAAACACCACACTATCTTCACTTTGATTTGAGTTTTGCCAGCCGGGTGGGTGAGTTTTTGTGGCAAGAGTAATTTTTTCACAGGACGATACCTGCTATGCAGTGTTGGTTGATTGCGCCAGTGTAGACGACCAGTTGAGCCCAACAAAACTCTGCATACGTTTCATCTGTGGACAAAATGTTTCTCTTTGAGTGAACCAAACCGCATCTATTTAATTTAATTAGCCATTTGTCCTGGTGATAGCGTCAAAGTTTTCACAGGACGATACCTGCAATGCAGTGTTGGTTGATTGCGCCAGTGTAGACGACCATTTGAGCCCAACAAAACTCTGCGTACGTTTCATCTGTGGACAAAATGTTTCTCTTTGAGTGAACCAAACCGCATCTATTTAATTTAATTAGCCATTTGTCCTGGTGATAGCGTCAAAGTTTTCATCATAACAATCAGAAATGAATGTCTTGTTTTTTTGGTAGAGATTCGTAGTATTCTAATTAACTTCTATAAGTTTTATTGTGAAATTATATTGGGTGCAAATATCCGGAGATCGGAGCAACAGACCGCTTTGCGGTCTGAAGACTTCAGCCAGCATTTTAAAGTGCAGGGGATCCCTCATGAAGCAGTTCACTCAAGATCCTTCAAGAAGCACCACCGCTGCATATGCTTTGAGTTGCCCCTTTTCTTGCACTCTATAATCTGTTTCTCAAGAGAAATGCAGTAACGCCAACATTGTTCAAATGATGTACAAAATTCTGACAGGTTTATCTTTAGCTCTCTCCTTCTTCTTCTAACTCTTCAAATCTGTCAAACATCAAAAAGGTCAGTCTGAAAAACGTTTAATTCTGTATCAAATGCTCTAAGACCTTTGAGCTGGAATGCGGATGTCAGCACGAGTGAAACAATGGCTTAAAAGAAAGATAGCCACGTTTTGAGCAGTTAGCTTTTCTGATAAACTGTCCACACATACTGGAAGGTGTTTTAATTCTATATGATCCGCACTGATTCACAGAGCCTCGAAAAGTTTGCCAGACAAGTAGTTTTCCCCATCCCAGGCTAGTCCGTTCCGTTCAGCTCGAGGATCATCCATGGCTTTGCAGCCGTTTTCGTCACCATCGTCGATTTCATATCTTTCAGTAGTTTTATGTCGATTCTTGTGGCAGGTTTTTTTAAAGGTGAGGAGGAGAGATGGACTTCCTCGTTGGGCCCCCACGATAATCCAGTGTGCATGCATGCTGCACCGAAGTACCCATTGATCAGACCCGAGGAGGAGAGATGGACTTCCTCGGTAGGCCACCACGATAATCCAGTGTGCATGCACGCTGCACCGAAGTACCCATTGATCGAGTTGGTTCCAGTAACCAGGAGACACCAGCCTGATGGTAGATGTAGCCTTTCATCGTAAACTGAATCCGTTTCTCCTTTTTAAACACTATAACACTATCACTTTGAAACACTTTAATACTATCACTTTAAAACTAGGGCTGCAAATAGCGCCAGAGTGGGGTCATCGGGGTGAGGGTCTGTGTGAAGGATGTCCAGGGGACGCTGCTGGAGCAATAGTAATTGCTTGATGACTTCCATGACTGCAATGGCTCCTGTCTGTGAAACAATGAATAAACAATTAATTAACTACAGGAAGGAAATGTCAAAGTGGGCCATTTTAAGGAATTCATTATTAAACATACTATGAAATTTCGAATATATTATTCGGGTAATTTGAAATCGCATTCCTGCATAATGTATAAAGTTATTAAAATTCAATGAACTTCTTATTTTCAAAATTGGGACTGATAAGTATAAATCATATCAGAGAAGCGATAAAGTGGGTACCAATATCTTCTTAAGTATATATAGAAATTTATATTTGTTTGTTTGTTCATATTTTACGCTGCTACACCGTTCATCCGATTGCGATGAAACTATGGGGATTTGTTGTGCGCACGTCTGCTAAAGTTATAGGCTGTATATAATGGTAAGCTCTGGCGTTATGAAATTTGTATAAAAAAATTATTACAGGTGGTGCGCGAGTGGTTTGAAAATGTTTGTATTTCATATATTTTAGGAACAGGGAGGAAAGGCAGGAGGGGGAGGGTAACGCAGAAGGTATGTTCGCAGGAGGGGTCACCGCGGGAAGGGGAGGCGGAGAAGGTGGAAGGGGATCGTGGGAGGGGATGGAGACAGGTGGGGTCACCGCGGGAAGGGAAGGCGGAGAAGGTGGAAGAGGCTTGTGGGAGGGGATGGAGACAGGTGGGGTTACCGCGGGAAGGGAAGGCGGAGAAGGTGGAAGGGGATCGTGGGAGGGGATGGAAACAGGTGGGGTCACCGCGGGAAGGGAAGGCGGAGAAGGTGGAAGGGGATCGTGGGAGGGGATGGAGACAGGTGGGTAACGGGGAGGCACCGGAAAGGTGCAGCAGGGAAAAACAATTTATTTTTTGAATGGCATAGCAAAGCATGCCGGGTACCCGATAGTAATAAATTGATAAATGCTTAGACGAATTAATGCATTCGCAATTTGGGAGGCAGATTTGGGTATCGCCACTCCAAGAACCAATTATTGGATAACCACCTGGTACGCTACATTTGGTGACTTAGCAGGGGTTCCCGGATTTATAGATTGATTTATAGGTTTATAGGTTGGCAGTTGGATGCATTTGCCCACCTATTGCGTGGCGGGTCGGATCGGAGAGACTGGTTGAGGGAGACCTGACCTAGACCTCTCCAGCCGGACTCTCTCGACCCATCGTCCTGCACTGCCGTGGGATTCATACATGCGTCACTCCTGAACACGTAGACTTGCAGATTCATAACCACCCCTCATACTTTCCCTAAAAGACTCCTACAATATTTTTTACCCATAATATTTATATTTATAAAATCCCGTGATTTTTCATGTGTCTGCTCTTTGGTAAATTAATAAAACTGAGCAAGTTTTTAAAGCAAAAGTCACGTCAGCTATATAGGTATGTAACGATACTTGCTTTTGCCGATCCATAATACATGGTGCGCAGAAACTCATGGTACATTGGGAAACTGACAAATCTACATAGATTTTGTGATACAGCTTTATTTGATTTGGTCTTTCGTTTTCGAGTGATTCGAATCCAAGTTAGAATTTTTTGTGGTAATAAAATAATGATACTAGTGAGTTTCCGGCATGCGTTGCAATGCCACTTAAAAAATATATTGTTTCTCCCTGCGTGTCCTTTCCCATTCATCTCGTTCCCCTCACGCGTTCCTACTCCACTTTCTCTCTCCCCACTCCCTCATCCTGCGAACCCCACGTTCGCAATCCATACATTTAGTTTTCAAACAGCTCTCGGGCCTCCTATTGTAATTTTTTTATACAAATTTCATAATGCCATAGCTCACCAGTGTACATAGAAGATTTGGTGAAATATTGTGCGCACTCCCTCAATGGTTTTTATATATAGTGGTAAGCTCTGGCATTACGAAATTATTTCCTAAACTATTCTATTTGACTGGTCAGTGGTTGAGTGGGCATCGCGTTTGAGTCCCACCCGGGCGTCCCGTGTTCGATTCCTCGGCGGCCAAGTCCTCCATCACAACACAAGCAACATTTTCGGCTTTCTGTGGTGGTAGTAGGAGATTTTCAAGCATTTTTGGGTTATTCGTAACCCGGGAATGTTTGTCTTTCATTTTTAAAAAAATAAAATAAAAAAATTTAAAAATTTCATCCGATTGCGATGAATCTTTGGTGAGTTGTTGTGAGCACACCCGCAAAGGTTTTCCACATATACTGGTGAGCTCTGGCATTATGAAATTTGCATACAAAAAATTTGCAATAGGCAGCACGCGAGCTGTTTGAAAACTGTGTACCAAGACTGAATGTTTCGAATGCGGGAGGGGGAGGGGATCGCGGGAGAGAAGTTGGCTGAACGGGGGAAGCAAAAGAGGGAGGGGGGACGGGAGAGGGAAGGCAGAGTGGGAGTGCGTGAGGGGAAGGGAACGCGGAAGGGGAAAGGGAGGCAGAAGGGGAACGACACGCAGGGAGAAACAATTTCTTTATTAATTAAGTGGCATCGCAACGCATGCTGGGAACTCGCTATTAAATAATAAATGTCAATAATTACCATCTGTACAATTATATAGATAGGTACTAGAAAAATTTAAAAAACTTACAAAAGATAGCGATCTATCTTTTGCATGTTTCTATTCACTTAGTTTTTAATTCCACACATTAGAAGTTAAAAAGTAAAATTCTCTAAAAAGAGCAGGGTGTTCTCCTTGCTCCACTTAAATACCATTTTGATGATTTGCGATACGCAACATGATGACATCCTTTCAGTACAGGACGAGAGACGGATTGAACGAACCCGTGAAACGTTCATTCCGCATTCAGATGTTTCATTTGGCTTTCATTCCGCACGCGAGTGAAAGATACCGAATGCTAATATCCAACATCGACGGACTGGTTCACTAATAAATTCATAAACACTATTGTTTCACTTCTTGTTCAAACGTTTCACTTTGAATAAAAGAGGCAAAATGAAAGACAGAAATGAACGAAAAGTGAACCTTCTGATTCCCGCATTAGACATCAAATGTTATTCCACTCGAAAAACGACTGGGTCAAACCAATCCACACCGATAAAACAGTCAAAATCTAGTACTTTGTATCGTAACCTGAGATTGTGTCCTGCGCACTCTTCAAGGACAGGCATCTTATATTTTTACAAAGTTGTTTTAACTATCATGCCGTTTCTCTGCAGGGGTAGGCAGAGAGGACGGACCGCCAAACAACTCGGTCTTGGCACACACTCCTTGCCTCGTTCACTTTCATACATCGTCCCATACTCTTCTTCTATTTATGTATAATCCTCGATATCTTAAATATTATTGTATAATCTACGTAAAAGCCCATATGGGCGTATAACAACAATAAATAAATAAATAAATATTATGGCCCGACTCAAGTATCTGATTTACTTGGTTGTGCCATGTCTTTCTCGGGCTTCCCCGACTTCTTCTGCCATTCACTTTTGCGTCGTATATTCCCCTTACACTCCTTTCTTCGTTCATTCGCTCTACATGCCCAAACCGTCGGAGCTTTCCTTTCTTAATCTTACTCATTACGCTTACATCAGCTATACATTCTTTGCGGATATCCACATTTCTCATACGATCATACATGGTTTTAACACACATACGCCTCAGGGATCTCATTTCAACAGCATTCAGTTTACTTTCATCCTTTCTCTGCCAGTTCCATGCCTCACTGCCGTACATCAGGGCAGGTACCAGAACTCCATAGCGGACGACTAGCTTTGATTCTTTGGGCCGTTTTTTGTTGGTGCCAATGGCGTTCAGTCCTACATTAATAGAGTTACTTGTATTCACCCTTCTTTCAACATCTCTATCAGCCTTCCCATCTCTCGTAAACATACTTCCCAAATACACAAACTCATCAACATTTTTTTTTTAATATGAATACCGCACAAGAGTCCTACCTGCTCCCGTCTGGAGCCAGTGAGACTACGGCATCCCTAATTGGGGTATTTTGTGGGGCTGAAGGTAGTGGGGAGGGGAAGGAGACGGGTAAGAGGAAGGTGGGAAGGAGACGGGTAAGAGGAAGGTGGGAAGTACCTGGCTATTCAGATCTGGTCACCAAACACGTCTAAAGCCATTTCAAGCAACGTTTCAATTCTGAATGGTTGTCGCACACCAGGGCGATACTGAGAGTATCTTCCACTCTGGAACATGCCGCAAATATACTACACATTATTTTAAATTAATAAATTGTGGAATAACACAAATTAATCAAATAAAATTTATTTGCCACGTCGGGATCGATCCCGCGACCTTCGGAATGCGAGTCAAGAGCCTTAACGCTGGACTATGACGACCGTACATGCTTCAAGTATTCATCATTCACAACTATGTTGCACATTGTTTTAATATTCTCTCTTTCAAATACCATGACTATAGACTTCTTCATACAAACTTGAATCATCCTAGACACTGACTGCAGATGAAATCAGTACCGCGTCATCAGCATACAACAGGCGACATCTTTCAAGGTTGTTTCAAGGTTCCATAACTGAGTGTAATGGCTGATTGACCGGCAATATTGGCAGCAATACAAAATATAGAGTAAGTAGAGACCAACAAGAAGGTTTCGCTGGACAGTAGATAATTATCATATGAAAATTAACATCCTAATTAATCTGTTGCCATGTCATTTTGCAGGTATTAGCAGCATCAAATTTCTTTTCTGTAGCCTGTTTCAAAACCAGTTTTTAGTTTTTGGATATCTTCAGAAATATTCCATTTATTTAGATTATATTGCAAAGCAGAAATATTTTGACCATTTGACAAAATATTCCGGTAAATATAACACAAGCCGCCGCACTTTTAATAGGCACTGATTTTGGAAATCACACTACATTTCACCATTATTACTACAAGAAACAACTAATTGCGTTGGACAGATGGCAAAAAACGCATTAAGGCGCCGCTTCCCCACTCAAAAAGAAGAAGATGGAGAGATATGTAATTATGAATGTTGGGCAGAGCGCGCCAATATTTTAAATGATAAAATTGAAGCGAAAATTGTGCAAATTTTTAATAAAACATGACTTGTTTAAAATAGAGCAAAAATCTCGTGGAAAACATCCTAAGTATTATTTAAACTTAAAGAAACAATGAATTTTTTCACAACAAGTTATAACTTGTAAAATAATAGAATCAGACAGAGGGAATTTCATATAATTTGCGTTTCGGCGTGGAACGAGTCTAGGTATTATCTTCAAAAATAACATATATTTTTTTAAGAGCTTAAAAACTTCAAATATTTAAGGGAGATGTGTAAGAAATCGGTAGAAATTCGGGTAGCGGCGCCTTAAATAAACTTAAAATTTCCCTTACATAATGACCAACTACTGTCATTTTTTTTGTATGGATTTCAAGTTTTCGAAGTTTCGGATGAATTACCTTAGTTTACCCAAACTAAGAACCTAAAAAATTTTGTACACGTAAGTAGTTGTTTCTTGTAGTAATTGTTGAAATTAAATGTAATTTCCATAATCTGTGCCTAAAAGTGGGGCGATTAGTGGAATTTAATGATAATTTTAAAATCCATTATTAATTATTTTTAGATCTTCATACAATTCACATTTATAGGCTCTGTTTATGTGATATTTTAGGTTAGCAGTACCTACCTATCGAACTTCACATCAATCGTCTTATAGTACATGCTAAACTTCAAGACCGGCCTGAACATAGCACATTCCATTCTCACGCAGTTACTGACTTTATAATGAACGTAAGCGAAAGATGCTTAACCTTTTCATCCCGGAAAGAAAAAAATCACACATGATCCGAAGGGGGGTCACTCGGGGACCCAAATTTGTTTTGCTTATTTAAGGGTTTTATTGACATAATTTTTTGTAATTTGTTTTGGTAATAATTAGAGGGAAGTACATTCATCGTATTTCAGTAGTCATTTTCAAAATCGTTTGATAAATAAAGTCATAATTAATATTCTAATGAATTTAGACCATTACGTTTATTTTTCCATAGAAAACAGAGAAGGCCGATAGCCAACATAACTCCTTGTTTCCGAATCTCGACTGGCGATTGGCGTATAGCAGAAACGACCCAGACCGAATGATCTTTGACCGGCAAGCGAACATTATAGCATTGTAAAAAGAGCAAACGAGATGCGCAGTGTAAACAAACGGGATCTAGTCCTTTCCACTAACAACTTAGAAATTACTTGCTATCGCTTAGAATTGTCCCGATACTTCCAGCAGATGGGTACGGGGTAACGCCCGAACAGATGGGAAGGGGGACAGATTCTCCGCCGGAATTTGATAGAAATTATTTAGTTTTAAGAAAATAGTAATGCGGTATTAATTTTTTTAACGCAGATCGATAACCAAATAGTTTTTTAAGATTACCCAAATTATTGAGTATGTGATTTAAAAAACTACTTAGATAAAGCATAAAACTCTCGTTAGTGTAAGCGTGTTCCCCCGGTCCGGTACGGAAGTGTTTTAAGCACTCGGACCCATAAGCTTGTTTTCACGATAATATAACATTACCAGATATATGTATGAGGCGTAACTGACTTATTAAAAACAAATGTGTGATAGAGAAAATGCGTGGGCGGGGCATGCCATTTTTCTGAACTGAAACTCGCCTAATGCGATGATTTGTGAACAACGTCAGGCCGGTCTAAACGTTTGGCATGTACTGTACAGTGTTATGTAAAATATGATGGAATTTTCGTGTTTTTGATATTTACGAAACTAATATGAAATAATTTGGTTCCAAGACAATTCATCCCTCGGCGTACTTATATAATGTGCAGTCGCTTTAGGGAAAATACATTATACATAATTACACAAAATATATCTAAGTGACCCCTTAGGGACGTGCAGAGAGGATGTACCGCCGAATAACAAAAGAATAAAATATATTTTCATTCAAATGCATCAAGAAAAAATCTGCTTCCCTATATACTGTATACTCCAGCACACAAATTTAAAAAAATATCCACAGTGTGTATAAATTCCTTTGATATTCATACCAACTTATTAAGGGCATTTTTGAATTCGAACTGAATATCTTATCACAAAAAATTATAATTACATAATAAATACCTATCATTTGGTAAATATTTACCTAATAGGGACACGCTTAATATGCACTTTTTATTTCAAAAACACTTAATATTGTTATGATATAATTTATTCAATTTCATTTTATTACAACAACACTAGACAAGTACCTCATTTTAAAATTATTTTCTATTTTTAATCTACCGGTGTTTTTAAAATTATTCAAAACAAGCGATCTCATCATTTTCGAATACTAAGAAAATAATGCTTGTTCTACGAAAAAAAAGCCAACCACTTCTTGGGAAACGGTCTTCGGAGGCAGATCGTTTTTCGACGGTCAAAACGTGATTATTTTGATTTACTATGATGTAGAATCGTGCCCTGTGATTAATATATTGATCTTATAATCTAATCGAATAGTAATCTTGCAATTTACCAGTGTACTTGCAGTGTAATTAAATGCACACGCGCACAGCGATCCTTTTATTAAAAAGTCAGCTTTACGGACGGGAGCTATAAACGATTTGGAACACGGTTTCAATTGCAATAATTGTTTTAATGCACGCGCATCATTTAAATGCACACATGTCTTTGTTTAAAGAAACTCGTCAGCTTTAAAATCATTCGCGGGCCAGATCGTCCGTGTATTTTGGGACCTCCCGTATGATCAATCTTGCTTTGTAAAATGCAGTCATCATTTTCCGAGGAGACCAGACTCGCCAGGACTTAAAATTGGCTGGAGCAGTCTCTTCAAGAAGAACATGACCAGACCACAATCCAGGCAGATGGGAGGTACCAGGCATCAATCTAGTTGGATGGAGCCCTTCGCCATTTTAGCTAGATAGGTTATAAAATGGTCGATCCAGGGGGTAAGCCTCTTCATGTTTAAATGTTACTCTATTTTTAAATGTTCTTTATAATTTTAAATACATGTGCCAATATTAATTTAATTGTTCATATTTAATTTAATGAACAAAAGTATGTTGTAAACATTTTATATAATTATAGTTTTGTTCAATATTCAATACGAATACTGTTTAATCATTGAAATCGTTTTTTTTAACAATAAAGTATGTTTGTTTTCCCACGGCGATAAGCAAGAAAATTGTGTTCTCCGCTGTTAGCTCTGGTTTTTACTTTTAACACCAGTGGCGCCCTTTTAAACAAAAGCTAACAGCTAACAACAGCTTAAACATAACTGCATAACTGTTTTATACAATACGCCCACTGCATATTAAAACTGTTCCCTATTCTTAACTAATTTTAAATGCATATGTTATTTGTTATACAATACGCCCACCACGGCCTTTATCGTAACAATATCAGTTAGATAATAATGAGAAGTTATTAGTGCATATTTCAGTTTCCTAAAATGGAAAATAATGCATTTTTGTAGATATTTCATTAAAAAAATGCCATGTGTTAACATTTGAATTAAATAAGAGAAGAAAAAAAAACTAACCTTAAAACTTTGACATCAATGATAATGGCCGCCAAGCGAATAATCGTTTTAAATTTTAACGAAAAAACTATTAAAATTCATTATTTTTCAATTTCGGAAACTGTAATACTTACTTCCCATTATGATTTAAATGATGTTACGTGTTTTTGTAATAAAAAGTGCATATGTGTGTCCCTATTACGTAAATATTTACAGCAAAGTTTACCGATTTTTTTTAAATTACATAAAACGTGCAGCGAAATTTGAAAACTTAACCAAAAAATTGTTTGGCGGTTCATCCTCTCAACCTACACTTGCGGTTATGATGCAGCGCAATGGTTAGGTTAGTTAATTATTAAATTATCATAACTTACCAAACTTCTTTTTGAGATGAACTAATTAACAATATATTATGGTGTGAAGCAAACGGATGGCGGATCAGTTTGTGCTGCGAATGTATTTAAAACTTCGCAATTAATTTAAGGCAAAATTCACTTCAAACTTGAACCTGGCTTTATAAACTATTATGTAAAGCAACGGGAAGTTTGCCGCGTAAGTATATTAAAAACTGGTAATGGTAATTGACATAAATGATGCACGATGCACGTGGTGTCATGGCGTCATGGATAGGGTTGCCAATGCACATATTCAAAAATACCCACACAAAGTGTTGCCATGTCTCAAAATTAAAACCTTTTTTTCTCAAAAAAGAAAGAAACATTTCCGGGTTACGAATAACCTAATAATGTTTGAGAATCTCCAACTAGCACCACATTAAGCGTGTGTCGTGACGGAGGACTTAGCCAGCCGAGGAATCGAACACAAACGCGATGCCTACTCAGCCACTGACTGTTGATCACGTTGTGGCAGCCCAGCAATGCGCAATAACTAACGAATATTCGAGAAGCTAGGAGAGTATCAAATTACGCTGATAACACACTTCCACACGCGCAGCGATAAGTGCTGACAATAGAATGTTTACAGGAACAGTCTCAAAGATTCTCCAACGTGGGAAGCACTTATATAATCAGTGCATCAGCCACCTACCAGTCAGTTCTGTACTCACCGCGATACAAATCGCAGGCCCTACAATGGCCTAGTCAGTCATCGTTATATCATCATGTAACAGTTATACATTCAAGTGCCGAGTGCATCTCGCTCCCTGGAAGATACGGTCATACTCCACCACTCGCGGTGTCGAGCAACTTGCTGGCGTTCGCGAAGACTCATCGACTTCACCGCCATAGCATCTTACTGACCTTCAGCAGCAACATCATCTCCGTGCACCAACAACACTTCATCGTGGCACTTCTGTCTACATCTCTGTTACCTTTTTATTCCTTCGCTACGTAGCCAAATAAACGATTCGACTCACTACATCGACTGACTGCCTTTTCATTTATCTCCCGTCTCTGCCGATCCGGAGTCCTCTCCTATAGGGCTGAAAAATCGGTGAATGTACAAATAAATAGCAACTCTTTAGTCAAGGGCCTTAGAGAATCCGAAAACTGTTTGGTAAACGTAATTTAGCTTATTTTACACAAATATCGTTTATCAATTATCAACCTTAATACATAATAATAATTTATCAACCTCCTGAAAAAATCGATATTTTCCTGCTCTGACATATCGCTAATTACTTGAAAACTTAACAGCACGAGAGGCGCAATCATGGCAACTTATCAACATGGAAACAGAAACGCGCCGGCCGCGGCGACTAGTTCTGCGAGCCACCGCCTCGCCCTTGATGACGAGTCTTTGACTCCAATACACCACTCGCTTCGACGCTTCGACGAAGTCCTCGAGGAAGATAGCTGAAGTTCGAAGCGCATATCTACACATTCGTGCAACCTCGCGAGGAACTCAGTTTCTCGGAGTCCACGCGCTAGGCAAAATGGACGTTCAAGTAGCCTGCCGTTGCCATGTGCCATGCTTATTATAACTACGTGCAAATTTATCACACCAAAGAAAATTTAAAAAAAAAATTAGAAAAAGAAGGTGATGGATGATTGAATTAATGATGAAATTTGCAGAATTTCTTGAATGCGCATTCAAGCATTTTTTTTTATCTTTATTACGCGCAGTCGAATTGAACTGAGTAGTGTAGTGAGACGCATCGTGTTCGAATTTTGGAACACTTCGAGGTTTTCGACTCGGGCGCAAAAACCGAAAATGATCGGAAGACGGACGAGGCGAGGCAAGGTTTTACGAAGCGAAGTGTAGTTCGTTTCTACACTTTCGTATTCGATTAACCTCGATCAACTTCGCGGGTGTATATTGGGACTTTAACAAGTGTCCTGTGTGCTGACGCCAATGAAATTCGCAAGTTCCTTTCTGAATGGATACCTTTCCTGTGGATAGCGATTGACTTGCCAACTGTTTTTTATTCAACATTCAACTGAAAAAAAGGAGAGGTCCTTAAAGAAAATTCCTACTTCTTGATTATCTATGGTTAATAATTAAAACACCGTTGTGTGACCGTTGCTGATCTGTCACTTCTTCACAGCTAAAGTAATGGTTTACCCGAGTTCGATGAAGTTAAATACAATGAATAATTTATTTGATAATATAAAGGTGAGCTCACTTCAACATTACAAAAGAGATAATTTAGTATTTCACCACAAATCTATGCCGAAGAAAGTCCGCATTGCTAGTGGGAATGACAGTGGGTTTGCCATTTTGGTAAATATACAAAAAAAGGGATACTCTTAGTACACACTTGAAACACTTTGCAGTGTTTTGCAGTAGATGAATAATAACGAGAAGTAAGTATTTCAGTTTCCGGAAATGGAAAATAATCCAATTTATTTCGTCAAAATTAAAATCAATTGTTCATTTGGCGGCATTGCTAATGATCTGAAAGTTTTTCTTCTTATCTTATTTAACCCCCAAAATATGAACCTAGAATAGGTTCTTAATTTGAGTTTAACTAAAAATAAATAAAATGAAAACAGTTAGAAACAGTTAAAAAACCAAATTTAATATTATGTCAAAACATTGCGTGAAGAAAAGTCGTCAAAGTATCCGTTTATTAACAAATTGGCTGCTAAAATATGATATTTTCCTTTTCCGGAAACCCTTACGTTTAATTATTTTCTAACTGTAAGTGCTGTAAAAATAAAATCTGCATGCTGAGCGTGTCTCTGTTTTCGGCATATTTACCATTTTTTCTCTTGCGTATGAAATTATTTACAATATAAATGAAAACCAATTTTATACCAAAATCTACCGTTTCTAGTTAGTTTATCAAACGATTTGTATGCTTATTCGTGCCTGCCTACCCATATTCGTGGTGATATAAGGCATTCTAAGAATGTACACAATTCTAGCTTGTATATTCATTTTACGTGTGACTTGCGTAAACAAAATTAACCTTGCAACCCTGAAGGGTTCTAAAATATTCTAATGAATAAATTCCAGTTCTCGTATTTTATTCAACATACACAGCTCTGCCAAAAACTTCTGTTCCAGGTTTAATTTTGGCTATCCGATATCAATATCCAAGCATTATATTACGCCCTCACAACCGTTTTATGGATCTACCTAGCCCCGGTGAAGTCACCATAAAATTGGAGCCAGAAATTCAACATGAAGACGATCGGGTTATCCCTGCTACATATGTAGAAATAGAAGTCCCAAATATAAAGGAGGAAAGATTGGAATATTTTGAAGATCATCAGACAGAAGGTAAGATTTCAGATATCGGATTTCTAGTTCCATTCTCTTCTTTTAACTCCGTTGGCATACATCTAATTCCAGAAATTCAACCTAGGATGGCCCCTTCTATTTACTCAAGTTGACACATATCTTACAAATGACTCGGCGGGATGGGTACGCCATCCGGGGAACTAGTTATTGGATAATTAACACTTCTGCCATAGGTCTTCCGAAGATGTCCGCTACGTTTGGTTAATTAGAAGCGGTGTCTGGATTTAGGGGGTGAGATCTGCCCGCCAGCTGAGTGGCTGAGATTGAGGGACACCTTTGATCTCTCCGGACGGACTCTCTCGACCTGTCGCCTTGTACCGCAGTGGGAGAAATAATCTCTTGGAAAAGAACGACATTTTTTTCCGATATATTTCTCTGTATATGTACCTACTGTTATTTTCATATTCCAGGTAACATTAATGTAGAGACTGTTCCCATCAAGGTAGAACGAGGAGCCCGAGGAGAAAATGGAGGAGAAGTTCCTTCTACGGAAAAAGACGGAAAATACCCAGATTTAAAAAAGAAATTCTTTGAACACCCTGAAAGAATAACCCCGCCAGCAGGTAAAACCGACTTCTGTTTGTAAATTAACTGTTTTGAATGTATTTACACTTTTTTTCTTTATTTGTATCTTTTTCAGACTTACTGACAAACGTGAAGACGCATCCTGCGGAGAAAAGATTCTCTTGTCCCCATTGTAACTACTCCTGCTCCGGCAAGTCAACATTAGAACCGCACCTGCGCACCCACACTGGAGAAAAACCTTTTGCATGTTCTGACTGCAATTCTTCATTTTCTCTAAAGGAAAATTTGAGGAGACACATGCTGACTCACATTGGAGAAAAACCTTTCGCATGTTCCGAATGTAGCTATTCATTTTCTCGAAAGGGACATTTGACGAGACACATGTTGACTCATAGTGGAGAAAAACCGTTTTCATGTTCCAACTGCGATTATATATGTTCTCAAAAGGGACATTTAAAGACGCACATGCTTGTTCACAGTGGAAAAAAACCTTTTCCTTGTTCCGTCTGCAACTATTCATGTTCTCAAAAAGGACAGCTGAAAAGACACATGCTGACTCACAGTCGCGAAAAACCTTATTCCTGTTCCGAATGCAACTATTCATGTTCTCGAAAGGAACATTTGAATCGGCACTTGCTGACCCACCTTGGAAAATAATCTTTTTAGACTTATTGACAAACCTGAAGACATATCCTGGGGAAAAACCATTTCCACTCTTATGACCCTTGCTCACGAGAAAGAAGCGTTTACATAATACTTTGGAGAAAAACCTCTCTCATGTTTCTATTGCAACTGCGCATGATCTCAAAAGGTATACTTAAAAATAACATTTTTACCCGCTATGGGGAAAAACGTTTTTTATGTTCTGACTGCAATATTAATTTTCTCGAAAGCGACATTTGATTAGCTGCTCCTCTCCCACTAGTTGGCGTGAAAACAGCTCTTGCGCAACAAATGGATAAACCCTACTCATCTTATGACTGCAACGGTTCATTTTCAAAATTCACATTGGAGAAAACATTTTACTTGTTCCGTATGTAGCTATTTATCTTCAGATAACTATGATTTACTAAGACACATGCAGACTCATTCACTGAAAATAATGTCTCTTGGTGTATCTCTGTTGTAATCGCGGTCTTAGATCTAACGTGGGAATCACCAGAGATTATCAAGTAGTGGAAGCTAGAGTGGAAATCGGCCAAGGTGAAAAATGCCCATCTCGTACAAGACCCCACTGAGAGACAGCCTGGGTTCTCATTGCCTCGCAAACTCTGGTCCGCCATCAATAGAATAAGGTGCTCCCATAGCCGTTGTGCCCATATGATGTATAAATGGGGCCTTAAAGAGTCGGAGATGTGTGAATGCGGTGAGGTGCAGACCACTGAACATGTGGTCAACGAATGCGTGCTCCATTCATTCCCCGGCGGGATTGATGAGGTCCACAGGGCAACGCCTGAGGCCCTAGACTGGCTTGCAGACTTAGATGTCCCCCTCTGACCCCCCACCATACGAAAGAAGAAGAATCAAGTATTCAAAATAATTTATTGCATCTGTTAAAATGTCTAAAGCAGGGGTGGGGAATCTTTTTACCGCCGGGGGCCATTCGGATGATTGTATGTTCACCAGCGGACCGCACGTAGATTTTCAGCCGTGGGAGGGAGGGGGGGTAGAATTTTTTTTTTGAGGATTTAGGATCTAGCTCGAATTTTTACATAATATTAAGAACACAAGGCAGGTTTTAACTTAAAATTGATTCTGCGTAAAGGTCCGAGCTAAAATAATAGTTACACACGGACTAATCATTTTCTCATAATTTTTCAGTTTATGTTGTGCAACTCGAATGTAAAGCTTCACTCTGATGAAAATTTCTCCCTTTGATGAATCTGCAACTTGCTATTAACGTATCGTTACATTCTGAACACAAAACTGGTTTAAATTTAATTTGTATGCGGGAAATTAAAACTACACTCAGAACCTTACACTCAACATAATAAAATTGCAAAATATATCATTTAAAAATGTTTTCAAAATTGATCTATTATGTAAAAATGTAAATTAATAGGTAAATACTGTAATACATAGAAATAAATTAATAAACTTGAAAATGATTTTACTTTGATTCTGGCAGCACAGTACATTCTATAATTAAATTATAACTGCGTTTCCAA
The DNA here is from genome assembly GCA_936435175.1 of Glyphotaelius pellucidus. Classification (NCBI taxonomy): domain Eukaryota; kingdom Metazoa; phylum Arthropoda; class Insecta; order Trichoptera; family Limnephilidae; genus Glyphotaelius; species Glyphotaelius pellucidus. Next base: position 8,034,606 of record OW386563.1, on the reverse strand, counting down.
TAAGAGAATGGTTTCCTTCGAAATGTGTCAGCACATGAATCCACAACCAGAATTTAATCGTTACATTTTGAACACAAAATTAGGAGTAAATCTGCGAGTGGGTACTCGCTCGCAGATTAAAATAATCTAAGTTTTAAACAATCTAAGCTTTAAACAATCTAAGCTTTAAATAATATTCGCGGTCGAGAGCATATCTCGACTTACAATACAAAGTTGCAAGTTCAAATCCCGGCGTGCGCAAACAAATTTTATTTGATTGCTTTGTGATTTTTTACAGTTAATTAATTAAAAATTAGTAAATAGTATATTTGGGGCACGTTCTACTCTGGAAGACACTCTTAGTATCGCCCTGGTGTAGGACCACCATTCGGGCTTAAAACGTTGCTTGAAATAGCTCAAGCTGAGTATGGTGACCAGATCTGAATAGCTAGCTACTTTCCCGCCTTTCTCTTTCCTCCCCACAACCTTCAACCTCACGACATACCCCAATTGGGGTCGCCATAGTCTCACTTGCTTACGAATTTTGCAGCGTATCGTTTGAAACACAATTTTTAACTCCCTTCGAAACATAAGAATTGTTTTCTTCAAAATGCGCCAACAGATTAATCCGCTACTGGAATTTAAGACAGATCGTTCGGAACATGAAAACCGGTTTTATCTTTTTTCCGGGCTTATGCGATTTCTCAGCTTAAATTGATACTACATCCAGAACACGAAAACGGTTTTCTCTATTTTTGGCACTTGGAACACGTGGATGGTGTCCTTCAAAATGCGTCAGCAGATGAATCTCGCAACTGGAATTTGCATTATGAACACAAGAGTGGTTTCAAATTAGGAATGGATCTGCGTAGGAGTCCACCAGTCTGCCAGTTTAAATGATATTGTATAAAAAACACGTAAATGGTTTTCTTACATTTTACAGCAAATTTATTGACTGCAATAAAATTTTTATAATTTTCTAATTCTTTACTTTTGACAATAATGTATATGAAATGTTTTCAATTTTATTTCACTTTTATATGGCAGAAGTATGGCTATTTATAAAGAAAGCAAAACATTTTTTTTTCATTTCTGTATAATTATCATCGATACTGAATTTTTTGTTCAATATTTATTTTCCTATCGCACAACAATAATAACTTGATAGCCGTAGGCCCTGATGATGTTGTGATATTGTTATAGGTAACTCTGCATTCCTATGATAGTATTTTTTTTTATAAAAAAGAGATGTGCGAGAGATTTCCTTATTATTTTATTTTTTTAATTCCTTTATTATTAATTAACATTTTTTTGCCAGATTGATAGGTATCAGTTTGTCAACGGGATTCTTTTAACATTTACTTTCATTGATGTTTTACAAAATATGTAGACAATTTGCTCTCAGATTAATGATTCTTACCTAGAAATTAATATATCGGCACATACTGCAAAATCAAATAAAGTTAAGTCAGAGATATATTTTTTAAACGATCTTCAACTTCTCGTCGCCTGAGTTATTAATTGTCCAAACGACCATTAGAAAATTTTACAGGAGGAGTAGGTTTTCTTTCATTATTTCAATGAAACATTATGATAAGTGTTTAAGATAAAGCTATTTCCGTAAAAGTAAAGGTCTTATTAGTGTAAATAATTCTTAGTTAAGTGATTAACTATCATTTTTATACTTTATTTTTAATATTAAAGTAAAGATTGAACAAAAACTAAAATGGTCGTTTGGACAATTAAGAACTAAGGTGACGTTTTGAGTCCTTAGAACAGCCTCTGATGAGTCAACGCGTGTTTTTTTTAAACATACCTCTTGAGAACATAAAAAGATGCAGCTGGAACATGTAAATGGTTTTCCTACACTGAATGAGTATGTGCCTGTTTAAATTTCCACTTCGATGAGTCATCATGTGTTTTTCTTAAATACCTCTAGAGAACATGAAAAGTTGCAGTTGGACCGTGTTAAGGGTTTTCTTTGTGAGATAGCATGTGCCTGTTTAAATTTCCACTTCTGAACCCCTAGGATTGCCTCTGATGAGTCAGCATGTGTTTTTTTAGATATACCTCTTGAGAACATAAAAAGGTGCAGTTAGAACATGCAAAAGTTTTTGCTACACTGTGAGTAAGCATGTGCCTGTTTAAATTTCCCTTCTGAGAACATGAAAAGTTACATTTGGAACATGAAAAAGGTTTGCCTTCGCTGTGAGTTAGCATGTGAGTTTTTAGATTTCCCTTCTGAGAACATGAAAAGTTGCATAGGTTACATGAAAATGGTTTTTCTCCACCGTGAGTACCACGCACGTGTCTCATTAAGGAAGACTTTTGTGAACAAGAATAGCAGCAGTGGGGACATGAGTAAGGTTTTTCTCCAGTATGGGTGCCCAAGTGCCGCAGTAACACTGACCGGTGTGAGCAGGAGTAGTTACAATGGGGACAAGAGAATGGTTTTTCTCTCGGATGCATCTTAACATCTGTTGATAAATCTGAAATAGATTACGGATAAGGTTAGATAGGCATTCAAAATTACAATTCAAACAAACAAATTCAGCTTTACCTGTTCTCTGGGTAATTCTTTCACGGTGCTGTACGCATTCCATTTTAACATCTGGGAGATCTATGGTTATTTCTCTAAAAGTATTTCCTCCTCCATCTTTTTCTCGTGTACTTGATTCTGTCTTGATGGCAACCTTCTCTAACGTTAGATTACCTAGAAAATTAAAAATTACAACTCATTGCATCTCGAGATGAACCGAGAAATACATTCAGAATAATTATTGCGATCGTCCATTCCTGAGAAAGTTCTAGAAATTGATCTGATATTACATAAAAATTGTATTAATAAATATTCCCATTACGTAAATATATGTCAAAATTTAAAGTAAATTAACTGTTCACATTCCACTGAGAAACTGCTAGGGGAAATGCGATGATAGACGAAATTGAACACTGTAAAGGATTTGAGAAGTCACCTTTAGCGACCAATTTGTTGTGTCTAGTAAAATTTTGTATTCTTAAGCAACAGTTGCAAATAAGCCACTCCAATACTAAGGACTAACTTCAATGAAAACTCGCGAAGATTCAAAAACAGACACTGTTTTATAATAAGTCTTGAGCAGACTTTAATTTCTACCCAATTATTCCGCTTCAAATGTAGTTGATTTCTACCCAATTATTCCGCTTCAAATGTAGTTGATACCGAGTTTTTAAAATGAAAGAGAGACAAAATTACATCGCAAATTACAGCACAAATTACTTCACTCTTTCCGTTGGATATGAGAAAAAATATATAATCATATCTACAAGATATACACATGGAACTGACTATGTCGTGAAAGAAAATTAACTAAACACAAAAATGCTTTAAGACTTTTTTACATAAGCTCCACACAGGACGCCCTGAGGAAAAAAATCAATCACGGCCCATGACATCTTTGGGGACGCTGCGTGTGGGACCTTTTTAGGGAAAGGAATAAGAAGAAGGTCTGGAAGGAAAAAGGTTTGAGGGGTGTGTGGGAATCTGGATCTTAATTTGTCCAGGAGTGTACGTATGAATGAATCCATCCCTTCCACTGCGAGGCGATGGGTTGAGAGAGTCCGGCTAGAGAGGCCTGGGTTAAGTTTCTCTCAAACAGTCTCTCCCAATCCAGCACGCCACAGTGTGGTTGGGCAAATGCATTCGCCGCCAAGACCTAGACAAACCTCACCCCTTGAACCTGGGCACCCCTTAGGTACCAAACATAGCGAACCACTTCGTGTGACCTATGGCAAGGGTATTGTTATAGAATAAATGGTTCCCGGGTGCTTCACGAAACTCGTTTGAGACTTAAAAAAAAACCTAAAACAGAGGCGCTCCATTATTATTAACTACCATATGGAGGTCTTGGTTCAAGGCTGATTCGTTTGGTGAAAAGATGGCATGAGCTCAAGTAAGATAAAAGTAAATGGAACCGGAATTCTGAATTCTGAAATCAAAAGTTGTTCTTACCAGCTGTGTGATGATTCTCTTCAAAATAATCCAAGTATTCTTCCTTTATTGGGACTTCTATTTCAATATATGCGGGTGCTATAACGCCACCGTCTTCATCTTGGTTTCCAGGCTCCATCTTGATGTTACCACCGGTAGTGGGAAAATCCATGTAACTTATTCTATAAACGATACAGGAATACTTGTAAAAAAATAGCCTGTACGGCCAGAGAAGAGTATTATAGGAAACAGATAGATGAAGCTGCTAGTGATAATAAACAAATCTGGAATATTGTCAAAGAGATATGCTACACAGAAAAACTGACCTCACCCATAAACAAGATCACCATCGCAGATAAAACGTTAAATGCAAATGAAAACCCAGAAACCATCTCAAATCATTTCAACCAATTCTTCTCTACAATCGGAACAGACCTAGCAACTAAAATCCTAAATAGAAACAGAATATCTGAAGATAGCGTTGCAAATAATATCTATCTCGATAATCTGAGTTGTAAACCTTTTAATCTCACTCTAACAACAGAACAAGAAATTGCTGAAATCATCACCTCACTCAAAAATACACGCTCTACGGGAATTGACAATATATCAACTAAACTAATTAAACACCTCAAACCAATCATCACTAAGCCCCTTGCACATATCACAAATCTAAGTTTTCGAACTGGCCTTTTCCCAAGCACTCTAAAACATTCAACTATTATTCCTGTCTTTAAATCTGGGGACAGATCCTCTGTGAATAACTACAGACCAATATCCTTGCTGAGTCCGATTTCAAAAATAATTGAAAAAACAGTAAAACGAAGACTTTACAAGTTTCTCGAAGACAATAAAATCCTGTCGAAAAATCAATACGGCTTCCGCAAAGGTCATAAAGGTCATAGTGCCTCAGATGCAATTGCAAAATTCACTAAATTAATTTCTGACAGCCTCGATAAAAGTCGCAAACCCCTCGCTGTTTTCTTGGATCTAGCTAAAGCCTTTGATACTGTATCTCACCGCATACTTCTAAAAAAACTCCTGCAGATAGGAATAAAAGATATTCCCCTTAAATGGTTTGAAAGCTATCTAACAAACAGGTCCCAATCAACAATCATCAACTCGGCTAAAAAGTATAGAAGTACAAGTTTACCTATCACATATGGCGTGCCCCAAGGCAGTGTATTAGGCCCACTTCTTTTTCTAATATACATCAACACGTTATGCAATCTGAATACTGGTGGTACTATTATATCTTTCGCCGATGACACAGTTATCGTATTTGAAGACGAAAATTTGAGTTCAACCTTTGAGAAAGCAAATTATGGTATGAACGTAGTAAAAAACTGGTTAGATTCTAACCTTCTCACTCTTAACATAGATAAAACAAAATACCTACTTTTCTCCATACGAAAATCAAATCTCCTCCAAAACTGCCATAAGCTTACCATACATTCATGTTCACAGAATCCTAACACGCCGCATCACTTCACAAAAATTGCTCATGCGATTATCTTAAAACATCAAATGAAATTAAATACTTAGGGGTTATTATTGACGATCAAATGCGTTGGGAGGCACACATCAATTGTACAACAAAAAGGCTTCGTAAATTATGTTACATCTTCTACTCTCTCAGATCTATCCTTAACCTACAAACACTAAGATGTGTTTACTTTGCACTTTTTCAATCAATTGCTACATACGGTATTGTAGGATGGGGAGGTTGTTCAATATCAATTCTTCATCCCATGGTCTTTATACAAAAACTTTTGCTTAGGATAATATTCAAATGTATCGCACCCATCAGAACCACTTTTTAAAAAATTCACAGTATTAGACATTCGACAATTATACATAAAGACGATTCTCATATACATATGGAAAAAGGATTTGATGGAAAAAACACAACAAAAAATTCACACCAGGTACTCATCCCAACTTAAATGCATAATTCCTCCAACGAAAACAGCCTTCGCTCAGCGGCAGTTTTCTTACATTGCCCCCAAAATGTTCAATTCTCTGAGTATTGATATCAGGAATTCGAAAACTGACGATCGTTATATCACAAGTGTCCAGAACTGGTTATTTATAAAGGGAAGAAACTATTTTAAAGAATGCCTGACATCATCAAATTAACTTAATTTGCTCTATCATCAACTTCTTTAAATTGTGAAGACACTGGGATTTATAATAACAATCAAAGACTTCGATTCGTTGGTAGTTATAAAACCGTTTAACTATCACTAGTATGCAGCTTGTTAGAATTATAATTACAGAATTTATTAACCTCAAATTACACATTCCTACTCAATACATCAACTGTACTTTTACCACATAAGCTTAAATTGTGTCCCCTAGAAAATAGAAGAAAATCAAATTACTTAACTCTTCTGTTTAAAATTATGCATTCTGAATTAAACTGTTGTGAACTCCTGCATCTCATCGAATCCAAGGTACCGATCGACCAACAAGACAAAATATATTTTACTGCAACAATAACTCTTGAACAAACAACCACATACACGCACCTGTTCTCACCTTCATACACTTGGAAACAAATGCATATAGACAAACTTACTCAAGTTTACCATTATTTTAGAAATACCTGAATAATATTTTATGTACCATATTTTTATATATAAGGATCTCCGCATGGGAGCAACTGCATATATTTTTTCTATTCCTTCTGTTTATCTGCAATGTACAAACTTATTCATGTTTATATCTCTGTACCATGCACTTAGTCACTTATTATTTATTAATCGCAGTCAATCAGACCGTCATCTGTAAAATTATATTACCATGTTACGCTACCTACGATTTAAAAACTTTCTTTTCTATTGTAATACATTATTTCCATGTATATTTACCTTTATGCCTACCATCTATATCTTTTATATTCATTTCTTCAAATTTATTTTTTTCTTTATACAAACCGTGTCTCAGTACCACACAATAATCATACATAAACCCAACTGAATACAGAACAATAGCTTAAATAGAGAAAATAACTAAATGTATATTAAAACGAACTAGCAATAATTAAATTTAAATAATTATATATACATTCTTAGACTACCATAATACGGGCATGTGCCTAGTGTGGTAGTCGAAAAACTTATAAAACTGTATACCTATGATATTTTTACGAATAAAGAATAATTAAAAAAAAAAAAAAACTTCTGTGAGAGTATTTCAGAATTATTTATTCAACGCAGTAAAATTATTAAGAATTATTTATTCAACGCACTAAAATTATTACACGCTATGCAAAGAAATGAGATGGTGCGAGCCATTCCCGTCACCGTTATGTTCGGCGGGAATACTAAAATCAGCTGATATCTCATAAACTCAAGATAAAATGTGGCAAATGAGAAACACTCTTATGTTATCGGTGAATTTTTAATTCAAAAGTTATTCGTGCATGAACATGTATGTACAAATGACATAGATATAGAACCGTTTTGTATTCAAAAGTTGAATGTTCAAATTCAAAAGTTCCGTCGAATACTAAATTTTGCATTACGGGTGTGATTGATATGCCAAGATCCGCTTACTTGCTTACACTAAGCGAATACGGAATACTGTACGAGACACCTACTGTCCTAGTTTGTTCCTCTAATACTAGTGACAGACTCAGCTATAAAAGCGCTAGCGTTATTTGCCTTGGCCTATTTCAGCATTTCGCTCGCCATACAGTGCCAAGACAAATAATGCTGGCGTTTTTATAGCTACTTAAGTCTCTCACTAGTGTTATACTTAATTGTTGTTACGTTTAATATCTCACTCTCTCTAATGGAGATAATATCTTCGGGAAACAATCCAAATAATCATATATTTTTTTAATAATAAATAATTTACGGCAGGAGATAAGGGACTTGGGTCTTACCTGGTCAGAGCGATGCGCGGCGGTCGGCACAGGAATAGGAGTTGAAATTGAAAAGCTTTGCGATAATACGGAATTAGTAATTATGATATTCTAAAAACGTATCATTTGTACACAGATATTGTACGGTTTATACAATATTACTTCAGGAAAGCGAAGCGATTACGGAAAAGGGAATTTTATACAATACGTAGAAAAACGAAATGTCAAATATTATTTATTATGGGCGGGGCAAAGATAACTTCTAAGGGTAGACATACCACTCTTGTAAAAGTTTAATAAAACCATAGACACGCAGAAGTAGAAAAGTTGCAAAGAATGAGCGCATGCCTATACCTACTTTTAATAATTGGGCCCTAGCTAAAAATGCGGAAGTCCACTTTTTCAAAAATGGAATAAGAACGCCACCGTCATCATAAATTCTTCATTCATTTATCATAAAAACGTGGACTTCCTACAATAAGCTATTTTTCCGGGACAATCCTGATTGTTTTTCTTAAAATCAGTGGCAAGCGGACAGCAAATACAAAAACAAAATAAAGTGATAATACGCCTCTATTTAGGACGAGTTGAAATAATAGATCTATGTTGATTGTGTTTTATGAAAATATTTTTTTTCAAATGCTCTTCAATCTTTGCATGTTGTCCATTATACAGGCTCCTTTATCCAATATTCAACTTCAACAAACAAGATTTCGTCGCATTGTTCGACATACAAATTAAATGTGTGATTTCTGTGTAATTTTAATAGTTTAGAAGATATTATACTTAAAATAACAATTTCTATCACTTCAAATCATTTTAGTGATCTTACGATTGAGCATGTTTCTCCTGATTTACGTTTTGATCTGTTCAATAAAAATGAACTAGAGTTTATATTATTGTTTAAGCAATTATAATTTCTGAACAAGAGCGATGTTTTGCAGTTTACTTTTAAGTTGACTTTTCTGCAAGTCTAGGATGAATATTTAATTTTGCGCAGTGGTTAGCGCGTTCGCCCGGAAAGCGAGAGGTCCTGGGTTCGAGTCCCAGAGGTGTCAATATCTTTTTCTGATTTTTCTGTTTTCAGATTTTCGATTGAGTTTCGCTTATTTTGTCTTCATTCAATTAAGAATTATAACATTTGATTGACCCAAATGTTGTTTATCTGCCAAGCGATTCTGCATCTTTTGTGGATATGGAATAGATTTCATACGTAATCTCCTTTCAAATATGTGATTGTCTATGGCTTGCAATTGCTTTTTATACTTACTTTTGTACGTGTATACTGCCACAATAGCTTTGCCTTTAATAGGTTCTTAATTTGGACAAGGTAAGCAATTAATGCGTATTTAGATTAAAACGAAAATTCGCAAATTTCAAATCCATGGTATACAACTTTAAATGTACAATAAACTAAAAAATAATTATGCATTTCGTATTCCATAAAAAATGCAATTGCAAGTCATAGCCAATCACACAAATTTGACAGGAGATTACGGATTCCGTATCCACAAAAGATACAGAATCGCTATTCTGCTCTCCGCAATACATGCTCTCCACTTTGCCATTTGATAACTATTTCACAAGGTTCAATAACCGTCCATAATTTTTTATTGTTGGATAGTTTAGTTCATCTCTGAGGCTTTGTGTATTGTGTTCCAACCGAAGATGGTTTCTTAAAGCTTTTTTACAACCACTCGTTAATATTTATTTATTTATTTATTTATTTATTTGAACAAAAATACATACACATTATAAGAAAACTTTGACTGTCCAACTAAGAGATTTCCCGTTTTAGGACAGTCGAATTGCCTGGTTTAGTTCACATTAGGTAGTTACGTTGTTTTTTGTAGAACTTAAATACTAGTAAATGAATGAGGGCATAAGTTAATAGGTTTAATAACGTTCTGTTGCAGGTCCATTGACCATAATTTTATTAAACCGGAACGCTTTCGCAGAAGGTCATGGATCGCCCCAATCCAGAGAGTGCTTCCGTCAAGGTGGGACCAGGGTCCCAGGAAGAGGGTGAAGGAGAAACGCCATATCCGGATATAGATATCTCCCTATCGGATGTGAAGAACGAATGTTTGCAGTGTGCTGAGAGTACTCTGACAGCCAGTAAGTTACATTACAACAAATGGTATCTTCAACAAGAAACTATCGAAACAACAATAAACTAAGCAATTTTTAACTTATTGATTGTAAAGTGTTTCCTATTTCACAAACTGATGATTTACCTCATGGGTCGGCAACCTGCGGCCCGCGAGAGTCTCGCCATAACGTATGTGACGGACGACATCATACACGATAAAGTAAAAGGGAATGAGAAAAGGAGCGATGGAAAACTGATTTTGAAAATCGGTTTGCTGATTTGAAAAAGATCTCACGCAAGATGGAGATTTTTGAAAACCCCTTACCAGTGGATATCGATAACCTCAAGCGATTTACAAATCAACGTGATAGATTATTTACCTTATGAAAACTACAAGGAATTAAAAATGCATACTACCAACCAAACAAAGTTATTATTTGCTGGGCAAACTTTTATGCATGTACTATTTGTGAGCAAACTTTTTCAATTCTGAATTATAGAAAAAAAACAAACACTGTTCTCGGTTATCGGATTCACATTTAGACGCAATATTACGCGGCTCTACTTCAAAAATGCAAACTAATATAAAAACAGCGTGCAACCCAAATGCAACCACAAAAATCTCATTGATTTTATTAACTACAATAAATGTAGGTATGTTTTTAGGATTTCACGGCCAAAAAGTATTTTTGTTATTGTTTTTGGGCTAAAGAAGGAGGTAGCGAAACACGGCATAACACCCCAAAAACAATAACAAAAATACAATAAATGTAGTAAAACTATACATTTAGCGTTTTATATTTAGAACTAAAATATTTTTACACAAATGATGCAGGTATTTTTTTTACGTTAGCTCCCCACAGGAGGCCCTGAGGCAAATAATCCTCCACAATATTTTATGTCAATTTACTTTATAATCACATGTAATGAGTACTCTTCAAATAAAAATCATGTTTACAAATTCTACTACAAATTTATGAGTGCTCGGAAATCGAGATAGGATTTCACATCTCGAAATGTTAGTCCTCAAATAATAGTTTACACAGGGAATAGTCACTTTCTCAGAATTTTGCTACATTTGGTATCCAACTCAAATGTAAAGCTTCGCTCGGTGCATGATGATTCTGAAACTTTTGATTTGATTTACCATTATATTCTGAACACAAAACTGTTTTAAATTAAATCCGTGACCGGCGAATTAAAACTGCATTCAGAACATGAAAATGGATTTTTCTTGATTCTGGCAGCACCTACACAGTCTGCAACTAGAATTTTATAACTTTACTTCGAATAAGAGAATGTTTTCCTTCAAAATGTGTCAGCAGATGAATCAACAAATGGAATTTTACATTCTGATCAAAAAACTTGTTTTAAATTTTAAGTGAATCGGTACATGATGAATCTGAAAATTGTTATTTGATTAATCGTTGTCTTCTGAACACAAAACAGGTTTAAACTAAATATGTATGCGGATAATAAAAACTACACACAGAAAATGAAAATGGATTTTTTTTATTCTGTCAGCTTATACATAGTCTGCAACTAGAATTTAATAACTGCATTTCGAATAAGAGAATGTTTTTCTTCGAAAAGAGTCAGCAGATGAATCCACAATAGAAATTTTACATTCTGAAGACAAATCTGGTTTAACTCAAATTTTTATGCGGCGAATTAAAACTACACTCAGCACATGAACATGGTTTCTTTTTGATTCGGCAGTACATACCTAGTGTTTGGTTCTGAAACAGTTTTTAAAAAAAACTTATTCCATATTCCCCTAGTCCTTTCATCATGTATTCCATTCTCTTCCTCCTTTCCTCAAAGTCTCCACCAAGAAAAGAACTAGATGTTCTTACCTACATGTTGAACAATATTGCCACCCAAGTGTGCATTACCTACTTGTTAATAGTTGCATTTTGATAGTGACATGAGTCACAACTAGCTCTCGTCAAAATATCGCAAGTAGTCGCAAAGTTTCGTTTTTTTATTGAATAAAAGTGTCGTGCTTAAAACTTGTTTTGTGCAATATATTGTGAAATCAAAAACGACCCGGAACAGCCTTAAGAAGCCGTCAAAGGTAGGAGACTTCCTTTCAAAACCGATTCTCCTTCGATCTTGCTTTAAAACACAACACATGGTCTATTCGTCGTTAAAAAGGATTTACAGTCCACATTCTCGTGTTGCGGTATTCGACCGCGACATTTTTTGATCCTTCTACCGGATAAATTTCGTTTTTTTTGTCGTTCTTTGTTAGACATTGTGTTTTGAAGTACAGATCATTCCATTCGTTGACCCTTTTCCGGTTTTTATAGAGCTGTTTCAGAATTGCACATTCGATCGTGAATCCTGATTAAATTTAAATTGGTATTGTTTGAGTCCTTGGGCGGCTTAACATTTTTGAAATCGTAGATAGTGGGGTACCTTGTACGTATCGCCGCTACGTGTCGGTAGTAGTTGGTATACCTACACGCATTGTCGTGTCGTGTCGGTAAAACAGTTCGTGGATTGTTGTCGCATTTGACAGCTGTTATCACAGCAAACATTTTGTTTACAAGTTGCCTTGAAGTTTGTTAGTGTTATTATTCTGTTTGGTTTAAAAATATTCATAATGGCGGCAATTAATATTAAATACAAATTGGCGCTATTAGATATGGAAAGTGTTCGTTCGTCGGCTATCAAAGCCGTAACATCATCGAACACTATTGACAAAAATATTTTCAAAGCTCGTTTTGCGGATATATCTAACATTAGAGAAAATTTCGTCGCTTCACATATTTCAATTGAATCAAATAAGAAGGATGAATCGGAAATTCAGGTATTACAGGAAAAATATACTGAAATACAAAACATGTATTACGAGATGCAATCGTATTATTCTCAATTATTTCCGGAAGTTTCGAAAAATGAATCGGATCATTTAATGGCCAATAATAATGTTTCGTTGCCAAAATTAAAATTGATTATTTTTTCTGGAATATCAACAGATTGGACAAACTACATAAATACCTTTAATTCGTTGATCGATTCTAATAATGCTTTAAATTCAGTTCAAAAAATGCATTATTTAATAAATAGTCTATCAGGTGAAGCATTGACACACGTTAAACATTTACCGATTTCTGAAGAAAATTATTTTGTGGCATATAATCTTTTAAAGGAAAGATATGAAAACATACGCTTGATCGCTGATAAACATGTAGAATTAATTCTGTCAATTCAACCTGTAAAAGCTCAGGATAATCTTCGGCAATTTATTTCTATTTTGAAAGAAAATATTGCTGCGTTAGAAGCTTTAAATTTCCCAGTTCGACAATGGAGCTTTCTTTTGTTACATACTGTATTGCGTAAATTAACAAAAGAATTACGTATTGATTTTGAAATTCAACACAGTTCGGAGAATATCCCAACGTTTGATCACTTATTGAAGTACTTAGATGGACAGTGCTTAGCAAAAGAAATGGCATTTGGAGTTTTTCCTGAAAACCAGTTACAGGCTCATAAAGGTCAATCTAAATCGTATAATGCGAAACATCGATCAAGCAATAATATTAATGCGTTTGTATCAAACATTGAAATCAAGTGTATTCTTTGTAAATCGCCACACTCACTGCACAAGTGTGAAAAATTCTTACGCCTTACTCCAAAGGATAGGTACTTGTGTGCAAAGGAAAATAATTTATGTCTCAATTGTTTAGTGCAAGGAAAACACAACGCAAAAAATTGTCAGTCGCGTTTCACCTGCAGAGAATGTCAATCAAGACATCATACATTATTACATTTTCCAAAAAAAATCGTGGAAAATTCAGACCAGCAAGAAAACTCGTCGGAACCTTTGGCGTTGACAACATTCTACAATAAAACCAACAAAACGGTTCTTTTGTCTACAGCTTCTGTGGAAGTTTTAGATAAAAATGGAGTGTTCCAGAAGATGCGTGTTATTCTAGATAGCGCCAGTCAGGGAAACTTCATATCGGAAAATTGTGTCAAAAAATTGGGTTTTACTCGTTTTAAGAAAAAACCACTTACCGTGATAGGTATTGGAAATAGTCCTACAATTAATTCTAACGGATTAATAAAAACATAATTTCGTCCTGTCGATTCGAAGGAATCTGGTATTTTGACAGATTTCGTTGTTTTAAATAACATTTGTTCGAATATGCCATCAAATCGTATCGTCGATCATCATTGGGAACACATCGTAGGTCTCAAATTGGGAGATCCAACATTTTACATACCATCAGCCATTGACATACTGCTTGGAAGTGATATTTTTGCGTCATTATTATGCTCAGGAAAAGTGATGGGCAAAGAAAATGAGCCCATAGCCATATAAACTAAATTGGGTTGGATTTTGATGGGAAATGTTGGACCATCAAATAATTGTATAAATTCATTCTTCACGTCAATGGAGGAAAATATTGATGAAAAGCTTAAATGTTTTTGGGAAATTGAAAATGTTCCACTTTTGAAGAAAATTCAATCGCCTGATGAAATTCGTTGTGAAAAATTATGCACTGAAAGTACCTACCGTAACCAAGACGGGAGATACGTCGTATCGTTGCCATTTAAGCAAAGCCCGGAAAATTTGGGAAAGTCATATGACATAGCGTTGTCACGCCTCAAGCATTTAGAAAGAAGACTGAATAGAGATTCTGGTCTCAAATCCCAATATATTTCGTTCATGAGAGAATACTCAATATTAGGGCACATGATGGAAGTGCCACCTCAATCGCCAATTATTGGTAATTATTTCATACCCCATCATGGAATAATCAAAGAAACCAGTTCTACAACTCGTTTAAGGGTCGTTTTTGATGCCAGTACCAAATCGTCTTCGGGTACGTCATTGAACGACATACTTTTGGTCGGTCCCAAATTACAAAGAGACATTGTCGAATTAATGTGTTATTTTCGAATACACAAAGTTGTTTTTACAGCTGACATCCGTCAAATGTATAGGCAAATACTTGTGGATGAGAAATCTCGCCGTTATCAACATATTTTGTGGAGAGAATCGTCGGATCATCCTGTAAAGGAATTTGAATTACAAACAGTAACATATGGCACGTCAGGCGCACCATACTTATCGATTCGCACACTTCATAAATTAGCAAATGATGGAAAATTGAATTTTCCAACGGCTGCTAGGACATTGATTGAAGATACTTACGTAGATGATATTATCAGTGGTGCGCAAACTTTGGAAAGCGCTCGACATTGTATAGTGGAATTAATTGCATTACTTCAAAAATGTTGTTTTGAATTGAGAAAATGGTCTAGTAACCATCCTGAAATACTGGAAGATATTCCTGTCAGCTATCGGGAAGTACCCTTAAATTTTGAGTCGGATACTGACAAGAAAAACCTTAATATTTTAGGTATTCAATGGATACCGTCGCTTGATCAATTTACATATAAAATTAATAATGCTTTTAGTGACCACTGTACCAAACGTATAATTTTATCGACAATTGCGCGTCTATGATCCATTAGGTTTTATTAATCCTGTCGTTTTTATTGCTAAATGCTATATGCAAAACTTATGGAAAATTCAAATTGGATGGGACGAAGAAATCCCTTCGGACATGAATTTGAAATGGAAGAAATATATAAAAGAGCTTCCATCACTTGCCAAGTTGAAAATTGATCGATATGTCGCAACTTCTCCAACCAGTCGGTGCATACTTGTTGGGTTTGCGGACGCCTCTGAAAGAGGATATTGTGGAATTGTTTATTTGGTAGTGATTAATAACACCGAAATATCCAGCCATATTTTATTAGCAAAATCCCGTGTTGCCCCCGTAAAGATAACATCGATCCCGCGACTGGAATTGTTGGGAGCAGTTTTATTGGCAAATTTGTTGACTTATTGTCAAGAAGTATATAAAGATAGACTTCAAATTGAAAAGACTGTCGCGTTCACCGATTCAACTATTGTATTGGCATGGTTGAAGACACCTTCTTTTCTATTGCAAACTTTTGTTGCAAATCGTGTTGAAACAATAATACAAAATATACCTTATGAACATTGGTATCACATTTCATCGCAAGAAAGCGGCCCGTGGTCAAATTTTATAGGCTACCCATCGATTAAATAATTTTAATTTTTTTTGTCTTGTTCAATCCCTAGGTTAATTAGTTATTTTGCTTTCGTTTTTCGTTGCTTTCTTTCGTATATAGTTGTTGAGAAAATATCATATTTCCTCAAGGTCGGCGGAATTTTTGGTTCTGAAACAGTTTTAAAAAAAAAACTTATTCCATATTCCCCTAGTCCTTTCATCATGTATTCCATTCTCTTCCTCCTTTCCTCAAAGTCTCCACCAGGAAAAGAAGAAGATGTTCTTACCTACATGTTAAACAATATTGCCACCCAAGTGTGCATTACCTACTTGTTAACAGTTGCATTTTGATAGTGACATGAGTCACGTCTAGCTCTCGTCAAAATATCGCAAGTAGTCGCAAAGTTTCGTTTTTTTATTGAATAAAAGTGTCGTGCTTAAAACTTGTTTTGTGCAATCTATTGTGAAATCAAAAACGACCCGGAACTTCAAAACCGATTCTCCTTCGATCTTGCTTTAAAACACAACACATGGTCTATTCGTCGTTAAAAAGGATTTACAGTCCACATTCTCGTGTTGCGGTATTCGGCCGCGACACCTAGACTGCAACTAGAATTTTATAATTGCACCTCAAATGCAAAAAAATTGAGTGAATGGCAAGAGCGATGGGATAGGTAGATTAACTTTCTCTTTCTTCCCTTCAGTTAAAAGCAGAATGGAAGGGGCGCACATAAAACTGGATCATTATATGACGCAACTGGTGTCCGGTCATGGGGAGCTCAGGGGACGACTGCATAGTCTGGCACTGTCTCCTCATCCGAACTGCGCATGTGGTGACACTAACCAGACAGCCGAGCACATTCTGTGGCACTGCGAGTTGATGAAGGATGCCAGAGAGGAAATATTGGATGGTTTGAGAGGGATTACAAGACCGGCGTGGAATGCCGATCTGGTATCGAACAGAGATAATTTTGAATGCTTCAAAAAGTTTGTAAAGTCGTGGGTGGAGAGATGGCCTGTGCTTAGAGTTGCTGATTTAGATAAAAATCATCATTGTTTCAGGTGCCAAACGTATTGCTCTTGTCTCTCTATGGTTACTCCTCTATCTCAATTTTATTATTGCCTATGCCCGATTGCTTTATTTTTCTATTATACTCTTGTTTTTACTTTTCTTGTTTGGTGGCATGACCACACTGTATTTATTATTCTGTTTTTATATTTTATCTTTTACTTATAATGAATGTTATACCTACATTATTTATTTTTTTTTGCGCTCTACTTATGCGTAAATTTTTTTCTCCTATTTCTTTATTATGTTGCGTCAATTTGTTGCTGATCACAACTTATTTTCTGCCTTTTTATCTGTCTCATTTGGTTTAATTATGTCACTAACACACTGACTTGTGACTAGGTTGCTGTTCTGAACTCCATCGTACTGTATTGTCCAATTCCCCGCCATGGGGGGTGGATAGACCCGGTCCCTGCATCCAGTCAGGTGGCAGAATTCCAGTAGGGCCGTCCCACTAACGCCCGTGCCTCCCCCGGCGTCATGAGCGAGCCTGAGGAATGTTTGCGCGAGTCCGGATCCTTTCCGTCCTGCCTCCGGTGATCCGAGGCTCACTTCATTCCCCAGGGTCTTTGGGAGTATCTCCCCTCTTTTCCACAAACACTTCTTCAAGAGTATTCTTGGGAAACTGGCTAAGGGACGCGGGTGTTTGGGCACATTGCGGCCAGGCCACTTGCCCGCTCATTCTCGCCGAGACTGCCCCGCGATAGTGGGACAAACTGCCCCCGATATCTTTCATTTTATATATTTTCTTTGGTTTTAATCTTACTTACACATGTAAGTATTTTTTTATTTCACTGTAACTAGATGCTGAACTAACAGGCGAACACATCTATGATGTGTCTTTATCTTGCTTATTACTGCAAATGTAAGTATGCATACATTTTTCTTCTTACTAACAATCATGCATGCAGGGACATTGGAGGGTTTAGATTTGTTTAAAAATAAATGTAACTTCCTTTTTACAAAAAAATTAGAGTCCTGCGTGTGCGGCTAAGGAGGTTAAACAATCAGTTTCCTCACACAGCCGTTGGGAAAGTGGTGGGGTCCCCTCCAGTGCACCTCAAATAAGAGAATTTTTTCCTTCGAAACGTGTCAGCAGATGAATCGACAACTGGAATTTTACATTCTGATCACAAAACTGGTTTTAAATTAAGAGTGAATCTACAAACGAGTCCCCAGTTTTAATTAGTATTATTTTCATCTTATTATTATGGTATTCCTACGAATTACGAATTTTGAAGAATGGTTTGAAACAAAATTTATAACTCCACTCGAAATTTTAGAAGGGTTTTCTTCAAAATACGTCAGCAGATAAATCCGCTACTGGAATTTTGACAGATCATTCGGATCATGAAACAGGTTTTAACCTAAGAGCTAATCTGCACGCGAGTCTTCAGCTATAATTGAAACTACACCCAGAACAAGAAAATGGTTTTCTTCCCATTTTTGCATGGTTTGATGATCCATCGAAACACCGCCCGCGGACTCAACAATTCTCACTGAATATGAGCCATAAACAATCAAAGCGTAAAACAAAAATCGGCAAAAACTTGCATTTCACTACAGACGGTGTTGCCAGTCGCAGTGATCAAGATGGCATAATTATAAGTTCATTGAAAGAAAGGGAATTTTTCGGTTTTGTAACAGAAAAAGTAATGAAAAATTCCGTGCCCATTTATCCGAATCGCAGGTGCAACAAAAATATCAACTGGGCCGCCCCCCCCCCGCTACTTCTCTGCGGTACCCATACCCGCCTCCCAAATTGGTATAGGTATACTGTAACGACACGTGACCCAAGTGCGGCCCGCACTTATCCCCATGGGCCAATATTTATTTATTTATTTATTAATAAACGCCCTTTTTCGGGGCTTTTACATATACAGCATAGTTAGAAAAATACATTTTATTGTACATAACTGAACTGCCTCAATAACAATATTTTATATTTATTCAAAGATAAATTGAAGATGTCCACTGACTTGGTATAATTGTTTCCCTCCATTAGTATTCTGGGCAAAGAGGAATACATATGGTAGTTAGTCCCAGAATTTCTGCACTGAAATAAATCCTGACTTCTAGTATTACGAAGTGGAATTCGGAAGCTTATCAATTCAAGTAATACCGGACTATCAACTAAATCATTTAGAATTTTATATAAAAATACCAAGACAGTGAAAATTCTTCTGTCTGACAATTTAAGCATATTCATATCGTTTAAAATAGTGTTGTAGTTTAACATATTTGCTGGAATACCCATTTTAAAATTTAGAAAACGTAAGAATTTGTTTTGTATTCTTTCAACAGAATTTTTCATTTGGCCCTTTTACAACAAAAGGTTGCCGACCCATGATTTACCTTATTTTATCATTTAATTAATTTATTTCGCATTCAGGAGATTTTTTATTTGTTTTGGGAAATCTTTATTATTTTCATACTTAGCGACGCAGGAGATAATTTTACTGTGGTAGGGGGCGATTCTTTCAATCCTTCTATCGCGACATCTTTTTCAATGAAAGAATATCTGAGATGGTCGATATGATGTTGATCGATCATTAAATATTATATTTTCGAAATGGGTGTTACGGGATTGACATAAATTGACATTGACAGTAGACATAAAAAGTAAGACATTCAGAACCGCGGATAAGAAGGAATTAGGTTTAGTAATGAAAGCAAAAAATAGTGGAGATTTGAAAATGAATTAGGTAATTCCCTTTGCCAAATATCTCAATTTATTTGTAGTTTTTTTTGCGTTTTTTTTAGTTTTTAATGCTGCTTGCATAACTTGAGACCTTGGCGTGATTTTTGAAGTAAATCTCTCTTTCAAATCCCACATATCTGACATTTTCTCCCGCGCCAACAAAATGCTTGGATTTGTTCTTCGTAATGCGAGATCATTATATGATTACAGATGGGATTGCAATACGGAGAACATATGAAGCACTTGTCCGCAGCATCCTGGAATATAGCTCCATTATTTGGGCCCTCTCTGAACAAAACCGTATCCTAGAAATATAAAGAGTTCAAAAAAGGTTTATGTGAAACCTGTGTATGAGGAATTATACATACTACCCATCCCTGTATCCATTGTTGTTCTTAATAGAAATGCTCGATCTTAATACATAGAAGCCCCCCGAAAAATATTTTTGGGTTAACACTTTTTTAAGCTAATTATACTGAATTCGCCCATGTTGGAGGAGATTAACTCATACGTGCCTAACGCGTACACTCGTGGGAGATCCCACGCACTTTTTTATGCTCCGGAAGCGAGAACTTCTTCCTTTCAGATTGCGCCATTAAAAAGAGCAACTCAACTGTTAAATGAATCTGTATTGAGCATCGACATCTTCAATGTCCCTACAGAGAGTTCAGTGACTATCTTCTGACATACGTCACAAGATAGTGAAACTGCCCCCATACACTTTTTTCTTTAAATTTTGTAATCTTCTCCAAAATATTCTGGTTTATAACTGTTTTATGGAGAACCTGATAAAATAAATAAATAAATGTCCTGTCTTTGAAATTTTTCTTGAATTTTAGAAACTTAAAATTTCATCATTATGTTAAGGTCCCGAAAGGAAAAGCCTTAAAAAGTTTTATTATTTATTTATTCACTTTTTTACAATATGTTGAACAGTTATAAATAGGCCTTAGTGTTCTAAGTTCTAACACGGCATATAAATACAATCCTTACAAAAGTCTGGAATACCACTGGCGAACAATGGTGAAATGTTTTATTATATATGTTATGTATTTAATATTGATTGGGAATAAGTATGGGTCTAAACAAATAAAAGCTTATGGAAAGTTACTCGTTAATATGAATATTTGATTAGTTCTGATATTGACAATTACTTAAAAGAAGATATTGGATGTTGTTCTGTTGATATCTAAATAAACATCCGATATGCAATGGAAAGTCACAATTTTAGAATGGGAGATTGATAAGTATGCAAATAGCTATGTTTAAATGTGAAATTGATAGTTGGGTACATAACAAAAGTTTTCTTCCATATTTTGTAACTGATTTAGATACCCTTTCAGTGTGCTCTAATATTTTAATACTGTAAAATTTTTGTCCTTCGATAAAAGTTGTTAAACGAAAACTGAAACGTTAGGAGGCTTAAGGGCGCTGACAAGAAAACTTGGTAAATTTTCGAAGTCACTGGACTCGCTTAATATGAATATTTTCTAGAAAAACCTTTTGATTAACAAATCATTATTTCAGTATCAATAAACGTTTAACAAATTTGGTTACTCTGATAGTTTTTTATTAATTTATAAAAGCATTTCATACATAAAAGCAATTATTACCTCTTCTTAAATATTATTATTTTATTTTATATAGTGTGTTTAATTCACGATACCTCTAACTAACTAATCACCACTCTTTGTAATGTTTTCCATGTATAGTTACTCATTTGTCTATACTTGTTTGTCGATTGTTATTTTTGTTAGTTTTCATTTTATCCTGACGAAAAAACTATTGGTTTCGAATTATGTTGATCTAATCTATAAAGCTCAGAACCTAATAATGAAGATTATTCCAAAACTTACAATCACCAGCAGTTCAGATTAAATATTTAGTAGAATCTGTGGTTCGGATATTAATTAACTTTTGCCAAAAAACATACTAGCATATCTCTTCAAACACAGAACTGCCTTTGACAATGTCCTACCTGCTCATGATACCAGAGCCAAAGGGCATAATATCTTGGTTATCCCTTAGCCAAATCAATTTTTTGCCAAAGAAAGTTAAGATAGTGTTATTATTTGTCTGCGCCTGCTCCCAATTTTCCTAGTGAGGCAGTCACAGCACAACACGAATGCAATTTATTCAATGAAGAGAAAAAAATGGTGACAGATGTATACCTAGAGGCTCTACTGCTTTTGGTTGTTTCGTGACAAATAAAGCACTGGGTGGACATGACTTTTTTAAGTCTCAAATTCAATTTCCGCTTCTTCGTGGTGTTTGGAATATATCTTGTCGTTTTCCTACAACTTCCTACATACCTACCTATATACTTCCTTCTACCTACTTGGTAAAATTGCAAACCAGTGTAGCAATAACTTTCAACAAACAAGCAGTGTATTTCCATGATAAAGTTTCTACGTTGTATTCTCGAATGCAAACATCATCAAATCATCCAGCCTGCTGCCTTCCTAATTTCCCACCTTCTAAGAAAGTTCCAAACACGTGGTTTCTCAAAAGAATCGTAAATAGTTTGTTTTTAAATTAATCTCTCGGAAAAAAATTATTTCTGAACCTTAGGGTGTAATACTGGTGTAAGTCTCGAAATATAAATAGATTGATATTTTAGGTAGCATAAATGTGGAGAGTATAACCATCAAGGCAGAACCAGAACCCCGCAAAAAGATGGGAGGGGACTTCCTTACACGGAAATAGACATCGATCTCCCTGATGTTAAAGAGGAATGCTTAGAGCACTCTGAATTAATCACACAAAAGTTTGGTAAACCCGTTTTTATTAATTTGAATTCCTTAAAATAATTGTTTTCTTTTATTTTAAGATGATAATTTAGCCTAATCCGCCATCCTTTGCAGATCGGAAGACGCATCCTGAAGAAAAACCATTATCATGTTCCCATTGCAACTTCTCCTGCTGTTACAAGTCAGCCTTAATTGTGCACTTACGCAACCATACTGGAGAAAAACCTTTTGCATGCTTTGATTGCAATTATTCATGTTCAAAAATGTACGCGGAAAACTCGACCCTCGATGATCAAGGTGCTATCCCGCCGTCGGTTCCTCACTGCGGTTTTCATATGAAAAAGGATCCGGCATCGGGATGTACTCCAAGTCGTACGAGGGCTCGATGTTAATAAAGCTAGTGGGCCTGACGGAATACCTGCCCTGGTATTGCAGAGGTGCGCTGCAGAAATAGCTCCAATTTTGACGAAGCTTTTCAAAATGTCCCTGAAGTTTGGAACTGTGCCCTCCGGTTGGAAAAAAGCGATCATTCACCATATTCCAAAGAAGGGTGACCGCTCCAACCCGGCCAACTACCGCCCCATAGCGATCACATCTGTTCTGTCAAAAGTGATGGAACGTGTGATCAACGACAAACTGCTCACATACCTCGAGAAGAACAAAATTATTAACGACCGTCAATACGGATTCCGGCGGAACCGCTCGTGCGGTGATCTTCTCGCGTATGTGACGCATGTTTGGGGGCGGTGCCTGGAACGTTTTGGTGAAACCCAAACGGTTTCACTGGATATTTCCAAGGCCTTTGACCGGGTTTGGCACCGAGGGCTTGTCAACAAACTGCCTTCTTACGGACTTCCCGCATCCTTGTGTATGTGGATTGCCGACTCTTTGAGGGAGAGGTCGATTCAGGCGGTTGCTGATGGTTTCACCTCTTCTTCGCATTCGATAAATGCTGGCGTCCCACAGGGATCGGTTCTGTCTCCGATTTCGTTTTTGTTGCACATCAATGACCTCTTGACGTGTGCACCGATTCATTGCTACGCGGATGACAGTACAGTCCATGATAGCTTTTTGTTTGACAAACCTCCAAAGGGCTCACAAACCCCAATGGCTCGGAGGGCTTTGAAACAAAGAATGGACGGTTACCTCGAGAGTGTTTCCTCTTGGGGTAAGAATAACCTCGTCGAATTTAATGTTTCAAAGACCCAATCATTTCTGATCACGTCTAAAAGGGATCGAAATGATAATCTAGTCTCCTTCAACGGAAGCATTCTCCCGAACAGGCCTTCCATTGATATGCTTGGTGTAACTCTAAGTGACCAGCTCAGGTACGGGGGCTCCATCGAGGCCAGAGTTAAGTTAGCCTCTCAGAAACTGGGCATACTGTACAGGGCACGCAGATACTTTAATACTACACAACTGCTAGCCCTGTACAAATCGCAAGTGCGCCCCACGGTTGCATTTGGCAGCCACCTCTGGTCTGGAGCCCCAAAATACCTGAAAAAAACCCTTGAGTCTGTGCAGAAACGGGCGGTCCGTTTGATAGATTCTCCTAATTTAACTAACGGATTGCAATCTTTAGAGCACAGGCGCCAGGTGGGAATGCTGTCGTTGTTCTACCGGTATTACAATGGAAGATGCTCCGAGGAACTAGCGTCATTGATCCCCTCGGCACCGGTGCATAGTCGGGAAACACGTCAAACGCGCGCTCAACATTTGTACACGGTTGACATTAGTCACATGAGAACGGGTCGTTTCTACGACTCGTTCTTGAGTTCAACAGCTCGGCTGTGGAACGATTTGCCGGCCTCTGTGTTTCCTCCCTCCTACAATATGGGTCTCTTCAAGACCCATGTTCACTCCTTCCTCTCCTCAAAAACACCCTCCACACAGCATCCTCAAAGATGACATAGGCCCTGAGGGAAATTATTTTTTCCTCAGGGCCTCCTGTGTGGAGTTAATGTAAAAAAAAAAAGGGAAAACTAAACCAACATTTGCTGACTCATAGTGGAGAAAAACCTTTTTCATTTTCTGACTGCACCTATTCATGTTATCAAAGGGGGAATTTAAAAAGTCATGTGATGACTCACAGCGCAGATAAACCTTTTTCATGTTCCAACTGCAACTATTCATGTTCAACAAAGGGAAGTCTAAACAAACATTTCCTGATTCACAGTGGAAAAAAACCCTTTTCATGTTTCGACTGCAGCTATTCATCTTATCAAAGGGGAAATTTTAAGCACCACGTGATGACTCAAAGCGGAGAGAAACCGTTTTCATGTTCCGACTGCAACTATTCATATACTACAAAAGGAAGTCTCAAGAGACATTTGCTAACCCACAGTGGAAAAAACCTTTTGCATGTTCTGATTGTAACTATTTTAGCTATCGAAGGTCAACTTTAAAAATTCACATGTTGACTCACGTTGAAGAAAAACCTTTTTCATGTTCCGGCTGCAACTTTTCATATACTACAAAAGGAAGTCTCAAGAGACATTTGCTAACCCACAGTGGAAAAAACCTTTTGCATGTTCTGATTGTAACTATTTTAGCTATCGAAGGTCAACTTTAAAAATTCACATGTTGACTCACGTTGAAGAAAAACCTTTTTCATGTTCCGGCTGCAACTTTTCGTGTTGTACAAAAGAACATTTAAAAATCCACAAGATGACTCACAGTGGAGACAAACCTTTTACGTGTTCTATCTGCAACTATTCATGTTCTACAAAGAGTTTTTTAAAAATGCACATGATGACTCATAGTTGAGAGAAACCTTTTGCGACTGACATGTTGCACAAAGGTCTATTTAAAAATCCACAAGAAGACTCACAGAGAAGAAAAACCTTTTTGGCATGACTGCAACTATTCTTTTTCTCAAAGAGATATCTAAAGAGACAATTGTTTACTCACAGTGGAGAAAAAACCTTTTTCGTGTTCTGATTGCAACTAATTATTCTTTTTATAAAAGTGGAAGTCTTAACACACTTGCTGATGCACAGTGGAGAAAATCTTTTTTATTTTCCTACTGTAACTCTTCTTGTTCTGCAATGGAAAATCTTAACATGCACGCGATGTTTCCCAGTGGAGAGACTGCCCCGATATCGCCTTTAAGATCACTAATCGGCCCTAAATTTAATATCGTGGCGGGTGACCCCACGATATTAAATTTAGATTTCTGGTCGGCGTGCGAGTGAAATATCTAGTGTGCGATCGAATAAGAAGCGCCCGAGATGGCCTCCGATTTTAGGAAGGTGTGGAAGGCCTTTGAAGCTTTTAGATGAAAAGGTAGGATTCATTGAAAGAGCTACGAATGTAAGGTATAACATATTTATTCTCTTGATGCAAATGGCTTGGTTTAATTGTTAATTTAGGGTAAGTCATGTAACTAATTAATTAATAGATCGTAAAATTATAATGTCATTTTGCTTAAGCCTGAAAATTTTGTCTTAATTTAAACAAAAGTCTTATTCACTTTGACGGTTAAGGAAGAAATGTTCAGTCACTTCCCTTTTTTCGATGCTGGTCTTCGAGTCCCTGCGTACGCACACATTCACTAGGTATTATTGCAATTACACTATACGTTACTGGCACGGCGTGTTAAGGACGATCTTGTGAGCTGAACTCCGAAGGGAGGATTCAGTAAACAGTAAAGATAATATTATTATAGACAGATTCAGTACACGGTACAACTCAAAACTCCAAAAAGTGGATTCGACAGACCACAATTCCGGCGCGGAGATTCCTAGTCGGAAATTTCGTGATCACTCAAAGGAGAAGAGAGACAGCCTTCTCGTCGGAAGACAGGCGACGACTCGTGTGGAACTTTATGGTCGGAAGGCTTGTGGAACGTCTTGGAGAGCTTCCTGGGCGGAAGGCAGGTGATTCTAACTGGTGGTGCGAGTGCGGGACTGGCTTCGTGACACGCCCTCTCTGCTTGGACCCCGGCGAAGGATCGGGTAACTATTTTAGTTCCTTCTATTGAGCTGGCATGCTGGCAACGGGTCGTGGCGCTGGGGTCGTCATTTGTACCGCTAGTTTTCCCTGGTAGGTTAATTCACGAATCATTGCGTGAGCTTTCTTGTGGGAAGTGGTAATTAGGTAGGTACAGAAAATACCTAGGTAGGTAAGAGTAAATTTATATCTAAAAAGGTTTTTCAATTTATGGACCACATTTTTATGTTTTTATTTTTAATCAACTTATTCAAAAGTTTTGAGTACAGTAAGTACTTAATATATATTATAGTAAATAAAAAGTTTAAAAATTGTTTTTTTTTTGTAAAACAAATTCGCATTTTATATTTTTTCTATCATTTTCATTTTGTTTCGATGAAAAAAGTTAAAATAAGTGTCAGTTTCACTGCTGCGATTATCGATCATCTTTATTTGTGATTGGACAAAACTGAAATACGTTTTTCATCTAATCAGCTCTGTTCGACTTCACAAAAAAACGTATTCATAAATTATATTATACGTACGAGTAACAAAAATCTTTTTCAGTTCCGTAATTTTTCTCCGATTTGCGTATTCATTTTTTTTAATCATGCCAGGAAAAATTAAGAAAAATTGAAATTCTATAGAAGTCTGAATAAATATAAATTTTGGAGTCCGGTACAGGAAAAAGATCGTGCTCTCCGGCCATCTCTCTAGCCCAAGGGTTGGTGAAGCTTCGACCCGCGAGGCTTTTTGGTACGGCCCGCGAACACTTTTGTCGTGCTAAAGCATCTCAAAATAAAAATTATATTCAAAACACAATAACGGTTTTCTTTCTCGGTATGTCTATGTATAGGTTTTTAAGTTATCTTGTTAAATAAATATAAAATCATCATTCGAAATTGCTCTGTACACAATTACAAAAAATAAGTGCAAATGAAATTAGGCTGGTGGCTGAAGGTTAAAACCATCCTTGTGTTTAGAATGCACTAAGAAAAATGCAGTTGCGGAGTCATCTGCTGATGCATTTCGTAGGAAATGATTCTCGTGTTTCAAGGACATTTATAAAATTCTTGTTAAAATTCTCTGCAAAAATCGGAGGAAAACAATTTTCAAGATCTAGTATAATATCAAGGTATAGCACAGTTGAACCTAAGGATACGCGCTCTTAAAGCCAAATGCCGCAATTTAACTTTATTAAACTAACTCGTCCTTTTTTGCTGTTCACAAAATGTTTGGTTAAAAGTATACTGATTGTTTAAAAGCTGAAACTCTTTCTGAAATTCTTACACGCTGCAAAATTCTGAAGAAAATCTTTTGCTTGTTCCGCTTTTAATCATAATTTAGAGTGGGACTCATCTACTGATCCACACTTAAGTTAAAAACTAGTCATGTGTTCATAATGTCGACCCTTTGGAATAACAAGATTCCATTTATCACAGAAACGATAATGAATGTAAGCTACTTTAGAGTAAGTAAGATGTAGCTTATAGATCGCATGAAGTTACTGGATAGATGGAACCTTGTTATTCCAAAGGGTCGACATTATGAATACATAGTTTTTAACTTGTGTGGATCAGTAGGCGAGTCCCCACTCTAAATTATGATTAAACTCTAATTTCGACGTTATGATAATATTCTAGTTGTGGGTTCACATGCTGATATTTCACAGAAAGCCACAATTGTGTTCCAAATGCAATATATGATAATCGAATTGCATGTAGGTGCTGCAAAAAGTCGGAGGAAAACCATTTTCGTGTTTTGGGTATAATGATAAATAAATATTGGGGGATCGCACAAAGATTCACTCTTAAATTAAAACAATGTTTGTGTTGAACGTACAGTTGAAATACCAGCTGCGGTTTCATGTGCTAACGCATTTCTAAGGAAACCGTTCTTACGTTCCGAATGGAGAATATTATACCAAAATTCTTTCGTTCTTACATTCCAATTGGAGAATAGTACATTAAAATTCTTGCTTTTCGAGTGCAGTAGTAGCATTTCTAGTTATAGACTCATTTGCATTTTTGTTTCAAAGAACTCTTGTCAAGTGCGGGATGAAAAACCGACCTGTAAAATTCTTCTTCCCATCCTACCCTCATCAGGTTGGCGGGAAAATCTAAGTGCGGACCGCGGGTGATACCACAAACATCTAAATAGCCTCGACGATAAGATGGGTTATCCCTGCTCTACGCCTTCTCTCTACGCTCTAAGACTTCAAAACGATTTTTTGGTGTGAACACACAAAATGCTGTTTTTTCACATGTGAATTACTACAAATCACGAGTTAATTAGTTGTGCATCTCTAATGTGTTCTCATCGAAGTTGTCGTGATGAATTGCTTGAAGTTCTCGAGAATGTCGTAGTCGAAAGTCTCGCTTCTGTTGAGCGTATAAAGCCCGACATAGACTGGTTTCTTCTTCAGTTTCTCGTTGTCGCCGCATTTTTCGAAAGCGTCGCATCTGTTGGGCGTGTAAAACCCGACGTTGTCTGGCTTCTTCTGATTCTTGTTGTTGCTGCATTTGTCGAAAGTCTCGCATCTGTTGAGCCTGCAAAGCCCGACGTTGACTGGCTTCTTCTTCAGTCTCTTGTTGTTGCTGCATTTGTCGAAAGTCTCGCATACGTTGAGCGTGTGCAGCTCGACGTTGAGCGGCTTCTGCTTCGGTTTCTTGTTTTTGCTGCAATTGTCGAAAGTCTCGCATCTGTTGAGCGTGTGCAGCCCGACGTCGACTGGATTCTTCTTCGGTCTCTTTTTGTTGCTGCAGTTGTCGAAAGTCTCGCATCTGTTGAGCCTGTAAAGCCCGACGTTGGCTGACTTCTTCCTCAGTTTCTTGTAGTTGCATTTGTCGAAAGTCTCGCATCTGTTGAGCCTGAAGAGTCCGACGCAGGCTGGCGTCTTCTTCAGTTTCTTCTTGCGATATTTGGTGTGATACTTGATTGCGGTACTTGCGCATGTACTCGGCGTGTTTAACTCGTTTTGCCTCAGGATCCAAGCCTATCGAAAATACATATATTTTCAATTTTCATCATAAAACAAAAACAATTTTCTCAATAATTCACATTTGCCTGGAGAAGCTATTAGAAATTTACCTTCTTTTGCCTTTTTTGTCTGTTTTTCACTTTGCTGATTGCGATATTTGCGCATATACTCGGCGTGTTCTGCTCGCTTTGCCTCAGGATCCATGTCTTTCAAAAACAAATATTGTTAATTTTCTATATAATTACACAAAGTAATGATGATTTTATTGTTACATGGGTGACGTAATGACATTCTTGCGTAATGCATAAAAGTATTCAAATTCAATTATTTTCAAAATTGAAACTGGTAAGTCACATCGTACAAGCGATAAAGTATGTATTAAAATTAGAGAGACGATTAGAAATTTACCTTTTCGACGTTTACTGGCTTTTTCTTCGGTGGCTTTTTCTCTTTTTGTTCCCATTTTTGTCTTTTTTTCACGTTGCTGTTTGCGATATTTGCGCATGTACTCGGCGTATTTCGCTCGTTTTGCCTCAGGAACTACGCATTTAAAAAATAAATGTTGTACATTTTTATTTTATAATATAACACTTTTCTTTATCATTTAACGAGCGATTTCGCGACGTGCGTTGCAACGCCACTTAATAAAGAAATTGTTTCTCCCTATGTGTCCTTTCCTATTCGTCCCGTTCCCATTCCGCCGCCCCTTCTCCTCCTAAGTCCCCTTCCCCGCCTTCCCTTTCCCCTCTCCTGCTCTCCCGTCCCGCCAATCCCCTTCCACATTCATTCCCAGTACATTCAGTTTTCAAACAGCTTGCATGCCACCTATTAAAAAAAAATTTATTCAAATTTTCATTTTTCATATATTAGAAACATTTATTTTTGTTTACTATAAGAACAATCATTCAAATTTGATAATTACCTAACACAGGTAAGAGCCGTTCGAGTATTACGTAACGCAATTTGGGGGGGAGAGGGGGTCATGTAAAACGTTAATGTGCGTTACCGGGCGGGAGGGGGGTTCGAACAACGCGTTACGTAACATGTTTTTTTTTAATTTAAATAAAAAAAAACTAGGAAACCAAAATCTTCCAAGTTGGCAACGCTTTTCGTTTATGTTTTACGGGGTATCCCTCGATCGTACTGTACGCCATTTTTAGTTTGTTCTCCCAAGTTGGAAACCCTTTTCGTTTATGTTTTACGGGGAATCCCTAGATTGTATTGTACGTAATTTTTCTCTCCCAAGTTGGCAACCGTTTTCGTTTATTTTTATTATACCCTTTTCGTTAATTGTTGTTCCACCAACCTAACATGGATTCCGACTCTGAAAATGAAGATATTCTACCGAATTCTGAACTCATACATGAGAATCTGCGACTTAAGCACGCTCTCGAACAGGAACAGAAAGCTAAAGCAATGGATAGATCTACGCTTAGCAGAGAACCCACACTAACTCCTGGCTCACACCTAGGATCAGAATCTCCTTTCAGTAGCATTCTTGGGAGCCCGTTAATGGAGACCTCAACTTCTTCAGATGTGGCTGCCAACAAGGCAAAAAAATAATCCGATGATGTGACTGCTACCAAGGCCAGAAACCATTCCAATGTTATGAATGCTAGTATAAACGAAAGCCACCCCAACGTTGGGGCTGTTTCTTCAACGACCCAAAACCAACCAATTGTTGCTAACAACCCTATTGTGTTGTGCCTATTTTTGACGTAAACCAATCCAATGTTGGGACTGCGCCAATAACCTCAAACCACCCCAACGTTCGGGTTGCTAACTCAAAACCAACCCATTGTTGCTAATATGCCTATTTTTAACGTAAACCAAACCAAAGTTGCGACTGCGCCAACAAC
Source organism: Glyphotaelius pellucidus (assembly GCA_936435175.1). Taxonomy (NCBI): domain Eukaryota; kingdom Metazoa; phylum Arthropoda; class Insecta; order Trichoptera; family Limnephilidae; genus Glyphotaelius; species Glyphotaelius pellucidus. The sequence goes on along the minus strand of OW386563.1, from coordinate 8,003,346 downwards.
CTCAAACCACCCCGACGTTCGAGATGCTATACCCCTTCGGTTTTGAAACCAACCGATTATCGCTATTGAGTTAATGTTGCAACCTATTTTATTTACATTGCAAAGTTGGGAGAATCTGTAGCTAGTTAAATATGAGGTTTATGTTCAGGGTCTCAGGGCCCCCTGAGCTTGGGGGCCCCGGTGCAAAACACAGTCTAGGACCTTGATAGCTACGCCACTGGGGGGAGGGTCAAAAATTGCGTTACGTTATACCTGAACGCCTCCGTACCTATTTAAAATACTTATAATTCTTACTTACTTCGTACTTCAAGTTAATTCATTAATGCAAAAAGTTTTTTCGAAAATTGAATTTCGATTATTTGTAAAATGTCATTCTCAAATTGTGACATTTTTGACAGTTTCGTAAGAGTTTTTGTAATGATTATAAAACTTTTCAGGTGTATTTTCATGTGGTTATAATAATCCAGAAACCTTCTCGAGGGTGAAAAGAAGGTATTTTGAAAGTTTCAAACATTTTCGATAAAACTTACATATAAACATATAAGCAAGTATATTTTGATTTTGATAGATAAAATTTTATGTTAACAAATTTGTGAAACGATTAGAAATTTACCTTTTCGACGATTACTAGCTTCTTCTTCGGTGTCTTTTCCTCTTTCTTTTTTCTTTTTTGTATTTTTTTCACGTTGCTGTTTGCGATATTTGCGCATATACTCGGCGTACTTAGCTCGTTTTGCCTCAGGATCCATGTCTTTCAAAAACAAAGAGTGACAATTTTTAATAATAATATTACAAATTTCTTTATCGTCACCATAGACATATAGACATACCTAGACGAGAACAGACAGGTGATGGGTACAAACCAAAAACAGCGGGACGCGAAGGGGGGAAGATGACTGTGAGATATGTGATTCGTCAATAAATCAATCTGAAAGTATATAGGCCTCTCGCATTACAATATCACCATTTAGTTCTTAAAAGTAAAATCTGCTTTTGAATTAATAGACCTTTTTACATGGGAGCGCGAATTGCTCGCCACGTTATGAACAAATTTGCGAAGTCCAAATACGGCAAAGTAAAGTTCACTTGTTTTCAGAGTCGAATATTTTGTTGCCGTGTTAAGTTAAGACACTTTTACAAATGTTTCATAATTAACTTACCCCAGTAAACAGCGACGAGCACACTTGAGAAACGCGTACATTTGTTTTGGTGGATAGATGATTATGAAAACGGATCATATTATACGATCTGAATAAGCTTAAAACAAAGTAAAATAATGCTTTCCTATGGAATGTAATACAACAATTGGGTTTATTCTCTTTTTCATTTCCATTTTTACACGTTTTCACAGAACAAGCCACCATTCTTGCCGTGTTATTTCGTAAAATGTTCCGATGAAAGCTCGACGGTGGTTTGCACAAAAATGATGACGTCACATTTTTTAGATTCGCTCGAGGTATGGGGAGGGGGAAATAATATGCTTTTTATCACTTAGGGCAGGTCTAGGTATATTCATATGTTTATGATCGTCACCAAACACACTAACTTCGGTTGTCTCTACGACCCAGTGGTATGTTGTTCAATGATTTAAAATTCGTCTTAGTGTAAGCGAAAACGCGTAGCTTGTCATCTCAGTCACACCCGTGATGTAGAATATAGAAATTCGCTGCAATTTTAAGTACGTATACACTACCTGGTCCTATTTTCACAACACAAACACACGTATTCTTTGAATGTCTATCTTTGCCATACATGAAAAATGTTGGAATTAGGAATTTACTGTTGCACGTTAAATGCTTTTTCTCTAATCTTGGCAACATTCATGCTGGGAGGTTTTTACAAGCCTTTTTGTCTGTGAAATATTTTATATATGTAAGAATTATATTTACCTGCCGTTTGGTGAATTCTTTCGGAGTGCTGAAAATATTCATTCCTAACGACCGGGAGTTCGGCATGAACTTTTGAATACGAAATATCACTTTCTTCTTCATTGTTAGTCCCTGGTTCTGCTTTGATAGTGACTCCATCTAGATTAGTATGCTTCCTTGAACTTATTTCACCTGCTGAACCAACAATATTTATTAAAAACTGTAATCAGTAAACGAAATCCTTGTTATGCTGTTTGATTTTCGTTAACTTATTTTTATTGTTAATTTCAATCAGGACCTGTGTCATTTTTGCGGGTGCTGAGTGGAAGGTATTTTTGTGGAGAGGAAGGAGTGGTCTTGAAGAGACCCGTGTTGTTGGAGGGAGGAAACATCTCTATGTTTGCAGGTCTATACCTGCAAATCATTCCACAGCCGAGCTGTAAAAACAACCCATGTGACAAATGTCAACCGTGTGCAATGTTAGGCGCGCATTTGGCGTGTTTCCCGACCATGTAAAAACAACCCATGTGACAAATGTCAACCGTGTGCAATATTAGGCGCGCATTTGGCGTGTTTCCCGACCATGTAAAAACAACCCATATGACAAATGTCAACCGTGTGCAATGTTAGGCGCGCATTTGGCGTGTTTCCCGACCATGTAAAAACAACCCATGTGACAAATGTCAACCGTGTGCAATGTTAGGCGCGCATTTGGCGTGTTTCCCGACCATGTAAAAACAACCCATGTGACAAATGTCAACCGTGTGCAATGTTAGGCGCGCATTTGGCGTGTTTCCCGACCATGTAAAAACAACCCATGTGACAAATGTCAACCGTGTGCAATGTTAGGCGCGCATTTGGCGTGTTTCCCGACCATGCATCGGTGCCCAAGGGATCAATGACGCTAGCTTCTCGAAGCATCTACCATCGAAAGATCGGTAGGACAAAGACAGCATTTCCCACCAGACGCCTGTGCTCTAAAGATTTCAATACGTTTTGTTACAATAAAAAGGAGAATCTATAAACCGGACTACCCGTTTTTGCACAGAGACAAGGCTCATTTCAAGTGGGGCGCCGCACTTGCGATTTGTACAGAATCAGCAATTGTGTACTTTACAGATACAAATTACACATACAGATGCGAAATACAATAGAAGCCGCGTGCCCCTCTACCGCTACAAAAACATTCACAACAGCTTTGGGCAAGTTCCTTATCCAAACCCATAGATAAAGGTGTTTTTTTGTAATTTTTTTGATTCCTACTAACGCCTGGTCCCTACCAACACCATTATTTTACTTTTTTGATAAATAATGAGTTCCGTGAAAAACTCCAAAATTAAAACTGTCTTAATCGGTGAAAATTGGACCAGTGACACCATTATCCTGCTTCGGTGAGTTTATGCTATCTTTTTTCCTATATTTCCAGAGAATTTCTAATAAAAATATGTGTAATACTATATCGTCCAAATGGAGCAATTAAAAAATAAAGAACAATGTTCGTTATGGTTATGCTAGGTCAGGGGTCGGCAGTTTGTCGAGTGAGAAGAGCAAATTTGTCAAAGAAACAGGATAACAAATATATCAGAGAGCCATACTACAACGGGGGAGGGGGTTGTAATCGTACTACGGTAAAAATGTAGTGGAACAATAATTACGGTTTGATTTGCGTTGTTCAATTCAATTCAATTTATTATTATCCCAAAAACATTACAAAATGATACGTTTTAATCCGTTTTCAAAATACATTTGTAAGAGTATTACAATTAACACTTAAGGCCCGTTTAAAGCGATAAGAATAGGCCGGGGCCGTAATCCGTAATATTTTAGATGGTCGTTTATAATTGGAATAGGAATAGAATAGAATATTCCCATAGAAGTGACAATGCCGCTATCACTTGTCTATGTCAACTGTCAACCGGGAGATTATATTAGATTATAAGAGATGTTCATTACTATTTATTAGATCACTTTCGTCTTCAGCGGATATAAATTTAAATTCGGTAAAGTATTTATTAACTCCGCGTAAATATTTGTTCACAAAATTATTATTCAACTAAATTGAATTGTAGATACCATAGAGTATTGATCGAAAATACGTAAATCTCAGCATATATCTAAGCTTTCTGTAATCCATAACCGTAAAAGATAAAGTTGAACCATATTTTCGGTTATGGAAAATTATTAAAGATTATTGCCATCTATTATAAACGGTTACACAGGTTTCCTATCTTCCAACTTCTACGGCCTAGGGCTTATCAAATACGGATTACAGACTATTCCTAATATAAACGGGCCTTTACACAGGTTTCCTATCTTTCAACTTCTACGGCCTAGGGCTTATCGAATACGGATTACAGACTATTCCTAATATAAACGGGCCATTAGGCATACGAACTATACAAGAATTAATAGAGCTTGCCTTTTAAAGGCAGCTTCAGTAACGCTAAATATGTCGATATCCGAATTAATTCTGTTTAACAGTAACATTGCTGTCCCGACCGGCATGACCATTGTTATCTACATTCTTATTGTAATATCACACCTGTCCGTTTAAATATTTCTATAAAAAGACTCGCGCATTGATTCCTTATTAAATTAAAACCAGTTTTGTGTTCTGAATGCATAAAAATAATCGTTCGGCGGCTCCATCACATAAGGCTAGTTGAATAGATGTGAAATTGCAATTATTCTGAGGAGCCGAAACGCCGCAGACGCCAATGCAGAGAGTCGCGAATTCCTACCCCTGGGCTAGGTTAAGCTAATAGTCAATAGTGGTATGCACAATACGATTATGTACACATCGATGCAGTCATGCAAATTTATTTTCGATTGTATTTTGCGAGTGTATAATAGTTATTTACCAAAAGAAGGACTTTAGAATACCTGAACTGTGTTCGGAAATGGATTCCGGACATTCTGTTTTGATAAAAGTATAGTCCACATTGCTTTCTGTAAACATCACAGCAACACCCGCTTCTGCACTTGTGCCTGGTTCTAATTTAACGTTGGTGAAATTCATGCTTCTGCGTACCGTAGTTATCTGAAACAAATATAGCATTTGACAACGTGATTATGGAAGATTTATAAAATTTTTATCTGGGACAAAATGGAACTTTTTTATATTAGCTCAGGAGGCGCTGGGGAGAAAAATAATTTCCCTCAAGGCTTTCGTCATTTTAAGAGTGTTGCGTGGAGAGTCTTTTTAAGAAGACGAAGTTACGGGAAGGAAAAGGGTAAGAGGAGTGGGTAGTAATCTGAGGGTCAGCGTGTCCAGGAGTGACGGACGTATGAACCCATCTCCAACTGCGGTGGGTTGAGAGTCCGGCCGGAGAGGGCTAAAGGTTCAAGCAGTTTCTCTCGATCTGGCCCACCACGCAATCGATGGGCAACCACATCTGCTGCCAAAATCCAGATAAACCACACCTCCATGAACCCGGGCACCCTTGCTGAGTCTTCACACTGGAATGTCTTACAGCAGAGGTTTTGATTATCCAATAAATGGTTCCCGGGGCAGCGGTACCCATACCCGCTTCACAAATCGTGTAATAGAGGCAGTTCTTATCTAAATTTTTGTAAAAATAAAACTATTTTACTAATTTCTAATATTTCCTATTTATCCAACTGAGCGCTATTAAAATTACAATGTAATAATTCGATTCCACTACTAAATTAAGTCAAAAGTGTGACTAGTCCCCAACAATTTACTTATTATTTACATCATAATATAAGATTACAAGTGTTTCTATCGACATGCTAACAATAGCCATTGTTCATGCAACACGTTCCTTTTAACTTCACCTAACAAAGGGGAACGCATCATGCGATTGTGAGCATGTCAATGCAGCCAATAACGTGACAACATATATATACGCGTTAAAGAAATCTCCAAGTGGCAAGCAAAAAACATGTTAATTATAGTGCTTTCGATTTCGAAGTTTTAGTAATAAATTGCCATGCTTCACATACGGCTATGTTGCTACCTCTAAGTAAATTGCTTAAAAAAGTTCCAAAATGCCCTCGTCTGTGATGAGAAAACGTTTTCGTTACTCGACAAACATTAAAAGAAGTCAAGGAATAACATTTCGATTGAGGACACAACCAAATTACTTATTATTATCAATTACTATAAACAACACCATTGTTTCCAGCCCGAAGATTTTATCGTTGTTAGAGAAAATGCAAGGCCAACTAGAGCCGAAATTACAAAGTCAATGTTGTGGCTAAGTAAGCTTTAATGTTTAAAATAGTCTACTCACTCTTATATGTTTGCGGTAAAAGAACGTACAAATCAGCAGTTACAACGAGTTTCAATAACAATCGCCGCAATTTACAAACTGTCGTTGCTCTGTTACGGTACGGCACTCGACTTGATCACGTGAAACCTCGAAAACCGTCAGGCGCCCAGGCCTGTGCACCAGTCAGCCTTGAGGATGTGTTAGAAACTTTTGAATATGAAAACGATCGTCACTACAGCTCTACCGTTTATTTCGTTCATACACATATTTTTTTTAATGTCTATCTTTGTCATACATGACCAACGTTTGAAATAAGAATTTACTGGAAACATAAAGAGTGTTTCTTACTTGGCACATTTTATATTAATTTTGTAAAAATGGCGACGTGGCGTGGCGATTTAGTTTTCACATGGTTAACGCAAGTTTATTTTGCAATTTCGAATAAGTGGAGGACTTCTACAGTTCGCAACAGCGCAGTGAAATGTAAAACAGACTTGGAAAGAGTTCATTGAAAGATAAGGGAGAAGTAAAACTATTATACTTACATACAAGTCGAAGTGCAAAGCTTTGCTTTCAATGTGTTCGGATGATGAGGAACATAATCTTATATCGGAAGTAGTTGACACTTCCCCTGAAAAAAGTTAATTCAACATTTTTAGATGTAAAAGTAACGATTTTGACAGTAATTAGAAAATAACAAGTAATTGCGGTAGCGACACAGAGCTGTCAGATGGTTTTAACCATAGACAAAAGATAAGTTCAGAAGGGTCGACGAATTGAGGATATGTAGATACTTACGATATTCAACATAATATATTTCCTAGACACGTTCGCACGAGCCACAAACTTTGTGCAAAGATACTTTACCAAGATATCCTTCAACCTCGTTAAAAAGTTCGACTATTTATCAGCAGAGTGAACAGAGTACTATTATAACAATAATGAAATGAAATAAATCTGTGCAAGTCGCAAGTGCTGCCCGGTTTGACTTTGGCAGCCATCTCTGATCTGGCGCCCCTAAAAATTCCTCGGCTCTGTAAGTTTGGTTCCTCGGCTCGTAGAAACGGGAGGTCCGTTTGATAGCTTCTCCCATCTTAACAAACGGATTAAAATCTATATAGCCCAGGAGTCGGATGGGAATGCTGTCTACCGTATATCAATGTAAGGTGCTCTGACGAGCTAGCTTAATTGATTCCTTCGGCACCGGTGCACAGTCGGGTAATACACCAAACAAGAGAACGGGTCATTTCTACCACTCGTTCTCATGAATGCTTTGCCGGCCCATGTGTTTCATATCTCGTACAACATGTGTTTATTCAAGACTCACTCTTTCATTTCCGCAAAAAAAATCAACACAGCAATCCCAAAGATGACATAGGCCCTGAGGGAAATTGTTTTCCTCAGAGCCTCCTTTGTGGAGTTTATGATTTTAAAAAATATATAATTAAAACACTCTTTTACGAATGTGTGATAATGTACCCACTTCTCTCATTTTTAGCAAAAAATCTCTCGGTTAAGTTAAAAACAAACATTCGGACCCTGCGCACAAAAGTCCCACAATGGACTCCACTGAAAACCGTTGCCTAACTTTAGCGAGCTTTACTTTTTCGCAAAGGGTTTGGTTATTTCAATGCGCGCTCTTCGGCGGTCAACTTACGACTGATGTCGTAGTTTATTCAAAGCACTCTCGAGTTCGAGAACACTCCAAACGTGTAATTTTGAGGATGAACTCAGTTTTGAAAGTCATGCTATACGAGAATAACATGAATTGTTTGTTTATGCTCGTAAATATGCGATATGAATACGAAGAAATAGTTCCTTTCGTATAAAAATCCAATTTTTTCAAAAATGGCATGCAAAAACAATATTGTGTCGGTGATTCAATCCAATATTGTATTTATGTCGGAAGCCGATTGTAAAATCGGGTAGATCGTGGTACGCCTAGCCACATCATGATAATATGCCACCATTTCGTGATGTGCCTAACTTATATCAGGCGCATCGGTCACCGTTCTCCATTTATCAATTTGGTTAACCACATTCAGCCAAATAGTTTCGTAGGAAGACCATTTGTAGTTAAATAAGTAGACACATTTTATTAAATCTCATTAAAGTTTATTTTCAAACTTTATACAATAGGAGGAAATGGCGCATAATTACAGTCGATTTATTTATTCACAAAACTGGAATCAAATGGGAAATTTCCAATTATATTATTTGTTAATGCAGAATAAACTACTGACATTTAGAAGTGTAAAAGACTTTTTTTTTAAACCAGAATATCTATTGGTATCGCTATTTTATTATTATAAGAATCGAGAACTGAGAATCGAGGATTTGAACACTGTGAAAACGCATGGGTTTCCTTAAATACGATTTTACGCAACACAAATAAATTCATATCCAACAAGATTCTCACGGCTATGAGGAAGCATGTGACTTTGTACTTTTAAGACTGTTTTTTTAGACTTCACTGAACATAAGTAGCTACAGTCGGGAGACGAGAATGGATTTTATCTACAGTGAGTCAGTATATGTCTCCTTAAACTCTTCTTTTGGGAACATGAAAAATTGCAGACGGCACAAGAGAAAGGTTTTTCCCCACTGTGAGTCAGCATGTGAACATCTAAATTGTAACTCGTTGAAAATAAATAGTTACAGTCAGGGCATGAAAATGGTTTTTCCCCATTATGAGTTAGCATATGCCGTCTTAAATTGGACTTTTGGGAAAATGAAAAATTACAGGCGACACAAGAAAATGGTTTTGCTCCACTATGAGTCAGCTTGTGACTGTTCAAATTGTATCTTGTTGAACATGAATAATTGCAATCAGAACACGTGAATGGCTTTTCTCCGCTGTGAGTTAGCATGTGTCTCCTTAAGTGTGCCTTTTGTACACACAAATAGCTGCACTTACTACATGCAAATGGTTTTTCTCCACTGTGAGTCAGCATGTGACTCTTCAAATTAGAACTTATTGTACATGAATAGTTGCATTCGGAACACAAAAATGGTTTTCCTCCACTGTGAGTCAACATGTGCGTCTTTAAATTGGATTTTTTTGTACACGAATAGTTGCATTCGGGACACGAAAATGGTTTACCTCCATCGTGAGACAGCTTGTGTTTATTTAAATTGGATATTGATGAACATGAATAGTTACAGTCGGAACACGAAAACGATTTTCTTCCACTTTAAGGCTTCACCATCTTGTTGGACTCACAGTCGTATTCGTTGTGAACAGTTTTTTCAATCGGATCCTGTGAAACTGAAATAAAAATAAAAATAATTTATCAACATTCATGCCTACCGAACATTCATTCAGGATTCAATTTCACCCAATTTCCTGGAAATATGGTAAATCTAAACATTAAAACTAGAATTATCAGTTGTGAACGTGCTTAATAAACAATGGAAAGAAAGTGTTCACGGTAAAGTAAATGGTCAAGACATCGAGATATTCATTCATCTAGAAATCTAGATATAATTTTTCTTACCAGAATCAATTCTCAGGGAATATTCCAAGCATTCCTTCTTAATATCGGGCAGTTCGATGTCTATATCTTTAACTGGTGTTTCAACTCCGCTTTCTCCTTCAGTGCCAGGCTCCATCTTGGTAGCGACACTCTCTGGGTTAGAGAGGTCCATGGCGCTTCAGTGAGACCATTTAAGTAGTTTTGATACTCTTAATAAGTAAGAGACCTGAAATGAAATTTTTAGTTAGACACTAAAACTCTCATGTAATTTAAAAAAAAATCAGTTGTTAAGTCGCGATTTTGAGTTAAATGCAGAAATATCTATAAAATCACCAACTTTTTAATATTAACTCCACACAACAGGCCCTGAGGAAATAATTTCCGTCAGGTCCTCTGTAATCTTTGAGATGCTGCGTGGAGGGTCTTTTTAGGGAAACGAAGGAGAGGAAGTTTAGGGAAGGAAAAGGTGTGAGGAGTGTATAGGAATCTGGGGGTCGTTGCGACCAGAAGTGGCGAATTTAAGAATCCATCCCTCCTGCTGCGGATTCATTAAAATAAAGTGATTCAAATAAATCACACCCTAGTTTAGTATTTTCCTTTTTTTATATGCGAGTGCGAGACGATCGGTCTCGGGAGAGCCCAGCTGGAGAGACTAGGTTAGGCTTCCCTTAACTAGTCTCTCCCGATTGGGCCCGCCACGTAGTAGATGGGCAAACCCATTCGCTACAAATACCTAGACAAACTTCACCCCCCATGAACCCCCGCTAAGTTACCATTTGTTGCGAACCAATTTTACCACATATTTTACATTTCAATTTTTTATGAGAAAAACTCTCTTTTTATAACTTTTGAAGGTTATTCCCATCAACGTAATATATCATTGAAGAAGAAGATAACACTTTAAATCTAAATGAAAATATGAAACAAAACAAGACACAGAAAAATAGAAAAAAACAACGGTCGCAACTGGGACACGAACCCAGACCTCTGTGTCTAATTCGCACGGGGCAAGTAAGACTTGCCCCGTGCGAATTAGACACTTGATTTTGAAGGCGTGAGAATCAAAATATTTCTAGCGTTTATATTCCTCCTTACGTATGTGTTCCCACGGAAATCGTTATAACTCCGTTGTCGTTCTAAAGACAACCGTAAAACAAAAAATAGAAGACCCATAATAAATCAATCTTCACATCTCTATTCAAAGTTGTTCATAGAAATACATAAAAAAGACTTAATTTGTAGAAACTGTTTTCACGCGCCAAATCGCCTACGCGCCGTTAGACATTAAATATTATTATATGTATGAAATGATAAAAAAGCGAGGCGATAAAATTATTTATTACACATTTATACGATAGAATAAGTTTTTTTTTTACATAATCCAAGTTTTAGTACAGTTTTTTTAATTTTAATATTAACAAAAGATAATATTTATTTGTAATCCTACAATTTGAAAGCTTATTTCATAAACTTTCAAAAACAGTTTTTGGGATTCGGCTACGTTCAGAAATTTTTCATTTATAGAGATTTAATTGCGAAGCGGAAATAACACAAAGTTTTTATAAATCTGACAGTTCGTTTAAGACATAAAACCTGCACAATGGCAAAACATCTGAGTTGTGCATAAAAGTACAAAAGAGGAAACCGATACCGGAAACTTGAAAACATGGCTTATACTATATATACCTATAAAAAGTTAAGATTCATGAATGGTACTATTTTTAAAGTAATTTTGTTTATAAATCTCCTAATTTTTGTTTTATAAATAGTTAGAACATCGAACGACCTATCAGTGGCTGAGTAGGCTTCGCGTCTAGATTTCAGGCGTCGTGAGTTGAAAAGAGGAGTTGTCATCGGCTGGCTAAGTCCTCCATTACGACATAAGCAACAATTTCCGCTTACTGCGGTGGTAACACGAGATTTTCAAATATTTTTGTCGGGTTGTTCGTAACGGGGAATGTTTGTCATTCTTTTTTAATAAAAAATTGTAAGTTTTCTTTAGCGCCCTTGCTATGATTTTTCACAAAAAAACGACGATATACAAATTAACCGTTCATCTTTAAATATTATAACTATTATTAAGCGTGGTTTTATGGAATGCATCATACAATTATTTCATACTAAGCAATAAAGTCAGTAAAAGTTAATCTTAAAGTACGGATACAAATTGTTTTCTGTCAAAAGGTGTAAAATTAAACAAGCTCTACTCACGTTCAAGGCTAAATCCAAGAGAAACAGACCCTTATATTATGAGAACTTGTTGAAGAGACGTCACTGTAAAACAAATATTACAAAATATTTATAATATGTGAAGCTTTTAATGTATTATAAATAATAATTAAAAAATAAATTTGAAAAGCACAAGTATAATGGCATCTAGGTAAACGTCTGACGTATTTTACCATAGATAACCGACAAATATGATGAGTTCACAGATTAATAATGGCTTAGCTAAAAAGCTGCGTCGTTCAGAGTTCAGGGTTCAGTTCAGTTCAGTACAGTCCAATCTGCACTGTTAGAGCTGGTTCACACTACGCTTTCAAATATAAAAGATCATAGCACGCCAAATAACGTTCTCCATACAATCCCTTCAGACCGTTCACACCTAAGCATTTTTAATTTTCACTGCATCTACAAAAAATCTTTATCTATTAGAAATTCCAAAATACGCTTTACATCGAAAATTAGTAGATAATTACTAGATGATAGAAAAACCATAGAAAAAGTACATAATTATCGCTTGCGAGCAATTGTCTACTGAAATGAAAATTGGGTCCCATTGTTGTTCAGTCCGATCTACACTGTAAGATTCTATGGATAGTTTATGGAACGAAAGAACGCAGGTGGTTTGGTATATTTAAGAAAAGATCATTCTACTTTTGCCGCGTTCTAAGTTCTGACGTTTCAGTTGATTATCTTTTATTGAACGGCAAAAATTGAACACGATTACTGACTGTCTGAGAGTCAGTAAGTTGCATTGCATATTACTACAAACAAATGGACTTCATTCTACGCATCATAAAACCGTTCAATAAACCTTTCACTCATGAACAACTACCTATACAAAATTGAGAACTGCCCATTGTGACTCCCCAGCCCTGTTAAAAGGGAGTGCATTTCGTTGCCCTGAACGCAATACCAGTTGGAATAACTTATTGTATATACCTACAACATTTTAAATCGAACTTCGCATTTCCAACTAACCTCTTTCTCGGGCGTATCCGCAAATCCTATAGAACTTACATTCGTTTTCTCCGCCTTTTTTACTCGAGCTCTGCTCTAAAAAAAGGTGTAATACTTATTAATTAATGTATTTTTAAAAGAAAAAATTTAATTAATTTATAAAAACATGTAACCTCTGTACCATTATATTCAATTAAAAAAAAAACTCTAAGAGATATTGACATTTTCCTCTGAAGCCTTTAATCCTTAATTATCAAATTAACATTATTTAACCTTACAATGAACCAATATCAAAATTGAATCAAGTATTGTTTCTGTATTGTTTATTTTTTCTTTTTAATCGTTTTTTAACTTACATTTTTATTTTTGCTCCCTAATCAGTACCTAACCATAACATACAATATTATGTATGGAACTTAACTGGCTTATATTATATTCACTATTAAATGTACAATGTTTCTATATGCATCTGTATGTTACCTAAATAATTATGCTATCTCCCATTTTACCTCATTCCTTTAACTATAACTCCGTTCCTTTCATAAGGTCACTACTTTGTTGTCATTGGATATGTGGCTACGTCTTCTGGTTCCACAGTGTCTACCCGGGTATCGGAGCCTAGCGCTGGGATTTGACCCACCTTGCAATCTGTAATTTGGTGTGGCAAGCTGCTACTCCCACGGCCGGCTCGGATCCCGCAAGTGATGCTTTCGCCCCTCTCTTTGCTAGTTTGTCGGCCCGCTCGGTGTCCTCAACAGCTTTACGTTCTGTTTCCCAGAAAAGAGTTATTTTATTGATGGTAGCAAGTTCTGTAAGAATGGTTCAGCATTCCATCACCAGTCTGGAATCGCATAGGTTACTTTTCAGTGCCATTAGATCTGCCTGGCTGTCAGACCATACGCCTTTTTCTTATTCCCTGCCCGATACTTATATTCTCCTGTGCGCAGACCAAGATATACCGTATAGGCAAAGGTTACTTTGGTATTTACGTTAAAATGTATATTTACAGGAAACTGCCAACTTCATCAAATAGCATTAACATTACAGTTATTTTTTGAATATTTTGGTTTTTATTTATTGTAATATAAAGAATACAGGTTACATTTTTACATGTATGTATATATTACCAAATATTTTAATATTTAAGATCATCATTGGTCATTTATACTTTATCAGTAAAGAGGAGCTCTTGTGCCTGATAAGGGAGCCACGATTCTTAATTAGGTTGTATATTATAATATGTTTTGTAAAAAATACCTGCTTCCTAATGTAAGTTTTTTTTAATGTTTAATTTTATTTATTTGTGCTGATTGGTTGATAAAGCAGCGCAATTCGGAAAGGAAGCTGTTGTAGTTTTTGTGATTTGGTGAATATAATGGTTTTGCGTTTTGCATTTGTGTTGTTTTAAAATTAGGTGTAATAAATTTTCCATTTCTCGTGTAAAACATTAGAGTGTAAAATTTTTGATATTCATTGTCATTTTTTCTGTATACATTTTTAACTGGAAACTTGCCTACATATTTTATCAACATTTGTACTGGAAACAATTTAAAAGTGATTCTGTTGAGAGGGTAGAATTATTTTTAGTTTTATTTATGACAATTATTTACGAAATTTTTGCTGAGTAGATTGTTTTGATGATATCTTTAAGCGTAAATATTTGACGGCATCTATAGTTGAGGGTTAAAGCTCTCGACTAGCAATCCGAAAATTGCGGGTTCAAATCCCGACGTGCGCAACAAAAAAATTTGAATGATTTGTGTTATTTCACAATTTAATAATTAAAAAATATTTTAAGGTATGTTTGCGGCACGTTCCAGAGAGGAAGATACCCTGAATATTGCCCTGGTGTAAGACCACCATTCAGAAGTGAAAGGTTGCTTGAAATGGATTTAGCCGTGTTTTGTTACCAGATCTGAATAGCCAGGAACTCCTTATCTTCCCATCCCCAACTCATTTCCCTACCCCCTTCCTTAAACCTCAAAACATATCTTAATTGGGAATGCCATAGTCTCACTGGCTCCAGATAGTTGAGAGCAGTTGGAACTCTTGTTCGGTATTTATTTAAAAAAATATATATATTACATTACAATTCATCAATAATATACAATTCATTGTGGTTTTTTCTCAGATTGGTACAAACGTAATTTTAAATGTAATGCGCTGATGGTTTGGTTTCTGTTTATCCAAAAGCGTTTTGTTACTTTATTTTCCCAGGTAGCATTAATGTGGAGACTATTACCATCAAGGCGAAACCAGGGCTCCGAGAAAAAGATGGAGGGTGGATTCCTTATAAAGAAATTGACATAGACCTGCCGGATGTCAAAAAGGAATGCTTAGAAATCGTAGAAAGAAAAAGCCAGACAGCAGGTAAAATCCCCTTATATAGAAATAACGATTTCTACTCTCCTACTTCTATGTTCGTCATTTGTTAAACCTAATCTGTAATCTTTTTCAGCCTTATTCACAGATTTGAAGACGCGTACTGGACACAAACGAGTATCTTGTAACTATTGTAACTACTCTTGCTCTCGTAAGTTATCGTTAGAACTGCACTTGCGCAACCATACAGAGAAAAAACATGTTTCATATTCACATTCTCGAAAGGATTTATAATGAAACATAAGCTGACTCGTAGCGGAGAAAAACCTTTTTCATGTTCCGACTGCAGCTATTCGAGTTCGCGAAATGGATCTTTGAAGTTACACAAGCTTACCCACAGTGGAAAAAAACCTTTTTCGTGTTCCGAATGCAACTATTCGTGTTCGCGAAATGGATCTTTGAAGTTACACAAGCTTACCCACAGTGGACAAAAACCTTTTTCGTGTTCCGAATGCAACTATTCGTGTTCGCGAAATGGATCTTTGAAGTTACACAAGCTTACCCACAGTGGACAAAAACCTTTTTCGTGTTCCGAATGCAGCTATTTGTGTTCGCGAAATGGATCTTTGAAGTTACACAAGCTTACCCACAGTGGACAAAAACCTTTTTCATGTTACGAATGCAGTTATTCATGTTCTCGAAAGGGACAATTGACGAGACACACGCTGACTCACAGTAGAGAAAAACCTTTTTCATGCGCCGACTGCAACTATTCATGTTCTCGAAAAGGAAAATTGACGACACACATGCTGACCCACAGACGAAAAAAACCTTTTTTATGTTCGAACTGCAGCTATTCGGGTTTGCGAAAGAGAGATTTGAAAACACATATTCTTATCCACAGTGCGGAAAAACCTTTTTCATGTTACGATTGCAGTTATTCATGTTCTCGAAAGATATATTTAACGAGACACATGCTGATTCACAGTGGAGGTAAACCGTTTTCGTGTTCCGACTGTAGCTACAGTCGGAACACGAAAAATCTGCCTTTCGCGAACTCGAATAGCTATTCGAGTTCGCGAAAGGCAGATTTGAAGAAACACATGCTTACCCACAGTGGAGAAAAGCCTTTTTCGTGTTCCGACTGCAGTTATTGGTCTTCGCGAAATGGAAATTTGAAGAAACACATGCTTACCCACAGTGGAGAAAAACCTTTTTCATGCTACGATTGTGGCAATTCATTTACTCAAAAATTTAATTTGGCGAGATACATGCTGACTCACAGTGGGGAAAAACCTTTTATATGTTGGGACTGCGGTTATTCATGTTCTCGAAAGGAACAATTAAAGATGCACATGCTTACCCACAGTGGAGAAAAACCATTTTCGTGTTCCGACTGTAGCTATTCGTTTTTGCGAAAGGAATATTTGGAGAAACACACGCTTCCCCACGGTAGAGAAAAACCTTTTTCATGTTACGACTGCAGCTATTCATGTTTTGTGAAGAATAATTTGACGCGACACATGCTGACTCATGGTGGAGAAAAACCTTTTTCATGTTCCGATTGCACTTATGTTCTCGAAAAGAACATTTGACGAAACACATGCTGACTCATAGTGGAGAAAAACCTTTTTTATGTTTCGATTGTAGCTTTTCATGTTCTCAGAAAAGTAAATTGACGAGACACCTGCTGACTCATGGTGGAAAAAAACCTCTTGCCAATAATATCAACATATTGTAATCATAATTCTGCATCAATTGTTATTTTTTTATTATTACTTTAAAGACATGTGGAGGCTATTAACGTGTATTGCGTGGGTAAATAAAAAAAAAAAAAGTTTCTTATTTACTGGGTTATTAAACAATATTCAACATAATAATCTACATTTCTATAAAATTATTTATTAGAAAGCGGAAAGCGAATACGGAGCAATTCGCAAGCGGTTGGACTGACGGCAATCGGGAACAGAATAAATGCTCTTTTAATTCAACACCTGCCGCTGGTGGTAAGAAGATCCGTGTCCGCTATTGTAGTGCGGGGGTAATCGCGTCGCGGATGTATTGCCTTGTTTGCTAGCCACAAAGACTTAAGTACAAATAAAATAAGACGTGCATATGGTTTTTACATATGATATTTAATACTACTATTTCACAGAAGCGTTAGCTATTGATTGGAAGAGTAGTTTAGAACAATTGTTGCAGTTTAAAATATTTATATTTACTGCAATAAAACCTGGTAAATGTGATGTTCTTTTGGATGTTATTCAAAGAAAGACTATTCATGTTCACTTGAAAATAAAACCCAAGGTGACAATGACTTTGTAAAAGCATTTCTTTACCGCGTTTATACTCAAGACTTGACATAAATTGAGTTAAAAACTACTGCCGCAACACTGGCTAGCCTAGTGAGGTGGATAACGATAAACGTAAATTTTTAACTATTTTCTATTCTTCAAGGACCTACTGTTCATATTTATATTATTTTCTGTTATCCTTTTGTGTTTATGTAACTTAAAAACCATTGTAAACATTAACACTGAATATGTTATTTTTAGTTATAAATCTTGCAAACTTCATTCAATAAAGATATATTATTATTTATTATTATCTAAGTATCTGACAAGCATTTGAACAAAACAAATACACATTTCGAATAACGAATTCATTATTGAACTGTTGGTATTCATTCTTTGTAATTATTTTTGTTAACTTTCTGTCTGTTATGTACATTTAATAAACTAAAATAAATAAAATTATTATTTTTTTCATAATGCAATGGTTCCACGCCATTTCAAAATCAAGCCAACTCAAAAATTCGCATTATACATTACAAATATTGAATAGAAGGTAATTATTAGAATGAATTAAGAGCTCCCGGACTTAGGTATAGAATTCTTCAGGTTTAAAAAAAAATCTATTCTTTCTTACAAATTCATGACATCAAGTGGTGTACCTCAAGGGTCACATTTAGGCCCAATGCTTTTATTAATGATATTGTTACTGAATTATTTGATAATAATGTTAAAGCATTTCTTTTCCTAGTCCATCAAAAATTCTTTATACTTATAAAAACTATTTTTATTCTTAATTCTGTTCTTCATTGCTGAGGATCGTGAACCCTACTCCAATTTACACGGTGGACAAGGTTCCTTCGCTGTTCACGGTTCTGTGCTGCGTAGAGAGTCAAGGACACAGACTTACCAGGCACCAGTGAAACTTGGTCACTCTAGTCGTCCAGCGCATTGGTGACCTTCTCTGCTTCTTCTGCAAAACACTTGTTTCTCCAAGTTGAAGTCCTCAGTTTGGTGAGCAACGGTCCAAAGTATCTTAAAACGCCTTGCAGGCAGATAGTTCAAAGGCTTTTGTGGATACCTAGCTCTTCCAGAATGGACAAATTTGGGCGTCTGACTGTCCATGCAATCCTGAGCGTTTTTCTCCAGCACCACTTAGAAGGAGTCTTTCTGTTTTTTTCCTGCACCATTTAGAAGGAGTCTATCCGCTCTCTTTTGCTGGCTAGAAGTGTCCATGTTTCCACACTGTAATAAAAAAAAACTGTAGATGTTAGTAAGTTTTATTATTTTAGTTGATAATTCATCCGTCTAATTTTTATATTTATTTATTTAATATCAACGGTTTAAATATACCATGTACACAATAATTGCATATCACCGTTAATATATTTTTTTACATAAACTCCACACAGGAGGCCCATGGAGGCACTCTTGGCACCTGTGTCATTTTTTTGGAAAAGGAAGAAGAAGTTCTAAGAAGGAAAAAGGTACATGAGGGTTGGAAGAGTAGCTCTCGTATGTATATGAAATTCAATAGGATTAATTAAATCCAGGCTGTCTATCCTACCACTTACAATTTTGAACATTGTTATGTAAGATAAAATTTTAAATTTTTCGATGTATGTGTTTTAATAAATTTGATTCTTTCATCAAGTAATCATAGTTAGCTTTAAATATTATATTATAAAGGTTTCACCATTTATAATTTGAGTTCTTATCTATCTAATAAATTATAAAAAGTAAATTAAGGTTTGTGTCTTTTTCACCTTCATAGTATGTAGTGAAATAGAGTGCTGGTGGTACAGTCTTGTAGGAGAGGTGACTCACTCCATCGGGTCGACTTCCTGGTGGCTGCGAAGAAGTTCAACAATCTCTCCGTGTCCCTTTTCTTCCGCCCAGGAGAGAGCCGTCTTCCCATCCTTATCCTGACAGGAGACATCGGCATTGTTCCGCAGAAGAACCTCCACAACTTTCACATGTCCTTTGAGAGCTGCCCATGACAAGGCTGTTCTGCCATCATCACGCTGCGAGTTGACATCAACACCGCGCTGCAGCAGGAGTACCACCATCTCAGCGTGCCCATTAGCAGCCGCCTGGAGAAAAGGAGTGTCACCGTCCTCATCCCGGGAGTTCAAATCAGCTCCATTCAGTAATAGAGATTTGACAATATCTTGATGTCCATATGCTGCAGCAATGTTTAAAGCTGTCCAGCCATCTTTACATCTTAAATGGATGTCCGCTCCATAGTCTAGGAGTTGGGATACTATCTCATGGTGTCCTTTAAAAGCTGCCCAATTCAACGCGGTATTCCCTTTGTTATTTTGATAGTTTATATTATCTACATTGTGTATTAGCAATTTGCACAATGTATCAATATTGCCATTAAAAGCAGCAAACGACAATGCAGTATTTCCCATGTTGTTCCTTGACCTGATGTTGGCACCGTGTTTCAGAAGTATACTCATGACCTCGTGGTGTCCCTTGTCAGCCGTCAACATGACGGCGGTATTTCCATTTATATTTTTTGCATTAACATCCGCTCCATGTTGAAGCAGCGTTCTGACCACCTCCTGGTGGCCTTTTTGTGCAGCTATTATCAGAGGGGTTGCACCGTCCGTGCTTATTTTGTTGATGTCTGCTCCCTGTTGAAGCAGTACATCCACTACCTCTTTGTGACCTTTTTGTGCAGCAAATGTCAAGGCTGTATTACCGTGGTTAATTTCACAGTTAACGTCCCCACCATGCTGGAGCAGTATATTTACAATCTCTCGATGTCCTTTGAATGCTGCCAACGACAAAGGGTTGAAACCAGATTGGTTTTTGGAGCTGATATCCGCACCATGTTGGAGCAATGAACATACAATCTCGTGATGCCCTTTAAATACAGCTTTCATAAGAGCATTAACACCCATCGAGTTTCTGTGGTGGACATCACCACCATGCTGGAGCAGAACATTAACCACCGCCCGATGTCCGTTTTCTGCAGAAAATATGAGAGCGGTATTGGCATTGTTGTCAATAGAGTTGATATCTGCACAGTGTTTGAGCAATACACGCACTACCTCAAGATGCCCGTTGTGTGCCGCCAATGACAGGGCTGTAAGACCGTAGTGGTTCCTAGAACAGTAGTTCGTTCCATGCTGCAGCAATATACCCACTGTCTCCTGATGTCCATTTTCTGCAGCCATTATCAAAGCGGTGTTACCATTTTTGTCCTGAGAAATTATAAAGGGATAAATGTTGTGCTTTGCAACCTCGCCCTGAAGATTGTCATCATTGACAAATTGCCGAAGAAAATAAAAAGTTTTGGATAGTACAAACTTAATTAACGAGGTCTTTTCTGTTATGCTATCATAAGTTTCTTTCGATTGATTTAGTAAATATTTCACAACACTAACATGTCCTTTTTCTGATGCACAATGTAAAGGAGTCCGTTCATGTTTATCGTATGATATACAAACTCCTTGTTTAGCAAATAATTTAAAAAACTGATGTTCATTTTTACTTGCTGCGAGATTGATTGCAGTATCGCCCAGACTATCAATAGCAATCAGTAAGTAAGCTCGCTCAGTATCATTTTCCATTCCACCTAAGATCTTTTGCACAGCACTGTAGTCGTCATCTCTCACTGCTGCCATAAATGAAGCGATTTGTTTTCTGATCATATCTGTTCTTATTAAGGCCTTGGTTGCACAAGGCGGGGGCTGTGTATTTGAACAATATTCTCTGAACAAGTTTTCATTTCTGTCGCCTCCCGTATCTAAGAAAGTCGCAAGAATAATTTTAAGTAGCGACTCGTATGAACAACTCTTCATATATTCAGTAAATTGTTTTACGATATTTAGATTTCCATTTTCCAATGCTATGTTCAGTGCTGTCCTCCCGGCCTTGTCTCTCGCTGCCATAAAGCAGATGTAGTCTTCCTCAGATATCCTACTGCTCGGACCACTGAGGAGGACTGCAAATGTGTACACATTCTGTTCTTCAGCTGCTACATGCAATGGAGTTTTGTCACGATCATTGAAGAATAGCTGAGGATGTTCAGACCAGCTTTGATACAATGTCGGGTTATCTTCCAACGTATCGCTCGGTATTGGTGGTAAAATATCGAGCTGAGTTTCTACGAACTCTCTGATTATATAATATTCTGGCTTAAGCAAGAAAACGCACAATTCATTTTTAATGAGTGTGTTTTTTTCTTTTGTTTGTCTTCCCTGTCTGATCCACTGAACGAAAAAATCTGCGCAAAAATATTCTTCAAACGTGCGGTGTATGAAAGGGAAGGTTCCATCAATTCTAGCCAGGATCAGCCCCAGTCCACTTATGTCTTTCAACTCTTGTTTGGATATTATTGTATTTGTGAAATATTCTGCTGCAAACTTTGGGTCAATAGATTGGAAAGCCAAGACACAATGCTTTTCCATTATGTTATTAACCATTTCATTTTGAATGGTAGTCGGTAGTATTGTATTTAAATTAGTTTTCTGCTCGAAGTATATTGTTTTTTTAACTTCGATAAACTGTTTGTACAAATCATACAGATTGGTGATTTTGCGTAAGTTTTGCGCTTGTTCGGGAGACACCACAAACTGTATGGCCTGCTGGAGGAACACTTCGGCCAACATACGGATCTGCAGCGGGATGCCCATGAAGCTGGCTACGTCTTCCCCCAGCACTCCCTCCACCTCCTCCCGCAGCTCTCTGGCAAACTGACGGAGCCTTCCCTTCTCCGACTCTCCGTGCTCTGGGAGTTCCAAGGCCAGGTGAGGAAGCCAGTAATTCACCATAAAATCATCCTGTTCTTTATCTGTAATTTTTCCTAACACTGCGGAAAATTCCAATAATTCATTTTCGAGCCCTTTTTGCGAATGCGCCCGGGTAGTGACTACTGTTTTACACCGTGTGGTATTTTTTAAATATTTCAAAAACTTTACAAGGTTAGTTTTTTCTTTAGCAATTTCATTGAATGCATCAATCAAAATACAAATGGGCCTAGAATTATCTGATTCGAGGCAATGCTGTAAAAGGCTGCGCAAAAAATCATCATCGGTAGGTAAACCCGAAGCATGAATCAAACATTTAGTGACTGATTGCAGGTTAAGTTTCGAAGGCAGTTTATCGAGAGCGGAAGTCAAGTGATTGTGGTTGATTCTCAGAACCCAAGAGTCTCGGATGAGCTCCGACATTCGCATCAGGCTGGTGGTCTTTCCCATACCAGGATCATCAGCAATGATGGTTATCTTCATCCTCGTATTGCTAAAGACCCCTTCTTCGATGGGGTTGCTGTAGTCCCTGGTGATGAAGGGGCGCAGGCCATCCAGAGAGCCGTGGGAATATTGCCAGACCAGACACGGGGTGCCCCCAATCTCCAACTTTTTAAAGTAATGTTTGTTGAACGATTCTCCTTCTTTATTTGTATCGACATTCAATTCTTGAGAGTGAATCTGAATTTTAAAATGATCTTTCGAGACAAATAATTCCTCTGCCTCCTTGGATAATTTGAAGGAGCTGATAAGTGTTAATTTATCTTCCACATCGTTAAATATAAATTGTTCCTTATTTCCGCTGTAGCGAACGAATGCATCCACAGATTTAACAATAAAACGAGTGTGAAACTTTCTGGGCATGTAGAGGCCGCTATTGTAAACTTCTCTCAGGGTGAGGCCTTCTGCGCATAAACGGAGCAAATAGATTATTCTCTCTGATTCCTCCGAACACTTTTCCAGAAACAAGTCCTGTCCGTCATCCTCAGAGATGAAGATCCTCCCCTGCTCAGCTTCCACTTCCTCCCTCCAGTAGTCCTGGCTGAGCTGTTCTGGATCACTGATCACCACTAGCGGTCCATCGGCTCCGCTCCTCTCCATTAGTGCGGTAAGCTTCTCTTTCCTCACTCGTTTGTTCCCTTTGGAATAGATAGCATCTAATTCACAAAGTCTCGAAAGCTTATTTGGGATTTTAGTTATATACTGTGGGTCCGTCGCGAGATTCTTTAAAATAGGTGAAATCAATATATTAATCTTGTTTCGAATCTGTTCGTCGTTGGACTTACAGTCAATTCCCAGAAATATATACAGGCTCAGTGTTTCTTCCCCTAAGGTTATTACATCTCTTGTCAGTATTTCTTCTTTTGATTTAAGGGCCAGGTCGTTCATTGAAAATCCTGTAAAAGGCTTAGTTATGACAGTGAGTTTTAATTCCATAAATAACTGCGACGGAATTTGTTGCGATACAATTATCACGAGCTTCTTGTGTCTGTTCATTTCTAAATTCTTTAAAAACCTTTTTAATATACAGTAGTTTAGGTTTAAGTTATCAGTTGAAGAAACAAAATCAAGAATGAGCAAGTTATCGCTAGTAACATCACTCTTATTTAAAAATTCGATGTCTACATCTTTAGCTATACTGGTTATATCTTTCCAACCCAACATCGTGCGAAAGGTTTCTTCCAAGTATCTTGCGTCCAAAGATGTGTTTTTTATGTTGTTAATGATGTTGTTTATTCGAGCAGCTTCAAATTTACGATCACTAGTCTCAATTTGTAAAACACGTTGTTCAGAAGATTTCAAGAAATTCTCCAGCCCCAAGGTGTCCTCGCAGTCCAGAATATCGGGCAAGGTGCGGAGGTAGTTCTGGCCAGCCATGTATAAGGGGGCTGCCTTTATTTTGCTGTTCTGTTTATCGACAGCAGCCGTGATCTCTGCAGAAAACCAGCGTAACAATTGTTTGGTTTGTCCGATCACCTTCACCAAATCTTCCTTTGTTTCGCAAGTAATAGTATTTCTTTTGATGTCCAATTTAAATTTAGGAAGATCCAATTTTTCAAGCTTTTGGTCAAATGTAAAATTTTCAATTTCGGTCAATTTGATTAGTGCGTTGCTTTGAAATAATCTCCAATTTTGTAAAAAATTAAACTCTTCTTCGGAAAACACCCCCAGGTGGCAGGAGTTTCCCAGTGATGGAATAGTTCTGTACTGTAAGGATGGGGTTTGTTCCAAGCACAATCTGCCAGTATTTCTTTCAACAAGCTGCGTGTTCTCAGAAGAAACTTGCACAGTATCAAGATGCAAGATGTAAGAATTGCAAAACATTTCCAGTTCGTGGTAATTTTTGCGCTCAGGGAAACCCTGGGGCCAGTTCTGAACGTCATATATCCCACTCCCATCCTTAAAAGCTTGGATAAATTTGTCTAAATTATGTGTGTCCATATTGCTCGTCAAGGTGGGCTTTTTCGAGTCACTGGGGAGAGCTACACGTGTTATGTGGACCTGATGTAACTGTCCCACGTGGAAGCCAGTGGTATTCACCAGATTCGGAGCAGCAAAGAAGTTAGTGATGTCTAATTGCTTGGCTCGCATTGAACGATCGTAGCGCAAATCATAATCTTTGCATATCTTTATCAACATGTCATCGACCCCCGGACTGTCCAAGGCCAGAGTATGCGCGTGGACGCCTTGACCAGAACTGGTGATCCTGCGGAAGCCACAGCCTTCCCTCTTCAGATACTTCAGCGTCAATGTGGTGACCCCCGCCAGCCACGCTCCTAGGGAATGTCCAGTAAAGGACAGCACAAAGCGACTGCCGCAAAGTTGATTGATTTCCAGAATGGCGTTTTTGATATCATCTGCAAAAGATACACTTGAACTCATGTGTTGTGTATATTTATTGCAATAGACACCTTTGCCGTCTACCCAGATTGCTCCCAGCTTCTTAGGGTCAGTCCCTCTGTGAGCTATGGCCACTTGCTGCTCGGAAGGGCTCCAGAACGCACAGCCAAAGTACCCGTTCGTCCAGGAGTTGTTCCGTGCCGTGGTTAGCAGTTGCCATCCTTTGGGCAAGTCCAGCTTCCCCGTGCAATCCGAGTATGCCAACTTTGCGAAGTCCGCCAGCACTTTAACATCTGGGTATGGTTCCAAAGCTATTTTACTTGTATTATCTTTGATGGGTTTGAATGTTTTGAGGATTTCCTGCCAGTCGGGTGCGCTGTATATCAAGTCCTTGTCTGCCTGCATCTTGAAGAGATGGATATGAAGTCCGGGGGATACTGGAGACGTAATCTGCAACTTGAACATCAGCCAGAGTTGGTATTGTATCCATAACAAGTCATTAACAGACAGACAGACAGACACTGAGCAAATATCTAATAGGTACATCGAACCCACGATTTTTCCAAATAAACAAGAATTATTGAAAATATAAAATAGAGTTCTAAAAATGTGTGATTGCCTGAAATCATTAAAAGTGAAGAACAAATGAATGCGTTTGAAAATAAACTATTATTCCACGTGTTATTATCGATTTAATTTCAAATTTAAGTTTAAAGTAATATTACAACTATAATTAAAAACAAAATTAAAGATTAAAATTAATATTACTATAAAAATTAATGTTAATATTGGTATTAAAAGTATTTAAAATTCAAATTTTTAATAAAAATTGGAATTTTAAATTAAAATCCAAATTCAAATTAAATCAAATATGTTTTTATTTGTGTATATTTACAATAAAGACTATTATCGTGTTTAAAAAACTTGCTCTAAAATACTAGTAAATCGACGTTTTATGACCCTTATTTTATAACTAGCTTTTACCCACGGCTTCATTTTCGGAAATGATTTTGAGCGCGTTCGCCCGGAAAGCGTGAGGTCCTGGGTTCGAGTCCCAGAGGTGTCAATATCTTTTTCTGATTTTTCTGTTTTCAGATTTTCGATTGAGTTTCGCTTATGTTGTCTTATTTTAATTAAATATTACAGTTTGAGGTTTTACTCATAAAGTTAAAATAAAAATTTAAATTATTGTTTTTGCATTGGGTGTAATTATAATAGTTAAAAATATAATTGTCGTAGAAGGTTAAATTATTATTGTTTAATTGGTTAAATTATTGTTCTATTGGGTAAAACTATTATTGTTGTATTAGTTACATTATTGTTATATTTGGTGAAATTATTATTGTTGTATTAGGGGCGTATTTCACCATCCTCCTCATAGATTATTCAAACGGTAGCGTACATTTTCGATTAATTACACAGGATTTATTTATGTAAAAAGTCTGAGTTTACTATTCGGAACTTAAACCTATGAATAATGGCTACATATAGGATAAGTTAGCCGATTTTTTTACAAGTTGCAAGTATTTATTTGTTTATTTATTAATATTCGTTATGTGTGTGGATAAGCTAAGAGGAGGATGGTGAAATACCCTCTTGGTAAAATTATTATAGTTATATTGTGAAATTATTGTTATAGTAAGTAAAATTATTATAGTTATATTGTGAAATTATTGTTAAAGTAAGTGAAATTATTATAGTTATATTGTGAAATTATTGTTATAGTAAGTGAAATTATTATAGTTAAATTGTGAAATTATTGTTATAGTAAGTGAAATTATTATAGTTATATTGTGAAATTATTGTTATAGTAAGTGAAATTATTATAGTTATATTGTGAAATTATTGTTATAGTAAGTGAAATTATTATAGTTATATAGTGAAATTACTAATACAACAATAATAAATATAACTATAATAATTTTACCTAATACAATATATATTCCTAATACAATATATTCCTTATTAAATTTGAAATAAATAAAAAAATATTATGTAAAATATTTATGTTTCATAATCGAGGTAAGGATTTCAGTAGGTACATGTTTACAAATGTTTAAATTTTTAAGGAAATTTTGGTTTTTATTTAAGAATTAAAAAAAAAAAATTTTTGGACTTGAGATCTATTGCTCAGAGTTTTGCTAGTATCTTCTTTTATGGGATTTCCACATTATCTAAAATGATAATCCTGTCTTTTCACTCTTATCAGATAAGCAATAAATGCAAGAGCAAATACAAATATTATTTGTAAAATGATCCGGATTAAAGCTCCTGCCTAATAATATCTTCTGCCTTTGATGAACGATAAGAGGTCTTAAAATGAGACACTTTAATGTAGGGGCCATCCATTAATTACGTCACACCAAGAGGGAGGAGGGGTGCTGAGAAGTGTGACATTGTGTGACAAGGCGTACGGGGGGGTCATCAGCTTTGTGACGTCACATGCAGTTAGGCTTACCAGATGACAGGAATTTTCCTGATGGCACGAATTTCATTACGAAAGAAAACAACAATGAAACCCCGTGCTCTTCTTCCACACACATTCGTTTGTAAAACAAGCTGATACCTCTCAGTATCCCGTTTGGCCCCTCCCCGCACGCAGTAAATTCACAAAAATATCTCCGTATCCCAAATAGCCCCTCCCCGTAGAGATTGCATTTGACACAAAAATATCCCATCTCGCCCCGCACCTCACAATACTACTAGCTATTATTAATTTTACACATAAAATTGCAAAACGTGTGATGTCACGCTAGGGGGGAGGGGGTCTCACAAATGTGACAGCGTGTGACGTAATTTATGAATGGCCCCAAATTAAATGCCAATGCGCTGATTGTTTTGTTTTTGTTTTTATACATACACTGTTAGCTCTTTCTTACACACTAAATAACAACAGTCGAAAATGATACAAAGGGCGAATGAATGTCTGCACCCCTCTCCCCCGCCAAATGCAAAATACAATCATTAACATACATCTCCCTCACACGCAAAATGAAATGAAACGCAAGAAAAAAGTAGTACTTAGGAGGAAACAGTCACAATATGTATTTTGCGTGTCTCTCCATTATTTAAAGTGTAAGAAAAAGCTGCAGCGTTGCAGCGCTGACAGCAAAAAGCAAACTTACCTGGAATAACTTGTCTTTCTGCGAGAATCGGCACAATCACTGACCACACAAGTATTAAATAAGTGACTGGGAAAGCACCAAACAATGTAAGTTAGGTCAGTACTAAAAAAAAACCACGGATTCGAAAAGGAATCACAAATTAATAAACTATGCACTTCTGTTATACTGACTGTTGTCGACAACTTGGACACTATCTTATCAACTGTGATGAGTGATTCTGTTATCTGGAAAAGCCTCGTTATCGATACCACATACCAATGTCACAAAAGTTCTAATAAAAACTTTAGAGAGAGAAATTTGAACGATAGTATTTTGATAGATTCTTGCTGCCACTGTCGCTCTTACTCCTCCGAATAGTGAGCGAAAGGGACAACTGCATCTCAGGCTGATAATAGTACCCTTTACACACAGAGTTCGGAGCGAGACGTGCCCCGCGCCACTTCAGAAAGGCTATTCCCTAAAATTTGTGATAAGAGATCGTTGTCCCGCGGAAAATGCTGTCAGATTTGTGTGATTTTCTACAGCTGTTAAATGAATAAATAATCATGCATACTTGCAGGAATTCATCTTTAAAACGACCCAAACTAAAATACGTGACAGCTCACAGCTGAAATTTTGACAACGGCCGATAGAAAAAGCAAATAACAGCCGTAGAAAATCACACAAATCTGACAGCACTTCTCGCGGGAGAACGATCTCTTATCACAAATTTTAGAGCCTTTCCTGCCGCCGCGCAGAAAAGTAAAGACCGAAAGTAAGATAACAGTTTACAGCGCAGTTCACTGTGAGAATTTTCTGCGCTGCGGCCTGAAGTGGCGCGGGGCACGTCCCGTTCCGAACTCTCTGTGTAAAGGGTACTAATCTAAACTAATATTATAAATTCGAAACTGCGTGTGTTTGTTCGTTACGCTTTCACGCATAAAATAATAAAAATTAAAATTCTTTCACCAATAGAAAGCTAAATTGCCTCAGGGTTCGCACCTTGGTCCAATATTGTTTATTCTATTTATAAACGATGTCACTTCCGTATTTTCTGATGTTAATGTATTATTATTTGCTGATGACATGAAAATATATAAAATCATAAAAAATATGTACGACTGCTTGTCCCTACAATCCAATTTTTTAAAATTCGCAGAATGGTGTACCATAAACAAGCTTACACTTAATATTAAAAAATGTCAAATCATGAGTTTCTTTAGGATAAAAAACCCTATAAAATACAGTTATTCACTCAACAACCAGAGTTTATTGTCAGTATCTGAAATAAGGGACCTCGGTATAATCTTTGATACGAAACTATCATTTAATAATCACATTAATATTATAACTAGTAAAGCAATGAAAATGTTGGGCTTCATTATAAGAATATCTAAGGATTTCAAAAACATCAACACATTTAAAATACTTTATACGACTCTAGTTAGAAGTCATTTGGAATATAATTCCCCCTTATGGAACCCTTTTTACAAAAGTCATGAAATGTCCATTGAAAGAATCCAACGCAAATTTCTTAGATCGTTAAATTTTAAGTTAGGAATTCCCGCGGACGAAATAAACTATGATTCTCTACTACGAAAAATGCGACTGTTATCGTTAAAAGATAGAAGAATATTTAATGATCTAATTTTTTTATTTAAAATAAATAATAACTGGTTTGACTCCCCTGAACTAGTTTCGCTGGTGAATTATCAAGTACCTAGTAGAATAACTCGACTCAAAACACCTTATTATTGCAACAATACTCTCAGTAATGCTGAACAAAATTCAATAATACATCGTCTACACTCTTTAGGTAATGAATTTGCTCATATCGATAATGCCGGAAGTCTGTCATCATACAAAAGATGCATAAAACAGAATTTGTCTGCTATTACTGCGACGTAATCATAATATAATCATTAATCATGTCCTACCAGTACGCACTCGCTATTATTAACTTTGTAAACAGATGTATGTATACGCAATTGTATGAGCGTTCCCAATATCTATGACTAGAAACATATCATAATCAGTGATACCTTTTATATTTGGTAAATTCATATTATCTTCAATTTTTGGCTCCTAAGAGCATTTCTTACTCTTTACTTGTTACACTTTTTTTTAATATTTATAACTTTACACTTTTTATTTCCTACCTTTTAACTTTCTGAATCAATCTGTAACTTTTCATTATACTTTATATTTTATAATTTT
This sequence comes from Glyphotaelius pellucidus, assembly GCA_936435175.1. Classification (NCBI taxonomy): domain Eukaryota; kingdom Metazoa; phylum Arthropoda; class Insecta; order Trichoptera; family Limnephilidae; genus Glyphotaelius; species Glyphotaelius pellucidus. The sequence goes on along the minus strand of OW386563.1, from coordinate 7,973,046 downwards.
ATGCTTTTACTCTATACTTTCATTTATCTATCTTACTTTTTACTTACTGCTTACTACCTCAACTCCTTTTTTTACCTTTTGTTTTTATATTTAACTTCAATTTATGTTGTTACTTTCGTTTTGTTATTGTTTTATAATACATATATAATATAATTTATGTTAATGGCACATGTTGTGCCGTATGTTTTTGAAATAAATAAATAAATAAATTATATGCGAGGCTGTATATAATGGTAAACTCTGGCGTTATGAAATTATAAATATAAATATATTGTATTTATGATACGTTTTCTGTCCCTAATAAAAGCGAGTTATTGCTAAGCAAAACAAATCGTTGCCGTGGGAACAATGTTGATATATTTGCGGGAAATTTTATGGGTCGTTTTTATCATTTTTATGGGTAGGTTAGGCTTGTGGTCGAAATTTACAAATCCTTTTTTCAAGCCCTATGGGACCAAACAAACTGAAATTTTGAGTTCTTACTAAAAACTATTGTTTGGTCACGTGTCAATCAATAAAACTTCCAAAAGAACAATTTTTGGAAAATTGATCATTTGTATGGGTCCTTGTAAGGCTTGGGGTCGAAATTAACTAATCGTTTTCTCAAGCCCTATGGGACCGAACCAACTGAAATTTTGGGTTCTTACTTAAAATCATGGTCTGTACACGGTTCAGTCAAAAAACTTAAAAAAGATCAAATTTTGGAAAATTTATCATTGTAGTGGGTGTAATGTAAGGTTTGGGGTCGAACTTTATAAGTCGATATCTTAGGCCCTATGGGACCAAACGGACTGAAATTATGGGTTTTTACTTAAAACCATGCTCTGTGCACGTGTCAATCAAAAAAATCTTTCAAAAGAACAAATTTTTCAAAATTAATCATTGTAATGGGCATAATGCAAAGTTTGGGGTCAAACTTCATCAGTCGTTTTCTCAAGCCCTATGTGACCGAACTAATTGAAATTTTGGGTTCTTGCTTAAAATCATGGTATGTGCACGTGTCAATCAAAAAAACTTCGAAAAGAACTAATTTTTCAAAATTTATCTTTGTAATGGGCGTAATGTAAGGTTTGTGGTCGAACTTCATAAGTCGTTTTCTCAGGCCCTATGGGACCAAACAGACTGAAATTTCGGGTTCTTACTTAAAATCATGGTTTGTACACGTGTCAATCAAAAAAACTTCCAAAACAACAAATTTTTCAAAATTTATCATTGTAATGGGCGTAATGTAAGGTTTGGGGTCGAACTTCATAAGTCGTTTTCTCAGGCCCTGTGTGACCGAACAGACTGAAAGTTTGGATTTTTTAGAAAAAAACCATTGTCTGTACACGTGTCAATCAATAAAACTTCCAAAAGAACAATTTTTGGAAAATTCATCATTTTCACGGGTCCATGTTAGGCTTGTGGTCGAAATTTACATATCGTTTTCTCAAGCTCTATGGGACCGAACAAACGGAAATTTTAGGTTCTTACTTAAAACCATGCTCTGTGCACGTGTCAATCAAAAAAACTTCCAAAAGAACAAAATTTTCAAAATTTATCATTTATATGGTCGTAATGTAAGGTTTGGGGTCGAACTTCATTTTTATGGGCATAATGCAAAGTTTGGGGTCGAATTTCATAAATCGTTTTCTCAAGCCCTATGGGACCGACCAAACTGGAATTTTGGGTTCTTTCTAAAAACCATTGTCTATACGCGTGTCAATCAATAAAACTTCCATAAGAACAATTTTTGGAAAATTCATCATTTTTATTGGGGTCGAAATTGAGGTGTGTAGAAGCAAAGGCAGCAAGTTTTTTTGAAAAAAAGGCTAAAAAAACATTGATATCTTTGTCTTTGAAACATATTTCCAAACTCTGATTTTGATGGGAGAAAGCTGAGTTTATAACTAACCAGATTTGCAATTGAATTTATGTTCTCAATTCGAATCGCTATGAAACTGCATTTACAATTTTTTTCCGATATTTTGGAGATTGCTGCCTTTGCTTTTACACACCTCAATTTACAAATCGTTTTCTCAAGCCCTATGGGAACGAACAAACTGAAATTTTGAGTTTGTTCTTAAAATCATGGTCTGTGCACGTGTCAAATAAAAAAACTTTCAAAAGAACAAATTATCATTGTAATGGGCGTAATGTAAGGTTTGGGGTCGAACTTCATAAGTCGTTTTCTCAGTCCCCGTATGACCGAACAGACTGAAACTTTGGATTTTTTTAGAAAAAACCATTGTCTGTACACGCGTCAATCAATAAAACTTCCATAAGAATAATTTTTGGAAAATTCATCATTTTTATGGGTCCATGTTAGGCTTATGGTCGAAATTTACATACTTAAAATCATGATCTGTGCACGTGTCAATCAAAAAAACTTCCAAAGAACAAATTTTTCAAAATTTATCATTGTAATGGGCGTAATGAAAGGTTTGGGGTCGAACTTCATAAGTCGTTTTCTCAGGCCCTATGGGACCAAACAGACTGAAATTTCGGGTTCTTACTTAAAATCATGGTCTGTACACGTGTCAATCAAAAAAACTTCCAAAGGAACAAATTTTTCAAAATTTATCATTGTAATGGTTGTGATGTAAGGTTTGGGGTCGAACTTCATCAGTCGTTTTCTCAGGCCCTGTGTGACCGAACAGACTAAAATTTTGGATTCTTACTAAAAACCATTCTTCATCAGTCTGTACACGTTAATCAAAAAAACTTCCAAAAGAACAATTTTTGGAAAATTTATCATTTTTATGGATCCATTTTAGGCTTGGGGTCGACATTTACAAATCGTTTTCTCAGTCTCTGTGTGACCGAACAAACAGAAATTTCGGGTTCTTACAAAAAAATCATGTTCTGTAGATAGTCCTCAAAGCAATCAGGGACGTGTAGGGTCACTGCCAAAAGCTTAGAACCACTCGCAATTTTTGAGAAATTAAATGGCGGCTGGCTGCATACAAAACATGGAACACAAAAATCAGGGAAAAAACATAAGCAACATATTATTGCCAGTTCTACGAAATGAATGATTAATTACCTACAGAGCGTTTGGCATTTAATTTTTTTTCCATAAATTAACTGTCGTGCTGGTTTTTCGTTTTTTGGCGGACCTACTCTAAGCCCGGTGGCACGCCGGGGTTCGTGGTTAAGTACCCGAGTTGCACACCCGGCAGGATGCCGGGTTTGTGGCCAATGGGTTAAAATATACCCTTAAAGTGTACTTATACGTATAAAGTCAGAGGTAATTCTATGAATGAAGCCGGGTAGTTTAAGTGATTTGTTTATGATGTTATTAATGTGATCACGGAAAGAAGTTTGCGGTCCATTTTGTCAGAAGATCAAAATATTTACTCTGTAATTAAATCCAATTAAATAGAATATTCTGAAATATACCCTAAAAAGGTGTATTAGAAGTTTTCACTTCAAAAATAGGTTATTTTAGGTTAGCTAACGGGCTATTTTGAATTATTTTTTTTCATAACATTTAATAAATTTTCGACGGGGTGTTGAAATTTCATAATTCTGAGTTTTCATGGAACCATTTGTGACACGTTCAGAGTGGAAGGTACTCTGGGTAGCGTCCTGATGTAAGACCACCATTCAGAATGGAAACGTTGCTTGAAATGGCTTCAGCCGTATTTGGTGACCTGATCTGAATAGCCATGTAATCACCAAAAAAAATCTTTTTTTTGCATGAGCTCCATACAGGAGGCCCTGAGAAAAATAATTTCCTTCAGGGCCTATGTCATCTTTGGGGATGCTGTGTGGAGTGCTTTAAAGGAAAGGGAGGGGAGTAGTGTACTGGGAAGAAAAGGGTTTAAGCGGTGTGTAGGAATCTGGGGTTCAAGGTGTCCTGGTCATCCGCTTCCAAGACCTTCCAAAACCTCACCCCACGAACACGGACACCCCTGCTAAATCACCGAACGTAGCGAACCACTTGGGGTGACCAATGGCAGAGGTGTTGGTTGTCCAATAAAGGTTCCCGGGGCGGCGGTACCCATTCCCTACCTTCCTCTTCCTAATCTTTTTCACCTGCCCACTACCTTCAACCTCATAATATACCCCAATTGGGGATGACATAACCTCACAGGTTCCAAGTAGTTGGGAGTATTCGGGACTCTTGTGCGTTATTCATATTAAAAAATATGAAATAAAAGAGGAAGGGGAAATTAGTTATTATGTTGATATGACAGCTGTTCGAAAATCGAACACAAGCTTTCCATGAATGAAATTTTAGTACGCATGCGCGCGGCGTCATTTCCATCGAAGCGGAAAATTCACGAACTAAGGGGATACGAACTGTTGGTTTCAGAGATAATAGTAACAATGGGCCTTGCACCGTTAATGCGTAACGCATGTCGCCAATATCGTTCATACAAAGATATTGAAATATAAAAGTTTTTTTTTTACATTAACTCCACACAGGAGGCTCTGAGGAAAATACTTTCCCTCAGGGCCTACGTCATCTTTGAAGATGCTGTGTAGAGGGTGTTTTTGAGGAGAGGAAGGAGTGAACATGGGTCTTGAAGAGACCCATGTTGTAGGAGGGAGGAAACACAGAGGCCGGCAAATCGTTCTACAGCCGAGCTGTTGAACTCAAGAACGAGTCGTAGAAACGACCCGTTCTCTCATGTGACTAATGTCAACCGTGTACAAATGTTGAGCGCGCGTTTGGCGTGTTTCCCGACTACGCACCGGTGCCGAGGGGATCAATGACGCTAGTTCCTCGGAGCATCTTCCATTGTAATACCGGTAGAACAAGGACAGCATTCCCACCTGGCGCCAAAAGATGTGCTATCGGCAGTTTTACTGAGTGGGACTGTGTTTCCTGGAGTCGCCGATATTGTTAACCAATACTACTGCACACCTTCAAAACAAGAACTGAATGAAGAACTGAAACTGAATTCTTTCTCGTTAGACGGTAGTCCGCTGACGGTCGGATGGCCATCCATAGCATATCTCTTGTATTTCAATATATTTGGTTCATCCCATATTCCTGCTGCTTGCATCTACGCACAGTTGACGGCCTCCGTGGTCGAGGGGTAAGGCTCATTAATTTGCAATCCGAAGATCGTGGGATCGAACCCCGGCGTGTGCAAATAAATTTTATTTTATTAATTTGTGCTATTTCACAATTAATTCATTTAAAATAATATATGATATATTTGCTGCACGTTCCAGAATTGAAGATATCGCCCTGATGTAAGACCACCATTCAGAATTGAAACGTTGCTTGAAATGGCCTTAGTCATGTGTGGTGACCAGATCTGAATAGTCAGGTACTTCCCCACCTTCCTCTTCCCCAACTTATTCTCCTCCCCACTACCTTCCGCCTTACAACATACCTCAATTAGGGATGCCATAGCCTTGCTGGCTCCAGACGGGAGCAGCTGGGACTCTTGTGGGATAATCACTTGAAAAGTGGCCTCCGCCTGTATTTTTGCCTACATGCAAAATGGGTAATGCGCGATTTCATCCCACGACAAAATATCCTCCGACAAAATATCCTCCAACAAAATATTCCACGACAAAATATCCTCCTACAAAATATTCTAGACAAAATATCCTCCGACAAAATATCCTTCAAAAAAATATTCCCCGACAAAATATCCTCCGACAAAATATTCTAAACAAAATATCCTCCAACAAAATATCCTCCGACAAAATATCTTTCAAAAAAATATCCTCCGACAAAATATCCTCTGACAAAATATCATCCGACAAAATATCCTCCGACAAAATATCCTCCGACAAAATATCCTCCGACAAAATATCCTCCAACAAAATATTCCCCGACAAAATATCCTCCGAAAAAATATCCCCGACAAAATATTCTAGACAAAATATCCCCTGACAAAATATCCTCCGACAATTTATCCTCAGACAAAATATTCTGGATAAAATATCCACCGACAAAATATCCTTCAAAAAAATATCCTCCGACAAAATATCCCCGACAAAATATCTTCCGACAAAATATCCTCTGACAAAATATTCTAGACAAAATATCCTCCGACAATTTATCCTCCGACAAAATATTCTCGACAAAATATCCTCCGACAAAATATCCCCGACAAAATATCTTCGACAAACAAAATGCATCACTTTCGTAGCGTAATGCATTCTTTCAAAGCCTAGCTCCGCCCACTTTGACAGGCCTGGGCCGTGCAATTTGGCCGGATTACAGCGACAGTTCGACATATTTATTATTTTTATGACATTTTATTACTGTAAGTTTGGACTGATAATATAATCTTTATGAAATTGAAGTTTCGGGTATGTTTAGTTTTATTCCATTAATTTTGATTTTAGGCCCGATGCCTGAGGGGTTAACCATATAGTATAACTCTTCAGTTGCCAAAAAAAATAAAAGAGATATATTTCCTAAAGTTTTTCTAACCAGTTTCACACTTGTTACCGGACGAGTTACCACAAATTTCCGGACACCGTGTATATCTAAAGTGTCTTGCTGATATGTCGGCATATCGCAATTGAAGGATGAATAATGAATAATGGTCTAAATTGACCATTGTCATTGTTCTAGAATCTGTTGTCTTTTTCGTTTACGGGTTTCGTTTAGGGGTATAAGTATACGTCGTATATCGTCGATGAAGTACGCACGACCTGTCTCTGAGGCTACTAATTATCACTTTCCATAATTTGTTGACGTGATAACGTCTTATAAATCGATGAACACGGCTGCATGTTCGAAAAAGCATGACTCATTGTCACGTTCCGCCTGAGCCCAGCGTGCGAGCAAGAGGGCGGAACAAGCGATAGAAAGGCACAGTCGGCTTACTTTGGTTTCAGTCGCTCATAACATGTCTAGCGAAACGCTACAATCGGCACAAAATATAATCTACGGCGCAATTCATTTATTTTTAGACTTCTTGGGACTCTATTAATCTTTCATTATACAGATTGATACTTATTTATTGACGTGATAACGTCTTATAAATCGATGAACGCCGGCTGCACGCACGAAAAAGCATGACTCATTGTCACGTTCCGACTGAGCCGAGCGTGCGAACAAGCGATAGAGAGGCACGATCGGCCTAAGCGTTTGGCTTGTGGCGCATCTATCACTCTTCCACTCCATTATTATATGACGTTATCACGTAAAATTATCGTCCGTAAACCGACTTTACAGACAACCACAATTTTTTTTTTCATTCAATTTGGGCTCGATGATAAAATGTTTCGGATCCCTGAGCCTTTCGAACTTTCCGGAGATAGCCGAAAGGCGACGGAAGCCACCGACCGCCCTATTCACGTAACCCAGGGCTGTGCCAAACATTAAAACTTCAAATATTTTAACTTTAATTTGTTATGTGAATTCCGCGCATATGTCCCAACTGCTGGAGACAGCGGGATTACGCACATCCCCGATAATTGGAATTTGTTGTGAGTCTGAAGGGAGTGGGAAAGGATAGGAGATGGGAAGATGAAGGTTTGAACGTACCTGGCTATTCATGTATGGTTAAAAACAAGTCTAAAATCATTTAAAAGGAATGTTTCGATTCTGAATAGTTGTCTTTTACCAGGACGATACCGAATGTATACCACAAAAATAGGTAAGTTCTAAGTATCAGCTCAAGAATGTGTCGTAAAAGCGACCCATTCGCGTGTTTTACATATTTTCCGATTGTGCATCGGTGTCAAATAAAGAAACAATGAAGCTGATTCCTCGGAGCATATTCCATTAAAATACCGGTAAAACAAGGACAGAATTTTCACCTAAAAATTGAAATCCAGTTTGTTAAGATATCCTATATAATATTCCTTGACTTATTATATGGATTGCTATATCTGGAGAACAGTCCTCGGGTTGTAATACCGTCCTTGTTCTACAGGTATTTCAATGGAAGATGGTCTGAGAAACAATCGTCATTGATCCCTTCGGCAACAGTGCATATTCGGGAAACACGCCAAACGCGCGATTCGTAATGTGTGTTCGTCCATCACTCCTAGACACGCTGACCCTCAGATTCCTACCCACCCTCCATACCTTTTTTCTTCTAAGAAATTCCTCTCCTTTCTTTCTTAAAAAGACCATCTACACAGCCTCCTCAAAGATTACACATGCCCTGAAGGAAATTATTTTCTTCAGGACCTCCTGCGCGGAGCTATGTAAAAAAAACCTCACCCCATGAACCAGGACACCCATGCAAAGTCACCAAACGTAGCGAACCACTTGGGGGGGCTTATGGCAGAGGGGTTGGTTATCCAATAAATGATCCCCGGGTGGCGGTACCCATAACCCGCCTTCGAAATTGGAATTGGGATTGAATTTTTTTATATGAAAACCGCACAAGAGACCCAACTACTCCCGTCTGAAGCCAGTGAGACTATGGCATCCCCAATTGAGGTAATTTATGAGGCTGAAGGTAGTGGGAAGGTAAAGGAGGTGGGGAAGAGGAAGGTGGGAAGTACCTGGCTATTCAGACTGGTAACTAAACACGGCTAAAGCCATTTCAATTCTGAATGGTGGTCTTACACCAGCGCGATACTGAGAGTATCTTCCACTCTGGAACGTGCCGCAAATATACTATATATTATTTTAAATGAATAAATTGTGAAATAACACAAATTAATCAAATATAATTTATTTGTCACGCCGGGATTCGATCCCGCGACCTTCGGAATGCGAGTCAAAAGCCTTATCGCTGGACTATGCCGGCCGTCAATAACAGTAAATAAATTTATATCGAAAACTTCCCTTGTTGATAAATTAGGTGACAACCCTGTCACGTCCCTCCCCTTTATTGCGTCTATAAACCCACATTTGTGGGTGTTCGTTCGCCCTTGCAAAATACGCTAGCCGGCTAAATCGATAGGTACGACGAACATAAATAAACCATTATTGTCTCTAAAAACGCGTCAAAAACATTAAAAAAGAGACATACTATTGAAAAACACTTTAAAATTGTACGAACAATCAATTCAAAGCGTACATTATTCATAATACATTGGAATGTCGCAGGGGCAATCGGTGTTTTTCAATATGGAAGTGAAAATATTGCCTTTTTACTGAACTGTTACGGAATCATGTTGTAAACTCTTGTAATATCGATATGGCGTAGTTTGTAACGCGAATTAGATTTGTTTATGGTGTTTTGATGATATTAGGATATTTTGATCTATTTGTTGTTTATTTTGTGATGTTTGAAGTGATGTTTGTTTATGATTAATTGGCTCTGCGTACAGCAAACTACGAATTTACAGTAAGTTTGTCAAAATTTGATAATATTATGCTTAGTTTAAGTGTGAAAATTCTGAAAATTACAAAGGCGATGCTTGCCCCCCCAGGGCCACGAACATATTCTTTCAGTAGGTTGGAATATTTCCGCTTCGCAATAAAATCAAAATAAATGGAATATTTGTGAACGTATCCGAAAACTAAAAATTGTTTTTGAAAGGTGATAAAATACGCTATCTAATTTTGAAGTGAAACTCTTCTTTAGTACCGTTTTGATTTTAAACTCGATGAAACGAAAAAGCAACACTTTTTTTACATGAGCTCCACACATGGCCCTGAGGAAAATAATTTCCCTCAGGTCCTACGTCATCTTTGGGGATGCTGTGTAGAGGGTTTTTTAAGGAAAGGAAGGAGAGGAAGTTCTGGGAAGGAAAGGGATATGAGAGGTGGGTAGGAATCTGGGGGTCAATGTGTCTAGGAGAGACCACACCTCATGAACCCGGGCTAAGTCACCAAACGTAGCAGACCACTCTGGGTGACCTGTGGCAGAGATATTGGTTATCCAATAAATGGTTCCCGGGGCGACGGTACCCATTTCCGCCTCCCTAATGGGGTATTTCCACAAACCAGGTATACCGCTAAAAACATGTGGAATATTTAAAGATTATTTTTCTGAACATGATTATCGCATTAAAAATGTTTAATTTTAATATTTTCATTCATAATTATTGATTTCAAAATACGCGTAAACGGAACGAAACGTAAACGGCCCATGACTGCTTGTACCCAACATGACGTCACTAGAGTCGCCGTTCCAAGGTTTATCACCGTGTTACTATCAAACATCTAAACATTCTCGACTTGTTCGGGGTTATAGACGGTTTTATTTCATATTTAAGATTATTGTGTTGTTTCTACAGTTTTATATAATATTGTCCAGTTGTAATGACTGACAGTAGTATTTTTAACGGCGTAATCCGACAACTTGCCTAAAATAGACGCTACAATGAGTAACGGTAATTTTCAACAGTAAGCCCTAAATTTCGGGATTCTAAGACGATATGGTAATGAAAACATTTTATTTACACAAACCCTCATATTATATACGTTATATAATGGTTTCAATATTTTGACAAAATAGAGTTAATTCCGGCCCTTTTAAAATTAAATTGGAACAAAACAGCAAATGTCAGTTCGTTACATAACTTCCCTGTCATAAAATGACGTTTAAAACTTTGGCCATTCTACAAGTAAATTTCCTTATTTTAAGTGCATACCGCACAAAAGTCCCAACTGCTCCCAAACATCTGGAGCCAGTGAGACTATGGCATCCCATTTGGGATATTTTGTGAGGTTGAAGGTAGTGGGGAGGAAAGAAGATGCGGTAGAGGAAGGTGGTGAAGTACCTGGCTATGCAGATCTGGTCACTAACCACGGCTAAAGCCTTTGAAGCAACGTTTCAATTCTGAAAGGTGGTCTTACACCAGGGCGATACTGAAAGTATCGTCCACTCTGGACTCTCATGTGCCGCAAATATAGTACATATTATTTTAAACGAATAAATTGTGAAATGCAAAAAAACTCAAAGACCGGTCAGTGGCTGATTTGGCATCGCGTTTGGGTTCTTTATCACGACACAAGCAACATTATCCTGTTTCCTATGTGGTGGTAGTAGGAGATTTTCACATAATGTCAGATCATTCGTAACTCAGGAATGTATATTTTTTAAACGTTTATTATAAAATTTATATTGTGTATTATATACATATTAACGCCGGGATTGCTAGTCGAGAGCCTTACCCCTCGACCACGGAGGCAGTCATTAGTGTGTAGATATCCATCTTACGACTGTATATAAAGTTGTTTCCACGTTTAAATTATGAATTTAAATAGTCAAAAACGAAAGGTTTTTTTTTTTGTAGTTTAAAATTTAAATCTGAAAAAAAGGCACGGGGGCTCCATCGAAGCCTCCTTCTTCTTCTTACTGTACTAAGGGCCAATATATACTGCAGATAGTACACAACTGCTGACCCTGCACAAGTCGCAAGTCCACCTGTTGAATTTGGCAGCCACCTTTGGTCTAGAAAATACTTGAAAATTCAGAAAGCACAAACGGGCGGTCCGTTCGATAGATTACCCTCTCAAACAAACGGATTGCAATGTTTAGCGCGCAGGTTTCAGATGGGAATGGTGTCCTTGTTCTACCGGTATTTCAATAGAAGATGCTCCGAGGACCTAGCGTCATTGAACCCTTCGGCGCACACATTAAACGCACGCCCAACATTTATACACGGTCGACATTTTTTGTCGCCTTAGAAAGGGTCGTTTAAACATCTTATTTTGGGTTTTTCTTGTAGTATTTGTAAACATGTGTACCAAACTATACATGTTTTGCAAGTGGGAAAATATAGGATAAATATAAAGATATAATTCGAGCAAACTGGAAGTCAATAAATAACACCAAGTACAACTTACGAACTCACTACAGTCACCTACGGGCGGCGATCGCATGATGAGAGGCGCCTGTGACGTCACAGAGTGAACGGGGGCAAAAACATCGTTTTGGGGGCATTTTCAAAAGGCGTATTTTAAAACGTTATAGAAAGTTAAGTCGTCGTCATAAAAATAAAATAAAAATTCCGTTATCGTCGTAATTTTTTGCTTAATTTAATTTAATTTTTTGCTTAATTTTTTTCAATAATAAAAAAAAATTGTGGAAATACCCCATTGTAGTAAGTAAAAAGTGTCAAACACATGCAACTACAGGATTTATCCTACACTAATAATAGAGATAGATTAATCGGTCTCCTCTTTGTGCGGTGCTTCGTAGCCTTCGTAGCCTTCGTAACTCTTGTCTACTTTAGTTTTCTGAAGGTTTCACTTCTACCGCATGTGAACTGCACGCAATTTTTTATTATTAGAAATAACCAAGTAATTTCTAAATAATTTTTTTTAATGCAAACATTGAAAAGTTTAATGTTAAAATAATTAATAATAATATTATTAAGAAGAAGATAACACTAAAACTCTAAACGAAAATATGAAAGAGAACAAGACACAGAAAAACAGAAAAGATCATGGTCGCAACTGGGACTTGATCCCAGAAATTCTCCTCTAACCGGGAAGTGTTCTCCTACCAATTCAGCCATTGCCACCTTCCATCAAACCGTCATAATTGTCAATCTCATATTTAAAAAGTCAATAAATAAATTCGGATTTATTTATTCCAGACGTTATCTAGGTTACAAACTAGTTCTTAGAATGATTGTTTCCAGTGAAAAAAGGTAGTCGAAGATAATAATTGTTAATTCTAAAATTTTAAAATATGAGATTGACAATTATGACGGTTTGATGGAAGAGATGGCAATGGCTGAATTGATAAAAGTGTACGTTCCGGTTAGACGAGAGGTTCTGGTTTGAGTCCCAGTTACTATCATTCTGTGTCTTGTTCTCTTTCATATTTTCATTTAAATTAATAGTGTTTATATATTAATTAATTCTATTAATATGTTAATATTAATAGAATTAATATCTTCTTTTTTCAATGATATATTACATTGATTGTTTATTCATTTGATTTTACATTGATTTAACATTGATTCAAAAGTTATGAAAAGAGAGTGGTTCTTATAATAAATTGAATTTAAAAAATTCACAAAGTTTCATAGTTTTTTTTTTAAATCGTGGTCGGAAACTTTGGTTTCATAAAGTTGTACGTTTAAATTATTTTGTGGTTAACTTTTAGATATGAATGTATAGAGTGCTGTTTTCTCTTTCCAATACCGTTTAGATCATATTTCTCATTATGATAATAAGGGAGACACAACCTTTATGAGTTGTTCCGAAAAGCGAAAAAATAGCTTGAGAGGTTAATATTGTGCACACCATCTCGTGTCGGCAGTATTCTAGTCTAGGAAAAAAAAAACTTTTTTTTTCTTCATATTTCAAAAATATCTCCTGAAAAGGATATTTCTAAATTCGCATTATTTTAAAAGTTTAAACCATTTTAATGTCACGGTTCAGACGAAATCGAACCAAAATCTAAATAGAACAACATTTTAAACGCAAACACACAATATCTCAAGTTCTACCAAACCAATTTGCTTGAAATTTGGTGTGAGCTTTCTTTACACAATTACTCTGTCGCCCCTACCAGAATTATAACAAAAAAAATATTTTTACCATTTTTTAAAAATTCAGAAAAGTCAAAAAAAGTGGTTAAAAAGCATTGACCTAGTATACCCCTTGGTCGAAGTTAAAAAGTGTCTTTTTATTTCAGACGGCCGCCATTTTGTGAAAAAAATTTTTTTTTACTTTTCCGAGGTACGGGCCATAGCAGTCTGGATTAAGAATTAATTCGTTTTTTTTTTTCTCTGATTACTAGGAGGGTTGCAATCGTGTCAACCAGGGCGCGCCATTTTTTTGAGACCTCACACTTCAACACCATGTAACTTTTTAAATTTTTAATTTTTTCGTTTGATTTTTTTTTATGTATTCTTTAATGTTTAATAAATATTTGATAAAGTAATGGCTTGTAAATATATAAATATATTTTTTTTATAAGTGCACCTGAAAACAAACCTACAATTCATGCTTTAGACTAGAATACCCCCTTAAGGCCCCGTAACCGCTCTCGAAAAGAAGAAGTTGGAGAGATATGTAATTACGAATGTTGGACAGAGCGCGCTAATATATTCAATGATAAAATTGAAGCGAAAATGATGAAAATGCTTAATAAAACATGAGTCGTTTAAAATAGAGCAAAAATCTCGTGAAAGGTATCTGAAGTATCATTTAAAGAAATATTGTGAATTTTTTCACAAATATAACTTGTAAAATAATAAAAATAGACTTGTTTTAAATAATTTTCGGAGCATAATTTACGATTTTTTTCTATCGATGGAATTTCATATAATTTGCGTTTCGGTGTGGGGGTTGTATAGATATTATCTTAAAAAATAACATATATTTAAAGTAAACTGCTTTGCTGACGAGTAATTTTACCATGGCGTTTTGAATTGACTGTACATGTTGGATTTTGTCTTACATGAGTGCCCCCAGGAAGTTATACCATATCTCACGTTAGATTCAGCCAAGGACAAATAGATTAATTTCATGGTTTTGATAGGCACATAATATTTAAGTTTATACAGCTTGCCTACAATCGCTCGAAGGCGCTTACATAGCTTAGCAATATGGATATCCCATTTCATATTACAATACACCGTCACCCCTAAGTAGACATACTCTTTATACCCCCCCCCCCCCCCCACGCTACGCCACTAAATTTACCAACCTTTTTTTCATTTTTAATGTCGTTTGGGAGGCAATTATATAAGTTGCCCCCCTCGTAACCAATGGATTGTTTACCATAGTTAATGTGGATGATGTTTAAATGTATGTTATCATGTAAAGTGTTTGTGTACTTGGGATGTTTTAATGAATTCTGTGTTTGTATGTATGAGTTTATTGTTTATTTTGTATATAAGGAGACATGTATTGTATTCACACAGTTTTTTTTACGTTAATAGTTTTGTTTCTATATATACTTTTTGTGGATGTTTTCTAGGCTTGTAGTGAAATAGTTTTTTGATTAACTTGTTTTGTATTACTTGTAATTCATTTATTTATGTTTCTCATGTGTTTTCCCAAATTTCAATCAAAAAATTTAAGTGTTACGAGACTATAATAATGTAAAACTTTTTTTATTTATTTGGCAACATATGTGACAGCCGGCTGAATACACTAATTAAGGGGATGATTTTGTCTTTAATACCTTGTATATGCTGTTTAAATGTCAAATGCTGATCAATGCACAACTCAAGATATTTTTCCTGGATCAGGATTTGCAGGTCGTTCTTTTCAATGTTTTAAGGGTACGTGAGGAGGAATTATTTTACGGGTTGAGCTCATGTATCCTGCTTTTTTTACGTTCATTGTTAAAATATTTTAGTAACGTACGTGACACACACAGCTATAAAAGCGCGAGCAGATATCTGTTGAACCGCGAGCACTTATGTGTTGTACCGTCACACGACGCTCTCAAATAGTGTTGAGTAGGAGATGATTCCCCCTCTCACCCCCCACTCCCACCCCCCTCTCACCCCCACCCTTCTCCTCCTCATTTCAACTCTTTAATACATTTTCTTAATAAAATAAATGTGTTTTTTTTTTCGTTTTCAGTAATTTTGGATAGAGAAACGTAGGGTGTGCTAGGTATTTAAAAAAAAATTGTTTGCATACAAAATTTTATATTTTAAAAATTATTTGTTTACATCGAATTATAAAATTTTAAAACATATTTCAAATAGTTTCAAAAACAGTTTTTATTTTCGGAAATATTCCATTTATTGATATTTTATTGCGAAGCGGAAATATTTTGACCTTCCGAATAGGGCCGAAGTCTGCGGGTTAACGAGTCACAACGCAGGGTGTTTTGGATCACTTTAACGAGTCGCAACGCAGTGTGTTATGGATTACTTTAAGGTGTTACAACAAGGTGTGTTTTGGATTACTTTTGATGTATCACAACGCAGTGTATTTTGAATTACTTTGAAGTTTAGCAACAAAGTGTGCTTTGGATCACTTTAACGAGTCACAACGCAGTGTGTTATGGATTACGTTAGCGAGTCGCAACGTAGTGTACTTTGGATCACTTTAACGAGTCACAACATAGTGAACTTTGTATTACTTTGATGTATCAAAACATAGTGTGGTTTTGATTACTTTAATGGGTTACAACCCACTGTGTCTTGGTCTACTTTATGACCAATAACGCCGTGGTGGATTTAGGATTATTTTTATGTGTTTCGCAACGTGCTATACTTTGGACTATTTTAACGAGTCACAACATAGTGTATTTTTGATTACTTTGATGTATCAAAAAGTAGAGTGTTTTGTATTACTTGGCTACTTTAACACGTGGTATTGGATTACTTTGATGTGTCACAACGCAGTATTTTTTAATTACTTTGAGGTTTCGCAACGTACAGGGTTTCCCAATAAGAGGTGTTATTTTGAATAGCCCGCTATTTCGGTAGATGTCACTTTTGAAGCTGTCATTTTTTGACATTTGACAAGTAGAAACTACGCCATTAATAAAAATTGCATTGAAATTATTAAAATTCACTAGGTGAAAATTTGGCAGGGACGGTTCGTAAAACTCATACATTTTTAGGTCGTCGTGAAGCACCTTGTCGGACTGAAATACAGAAATTGGTGGAAAAATTTGAGCTGTTGGGACAATTTAGTGATGTGAAGAATAAAACCCGTGCACGTCGCTCAAGAACAGCCGAGAATATTGCTGCTGTAGCCGAAAGTGTTGAAGAAAACCAGGTTTGTCCATTCCTCGTCGTTCTTTGGAATTAGGCATTCGAAACGTCATTACACCGTATTTTGCATAAAGATTTGGGTCTTAAGGCTTATAAAGTTCAGTTAACATAAGAACACCTCTTATTGGAACAAATAACACCTCAAATAACACAAGAACACCTTTTATTGGACCATATAACACCTCTTATTGGAAAACCCTTTAGTGTGTTTTGGATTGCTTTAACGAGTCACAACATAATGCCTTTTGGATTGGAACATATATGTACTGTGTTTTGTATTACTTTGTGCCACAACATTGTGTGCACTGCTTACTCCTGACACAGCATTATAGGCATCCCTTTCTGTCAACAGATGAGCTCATTAGAGAAGTTGCCCCGCACCATGCTGCGATCTCCCTCGCACGAGTCTATGGCAACCGACCTCTCCCTCTTGTCAGTGTCCTCTCTGTCTATTGGCCGCCATCTAACATGCAAAGTAAGTTAACCCTTAGCGGAATTGTGGCATCCCAGTGATAACACATACAAAATAATTATAACCTAGTGTCGCTGTGAGCTTTTTAAAATAACACATATATATATATAAGTAACTAATACTGCCAAATAGCGTAGGGAGTGTGGTGAACCCATCGCTCAGGGAGTGGAAACACAAACCTGCAATAGCCATCCCAAGCCAAGGTGTGAGCTACCGTGCTCAGGCTGAATGTCCTGGGGAACAGTGTCAAGAACGGTGCCTCCGAAAAACAAGGTCGCATCTCGGAGTATTTAGACCTTACTCCAACATTCGGGGCTCTGCTGGAGTGGACCTTCTATTTCCCTGGTCACCCAGTCCAGTGGGACAAAAAAAATTGAACTATTCGAAAACTAGGGGCCTTTTGGGAACCTAGGAGTGCTGAAGCCACCTCTATGGACTTTCTTCCTGGGGCCCTTAGGAGGAACCAAGAGGAGAAGCCGTGGAGAGGAGAGCTGAGGCCACCTCCATGAACCCTTTCCTTGTGGGGCCTTCACGGAACCAAGGGGAAGGGCACTCTTCCGGCACGGGGCCTTTGGGGAACCAAGGAGCAGTGAAGTGGAGAGATGATGTCCTCTTCCCATGTAGGGCCTTCAGGGAATCATGTAGGAGTGAAGAGGAGAAATGAGGCCATCTCCGTGAACTCTTTCTTATGGGGCCTTTAGGGAACCAAGGAGGAGTGAAGAGGAGAGATAAGTCCTCTTCCCTCCTGGGGCCCTCGGGGAGCCAAGGTGGAGTGGGCTCTTCTCTTGTGGGGCCTATAGGGAACCAAGGGGAGGTGAACTCTCCATCGTGGAGCCTTCAGGGAACTAAGGAGTGGAGAGGAGAGATGAAGCCCTCTTCCCTCGTGGGGCCTTCAGGGAACCACGGAGGAGTGAAGAGGAGAAATGAGACCTGGGAAGACACATTGTCGAACCAGAAGATATAGCTTCATTTCCAATAACAATCCTGGTGAACTTTGTAAAAGGGACTGGATTACTGTCAAAGGAATGAGGTAAAATGGGAGATAGCACAATGGGCCTACGGCCTAAGTGCTCACAGGAACTTTATTTATGTAAACCGTCTCCGCTCTTGAAAAAAAAAAAAAAAATACTGCCAAATATTTGCCCTTTACAAAAACTTCATAAAAAATTTGAAAATAATTTTTACTGATATTTTTGCCATTCAATTCAAAATTTTTAAGTTAAAAAAAAGCCAAAAGTTAAGAGGGGGGTAAGGTTTTAAAGGCGAATAAAGGCATATTTTCATGATTTTTTTTTTGAGGTATGAATAATGTTGGCTAATTTCTTTCACACACACGTTATAGTATTACATCTGAAGTATCTTTGAAAATGTTTTTAATTAAAAATATTAATAAATAAGTCCGTGAGAGCGAATCTCCGGAGGCGCCTCGAAAAAAATGTGTTATGCGGTGAACATCATAACTCATTAACGGATCATTTGAAACAAAAAAATTGAAATGGATTTAAAAGTTGATAATTTTTTAAGGTGGTGAATTACGAAGCGTTTTTTTTTTGATTTTTTTTTTGCAGCATGTTGAAGTCAAAAATGCGATTTTTTCTAAAATTTTCGTTGAATTTGTTATTATAAAATGGTAAAAAAAAAACTCTTCGTCACTACCTGTTGATTTATGTGTAGAAATAGTGTATAAAGTTTCAAAAACGTTTATGATGTTCACGGACTTTAAAAATTTATTTGCGAGAAAATCGATTTAAAGTTTTTTTAAACTCGAAATAAACTTAAAAAGAGCAAGAGGGCCAGTCGCTTGAAATGCTGTATCTTCGTTAGTTTTGCTCCGATTTACTTGAAATTTTGACACAATAGTCTCGACATGTTGCACATTTAGAAGAAAAATAATTTTAAAAATGAGTTTTAAAACCTTACCCTCCCCCCCCCCCCTCTCTTAAAGGTTTAACAAAATAAATTATATAATATTAAAAAGTATATATTTTATAAAACATATTATAACATACAACCTAAGTAAGAATCATGGCTCCCTTATCAGGCACAAGAGCTCCTCTTTTTTGATAAGGTGTACATGTATGTATGTATAAATGTAACTCATATTCTTTATATTGCAATAAATGAAAATAACAGACACTTAAGTTTTTTCTCATAAAAAGTGCTTAACATACGTTAGAAAATTCTTCCTTATACAAAAAAAAATCATTCATGTTCCTTTTTTAATTCCAGACCCCTGTGGATCTTGCACAGAGAGGACCAAGCCCAAATCCGGAGATAAAAATTAATAAGTGAGTAGTGAGTGTTGAGAAATCTGTTGGTATGTGGAGTACTGGTCATTTTGGTTCTGAGACAGTCGGTCTTTTGATAATAGTGCTGTCAACCAAAACATTTTCCCGATATGACGGGAAAACTAATGTTAATTGGCACTAATTACAAATTAGCACTTATTTCCTATATTTGACAGTTACTAAAAAAAATTGGTGCTTACTAAAATGTAAAACTGGCACTCCACAGTGTAAAATCTTCACTCTCCAATGTAAAATTGATAGACTAATGTCAATTTCCACTGATTTCCTAAATTTGACAGTTAATATCGAAAATTGTTTCTTACTAATGTAAAATTGGCAGTTACTAATGTAAATTTTGGTGAACGGACAACTCAAAATCATGCAACTTCAACACCTCTTTTGAAAAGTCATTAAAAGTGATGGAATAAATATTATAAACTGGTTAAATAGTTTATGTTAGATTAGATTATTGGCTATTTTTCATTTTTTTCATAACTTTTAATGAATTTTTAGGGGTGTTGAAATTGCATGATTCTGAGCTGT
This sequence comes from Glyphotaelius pellucidus, assembly GCA_936435175.1. NCBI lineage: Eukaryota > Metazoa > Arthropoda > Insecta > Trichoptera > Limnephilidae > Glyphotaelius > Glyphotaelius pellucidus. The sequence goes on along the minus strand of OW386563.1, from coordinate 7,953,225 downwards.
CATGAAATCGTAAATTTCCACTCTCCAATGTAAAATTGACACTTAATTTGGCAGTTACTGATTAGTAGACATGGGCAGATTCATTCCCAGGAGTGAATCGATTCAGTCTGATTCCCCTGGCCTTTTGAATTGATTCCTTTTATTCATTCCTTTAATTTCTTAATTCCAAAAAAAGGGGAGTCTTTGAAGCACCGCACAAATAGGAGACCGATTATATTATCTCATTGATCTTATTGATTTTTGTGTTTGCTTTTTCTACTATGGTTATTTTTGTTTTATCGAGTTTCAAATCACAACGGTACTATCACTACCCAAAGCACTCTTCTTAGGGTGAATTGACTATTAAAAAAAAAAATTAATTATGTCGTTCTGAAAAATTGTACTAACGACGCGCGACAGGATTAACGTAATATTTTAACGTGTAATATGTTGACAAAAAAAAAACAAATTTTAGACAAGAAAAATGTATTGATTTATTTTAGGCTAGCAATTAAATCTTAAAATTAAACAGTTTTTGGTTTCACCCTTAAGTTAAGTTTGACTAATTTTATTTTATTTTTTAAACTTAAAGTTGTTCCACTTCACGAGATCTAATTTAAACAAACATTTTAACATTTAAAGATGAGTATTTTATGACAAATGATCGACCACAGCTGATTAGCCTTATAATATCCGCAAATTTACATATTATATCTACCCAATATTTGCGTCTAAAAGTATGTGGTACTTGTATTCCAATAGCTTTGATACATACCAAAAAATAACAATAATATTGTGCATCATTTTGCTTCCCACGTTTCTAGCTAAAGTTCGAATTCAAAGTCGGAAGTTTTCGAACGACTATGTAATGAAATTGACGGCTTGGCCCGCCCGGAGAGGAGTAAATGAACCGCACGGACGGATTCGCGGCGGACATTGAGGAATGAATTAGTAACTTTTGACTAGTGACTGCAGTGACTTGATTAACTCGCGAGCTGCGGACCTAGTACAGACTTCGTTTCGGATAGACCTGGGACTTGAGATCGACTCGTTTGAACTGGTCTTTGTCACAACTGAAAGAGACGCTAATAATAATTCCGGAATAGAACGTTTCGGACAAACTCGTTAGGGACAGATTAGGCACGCAGACCTAGGACGGCTGGGAACTCAGATTCACGGAGGACTCGTGACGTTGTATTGACGGGGACAACTTACTTACGCGTCGCTCGGAACTCGGAATTAAATCGCAGACTCGCTGACGTTTGTCGCTTGGGCCGGAGACAGTGATGATATACCTACTCGTGTTTTACGAATTGCGGCGCGGGAGTGGGTTAGGTATTTTACTTTAGGCAACTTCGCGGCGCGCGCCCATCGAATAATATTGAAATACCTATGAAACATTATAATATATAAATTGTTTACGGTACACATCATTCATTGAAATAATTTATCAGTAAAATAAATGAAATAAAAATTTATGGTGCCGTTAAAAATCGTAGAATGCAACGCCAAAGGTAAGGAATAAAGAATCGATTCCTTTTGAAATTGGGAATCAGATCGAGTGTATCACAAGATTGAATTTATTCATTTAATTCAGTCATTCAATTTTGCCCACGTCTACTGATTAGTATATTTGTTGTGCATTTTTTTGTGTTTGCTGCAGACGGCCCAGCGACGTTCCTCTGGACCTTGACTCCGCGGCAGAGCTGCTGCGAGGCTGCGCCCTGCTGTGCTCAGCTCTAGGGCTCCGCAGGTCACTCAGCACGGGGGACGTGCCCCGCGCGCTGTCGCCCCCACCAACAGCCAGATGGTACTTAATAATTCTAAACACTTCACCTGCGTTTTGCTATTGAGCGCTTTTATACTTACTGCGACGCTTCATGGTTACGATACCGTGAATGCAAAAAAACGTACTGCAGTTCTTTCTTACACGTTGAATAATGGTGAAATAAAAGATGAGACACATAAAATACATGTGACTGTTTCCTCCAAAGTATTACTTTTTCCTTGCATTTCATTTTTTTATACGTGTGAGGGAGATGTATGAAAATGATTGTTTTCTTTGGGGGGGTGCAGACATAACAGAACTTTTGGTATATTTTTTTTTTACATTAACTCCACACAGGAGGCTCTGAGGAAAATAATTTCCCTCAGGGCCTATGTCATCTTTGAAGATGCTGTGTGGAGGGTGTTTTTGAAGAGAGGAAAGAGTGAACATGGGTCTTGAAGACCCATGTTGTAGGAGGGAGGAAACACAGAGGCCGGCAAATCGTTCCACAGCCGAGCTGTTGAACTCAAGAACGAGTCGTGGAAACGACCCGTTCTCATGTGACTAATGTCAACCAAGTACAAATGTTGAGCGCGCGTTTGGCGTGTTTCCCGACTACGCACCGGTGCCGAGGGGTGTGTATATAGTGTGTAAGAAAGAGCTGCAGCATTGTATGTTTAAGAACAAAAGCGAAACCATCGGCTCATTGAGATTTGAGGTTTTTTGAATTTTTGGAATTTACTCACACTTCAATATTATCCTTGTAACTAAATTCCATACTTTCAAAATTATCGACACGCCAAGTAGTATTGTAGGGATCTACGGAGACGTCACGGTACTGTGTGTGAGAGAGATGCAAAAAAATTATCACTTTTTTTCCTTTGTAGGAAACAGACCTATGTACATTGTGTATCTCATCTTTTGAAAGAGCTGCAGCATTATAGCGAAAAATAATGTATGTTTAATGCCTTTTTTGCCATCACAGTACCGTAACTGGTAACACGGTACATATCTCCATTTAAAACTATCTTCTTCTTCATTTTGGGCGATTACTAGGAAGATTTAAAGAACACTCAGCACGGTAGAGTGTCGTTACACCACGGGTACGGGAAGATTTATGACGTCATTATGACGATTGTGTTGTGTGTGCAGTGGCGGCTCCGAGGCCCGCCTGAGCTGGGCTGGCGGCGGGGGCGCGTGGCTAGCGGGGGCGGCCTCTCGTTCCTGCAGCACCTGGGTGGCTGTGGGGGACTCGCGCCTGCCCTCGCCGCACCGCCCAGCGCCCCCCGACCTGTTGCAACCCCTTCCGCAGAAGGTCACGCATACGTACTACTCTCCTGTCACCGAGGTAAGTCGCATTACCTTGTTCTACTACTATTTCAATCGAAGATGCTTTGCGGAACATGCGTCATTAGCATCTTTACATGTTTTATCCCTTCAGAATAGTAATAATAACTAGCGGTTAAAATCCCGCTCCACAGATTTTTGTTGCTAGGCTTTTGCGGGCGGCTTTTGGTTCGGCTTCGCCCAGTTGAGTATTGGTGACCATTTTATAAATACGACAGCAACTGGTTCCAAAAATAGCCGGTTCCTCGGATCCACCGAGATCCAGTGGCAGCTAGTCACCGGGACGAGTAACCATGACAGGCAATGACGTCATATACAATATATAGCCAAGTGGTATTATTATTCTCAACTGCCAGTTACAATAATAATCATAATATTATCGTCAATCTCTCCATGTCCGGAGAGATTCGCGAAATTAAAAATACAATAGTACTTATGCCTGCCAAGTAATGCTCCTCACGCTAGATGCTAACATAAGCGGCGCCATCTTTTGGTATTGCTTTAATACGGTTCTATTACAAACGTAGATTTGTATACAAACTCCACATACGAAAACGGTTTTGCGTAAGGCGCGTCAGATCTGTATTCTTAGTAGGATTCTTAAATTTCAACTGGATTGATACTGATTTGCTCTGCGGTTCGTTCTTGTGTTCAACAGCTCGGCTATGGAATAATTTGCAAAAAAATAATAATTTTTAATTTTATTTGGAAGACCAACCCTTTACATTAACATCACAGGATAATAGTATCCAAGTTATATTAATAATAAGGAACTCCAGTGAAAAATATAATAGCTTTAAAAAAATATGTTCATATAGACCAATAAACGCTGATTCTAAATATATAAGTTTTATTAAATAATATTTAACGTAGAGTTTTAAAAAAATATTAAAAAGTCCATTTTAAAACAGTTCATTAAAACACCCTGTCAAGTTGGTATTATTGAATTTGTGAGGCGTGACGTCAACGCATCCATAAAACGCTCCAATGCTGAAATTCAAAATGGCCGTCGATGATCAGCTGATTCTAGTTCCCTACAAAATTCATACTTCGGTTGGTCATGATGACGTCACACTAGATTCGGTGGTTTTCGGGGATCTTGAAAAATTAAAACTTTGATATTTATTTTAACTATTAAAACTAACTATAAAAATAAAAATAAATATGCAGTTATTTAAGTTAGAAGGTCATTATTCATAAAAAAAATTAAAAATGGACTGGAGTTCTCTATTGTACCATTTACATATTTACATATTTTGTACAGGATACAACGGCTCAAGGTGTTCAGTAATTTATTTTGAAACCAGCTGGTACCCAGCATGCCACTCTATGCCATTTAAAAGAAAATTGTTTCTCCCTGCGTGTCCTTTCCCATTCGTCCCATTCCCCTTCCGCTTCCCCTTCCTCTCCCGCGTCCCCTTTCCCTCTCGCGTTCCCACTCCGTCTCCTCCACCTTCCCTCTTCCCATTCCACTCCCCCCCTTCCTCCCCTCTCCCCCTCCCCCTCCCCCCCTTCCCCCTCCCCCCTCACCTTTCACGCATTCCATACATTCAACCCCGGTAAATTTAATTTTTAAACTAATATTGGAAAATTTGTTGTTTTTACTATCTTCCTCGCAATTTTTTCCAATTTTACCGTTTAAACCTTCCCTGGACTACGACAAACATTTTAAAACCAAAATCAGCTAAATCGGCACAGCCGTTCTCGAGTTTTAGCGAGACAAACGAACAGCAATTGATTTTTATATATATAGATATAAGTGAAGTGATTTGAAAGATAATAACGAAAGATTACATAACAAGTTGTTTTTATTGCCTCCTATTAGGTCTATCAATTTGTAGGTCTATGTAATAGTGTCACTATTGATTTCATACTCTTTAATTGGGTTGTTGGGTTGCGGCAAGCGGTGTATTGCGTCCACTCTACAGCTCAGTGATAAGGAAAGCCGAGCTCAGTATCAACACAAAGATGGCAGTGTTCAAAACGGTATATCGCCTGACGCTCACCTACGGCCACCAGATATGGATGCTAAGCAAACGATCGCGCTCTACAGTTCAAGCTGCCGAAATGAGGTACTTGAGAGGAGTGGCAGGTGTTACGAAATGGGATCATATAAGAAAATCGACGATCCGAGACGATCTAAACATTGAACCACTGCTACTCTTCATAGAAAAATCGCAACTGAGGTGGCTTGGTCATGTACTAAGAATGCCTGATGACCGAATTCCGAGGAAGATACTAAGTGTGATTCCAGAGGGTAGACGTCCAGTGGGCCGCCCCAGACACAGCTGCGCGAGGCAACTTCAGAAACTGTGTGAGGAGAGAATGGGACTGCCGTGGATGGAGGCCAAACAGTCAGCACAAGACAGGGACGTATGGAGGAGATGGATCCCCGACCCGAATAGGATAAGGGAATGAAGATGATGATGATAATGGTTGTTTGTACGTTGTTGGTTTTGCCCTTTAATTTGGTTGTTTGTATGTTCATGGCCTAATGTGGAGGCAGCCAATGATTGGAATTGTATTTTTGATTTTAGACCCGCCAAGTATATATTCGAAGGCGCCTTATGACTACATACAAGGCCCTAGAGAGAATGTCCCACAGTGAGTTCAACCTCGACCGGCTGGAGGTGAGAAATTATTTTGTCGTCTGATTTGATTTTCATTATTAATAAATTTATTAACTGTCTATTAGACAATTTATTAACATAACATACTGCATCAAATATTTCCCCGTAGGTGAATACTTGTAATATCCACAAATATGTTAATAACAAAAAGAAGTCAGGGTTTTTCGCTGTTAACTCTCCAAAAAAAATTTGAATTAACATTAATTTTATATCAAAATGTTGTGTTATAGCACTACATATCCTGCATAGAGTTTCTTAAATTTTGGGAATACAATGCAAGCTATATATTGCACATGTACGTTTTTACTAGAGTCAATCAAAAAGTAATGCCTTCTATTTTTTTCTCCTATTGTCAAGAAATAAAAAATGCAATTACACGATTTGAAAACCACACTAATGACGATAACTTTGTTATTTTTTTTATATAATCTCTGTTCATTTCCACAGTTTTGGTCTATCTTTTAACAAGGGCATGTACCACAGTGTTGTAAAAAGCACGATCACATCAGAACACCATCGCCATAACTCTCCCCGCCGATCACACGTTTTGATTTTTTTTTTGTCTTTGGTGAGTTTGTGTGGTGTCATTCTATTGATTGACTCTTTGATTCAGGTTCAAAAAATGAATCCATATTTCGTCTCAGGTCACAATTTTTTCCAGTGCTGCAAGTGTTGTGAGGCTTTTGTTTTTCTTGTTTTTTATTCTGGCCGGTTAACTTTCTTGGTACCTACCTTACACAAACTTTTGTTGAATAATCAGTTATCAAATAATCGTCATCACACTGCCTTTATGGAGGGAGAGTATGCAAAACCAGTAGTTATCTGGGGTCACCATGAGTTATGTCATGAACTCCCTCAATGTTGCGTGTTCGTCACCCAGCGGTGTTTGTCCTTCAGCTTCGTTACAGTGACGAACCCATCTTTTAGCAGTGCTGACATCCAGTGCTGCATCATGGTACACATTTTTCAGTCTTTCATGAATGTGAATGGGCGTTTCACCCTCTACTGTTAAGAATCAATCACAGAACGCTGTCTAATACGAACATCAATGTCGGCCATTTTGCAAGGAACTGCTGTGCTGCCACCTGTTGATTCAAAAAATTACTACTGCAGCAGATTGTAGAAGAAGGTTTGAGGAATAGCACCAAATTCAAATTTTTCATTTAACTAACTTTATTTAAGTAGAAAAAAATAGGAGGCATTTTTTTTTTTTTACTGATCCTTGTAAGAATATTAAAATAAATATAATAATAATAATAATAATAATAAGGTCTTTATTCCAGGATGTGGGGAGGGGAGTGCAATCCCACACATCCCATATAGGGTATAATTACATATGTTATTATATATGAATATTAATTACATATGAATAAATAAAAAGATAAAAATTAACAAAATAAAAAAATTAAAAAAGAGAAGCATCATTAGATACACTATTCATAAAAAATATAGTTAAGTCTTTAAATCAGGTACTTGTTGTTCCATCGGATCTCAGATTGTAGGAGCCAGTGTTTTTCTCCAATATTCATCTATGCTCGATCTACGGGGGCTTCAGATGAATTCTCCACGTTTGGTGAAGAGGCGCGCCGTGCCACTGGGCCACGGCCAGGACGAGAGTGTTCTCTGATATATGTTCAATATATCCTGTTCAATATATAAGAAAGTAAATACACAAACAAAAGATACTGTACAACTAACAATTGCTGCCGCAACTGAAATGAGTTAATGCAGGGGTCGGAATTTGCGGCTCGTCAGCCGCATGCAGCTCTTTGCACAGGCGTCTGCGACTCTTCAGACATCAATTGTAATTTCACCTCTACTCGACCAGCCTTTAAAGATGGAGCCGCTGAACGAACTTTGACTCAATCAGCATCAGTGTTACCGACTCAGCTCATGGAACGCTTGATTTATTGAACGAGTCTTCTATTGAAGTATGAGAATGGTTTCGGAACTCTCGGAACACAAGTCTGGTTTAAGGTTTAAATTTAACTAATCTGGAACTAGAATTTTAAGGAATCTACGCACGAGAAATGGGCAGATGTGATATTACAGCAATGTATTATCTACAATTTTACTGTAACATCACACTTTTGCCCATTTCTCGTGCATAGATTCCTTAAAATTCTAATTCCAGATTAGTTAACTTTAAACCTTAAACCAGCCTTGTGTTCCAAAAGTTCCAAAACCGGTCGGTGGTTGAGTGGGCATGAGACATTGAGACAATTCTTAGTCAAAGTATGATACAGTTAAATATGACCAAATCGGATAGGGACACATTAGTTCAGTTGGCAGCGCTCCGTCCGGCAAGGCGTAGGTTCTGGTTTGAGTCCTATACGTGACTGCATCTATTTCCTGATTTTTTTTTTTCAAATTTTTGTTTGTGAGTATCGCTAATATTGTCTTCATTTAATTAAAATAAAAAATAATGTATCAGAAACAACCTAACAATTTTACAACCAAACTAAATTCACAACATGAGACTGTTAATGAATTAAAACTGGCGAAAAATAACACAAATAATACATTAATTACACGAATGTAAGAGCGAATTGGTCATCTATGTTATTAATATTATAAAGAGGAAGGATTTGATTGTTTGTTTGTTTGTTTGTTTGTTTGTTTGCATCGAATAGGCTCCGAAACTACTGAACCGATTTGAAAAATTCTTTCACTGTTGGAAAGCTACACTATTCCCGGGTAACATAGGCTATATTATATTTTTTTAAAAATTAGGGATCCTTACTAAAACTCCAATAATGTAACCCAAGGTGTAAAAAAATTACCTAAAATATTCTTTACATCGCGTGCGCTGCGAAAACTATTGATGATAGAATAAAATAATGTACTACGACTTTGCAGAACACATTATTATCTACAAAAAATGTCGCAACAGCATATGTCTAACTATTATAGTTATGCCACAATAAGTGTTCTTTTAATTTAAAAATTTAATTGAAATGCCGCCGCTAGAAAAGACTCTTTATTTGTATCTTGGTATTAATTCTTATCAAAATAAATTATTTTATATTCGATACTGCTTCAATGCCTTTATATAACTTTTTGAATTATTCAATTCGGACATCCCATTTCAAAGATATCACGAGTTTAAAAATGTAAGTATTATACGATGTAAGCGTCACTGGGGAACGGACCGTACGGGAGGACACCAACAAACAATCAAATCTTTCCTATCTTATATATAAAAATCAAAATTTGTTTGTTCGTACTTTATGCGCTGCCATACCGTTCATCCGATTGCGATGAAACTTTGGTGATTTGTTGTGCGCACGCCCGCAAAGGATAAAGGCAAATTCTGGCGTTATTAAATTTGAATTAATGAAAATGTGCTTATTTCATATATTTTAGCGGCAGGGTGGAGGGGAACGGGAGAGGTGGGGTACGTGGGTGGGAAAACGAGGGATGTGAAGGCGGGGAAGGTAGAAGGGAAACGCGAAAGGGGAAGGGGACTCGGGAGGTGAACGGGGACGCACGGGAAAGGACATTCAAGGAGAATCAATTGATTTCTTTGCATTGCAACGCAAGCCGTGCTTTGTGCTTTGAGTTTTGGCTTTAAGCTTTGAACTTTAAGCTTTGAGCTTTGATTTTTGAGCTTAAAGCTTTGAACTTTATGCATTAAATGTTAAGCTTTACGTGTTGAGCTTTAAGCTTTGAACTTTGAGCTTTATTTTTAAGCTTTGTGCTATGAGTTTTAAGCTTTGAACTTAAGTTTAGAGCTTTGATATTAAGCTTAAACTTTGGCCTTTAAACTTAAAACCTTGCCTAAAGCTTGAGCTTTAAGATTGAGCTTTAAACTTTAAGTTTAATGTTTGAGCGTTACGCTTTCGGCTTTAATCTCTGAGCTTTAAGCTTTGAGCTTTGCGCAAAGCACAAGGCTTAATGCTAAAAGCTTAAAGCTTAAAACCCAAAGCTTAAAGCTCAAAGCTCAAAGCTTGAAACTCAACGCTTTAATCTTAAAGCTCAAAGCTTAAAGCTAAAAGCTCCAAACTTAAGGCTCAAAGCTCAAGGCTTTAATCACAAAACCTAAAACTTAAAGCCCAAAGCTTAAAGCTAAAAGCTCAAAGCTAAAAGCTCAAAGCTCAAAGCTTGAAGCTCAAAGCTTAAAGCTCAAAACTTACAGCTCAATGCCAAAATTTCAAAGCTTCAAGCTCCTAGCTTTAAGCTCAAGGCTTTAAGCTCAAAGCTTTAAGCTCAAGGCTTTGATCACAAAACTTAAAGCTCAAAGCTTTAAGCTCAAGGCTTTAATCTCAAAGCTTAAAGCTCTAAACTTAAAGCTCAAGCATAGTGCCCAAAGCTTATGGCTCAAAGCTTAAAGCTCAAAGTTTTAAGCTCCAAGCTTGAAGCTCAAGGCTTTAATCTCAAAGCTTAAAGCTCAAAACTTAAATTCAAAGCTTAAAGCTCAAAGCTTGAAGCTTAAAGCTCAAGGCTTAAATCTCAAAGCTTAAAGCTCAAAACTTAAAGCTCAAAACTTAAATATCAAAGTTTGAACTTCAAAGCTTAAAGCTCAAAGCTTAAGGTTGAAGCTCAAAGCTTAACCCTTCAAAAATTTTAAAGCACAAAGCTTGAATCTCAAAGCTTAAAGCTCAAAGCTTAACCCCTCAAAAATTTGGCGTATTTTGTCAAAAGGTATAAATGTTTCGATATATATCGACTTTGCAATAAAAATTCAAATAAATGGAATATTTGTAAACGTATCCAAAAACTAAATACTGGTTTTGAAAGGTGATGAAATACGCTTAAATAAATGGTATTATTAGAAATTACGAAAACATTTTTTAAATACAAAATTTTTTAATGTTAACTTTAAAAAAATTTAAAAATGCTCAACTGACATTTTTGGTACTAAAATTACTGATCTATAGAAAATGTGTTTGTTTCTGTCTATGTGTGTGAGATGTTTTGCGTTGCTAAACCGTTCATCCGATTGCGATGAAACTTTGGGGTTTTGATGTGCGCATACCCGCGATGGTTTCTATGTACGATTGTGAGTTTTGGCATCGCTATCATACATTGCTAACCGTTCATCCGATTGCGATAAAACTTTGGGGATTTGATGTGTTTAAGTCCGCGATGGTTTCTATACGTGCATAGTGAGTTCTGGCATCATCTGGGACGAACGGGAAAAGTGACCGAATTGGATATCGACACCTTAGCTCAGTGGATAAGAGCGCCCAACCCGGAAAGGAGGGAGGTCCTGGGTTCGAGTCCCAGAGGTGCCAATATCTTTTTCTGATTTTTCTGTTTCCAGATTTTCGATTGAGTTTCGCTCATAATGTCTTCATTTAATTAAATATTAGAATTTTTTTCACCAATAGAAAGCTACATTATATGCGAGTAATATAGGCTATATATATTGGTAAGTTCTGGCGTTACGAAATTATAAATATTAATATATTATATTTATTTTATGTTTTCTGTCGAAAATGGCGAGTTATTGCTAACGTCAGAAGAAAAGCAAAACAAATCGTTGCCGTGAAAACCATGTTGATATAGATTTTTTTAAATCGGGCATTGTATGTAATACTTATCTCTAAAAAATGAATCGCCGAAATGTATTTACGCGCATGACTTCCGAACGACTGCACCAAATTGGATTTTACTACTGGTGAGCTCTGGCATTATGAAATATGCAAAAGGTGGCATGCGAGCTGTTTGAAAACTGAATGTACCGGGAAAGAATGTATGAAATGCGGAAGGGGGACTCGGGTAGGGGGTTCGCGGGAGGGGAGGAGGGAAACCCGGGAGGGGGAGGGGAATCTGGGAGGGGGAACCTGGGAGGGGGGAGGGGAGCATGGAAGGGGGGTTCGCGGGACGGGGAAAGGAGTAGTGGAGTGGGGGGAGGGAAGGTGGAAGAGGCGGAGTGGGAACGCGAGAGGGGAAGAGGACGCGGGAGAGGAAGGGGAGGCGGAAGAGGAACGGGACGAATGGGAAAGAACACACAGGAGAAAACAATTTATTTATTAAATGGCATGGCAACGCATGCCGGGTACCAGCTAGTCAGAATATAAATTATGAACTAAAAATGATCTGAATCACAACAACAATTCGTGACGGAAAATTTTGCGCGGTAATGATATTTGCACCGTTAATGATACACGCGCATGCGCGGTAATGGCCACCACCTGCGAGATAAATTTTCGAAAAAGAGAATGTACAGTCTTTATTCAATGTGTAACAAAAACACCATTAAATGTTAAAGTTTTTTTGTAAGGCTGCCTGTGTTTATATATGTGTTTTTTTTTTTAAATTGGAATACCTTTACCGGGTGAACTGTATCTGAGAAAATTAGTAAAGAGATAGAACAATTTGTTTTTTTTTTTTTTTCAAGGTTTAATTTATTTATTATAAATACAAAGTAATACAATATGACACCAAAAAATAAAATATTATACAGAAAAAAGAAAAGTCCCAATAAACTACTTTTTAGCAGTTTGTCGATGGATACTTTTACTTTGGTGATATAAATAAACTTATTTTACTTTATTAAGCAGTTAGAATTTTGTGTTAGTCTAATACAAATTATTTCTATCTGCGAGCCAATTTTTCAACATAATATTTGTTTTACCATTTGTACATTTTTTAATTTCGGCAGGTAACATATTTAAGCAATTAGGTATCATGTAATCCAGCGTTCTTTGTCCATATTTGTTTAAATGCTTAGGTACAATTAATCCTTCATTTAACGTAAAACGAGTATTGTAAGTGTGGTCCAGTTTATTTATGTATATAGGGCTATTCATATGCTGAAATATAATTTTATATCACAGAATTGCTCTTACTGAGAGAATTTTGAGATTTTGGTAAAAGTATGGAACATTATGCCTTTGTTCATATAAACTTTTATGAGCTAATAATTTAACTAATGAATTTTGAACTGATTGAACACGATTTACATTTGTTTTACAGGAAAGTTCCCAAGCTGTAATTCCATATCTTGTAATAGATTCAGCTAATGATAAATAAATTATTCTAATTGTGCAAATTGGAACATAAAATTTTAATTTATATAATCTGCTAACAACAGATCTGAGTCGTTCACAGACTTTATTTATTTGTAAATCCCATTTGAAAAAGCAATTTGTGGCCTTTAGTTTTTAATTTCATATATAATGTTTAAATACTGATTGTTTCTAATCTCTAGGTGTCTCGCGGTGCCGCCCTGACTTTGCGCGATGTGGAGAGAGAGCGCGGGCGCCCCCTGTCCAAGTACGAGCGTAACATGATGATCTTCGACTGGCTGCATACCCTGGAGGAAGGGGCCGGGCAGGGTCCCGAGCTGGATGGTGTCTGCGAGCGGTAGGCCCCCTGAAGCACCGCTTCTTGGCCTTATTTGACCCTGGTTCTAGGCCTCAAGTTGGGCACCAATTTATGTAAAGCCCAAATAACATCTGAAACATCTCTTACCAACATGGACACGACTATATGCCTTGTTTGTCAAAATTCTAGGCCCCAAGTTCGGCGCCAATTTATGTACTACTCAAATTACATCTCGAACATTTCTTACTAACATGGGCATGACTCTGGGCTTTATTTGGCACCGGTTTTAGGCCGAGTCTCTCTCTTCTCTTTTAACATTGGTTCTAGGCCTAATTTGTTCCTAGTTCTAGGCCCCAAATTTATTTAATTAATTTAAATATACCATAAGCACACATGCCACAAAATCATAGGAAACATATTAGAAACAGTAAATAAAGATTATAACAGATAATTGTGGCGTTTGAAAGAGAAATGACACCAGAGGTGCGATAACATACAAAAATCTACAGTATAAATAAAATTAATATTGATTGAAAAGATTTGATAGTATAGCCCTCTTGTACCTACCTTCCGTGCAGTTAAATAGATCTGCCACATCTACATATCTATTAGTAACTTCATGTAATCTAGGTACAAGCGAGTGTTTCATATATTCAGTCCGGTTATTGTAGCATTTAAACAGGATTTTAGAACAAGTGGCTCTTGTGGGTATATGAAATTCAATGAGCTTTGTTAAATCAGGACTGTCTATTCTACCATTTCCAATTTTTAACATAAATATTAAGTAAAATACAATTCTTCGATCTGAGAGTCTTAATAAATTTAATTCTTTCATCAAGTAATTATAGTTTATGTTTTGGGCACCAATATATTTATACTTTCCCAAATTACAAATCATAGTTACTTGGTTTTGGGCCCTATTTGATCCGAATTCTAGACCCCAAGCTGAGCGTTAATTTATACTTTGTCCAAATGGTTTCTAAAGGCTTGTTCTAACTAAGCCAGTAGTTTAGTCGAGTGGCGTGTAACTCGCCACTTGACTCGCCGAAAATCGTTCGCATTTCTTTCAAGTAGAGTACATTTGTCCCCGCCGCCCGTTGCAAGATGACGACGCTTGGCGGGCTGCTACAAAGCAAAGTAAATACGCTAATTAAGCATATTGTAATGCTTAGAAGAGGTGAAATTTTAGAAGAGGCGAAAGAATAAATAAGTAAAATGAAAATAAATAAACTATAGATACGAAAAGAGATTAATAGCAGCATTAATAAATAATTTTAGTGTTGCATCTTCGCTCCAATGCCACAACATTTCCACGCGTCTACAAATGAACTCTGCTAAAACGGCGGGTTTGCGCATGTTAGTGCGCAGGGACGCGTGGAGGGGTGCTCTACTCGCCGAAAAATTAGAACGAAATGGATTGAATCGACTAAAGAGCTGACTAACCCACTCAACTAAAATTATGTTGTTCGGACGCTTTTAGTTACTACTATACTCTCCATTCGACTAAAATACTCTACCAATGCGAACGGGTCATTACATTTTTCACTCTTTTAGCTTTGTTTCTAAGCTTCACTCGATGGCCCCAAGCTGGGCGCCAATTTGCAGGCACTTTGTCCAAATTGAATCTTACATCTCCAACTCATTTGGCTAACTCAAGCTATGGTACGATCAAAAACAAAAGTTCGCTAGTGCAGTGTGGCAAGTCACCAAGGAATGCAAACAAACTACTAATGAATAAAGTTCTTTTTGCGCACCTTCATTTGCTTGTGGTCTAGCTGTAGGCCTTATTTGACCCTATTTCTACAGTAAATGATGTTTTGCCTATATCACATCTTCAAAAACATCTTTCAGAGACACGATTCAAAGACACGATTTCAAAGACAGAATATATTGTGTGTTTTCTCTTTGTGTTACATCTACATTGAAAAGATGAACCAGAATTGTGTCACGAGCGTGTCCGTGTTTCCGAAGTAAGCTCATTTTTTCATTACTTCTTTTGAAATTGATAAAAAAAATTAAATATCTAAATTTCTGGAACGGGTGATCAATTTTGTCTTGAAGTACCTTGTGTAAATTTACGGTATAATCTTGCTATTCTGTATAGATCACACTTCTAGCGTGTTCTGTTCAGCTTATTCAAACTAAGATTGAACATTTATTAGTAGGGTAGGAAATACAACAAGTTTACATAATTGAATTGATTTTAAACTATGCTTTACACAACACAACAAAACATGGAGTTTACACAAAAAATTGCGTATGTTCAACAGTATTAAACAAGAAAACCTACATTCCTACGTAATAATGTGTACATTCCGAAATTGATTTGAAAAAAGCTTTATTGAACAAAACATCAAATTTACAAACTAGAATTGTATTAATTCTTGACCTACCGTATCAATTAAGCTTGACTAAACAAAACATTAGGAAAGTGCGAAAATTGATTGAAGTTAGGCTTTATTCAACAAAACGTTTAGTTTACATAATACAATTGATTTTAATTCAGACATAAAGTTAACGCATCAAAATTTTTGCAATTTTAGCTTTAGTCAGCAAAACATCGGGTTTAGTATGATTATTCAAATTAATTTACTTTTAAAGTTTTATTAAACAAAACATCGATGGTTTTCACAAAAACGGCGCTGTACAAATCATCAAAATGTTATTATTATTATCAAGTTACACTTAACTTGATTTCAATTATGTTTTATTCAAGAAAACATTAAGTTTACATATTGAAATTGTCGTCAAATAGGCCTAATCAAAACTTCAAATTAGTATACATACTAAAATTGTATTCAATTAAGCTTACAAAACATTTAGTTTACATACTGAAATGGATTTAATTTAGGCTTTATTCAACCAAGCCCCAAGTTCATGTATTGAAATTGTTGTCAGGCCTAATCAAAACATCAAATTAGTATACATATTTAAATTGTATTCTTTACAAAACAAATATTAAGTTTACACACTGAAATTGATTTAATTTAGGCTTTATTCAACAAAGCCCCAAGTTCACATATTGAAATTGTTGTCAGGCCTAATGAAAACACCAAATTAGTATATGTACATACTAAAATTGTATTCAACTAAGCTTTACAAAACAAAACTTTTAGTTTACATAATACTGAAATGGATTTAATTTAGGCTTTATTCAACAAAGCATCAAGTTAGGTAGTGAAATTGATCTAATTTAGATTAAATTTAACAAAACATCAAGCTTACATAGATAAATTCATTTAATTTTGCCCCTAATCAAGAAATCATTAAGTTTGCATACTGAAATTGATTTAATTTAGGCTTTGTTCAACAAAGCCTACTAAAATTAATTTGATGTAGGCTTTAATGAACATAACATCAAGTTTACATACTGAAATTGATTTAATTTAGGCTTTGTCCAACAAAGCATCAAGTTTACATACTGAAATTGATAATATAGGCTTTAATCAACAAAGCATCAAGTTTACATACTGAAATTGATTTAATTTAGGCTTTGTCCAACAAAGCATCAAGTTTACATACTGAAATTGATTCAATTTAGGCTTTGTCCAACAAAGCATTAAGTTTACATACTGAAATTGACCAACATAAAACACACCCAAGAAGCTTGCTCAAATATTGAAAAATGTTCCCAAAAAACAATATTTTTTTAAATCCATAACTTTTGTAAGTATGTGTGTATTTACCAAAGGGAGGCAAAATGTTGCATCCTAAATAATAACATTCGTCCAAATGATGTATCCAAAGTTCATTAGTTTTGTATTTATTTGTTAGTAGAATTGGACAAAGTTGATCACAATCAACATCAACATAAAATAAGCGCTTTTATGATTACCGTGACGATCCACGTTTACGGTACCGCGACGGCATAAAAAAGGTAATAACCATACGTTCCTTATCACAATAATTCTGCAGCTCTTTCAAAAGATGAGATACACAATGTACGTAGGTCTCTTTCCTCCAAAGGAAAAAGTAATAATTTTCTTGCATCTCTCTCACTCACGGCACCGTGACGCCTCCGTAGACCCCAACAATACTACTAGTCGTACGATAATTTTGAAAGTATGGAATATAGTTACAAGGATAATATTGAAGTGTGTGTGAATTTTTTATTCAAAAACGTCAAATGTCAATGCGCTGATGGTTTTGCTGTTGTTATTATTCATATAATGGTGCAGCTCTTTCTTACACACTAAATAACAACAGTCGATAATGAGATAAATGGTGAATGTGTATCTGCACTCCCCCAAAGGAAACATACAGTCATTATCACACATCTCCCTCAAACGCATAAAGAAAATTAAACGCTATTCTCGTCGCTGTGGCAGGGCCTTATTGTCTGTTTCCTTCAATGGAAAAAAGTAGTACTTTGAGCTCCATACGAGAGACCCTGAGGTATATAATTTCCCTCAGGGCCTATGTCATATTTGGGGATGCTGTGTGGAGGTTTTTTTTTAAGGAAATGAAGGGGAGGAGAGTTCTGGGAAGGAAAACGTTTCAAGGGGTGGGTAGGAATCTGGGGTTCAGTGTGTCCTGGTCATCCGCCTCCAAGACCTAAACAAACCTCACCCCGTGAATCCATTTAATGCGTAAGAAAGAGCTGCAGCATTATTGCGATAAGGAAAGTATGTTTATAATTGCCTTTTATGCTGTCACGGTAACGTAAACGTGGATCGTCACGGTAATCATAAAAGCGCTCAATGTTAATAATCAACGAAAACAAAAACAAAAATCCCAGTTTTTATTATTAATAATTAAAAAAACATTGGCGTCATTTTTACTATGAGCTATGAAGCATTAAAAAAAGTAAGGACACCATTTTGTTTTTTTTTTCAATTTTCATCAATTATTTAAAGAGAAAAAAGTGGGTGAAAAATCAGGTGAGAAAATAGTGTTTTATTTATAAAATAGGATAATGCTTTTCATCAAGTTCTTATTATCATTATTGTAAATAAATAAAATTAAAAAAAAAAAACTCAAAAAAGTTAAAATTTTAAAAAGTGTTAAAAATGTTATACTTGTATTGAAGTAGACTGCTTTTTTTTTCAAAATTGAAAGGAAAGAATTCATTGATTTAACCACGGCTTATAAAAATATGTTTTTAGAAAAAATTCACTGGTAACTTCATAAATTTAGTATATAAAATAATAATAGTTGATCTATTTTATTAAGAATTGCATATATTATATTTGTGGCGGCCAGAACAAATCTTCGCTACGTACAAAACTGCTCCGAGACGGGTCCCCTACCTATTAGCTTTAGGCCCTCCGTTCATGGAGATACTTACAAACTACGTGATTGTGACACAACCACAAGTAACCTGCAGATATACTACTTTTTAAAGCTGGTTTCGGTACACGGCGCTACCCGAATCATACTGAACTTGATCATTTTTCACGTGCAGCCGTGGAGTTAACACGATGTCAAATGACTTTTTCTCCAACATTAATCTATGCCTTCTCCACTAAATCCTTTCTTGCGTATTCTGGTAATGTAAAGTTATATAAACACGCATTTTTTCCACTTCCAGAACAAATCTAACATTACTTTCATGTTCAGACGCCATTTCTGTCAAACGTCAAACAAAAGTAGTAGACATGAATGCTGCAATGCAGTAGCACGCTACCAACACCGTCGGTAGCGCGCTACCGACTTCAACCCGACATCCGTCGTGTACCGCCGTGTACGAACAAACACCAGCAAAATTGTATGGCGGGTACCCACGAGCGGTGCGCGTGCTACGCGCATCAGGCTCGAATAGCTTGTAAGTAGCTCCATGTACGGAGGCGCTTATATTATCTAGCTAATAGCTTTGTATTATCGTAGCGCACTGTACATTAGTATAAACTGTCAAATAAGAGTAGAAAATATTAAAATGAAACTACAGTGGAATTCATTTATAATGACTTCAAAGGGAAATGACAAACACATCATACTAAGCGGACGTCATACAAAGCATTTTGTAGAAAATAAACAACCTCCTGTTTTTGTTATGTATAAATGTATACATATATTTATTTTAATAGAGAGAAACACAGCATATTAAGACTCGTGACGTGAGAAAAGAGCATATTAAGATTCGTGACGAGAGAAACTTAGCATATTAACGTCGTCGGGTCACGTGACCCTCCCGAACACTGCCGAAGGTGTTAGGAATGATGTCGGTCACTAAAACCGACATAATTTTCCACGAAATTAGGACATAATTTATTAAAAATGGGTCATAATAAGCGACATGCCACTATAAGCGAACTCATTATATCCGACTTTGTTATAAAGAATTTTATATGAAAACCAAACTTTGCTGTGTAATTACGTCATATTAAGCGGTGTGTCAATATAAGCGGAGTCATAATAAACAGATTCTACTTTACAAAATTTGTAGGCTGGCAACACCCATTTAACTGTCAAATATTCTTTTAAAAGCGCTGAAAATATAGAACACTGTAAATCACATTTAAAAAACTTTTTTTTTTAACATTCTTAAAGAAAAAAAATTGAAATCAAATATTCACTTTTGTTAATGTACCTACTTAATGACATAAATTTGATTAAATGGTGTTTTAAAAAATGATTTGCTTTCATTTATTTTAACATAAACTTGAATTTAACAGTAGGTAGAAAAGAAGAATCACTAATGGTGAGTTTAGTTACACTTATTAGATCTGATTGAGTTAAATATATTCAGATCTAAAATTAGAGACTTGATCTAAAGCCAGGGCAACACTAGGTAATTAAGCTAGTATTAAATAAATGTGAGCAAATTCTAAACTGTTCTTTATTTTATTACAATATTGTTATTCTTCATTATGTTAACACAAAATTGCAAAGGTATAATATACCTATATGAAATTCTAATTTTGAGATCAGTGGGTATCTATATTGCAATGAAAAAATATTTTATTCACTTTTATGCCTTTTTAATTTTTTATAAAAATGTGGGTTACACAGCTTTGCATTACCATCATGAGTTATATTTTTAGTATTGCCATTTGAACAACAGTGTTGCCTTCCTATGTTTTCTACTCTTATTTGAAAATCTGTACCTAGCACGGCCTGACACAGACTGACAATTATGAAGCCACCTAATGGAAAGGTGTAGACTCACTACAATAATGCAGAGCTAGGTAGGCGGCCCGTCTCGCAAATTCTTTTAAAGTGGAGCATTTTTATACTTGGGGAAGATTTGTTCTGGCCGCCACATATATGTATATAATGGAATATTTCTTATCAACACTGATTCCTGTTAGTATATTAAGGCAAAATTAAACTGTTTTATACACGGTGTCCGGAAATTCATAGTTCAAACGGAAAACTTGTGAATCTACATCACGTATAGAAACCAAAAAAAAAAAAAAAATTGTTCTAAGCATTTCGATACATATGACAGTCCAGTTGATTATTCAGACATCTACGATAAATCAAAATTTGAGTTGAGTTTGCAGTTATATGTAAAAATGTTCCCTCTATCTGGTACAATACTCAGATTACTCATAAACACCACCAAATCAATTATAATGCACAAAAACTTGTATTGAATTAAACTAAATTTTGTGTTATTTTCTGGGTCACTAGTATACGATATTTTTAAATTTCAGACTAATTTACTGGGCCGTTATGCCTCCAGGTGTTATTTTATAGCATATTTAATACGTAAGTCACTTGAAAATAATATTTGATTTATGGTGAGAGTTTGAATAATGATTTCCTCATTATCTTAAAAATAAGTGTTTTGAGATGTCTGGCTAATCAACTAGACGATCGATATATATATTTATATTTTTTGTGAATTTTTAGCATTTTTTTTTTTTCAGAAACCAAAGGCTTAAAAACTTTCGATGCGTTTTAAAATACTGTCGATTTTAACTCCCTAGTGACTGTTTTTTTTTCAAAAAGACCTAAAAATTCCAACTTTTAACTCGATTTACGTGAAAATGAAATATAAAATCGACTCCAAATTTGTTGTTCTACAGCTTTTGGAACACCTTTTGAAGGCATTAAATCAATTATCTATTTTATTAGAAAATAAGTTAAACAGACCCAACTCGTCTTACGATTTGCTCGAACAACTTGCAGGACAGCATCCAACTGCCAACCAAATTATTATTATTCAAACTGCTCGACAAAGGGAATAGGCAGTATTGCTTACTCACGATCCAATTTGCAGAACCCCAACATGCTGTCATGCAAGTTGTTCTGCGAATCGATGGTGATTGAGGCCTTTGGAGGTACTTTACAAAACAATAAACATTGTAATTAAAACCTCAAGCTAATATCATAAAAATTCTGACCAATCCCCAGGTTTTTTTTTATTCTTATTAAAGATATACAATTTGATAGGTCTGCGAAATAGCGGGAATAAAATTTTCCACCACCAAAGCTAGGAATTCAACAGAATCTAAATAAAACTGAATATATCGCACCCCCGCAACGATCTGCCATATCTCAAAAATTGAATATCCTTTTGGAAGAACACCCAGCAATAATGTCACATCTCAAAATAACACTAATATTTACAACGATAAGGTCCATCAAGTATAATACTTGCGCAAGTCTTCAGCTCAATAGTTCTTGAAGGTGTGTGACTGTGGTTTATGTGTGATAAGGCCGATCAATTATAATACTTGCGCAAGTCTTCAACTCAAGTACACTTGAAAGGTGTGAGACTATGTGGTCATAAGACAGATCAGATAAAATACTTGCGCAAGTCTTCAGCTCAAGTATACTTGAAGGTGTGTGATTGTGTGGTCATAAGATCGATGTAGTATAATGCTTGCGCAAGTCTTCAACTCAAGTATACTTGAAGGTGTGTAACTGGTGATCATAAGACCGATCAATTATAATACTTGCGAAAGTCTTCAACTCAAGTACACTTGAAGGTGTGTAACTGTGTGATCATAAGACCGATCAATTATAATGCTCGCGCAAGACTTCAACTCAAGTATACTTGAAGGTGTGTGACTGTGTGGTGATAAGACCTATCGATTACAATACTTGCGCAAGTCTTCAACTCAAGTATACTTAAAGGTGTGTGATTCTGTGTTCATAAGATTGATCAATTATAATACTTGCACAAGACTTCAACTCAATTATAACTGAAGGCGTGTAACTGTGTGGTGATAGGACCAATCAATTACAATACTTGCGGTAGTCTTCAACTCAAGTATACTTGAAGGTGTGTGACTAAGTGGTCATAGGGCAAATCAATTATAATACTTGCGCAAGTCTTCAACTCAAGTATACTCTTGAAAGTGTGTAACTGTGTGGTCGTAAGGCAGATTAACTCAACTCAAGTATACTTGAAGGTGTGTGACTGTGTAGTCATAAGACCGATCAACTATAATACTTGTATAAGTCTTCAGCCGAAGTATACTTGAGTAACTAAGTGGTCATAAGACCACAAGTTTGCTAACAAGTTTAAATACTTGCGCAAGTTTACAACTCAAGTATAGTTGAAGGTATGTGATTATGTGGTCGCAAATCCGATGAAGTAACTTTATGGGAATGCAGTTTTTTTTTAATTAGTTTATTTACTACATAATAAAATCTATTTTACAACTGGTAAAAACAAATCTTTTAAACTATGGTGACAATAACTTAGTTTACAAAATGAAAAAATACACGCATAGAAATAATATCAATTTTCATAGATTTATAAATAAATAATAATAAAAACTGCTTTTAGAGATCAGGTTATAGTTTGAGGTTAGAATACTTTTTTAAATTTTTTTATTGTACAAATGTTGTCTAAAAACTTATGTCTTCTTATACACTGATATCGCAAGTTAAGTTGACCCAAACACAATACACAGATGCTTCAATTTCCTACAGCATGTTTAAAATTTATTTTCCAACTTCAGAAAAGAGTATTACAGTATTAAAAGGAAAGGTTTTTTAATCTTTAAAATACTACTTTCGATTTTTCATTAAATGCTCTTATTAAAAGCATTATGTCGCTGTCGCATAGAGCCAAAGAAAGTAAAAACCAAACCTTAATATCCAATGACGTTACAATACATCTATACTTGCTATTCAGCTCTTTTATTATTACCGTTACAGCTTAAAAAGGCAAAACATACGTTCCTTAACACGATAATGCTGCAGCTCTTTCCAAATATGAGATACACAATTTTCGTTATTCGTTTTTGGGGTGTTATGCCGTGTTGCGCTACCTCCTTCTTTAGCCATTGTTTCGGACAGCGTTAAAGTGTCCATCGTCAGGGCAGATGTGTAATTGTGTTACACAATTGTGCATATGTGTAATTGTGTAACACAATTACACATCTGCCCTGATGATGGACACTGTAACGCTGTCCGAAACATTGGCTAAAGAAGGAGGCAGGACAACACGGCATAACACCCCAAAAACAAATAACGAAAATACTTTGGCCGTGTATGTAGGTTTTTTTTTACATTAACTCCACGCAGGAGGCCCTGAGGAAAATAATTTCCCTCAGGGCCTGTATCATCTTTGAAGATGCTGTGTGGAGGGTGTTTTTGAGGAGAGGAAGGAGTGAACATGGGTCTTGAAGAGACCCATGTTGTAGGAGGGAGGAAACACAGAGGCCGGCAAATCGAACTCAAGAACGAGTCGTAGAAACGACCCGTTCTCATGTGACTAATGTCAACCGTGTACAAATGTTGGGCGCGTGTTTGGCGTGTTTCCCGACTATGCACCAGTGCCGAAGGGATCGATGACGCTAGTTCCTCGGAGCATCTTCCATTGTAAAACCGGTAGAACAAGGACAGCATTCCCACCTGTCGCCTATGCTCTAAAGATTGCAATCCGTTTGTTAGGTTAGGAGAGTCTATCAATCGGACCGCCCGTTTCTGCACAGAGTCGAGGTCTGTTTTCTCCAAAGGAAAAAGTAATTATTTTCTCTCACATACTACACCGTGACATCTCCATAGACCCCTACAACACTACTAGCCGTGACAACAATTTTGAAAGTATGGAATATAGTTACAAGGATAAAATTGAAGTGTGAGTGAATTCCAAAAATTAAAAAGGCAAATGTCAACGCACTGATGGTTTTGCTTTTGATCTTAAACATATAATGCTGCAGCTCTTTCTTACATAGTAAATAACAACAGTAGAAAATGCGATAAAAGTATGTCTGCACCCCCCCAAAGGAAACGTACAATCATTATCATACATCTCTCGCACACGTATAAATAAAATGAAACGCAATTCCTGTTGCAAAAAGGGAATACTTCGGAGGAAACTGTCACACATATTGTGTCTCACCATTATTTAGTGTGTAAGAAAGAGCTGCAGCATTATAGCGATAAGGAAAGTAATCGTAAGTAAGTAAAGTCACGGTAATAATAAAAGTGCATATTGTCATTTTGTCACTTTTTGCATGCAATTTCATGCATGGCAGTTTAGTACTAAAATGACGAAATCGAAAACACTACAATTGACTTTTTTTGGCTTGCCACTTTGAGATTTCTACAGCGGGTCTATATGTATTATAACGTCATTGTTTTTATCACCGTATTCGCAAATTAAGGTTATGTTTTCACAGACGTCAATAAAGCAACTGGCGAAAACATTGACAGATCTATTTAATTCCGTCAATCGCTTCAATTGCAAATTATTGTCAATCCTTTTTTGCATAGTACGGATTCCGCACATTAATCCCAACTACCTGGTGCCAGTTGTTGTGAGGCTAAAATAAGAGGAGATGGAAAGGAGAAGGGGAAGGTCGAGAATCATCTGATTTTTCAAAAGCTTGTCACCAAACAAGACTAATGCTATTAAAACAAGGTTACATTTGTTCGAATGGCTATCTTAGATAATTGTTTATTTATTTTGCACTGGAATCTGATGGCAACACCGCCGACTATAAATTTATCATTTTCAAGCTTATTTTTCTCTGAAATTAGTTTTAATAAGTAAGAATTCAACAAAATTATGTATGTAAAATTACTTTAATATTTTTTTAATTTTCTGTAATTTTTAAAATTATTGTAATATTTTTAGCAGACTTTGTACAAAATGTTCCTTTTTAGTGTTATTAATTTAAGTTTCTTGTAAATTGCAACGAATGTTAAAATATAATCACGCTTCTTTAACTCTTGTGTTTCATTCGTCTTTCATTTCAAAGATGCTGCCCTGAAAGGCTATTCCCTAAAATTTGTGATAAGAGATCGTTCTCCCGCGAGAAGTGCTGTCAGATATGTGTGATTTTCTACGGCTGTTATTTGCTTTTTCTATCGGCCAATGTCAAAATTTCAGCTGTGAGCTGTCAAGTATTTTAGTTTGGGTCGTTTTAAACACGAATTCCTGCAAGTATGCATGATTATTTATTCAATTTAACAGCTGTAGAAAATCACACAAATCTGACTCGCGGGAGAACGATCTCTTATCACAAATTTTAGGGAATAGCCTGTTTAAATGCAACAGACAAATTGAACGTAGATGCAGAAAACAGTCAGTCCACGATTTTGGCAAAAATAAGATATTGTTGTCATCCGGCGGAGTAAAGCTAATTCTGTGTTCTGCTAAAACCAGCCAGACTTTCAAACAATAAATTGTGTTTATCGCCTTCCAAAATATTTGCTGATCGCGCAAAAATGGCACTCAAAACCTTTAACTATTGACGTGGGTTAGTATGTGCACTGTTGCTGGGGACTTGCCCAAAGGACGGGTTATATTATGTATTACTTAGGGGCTGTTCAAATTCCCTTACTGTCTTCAAAATGTTTTACAAACATCAAATATATGTTCAAAATGTTTGGTTAATATCTTTATTAATTTTATTTTTACAACTAGCCATTTTTTTTCTATGAATACCGCACAAGAGTCCCAACTGCTCCCGTCTGGAGCCAGTGAGACTATGGCATCCCCAATTGGAGTATGTTGTGAGGCTGAAGGTAGTGGGGAGCGGAAGGAGATGGGGTAGAGGAAGGTGGGAAGTACCTGGCTATTCAGATCTGGTCACCAAACAAGGCTAAAGCCATTTCAAGCAACGTTTCAATTCTGAACGGTGGATACACCAGGGCGATACCGAGAGTATCTTCTACTCTGGAACGTGCGGCATATATTATTTTTAAATAAATAAATTTTGAAATAACACAAATTAATCAAATAAAATTTATTTGCCACGCCGGGATTCGATCCCGCGACCTTCAGAATGCAAGTCAAGAGCCTCACTGCTGGACTACGCTGGCCGCCCTATATATGTAAAACTAAAACACAGCATAAGAGGAACTCTATTAACGTACGACAGAAATAATGAATTTAAAAAGCTCTTGTTTTATATTTATTAAAAAAAAATGTACTCAAAATTTAAAAATATTCATTTTTTTGTATGTGCTGGTAAACAGAGGATAAAACTAAATATTAGCTAGGTCCATAAATCTAAACAAACAAAAAAATATGCAGGTTTCCAATTAGGTGAATTTTAGCCCACAATGGCGACATTGCTGCAACCCAGGCATATTGGCTTCTTGCATGACCAGCGGGCAGAGCGCTGGCCTCTTTTAAATTGATATGGACCGTTCCATGCCAACTCAGAATCAAGTCAACTCAACATCTCTTTGAAAAGTCATTAAAAGCCATGAAAAAAAAAAAATTTAAAATATTCCATAACCCTCTAACCCAGAGGTTTCCAAACTTTTTTTTCTCGTAGGCCACTTTCAAAATTTTACTGGTCACGGTGGACCCCCTGCTGGTACATTTCTACCATATTCCCAAAACTCGAC
The DNA here is from genome assembly GCA_936435175.1 of Glyphotaelius pellucidus. NCBI lineage: Eukaryota > Metazoa > Arthropoda > Insecta > Trichoptera > Limnephilidae > Glyphotaelius > Glyphotaelius pellucidus. The sequence continues at coordinate 7,926,516 of OW386563.1, read as the reverse complement.
ACGCGTTGCACTGAATATTGAATGGCGAGCTGTGGTCTGTCACAACGGACCGGTACCGGATTTGAGACTTTTTCAAACGGGGGCAAAATGGACCAGTATTCGAGATTATATTTGCCACGACGGATATGGGTGTACTGTACTGGGATGGGAACAAACCCCCCCCTCGTCCCAAATCCCATTACGCCCCCCGTCTCATGCATAACCGGTACAACAACGTACGCTGCACGCCAGTCGCTCTGTTATAGAGGGGATGTAATAGGATATGAGACGGGGTGGTGGGATGGGATATGGGGCTCGGGATGGGTCTCAATTGAAATCAGTTCGTGGACCCCCACTTACAATTTGTGAACCCCCATTTCTTTATCGCGCCTACGTAGACCCCCGTCGGGTCTCCTGTGGACCTTTAGGAGTCCACCTGGACTACTTTGGGAATCACTGCTCTAACCTAACGTAACTTAAGTAAAGATTTTCTGAGTAGATTTCGTTCTTAGTTGTCCGGTCACCGATATGGACACACCGAACACTTCTTCTTGTCGATCACAAGTTGTAATCTACTGCTTCTGATTGAGGTGATGAGGATTTTTCTTGATCGAGAATCCTTTCGATGGTAAGTTTCAGTTCTCTTGGCAGCCTTTCATTGTAGACAGTTTTAATAGTGGTAAAACAAATTCCCTTGCCAGCCTTGACAAAGAACCTTTCCATGGGTTCCGTATTTTCACACAACTGATAATCACTGAAATCTAATATTAGGTAGGATATGGCCATCGAGTTTCTATTAGAGAATCACGCTAATACGGACAACCCGCCTCAAAGACGTCATATAAATACTTACGTTATTGATGACCACCCGCCTACTGGTGTCATCAAGCGTGCGACGAATACTGTTACTGCGCCGACAAAGCAAAGCACACTCATCGATAGATTAAGAGATTCTTTGAAGGTACCTGGAGGGATGGAATGGCAAGACAGAGGAAGGCGGAAATATATGATTAAATGGGTTCCATGCCAACTGAGAATAAAGTCAACTCAACAGCTCCTTGAAAAGTCATTAAAAGCTATGAAAAAAATAATTTTCAATTAGCCGATAACCCTAACCTAACGTAACCTACTTAACCAATTTTTTATATATATATTTTTATCACTCTAAATGACTTATCTGAGATGGTTCTGAGTTGGTTTCAATCCGAGTTGTCCGGTCACCGAATAAATGTATGCATACCAGTGTTGCTAACCCAGATTTTGAAAAAGACTTAGGCCTGACTAGAAAAGTACGTAGATTTAGTCAATTTGCAACAAAAAGTTCGTAGATGTACTGAAATGAAGAGGTCGGCTTAGGTGAAACTGAATAAATACTGTCACAACGGAGGAGGCGAAATGGGATATACGGCGGAAATATTTTTATTACAGCGGAGGGGACTAAATGGGATATGGGATGGGGCGAGGTGGAGCGGATTAGAAAATACGTAGATTCTGGGACTGAAGTTAGTAGGTGTGCACGAAAGACCTAAAATACGTAGATCTACGTAAAAAGACATAAGTACCCTTTACACGCAGAGTTCGGAGCGGGACGTGCCCCGCGCCACTTCAGGCCGCCGCGCAAAAAAGTAAAGACCGAAAGTAAGATAACGGTTTACAGCGCAGTTTACTGTGAGACTTTTCTGCGCGGCGGCCTGAAGTGGCGCGGGGCACGTCCCGCTCCGAACTCTACGTGTGGGGGAGACTATAGAGTTGGCAACGCTGTTGCATACCGTCTGACAGATGCCCACGTCAGCAATTAAAGGTTAATGTGGCTATTTCCCAAAACATATTTAGCAGAAATCAGCCAGAGTCAACTGGTCGATTTCAAAAAAATACCTAACGTTGAGCTTACATTTACAAATAATATTGTATTCTACAGAAATCAGTCAGATCTCAAAAAATTCCAATATCTCTAAAAATCTACATTTAAATCACTTATTAATTTTCTTTATTATACAAAATTAGAATGGTCAAGACAATTACTAGAACGGTAAACATGAAAAACAATATTTTCTTCACAACAAACATGACGATTTTTGTCAATTTTTTTTCTTCCCACTCAAAACAAAGACACTCGATTTTTTTCTGTTCAATTTTTCAAATTATTTCAATCTAATTAGTAGTAGCTAAGCATTCAGGAACTGGACATATATATTCAGTGGGGATCCAATCCTCTGGTCTATTTAGGTATTTTAAGGAAAGGATGGGGAGGAAGTTCTGGGAAGGAAAAGGGTATTAGGGGTGGGTAGGAATCTGGGTGGGAATGGGGGTCAGTGTGTCCAGGAGTGACGGTTATATGAATCCATCATCCATGGAGAAGTCAAAGGGACTCCCTCAATCATTTTCTCCTGGTCCGGCCTGCCATCATGCAGCTGGTGGGCAGACGCAACCGCCGTCAAGACCCGGACAAACCTCACTTCATGAACCTTATGAAGAGTAGCGAACCACTGTATGACTTGTGGCAGAGGTGGATGTTATCCAATAAATGATTCCCGGGGCGGCGGTACCCATACCCGCCTCTCAAATCCTTACAATAAAGGAACAGTTAAACTTTCAACCCTTATTAAAAAAATAATAATTTGATGTTTTGGAGCACTAAATAAATAAAATAAACTTAGTTAACTCTAAATTAAATATGACCGAAGGGGATACGGTCGAATTAGCTCAATAGTTAGAGTAAAGCCCCGGCAAGACTAAGATCCTGGGTTCAATTTCTAGATGCGACCGTATCTTTTTCTGGTTTTTCTGTTTCAAATTTTTGTGTGAGAGTCACTCATTTTGTCATCAAATAAACTCTATTCAGTTGAAGAAAATTACAAAAAAATCATGGCCATTAAAAACAACACTGATCAACCATAAATTTTGTCGTAAAATCAGTCGGCCATTTTGTTTTACAGATTATTTAACGTCAGAGTTCATTTTTTAGTCTTTTGAAAATTGCTCTTCGGTAGTCGAAGAATAAAGGTTATTTTAGGGTGCATAAATTTTCATGAGCTGGCGTGCGTATAGAGCTTGGATCATTTGACGCAAACGGCTAGGAAAAGACACTTCGTAACAAATTTTCTTCTTTTTACTTTGATATCGCAATAGTTACCATTACCTATTTTGTTTTATTTTAAATGGTTTGGTCTTTTTACACAGCGTCTCCATTTTGAATACTTGCATTGATTTCATCAACACTGTTATTTGAACGATGAAATTTGACGTTTTGTTTGGCAACTAGAAATAGGAAAAGTGAGGCAATAACTAAAATACGACATTAAAATGGCTAATTGTTACAATTTATAGCAGGATTATTTGAGTTATTTGGCGAAATGAAGTCTTCGAGAAGAGAGGCCAAGACTCCTAATAAGAAATCCTGGCAGGCCTTGGAGGGAAGGAAAACATACAATGTCTGCGTTACCTGCATGAAAAAAGGGAAATTCAAAGATGTAAACGAAACCTTCCATTACTATGGCAAAGCGGAGATTTATTCCGACATGTTGGCTTACTGCTACTCATTGCAAGTAAGTCCCAATGATTTTGAGGTTAACTTTTATTATTTTTGTGAAGTTTGAATGTGTAGAGCTGATGGCGAGAGAAAATAGTGCAAATTAAGCGATTTTGAGTTATAGAAGAAGTCAGAGACGTCTTAGGATGAAGACATTGCATGATTTAATCAAATTATGCTTTATTCGGGTCATGTCAAAGACGTAGTAGTCTCAGTTTCGCGCTGGTGAAAGAACGTCGTTCAGAAGCGAAACATTGCTTGAAATGGCTTCTCCATGTCCTTGCCTTTCTATTGTCTTTGGTGAAGTTTCCGTACTCTATTTACTTCTTAATAAGCCACATTATTTAAATGACACTTTGTTTCAACTTAATCGACTCTCAATTGTAAGGCTGTGTTCTTAATTATTTTTTATTTATTAATTTCAACGCCATGATGGGCTTTTACATGATAAGTGTATAATACCGAGACACAGTTTTTGAATAAAAAAGATAAACTGGAAGAAACAAACATCATATGAATGGTATAAAGATAAATTTAAGTAAAAATAATGCATTACATGAAAAGAAAAAGATTCTGAATCGCAGCTGGCGTAGAAATAATAAAACGGTTTATATTAAGACAGGTCTCCAGCGAGTGAAACCATGCACATGAACGTGAACTTTCGCTTGAATGTCACTATAAACATTATTTGTTGTGCGTCTCCTCCGTTTGTTGAAATATGGGCGAAGTTCGCGCGGTCACACACAATGTGGCTAGTGGTCTGTAGTAAGGACATGTCCACGCGTGTGCACTGAACACTTGACATTTGGCACTTACATAAATGTTAAAATGCTTTCCAATGAAGAAGAGATGCTACATCAGGGAGAAAACACAGTTATTTTAATAGATATTTATTTATCAGGAAAGATTTCCGACTGATATCGATTATTGCATGACCTAAAGTTACTATTTAAGAATTTCGAGTGCGTAATTAATTACGTAGACGTCAAAAGTCGAGTTCTGATGTGAAATTTTGCGATAAGGTTGTAGACGAAGTATAAAGGAGAACACGCAGATTTCAAGTTAGAACTTACTACCTACCTACCTCAAATTTATATTAGGTATTTATTCATCAGGAATTAAGAATAGAATTCCGATTTTAATTGGTCAATTTCTTCTCTGAAACCAATTTATATACACTTTATTTACAAGTGAATTCACAAAAGAAATAACCATCCATTACGATAGTATTTATTTTCAATTTAAAGTCATAATTATTATTAGGCTCATGCGGTTGACATAACCCTAAATCTCATTCGATTTATCTCCGTTACCAACCGCTCGGTGTAGCTCCTGTAAAAAAATGAACTAATTCCCCCCGCCTGCCTCCCCACTTCACCCGGGAGGGGAATGTTTTCCATCGCCCGTGGTAAAGCTCAAACACAGCGTTTTTGAACAAGAATTGTTCAAAGTTGACAATGTTTATAGTTATGTTCAAGCGATTGTTCATGTTCATGGTTTACCTACCAGGAGACCGACCTTTAGTAATCACAAAATTTACAGGTGACAGGGGAAAATACATCTACATTTTTTATTCAAAATTATCTATAACGTTGTTGACAACAACTATCTTCTAGAAAACATTAATTTCCACTGTCCACTAAGAAACACAAGATCAAACCAACTATTCCACATCCCGCATTCAAAAACAAATTACATACAACATTCATTTCTCAGAAGGACGTGCACTAAAAATAATAACATCTTTTCAGGCGCCGATATATTTTCCATTTGTCCTCAGGCCAATTTACCAAATGCATAAAAGAAAAAATTCAAACAAATTGTTAATTATGAACCCTCTACCCCTGCTGTGTATTTTTTTTTGTCTCAAATTTTATTACGTTGTTTTTTCTCTTTTTATAATAATAATAATACTTGGATGATTTATACAGCGCCGTTTTGTGATAAATCACCTCAAGGGCGCTGGTAAAAGGTTAATAATGTTTACTTCTATATAGGTTCACATACTTAAATCTGTGTTTTTTATTCCTTTTTTTTTAAATATTCTTTTTTCTTCTTCTACTACTTTATGTTTTATTTAAAAGAATTAAAACACTTTGTATTTAAACCACGAATTTATTATTTTGTATATCTACCGTTTCGCTTCGACCAAGCTTCATCAGGATATAATATAATAATAACTAACTACTAAGGCAGAGATATCGGTTATATATAAGTGGAATGACAAGAGGGAGAAAGAAAATCACAAAAGAAAATAATTAGACAGAGACAAAATTAATATGCAAGGGATACAAAGGGTAAACAATTAGTGGGAGGGAGACAACAATGTACATTATACAGAAAAAGATAAATTATAATACAAAAGAACATAATTAGACGGGAGCAAATTAATTTTACAGAGGTACGATGAATATCAATTAGGGGGAAGGAATAATAAATTCGTGGTTTAAATACAAAGTGTTTTAATTCTTTTAAATATAATGTCTAACCACAAAGTAATTGCTTCTTACGAAAAAAAAAAAAAAAAAACTTTATGTTTTCTTTATTGTTTTAATCTATGTTTTTTTATGTATATATTCTATGAATTCTTGCGGAAACTTCGCTGGTTTATGCAACCTTGTAATATGTAATTGTCTTAATATAATATGTAAAACTGTTTGTTTCCCCAATAAACTAAAATAAAAAAAAAACATTATAGATAAATTAGGAATACACAAATATAGCAATAGCCCCTTGCTCCTAAATATCAATACATAAAAATATCATTAACCCTTCAAAATTTTGGCGTATTTTTCAGACGGTCAAAATATTTCCGCTTTTCAATAAAATGCAAATAAATGAAATATTTCTGAATATATCCCAAAATTAAAAACTGTTTTTGGAAGGTGATAAAATACGCTTTCAAATTTTATAATTCAAAATAAACATATAATTTTTGAAATATAAAAATTTTGCATGCCAACATAAAAAAGTTTTAAAAATGGCTAACCTCACTCTTTTTTCAACGAAAAAAAATTAAAACACATTTATATTTTATTAGAAAAATGTATTATAAACGTTACTGTCGCCTCTTTTTTGTCTTTTCATATAAAAATAATTAATAAAAAATTCTCAAAATTTCAATTTTTGTTTTCAAATTGCGATTCAAAACTTTGGTTTCATAAAGGTATACATTTTACCTTTTTTGTCTTTATTTTTTAGATAAGACTAAAAAGCGTGATGTTTTGCCTTTTTAACACTGTTTAGAATATAATTCTAACTCTGATAGTAATGGAGTTACAGCGATTTATACGAGACGCATGTGAGTTGGGACAAATCTGGTCTCCTGCCATTCGAAGGGTTAAGGTATTTCTGAAATGATGGTAAACTTACTTAAAATATTTTTGTTATTTGTTTTTGGGGTGTTATGCCGTGTTGCGCTACCTCCTTCTTTAGCCAACGTTTCGGACAGCGTTGCAGTGTCCATCATCATCACAATTACACATCTGCCCTGATGGTGGACACTGTAACGCTGTCCGAAACGTTAGCTAAAGAAGGAGGTAGCGCAACACAGCATAACACCCCAAAAGCAAAAAACGAAAATACTTTTGGCCGTGAAAATCTAAAAACTTATCTTACTTTAAATACGTAGATATTTGAGGTGATTATAATAGCAGTATTTATTTATTTATTTATAAGGAACATAAGCAGTCTTAGTAATATAATAAACATAAGAGGATGATAAAAAAACAGACCAATTATTAATGTTCACAGAAAGATATTTAGAAACAAGACTAACTAAATGTAAACTAGAATATTTTAAAAAAATGAAGAAAAAAACAGAACTAAGCAGCAATTAAAAAAAATTATAATAGTACAAATCTGAATTCAACAAATGATAAACCAATATACAACAATAAAATAAGTGTGATTATAACTGAAATAGACTGCAAAATAGGTATTTATTTTGGGAAAGGTAAGGGGAGGAGAGGGATAAGGGAAAGTTGCCACGCAAGTAATATAAAAATATTAGATACAATTAATTTAATCATCATGAATATGTGTTGTTCGCACCTAGAATGTTATACAATGAAGTTCTGTAGCGACAGTAACTAGCAGTAATATTATTAGTAAGTAGTGTAATGTTGCAATATGACAGGTCACAACGGACGGAGAAGCTACGAACAAGGTGTTTTACATCTGTGACAAGTGCATCATGAGATTACGGGCCGCCACCGACTTCCGGAAGCAGATTGAACTGTCACAGAAGAAATATCATAAAATACATCGTAAGTATGCCATTTGCTTTTTATTAGAGGTGTTGTCACAACTATATATATCTCCTGCTACCCATTTACCTATCCTTATCTGACAGTGTGTGGCCAATTTACCTATGTGTGACATTTACAATAAATAATGGAAAAATCAGTCTATTGAAGGACACCATGTATATTTATATGTACTAGCAGTTAAAAACCCGCTCCGCAAGTTTTTGCTGCTAGACCCTGCGGGCGGCTTTTGGTTCGGCTTCACCCAGTTAATGTTGGTGACCATTTTATAAATCCACTGGTTCCAAAAGTAGCCAGTTCCTCGGACCACTGTCATCCAGTGATAGATAGATATAAAAATTAGATTTTCATGTATAATTATATTATTCAGGAATATTATATCTATTTAGATTTTATTGTAAAGTGGAAATATTTTGACCCTCTGACAAAATATGGCGGAGGCATGATTGCTTAAGCAAGAAGTATCATTTAACTTTTAATTATTCAATGATTACATGTGAATACATAATACTTTCATTATTATTATTATTACATGTGAATACATAATATTAATTACATTATCAATTCTTTTTGTCCTGCATTATCTGGCTTAGGTACCATTTTTATTTTTTAATCGCTTTTGTAATTTAGGGGTCATCCATAAATTACATCACACATTAAGGGGGGGGGAGGGGGGGTAGAGAAGCGTGACATTGTATGACAAGGGGTATGGGGGGGGGGTCATCTGTTTTGCGACATCACATTGCAGTGCATTTGTCAAAAAAATATTTTCCCTATCCCATTACGCCCCCGGTGTGGTAAATATGATTGTTACAATAGCTACTTAAATGTCGATGAAAAACTTTAGAATATTACCAAATCTACTGTTTTTTTTTTTTTTACATGAGCTCCGCACAGGAGGCCCTGAGGCAAATAATTTCTCTCAGGGCCCATGTCATATTTAGGGATGCTGTGTGGAGGGTTTTTTTTTTAAGGAAAGGAAGGAGAGGAGAGTTCTGGGAAGGAAAAGGGTTTAAGGGGTGGGTAGGAATCTGGGGTTCATTGTGTCCTGGTCATCCACCTCCAAGGAAAACCTCACCCCATGAACCCGGGCACCCCTGCTAAATCATCAAACATAGCAAACCACTTGAGGTGACCTACGGCAGAGGTGTTAGTTATCCAATAAAGGTTCCCGGGGCGGAGGTACCCATTCCCGCCTCTCATTTTGATTATTTTTAGATGTAAAATTGTAAATTATGTGACGTCACACTAGGGCTGAGGGGGGTCTAAAAAATGTGACGGGGACGGGGGGGGGTAAAAAATAATGTAATTCGTGTGACGTAATTTATGGATGGCCCCTTATTGCTTTTGTACTGTTTTTGTGTAAAACGATTTATTGAACTAAATAAACTACGAATCGAGATTATTCATATTGATAATTGTTAACAAATAAATGTTTGGATTATTTGCACCAGGTGAGTTCTCTCTTCGCAACAATCCTCGAGCCAAGAAACCGCGCATGATCTCCGACTCGGACAGTGAGGAGGGGGATCCTGATGAAGTCCTGGAACAGGGGGAAATATCCGAGGAACTGGACTCCATGGAAAAGATTACCTTCGACAGCAATACCAGGCACTTATAAACATATTAATTTTGAAGGTCTCATTAACCCCTAGGAGCCGTAGTCCTGCATTTTCATATCCTAGTTTTATAAGGAAACAATTCAAAATTCAAGTTCAAAGTTAAGGATTTATATACAGTAAAGGCTTGTTCTGACTAAGCCAGTAGTTTAGTCGAGTGGTGAGTAACTCTCCACTTGACTCGCCGAAAATCGTTCGCATTTCATTCAAGTAGAGTACATTTGTCCCCGCCGCCCGTTGCAAGATGACGACGCTTGGCGGGCTGCTACAAAGCAAAGTAAATACGCTAATTAAGCATATTGTAATGCTTAGAAGAGGTAAAATTTTAGAAGAGGCGAAAGAATAAATTAGTAAAATGAAAATAAATAAACAAATACTCTACAAATGAACTCTGCTAAAATGGCGGGTTTGCGCATGTTAGTGCGCAGGGACGCGTGGAGGGGTGCGCTACTCGCCGAAAAATTAGAACGAAATGGATTGAATCAACTAAAGAGCTGACTAACTCACTCTACTAAAATTATGTTGTTCGGACGCTTTTAGTTACTACTACACTCCACTCGACTAAAATACTCTGCCAATGCGAATGGGTCATATGGAAGCCCAAAAAAAGCGATTTTTCAAGAATTTTTTTCTGAGAATACCATTAAATGTATTAACCCGTCTAATCACAGGAGACCCAAGTTGTCCCAAAACATCATATGCCGGTATAAAAACAGGAGACCCAGATTGTCCCAGAGCGACCGTGCATTATTAAAAGTTAGATATCTCTCTTCCTGTCAAGCAAACATTTGTGATTTCTTTTACGTTAGAAAGTGCTTCTTATTGCTTTAGGAATATACGAGCTATATTGGTCAGATATTTTATAAACCCGATCATAAGTGACGATTTTATTTTGCGCCAATTTGTGACGTAACAAACACTTCATTTAAAAATAAAATTGTTTGAATGTGATAAAAAGTGAAGTGACAGTTTTATTACGAATATTCTTAAGAAAAGGAATCTGTATTTAAAATTTTCAGTTTCTTTTATTTTACGTACTTTTTCGAGGAATCCCCAGGTAAGTATTTTTTAAGCTAATTTACATTGTCAATATCAAAATTTTAATATTTAAAAACAAAAATGTTGATTTCTAATAAACACATCGGAAAGATTATTTTATCTAGATTCTAAAACAATTTTTTTTTTGCAAAAAGCTTAAAAAATAACCAACAAAAAGGAACATTTAAAATGCATGGGAAAAATCGGGAATTTTGGGCGTAAATCTTGTTCATAGATACTATTTTCTCATTATTCAAAGGGCTAATGTAAAAATGTGTACACATATTATGGTAACTTTTATCTGTATTTTAACATTTTTGTATTTGTAAAAATAATAATTTTGACAGCTGCTATAGCTGATCTCCAGAAGCTCCTCTCAAAAAAGGCATCTTGCGGTGACCACCATATCTCTAGACTGGATCATTTAATTTTTTGTATTTCTTGGGCATTAACTATGTAACAATTTCTAGACATTTTGTTTTTTGAAGAATTTTATTAAATGTACATTTGTTACTTAAATTTAATTCTTCCGCGACCGGTTTCGATACAACCGTATCATTCACGAGCAAAATTAAAACTAACTTAAAAATTAAATGCAAGTACCAAAGATTAATTAGGTGGGAGTAGTGAGTGGGAGGGATGATTTTGGGGGAGGAGGAAAGCGGTGGGAGGAGTCAATATTATACGGAAACATGGTTAGTAACGGAGATTTGCAAGGCGCTATTATTTTATTCACTAAATTAATTTTAGATTTAATTTTTTTGTTTATTTTGAGTGTTTCTAAAGCGCAAAGATTAAAGTATGAATTTATACTGCAATGTTTAAATTTTGTTTTTTCTTTATTGAAGCTATGGAATGACTCTATTAAATGATTCGCAAATTCGGAGTAATTATTATTTCGTAAGCAAAGTTCATGTTCCCTGATTCTAGTTTTGAAGTTTCTAGTTGTCATACCTACATACTGTGCGTCACAATCGTTACATTCTAAAGTGTATATCCCGTTTTTTTCAAATTTATTAGAAACACCCTTATTATTTATCAATTTTTTTTTATTTTAGAATTAGTATAGAAAGCTGGAGAAATATGATCTGGTAATAAACGGGATATTTTTAAGGATAAATCGCCAATGAACAATGGATATAAACCTGAAATAATTGACTGCTTAGTTAATAAGAAACAAACAATTTTTTTAACAAAAAAGTACATTTACAGTGGTAATAATATGAGCAAACCTGGTAACTACCTAATACCGGGTGCGGCAGAGAGGACGGACGGTTTTACAAAAATCATAAAATAGTTTTATTGATGGAATCAGGTTCGCAAGGAAATAGCGTTGTCAGAGCATTTGAAAGTAGGAGGCAAACTTCAAACGCGTTTTTCTCAAAACTGTGTTTTTAAGGTCGGTGACCAAGATTACTCCGAGACAGCTTAACCGATCAGTCTCAAATTTTAACACAAACTTTTTAAGTATATTCTACACTTAATAATCGAAGGCCTGTTCTCTCCGATAAATACATATTTTTTTATAAACAATATAAGGCCAAAATTTTGGTAAAATATCGATTTTTTTTTTTTGAGAAGCCGCCATTTTGTCAAAAAAATTTATTTTGCTCTGTCCTTCGATAAATTAGAGGAATATTTATTATTATAACCAAATCCATTTGGTTTTTTTTCATTTTAAATGATTCAGTTTAGAGTTATGATGGTCACAGCAAGACGCCTTTTTTGAGAGGAGCTTCTGGAGATCAGCTTATAGCAGGTTTCAAAATTATCATTTAAAAAAAAAAATGCTTCAAATATGTACTGTTAAAAGTTACCACAATATGTGACCAAATTTTTAGCTTAATAAATTTAAAAATTATTGAAAAATCTCTTTTTTAACCCCCGACGCAAGGAGCGGTGTTATAAGTTTGACATGTCTGTGTGTCTGTCTGTCTGTCTGTCTGTGGCATCGTAGCTCCTAAACGAATGGACCGATTGTAATGCAGTTTTTTTTGTTTGAAAGCTGACGTAATAGAGATGGTTCTTAGCTACAATTCATGAAAATATGTTCAGGCGTTTCAAGGTTATCAGCCTTTTTTTGTGTCGGGGGTTTCTTAAAATTTTGTAAATTTTACTTATTTGAGCCTCCTGACTGTATATAATCCCGATAGATCAATTTGAAGAACAACTTCAAATGAAGGTTCACATAATTTACAATAGGTTTCTTTGATTTCAGTTTTGACCGAGTGGGGACTACTCCGGGAAATGAATTGGACGCCAATGGAGCTGAATTTGAAAACCAGATGAACCTGAACTTAACAATGTATGTATGGTTTGCCTCTTAGATCTAGATTTGCTACAAAAAAAATGATTTCAGAAGTCCAAGTCGTTCAAAATAGAGCCCTGCGAAATATTTTCAGTCTACCTTGGGACACACATGTCAAAGATATCTACAGAAACACCCAAATACTTCCTTTTAATACCATTCCCACTTTTGAAATAACTAAAACTATATTACAAGTAATTCAACACTCGGCACATTCCAACACTACACTCTATTACAATTGCGACGTACACCAACACAACACAAGAAATCACAACAAACTTCTTATATCAAAAATCAAATCAACAAAATATGGACTAAGATCCCTAGAATACATAGCTCACACAAAATATAATCAACTACCCAACGAGATCAAACGTGCAAGTCAATGTAAAAAGACCCAAACTAACATGCTCAAACTTCATCTTATTAATGACTATCTGAAATAATAATGTTGTGTATGTCCCCATCATATGTCCATTTAATACATACAGCTATATGTTTCATGTAATGCGTATCATTCCCGCAATGAGTTTATTAACTCCTGGGAGTACAATGCTTTATATAATTTACTATATTCTGTATTGTATACTTTTCATAAATAAATAAAATAAATAAAAAGATTTAATCCTAGACCTTCTTAGACCCTCTTGCAGCCTTACTAAAAATCATTGTGAAAATTTTATTCAATTGATAAACGGCCGTGGAAGTGAAAACATTACTAATTAACCACTCCGACCCGTAAGCGTGTTTACACAGCAATATAACAATAGCAGTCAAGTACAATAAGCGTGTTTTCACGTTAAAGCAAGTGTTCCCACAGAAATCGTTATAACTTTGTTATTGTTTTAGTGACAACCCTAAAACAAAAAGTGGTAGGTCCATATTGAATCAAGCTTCACATTTCTATTCAATATTGTCCATAGAAGTACATAAAAATACTTATTTTGTAGAAACAGTTTTCACCCGCCAAATCGCCTATGCGCCTTTAGACATTGTTAATTTTTTATTAAATATTCTATTTAAAAAAGTGAGGTTACGAAATTGTTAACTATACATTTATACAATAGAATAAGTGTTTTTCTTTACATAATCCTTGATTTTAGTATGGTTTTCACATAAAAAACATCACATGAGTCATTTTTACAATAGAGCTTTGATTGCGAAGCGGAAATAACACAAAGTTTTTACAAATCTGACAGTTCGTTTAAGACAAAAAACTTGCATAATCGGAAAATACCGGAGTGGTCAAAAAATTACAAAAAATTGTTCATAGAAAGATAAATACATTGCTTACACAGCCAAAGGGAGTTGTTTATCCATTGTATATGCTTGTTTTATTTTTAATTTTTGAATTTGTCCAACGTATTTTAAATGTCTTGTATATTTCTTATTTTTGAATATGTCGTCAAAACAAATACCTTTATAGAAACTAGATAAAATTACCTTTTAGATTTTTGTATTCCAAATATACTTTCGTGATTAAAAATGCCATATTTTAAGCTTCAAACGCGGAAAAATATTTAAAAAAATGCTTACGAAAAACATTTTGTTGAGAAATTTAAAAAAACACAATATTAAAAAAACAGTCCTTTTATTTAATGAATTTAGAAGATAACTGTTAATTCACTTTTTTCTCGTTCATACAATTTAAATTTTTTATTATTTATTATTTTATTATTTATTTTTTAAATTTATTATTATTTTATTATTTCTCGAGAGTAACTGAAAAAATCAGACATTTTGGAATAATTTTTGCTTAACCATTTGAATGCTAATTGTCGATATTTCTACAAACGAATATCTATCATAAATTGGGTGTCATCGATATATCGACGATATGACGCGCAGTAAATCTCTGGTATTCGGATGATGCGCTGCGTCTGCGGTGTGTTGCTTTTCGCTTCTTTCAATAAATACCGACAAAAAAATGACCAGGTTGCAGTTTACCTCAGCCATAATAGAAGCACTCGAAGAAGAGTGGATGGCGAACAAAAATCTTCAGATACACCATCCACTTCAACAAAAATCTTCAGATACACCATCCACTTCAACAAAAATCTTCAGATACACCATCCACTTCAACAAAAATCTTCAGATACACCATCCACTTCAACAAAAATCTTCAGATACACCATCCACTTCAACAAAAATCTTCAGATACACCATCCACTTCAACAAAAATCTTCAGATACACCATCCACTTCAACAAAAATCTTCAGATACACCATCCACTTCAACAAAAATCTTCAGATACACCATCCACTTCAACAAAAATTTTTGGTCTTGAAAAACTTCCGGGGACTAAATTGCGCTGCTGCGTCGTGTGCAGCAATAAAGGCGGCAATGGACTGAAGCAGTGGTCGGCAAACTTATTATCCAAAGAGCCAAATTTGTACATTGCAAGGATCCAAAAAAAAATTGAGAGCCAAATCTGTTTAGCAAACATTTATTATAATTTTAGCACTTCATTAAATTACGGGTACGCTGAATAAAACTTGATTTCATACTTAATAAAGATTTTATTCACGAATAATAACATATTGTAAAGGAATCCATAAATTTAAATCGTGACAATGACTGACAAAACACTTTTTTATTTATTTTTTATTATTTATTTAAGAAAATCAACAGATTATTAACATTTATAACAATAAAATTAATAACTCAAAGTAAAATCGAATACTAGATTTTCACGTAACTTAAAATTAAAATAAACAAACTAATGGTCCTGCACCTGTGAGCTAACAAGTTTATAAAAATACAACATTGTAAATAACTTCCAATAATGTCCTTGCATCTCCTTGGAAAGTTTGAGTAAGTCTTCGGTATGTCGTTATTCTTAATTTTAGGTACTATTCCAGGTTCTTATCAATAAGACGATTTCTCAGTTTACTCTTGATAAATAAAGTTCATGCTTGAAAAATATTGTTCGCTTGAATATGTAGAACCGAAAAGGGAAAGAACAGCAAACGCGAGTTTTTTCAGCTGATCGTAAGAGTCAGGAATACTATTCCGGGCGTTGAAGATGATCATGTCTTCCTTCTCCAGGTCTTTTAAAGCAGACCACTTGTGTTGTGAACCAGGCTCACATTTGTTCTTCTCCAACATTTCCAAATCAGCCCAAAGACGTTTAATTTTAGATCTCCTTATTTCCTTGTTTCATAAATCCAGCAATTATATTTTAAAGAGCCGCACTTGAGGGGCCAAAGAGCCGCATGCGGCTCCGGAGCCGCACTCTACTAAAGCGTTCTTCTTTGATTTGTCCGGGTTGCAAGAAGGGTTTGCACGGGATTTGCTTTGACAAACATATTTGTGGACAGCATTAATTTTATTTTTTCAACATTTGATTGAATTTTTTTCTGGTCTTGTTTTTATTTTGTGCTTATGTATATTTTTTTTCATCATAATGCTAAGTTTCCTGAACAAATTAAAAAAATAATTAATAAAATATCTCAATATTTGACCAAGTTATGATTTTTTATTTATCCCAATTTTTCATTTTTTTCCCTGTTTTTTAACACGCAATTTTAGTACACATTGTGAAAAAAGGCCCAGAACACAAATGGTTAACTTAACTATTTCCAATTTGATATTTATTTACACACACACAAGCCATTTATGTTATTAAATAACATTACTTTTGTAGAAGTTTTTTTAAAATGAAGCATTATTTAATAACTTCCCAGGCTCAACTCATTTTTGGTAATTGCTGTGTTTTTATTTGTGACCACAAAACTGTCTAATAATTATTCTTATTCAAAGAACATGAACAGAATTTAAACATTGCACTGTTTCCAGTGGCGATGGTGCAGACGTGTCAGGAGGCGGATTGGGGGGGCTGATGCTGGTGTGCTGTCCGGCTTGCCACGAGAGCTTCCGCTCGTCGGATGAGCTGAGTCGGCACGCACGCATCCATGATGCCGCCATCTACCCCGGACCCGACTTCCCGCAGTTGCAGATGAGGGTGCGGCCCATGACCGAGATGAGGTTAGTCAATATATATTTTTTTAAATTTTATGTTATTTATACGTGTTCATGAGGTGAAGGTTGTCTACTAGATCTTGGCGGTGAATGCGTCTGCCCACCCACTGTGTGGCGGGCCGGATTGGTGGAGACCGGTTAGACCTCTCCAGCTAGATTCTCTCAATTCATTGCCTTGCACCGCATTGGGTGGAATGAATTCTAACGTCCGTCACTCCTGGACACAATGATCCCCAGACTCCTACCAACCCGTCATACCTTTTTTCCTTCCCAGATCTACCTCTCCTTAAAAAACCATCCACACAACATCCCCGAAGATGACCTAGGCCCTGAGGGAAATTATTTTCCATTTGGCCTCCTGTGTGGAGCTAAAATTTTAAAAATATAAAATTTTCGACTTGATGTGTTTTGCTATCATTATTTATTAATTAAAAATAATCAAGATTTAATTTATTAAACACATTTCATAAGCAATTCTTACTTCTTCGGGATTTACTTAACCTCTCATCTGTCGCGAGCCCGCCGGCGGACTTTGCTTTTAACCGATTGCTTGCCGATTACGCGCCAGCACGCGCCAAATGCAAGCCAAATTAAACTCTAAAAAATATTTTTGGAAATGCTATTTTAAACCTTAATTATAAAGAAAAAAACGTATGAAGGATAAGGTCAGAATCACTTGGGGCATTCTTGTTCATAAGGTATAAGATACCGTGTACCCTCCTAGCATAGCGGAATAATTTCTGTCGAATTGTTTATGATCTCCGGCCAAGATTTTTTCCCACCTTTGAACTGTCAGATTGGCTTGCGTCACTCTCGCGCCGTTGTCGTGAAAAAGATCGTAAAACGTATAAATTCATCGAATAAACGCAAGTAATGTTGTTTTCAGGCATAGTTTATTGTTCAAGGAATGTGTTTTGGTAAATATTACATAAGACAGCATAAAATAAACCCACAAAATATTACGTAAAAGTCAAAACATTGCGAAATTTACCCGTTTGCTCCGTGGCGTTTCTCGAGTTAAGGGGTTATATACAGTTAGAATTTTCTGGAAACCGATTTTTTATTATTTCATTTTCGTAATGTACATACTTTTAAGTATGCACAAAAAAAAATTTCAAGTCAATCCGGAGATTATTTTCGAAGTTACATTCATATTTGTAAAGACGTAACAGAGCATTTGAAAGTAGGAGGTAAACTTTAAAAGCGTTTTTCTCAAAACTGTGTTTTTAAAGTCGGTGACCAAGATTACTCGGAAACGGCTGAACCGATCAGTCTCAAATTTTAACACAAGCTTCTTAAGTATATTTTATAGTTGTTAATTGAAGGCCTGTTCTCACCGATAAATACATATTTTTTTATAAACAATTTAAGGCCAAAATTTTGGTAAAAAGTAATTTTTTTTTTGAGAAGCTGCCATTTTGTCAAAAAAATTTATTTTGCTCTGTCCTTCGATTAATTAGAGGAATATTTATTATTGTAACGATATCCGTTTGGTTTTTTCATTTTAAATAATCCAGTCCAGAGATATGATGGTCACCGCAAGATGCCTTTTTTGAGAGGAGCTTCTGGAGATTAGCTATAGCAGCTTTTAAAATTATTATATTTACAAATAAAATTTCTTAAAATACTGTTAAAAGTTACCATAATATGGGTACAAATTTTTACTTAAATAAATTTAAAAGTCTTCTCAGGAAAAATTCTTGAAAAATCCCTTTTTTGAACCTCCTGACTGTATATAACCACTTAAATGCTATTTTAATCCTTATGTATAAAGAAATTGTATGCAGGACAAGGTCAGAATCGCTTGCACCAATATCAATCTAAAATACCATTCAACAGGTTAAAACTAAATTACAAGTGTAGACTTAGAGATTTGGTGTGATGAGCGGGAGTACAAAGGAAGGAGGGGGGGGGGGGGCGTAATTTATAATAGAAACAAATTTAACAGTAATTATAATCCATTTTCAACAGTGCGGCAAGACTTATCACCGGCGTATCTAAATATTCTCATATTTCAGTACATCTCAAAATTTTTCACTGGCTCAAATGTCCTGAAAGAATCCAGTTCAAGCTCTGACGGGTGATATTGATGATGAAGAGATCGGAAGGCTGATAGATATACTGAAAGAAGGGTAAATGCAGATAACTCCATGAATGGAAGACCGAACACCGTTGGTGCTAACAAAAAACTGTCCAAAGAAGCAAAGCCGGCAGTCCACAATGGAGTGCTAGTACTTACCCTGATGTATGGCAGTGAGGCATGGAACTGGCAAAGGTAGGATGAAAGTAGACTGAATGCTGTTGAAATGAGATGCCTGTGGTGTATGTGTGATAAAACCATGTATGATCGTGTGAGAAATGTGGAGATCCACAAAGAATGCAAGGCTGATGTAAGCGTAATGAGTAAGATTAAGAAAGTGACCGTCAGATGATTTGGGCATGTAGAGCGAATGAACGAAGAAAGAAGAATGTATGACTCAAATGCGAATGGTAAACGAAGTTGGAGACGCCCGAGGAAGACATGGCACGATCGAATGAATCAGATACTTGAGTCGGGCCATGTCAAAAGTCAGATTAACTCGTCAAATGCCACAGGAACAAACGAGAAAATTTCGCGATGTTTTGACTTTTACGTAATATTTTGCAGGTTAATTTTATGCTATCTTATGTAATATTTACTGAAACACATTCCTTGAATACTAAACTATGCTAAAAACAACATTACTTGCGTTTATTCAATGAATTTATACGTTTTACGATCATTTCATCGACCGTGGCGCGAGACTTGACAGACGCCAACTGACAGCCGAGAGGCGGGAAAAAATTCTAGGCCCGTGTCATAAACAATTTCAAAGAAAAAATATTGCTGCGCTAGGTGGTTTCACGGTATCTTATACCTTATGAACAAGAATGCCCCAAGCGATTCTGACCTTCTTCATACGTTTTCTTTATACATAAGGGTTAAAATCGCATAACAAAATTATTTTTTAGTGATTATTTTGGCCTGCGCCGATGGTGCACCGGCGCATGAGCGGCAATCTAGCGGTTAATGGAAGACGATGTATGAATGTGAGTGAGGCAAAGAGTGTGTGCCAAGACCAGGGCTAGGCAGAGAGGACGGACCGCCAAACAACTCGATCTTGGCACACACTCCCTGCCTCGTTCATATTCACACATGCTCTTCTATTATTCTGGCTCTTGACATCGCAATCAAGTATCTGATTCACTTGGTCGTGCCATGTCTTCCTCGGGCGTCTCCGACTTTGTCTACCATTCACATTTGCATCATATATTCTCCTTACACTCCTTTCCTCATTCATTCGCTCTGCAAGCCCAAACCATCCATTTCTTAATCTTACTCGGTACGCACATTATACATCAGCCAATATTTTACATTTATCTAAAATCTAAATGCATACCATTAGTATTATGTATGACTAATTTTTTATTTGCGTAAAATTTCATATTGTACAAATATAGTGAAAGCACTATACGATGTTTAGTGCTTTCATACATTACGTTTGTCTTCCACTTTAAATAAAATTATTAATTATTAACAAACAAACTCTTGACAACCACGGCCGACCAGTTTTTATTATTTTTCCAATTAAATTTAATATAAACACTTGCTATAGCTGTATCTGCTCAGTGCTTCGATCTGACTCTCCCAGAAACCTGTTTGCTAGAAGACTTCAACAAAAACCACTAAATGTCAACAAAAAACTTTAGTGTCAAGTTTGAGTCATGTTTTTAAATCATAGTTTAACCAATTGGCCACAAAATTAATTTTGTACCAAAAATTGAAAACCTCCTTTGGTGTACTAAATCTATTGTAACTTTTGAACCATACATTCAAATGAATTGATTTCTTTAAATTTGTTTAAATATTGGATTAAGGTAAAGAAAAATATAAAAATAAAAATATTTAAAATATTAAAATATATGTTAATCATGATACAAAATTTTTTTCGTAAGTTTTTTTTTCACATTTTTAATCATTAAGTTACAATATAACATAATATCCTTGTATCGAACGTTAATATTTTTAGTTTTTTTTTTTACATACATGTATACTAATAACTAATAAAATAATAGGGTGCAATCACTTATTTTTTTTTTACCAAAAATTAAAGAAAAAAATTGCAAACTGGAATATTTAACATATCATATTTGAATATTTAATATATCAAACATTTTTTTTTTTTTACGATAGGAATAGTCCTTCGACAACGTTTTGAATATTCACATTTCAAATTAGGGCTAAAACGCCTTCTTCGCGCGGTTTTGGCTTGTGACGTCACTGCGCACCTTGACAGCTGCCATTAGTAATCAGTCTTCAGTTGATCATTTGTTTGTCGAAGAAAACGTCCGTAAATACCGTTTATAAATACTGTATTGTACCAAAGTGTACAAATACAACATCTTCAACGCCAAACAAACTATTTATAAACGTCCCAAATGATGTTATTATGTGTAAAAAGCGGTGTCATGCGATGAAAAGCTGCATTAATTAAAAAACTGCCACCATAATTGCGTCGATTTTTAGAAAATTAACAAACTATCTTTGTAGAAAACCACTGTCTGTCATGATAGTATGTATTTAAATATATATGTTTTATACAAACGAATGGATTTAGGTAACTAAACGATTATGACTTTCAAACTTATTCAAACCAGCAACTGGAACAAAAACAACTTGACGTGATTCGGTGGGTGCGTTGTGATGTCACAATTTCACTAGTCAATCATGACTCGTTTTTGGTATTTGAATTTTCATACAAGTTTAAAAATGAAATAATTAATTTAATCATTTTTTTGGGGGGTTTTAAGTATGATATTCGAGTCTAGTTGATTGTTTTACATATATTAAATGCATTGAAAACACTATATTACATACTAGCTTTTCTCCGCGGCTTCGCTCGCATGGTATTACGGGAAATTACTGTAGCGGTTGAACTTATCAATTATACCCCCTCCTCCCCACCCCCACCCCCTCCCGAATTCCATACATTCATTCCCTTACATTCAGTTTTCAAACATCTCGCCTGCCACCTAAATTTCATAAAGCTATAGCTCAAAGAAAAAAAGAATTATCCAATTTTGTTCATTCGTTCGGAATTTATGCGCTTACAAACATTTCGGATGTTTATTTTTAATTAAATATTTGAAAGTTTGTGAATATAATAAAAAATTACACTATTTATTCAGTCTTTATAATCGTTACGAATTATATTTTTAATATAGGAACTGACATTTATTCCAAAACAGAAGCTTGTCCAAAAAAATAAAACATATTCTAATATTTGAATTTTCTGAAGCAGTAGCAATCGTTTCCATGGAAACGATTTTTTTCTGACGTTAGCAAAAATTTGCTTTAGTTAGCGACAGAAAACGTATAACAAATATAATATATTAATATTTATAATTTCATTACGCCAGAGCTTACCATCATATACAAAATATAGTCTGCGCATATAATTTAGCTTTCTATTGGTGAATGAATTTTTAAAGTCTTTATATTGTGTTATGCGTGAAAAGGTCATAAACAAACTCGAGCAGTTTCGCATTTATAATATTAGTATGGATACTGCGTGTACCCTATTTGGTATGATAGTCCCCAAAGCAATCAGGGACGTGCAGGGTCACTGCCAAAAGTCTAGAACCACTCGCAGTTTTGAAGGAAATTAAATGGCGGCTGGCTGCATACAAAACTTGGAACACAAATATCAGGGAAAAAACGTAAGAATTCTACGAAATGAATGATTAATTACCTACAGAACACAAATTAATCCAATAACATTTATTTGCCACGCCGAGATTTGATCCCCAGACTTTCGGAATGCGAGTCAAGAGCCTTACCGCTGGACTACGCCGGCCGTCTGATATAGAGACATACAAACTGATTATAGATCTATATAGCCAATGAATTCATCTATCTTTTGTCGGAGGTTTTTTAAAATTCGGAGATATGATTTTTTTTTATTTGGGCGGAAAATATTCAAAATGATCACCAAAAAATGTCGAGCAATCGGAGAAAAAAGTTTTAAATTGCGTTGTCACTCCAGTGGTTAAAAACTAAAATAAAATAAATTCTTACACATAAGACTATATATATTAACATTAATTGAAAAAACTGGACACAATTTAAACGTCCTTGTAGAGTTGTTTTTGAACAGAAACAAACATTCTTTCAACAGTGGCTTCTACGCTTATATCTCATAGATTCATTTCAAAACCGAGATTAGTTTATAATTCTGCAAAATGTTGAAAATATTACCTTTATTTGTGTTTATGCTGACGACAAACGGCGAATTTGTCTGCGAAAAGAATGTAAATATAATTTCTTGTATTGCGGACACTGCTGACAACATTCTCAACAGAGGAATAGTATCGGACGATCAAGAAATTCAATTTGCATCTTTGTCCAAATGCAATTTAATCGATGTGGAACCCGAATCGTTCGAAGGACTCGTCGCTTTGGAGAACTTGGATCTGTCGTCGAACCAACTGACATCGCTGAAAGCCGGAATATTTGACAATCTAGCTGCCGTGAAATATCTGAATCTGTCAAACAATGTCATTGGAGAGATGGCACCGCAAATATTCAACCAAATGACAGCTTTGGACAATATAGATCTGTCAAACAATCAGTTGATCTTCATCGACGGCAACGTGTTTGAAACCAACGTCAATCTACAAGCAGTGAAACTTTCCCACAACTTGTTCAATGGTTTACCTAGTGAGATATTCGCCAATACGAAAAATTTGGCCAGTGTTGATTTATCATACAACGACATGTCAAACCTACCTGATTTTATTTTCGACGGTTTAACCGCGTTGAGTCACATTAACCTCGCGTATTGTAACCTCGTTGCGTTACCCACGTCAATTCCAGCTCAAAACGCACTTACACAGTTGTACGTGTCTGGAAATACAATCACAACAATCAGCGACAATTATTTCAACGATTTTGGCCTGCTCAACGTTTTGGACTTGTCGAAAAATCAAATATTGACGCTTCAAGACAATATTTTCGCGGCGTTGTCGAGTTTGAAGATTTTGAATATTTCGTCGAACGCATTAACTGATCTGACGCCTGCGGCGAATCTTCCGCAGTTGACTACGCTGGACGCGTCGAAAAACAAGATAAACTTTCTGCCGACGTTTGAATTGCCGCTGGTGCGGTATTTGGACGTTTCTGAAAATCGTCTGACCAATTTTGGGACTATGGTCGGCATGAACATACCGAAGAAGTTGAAGACCTTCAGGTTGCACAAGAACCCTTGGCAGTGCGGATGCCTCGAACAGGTCCTGACTATACTACGAAGGAAGAGCATCAGCTATGAATTTTCTCCGTTCTTCGAAGGAAAGGTTCCGGTTTGCGTAATAGTCAAAGACAAGAAGGCTAAATGCGTCAGAGACAATCGAAACGATGAAGATTTGGATTTGCAATATAATAACGCTATTAAAAAATATCCTCACTATTAAAGAATATCTATGGTTTAATGCACGCTTATTGTATGTCATCTTTTGAATTATATTTTTGTATTACTAATCCTCATATCTTCTTAATTATTTCAATTTTAAAATTGAAACCTGCGCTGACATTGGCTGTTACACCTCGGTCGTGCGTTGAGTTGGCAAAACTTTGATAAAACATAGAAAAGTAGACTGCGCTCTGCAACAGCTCTGTGAAGACAATTGAGAAGAAAGACAGTTTTAAGAGGGGCGATACATTTAACTGCCTGAATTTTGACCGTTTTTCAGAGGCTTATTTAAAAGGGAAGGAATAAATTAGTCATTTTTTAATTCAATATATTTATTTATTATATATTAAAATATAAGAATCAGATTTTTTTTTTTCAAAATGGCTGCCGTATTACCTAATCTCCTGAGACCCTTGTGGCAAAAGGCATCAATTGGCCGGATTTTTAGCTTTTTTTACAGATATCTGAAATCTAAAATTTTGGCTTGAGCGTTCATAAAACATGTATCTTCTAGTTGAACCAACAAAAAAGTAAAAAAATCGTAAATTGGCACACCTCAGAATAAAAAAGTTCGATTTTTCACCCTTTTTTTCAGGTTTTTGGGTCAAAAATTATAATTTTTGTAAATTTTTTTGGCATGTTTGAGGTTCAACTAAAAGCTAATACTATGGAGAAGACGTGTGCCAAATTTCATAAGAATCGGTTGAGAACTTTTTGAGTTATGCCCGCCAATTTAAAAAAAGTAGTTTGGATAGAAACACGTGTAAAGTTTTGACACACACTATGATCACAATGAGCTCCCAACTAGTCAGCTATTCCAGGGCCATACAGAAGTCCTTCGGTGCATTTGTAGTACTCGTTTTTCTTCTTAAGTTCTTCTTGACATGCTTGACTAGCTTTTTTGTTCGTCAAAGAGCTGTGGCGATTTTCTCGACTCACCCTTTGGTCATCGATTTTGTCTTTGAGTTGAAGCGGAGCACTTAAATGAGTTTTTAATCGATAAATAATGCAAATTTCATTCTAAACATTTACAGGCATATTGTTAAGATGTTATTTTAACTATTTATGCAAAAAAAAACTTTTTTTTTTACATGTAAGTGTTTAAATAGACGTTTTATAATTTCTCGACTTGTTCATTTCAACCGCCATCGCAGAATCATGTGAATGCCGAATGGCAATGGGCCAAATCAATCAAATTCATTTATAACTAGCTGGGGTGCCCGACTTTGCTAAGGGATTTGATACAAGATTGAACTGACGTTCGAACCCATGACAGATCTTGCTTTATATATCCCTACCAATGGGTAGCCCTACCCTTAGTCCAGAATATTCCACAACATTCGAGAGTGTTCTGGAATGTTCCACCATGATGTTCCTGATTCCCTATTCCCGAAGATTCCACAACATTCCGGGATGTTCTGGAATGTTGTGAAATGCTCTCGAATACTCTCGAATGTTCAGGACTGTCCTAGAAATTTCTATAGGGTGAAACTTCCAGCTCTTGTATCTTCAAAAGCACGCCCTTCAGGTTAAAAAGGGAACTTTCTTCATTGATGGGGGATAAAGGGCTACCACACCATTTTTTTTTTTTAAATTTTATATGAATTCCGCACAAGAGACCCAACTGCTCCCGTCTGGAACCAGTGAGACTATGGCATCCCCAATCGGGATATGTTGTGAGGCTGAAGGTAGAGGGGAGGGGAAGGAGATGGGGTGAGAAAGGTGGGGAAGAACCTGGCCATTCAGATCTGATCACTAAACACGGCTGAAGCCATTTCAAGCAACGTTTCAATTCTGAATGGTGGTCTTACACTAGGGCAGTACTTCCACTCTGAATCGTGCCGCAAATATACTATATATTATTTTAAATGAATAAATTGTGAAATAACACAAATTAATCAAAAAAAATTATTTGCCACGCCGGGATTCGATCCCGCGACCTTTGGAATGCGAGTCAAGAGCCTTACCGCTGGACTACGCCGGCCGTCATTACCTACAACTCCCGGCTTTGCTTGCATGGTATTAGGGGGAAATTACTTTTGCGCTTGCACGTATCAATTATCCCCCCTCCCTCCTACCTCTCGCATTCCATACATTCATTCCCGGTGCATTCCGTTTTCAAACAGCTCGCGTGCCACCTAAATTTCATAATGCCGGAGCTCACCAGTGATAAAAAAAAAAAATTATCTTATTTAATTAATTTGAAAACGACCCATATAGTGTTTATTATTATTAAAGTTTCCAAAGGACCCTGATAAAAAAATAAATTCGTTCAGCAAATAATGGGCTATTATTTTTGGTTCCATTCCAACTGAGAATAAAGTCAACTCAACACCTCCTTGAAAAGTCATTAAAAGCTACGAAAAAAATAATTTTAAATTAACCGATAACCCTAAGCTGACGTAACCTATTTAACCAATTTTTTTTATATTTTTTTATCGCTCTAAATGACTTTTCTGATATGGTTCTGAGTTGGTTTCTTTGCGAGTTGTCCGGTCACCAATATTTTTTGTATCTAATATATGAAGAAAAAAAACTAGCGATGATATATATTAAAAAATAAATAAAGTAATGTGCAGCCCATTAACAGCTCGAAATTTATCTTTAGACCGCTTCCCTCGATCACTGATCACTAACCCCCGTCTCTATCCCTTCCATTCGCCGGCAACAAATAGTGACAGCTACACAGGTTTCGGTCATTTAATACTTTGGATCGAAGTTCCATTGTGCCATTACGGTGGCCGGACAACTCTGAATGAGACCAACTCAGAACCATCTCAGATAAGTCATTTAGAGTGATAAAAAATATATATTAAAAATTGGTTAAATAGGTTACGTTAGGTTTGGTTATCGGCTGATTTAAAATTATTTTTTTCGTAGCTTTAATGACTTTTCAAGGAGGTGTTGAGTTGACTTTATTCTCAGTTGGCATGGAACCGTGCCATTACATAGTTGTGTTTTGGCGCATCCTCCCTGCCCATCCTTGCTTAGAAGTGGTATGGTGGTTAGTTAGTCCCTAGATCTTAATGGTCAGGTACCTTTATTTTTATGAAATTGAGGGTGCGATAAATTCCTTGCCCTGACAAGAAGTAGACTTGTATGGCAAGCAAATAATAATTTTGAATAAACAAAATTAAAAAATCATTGAAGAAGAAGATAACAATAATAATCTAAACGAAAATATGAAAGAGAACAAGACACAGAAAAATAGAAAAAGATAAAAAAAATTGTCAATTCTAAAATTTTAAAATATAAGATTGACTAATACGACGGTTTGGCAGAAGGTGGCAATGGCGGAATTGGTAAACGCGCACGTCCAGTTAGAAGAGAGGTTCTGGGTTTGAGTCTCAGTTGCGACCATTATCTTTTTTCTGTTTTTCTGTGTCTTGTTCTCTTTCGTATTTTCTTTTAGATTATTATTGTTATCTTCTTCTTCAATGATTTATTACATTGATGGGAAAAGCCTTCAAAAGTTATAAAAAGTGAGTTTTTCTTATAAAACAATTGAAAATAAAAAAATTTCTACATTTCATCTATTTATTAATTTGTTAAATGCAATATAATAGGAAACATTTTTTTTTGTATATGTAATGAGGGTTCATATATCCATCACTCCTAGAAACACTGACTCCCAGATTCCTCTCATACTTTTTTTTTTCCTAGAACTTTCTCTCCTTCCTTTCACTAAAAAAATCCTCCAAACAGCATCCTCAACGATGACACAGGCTCCAAGAGAAATTGTTTTACTCAGGGCCTCCTGTGCAGAGCTAATGAAAAAAAAGTTTAAATATCAGCAATTGAAAAACGAAAGAAATGATTGGGAGAAAAAATTCTTAAATCTGTGTATTTTCAAATAAACATTACGGTCTGAAAAGGTTAAAATTGCTGCTGATATCAATGACAATTATCAAATAAACATCACGGTCTGAAAAGGTTAAAATTGCTGCTGATATCAATGACAATTATCAAATAAACATCACGGTCTGAAAAGGTTAAAATTGCTGCTGATATCAATGACAATTATCAAATAAACATCACGGTCTGAAAAGGTTAAAATTGCTGCTGATATCAATGACAATTATCAAATAAACATCACGGTCTGAAAAGGTTAAAATTGCTGCTGATATCAATGACAATTATCAAATAAACATCACGGTCTGAAAAGGTTAAAATTGCTGCTGATATCAATGACAATTATCAAATAAACATCACGGTCTGAAAAGGTTAAAATTGCTGCTGATATCAATGACAATTATCAAATAAACATCACGGTCTGAAAAGGTTAAAATTGCTGCTGATATCAATGACAATTATCAAATAAACATCACGGTCTGAAGAGGTTAAAATTGCTGCTGATATCAATGACAATTATCAAATAAACATCACGGTCTGAAAAGGTTAAAATTGCTGCTGATATCAATGACAATTAACCACTGGAGCGCTTTGAGCCACAATATGGCACTTTTTAAGCTCGGATTGCTTTGCTGCCAATTTTGGCAAATTTTCCCTTATTTATTTATTTATTTATTTAAGGAACATTAACAGTCTTAGTAATACAATAAACATAAGAGGGTGATAAAAAAACAGACCAATTATTAATGTTCACAGATAGGTATTTAGAAACAAGGCTAACTGAATATAAACTAGAATATTTAAAAAAATAATAAGAGTACAAATGTGAATTCAACAAATGGTAAACTAATACACAACATTAAAATAAGTGTGAATAACTGAAATAGACTGCAAAATAGGGATTTGGGTTGGGAAGGGTAAGGGGAGGAGAGGGATAAGGGAAAGTTGCCACGCAAGTAATGTAAAAATATTAGATACAATTAATTCATGTGTTATTCGCACCTAGAATGTTATACAGTTATATGTTATATTTGTAAGTAATTAAGTCGAAGTTTACGATTTTACAATATTTTTTTTATAAATCCTAAGAATATGTAATAATCGACAAAAGATAGGTGAATTCACTTGCTATATAGAACCATAATTAGTTTGTATGTCTCCATATTAAAATTCGGAGTTTTGATTTTTTTTAATTTGGGCAGAAAATATTAAAAACGATCTCCAAAAAATGACGGGCAATCGGAGAAAGAAAATTTAAATTGCGCTGTCGCTCCAGTGGATCTATTTTATATAAAAAATTATGCTCCAGGATATTTCTTCAATATGGCGTTGTACTGATTGTTCAACAGTTGGTCTTTGGAGTTATCCCTGAAGCATCTGTTCGTCTTGTCCTTAAATACCAAACAAACTGGTTTCTTTCCGCTGAAGTACGTAGAAAACTCGTAAGCAACTCTGCGCCTGCGCAAAAGTCCCAAAACCTGCTCCAAGCACGCGCACTGCCACGGATTCCGATGCAGCTTGAAAGTGGCTAATTTTCTAGGGATGTTCATACCAACGTTATTACCGAAGTTAGTTATACGGTTGTACGAGATATCCAAGTATTTCAGATTCGGTGTATTGAAAACAGGTATATAAGTAAGCTTGTTTTTCGATAAGTCCAGAGTTGATAGCCGTTGTAAGTATGAAGCAGGCGTTGCATCGATCAAGATATTCATCGAAAGATTCAAAAATTTCAAATTCGTCTGTCTGCTGAATGTGTTGTCCGCTAATTGCGACAGCTGATTGTTCGATAGGTCGAGCAGGCTTAACTGCGTCAAATCGTTGAAATGCAAATCAGGGATAACCGTGATTCCGTTGCCCGCAAGATGCAGCTCTTTTAAGGATTTGTTTTCGTCGAAAATTCCCGACGGCATGTCGTTGAAGTTGCTGGTCGTCAAGTCGATGATGCCCAGTTGTGGCACAGAGTCGAATATGCCTAACGGAAGTGTCGACATGTCGTTTTGCGACAAGTCGATCTCGTAAAGTCCGCGAGATTTGTCGAATATTCCTAGAGGCAGTCCTTGTAGTCTGTTGTTTTCTATATACAGCGTTCTTAGGTAGACCATCGGGTCTAGAATTCCTAAAGCGAGCTCTGCAAGTTGATTGTTTGAGATGTCGAGACTCGTTAACGATGTCATCTGATCGAATATTCCAAGCGGTAATTCTGTGATGGTATTGAATGACAAATTGAATGTTTGGACGCTGTTTAGGTTGTCAAGAACTCCCAGATTGATGGTTGTTAGAAAATTGAAAGACACATCCAGCGTCAACAGGTTTGCGAGTCCCTCAAACGATTCAGCTTCAATTTCGGTAATTTGACAATTAACGAGAGAAATGTAGTCAAGTTCGGCATCGTCTGAAACAATTCCTCTTTGCAATATGTTTCCTTCGGTCTCCGTGGTACAGCCAATGTAAGAAAAGGCTTTTTCACAAGATATTTGACAATCGCACCACTGTAATGTGTATAAAAACAGGAACACTCCAAAGAGTTTCGACATTTTTGCTCTTTAAAATGTTTTAAATTATTCACAAATTTTCGTATTATTGGGTTTTTGTCCTATTGTTTAGCGTGAATTGTCCAAATTATCGGTTTTTGGCGTGAATCGTCTAATTTTCAAGTTTTTACACTGTCTTTTAGCATTGATTGTCTAATTTTCAATCGCTCACACTATCTTATAACATATTTTGTCTGATTTTCAAGTTTATATACCGATTTATTGATTGTATTTTCTGACTTTAAAGTTTTTACACTGTTATTTACTATAAATTGACAAATGTTGTAGTTCTTCACTGTTTTATAACGTATTTTGTCCAATTTGAACGTAGTTACACTGATTCAAAGCAAGTTTTGTCTGATTTTAAAGTTTTTTCACTGTTATTTACTATTAATTGTCTAATGTTGAAGTTCTTCACCGTTTCACAACGTATACCATCTAATTTGAATGTATTTACACTGATTTAAAGCGTGTTTTGTCTGATTTTAAAGTTTTTACACCGTTTTACAGCGCACATCATCTAAATGTCAAGTCTGTACACTGATTTACATTTCATCTAGCCAATAACTCAACTGACACTTGACAAGTTTAAACCCCAATCCACAGTTTTAGCAGATCTATTATACCAATCTACTATTTTAAGTGTTTAAAGTATTGATTATCAAACTGTTTTCGTTTTAAAAGTCCGTTTCCTTGGAATTTAAAATGTTTTTGATGAAATTTTGAGTTAAATATAGCGGTGATAAAACGTAACTGACCAATGAATGTTTCTTGAATGTATTCAAATAATAATTGTATGCAAAAAACCAGTTTGTTTATGTTGTTTTTTTTTAACTATTGGATCTCAAGTTCCAATCAAACTAACCAGTTTTGCAGGGGTGTTAAACTAAGATTAAATTCCTATTAATTTTTTTTTATATGAATACCGCGCAAGCGTTAAGGCATGTTATCTCGTTGAAGGCATTCATTTTTATTTTACCATTCATTTTTTTATGTGAATACCGTTCAAGCGTTGAGAGGGGAAGAGGAAGGTGGGGAAGTTTCTGGCTACTTAGATCTAGTCACAAAACACGGCTTAAGCCATTACAAGCGATGTTTCGATTCTGAATGGTGGTCTTCACTCTGAAATGATTTTTTTTGTTGGTATAAACTGGCAGAGACCTGTAAAAATCACGGAATAGTATGAATTCTTGATTCTTAACAAATCAGTTCCAATTTTTTTTATATAATTATCAGGTGCATTGTCGCAGGATCGAATCGCGGCGTGGTAAATAAATTTTATTTGATTAATTTGTGTTATTTCACAATTTATTCATTTAAAAAATAATATATAGTATATTTGCGGCACGTTCCAGAGTGGAAGATACTATCAGTATCGCTCTGGTGTAAGACCACCATTCAGAATTGAAACGTTGCTTGAAATGGCTTTAGCCGTTTTAGGTGACCAGATCTGAATACCCAGGTACTTCCCCACCTTCCTCTTCCCTATCTCCTTCCCCTCCCCGCTACCTTCAGCCTCACAACATACCCCAATTGGGGAAGCCATAGTCTCACTGGCTCCAGACGGGAGCAGTTGCGAATCTTGTGCAGTGTTCATATAAAAAATAAAAAAACAAAAGCAGAACTCGCATCGCCTTGCACCGCAGTGGGAGGGGTGGATTCATACGTCCGACACTCCTGGACACATTAACCTCCATATTCCTAGCCATCCCTCATACCTTATCCTTCCCAGAACTTCCTCTCCACATAGCATTCCCAAAAATGAGGGAAATATTTTCCCCGAGGGAAAATATTTTCATCAGGTCCTCTGTTTAGAGCTATTGTAAAAAAAATAAAAAATTAAAACGAAACGTGATTAATGAAATCTTTGAGGTAATTTCCCTAATCCTGCCACGAATGTTACCACTGCGCCAACAGGGTTATCTGATCCTAGTTTAACCACTCCGGCACTTTGCGATTATGCAAAATGAACGTCTTAAACGAACTGTCAGATTTATAAAAACTTTGTGTTATTTCCGCATCGCAATCAAAGCTCTATAAATGATACATTTCTGAACATAGCCGAATACTAAAAACTGTTTTTGAAAGGTTATGAAACAAGCTTTCAAATTGTTACATTACAAATAAATATTAACATTTGTAAATATTAAAATTTAGAATGGAAACATAAAAAAAAAATTTAAAATGACTCACGTGATGTTTTTATGTGAAAACGGTACTAAAATCTAGGATTATGTAAAGAAAAATACTTATTCTATTGTATAAATGTATAGTAAACAATTACGTCACCCATAGACATAGGAATATATAGACCTGCCCTAAGTGATAAAAAGCGTATTATTTCCCCCTTCCCATACCGGTTCACCGGCTCACGAATGGCCTCGAGCGAATCTAAAAAATGTGAAGTCATCATTCTTGTGCGAACCAGCGTCGGGCTTTGATCGGAACATTTTACGAAATAATAAATGGTGGCTGGCTTGTTCTATGAAAAAGTCTAAAAATGGAAATGAAAAAGAGAATAAACCCAATTGTCGTATTACATTCCATAGGAAAGCATTATTTTACTTTATTTTAAGCTTATTCAGATTGTATAATATGATCCTTTTTAATAACCATCTATCCACCATAACAACTGTACGCGTTTCTCAAGTGTGCTGCTTCGCAAATTTGTTCATAACGTGGCGAGCAATTCGCGCTCCCATGTAAAAAGGTCTATTCATTCAAAAGCAGATTTTACTTTTAAGAACTAAATGGTGATATTGTAATGCGAAAGGCCTGTATACTGTCAGATTGATTTATTGACAAATCACATATCTCACAGTCATCTTCCTCCCTTCGCGTTCCGCTGCATTTGGTTTGTACCCCTCACCTGTCTGTTCTTGTCTAGGTATTTTCATATGTTTATGACGGCACCTCACCTTTTTACCATTTCATACAAGAATATTTAATTAAAAATTAACAATGTCTAACGGCGGTAAGCGATTTGGCGTGTGAAAACTGTTTCTACAAAATAAGTATTTTTATGTACTTCTATGGACAACTTTGAATAGAAATGTGAAGCTTGATTCAATATGGATCTACTACTTTTTGTTTTAGGGTTGTCACTAGAACAATAACAGAGTTATAACGATTTCTGTGGGAACACACGCGTTAACGTGAAAACACGCTTATTGTACTTGACTGCTATTGTTATATTGCCGTGTAAACACGCTTACGGTTCGGAGTGGTTAACAATTATTAACTGTTTCGTGGACTTTTTTTTTAAAGCAAGATTCTCAACATGTTGGTTACCCCTGGCCGTATCCTTGACTTGAAGAGTTAAGGATTTTCCCGGCACTCTGCCAGTCAACTGGTTAATATCCACTGGCCCTCAAACTATCCAAATAAATTGATATAATAAATTTTTTATATTATTTTTTTTTTTAAATTATTACTTTTTTTATTTTATATTAACTTTTTTCCCCGTGGTTTCGCATGGTATTAGGGGGAGATTACTATAGCGCTTGCACTTATCAATTATCCCCCCCCCCCCCCCTCCCGCATTCCATACATTCAGTTTTTAAACATATCGCGTGTCACCTAAATTTCATGATGCCAGAGTAGCCAGTAGTTAAAAAAAAATAATTATCCAATTTGGTTCAGTCGTTCGGAAGTTATGCGCGAACCAACATTTCGAAGATTCATTTTTATTTATATAGATAGATATTAACTATGACGCATGAAATAAAAAAATATATCAACATCGTTTCCATGGCAACAAAAAACATATAAAAAAATATATCAACATCGTTTCCATGGCAACAAAAAACATATAAAAAAATATATCAACATCGTTTCCATGGCAACAAAAAACATATAAAAAAATATATCAACATCGTTTCCATGGCAACAAAAAACATATAAAAAAATTTAGCGACAAAAACGTATAAAAAATATAATATATTAATATTTATAATTTCATAATGCCAGAGCTTACCTTTATATATAGCCTATAGTACTCGCATATAATGTGGTTTTCTATTGGTGAAAGAGTTTTTAAAATCGTTTTATTGTTTTATGCGTGAAAGCGTAACAAACGGACTCCTGACGGCCTCCGTGGTCCCAAGGCAAGACTCTCGACTCACAATCCGAAGGTCGCGGGTTCGAGCCCGGCGTGCACAAATAAATTTTATTTGATTAATTTGTGTTATTTCACAATTTATTCATTTAAAATAATATAAGACCACCATTCAGAATTGAAACGTTGCTTGAAATGGCTTTAGCCGTGTTTAGTGACCAGATCTGAATAGCCAGGTACTTCCCCACCTTCCTCTTCCCTATCTCCTTCCCCTCCCCACTACCTTCAGCCTCACAACATGCCCCTATTGGGGATGCCATAGTCTCACTGGCTCCAGACGGGAGCAGTTGGGACTCTTGTGCGGTATTAACTGTAAAAAAAAAAAATAAAAAAAATTTGAAAAAAAAACAAAAAAAACGAACAAACATACACAGTTTCGCATTTATAATATTAGTATAGATATATAAAAAGTATCTATAAAATTAGTAAGTTGTCACTATTTTCGTAATAACTTACTTGTTTTTTTTTACAAAATTATATTTTTTGTAAATTGCATCGTCTTCCCAGTATATCTACTTATATTGAGAGATATTTTTCTCCAATTTTGACTTGCTTTATTTAACCAGTGATTCCTTAATATATTCCATAACGGTTAAAATCGCATTTTAAAAAAAAAAGCCAAAAAAATTTCATTTCCTTCCAGCAAATGACAGGTTAAGTGATTTGCAAGTTCAGAAAAGCCCATTCATTTACTTTTAAACATAATTTTAAAATACTTATGAAAACACTTTTGAAAAAACTTATGAAAAAATACTTTAAAAAAAAATTATGAAAAAATAAAACAATATTTGAACAACTCTGATATTTTTTCGCTGTAATTATATTATGTGGTCAGTTATCTTAAATTTATGTATTTATAAGGTCAGGGGGCACTTTGATAAAAGGCACTTATTATTTGATATGTTTATTAAGTGCGGAGATATGAAATTGCCTTTTGGCTAATGCGCACTTAATTTGCAGTCACCAGAAATAATTGACCTTGCATTTCTGAGGCATCATTTTGTACGCTCGTAAAACTTTTAATTTTTAGCTTTCGTGGACTTTTAAAATCCAATTAAAAAAAATCTGGATTATTTCTGACTTGATTATTGACTCCTGGACCCTAGACAGTTTAAAGATATTGACTCTCTACTTGAGAGAGGATCTCTCTGTTTGAAAATGGGGTCATCCATCATGTGATGTTTTTTAGAAACTTTTTAACCCCCTCTCCCCCCCCTGGTGATATGCGGTGAGGATTTAGACTACCCCCCCCCCCCTCCCCCGTACCCAAAATCATGTGTATTTTTTAGTACAAATTATATTAAAATTTTCAGAATAAATACAGGTATATCTGATTAAATTTTGAAAAATTAAGCATCGTGATAAAAATGTCCAGACAGTCATTAAGGTCGCGCCGCTGTTTGGTTTAGAAATCCTGCGTTCAACGAAAAATAAATGCACGTGATATCTCATTACATCCCCCCCTTCTTGTGATATTTCGTGATTTTCCCTCCCCCCCCCCTTCCCCTTTCGAGCCTCACTTGAATAATGGACGACCCCTATGTTTCAATAACGCCATGTTTTTGTCAATTTCACTACATATTTGACAATTTTGCAGTGATTTTGTCATTTTCACTATAAATATATCCATTTCACTACATATTTGTCAATTTCGTTAGGTATTTGTCAATTTCACAAAATATTATAAAAAAATCAAATTTTTTTGTATCAACTCTGCATGAAGGGAATTATTTCCTTTGTGTCATCTTTGGTAATGCTCTGTGGATGATGCTAGGTCCTCGGAGCATCTTCCATTAAAATATCAGTGGAACAAGATCATCATTCCCATTGCTCCATACGATTTTATGTTTCAAAAATTATATGTTTATTTCGATTTATAAAATTTTAACTCTTATTTTATCGCCTTTCAAAATCGCGTTTTCGGATGCGTTCAGAGATAGTCCATTCATTTTGATTTTATTATAAAGCGGAAATATTTTGACCCTCTGATAAAATATGGTGGAGGCCTGAGTGATTAATTATTTCAAAAATAAAAATAATTATAAAAAATACTGAAAATACCCTATTGAATTGATTTGAACACCACTTACTTTTATTAATATGTTATCAGACATATTTGTGACGCAGGGGTTTGTGATTTTTTTCTTTCCGGGACGAAAAGGTTAATGAATGTAATAGACTAAGTATTTGTTTGATGTTTGCAGGATTGAGGAGGAGTCCAGACCGCTGACCCTGAAGGAAGAAGCCGATATGATCTCCTGTGAGGACGGGGACATCATCCTGGTGGTGGCGTCCGACAACACCTACGACTGCGTACAAGGCAATGTCTACGATTCGGTACGTCTACACTTGGTACACTACATTGCGCCCATTTATTTTTCTACTAGGGTCGTTCTTCTTTTTAACCTACATAAAGTTGTCTCCACCAGTTAGTGGAGAAAAATTCAACAGAATTACCAATATTATTATTTTATAATTACTTTAAAATATACTGTACTAAAGACGTAATGACTGTGTGCGTTTTAAAATAATATGTGTTTATATTTTTGTAACAAAAATTACATGACAGAGTTGTAACTCCTTGTGATAGAAGTGTATTTCATACAAATCACAGTTGTCTTCTGCCACCTCGATTTTTTTTTTTACGTGAGCCCCACACAGGAGGTCCTGAGGAAAATAATTTCCCTCAGGGCCTATGTCATCTTTGGGGATGCTGTGTGGAGGTTTTTTTTAGGAAAGGAAGGGGAGGAGAGTTCTGGGAAGGAAAAGGGTTTAAGGGGTGGGTAGGAATCTGGGGTTCAGTGTGTCCTGGTCATCCGCCTCCAAGACCTAGACAAACCTCATCCCATGAACCCGGGCACCCCTGCTAAATCACCAAACGTAGACGTACAAAAAATGATATGACGACATAAAATATAAAACTATTTTTAAACTCCAACAGGTATAACCTAGCAAGTAACAGCGATTATTATTTTTAATGATGTTTAATAAAATATTTTTAAAAATCTCAAAAACTTGTCTCCTACAATTTTTAATTCTATCGCATGGGTTGTCATTCGAAATAGGTATACACGAAGCTCGTGTTTGTCACCCCCAACAGGCATTTTAAGTCTCCTTCCCCCTTGCTACAATTTTCCCTTTGAGATCCAGAGATTATTCATTTATAGTAAAAACAAAAAGTGACAAAAAACAGAGTGGTGGAAATGTGACAGAGTGGTAAAAGTTATGTAAGTTAAAAAGAAGAACAAGTTTTATCAATTATTAGCTTGAAGTTCGATGCTTGAGCGGTTAAACAGCCGATATTACCTGTAGCTACCGATCTTTTTGAAATTTGACCAAAAAAAATTTCAACTTTAAATTTACTCGAAAACGAAAGTTCAAATCACAAAAGTTATAGTGATATAGATTCTCCATTTTCCCACTTGTGCCTCTATTTTCTGGACACCATGTATTTAAAAATTGTAAATAATGTTTCTCTTTCAGTATGAACCTGACATTGTCAACGATGAAGCGGATTTCGTCAAGGATGAAAACGACGACAGAGGATCCGGCATGTCCGAATCAGAGATGCTGACTAAACCTCGCATGAAGTACAAACGCGAAGGCGGCCTGTACGCCTGCCCCCAGTGTCCCTTCACCACCCTCAGCTGCGCCTGTTTCCGAGAGCACCTCACCATCCACCAGGAGAAACCATTTCTGTGTGAAGAGTGCGGCTTCGCCTGCCGAAACACATACAAACTCCGCCTGCACAAACTCATCCACAACACCATCAAACCTTACGCCTGCGACGAGTGCCAATACACCTCCCGTTACTTGCGAGATCTCAACGTCCACAAGCGAATTCACAACGATATATGCCTGTACACGTGCGAAACTTGCGGCAAATGCTTCAGAAGACTCAAACACTTGAAACAGCACAAAGAATCGCACGAGGAACACGAAAAATTCAAGTGCGAACGCTGCGATTTCACCACGAAAAACTCGGCAACGATTAAAAAGCACTTACAAAACCACGATAAGCCGCACGTATGCACTCATTGTGACAGCATTTTCGATACGAGAGCGGAACTAACGACACATCGCGTAACGGAACATGACGTTTTGATTAAACGCGTTCGTCCGACTAACGATGACGACAGTTTAGAATTTCCGTGTGAAGTTTGCAATATATCATTTAAAAGCAACAAGAATCTTTTAAAGCATCAAGTATCGCATTCGGAAGAACGCCCGTTTTCATGCAACAATTGCAACATGACCTTCAAGCGTAAAACAGACTTGTATAAACATAAATTGATACATTCGGGTCAGAAACCGTTTGCTTGTAAGTTGTGTCCGTTTGCAAGCGTACGAGCCGCGGATCTCCGGACGCATTTTAGGAAGCATTCAGATCTCCGTCCGTATCCTTGTAAGTCGTGTCCGCTGAGTTTCAGAAAGAAAGACACGTTAGCACGTCATTTGGTGACCCACTCGGACGCCAAGCCGTATCTGTGCACGTTGTGCGGATTCAAGTGTAAGACGACCGAGGGTTTAAAGCGACATATTAGGATGCACGAAGGGCCACGCATCCCATGCGACGAGTGCGAGTATTCGTGCTTGGAGCCGCGCCAGTTGGCCAAGCACAAGTTAAAGCATGTTCCGGATAAAACCGTGGAAGAACCCGTCGAGAGCAATGCGGAAGTCGAAGAAAAGCCGACGGTCATGGTGCAATGGGTTTGGGACGAATGAACACATTTTATAGAAAGGTCTTAACTCTGTGACGAGATTTACCGATAGAAGTGTAGTATTCAGTGTTACCAGCTCAGCTCCTTTGTATGGCTCTCTTTGAAAAACGAGTTGGCAACGTTGGTATATTTATTATATATATGTATATTCTTTGTTGGACAGAATTGACGGCCTATTTTTACATGGAGACCGAGAAAAAGTGCCGATTTTGAGTTAGTGCTGCAATTTCGTTGTGAATTATTGTCGTTTTTTTTTTACATGAATACCGCACAAGAGTCCCAACTGCTCCCGTCTGGAGCCAGTGAGACTATGACATCCCCAATAGGGGTATGTTGCGAGGCTGAAGGTAGAGTGGAGGGGAAGGAGATGAGGAAGAGGAAGGTAGGAAGTACCTGGCTATTCAGGTCTGGTCACCAAACACGGCTAAAGTCATTTCAAGCAACGTTTCAATTCTGAAAGGTGGTCTTACACCAGAGCGAAACTGAGAGTATCTTCCACTCCGAAGTTCCTATTTCAATAGAGAAATATTGTTGTCTAATTTGGCAGAAAAAACATTTCGAATGTCTTCAAGAACAATGTTGGATGTGCGTTGTAGTTTTGCAGTACAGCTGTTTAACCGCTCCCTTGCCGTTCGTCCGCCGGCGTACCATCGGCGCAGGCCAAAACAATCACTAAAAAATAATTTTGTTATGTGATTTTAACCCTTATGTATAAATAAAACGTATGAAGAAGAAGGTCAGAATTGCTTGGGGCATTCTTGTTTATAAGGTATAAGATACCGTGAACCCACCTAGAGCAGCGATATATTTTCTTTGAAATTGTTTATGACACGGCCTGGAACTTTTTCCCGCCGCTCAGCTGTCAGATGACTCGCGTCGCGGTCGATGAAATGATCGTAAAACGTATAAATTCATCAAATAAACGCAAGTAATGTTATATTTATGTATAGTTTAGTATTCAAGGAATGTGTTTCAGTAAAAATTACATAAGATAGCATACAATTAACCTGCAAAATATTACGTTAAAGTTTTTTCGTTTTTTCCTGGCATTTGAGGGGTTAAGGTTCTGCATTTTTACTGTATTTGAGATCAAAAAAAGTGGTGTGGTAGCGGGTGGTAATGAAATAAAATCAGCTCTTTTATACAGTAAACAAGTATGAGATGGTTCAATAATTGTAAAACAATAACAACTAACTATAGTTCTTATAAAAAATTGCAGTAAATATTTATTTTTGCCTCTCTCACACTTCGTTTATTTAGGACAAAGTGCTTTGGTCACAGTTTGGGAGGCGGGTGTGGGTACCGCCGCCCCTGGTACCATTTATTGGATAACCAACAGCCCTGCCATATGTCACCCCAAGTGGTTCACTATGTTTAGTGACTTAACACGGGTGCCCGGGTTTATTGGGCGAGGTCTTGGCGGCGGATGCTTCTGCCTGGTATAGGGAGACCCTTTGACCCCTCCAGCTGGACTCTCTTGACCCAACACCTTGCACAGCGTTGTGAGGGATATATTCTTACGTCTGTAACTCCTGGACCCATTGACCCCCAGATTCCACATCTCCAAAGATTACTTAGGCCCTGAGGGAAATGATTTTCCTCAGGGCCTCCTGTGGAGGTCCTAATGTAAAAAAAAAAATTATGCAAAGTGGTTGTTTTTATGACCCGTTCTTGTGTTGAGCATCTCCGATGTGGAATTATTTGCCAGCCTCTGCGATTCCTCCCTCTTACAAGACGGGTATCTCCAAGATGTAGATTCATATCTTACAATTCATAATAAGACCCTCCACACAGCATCCCCAAAAATAACATAAACCGTGAAAGAAAACTGTTGTGCTTTCAACTAGACTGCTTAACCGGCACTTAACGGAACATATCCTCTTTTCTATCAAGCGTTATCTAAAATTGCCTCCCTGCCAACGAGAGCTTTCATTATTACCATGACGATCCACGATTACAAGGCAATAAACATACGTTCCTTATCACAATAATGCTGCATCTCTTTCAAAAAATGAGATACACAATTTTTTGTAGGTCTGTTTCCTCCAAAAAAAAAGTAATCATTTTCATGCATCTCTCTCACACACCGCATTGTGACGCCTCCGTAGACCCCTACAATTTTAACAGCCATGACAATAATTTTGAAAGTATGGAATATAGTTACAAGGATAATATTGAAGTGTGGATGAATTTCAAAAACGTCAATTCGCTAATGGTTATAATGCTGCAGCTTTCTTACACACTAAATAAGAACAGTAGAAAATGAGACAACCCCCTCCTCCCAAAAGGAAACAAGCCATCATTATCATACATCTCCCTCACACATATCAAGAAAATGAATGAAACGTAAGTCCCATCGCCGTAGCTGAGCTGTACTACATCCATACTAATATTATAAATGCGAAACTGTTCGAGTTTGTTTGTTACGCTTTCACGCATAAAACGATTTTAAAAATTCTTTCACCAATAGAAAGCTAAATTATATGCGAAGACTATAGGCTGTATATGATGGTAAGCTCTGGCGTTATGAAATTATAAATATTAATATATTATAGTTGTTATACGTTTTCTGTCGCTAACAAAAGCGAGTTTTTGCTAATGTCAGAAAACAAATCGTTGCCATGGAAACGATGTTGATATATTTGTGGGCTCTATGCTGGTAGGTACTCAGCCCCTTACCTACTGGTCGGCTGCTGCTCCAGAAAATTCAAATATTAGAATATGTTTTGTTTTTTTGGACAGGCTTATGTTTTGGAATAAATGTCGGATGAGAGTTCCTACATTAAAAATATAATTCGTAACGATTATAAAGACTGTATAATAAATAGTGTTATTTTTTATTATATTTACAAACAACTTCCAAATATTTAAATAAAATAAATCTCCGAAATGTTTGTAAGTGCATAAATTCCAAACCACTGCACCAAATTGGATAATTCTTTTTTTCTTTGAGCTCTAGCATTATGAAATTTAGGTGGCACGCAAGCTGTTTGAAAACTGAATGTACCGTGAATGAATATATGGAATACGGGAGGGGGAATAATTGATAAGTGCAAGCGCTACAGTAATTTCCCCTAATACCATGTGAGCGAAGCCGCGGGGAAAAGCTAGTCAGATATAAAGCAGTGCTTATTGGGAGGAAACAAGCATGTATATTGTGTGTCTCACCATTATTTAATGTGTAAGAAAGAGCTGCAGCATTATTACGATAAATAACATACATTTTATGCTTTTTTTGTGCCGTTACGGTGCTGTAATCATTCAACATCTCATCTTTGAACTCGACTCCAATCTTCCATATAATTTTCAAATTTGGCCATTTGAATAAAATTAATATATAGAAACACCTTTCCTCTAACCTCTCCAATTTGAAATGATGGCCTAGAACAGCCCTGAAGGGTGAAAGTCAAAAAAATTTAAATAAAATATATTGATTATTGTAAATAGATAATTCTAGAATGTGTTACTTAAAGATTTTTTCACTGTAATCAAATTATTTATGAAGTTTTTTGAAATGTATGTAATAAAAAATAAAATTATATTTTTATAAGAATTTGCAATATTTTATTAATTCCTTGTGTTTTCATAATATAGATTATGTTGGGGTTTATTTGGGACCAATAGTTTATTCCAAACACTCTGCAAGATTTTTACTGAGTTATTTATTCCCAAACTTCTTTTAAGGTTAAAAAACATGATCAAAGAAGCACTAGAAATATGTAGCAATAAATCCCAGCTGGGTTCCCCGATCCTAGCTAATAAGGACTAGGTAAGCCCAGAAGGGCTATTCCCTAAAATTTGTGAGAACGAGATTGTTCTCCCGCGAAATGTCCTGTCAGCTTCGTGTGATTGGTAAATGTTTGATCGCGCTGGCCACGCTCAATACGAATATTTTTTAGAAAAAACCTTTAGATTCGCCTTAATGACTATAAAAGGCAACTTTTTGCATTCGGGACGATGGAAAACATTTCACTTAAAATTT
This sequence comes from Glyphotaelius pellucidus, assembly GCA_936435175.1. NCBI lineage: Eukaryota > Metazoa > Arthropoda > Insecta > Trichoptera > Limnephilidae > Glyphotaelius > Glyphotaelius pellucidus. The sequence continues at coordinate 7,883,101 of OW386563.1, read as the reverse complement.
CAATCGCGTAAAGTGAAAATTTACTTCGCTTACCGAATTTGCGCAGCCATTCTGTCATTTTATCGGGTCATATCAAAGGTTAGAACTCTCTCTCCGATGGTGCTACAGCCCATATCGAGCCTTGGCCTCCCGCAACATTTGCCTCCAACTCCTCCTGTCCTCAGCGGCTGACTTCCAGTTTTTTATCTGGAGAAGCTGTGCTGCATCCCCTCTTACCTCATCTTCCCACCTCAGTCTGGGTCTTCCCACTTTTCTCTTTCCACCTGGGTGTTCAGTCAAAATTCTCTTTGGGACGCGTGTATCCGGCATTCTCTGTACATGTCCAGCCCATCTCAACCTGAGGAGTCTCATGTGGGCTGAGATGTTAGGGACCTGATATATATCGTACAGTTCTTTGTTGTGCCGGATGCGCCACTGTTCCCCCTCTTTCACGGGTCCACATATTCAAGGGACAGAACTAACTAACTATAACCATCATTCCGTTCGTAGGCAGAGAGGACGGACCACCAAATTCGGTCTAGGCAGACACTCATGGCCGCTACTCACTTGATCGTGCCATGTCTTCCTCGCTCTCCGACTTCTTCCAGCATTCACGTTTGCATTATATTTTATCCTTACACTCCTTTCTTTGTTCATTCGATCTACACGCCATAATCTTACTCATTACGCTTACATCAGCCTTGCATTCTTTGCGGATCTCCACATTTCTCACACAATCATACACAGTTTTACCACGCAAACGCCCCAGGGATGTCATTTCTACGCATTCAGTCTATTTTCATCCTTCCTCTGCCAGTTCCATGCCTCACTGCTAGCTTTGCTTCTTTGGAAAGTTTTTTGTTAGTGCCAACGGGCATTCGGTCCTCCATTAACCTGTGGAATGTTGGAAGGTTTTTCGAAAAACCGCATGAAAATTTCATAGTAAATTCTTTTAAAATAATTGAAGTAATTACATTATTCAAATAGTATCTAGGTCCTAGATTGATATTGGCGCAAGCGATTCTCACCTTGCCTTTCATACAGTTTGTTTATACATAAGAAATGAAGAAAAAATGTTTGTTTTTTTTTAATGCGATTTTAACCCTTAGGGGGCTCCATTTAACGTGAGCTGTTTTTTTTTCAATTTAGACCCCCCCCCCCCCCCTCCTTGGTGAGATTAAGTGATATTTGGTGGGACCTCCCTACCCCTCATGTGAGACTTAACACTACACTTATTATCAAATGGCTATATTCATAAAGATTAGATTTTTTCAGCCGGCAAAATGGGACACTTCAAAAGTGAAACAATTTAATTTTTGATTGGTGAGATTTTACTGAACCTCCCCCCCCCCCATCCCCAACCATTTTGAGCTCACGCAATTAGTGGATGATCCTGTAGGTACTCGGTGTAGGCTGGTTTAAGTAAAGAACACAAGGTTGCGTGATAAAAACCTTTAATGAGTCCCTACGGATTATAAATATTAAAAAACACGCGAACACGGTCAGTATAACAATCTACGATAAAATAAATACTTCGTAGTAATCACTGGGTCAAGGTTAATTGCAGATAGGCGAGGCGAATGCTTCGGTGAGTTGAAAGAACACTGAACTCTGTCGAGATCGCGTCCGCTTTTATAGCATGGGCGACGAAACCAGCCTGGAATGCCGGGAAATCGGGGCCCGGCGCCAAACGGGAAGACTCCCGAACGTTCTCGTCGCCGTGTCCCCAGGTGCGCGAGCAATGCGGGAACTTTCACGGAGGTGGCAGGTGATATTACTTGTCAGTAGGTAGGTTCGCAGCTCTGTTCCGCTGGGCTAGGATGCTACTGCTTCAGTTACTTGCCGTCTGTGCTAGAAGGCTGCCGGCGGCTCTAGGAGCTTCGATTGCGTATATTTTAACACGGGCGCTGCGTCTGAATACATCGATACATTTCTGGTGCGATCCACAGCGTGACGTAGCGAAGGCTGATTGCTATAATCCCTTTTGCATAAAATGACCGCTTGCGCCAATATCATTCTAGACGTAACTGTTGATTTTAATAATCTAGCTACTCTAGAATATTTTTAAATGAATTTTCTATGACTTTGCGGGTCAATTTTGGCAACTGTCAAAGGCGAAAAAATCGATAGTTTACGTTTTCAAACAGAGTATAAAGGTCTTTATTTATTTGAAAACTCCTTTGAATTGTTTTTTTTCATCTTGGGTATGTATTCAAATTTGTGTAGAAATAATAAAATCAGTTTATATTTGTATGATTATATTTATTGATTATGATTTTTGATTTGATTTCCAAAATGTGAGATTTTTTAATTTTTTTTTAGTTAATTAGCTCTTACAATATTATCATTCATCATTAACTCATTCTTCATACATACTTGATTCATCCTAGACACTGAATGTATATCTTCCATACTGTTAGAAATCAGCACTGCATCATTAACTTATAACAGGCTTTCAGATTACTCAATTTCGCACCCAATCCCAACTCTTTCAATTATTGCATACATCTATGTATTAATGTACACAACAAATGAAAATAAATTGAAGTCTCCCTTCATGTTCCTATTTAAAAATATATTTTCACACTCCTGTAAAATTTGGTATGTGTGAGACCATGTATGAATGTGAATGAAGCAAGAGTACGTGCCGGGCTGTCCCGATGCATGGCGGACTGTCTACGGACGGCTCTCTGTCTATCCCTTCGGTAAATAGCGTGATACTTAAAAAGAAAGAAGAAATGTACATACTAAGAGAAGACCAATTATCTTAATATATGAAAATGAATGTTTCTTTGTTTGTCCCTTGTGCGATACCTAAACCATTCATCCGATTGCGATGAAACTTTGGTGAGTTGTTATGTGCACACCCGCGAATGATTCTATGTATAATAGTGAGCTCTGGCGTTATGAAATTTGTATAAAAATTTTACATTAAGTGGTGTGCGAATTGTTGAAAAATTGGTGTATTTCATATAGTTTAGCAGTGTGAGAAGGAGGGAAGGGAGGGAGGTGGAAGGAGAATGGGAATTTAGGTGGCACTGCAAGCACGCCGGGGAACTCGCTAGTTATAAATAAAACAAAATTGTTCAACCATTTTTTCCTTTTTACGTAATTTTCAATTTAATTATTTTTCTTATAAATTTTCAATACGGACTCAACACAAGTCCTACATAATTTACAGCATAAAAAAAATCTAATTTGTCCTCAATCCAACACTAAACCAAATCATGTGCTCAAATTTAAATAATGTACATTTTCAAAATTCATGTAACTGAATTTAAATCAAAACTTCTAAACTAAATTTTAGCACTGTCGAAAAAAAATTATAACTGTAAGGAAAGGTAGATTTTTTTATGTACTTAAATATTTTCAGTACCCACATTATATATTAAAGATAATATAATATTTATTATGTACTGAAATTATAAGCTATTTAAAATTTTGCTGTGTTTTTATAGGTACACAAAATCTAGTTTCAACGTAACAGATACATTAGGATGTATCTAAAATGTCACAATTGTTGTCAGAAAGTGACACAAATGTAACAAAAATGCGACAAAGGTGCAAGCATAACTAATACACTGCAAATGTAGCAAATATGTCACAAGGAATACAAGTAACACAGACGCCTCAAAAATGTGACAGAAATGCCACAAAAATGGCAACAAGTTTTCTATAACGGTGGAAGGATGACAGCCTATACATCCCAAATGTAACAAATATGTCGCAAAAATTCAACAGTGTTACTGGAATGCTACAAAAGCAACAAATAAGCCACATGTAGGTATTAATGTGACAATTATGCGACATTTGTAACAAATGAGTGACAAATTCACCAAAAAATGTGACAAAAATGCATGCAACAAATATGCCACAAAAATGCAACAAATATGCCACAAAAACGGCAACAAATTTGCCACATGGTGCAAGGGAGGCAATTATTATGACATAAATGTAACAAATACGCCACAAAAATGCAACAAATTTGCCACATGGTACAAGGAATTAATATGACATTAATGCAACGAATGTGCCACAAGGATAATAAATAATATTCTACGAATGTAACACAGTGATTACGAATGTAACATAGTGATTACGAATGTTACAAACATGCCAAAAATTTAACAAAGAAAAACTTTGTTAACAAACCGCAGTAACAACAGATCATGTATAACAATAACACTAAATTTTCTACAGCACTCATTTTGGGTCGATATTAAAATTGTTAACAAAATGTCCAAACAAAAACTATGCCGCCATTTATTAAAGGCTTCAAAACATAATTATTGCAACGCCCAGACAAAAATCTCTACATTAAAGAGTCCACTGAAGAGAAAAACTGATAGCAGTGTGGCCGTGAGCTCAATTTTCGCTTACTTCTGGCAATATCAGTCTTCTTTCAAATCAGTACTGATTATAGATCATAAATCTAGAGATAATCTATTCAGTGTATTAAGAATTTTAAAAATTCATGTAAAATTGGCACATTTAGTTTAGCAGTGGATTGAGGTCAAATTAAAAACAATTAAAAATATCATATCATATTATTATATAACAATAATTCTCCTAAAACCATCTTCAGAGTTATTTTAAATACAAGGCATAGTAAAATAAACTAGTTTTCTTTCCAAATGACCAATAATGCAAGCAGGCTTACAAGATACTCTCAGTATCACCCCGGTGAAATGCCACCAGTCAAAAACGAAACATTGCTTGAAATGATTGTAGCTTTAGTGTCCGGATCTGAATTGCAAGGTGCTTCCCGGCCTTCATCCAGTTGGGATGGAGGCTAGGGCAAACCGGGGCGCCTGCCCCGGGCGGCAGTTTTAGGGGGCGCCAAAATCATAATTAATATTTGATTGAAAAACACCCTTGATTGACAAAGTGCATGTTGTTCTATCGATTATTCATTTGATTTTAAAACGCCCAATTCGATTTTAAACAGAGTGTGCGTGATGTCTCTGCCAGGGGAATCCCTGTCACATCTAGAATAGAGGCTACACAAGCTGAGCCGAATAAACCCTAGCGGTCAAACATCAAGCGAAGCTACGATCACTCACCTCACATGAGGGGGCGCCACTCATCGAGAGGGGGCGCCACTATCAAGTTTCTGTCCCGGTTTGAAAAAGTTGTAGATCTGGGGCTGCCTTCATCGTTGCAACATACCCTCTAATTTGGGATGCAATAGTCACCCTGGTTCTGTCCAGGAATGTTTGATGCGCGATGTTCACATTAGCAAGGTGCAAATTTTGAACCACCGTTATCTCAATCTTCTTCCCTTCCCCTAATTCAAACCCGTTATTACATTTTTGGTCAATTGAATAAGCACAATTTACACATCATATCGTTTTTCAACAATTGCCATTTACAACATTCGGCTCAATTTTGAGAAAATTATTCTCTTGAAACCAAACATTGAATTTCAACCAGTCAGTTTATACATACACGTAATATTGAAGGACAAATCGCACTCTCACAATTATACTGTCATAAGTCAAAATTTTAGATGTTATAACGTTTGCCCGAATACCTTTCTCAGATCACTCAGTAAAAAATGGCACAACTCAAAGTAGCAAGATTATGAACTTTAATAAACAAACTTTGTTTGAAATTTTGCAGACATTCAAATGTAACTCTGGCATTGTGATAGTTCAAGCTGCAAATCACAGATGGCTCTAGCGTTAGTAGATCATAGAGTTCTCAGACAGATGTCTCTAGTGAATAGGTTTGCCCCTCCATGTTCAGACCTGAGTTAGGTTTCGAGCAACGGAGAAATTCTAAGAGTCAAAGAGAATGGAAAATAGCCTCCTGGCTATCCCATACGCTTGTCACCATCAAAAGAGTTTTAGTTCCGTTTAAAGTCATGTATTTGTTTTTTTTATCTTTTTTCATCACCATTGTTTTTATTTTAACATTTGAAAGGCACCCTTAAATTACGCCGATTCTAGGCCCATTTCAACTTTTGAACAATTTTTGACCAGCTTGAAAAACACAACCTGTTGACAGCTGATCAGAATTTGTTCAAAAGCTGAAACAAACCTAGCTAGGAACGGAGTTTTAACGGGAACCTTCCAAATGAACAAAAACCAATATGGCGCGAATTGCCATTTTATGATTATACCTTGAGGTGATTTTTCACAAAAACGGCGCTCTACAAATTGTCCAATTATTATTATTATTTGAATTGCTGCACAACACCTCAAATAAGTCTATTTTTGAGTCAAATAATGAAAAAATTATAATGCATATTTAAACTTGTAATATATATCTCGCACATCCCGTTGAAGCGTCGTAAGTCAAAAAAGTTAATTTTACAGGAGAGCGAAAACAAATTAATGATAAACAAGCGGTCCCATCAAACTATATGGGTTTTCGTGGGGCAAAGATAATCATTTTATTTTTCATAGATAAAACGTAAAATAGAAAATTTTGACTTGTGACACTTTTCTACGGGACGTGCGATATATAAAAACGTCGATTTAAACGTAATTTACGTATTTCGATATACGTAAGTGCACAATTTTAATGTAAAATTTCAAAGTATGTTATACTAGTTTCACAAATTTTGACTTATGTCGGTACAGTTTTGAGAGTGCAAAATAGGAGATACACGTACAAGCAAAAAAGTTCATAATATAAACAAAGCCAATTATTATTGGGAAAATTATTATAAAATCAGAACTTTAAATATTGTAGATAACGGAATATTAATTATTTATGCAATAAGAGTGCATTATTCCGCTATCTATATTAAAATAAAATGAATATTTCTTAACGTATTCCAAAACTAAAAATTGTTTTTGAAAGGTCGTAAAATACGCTTTTTATAAATATATATAATTTTAAATGCAAACATGGAAAAGTTTTAAAAATGGCTCACTTTACGATTTTTCTAACTAAAATTACTGATGACAAAAAAAGCAAAACACGTACAAATTTTATTAGACACATCGCACCTGGGCAACAATGGCCCAACTCAAAAAACTTATTTTTTGGGGAGAGCAGTTTGAATATTTCGTTTGAGTGTTTTAACTCCTCCCGTGCCCCTGGACGTAATATTTTGTGGGTTTATTTTATGCTATCTTATGTAATATTTACCGCAACACATTCCTTGAACAATAAACTATGCCTAATAACAACATTACTTGCGTTTATCTGACGAATTCATATGTTTACGATCTTTCTTACGAGAATGGTGCAATCGAACTGACAGTTGAAATGCTCAGAAAAAAACTTTGCCAGAGATCCATAAAGAATTCATAGAAATTATTCGGGTTCCATAGATGTATTCAAAGCATTCTATACCTTAAGAACAAGAACGCCTCAAGCGATTCTGACCTTATCCTTCTTTCGTTTTCTTTATAATTAAGATTTAAAATCACACTTCAAAAAATATTTTTTAGAGTTTAATTTGGCTCGCATTTGGCACGCGCCGGCGCGTAAGCGGCAAGCAAACGGTTAAGGCCACAATAATATTGATTGTGAATATGAATTGTGCCATTTTTACCGAAGGTAGAACATTTCTGCATACTTAACTCAAAAATGCAATTTTTTCACTGTGCCACTATTATCGCTCAGGTGTGACATGTATTATAAATTTTACCTTCACCTCACTTTTTTTTTGTTTCATGTAAAAATAATTAATAAAAAATTCACTAAGTTTCATAAATTTTTTTTCAATTTGCAGTCTCAAACTTTGGTTTTATAAATGTGTACATTTTAATTATTCTGTGGTAAACTTTGAGATGTGAATATAAAACGTGGTTTCTTCTCTTTCTAATGCGGTTTAGATAATATTTTTCACCATGATAGTAAGGGAGATATAACAATTTCTATGAGACCTAAGTGAGCTGTTCGCAAAAGCGAACAAATTAGCCCGAGGGGTTAACTCCAATAGATGAAAAAATTGACAAAATTTATACATGATTTTCTTGTTCGTACATGTCTCCTATCAATTAATATTTATTTATTTATCAACAATTACAATAAATTCACCATTTACAGCCAGTTGTAAATTACAATCAGCGATTCCACCGTTTTTAACATCCGGGTGTGACTTGGAGGTCAACCGATGTCGCATAACAAAAAAAAATTACACACAGATTGCAAGCGAAACAGCCGTCGCAGACGGAAATAAATTAAAATACAGTACCACATTACTACAATAATTGAGAGAGAAATCGAAAAGGCTGAAAAACATGTTTATTGCAAAATCAGAGTTGACCAAAAAACACACGCTGATAATGTGTGTATTGGTACATATAATATATACATGTACACTCCACAGTGCAAAGTGTACGAACATATACATATACACTCTAACATATACATATATGAGTGTCGTCCATATACATTCCACTAAGGTACAAACACATTGTTTGAATTTAAATATATTTCTTACATTAACTCAACACATAAAATAATTTCCGTCAGGTCTTGTCCTCTTTGGGGATGCTGTGTAGGGTGTCTTTTTGATGAAATTACAGTTATTTGAAAATTTTTATTTTTATTTTATTAAAAATTAACTCTTTTCAATTTTATTGTAAATTTTCTTTTCTGGAGTCATTTGTAATATGCCGTACGCAAGCAGTGCATCTGTGTGAGTATTGTGTTTGCGCCAACTGTGGCTGCGCTATCTACAACTTTAATTTAATAACACTTTTGTTACGCCTCCATCGACAAAAATCCAAGTCAAAAGAAATACATTATTTTATAAAAAACATTCCTAAAAAGGATTGCACCTTTCAAACTATATTCTAGTCACAAAGGAAACGACATTCGCAACAACTCGAGGCACTTCATACACCTGTCTAGGGCCTAGGAGTGGAGAGGTTTCAAACCGGAGTTAAATTTTTCCCTATTTATAAAAATTAATCAAATTGATCAAAAATCTTCAAACGATCTTTACTCTTTCTCGAGCAAAAAACACCAATAATTTCAATGACCTCTTCGGGGCCTAGGGGTCGATCGGAAGATCATCACAGTATTTTTTTATGTGAGTACCACACAAGAGTCCCAACTGCTCCCAACCGTCTGGAACCATTGAGAATGCAGCATCCCAATTGGTGTATATTGTGAGACTGAAGGTAGCGGGGAGGGGAAGGAGATGGAGACGAAGTTCGGTAAGTATCTGGCTATTCAGATCTGGTCACCAAACACTAGCTAAAACCATTTCAATTTTGAATGGTGGTCTTTCATAAAGACACTGAAAAATATGAAAAATATTAAAAAATCAATACACTTTTAGGTACTTCATCGACACTTCTAGAGAAAATCTATTCAGTGGATACAAATTATCTATACACGTATAGTACACACCAAACTTTGATGTCGACTTGAACTTGATACGATCCATTCTCGCACAGATATAACTGTACAATGACCGTAAAAGATGTGTAAAACACAAATGCAACAGAGAAAGGCGTCGGCGGGACGACAGCCCCTTTCGTCTATTGCGAAAATTTCTGTATCGACGTCAGGTCGATATAAAGTTTGACGTGTACAATTTGCGTCTCTAATTTGAGTATTTTTGTTGCTTTTAACAAATGTCGTTCCCTCTAGAAGCTGCTTTTATTTATTCGAAGCGAAGATGTTTCATTTTCGCGCAGTTTTCACAATTGTTCGTATGTTCGTCTTCAAGTCTCTCATAATCACTGTTAATTTTCTTCACACCTGATTGTCATCAATTGAGCACCACTAAAACAATGGTATTATTATTATTATTATTTTAAGCAATATTCCATTGCGCATTGCAAACAGTTCATGTATTAATGTCCCTGCTGCAGTTGTACAGCCGTTTTCAACAAACCTGGATCCAAATTCCATATTTTCTCACTACAACCAAACTTGAATCAACAATCATTACCACTGCTGTAAGGGGCTCTGACGTCATAAAAAAAAAAGGACTAGCATTTGTCCCTAGAATTACCCGCGTTTTGTTCCCATTTATATTATTGCAAACCATCTAGTAACAAATTCTTAAAATATTTTCATCTGTCAGAAAAATTCAGATTCAGGCCGCAAACAATAACACTCCTTATGTAGAAGGCGATAAGGTTTAAATTCCCGTTCAACACCAGTTGGCTGTTTTGAATTATTCAAGAAAAAGGTCACCAAAAAGCGTGTTTTATTTCATTTTGCGAAGCTCAGGCACAAAAATTTAAATGTTTCACAATCATTATTTTAAGAATTTAATTTTCCACATTATACAATAAAACCATAACCGAATATGGGTTCTTCTAGAGTGTTCCATGCAAATTTCACATTGCCAGAGCGTTATGTTCACGACGCATTTTATAAGACAGATGAAAATATAACTTGAGATTAAAAAGGCTAAAAACTTAAATATTCAGAAAATGCTAAACATTTATGAATTTAAAAATTTAAAAAAAAAACATCAAAATATATTTCTGCATTGCTATCAATGGTCATAGAAATCAAATTTGTAGGGAATTAAATTATCGATGGAACTATGCGTTTTTTTTTAATTAATTTTTAAAGAACTGTGTAGATTTTAACGAAAATAATTGAAATCTTTTTGAAATATTAAATATATAGGCTAGAATTGTAGGGAATTTTTTTTTACTCCTAATGTGAACAAGATTTTTGTATCCGTTTTTAAGAAGATATTGCACCCACAGAAAAGTGTCATAACTCAAAAATTTAATTTTACAGGATAGCGCAAACAAATGGTGATTGACATCTCGCGGAGATAGAGTTAACCGGTTGAATGCCTCAGTTTTTACGGATGAAACTCGAAAATTTCGCGATGTTTTGACTTTTGACGTAAATTTTGTGGGTTAATTTTATGCTATGGTATATAATATTTACCGAAATACGTTCCTTGAACAACAAACTATGCCTACAAACAACTTTACTTGCGTTTATTTGACAAATTGATAGGTTTATTGATCTTTTCATGACACGCGACGCTCAAAGTTTGACAGCTCGAATCGCGGGAGAAATGCCATTTCCAAAGTCATAGAAATGTCCAAAGATAATTATTTGAGTGGCTAAGTGTGTTTCTTATATCTGTTACGTCAAGAACAAGAATGCCCCAAGCGATTCTGACCTTGTCCTGCATACATTTTCTTTATACATAAGGTTTAAAATCGGATATCAAAAAGTTTTTTTTTTTATTCGGCTATAGGGCTTGCGCCGGCGCGCAATCGGCACACGACCTGTTAAATACGGTTTTCATAAGGGAAATATAATCACCATCATTTTACTATTCAGAGATAAAAATTAAAATTTTATATATCAGAAAATTTTGACTTACGACTCTTTTCTACGGGATGTGCGATATTAGGTTTTACTGAAAATTTTTGAGATATTCTTGAAATATCTAACGCTGGCTACACTTTAAGCTAGAAAAGGGGGAGTTTGGAGTTTTTTTTTTTTTTTTACTCTAAATGTAAACAAGACGTTTTTTAAACCGTTTTTAAAAAGTGATAGATTTTTAACGAAAAAAATTTTGATCTTATCGAAATATTTAAAGGTTACAATTGAAGGCAAGAATCATAGATAATACATACAAAAATTGTAACAACATAGATTTTAAAGGAATCAGATGTAAACTATTTATCATTTTTAGCGGGAGGTTCAACGAGAAACGCACAGTAAATTTTTTGTTTAAATTTAACAATTTTTTTTATTTATTAATTGATTTTTCATCAAAGTTTTTTTTATGTTTGTTTTGTTTTGTTGTTGTTGGTCGTGGGCTCATCCTGTTGATTTGGCGGCAGGCGCACCGGGAATGGATAGTCTGGTTGTCCTCTAGTAGTCGTCTATGTCGTATATGTCATAGACCTCTTCCTCGTCCAGCTGCATCGACTGGAAGTCTACTTTGTACCGCAGCAGACCTGGAAATGCAAAAATACAGTTTAGCAAATTGCTATATATAGAAAAATGAAACAAAACCTGTTGTATAAGAAGTGAAAATTATAAATAAATTAATTAACCTTCCCACTCCACAAGGGGTAATACATTTACCCCCGATGAGAGTTTTGTGCAATATCTAAATTGTTTTTTTACATTAAACACTCTATAATTTAGGTAATCTTAGAAAAACTATTTGGTATCGATCTGTATTTAAGTTTTTTTTTCTTTTTATTATTTAATAAATTTTATAGATATCTTTACAGATGAGAGGGAGAGAGAGAAAAACACGTATGAGAGAGTAATATGTATAAACGTAAGTTTGTTTGCGCACCTTTTCTATCCATTTTCCATTGTGCTTGTAAAAAATGCATCAGAAACAAATACATATAATAAAGAGGACAAATAATAACAAAATATATATTGGATCCTCAATGCTAAGTAATTTAACAATATAATTATCATTTGGAACCGGAAAGTAGGGGATATGGGTGTCAAACTACGCATATTAACGTGCACAACCCGAATGGCACAATGAAAAATTGAGCAGTAAGCTCCTTGGCACCTTTTTGCAAGGAAGTGTCTCATTAGCAAGTGTACGGTTAACTTCCCTTCCCTTCTTCTTGGGCCCTTTATGTAGGCGCACACTCCTTGCTTCATCCACATTCAAATATCGTTTTGTTCATCAAATATTTAAAAAAAAATTAAATTGTGGGGACATACTCCTTGCTTCATCCACATTCAAACATCAAATCCCTTAGAATTTTTACCAATTAGTAGCCTGCAACTGGCAAAAGCTAGTAATTATTATAAAACAATAATGTTTTCATGGTAAGTACAGTGGTGTGCAATGACTTTAAAAATTAGCTTTATCTTTGAAGAGTTTTTTTTTAAAGTCACCGCAAGCCAAAAATGGGATTTACAGAAAAATCAAAAATACGTAAATATAAAATTTTCATAATATTTTTTTTTTTTATTAAAATGAATAAATTTACATTCGTGTCACGGCTATTATTTGTAAATGGGATATCACTTGAGAAGGCTATGTTCAAAATCCTAAGGGGCTAACCGCAATTGCCTTTCGGAACATTCCAGAACCTAACAAAACGCATCATTAAAACGACCCGTTCTCACATGACATAGTCAACTGTGTACAAATATTGGGCGCACATTTGGTGCGTCTCCCGACAATGCACCGGTGCCAAAGGGAACAATGAGGGTAGTTTCTCGGAACAAATTTAATTTAAATACAATGGTAAGACAAGGACAGCATTTCCACCTGATGCCTGTGCTCTAATGAATTTTTTTACATAAGCTCCGCGCAGGAGGCTCTAAGGAAAATAATTCCTCTCAGGGTTAGGGGATGCTATGTGGATGGTGTTTTTAGGAAAGGAAGGAGAGGAAGTTCTGAGAAGGAAAAGAGTATTATGGGTGGGCAGGAATCTGGGATCAGTGTCTCTAGGAGTGACGGACATATTCCATCCCTCCCACTGCGGTGCAAGGCGATGTTCCGAGAGAGTACGGCTGGAGAAGTCAAAGGGACTCCCTCAACCGTTCTCTCTCAATCTGGCCTGCCATGCAGCTGGAGGGCATCTGCCGCCAAGACCCGGTCAAATCCGGGCACCCCTGCTAAGTCAACAAACACGGCGAACCACTTGGTGTTGGTTATCCAATAAATGGTTCCCGAGAGTCGAGGGTTTATTTCAAGTGCCTTGGAGCTCCAGACCAGAGGTAGAGGTAGAGGTGGCTGGCAAATTCAACAGTTTGATTCAATAAATTAAAATGATCAGACTTGAATAGCCAGGCACCTCCCGAACTTCCTCTTTCACATCTCCTTTCATTCTCTTGAGCCTCCCAACAAACCCCAATTGGGAATGCGACAATCTCACTGGCTCCGGATAATCGGGATTAGTTGGCCTCTTGTGCATTGTTACACTTCCCCACCTTCCTCTTCCCCATCCCCTTCCCCTCCCCACTTCCTTCAGCCTCACACCATACCCCAATTGGGGATGCCATAGTCTCACTGGCTCCAGACGGAAGCAGCTGGGACACTTGTGAACAATAAAAAACCTAAAAAACCTTCATAGCTCCTTAGATCGTGATTTAAATGACACTTCAAGCGAAAAGTTAAAGAGTTCAAGGCTGAAGAAAATTTATTATAATGTGATTATAATACTCTAGTCTAATGTTTAGTGAGCAGTTCTGAAGAGTACGAAAGGCAATGCGGTCGCGCCGAAAACAAATACAGACAAACGACATTAAAAAAAGCTTGGTAAATATAATCCATCAGCAAATATGCGGAAAACAGTGTTGTTATTAGTAAATATGTATGGAGAACTCTAAATCTATAAAAATGGGGACAGACCTCGGGGAACAAGTTACATAATAAATATATTCATTTTTTATCACACGATTTTAACAATTTCTCGTGTTTTTGGTGGTTCTGCAACTTTTCATCCAGCAACAAAATATCCTTTTTGAGTGGAAGATACTCTCAGTATCGCCCTGGTGTAAGACCACCATTCAGAATTGAAATGTAGCTTTTTTTTTTTACACGAGCTCCACACAGGAGGCCCTGAGGAAAATAATCTCCCTCAGGGCCTACGTCCCTCTTTGAGGATGCTGTGTGGAGGGTTTTTTTTGAGAAAGGAAATGGAGGAGAATTCTGGGAGAAAAAGAGTTTAAGGGGTGGGTAGGAATCTGGGGTTCAGTGTCCTGGTAATCTGCCTCCGAGACCTAGACAAACCTCACCCCATCAACCCGGGCACCCCTGCTAAATCACCAAACGACTTGAAATGGCATTAGCCGTGTTTGGTGACCAGATCTGAATAGCCAGGTACTTCCCACCTTCCCCACCTCCTTCACCTCCCCACTACCTTCAGCCTCACAAAATACCCCAATTGGGGATGCCATAGTCTCACTGGCTCCAGACGGGAGCAGTTGGGACTCTAGTATTCATATAAAAAAAAAAAAATTTAAATCCTCAGACAAAATATCCTATAGGCAAAACATCTCCCAACAAAATATCTACTAAAACTTAAGCTAACCTAACCTGACAAAAAATGGGATAAAAGACATTAAATTATTGTTCAAAAATAGTAAAATTGGACAAAAATAAAACAGATAACAATAATTTATTGTCTTTACAAGATGTCTGTATTATTTTTGTCCCATTTATTTTAGGTTAGGTTAGGTTTTAGTAGATATTGTTTTGTCTGTAAGATATTCTGTCAGCGATATTTTGTCGCAGATTGAAAAGCCGCGGAACTGTTATTGATAGTTTAAACCAAGAGCGTAAATAATTGCTTGTTTTAACAATGATTTACTAAGCTTTTAGTACATAACCTATATAATACGTCGATTGTCCAGTTGACTAGTCAGACATCTCCAAGTAATAAGTTTCGAGATAATGATAAAAGCAATATTCTAATGCTCACTATAAATCAAATATTATTTACTACAAGTGTCTGCGTTTTACATATTATGTATGCTGTAAAATAACACTGCCCGGATCTAGCAGGAGCAGACCGGGGCAACTGACCCGGGCGGCAGTTTAAGGTGGCGCCAAAATCGTAATTTATATGTATATATGTTTGAAAACTAACTTGATTCACAAAGCGCCTGGCATCCAGCGGTTGTTCGATCGATTATTCATTTGATTTTTAAACGCCCAGTTGGTTTTTGAACACATCCTAAGTTGATTTATGAAGTATTCCAAGTCAGTTTTGAACGCGTGCGTAGTTTAAGTGATGTCTCTGCCGGGGGAATCCCCGTGGCATCTAGAACTAGGGACTACACGAGATACTTGATAGTGGTGCCCCCCGGATCTAGCAGGGGCAAACCGGGGCAACTGCCCCAGGCGGCAATTTTAGGGGGCGCCAAAATTTATGTTTGATTGAAAAAAAAAATTTGATTCACAAAGAGCCTGGCATCCAGCACACGTTCTATCGATTATTCATTTGATTTTAAAACACCCAGTTGGTTTTTGAACACATCCTAAGTTGATTTATGAAGTATCCAAAGTCAGTTTTGAACGCGTGCGTAGTGTAAGTGATGTCTCTGCCAGGGGAATCCCCGTCGCATCTAGAACTAGGAACTACACGAGCTGAGCTTAAAAAACCCGAGCGGTTTGAGAGGGGTGCCTCCCCTGGCGAGATGGGGCGCCACCATCAAGTTTCTGCCCCGGTTTGAAAAAGTCGTGGATCAGGGGCTGTACATTTTTATTTTTTTTTACATGAGCTCCACACAGGAGGCCCTGAGGAACATAATTTCCCTCAGGGCCTATGTCATCTTTGGGGATGCTGTGTGGAGGGTTTTTTAAGGAAAAGAAGGAGAGGAGAGTTCTGGGAAGGAAAAGGGTTTACGGGGTGGGTAGGAATCTGGGGTTCAGTGTGTCCTGGTCATCCGCCTCCAAGACCCAGACATACCTCACCCCATGAACCCGGGCACCCCTGCTAAATCACCTTAGTATGATAAATCACATTAGTATGATAAATTGAAATATTCTACTAGTGACCCAGAAAACATCAACATTTGATTTAATTGAGTATTGTACCAGATAGAGGGTACACTTTTATATTTTACTGCATACTCGACTCAAATTTCAATTTTTTAGAGATGCCTGACTAATCAACTGGACGATGTACACCAAACACGGAATAGATAATTGCTCATTTTAACAGATCAAAATATTGGTAGTGTTTACCAAATGTAGCATACAGAATTGATTGTTTTAACAATTTACTAATATTTCAGATTACAAAGCAGATAATTGTTTGTTTTAAAAGGTAACCAAGAATTTAGTAGTGTTTACCAGATGTAGCCTAGAGTATCGGTTGTTTAAACAATTTACCTAGATTTCAGATTACAAAGCAGAGAACTGTTTGTTTTAACAGGTAACCAAGAATTTGGTAGTGTTTATCAAATGTAGCGTAGAGAATTGGTTGTTTTAACAATTTACTTAGATTTCAGATTAAAAGCAGAGAATCGTTTGTTTTAAAAGGTAACCAAGAATTTGATAGTGTTCACCAAATGTAGCAAAGAGAATTGGTTGTTTTAACAATTTACTTAGATTTCAGATTAAAAGCAGAGAATCGTTTGTTTTAAAAGGTAACCAAGAATTTGGTGTTATTCTACATTTGGTAAACCAAGTGTTTACCAAATGTAGCATAGAGAACTGGTTGTTTGAACAATTTACTTCAGATTTCAGTTTACAAAGCAGAGAATTTGTTGTTTTAACAGGTAACCAAGAATTTGGAAGTGTTTACCAAATATAGCATAGAGAATTGATTGTTTTAACAATTTACTTAGATTTCAGATTACAAAGCAGAGAATCGTTTGTTTTAAAAGGTAACCAAGAATTTGATAGTGTTCACCAAATGTAGCGTAGAGAATTGGTTGTTTTAACAATTTACTTAGATTTCAGATTAAAAGCAGAGAATCGTTTGTTTTAAAAGGTAACCAAGAATTTGAAAGTGTTCACCAAATGTAGCGTAGAGAATTGGTTGTTTTAACAATTTACTTAGATTTCAGATTAAAAGCAGAGAATCGTTTGTTTTAAAAGGTAACCAAGAATTTGCTGTTATTCTACATTTGGTAAACCAAGTGTTTACCAAATGTAGCATAGAGAATTGGTTGTTTTAACAATTTACTTCGGATTTCAGTTTACAAAGCAGAGAATTTGTTGTTTTAACAGGTAACCAAGAATTTGGAAGTGTTTACCAAATATGGCATAGAGAATTGATTGTTTTAACAATTTACTTAGATTTCAGTTTACAAAGCAGAGAATTGTTTGTTTTAAAGGTAACCAAGAATTTGGTAGTGTTTACCAGATGTAGCATAGAGAATTGGTTGTTTTAACAATTTACTTAGATTCAGTTTCTACGGTTTCAGTGACTAAGCGTCACAGAGAGTGCAGCGTGGTGAGCATTTGGCGTGGGGAAACGCCAGTGTTGCCGAATCGCGTATAAAATCGTTCCTCGCAACCGCAACACCTTGGAAACATTATTTTACAGACAGTCCTCGTATATGAAACATTAAAGTGAAAAATCTTAATTTGTCTCACTCCAACAAATGTAAAGTAGCATATTAGTTGTTTTTTTTTTTTTTAATTTCCCGAGGTCTGCGGGCTAACAATACTATTTACATTTAATTTTTGATTTGGTATTTTCATTTACAAATTAATCGGTGTCGTTTAGTTTTGAATGCGATTATTGCGAAACTGCATTAAAATTTATCAACTTGTGACTTGATGAAGGCAAAATGACAAATGCCGTCGATTGACGACAATTTTGCCACCCTGAGAAGTGATACGCCATGTCAAAAAATTAATTTTTTGAATTAGACGGAAAACAAAAAAATGTAAACCCTTTGAAACCTGATGTTATTAATGTGGCATAAATACAAAACTTAAAGTTGCAGCCTTAATGGGTTAAGTGGAATTATTTGTAGAAATGACACTTCTCTACAGTTTGACATGGTTAACTTTGCAGTTGGTGGCGTAGCAATTGCAGAATTTTATTTTTAAAATCAATGGATTTAAAAATTGGTGATCCGAAAATCGAACCACTGAATTAATAATTATTATAAAATTATGGTTTTTTTGTGCATTATTTACCAATTTCAAACCTAAAATCGATACTCCGTTGACAGTCTGCAAAAATATCCTTGTCATTTGGAAATTGAAAAAAAAAATTATAAAAGATGTTGAACTATGTTGACTGGGTCTGAATAAGTATTGTTCTTTACCCCATTTTGTCCTGCTAAACAACGTTCCCCAAATAAGGTAGTGCAATAGATCTATAATCGGAGATTGTTACAACAGCCATAACCAGAGATCTATTACATTCCTGATATTGAGAAAAATATGTGTTTATCTGACGTTTCAGACAGCCTTTGCAATACCCATCTTCAGGGTAAATGTGCAATACGAGACAGTCTGAAACTCGGGTTAACAGACAATGGAAGCATGTTACTAACTTTGTTTTGTAACAGCACTTTTATTTACAACAAAACGCAAACCGGTTTGAGCAAAACAGCACATTTCTCAGCTTTGCTCAGCTCAGCATTTCTCTATAAGCTGAGCTATCCTGACAAAGTTGCGCTTGAGTCAAAACCAGTTTGCAAATTATATATTATGACATCCTCATAAATTCCATAATGCACAGAATTCCTCTCACTCTCCTTAAAATACAGTGAGAATTCCACAATATACTAAAGACTTCTTGAAAATGCTCCAATATCCTTAAAAATACAGAGAGAATTCTCCAGGAATCTTAAAAAACTGAGAGAATTCTCTAACATCCTCAAAAATACTGAGAGAATTCGCAACATCTTCAAAAATACCATGAGAATTATTCAGTATTCTCAAAAAATAATCCAATATCCCTAAAAATACCGAGAGCATAATTCAATATTCCTAAAAATACCGAGAGAATTAATTATTCAATATCTCTGAAAATACCGAGAGAATTATTCAATACCCTTAAGGCGCCTTATCCTACCTCGAAAAGAAGAAGATGGAGAGATATGTAATTACGAATGTTGGAGAGAGCGCGCTAATATTTCAAACGAAGTGAAAATTGTGAAAATGTTTAATAAAACACAACTCGTTTAGAATAGAGCAAAAATCTCGTGGGGGTTGTCTCAAACAATGTTCAAAGAAACACTGAATTTTTTCATACAAATAACGTTAAATAATAGAGACAGGCGTGAAAATAAAAATTTTCGGAGCATACTTTGCAATTATTTTCTATCGAGGGAATTTCATATAATTTTCGTTTCAGCGTGAGGATTGTAAAGATATTATCTTCAAAAATATTAATTTAAGATCTTAAAAACTTCAAAGGTTCAAGGGAGATGTGCAAGAAATCGGTAGAAATTCGGATAGCGGCGGCTTAAAAATGCTGAGAATTCTCTAATCTCCTTAAAAATTTTGAGATAATTAATTATCCAATATCCTTAAAAATACCGAGAGAATTCGCCAATATCCTTAAAATAATGTGAGAATTACACAGCAGCTTTAAATTACGACTGAAAAAAAATCCCAACCCAGCAGGCACACCGTATATATCATAAAACTTCTTTTTTTTTAAATATAAAGACAAATTGATTCACATTTTCTTGTATTTTAGTATTCAATGTTTAGGCGCACACTCTTTTCACTGATATCGAATACTTAATTAAATGTAAGTTACAAGTAAGGAATTCCGACATTTTTAAAATGGCTGAATGGTTTTACAATATGCAACTCAAAAAAATGTGTTCAAACTTTTTGGCAAACAAATACATTCCAAAATTCAACATCAAAGCAGAAAAAAATTTCTGTAAGAGGCTTAGTTAGATTAGCAGCATTTTTGAAAAATTTGACACCTCGTGCGTGAATTCATATTAATATGTATTTCTTTTTGAAAACCAAAACTTTATCAAAATAAGATCATTCTAAGACTGCTAATGACACCACAAAGACGATATTAAAAATAAACAAAGTATTTTTCATGAAACATCAATTTATCTACAGATGACTAAATGCACGGTCAACTTTATTCAAAAGGGTGTGAATATAGCTTAAATCAAAGGAAAACGCCACATATTACCGCCAATTTTTACCGGTAATTCGGTGTTCAAAATTGCTATTATTGTATTTCAATGCTAGAAGGCATAAACTGACTATAAATGTGGCTATGTGCCCTTTGCACTTACCCTCCACTTATTAAAATCACGTCATTTACATTCGTTCTTCCGAGAAATGTGCAGAAAAAATATACTGGTCAGGATTGATTGTTAAAATGAGTTCCTAGTGCAGCCATACGCCCTGTTATTTTCCTACGTGTCCTTTGCACTCACCCTCCACTTATTAAAATCCGGTCAGTTGCATTAGATCTTTCGATAAATGTGCGGAAATATATATACTGGTCAGAATAGTTTGCTAAAATAAATTCCAAGTGCAGCCATACTGTACTGTACCCTGTACTTTTCCTTCGTGTGTTCTTTGCACTCACCCTCCACTTATTAAAATCTGGTCAGTTGCATTTGACCTTTCGAGAAATGTGCAGAAAAAATATACTGGTCAGAATTGATTGCTAAAATAAATTCCTAGGGCTGCCATACGCCCTGTTCTTTTCCTACGTGTGTCCTTTGCACTCAGCCTCCACTTATTAAAAATCAGGCCAGTTGCATTCGATCTTTCGAGAAATGTGCGGAAAACAAACTTGATTGCTAAAATGAATTCCTAGTGCGGCCATGCTTCCTGCACTTTTCAAGCAATACATCAAAACCCCTAACGAGAGTCCGAGGTCTAATAAATAAGAAAGTTCTAATTTCACAAAATATAATTTTAAATGTGATAAAATAATCGTAAAACAGCAATAAAGAATTACACAATGAATTAACAGTAACATTTGCCCTGATGATGGACACTGTTACGCTGTCCGAAACATTGGCTAAAGAAGGAGAAAGCACAACCTGGCATAATATCTCAAAAATTAATCACATTTTCACAATTAGAAATATTTTTTTTTTAAAAAAACAGATGTTTCGCCTTTGTGTAATATCATTTTCAGACTTTGAAATTAAAATGTGAGATAAATTGGATTCAGCCCACTTTCAAAAGTTTGCATAATTTTACATATCTGCAAATATATCAACTCACAGGAGAAAATTTTATAATTTTTTTTTTTTAATGATAGTTTTGATGTTACAGTAATTGTATATTATGAAACGACGTAATTTACCACGTAAAAGCTTGTGTATCTAAGACAACAAAGTTTTTTTTGCTTTAGGTGAAGTTTAGTTTTTTTATATGTGAATACCACACAAAAGTCCCAACTTCTCCCCTCTGGAGCCAGTGAGACTATGGCATCCCCAATTGAGGCATGTGGTCAGGCTGAGGACTATGAGGAGGAGACGGGGAAGAGGAAGGTGGGGAAGTATCTGGCAATTCAAATCTGGTCACCAAACACTTACAAACATTCCCAGGTTACAAATAACCTGACAATATTTGAAAATCTTCAACGACCACCACACTAAGTGAAAAATGTTACTTGTGTCGTGATAAAGGACTTAGCCAGCCGAGGAATCGAACATGCGACGCCTGGGTGGGACCCAAATGCGATACCCACTCAGCCACTGACCTGTGGAGAGGGGAAGGAGATGGGGGAGATGAAGGTGGGGAAATATCTGGCTATTCAGATCTGGTCTAAGCACACCGGCTATAGCCATTTCAAGCAATGTTTCAATTCTGAAAGGTGGTCTTACACCAGGGCGAAACTGAGAGTATCTTCCACTCTAGAACGTGCCCCAAAAATGCTATAATTATTTTAAATTAATAAATTGTGAAATAACACAAATTAATCAAATAAAATTTATTAGCGCACGCCGGGTTATAAACTCCGAGTTGCTAGTCGAGAGCATTGCCCCTCGACCAAGGAGGCCGATTGGAACTCTTGTGCGGTATCACACTTAAAAGTTAATAGATGACTATGTAAAAAAAAATGTACATACAAATTTGACTCCTGAAAACTAAAAGATTGGCAGACATAGATAATATTTAATAGAGGGCAAACCAAAAGAACAAAATAAATAAAAACAATAATTTAATTACAATGTACCTAATTATTAATGTTTATACTCAATGAAAATCATAATTTTAAAATTAATCTCCTTGCGACTGCATAGGATTTGCTCGGTAGCCTAGTGGATGAGAACTTGATTTTCCATTTAATGGAATGAGTTCAATACCAGAACATATAGAAACACGATACAAAGACAATAGAATTGCATCACTGTTTGTGATAGCTAATAACAATAGTTTTGTCACAAGCAAATTCAAAATGCAATCGCACAGGAGACCAAAAGAAATTTTAAAAAAAATAGTACAATTAAGAAATGTTTTTCGTATAACCATTTAAGAAATCTAATTAATTTTCACCGATAAGTTATTATTAATAATAATAATAATAATGAAAAAATTTATACAAGTATCAATCACTGTTGGGAATTTCAAAATGTTTGTTTTTTTGTTGCATTTGGAATAATTTATTAGATTTTCATATTATTTAGCTGGAAGAAATGTGGTTGTCTATCAACTCTGCCTATCCATGAGGAGAAAAAGAACTATTGTGGGTTTGTTTTAATTAATAACCTAGTCAGTCAAATGAATCAATCGGTAAATTTAGTGAATCAGCTAAAATAATAATCAATCAAAATAATCAATCCTATTAATCATATGAATTAATCAATCAGATGAATTAATTCATCAATCAAAATAATCATGAATTAATCAATCAATCAAATTATACATATGAATTAATTAAACAATCAAGTTAATCATATGAATTAATCAGTCAATTAAATTAATCATACGAATTAATTAATCAATCAAGGTAATCATATTAATTAATCTATTAATCAAAATAATCATATGAATTAATAGATAAATATCAATCAAATAAATAAATCAATCAATCAAATGAATAAACCTAATCAAATGAATTAATCAATTTAATCAAATGAATTAATCGATAAAATTAATCTATCAATCTAATAAATAAATCAATCAATCAAATTAAACAATCAATAATGAATTAATCAATTCAATCAAATGAATTAATCATTTAACCAAATTAATCGTATTCATTAATCAATCAATCAAATGAATTATTCAATCAATAAATCAATTGAATTCATCCAACGAATTAATCGATAAAATGAATCAATCAATCAATCAATATAATTAATCAATCAACATAATGAATCAATAAAACAAATGAATTTATCAATCGATCAATCAATCAAATGAATATCAATCCTTCAACCAAATGAATTGATCGATCAAATGAATCAATTAATTTGAATTAAACAATCAATCAAATGAATCGATCAATCAAATTAATGAAATTAATCAAATAAATTAAATTAATGAATCAAACAAATGAATTAGTCAAATAATCAAAGTATTCAAATTAATTGAATTGATGAATCAATCAATTAATCATGTGGATCAACATTTAGAAATTTCCAAAAGCGTAACACGTTAAGTAACAACCGATAGAACAGACGTAACACAATAAACAAACACGCGTAATTAAATCTAATTAGTATCATAATTAGTTGTAGATATTACTCTTAGAAAACTATGCTTTAAAAAAAGGCCAAATTTTTGTGAGATCCAATCATCGCACAACTTATCGGAGGTGGTCCGATATCATTTAGTAATCGTCGAGATCAACGTCATCCAGCGGCTCGTCCAGCTGTAGGGATTGAAAGTCCACCTTGTAGCGGAGAATTCCTATTTTATTACATTTAGGCATCAAAATCCGCAATAGGCCATAAAGGATTTGGACATTTTGTTGTAAGCATCAAAGCCGCATTAGGCAATAATAGTTTTAGATGATAAATTCACATGTTGTAGCGTTTGAGAAGCAATATGGTTTAATCAAATTGTGAAAGACAGCAAAATGATGATTCACGTCAAATTGCAAAAGACAGCAAAATAATTCGGGTAAAAGATGGCAAAATGAAGCCATGAAATTGTAAAAGACAGCAAAATGACCAATGTCATCAAATTTTAAAAGATAGCAAAATGATGTTACACATCAAATTGTAAAAATAGAAAAAAGCAAAATCATGTTGTGAAGTTGCAAACAATAGCAAAATGATAAATGCCATGACAATGTAAAAGATAGCAAAACAGCGAATGCCATCAAATTGTGAAAGGTAGCAAAATGATGATTCACGTCAAATTGCAAAAGACAGCAAAATAATCCACGTAAAAAAGATGACAAAACGAGGAAAGCCATAAAATTGTAAAAATGACAAATGTCATCAAATTTTAAAAAATAGCAAAATGATGTTACACATCAAATTGTAAAAATAGAACACAGCAAAATGATAAATGCCATGATAATGTAAAAGACAACAAAACGACGAATTGTGAAAGATAGCAAAATTATGAATGTCATCAAATTATGTATAAAAGATAGCAAAATGATGTAACACATCAAAATGTAAAAATAAAACATAGCAAAACCATGTTATCAAATTGCAACCAACAGTAAAATGATAAATGCCATGACATTGTAAAAGACAACAAAATGACGAAAGCCATCAAATTGTGAAAGATAGTAAAATGATGAATGTCATCAAATTAGTATATCAAATTACAAAAGACAGCAAAATGATGAATGCCATCAAATTGTAAAAATTTGCCATCAAAATAATCAATGCCATCAAGCAATATATCAAATTTCAGGAAATCAAAACGATGAATGCATATCATCAAATTGCGTAGTGAAAATATTATGAAATGACAAAAGATAGCAAAATGATAATGTTATCAAATTACAAAACATAGAAAAATGATGCCATTAAATTGTAAAATGACAATGATCAATCATATTACAAAAAAACGGCAAAATGATGAATGCCATTAAATTGTATGATGACAACGATCAATTGTTTTACAAAAAATAGCAAAATGATAAATGCCATTAAATTGTAAAATGATATGGGACAAGTATTACAAAAGATAGCAAAATGATAGATGCCATCAGATTGTAAAAGACAGCAAAATGATAAATGCCATTAAATTACAAAATGACAATGATCAATCGTATTATAAAAGATAGCAAAATGATAAATGTCATTAAATTGTAAAACGAGAAAGGACAAGTATTACAAAAGATAGCAAAACGATAGATGCCATCAGATTGTAAAAGACAGCAAAATGATAAATGCCATTAAATTACAAAATGACAATGATCAATCGTATTATAAAAGATAGCAAAATGATAAATGTCATTAAATTGTAAAACGAGAAAGGACAAGTATTACAAAAGATAGCAAAACGATAGATGCCATCAGATTGTAAAAGACAGCAAAATGATAAATGCCATTAAATTACAAAATGACAATGATCAATCGTATTATAAAAGACAGCAAAATGATAAATGACATTAAATTGTAAAACGAGAAAGGACAGGTATTACAAAAGATAGCAAAACGACAGATGCCATCAGATTGTAAAAGACAATTGCAAAATGATAATGTTACAAAATCAAAAACAAATAAATAACAAGGTCAAATAAAAAGAATTAATTCATATGCATAATTATTTCAACAACAGTGACAGGCAATTCACCAAACATATTATAAAAACATGAATAGATGCCATGCCATGTGTTATACCAATTATTGTTTGAAATTGGTCAATGTCGGATTGTGAAATAAATAAATAAACAGCAGATAATACGTAAGTTTAAAGTTGTTCGGTAGACAGAATCCCAGTCCGGAGCAGCACAGAATAAAGAAGAAAAGGTTTGTTAGTACATAGAATATTAATATCATCATAAAAACAATATAATAATTTTAGTGTTTTAAAATAATTCAGAGAAATCTCGATTTTTATGTTTTTCAGCAGATTCAAAATTTGATAACAAATATGATATCTGAGAAGCGATTTTATACCTTTTGTCGATACGGAATCAGCTGTCAAAATTTGTATGATTTTTATGTCTGTCAATTTATGACGTTGACCGATGTCAGATGTAAGCTGTTGCATGTTTTAGTTAGTGTTTAAAACACAAATTACTGTAAATATACATGTTTATTCAATCATTTAATTTACATTTAAAGTTGTATACTTTTAGATCTCTAAGACTAACCACCGCACTTTCAGGAACAGATTATGGAAATTACACTTCATTTCAACAATTACATAAGAAACAACTATTTGCGTACACAAAATAGGTTCTTAGTTTCGGTAAACTATGCGTATTTAGTTTCAACTGAAATTTTGCAAATGTAATCCACGGTATACAACTTAAAACATACATTAACCCTTAAATGCCAGGCTTTTTCGAAAAACCGTGCGGATTTTACCTTGTTGCTTTCTGGTCAAATATCCATATAAAAACAAAGGAATTGCTTTTCTTGCAATAGAGAATTCCAGTCCAATTTTTTATTTTTTTTTTTATGAATAATGACCTTCTAACTTAAATAACTGCATATTTATTTTTATAGTTAGTTTTAATAGTTAAAATAAATGTCAAAGTTTTAATTTTTCAAGATCCCCGAAAACCACCGAATCTAGTGTGACGTCATCATGACTAACCGAAGTATGAATCTTGTAGGGAACTGGAATCAGCTGTTCGACTCCCGCCATTTTGAATTTCAGCATTGGAGCGTTTTCATAGACATTACTGGGCAATACGATCGTTTTTTGTACAGTTTTAAATAATATAGATAAACTAATAGTGATACTGAATTATTTAGGCCTAAATAATGTTTCAATAAAAACAAAAACTATTATATGTCCAATTCTCTATAAACCAATAACAAAGAATGCCGAACGGTTTGCGTCTTCATTTCTATTGATTTCTATACAACTTTGACCCAGGTGACGCGGCGCGGTGACGTCACGCCGCCAAAATCCAGCAATAGGGTGTTTTAATGACACGTTTTAAAATGGACTTTTTAATTTTTTTTTAAAAACTCTACTTTAAATATTATGTAATAAAACTTATATATTCAGAATCAGCGTTTATTGGTCTATATGAACATATTTTTTTAAAGCCATAATATTTTTCACTGGAGTTCCTTATTGTTTTCTGTTTACCAGATAATATATCTTATTATTCATGTATATTACGTGATAATATCATAAGAGATTTTTCCAGAATAGCTAACTAACTAAAATGAAAACATCTCCCATTTTGGAAATAATTGTCAAAAAATATCACACAAATAAAAACTGATTTTATTATTTCTACACAAATCTGAATACATACCCAACATGAAAAAACACAATTCAAAGGATTTTGCAAATAAATAAAGACCTTTAGGGCATATGGGTAAAACTTTGATTTTTCGCCTTTGATAGTTGCCAAAGTGACCCGCCAAGTCATAGAAAATTCATTTAAAAATATTCTAGATTAATGAAACCACCGGTTACGTCAAGAATGATATTGGCGCAAGCGATTTTGACCTTGTTCTTCAATCACACAAATTTGACAGCCGATTCCTTACGGCATCTTTTCCGTGTTCACAAAAGACTAGAATCGCTTCTCTGAGCACCAAAAATCAAAGAATTAGCATCAGACATCGCTGTATGCAAGTTAAAATTGTAAAAAAGTTAACGGTGCTCCATAACAATGACCAAATTATTGTACATAAATTAAAAAATCTAACCTTTTAAGTCATAAAATCGAGATTTCGCGCATCATTTGGAGAGTTCAACTTCACAAGTTGTCAAGTTGACCCTAATGCCAAAAACAGTGAAGAGACAATCCATTACTTCTACCAAAATTAATAAGATATTATGAAATATCAAAAAAAAAAAAAATTACACAACATTATTAACTCTTGAGTAAAATATTTTCCCTCAGGGCCTAGTTGTGTTAGTCTTGCGTGTGCTGTGTTGGGGGTATTTTTTAAGTAAAGAAGGAAAAGATATTCTGGGAAGGAAAAATTTACGAGGGATGGGTAGGAATGAGGGGGTCAGTGTGTCCAGGAGTGACGTACGAGTCAATCCCTCTCACTGCGGTGCAAGGCATTGGGTCGAGAGAGTTTGGCTGGAGAGGTAATAATCTCTCTCCTCGACCCGCCACGCAGGTGTGACGCATCCACCGCCAAGACCTGGACTAGCCTCACCCCTGCTAAGTCATCGGACGTAGCTTGCCACTTGGGGTGACCTATGAAGAGGTGTTGGTTACACAATGAATGTTTCCCAGGGTGACGGCACCTATACTCATCTCCTTTCCTGAACAGATATAATTTGGGAGGCGGGTCTGGGTACCGCCGCCCCGGGAACCATTTACTGGATAACAAACACCCCTGCCATAGGTCACCACAAATGGTTCGCTATGCGATATGTATATATATATTTTAGCATTTTTAGACTTAGCAGGGATGCCCGGGTTCGTAGGGTGAGGATAATGTAGGTCTTCTTGGCCAAAGCGTTTGCCCACCTACTGCGTGGCAGGCCAGATTGGGAGAGATTGTGGGAAACTTAACCTAGACCTCTCCAGCCAGACTCTCTCGACCCATAGATAGGGAGGGATAGATACATTGACCCCCAGATTCCCCCCACCCCACATACCTTTTTCCTAACCAGGACTTCCTCTCCTTCTTTTCCCTAAAAAGACTATATAGATAGCACCCACAAAGATTACATAGGCACTGAGCGATTTTTTTTTCATCAGGGCCTGCTCCTTTATGGGGCTAACATAAAACAAAATAATAATTAAAAATAAAATAAAAAAAGATTACCATTATCAATTATTTCCATGACTAATGAACGTCTAGAAGACGAATTGCGACTCTCAATTTTCTATCAATTGGTTATAAATCATGTAGCAAGTTAGAATTATCTGTTCATTGTTCTAGTGCAATAATTGGTATAATTAGTTAGTTGTGTGTATCGGTGGTGGTGTACTGACCTCCGATGCCACCGAACCCTCTGACGAACTGCGACCCCTCCTGACTCTTGTCGGAGATGATCTCGAGGGTTGTGCCGAAAGCCTTGTAGTTATTGGCGAGCCACTCCAGGAGGGGTTGACACTCTACCAACTCCAGCTCTACGCCACTCTGCAAGATGACACGGTTATATGTTAAGTTAGCGGGTGAATTGGACTTGGCATCTCTTGGTAGTAGGGCTTATCGAGGGATCAGAAAAAAAAGCATTACACAGAATATATTATTAACTGTAAACTCGACGTGTACATATACATATTAACTTTAAGTGAATCAGATTGAATTGATTCACTTAACACTGAGAATTAAACGAATTAATTCAGTTAACGTAGAGAATTCAATGAGCGCTTTTCGATCCACGACTGCGGTACCGAGACGGCATAAAAAAAGCAATGAACATGCGTTCCTTGTCGCAATAATGCTGCTGCTCTTTCAAAAGATGAGATACACTATGTACTTAGGTCTGTTTCCTCCAAAGGAAAAAAGTCATTTTCTTGCATCTCTCTCATGCACAGCACCATGATGTCACCGCAGACCTCTACAATACTATTAGTTGTGATGATAATTTTGAAAGTATGGAATATAGTTACAAGGATAATATTGTGGTGTGAGTGAATTCCAAAAATTCAAAAACTTTAAAGCACTATAGTTTTGCTTTTGTTCTTAAATATATAATGCAGCTCTTTCTTACATACTAAATAAAAATAGTCGAAAATGAGACAAACGGTGAACGTATGTGCGTCTGCAATGAATAATCATTATCATACATCTCACTCACACGCATAAAGAAAATGAAACGCCACATCCTTCGCTGTAGCTGAGCTGTATAAGATATATCTGTTATCTCCAAAGGAAAAAAGTAGTGCTTTGGAGGAAACAGTCACACGTATTTTGTGTGTTTCACCATTATTTAATGTGTATGAAAGAGCTGCAGCATTATAATGATAAGGAACGTATGTTTATTGCATTTTTTTTGCCATCACGATAATAATGAAAGCGCTTAATGATTGACAAAATGCATTTCGACTAAGTTTATCAATGCACCTCTACCCGCAGTTGATACAGTAAAAGGAATAAATTATCCCTGGCACTGTTTACAAATAGAATTTCAATCAAATTATTAAATGAAATTAATTCACTTGACACTCTTGAGTGAAACAATGCACTTCATGAAATTCAATTATTTTTTTTATTTATTCATTTCATGATTCATGCAATGAATTAATTCACTTCAGTTATGATTCGACTAAATACATTTCAACAGACGTTGTGCTGCACCTCTATCAGTTGAAACTGAAAGAGGGAGAAATATTCCTTGGCATTTACAAATTTTAAAATACAATAGAAATAAATGGTCATCATGGAAATTCATTCAAATTGTATATATATTCATATAATTCACTCGGCAATAAGAGCAAATCAATTAAAAAGAATTAATTCACTCTTAAATAATTTAGATTAACAGTAAAACATCATAGAAAATCAATAAAATTTTACAATAAATTAATTCACTCGACAATGAACGAATCAATTCAATTGATATACTTAATTAATTTTAATTAATTAATTCAACAAATGTTACAATACAGTAAAAAATTTTAATTATAACAAATTAATAAATAGAAATTTAATCAAACTGTTCAATGAACGAATTCACTCAACCATTTGAGTGAGTCAATTTAAATAAATTAATTCAAATGAATTAATTAAAAGGAATTAATTCAAACAAATTTATTCACTAAATTAATTCATTCGCATTAATTCACTAAATTAATTCATTCGAATTAAATTAAATAAATTAATTCAAGTGACTTAATACACTAAATTAATTCACTTCAGTTGTGAATCGACATGGTACATTCAACCGACTCGGTGAATGGAATGAATGAATTCCTTAGATGTGATGAATGAATTCACTGGAGTGAATGAAGTCTTTGTAACTGACCTCCTTGTCTGTGAAATGTGATTTGTCCTTCTCTTGTTCGGGGGTGAGGTGAAGTACGGTCTCTATGCTGGTGGCGTGGGACTTGAGGACGTATCTCTGGATGTCAAGGTTTTCCCAGCAGATGAGGGTCTCCACGGAGCCCAGCTCCAGGGCCCGGAGGGTGTCCTCAACCCCAAAGCAGTACTTCCCCGTGTCCTGGAACACGCAAACAACAAAATATTACAATAAAATAAGAGCAGGTCACTCCTACAAATATGTAACTCGTGAGAGATTCGTTGTAAATCATCAAAGGCAGCACGATTCCTTTAACCCCTCAGGTTTCGGACATACATTGTCCGAGACTTGAGGGGATCCGTGTAGAGGGTCAAAATATTTCCACTTTATAACAAAATCCAAATAAATGGAATATTTCTGAATGTATCCGAAAACTGTTTTTGAAAGGTGATGAAATACGCTTTAAAATTTTATAATTCGAAATAAACAAATAATTTTTTATCTATACAAAAATTTTGAAAGCAAACTGCAAACATAAAAAAGGTTTTAAAATGGCTCAGCTTACGTTTTTTCTAACTAAAATTACTACATATTGATAATGAAAATAAATAAAAACATTCAGATATTTTATTAGACGAATTATTATACATGTTATTGTAAGTTTACATTTTTGTCATTTTACGAGAAAATAATTCATAAAAAATTTCCAAAGTTTCATAATGCTTTTTCAAATTGCGTTCAGAAACTTAGTTTTCATAAAGGTGTACATTTTAATTATTTTGAGGCTAACTTTTAAATTTGAATATAAAGCGTGTTGTTTTCTCTTTCTAATATTGTTTAGATCATATTTATCAGAAACACACAACGATTTCTATGAGATCTGTATGAGTTGTTTCCAAAAGCGAACAAATTAGCCGTTCGAGTTAACGAACTCCATGAAGTTCAACCAAATGTTAAATGAATGAATTCACTTGACAATTTGAGTTAATCAATTTAAATAAATTAATTCACTAAATTAATTCAAATGAATTCATTCACCAAATTAATGCATTACTTAATTTAAATGACTGACGGCCGGCGTAGCCCAGCGGTAAGGCTCTTGACTAGCATTCCGAAGGTCGCGGGATCGAATCCCGGCGTGGCAAACAAATTTTATTTGATTAATTTGTGTTATTTCACAATTTATACATTTAAAATAATACAGTAGAACCCCGTTAATTTGAAATCCACGGGACATCAAAAATAAAATTTCGCATTAACGAATTCCCACGTAATTCGAAATTTTACGAAAAATAAATTCGTAAAAAAATTGCAGAAAATTGAGTTCCTCGGTTGCAAATTCAAATACGGGTAGGTTCTTCGGAACAAATTCCGGAATAAATTCCTAATAATACGACTTATTCCCATGTAAATCGAATTTTCGCAGCCGTTTACCGGCGCGGTCGCCAATATATTCGAAGTAAGTTCATAAAAATACAATATTTTCCGCACAAATCAAATTTTCGCAGCCTATTTTGCGGCCGAGACCGTCGCGGCCATCCCGTTAAACTCATAAAAATGTGATATATTATCGCGTAAATCGAAATTTCGTTGCCGATTTCCGAGCAGCCGGCTCTTCAAATTTAGATATTCGAAGAACGTTCATAAAATTACCATATATTTCGCGTAAATCGAAAGTCACGGCCGAATCCCGTCGCGACCGGCCCTCTAAATTCGAATACCTACTCGCAATAAATTCATAAAAATACAATATATTTCGCGTAAATCGAAATTTCGTGGCTGATTACCTCCGCGGCCGGCTCTTCAACTTTAGATATTTGAAGTAAATTCGTAAAATTTCGCGTAAATCCAAATTTTTCGGCCGAATGCCGTCGCGGCCGGCCCTCTAAATTCAAAAACCTTTTCGAAATAAATTCTTAAAAATACGGCATAAATATTTTTTTGCTGCTTATTAGCGCCGCGGCCGGTTCTTCAAATTGAGATATTCAAAGTAAATTCGTAAAATACAACATATTTCCGCGTAAATCGAAATTTCGTGGCCGAATCCCATCGCTGCTGGCCCTTTAAACTTATATGTTCAAAGTAAATTCGTAAAAATACGACATTGCAGTGTTAACCAATTCAGAATTACAATATACGAATTAGGACAATGTTAACCGCCTAAGTCGACATTTTACGGCGTTTTTACCACCACGGCTTCAGATTTACAAAATTATTATGTTTATATTTGCAAAAAATCGATGTTTGTCAAATTACACAATCGAATTTTCGTGTGCGGGCAGAAATAAATTTCGAATTACGAATTAACGAATTTCAAATTAAAAAATCATTTGGTATGAAAAAAAATTTCTGGGGACTTTTTTTCGCCAAAAATTTCGAATTACGCCGTTTTTCGAATTAACGGGGTTCGAATTAGCGGGGTTCTACTGTATATAGTATATTTGCGGCACGTTCTAGAGTGGAAGATACTCTCAGTGTCGCCCTGGTGTAAGACCACCACTCAGAATTGAAACGTTGCTTGAAATGGCATTGGCCATGTTTGGCGACCAGATCTGAATAGCCAGGTACTTCCCACCTTCCTCTTCCCCATCTCCTTCCCCTCCCTTCCTACCTACCTACTACCTTCAGCCTCACAACATACCCCAATTGGGGATGCCATAGTCTCAATGGCTTCAGACGGGAGCAGTTGGGACTCTTGTGGGGTATTCATATAAAAAAATGAAATAATACACTAAATTAATTAAAATGAATTAATTCATTAAATCAAATTAATTAATTCACTTCAGTTGTGAAACCA
Organism: Glyphotaelius pellucidus; assembly: GCA_936435175.1. Classification (NCBI taxonomy): domain Eukaryota; kingdom Metazoa; phylum Arthropoda; class Insecta; order Trichoptera; family Limnephilidae; genus Glyphotaelius; species Glyphotaelius pellucidus. The sequence goes on along the minus strand of OW386563.1, from coordinate 7,849,037 downwards.
ATGATATTGACATTGTGACAATATCTCCTCACCTGTGAGATCTCGTCGAAGTAACGCCCGATGAGCTTCTTTTCCTGGATGAACTTTACATTCTGTAACGACTCGGCGGCCAGTTCGATGGCCTGGTTGAATCCGTTCTCTCCTCCGTACGACACGTCCACTAGCTTTATGATTTTGGTTTGCAACCGCTGAAAAATACAACAGATAATAATATGTTATTGACATTGTAACGGACCAAAACCAAAAAATAGTAATTTAACCAGCAACACTCGCCTCGTCTACATCTCTCTGTTCTGTCCGCTATTATCTCGCTCGCCTTCTTTCTCTACTAACCCTCACCTCAGCCTGGACCTCCCTATCTCTCTCTGAACCAGACCCGGCTACATCAAAAGAAGCAGCATATCAGACCAGCTCTATAGCGGCAAGAGACTACATTCTCCCTTCACAAGTGGTGAAAGGAACGACATCTTGCGCCTCCATGGATTGGGACCTCCAACCTGTTTACAGTACTTGTGCGTCTCTGCCCTGCCTCTGCTACCCTAGCTGGCCCACCCAGGACCTCCCTGGACCTGTCACCCTGGACCCCCCTATCTACCCTGTCTGGCACAGGAATAGTAAAAATTATAAAAGTATTATACATATACATACTAGTACCAGCGAGAGATTGTATGTGATGTAATTATTCTGTCTTTTATGTTTGTATTTATTTCTAAATCGATATTGGTATAATTACTGCCCTCTATGTTTATTAACCTTCTTAACCTTTCCCGTGCCACGGAGCAAACGGGTAAATTTCGAGATGTTTTGACTTTTGACGTAATATTTTGCGGATTTATTTTATGCTATCGTATATAATATTTACCGAATTACGTTCCCTGAACAATAAACTATGCCTACAAACAATATTACTTGCGTTTATTTGACAAATTGATATGTTTATCGATCTTTTCATGACCCCCCGGCGCTCACAGTTTGACAGTTGAAATCACGGAAGAAATGTCATTTGGAAAGTCACAGAAGCATTCCCAAATAATAATTTGAGTGGCTAGGTGATCTGTTACGTCAAGAACAAGAATGCCCCAAGCGATTCTGACCTTGTCCTTCATACATTTTCTTTATACATAAGGTTTAAAATCGCATATCAAAAAGTTTTTTTTTTTTTTATTCGGCTGCGCGCCGGCGCGTAATCGGCAAGGGACCGGTTAAAAGGTTCGAGCCTTTGCTAAGAGTGTTCTTATATGCCGAGAGTCGACGGGATGTTAAAATAGAGTGCTGTTGCACTTCAGAAGAGCTATTCTCTAACTTTTGTGAGATCGAGATACATCTCAGGCGGGATTGCCTGTCAGATTTGTGTGATTTTCTATGGCTGTTATTTACTTTTTCTATGGGCCGATGTCAGAATTTCAGCTGTGAGCTGTCACATATTTTAGTTTAGGTCGTTTTAAACATGAATTCCTGCAAGTATCGTCGATGACGTCTATACAAACGTTTAACTCAACTCAAAAAGTTTAACTCAACTGGTAACAATATTTTATTTGTTTGGTGATAAATTGGTGGTACTCACAGAATCGAACATATCTGACTGCGACAGCTCCGTCTTGAAGTCGGCCGACCCGGCGAGGATGAGGCCGCACACGTTGGGCTTGTCCTGCATGATGAAGAGCTGCGAGGCCACCTCGGCCACCTTGCGCACGTAATTGTGTCGCTTCTCCATGCGCAGACGCGCGAAACGCAGCGCAGACTGACCTCCTCGACCGTGCTTCTTGGGCAGGTCCACGGTGAACTTGTGCAGCACCTGGAATTAAAGATTAGCATTCATTTTTATTAGGCAACGGATAACTAGTAATTCGGTCAACAGAAGAGCTCGCGTCAAAAAAGGTATTTTTCTAGTTTATTTAATAAATTAAAACCAAGTCTGAAATCATAAGATTTTTAAAGTAGGTAACAACGGGTTGAAGCAGAACGTGAATTCCTCGAGTGCTACGACACCATGATGGTGAGGAATTCTTGGACTCAATTGTGACTAAGGACGAGACCTGGGTTCACTACAAAACACCAGAGACAAAGGAACAATCCCGTTGAGTCAGTGGAGTAATCCAGATTCGCCGAAGCCGCGGATGTTTTCACACCTGGCGGGTGCGATGAGTGGAAGTTCCATCGCGAACGGCTGCCACGCCGAGGCTAAGCGTCGCAGAGAGTGCAGAGTTGTGGGCATTCGGCGTAGAGGAACCAGGCTATACGCCAGTGTTGCCGGATCATACGTAATTCGTTCCTCGCAACCGCAGAGCCTTGGAACCTTATTTTACGGACAGCCCTCGTAATTTAAATAGCATATTTGATTTCATGGTTATTGTTCCACAATATTATCATGTACACCACATTTTAGGGGCGGGTATGGGTACCGCTACCCCGGAAACCCTTTATTGGATAACCCCAGATGGTTCGCTATGTTTTGTGACTTAGCAGGCAGGCGCCCAGTTTCACGAGGTGAAGTTATTCTGAGGGAGACCCTTTGACCTCTCCAACTGGACTCTCGACCTAACAACTTGCACCACAGTGGAAGGGATAAATTCATTCGTCCATCACTCCTGGACACGTTGAACCCCAGATTCCCACTTCCCCTCATACTCTATTCCTTTCCAGAAGTTCTCCTCTTCCTTTCCATAAAAAGACCTCCCACACAGCATCCCCAAAGATGACATAGGCCCTGATGGAATTTGGTTTTCCTCGGGTTCCTAGATTCCTACATCAGATTCCTATCCATCGCACATACCTTTTTTCTTCCCAGAACTTTCTCTCCAAAAAGACCCTCCACACAGCGTCCCCAAAGATGACATAGGCCCTGATGGAATTTCGGTTTTCGGTTCCTAGATTCATCAGATTCCTATCCACCCCTATTACCTTTTTTCTTCCCAGAACTTCCTCTCTAAAAAGACACTCCACACAGCATCTCCAAAGATGAAATTGTCACTGAGGGGAATTCTTCTCTTCAGGGTTTCATGTGTGGATCTACTTTTTAAATACTTGTATCAATTCAAAATTGTGAACGTGCTAGCCCCCCAGATATAAATGTCGATAGTCACCTCTCTGGTGTTGCCCTGCAGTGTGCCGAACAGCGCCCCGTTTCCGTCCATCACGATGAAGCCGAACTTGTTGTCGTCGGCCAGCAGCGCCGTCAGTGCCTCCGTGTGGAACTTGTTGTCACACAGGTACAGCGACGTGTTGATGGGCTTGAAGGGCTCAAAGTCAATGTTCACCTTCTTCTCCTTGCCCTCCTCCGTCACGATTGTGCCGCAGTATATCACCAGACCGTTCGGGGGCACTGCAAGCAACATTATTACAATTGAAACAATATTAAAAACGAATAACCAGACACAAACGGAAATATATCATTTTTAAGGCGGGGGTAAGGTTTTAAAACTCATTTTTTAATTATTTTTTTTCTAAATGGACAACATGTCGAGAGTATTGTGTCAAAATTTCAAGTAAATCGAAGCAAAACTAACGAAGATACAGCATTTCAAGCGACCGGCCCTCTTGCTCTTTTCAAGTATATTTCGAGTATAAAAAAAATTTAAATCCATTTTCTCGCAAATAAATTTCTAAAGTTCATGAACATCATAACTCAAAATTTACTTTACCGATCTTTTTGAAATTTTGTACACTATTTATACACATTAATCAACATGTAGTGACGGAGATTTTTTTTTACCATTTTTTTCCATTTTATAATAACAAATTCACCGAAAATTTTTGCAAAAATCGCATTTTTGACTTCAACATGCTGCAAAAAAAAAAAAAAAAAACAAAAAAACCGCTTCGTCATTACCTGAGAAAATATATCACCTTTTAAACCCATTTCAACTTTTTTGTTTCAAATGATTTGTTAACGAGTTATGTTAACCGCATAACACCTTTTTTTCGAGGCGCCTCCGGAGATTGGCTCTCGTGGACTTGTTTAATAATATTTTTAATTAAAAAAAAAAATTTTAAATACTTCAGATGTCATACTATAAAGTGTATATAAAAGAAATAAGCCAACATTATTCATATCTCTGCAAAAAAATCATGAAAATATGCCTTTTTTCGCCTTTAAAACCTTACCGCACAGGAGTCTAGAATTTCTCTTTTGTTTAATGTGATTACTGCACAAGAGTCTAGAATTTCTCTTTTGTTTAATGTGATTACTGCACAAGAGTCTAGAATTTCTCTTTTGTATAATGTGATTATTGCACAAGAGTCTAGAATTTCTCTTTTGTTTAATGTGATTATTGCACAGGAGTCTAGAATTTCTCTTTTGTTTAATGTTATTACTGCACAGGAGTCTAGAATTTCTCTTTTGTTTAATGTGATTATTGCATAGGAGTCCGAAATTTCTCTTTTGTTTAATTTGATTACTGCACAGGGGTTTAGAATTTCCCCTTTTTTTATGTGAATACATTACAAGATCACTGACTTTCTCATTTTTTTTACTGTAAATATTATATAATTTAATATAAATATAATATATTTTTTAAAGAATACTGCACAAGAGTATCGAATTTTCACATAAAGAGCGAACTTTTTTTTAATGTTGAACCCAACAAGAAGTTCCAAATTTCTCTGTTTTAGTGAGAATTCCACACAAGAGTACCGAATTTCTGTTTTATCAATGTGAATACACTAGAGTGCCGAATTTATATATTTTTTATTTATATATATTTTTTTTAATATCAATACCATACAATATTAATGTAAATACTGCACAAGAGTACCACCGAATTTATCTTTTTTTAACGTAAACACTGTACAAGATTCCCAACCCAACTGCTCTGTCAATGTCTGGAGCCAGTGGGGCTACGGCATCACCAATTGGGAATGGGGTAGAGAAGAGTACCTGGCTAAGTCAGATTCAGAACAGCAGTCTTCCACCAGGACGATACTGAGAGCAGTATGCATTAGCTATTTTAACGTTTCTCTGACGTCCTCTCCAGAGATATGTTTTATTAGTACTGGCCAGTACCTCAATACTTAATGTATTGATTAAAAGACTTGTAAGTTCTTTGAGATCACAGTGACTGATCTCAAAGAACTTACAGTTATTTCGTAACATAGCTAGTTTTGGTATGAAGAGCTCTCGCAAAATAATGACTCTGCCTATCCGTCTTCGGCTATCTTCGGCACAAGTTGTAACCGGCACAATGTGACCGGAGTATAACAACTAAAACAATGTTAGAACTGATCATAGACTAGCTTGATTATGATACATTAGCTGGGGTACGCGACTTCGCTCAGAGAGTTGATATGAGATTGAACTGATGTTCAAATCCACGACGGATCTTGCTTTATATATCCCTACCAATGGGTAGCCCCACCCATACAAAAAAGGCTTCAAACGGTCCACAATGTTCCAGAACAACATTCGAGAGTGTTCTGGAATGTTCCACAATGATCTGCAGACCATTCCACAACAGTCTGGAATGTCATGGAATGCTATCGAATGATCTGGACTGTTCTAGGAACTTCTAGAGCGAAACTTCCAGCCCTTATATCTTCAAAAGCACGCCCTTCAGGTACAAAACGGGAACCTTCATCATGGATGGGAGATAGAAGGCTACCACACCATATAAACTCCCTTGATTGTACCAGGACTCGTTTCTGAGTTTTAGTGGAACGCGTATTGTACATTTTCTTTTATAATATACTAGCTGACCCAGCCACACATTGCTGTGGCTAACGAAGCACGGGTGGTTACCCAACCTAGATAACCAATTGTTGTGTCGATAAATTAACTCACACTGCCATCTGTTAAAAACTTATGGAACTTACAAATAATTACAAAGCATTGTACTATAACAAACATTAAATTCGCAATAATAAATATTGAGTTCAATAATCGAGATAAAAGCTGTCATATCTTTTAAGTTGGACCAAATTACACACAGTAAGCCAAATTTCATCAAAATCGGTTAAGGAGTTTCGGAGTTTATCTCGAACAAACATCGTGACGCGAGATTTTTATATATTATAAAGATATTGATTGCAGCTAGTAAGTAACCAACTGTAAATGTGAACCTCACCTTTGGTGTAGAGCTTGAGGCGGTGCTGTACGGAGGTGATGGCCCCGAGGACCGAGAGACGGTTGACCCGAGACTTGATGTTGGAAGCCGTCCCAAACTCATCGGCCAACATCTTGGACACACGCGAAATCTGGTCCTTCGGCGGGATGATGAGGGAGATCATGGAGGTGCCATTGCTGCAAAAAAAGATCTACTATTATATGACCAGAAGAGATGTGTCAATCACATATTTTTTTCAATCCCTTCCTCTTATAATTTTTAAAATAGCAGAATGCTTCGGTAACACTCTGTTGTTCGATGAGTTTGATAATTTGAAGAGAAAATTTAGTCTTAAAGCAGTGGCGGATACATATGACTGCCAGCCAGCACGCTACTCGTTCGTTTCTTTTGTCATTCGAGTTATTGAGTAATTATACTTTCTCATGTAGCACGCGCGCGCGTCCGCGTCACTGTATTTTTTACGTTTCTGTCTGGCACATAGACAGCACTCAGACACGGGGGCTCCATCGAAGCCAGCGTAAAGTTAGCTTCTCAAAAACTGGGCGTACTGTACAGGGCTCGACAAAAATAAATTTTTAAAATATTTTTTCACGCAGAATTTCTGATCAGCTGTTTACTGTTAAAATTAAGTCTTTTTTTCCATAGATATGCACCTTTCATTCAAATATACCACAGACAACAAACAGAAATTGAAAATATTCTATGTTGACTCGAATAAGTACCTCTCACGGAGTTTCAAAGTAACAAACACGCAGAATTCACGCAGTTATAAATTTTACGACTTTAATTTTATCTCATATTTTACGAAATGTGTTGGCGAAAAATTTAAAAATGATCTTCTGGAAATCTCGAGTAATCGGCAAATTTATTTATTTTACGTGGTTGCTCCGGAGGTTGGATAAGAAATTGTCTTCAATCTTACATTTAACAACTTTTTCACTGTCATCCGAGAGAACTGAAATTGCAAAAATAACAAACTAACCATCATGGCGTTTTCCGCAAGGGTAGGCAGAGAGGATGGACCGCCAAACAACTCGGCCTCGGCCAGAAGAAGTCGGGGACGCCCGAAGAAGACAATATGGCACGATCAATAGAATCGGATACTTGAGTCTGGCCATGTCAAGAATGGCCAAGTCATGAATGACGAATACTTGGAGCAGGTGGATGAGTTTGTGTATTTGGGAAGTATGTTTACGAGAGATGGGAATACTGATAGAGATATCGAAAGAAGGGTAAATGCCGGTAACTCCGTTAATGGAGGACTGAACGCCGTTGACGGCAACAAAAAACTGTCAAAGAAGCGAAGGTAGCCATCCATAATGGAGTGCTGGTACCTACCCTGATGTATGGCAGTGAGGCATGGAACTGGCAGAGAAAGGATGAAAGTAGACTGAATGCTGTAGAAATGAGATCCTGAGACGTATGTGTCATAAAACCATGTATGATCGTGTGAGAAATGTGGAGATCCGCAAAGAATGCAAGGCTGATGTAAGCGTAATGAGTAAGATTAAGAAAGGGATGGTTTGAGCATGTAGAGCGAATGAATGAGGAAAGGAGTGTAAGGAGAATATAGGACGCAAATGTGAATGGTAGACGAAGACATGGCACGACCAAGTGAATCAGATACTTGATTCGGGCGATGTCAAGAGTCAGAATAATAGAAGAGCATGTTTGAGGCGATGTATGAATGTGAACGAAGCAAGGAGTGTGTGCCAAGATCGAGTTGTTTGGCGGTCCGTCCTCTCTGCCTACCCCTGAGGGGAAATGGCGTGATGGTTAGTTAGTTAGTATATAAGAGACGATGTATGAATGTGAACGAGTGTGTGCCAAAACCGAGTAGTCTGGCAGTCCATCCTCTCTGCCTACCCCTGCAGAAAACGGTGTGACAGTTACATAGTTATTACTAGAAAGTATTCAATATGTAGAATGAACCGTGTTCAGATAAATAGAAAAAACACAATAATAAATTATTTATCAGGTTGATACCAGTTTAAAGTAAATATATACTAGTTTTAAATGATTCATTTTATTTGTGAACGACCCTTCGCTGTACGTTCAGAGATGCACAACCTGTGGCACAAGTCATTTAACCCGTCCCTAACCGTGCTGAAAATGATCTCGAAAAGCCGACTTGTAACGCAGCATTACTGTATGGGATCTGGAAATTATTTAACTTTTTTATAAAAATATTAATGTTGTGCCTAAAAACTGAAATATTTAAAAAATAATCGTTCACAATAAATGATAAAATATTATTTGCAACGCCCAATTTTAGACTGTGACTGCCGGCTGCTTCGTGTCAAGTTAGCCTTACCCTTCGAGCAAGACCATTGTTTCTGGGCGCCGGTTTGAAAATTTGATCCCTTAGAAATAATATAGAAGCTTCAATTAAATACTGCGAGTAGAACATATCTTGGCCTTGGAAATAATCGAATATATTTTTAATAAGTCTTTTTGCAAGTCTGGAAAAAAAGTATTAGGCCTATAATAAATACTTTTGAGTCCAATATCTCCTACTAATGAATCTATTTTTGGATAAAGTTTTATTATATAGCGTTGCAAATTAAGTTCTTTACAAAATAATCGAAAAACATTTTAATATTTGTGCCTGGATTTCACAAAATAAAACAAAACAATGCAATTTCGCGCTGTTCGCGGAATGAATCAAGTTGGGCAGCGTTCAACGAATTTGGATTTGAGAATTAGTCCTTTCACCGTCCTCCTTTCTCCATCTTTCCAAAAGTGTCTTCAAGTATTTTTAAATCCCTTCCAAAAAGAGGTGGGATTCCAATTTCGAACTTGTCAAGGACTAGGGGATCACCTCAAGTCAAAAAGGCAAAATTCACTGGATATTGGAAGGCATCCATTGTGTGTAATCGGCTGTCAAATTACTGTGATTTTCTATACCTTTCAATGGCTTGTCTATGCCTGTCGCTTGTTGAATAGATTAATTACTTAATAAAAATCACAAATTACTATTTATTAGTTACTTACTTACATATAAGCCTAAAAGGCATTCATAAATGATTATCTGTTTATCATATTTTTTTATTTTTTTTTTTTGTTTATATGCGATGACATTTGATTAGCAAATTTCCTCGCGACTGACATCTCTTAACAAGGATTACGCGACAAATAAGACAAGAACATTATTTACCTCGTTAGCGCGATACGGAATACTGCATTTAAGAAAACTGCGAAATGGGTCGTATACGGCCGATTTAACACACATTATACTATCGCAAATGACACAGAATCAACTTTCTGGTCACCAAATTCGAATGCCATTTCAAGCAATGTTTTGGTTCTAAATATCAGTGTATCATCAGGGCGACAATGAGTGTATCTATCACTGGAACATTTTGTTTAAAACTTAATAATATTGTTATTATTGTATATATTAACACAACAGGAAAGAAGGACATAACAAAAGATTTGTTTTAATATTGTTAAAAAATAGATAATACGTGTTGTAATAATTCTATTAAAAAATATGTCGCCCCCATATGTCACCTGAATGTGTGTCACTTTCTTTCAAAGTGGGATTGTAACTTCTGACTGACATTAAACAATTGTTGGACATTGTATCGCTGTTGCGTTACTATCAACCATATTTCTGAGAATGCACGACGTTTCACAATAACAACAGCGCACTGATGACAATATGAAGTGAATTTTCAAGGTAAAAATACACTTCATAGTGCCGCGTGGTACCACCAACTCTATTGGGACATGGCTGTAAGGTTATAATTTCTACGTCAGATTATCGTCACGAAACGCACTTTTAACGGAGTTTGTTGACGAATTATAAAGCAAAGCTCTTTTTCAATGTGTTTGAGCGTGTTTTTAACTGATTTTGCAGCTGTTTCAGGCGGGTTTTACGGCAAAATGCGTAACGTCTCGACGTAATGTGGAACAGTCATCGGAGGATCGACTCACCCTCTCGCCATCTCCAGGCTCTTGATGAGCTTCTTGATCTTCCAGATTTCGACATTGCGATCCGCGCTGGTCTCCTCGTTCGACATGGTGAGCTTTCACTTCGGCAAGCGAGCCACCAACGGGAAAATACGGGAAATTCGCCGAAACCAACCGGATAAAATGGACGGACGGGCCACGACTCGCGCACACTTCGCTCCACTCAAGGAAGGCAACCTGAAAAACAAAAACACTGTGAGCTGACAGGGGGGAAACTACCAACATTCCCATACTTTTCAGTCAAAGACAGATTTCTGCTCTGCCCCTAGCGGAGTGAACGGGAAACTTATTAGGAATCTTGTAGATTATAATTATCAGTACCAGTTCACGCCGCTAGGATCGCCAATTTTTCTTACTCTCAATATCGCGGGGCAGATTCCCGTACTGCTGATACGATCAGACACTGCCGATAACCGGATTAAAAAATGATCGAAAATAAAATTTATCGAATTTAATTTTTTAGCCGCATGCGAACTTTTAATGGAGTTGATTTTTTCCTAACGCGACAAATCTTTATTCTGGCGCAGCAAATCAGCCCGCAGACCATGTGGATCATACGGAATAAATTGTAGAAGTCGAAGTGACTACTCAGAGAGCTAGAGCGATGTGCGCCACAGGCGAATAATGGCACTCGGATTTCAGTTGGTTTATTTGTTCGTTGGACAACGACGAAGGAACAAAGACTGTTCTTCACTTTAAACTGCACCGGACGAGGCACTGAATAATGGCAGAGAAATGCGCAATACGGATAATCCGCAACACACCCGCTTGAGAAAAGGAATTTGGAAATTGATCCGTCAGTGTTGCAACTGCGAGCGAAGTCGACTGCGAACGTTTCCCTACGACCCCTAAAGAGGACACGCCTCCTGACCTCCCCCATCTCTTTGTTTTCAGCTGACGCAACATTCGTGACATATTGCACAACTGTAAAATATATTTTGCGATGTTTTAATTACGGATCTGCAACAATGCGTCGGAAAATATCACCTGAAATAATAAAACCAACGGGTTTGAAAAAAACGAAGAATTTCATGGTAATTTTTTTTACATGAGCTCCACGGAGGCCCTGAGGAAAATGATTTCCCTCAGGGCCTATAACATCTTTGGGTATGCTGTGTGGAGGGTTTTTTTAAGGAAGGGAAGGGGAGGAGAGTTCTGGAAAGGAAAAGGGTTTAAGGGGTGGGTAGGAATCTGGGATTCAGTGTGTCCTGGTCATCCGCCTCCAAGACCTAGACAAACCTCACCCCATGAACCCGGGCACCCCTGCTAAATCACCAAACGTAGCGAACCACTTGGGGTGACCTGTGGCAGAGGTGTTGGTCATTTTAGCAACGACAGTGCATAAAATAAATATAATAATAATAAACACACATTAGCCGTGTTGCGCTACCTCCCTCTTTAACCAACGTGTTGATGTGTGCCCACATCTGCCCTGATGATGGACACTGTAACACTGTCCGAAACGTTGACTAAAGAAGGAGGTAGCGCAACACGGCATAACACACCAAAAATAAATAACGAAAATGCTTTTGGCCGTGAAAATATAAAATTTTACCTGAACGTTCAATTCACCTTTCACTCGCAAAAAAATTAATTATTTTTGTTTTTATTATTGCAAACATTTTCTGGTATCTTAAACTGTTGCATCCTAAAAGTTCTGTTTCTTCAGAACACTGTTACATTTTCATTGTTAATTATTTGAAACTAACGTAACTTATAATTTGTTCACAGTTAACAATATGTGATTAATTTATTTTTCCGATTTTCATTTCTTAATTCCGTAGATTTGGGTTTAATATTTATATTCTTGTAACACTGCCAAATTCCTGTGACGTTTCCCGTCAAGTTGGTATCTGGAAAACGGTTTTAGTTGCCAGATGGTTTTGGAAATTAATATATTAGTGCGCTGGTACTGGTTTGTTATTTACATAATAGGGGTTCCGAGTTCCGACACAGTAAAGCGGCTTGAAAAGAGCACGTAGACTTTTGATCGAGGGGCCGACAGGCTTGGCTATAAAAGATCGTTTGGCTTGGCGTATTTCGGCATACTCCCAATGGGAATATATGGCGAGCGATGTGCTGAAAGGGCCCAAACAAAATTATGTTTTATAACTAAAGTACTCTTTACACACAGAGTTCGGAGCGGGACGTGCCCCGCGCCACTTCAGGCCGCCGCGCAGAAAAGTCTCGCAGTAAACTGCGTTGTAAACCGTTATCTTACTTTCGGTCTTTACTTTTCTGCGCGGCGGCCTGAAATGGCGCGGGGCACGTCCGCTCCGAACTCTGTGTGTAAAGGATACTAATGGGAATACATGGCGAGCGATGTGCTGAAAGTGGCCAAACAAAAATATGTTTTATCGTTTGTATAGCATGTTTGATTGCTTACAATGATTGCTAATGCTTGAGTCATCTACGCGCTTGCCCCACCCTTGATGCGATTATATATTTTTTGCTTGATGGGGCAGCTTGACGCGCGGCTCCGCGGCTTGACCGTGTTCGCGACCGGCTTGATCAAGCATTAATAAAGTGTTATCTTAACTTTTACCATTTTTGTACCAAATTCGTTTCTTTTTTATTATTTTTATTAAAACTCAAAGCGAGAGCAATGTTTAATCAATGTTTGATTCGATTTCACGGTCACACAGTCACACAAAATGCACTTTGCCACCTGCAAATGATAAATGTGTACTAAATGCCACTTTTTTATAAAGCAGCAAGCAAATTGAAAAAATTACGTGCTTGTCGTCAAGCCGCTGTATTATCACTAGTGACAGAAGTATTCACAATAATTTTGTGGTTAAAGTTAAGTAAGCAGGTTTAAACTCACATCAACATAACATGTCATAAATGTGTTAAATTTATCGATACTTGAAGTGATTTTACAACAACGAGACAGCTCTCCCGACTGGCATGACCATTGGCAAGTTAGTTTTGCAAGCCGGGAGATAAAACAGTCTATGCTGTCGGTGACGGAGGTAACCACCGGGAACATAGAAACTAATGCTCTTTATAATAGTCGAGTTTTTGAACCATTCACGTATCAGTCTGAAGAAATGATTTACAATATAGAGCCCCCCCCCCCCCTAGCTACTCCACTGAGTAGAGGTCACGGTCCTCAGCAATAAAGAACTGCTTTAGAAGAAGAAATGATTTGCATAGAAGGTTGTTGCACTTAGAATCATCTAACAGTATTTCAGTTTTTTTTAGAGTAGGTATAGTCTAGAAGTGAAAATTGGTCCAAAGGTTCGGAAAAGTGGAGGGTCCCGTAGACTGTATCAAAAATAATTAACCGTTGAGAATAAACGTGAAACGCAGTCAACTTTCAAAGAAATTAACCAACTAAATAATTTTACCAATTGACGAGTAGGTTATTAGCTCAATTGGGTATATTTTAATTATGATAACGAACACAAGTCATTTCATTGTAAGTATCAAATAATTCCGCACTGCGTAAAATTTCAGAGACCATCGATACTGTATTAAACATTATTCAGAGTACGTTCGTTAGGTTCAGCTATCGCTGGGTTCAAATGAGTTTTTTTATAAGAAAACGCATAACAAATCAGATTATTTTCATATGTGACATGGCGAGATAAAATTGTGGATTATGTTCAATTTAGAATAAAATTTTAAATAAGAATCTTCAGGTAGGTTAAATTCTTCTAAGCCAATCAAAAATGTATGTAAGAAGCCCATTTTTCCACAAGTTGTAATAATTTCCCTTAGATATTTTATAATATATATATTTCTTCTGTCCGTGTGTATGTCACTGAACTCCTCCTAAACGGCTGGACCGATTTTGATTAAAAAAATTGTGTGGGTTCAAGGGGATTCGCGAATGGTTTAGATTCACAATTTGGTCCACTGGAAAATGTTATTTTTATTATTTTTTTTTTTATTTCTAAGGAGTTGTTGATTTTGGAATGTTTTACATTGGATCCGGCAGACTGCGCTACCATCGCAGTATCGAATATTCAATATTATTCTATTTTAATTTTAGTTTGTCCCGACAGTTGTGTACAGGACAACGTCTGTCGGGTCCGCTCTAAATAAATAAAATAAATTGTGGAACATTCCAGAACATTCTCGAATGTTGTCCTGAGCGAAGCCGGGTAACCCAGCTAGTAAATATATATTTTTAGTTAGAATTGAGTTATGTCGAACTTGACCTTGGTATTTAGTATTTAACTGTCAATATTAAAAAAAACATATATTTTATAAGGATATTTTTTACTCATTGCGCCGTTTGTCACGTGTGTGCATAAATGAACCATACATCGTGTGTGTTTTTTAAAAATAAATTGACGAGTTATTGATGTGATAACTGAAAATGTTTCCTTATATCTGGGGAAAAATTATACCATCGGAAAACGGAATCGTTTATTAAATTTTTACCGGAACTGGAGACGCCACAACAGGGTATTTTCTAGTGACCGACCGAAGGTTCGGTTTCGGTTTCGGCAAGTTTCGGCAAAAAAAAAAACTAGTTTCGCAGTTTCGGTTTCAGCAGAAAATCTGCCGAACCTTTGGCCGCACCGAAACCGTGAAAATGTAGAAAAACTGCTTTTTTAGCATACAATATTAGACTTTTTAATTGCGAATACTAAAGTTCAATTCAGTACAACGACCACAATCATAAAAATAACATTAACAGCTAATGGAGTTAAAATTATGGCTTAACAATACATTTGTTGAAACTTTATTTATGTTTCTCACAAATTATACACATATTATTACACTATTGTATATTTATTATCATACTTTTGTGTACATTTACACTTTTTGTACAAACTGATTAGACAAATTTTTATTTTATTTTTGCTTTATATGCCCACTGTTTGTTCTTTCTAGATACAATAATAAAATGTATATAACTCTATTACCCACGCACAGGCTGCGCCTTAGTGGGTTCCTATTACTCTTATGGTTTTCATAATATATATTGTATTTATCAAATGTAAAATTGGGAATGAAAAATGCAAGGCTGATGTACACGTAATGAATAAGATTAAGAAAGAGACGCTTAGATGATTTGGATGCCCGAGGAAGACATGACACGACCGAGTGGCTAAGTTGGCACCGCGTTTGGATCCCACTCACGTGGTCGATTCCTCGGCTGGCTAAGTCTTCCATCACGACATAAGCAACATATTCCGCTTACTGTGGTACTAGGAGATTTTCAAATGTTGTCAGGTTATTCGTAACCCGTGAATATTTCTCTTTCTTTTAAAGAAGTTTTAAAAATGTATAAAAAAGAAAAGCAAATACTTGAGTCAGGCCGCATCAAGAGTCAGAAGAGTATGAATGAGCCGGTGTATGAATGTGAATGAGGCAAGGAGTGTGTGCCGAGACCGAATTATTTGGCGGTCGTTCCTTTCTGCTTACCCCTGCGAAGAAACGGCGTGATTGTTAGCTTTCCTTTAAATCTTGGGAATATTTCGGGAAATTTTGTTTTCAGGGAAATATTTTTTTAGAAGTGGCAACACCAAAATTTCACTGACAGCTAAAACCGATCTGGCAATAATTTAGTTCTAGTTTCTAAAGAAATCACGTTTGATTAGTCCTTCAAATGTTCAAATGAATGTAATTTCCTAAGGTCGCCGTGTGTTTAGTTTTGTGTTTGTGTTACCTCTCTAATATCCACAGTATTGGGAGCTATATCTCCACAATTCGACGTAAAAACAGCGGATAGGGAGCCATCATTAAATGAACTTCAGGTAAGTGGTTATGTCACGACAATTAAAATATACACTCGCATACTGTGGCTCCAATGTGGAAATTTAAATAATTTGACTGATTAACAAACAAACAAACGGTCGCGCCGTTTCCCCGCAGGGGTAGGTAGACAGGATCAACAGCCACATAACTCCGTCTGTCTTGGCGCATTCTCATTCATAAACACTCTTCTGTTTTTCTATCTCGAATAATTTAATCACTGTCTTGGTGTAATGTTGTCTTCCTTATGTATTCTTAACACACTTTGAGCGGGAAGGGCAGTTCTACCATTTCTCATTTTTTACATACTGTACCGTAATCTCACCACCCGTAGAAAATAATATAAAATTTCTCAAAAAACAAAAGTTTGATGGTCAAATCGGATATCTAAACACAAAATAATATAAAATGTCTATAGATATATACCAATTTATAATATAGTATAATAAAAATAATTCTTTATCTTGCAAGTTATTATTGAACTTAATTTGAACTTGAACGCAATTCCCGCCCGAAACTACGCAAACATATTTTTTTTTTTTTTTTAAAAAGAAAGACAAACATTCCCGGGTTACGAATAACCCAACAATGTTTGAAAATCTCCTACTACTGAAAATGTTGCTTGTGTTGTGATGGAGGACTCAGCCAGCCGAGGAATCGAACACGGGACGCCCGGGTGGGACCCAAGCGCGATGCCCACTCAACCACTGACTGGTCAAAATGGTTCAGTAGTTTGTCGTGGGGATTCATTGAATGATCCCCACAGTATTTAAATTCACATATGAGAGTGCGTGCACGTTGCGCGTATTGCATCGCGAAAGAAAAGCAAGGAATTAACCAAAACGCTTTAGGGGACGGCTCGGATTGTCCCCCAAGTGCGCAGTAGGTTCTGCGCACTGAGAAACGGACTCATAGTTCGTGTGCTTGTCAGCTTGTCGGCTATGCTCCCGCTGGTCAGACTGGGCGGTCGTCGGGTAGCATTAAAATCATCCAGAATAATTTTTTGTATTTCCTTTCTGTAAATGTTAATTACTTTTATGTTTAAAGAATTCATTCATTTTGGTGAAGACAAAGCATCAACTGCTATTTCCTTTAGTAGGTTTCAGGTGTAGCTGGTGGGGATTGTTCCTATTGTCCCCCTGTGAAGAACTGCCACTGTTGTACACCAATCTCTTTGTAAATGTCCCAACTATCCATACTAATATTATAAATGCGAAACTGCTCGAGTTCGTTTATGACCTTTTCACGCATAACACAATATAAAGACTTTAATAATTCTTTCACCAATATAAAGCTAAATTATATGCGCAGACTACAGGTTGTGTACGATGGTAAGCTCTGGCGTTATGAAATTATAAATATTAATATATTATATTTGTTATACGTTTTCTGTCGCTAACAAAAGCGAGTTTTTGCTAACGTCAGAAAAAAATCTTTTCTATGGAAACAATGTTGATATATTTTTGGGCTCTATGCTGGTAGATACTCAGTCTACTGGTCAGCTACTACTGCAGAAAATTCAAATATCAGAATTCGTTTTATTTTTTGGACAAGCTTCTGTTTTGCAATAAATGTCAGATAAGAGTTCCTACATTAAAAATATAATTCGTAACGATTATAAAGACTGAATAATAAATAGTGTAATTTTTTAATTATATTAACAAACTTCAAAATATTTAATTAAAAATAAACATCCGAAATGTTTGTAAGCGCATAAATTCCGAACGAATTAACAAAATTGGATAATTCTTTTTTTCTTTGAGCTATAGCTTTATGAAATTTTGGTGGCAGGCGAGATGTTTAAAAACTGAATGTAAGGGAATGAATGCATGGAATGCGGGAGGGGGTGGGGGTGAGGAGAAGGGGGGATAATTGATAAGTTCAAGCGCTACAGTAATTTTCCGTAATACCATGCGAGCGAAGCTGCGGGGAAAAGCTAGTATATATATATTTCGGGAATTTAATGTACCATCTATCACAGAATTGTATAAGAGAAACGCATTATATCAAATCTATAAAGAATATTTTATCAAAAAAATTCACCCCTCAGATAGCATAAGCAATAGATATAAAACTAATGGCTTAATAGCCAGTGGCGTGCACAGAGTTTTTGATCAGGGTAGGCAGTAGGAAAACCTGTGATAAAAGTATGAATATATTCATATTAGATAACCGAGAAAACCATTTTTTTTAAGTTCCTTAAACACACATTATTTCCTTCAATACAAGAAGTTTCACAGGTTAAAATTTCCATATTTTATCAGATAATTCACAATTAAAGTACGACAAAGGTTTTTGAAGAGACAATTTGCATTTATGAAAGACAACTATATGATAAAAATAGATAACAACAGATGTGACTGTCGTCACTGATTGCCATTTGGTAATTTTGTTCCAGAAAGCACTGCTTATTACTAACAAAAAAAAACTCAATGAAGCAAATTCAAAACGACAGTTCTAATCTATGCTCTGTGCATTTCGTAAATGATATTATATCTTGTATGAAGTTAACTCTACGCAGAAATAATTCCTGCTTAGACCGCATTTTAGTGAGGCAGTCGGATGGCGCGCGTGAAGTTTCTAGTTACAGTTTATGCCATGTTTGTGATATGTCGTTTGATGTGGCGCTCGCGTTGTTTCGGTTGCTCAGCTTCTTGAATGTATTTTTTTTAGCAATAATTTAATAAATTATGATATTATTTACGTGCTTATGTTTTACAAATACGGCAGGGTAGGCAGTGCTTATGTGCCTATATGGAGTGCACGCCCCTGTTAATAGCCATTCCTATGCTTAGAACGACCACGGCTCAACACCACTATTTATATTTAGGTGTGAGATGGTACAATATATTATTATCCAAAAACAAAATTAGCGTAACAGAAACATTGAAATATGAACAATTTAAAAAGCAAATTAAGTCCTTGAAATCGGATAATGTTATATTGTACCCTTAATTAACCCCTACAATCTGTAATATCTAATAAAAAAAATGTATTATTGTTATTGTTTTTCGATAACCATTTTTTTTTTCTAAATTGTATTCCTTTGTCAAAAAATGTTTGTACATTTATTTCTATAAGTCTTTGATCATTGTATACATACTTATTAGAACATTATTTTTTTTTTGCATGTAAATAAATACTCCTCTCATTAACACGAGCCCCGTAGTAGAATCATAAAATGAATTATTATGTAAACCAAAGTAATAATTTGTAAAGTGTATGTTCAAGAGTTGAAATAAAATAAAAAAAATTATAAAACATAATATCTCCTTGTCTTTTGTGTGGAAGAATATTTTATCTGAAGGAAACTTACACTTTGGCACTGGAGATGCGCAAATTCTTCTTTTTTGTAATGACAAGCGATTTGTACCAAAGTCAAAACCAATTTTTTTGTAATGTAATAAAATATGTAAAATTTTCACATAAAATGTCACTAAATGGCCCAACATTGACTTTAACTTGTGTTTATGGAGTCCTATTATAAAGTAAGCTACAATTTGGCCAATAATTTTATAGTTGGGATGTGGTGAGCACTATATAAAAAAAAATCAATGAATGTACATTTTTTTTTCAAAGATATATCAGTTTAAAACAAATTCCATTTTCTTGAACTGGTTTCTTGTTTCAGCCCGCTGGAAGTGTGTTAATATGTGCAAATTATTTAAATAACAATTTAAGTACATAGTTAAAATAATACAAAGTAACAATTTAAGTACACGGTTAAAATTATACACCTACGCGATATTTCTCATGTTTCGAAGCAAAGCTGTATGATAATAATCAAAAATAGCAGTTAAAAATTCCAACCGTCCATGCGATTGGTAGCCGGACTTTCTCGACCCATCGCCTTGCACCGCGGTTGGAGGGAGGGATTCATACGTCCGTCACACTGACCACCACCCACTACCCACCCCCCATACCTTGTTCCTTCCCAGAACTTCCTACCCTTCCCTTCTTTAAAAATATCCTCCACATAACATCCCCTAAGATGACATTGGCCCTGAGGGAAATTATTTTCCTGTGTGGAACTAATGTAAAAAAAAATAATTACCTACCTTTTTTTTCGGTGTCCCGGTTTGAGGGAAAAAATAAATGGTCACTTTACTAAACTAGATTAAAAAGTAAATGGTCATGTTACTATACAAGATTAAAAAATAAATGGTCACATTACTATACTAAATTGAAAAATAAATGGTGACGTTACTATACTAGATTAAAAGATAAGTGGTCATGTTACTATAGGTCACGTTACTATAGGTCACGTTACTATACTAGATTAAAAAATAAATGGTCATGTTACTATACTAGATTAAAAAATAAATGGTCACGTTACTACACTAGATAAAAAAATACATGGTCACGTTACAATACTAGATAAAAAAATAAATGGTCATGTTACTATACAACATAAAAAAATAAATGGTCATGTTACTATACTAGATAAAAAAATAAATGGTCACGTTACTATACTAGATAAAAAAATAAATGGTCATGTTACTATACAAGATAAAAAAATAAATGGTCATGTTACTATACAAGATTAAAAAATAAATGGTCACGTTACTATACTAAATTGAAAAATAAATGGTAACTTTACTATACTAGATTAAAAGATAAGTGGTCATGTTACTATACTAGATTAAAAAATAAATGGTCGCGTTACTATACTAGATTGAAAGATAAGTGGTCACGTTACTATAGGTCACGTTACTATACTAGATTAAAAAATAAATGGTCACGTTACTATACTAAATTGAAAAACAAATGGTAACATTACTATACTAGATTAAAAGATAAGTGGTCACGTTACTATACTAGATTAAAAAATAAATGGTCACGTTACTATACTAGATTAAAAGATAAGTGATCACGTTACTATAGGTCACGTTACTATACTAGATTAAAAAATAAATGGTCATGTTACTATACTAGATTAAAAAATAAATGGTCACGTTACTATACTAGATTAAAAAATAAATGGTCATGTTACTATACTAGATTAAAAAATAAATGGTCACGTTACTATACTAGATTAAAAGATAAGTGATCACGTTACTATAGGTCACGTTACTATACTAGATTAAAAAATAAATAGTCATGTTACTATACTAGATTAAAAAATAAATGGTCACGTTACTATACTAGATTAAAAAATAAATGGTCATGTTACTATACTAGATTAAAAAATAAATGGTCACGTTACTATACTAGATTAAAAAATAAATAGTCACATTACTATACTAGATTAAAAAGTAAATGGTCACGTAACTATACTAGATTAAAAAATAAATGGTCACGTTACTAGTTACACTATATTAAAAAATAAATGAATTTCGAAAAAAAAATCATTTTCAGCTACAACAACATCAATAACGCCGTATGTTTCAATCATAGCACTAATAATAATCTAAACAAAATCATTATCTTTATCTATTTTTCTGTGCTTGTTCTCTTTCATATTTTCGTTTAGATTATTATTGTAATCTCCTTCTTGAATTATATATTACATTGACGGGAACAACCTTCAAAAAGTTATAAAAAGAGAGTTTTTCTTATAAAAAATTAAAAAAATATATATTCATATAGATCAAAAAACGCTGATTCTGAATATATATATACGTTTTATCATGTATTATTACACATAGAATTTATAAATCGTCATTTAAAAACGAATAAAACATTACACACTAAAATACACCGTGCAATGCAAATTTGGTACAATAAGATAACATTAGTGATGGGATAAAAACAAAAATTCTATTTAGCCCAATCGCCCAGCGTTCCATCTCACTTACAATCACCTGATATTGTAGATCGGAGGCGTCTACTAATATCTACAGGAATTCCAAAAACTGAACAAATCGGACTAATATCTACAAAAACCCATGTTCTGACTAATATCTATACGAGGTATGTTGAAACAAAATCTATGGGAACCAAAGTGAGGACAAATATCTACAGCTCAAACTGCTGACATCTATGGTTCAGGTGATGTAGACGAATATCTACAGCACTGGCAGAGGTTGGGTTAGGTTAGGTTAGGTCAGGTCAGGTCAGGTTAGGTTAGGTTAGGTTAGGTTAGGTTAGTACAACCTCTTGCTCGGCTGCCCTCTTAGATATTAGTCCCACCTACGCTCCATAGATATTCGTCACCACTGGGACCGTCATAGATATTTATCCGACAGCTCTGTAGATATTCGTCTTCACTCTGAAGTTCATAGATATTTGTCCAACATATGAGCTGTAGATATTCGTCTTCACTCTGAAGTTCATAGATATTTGTCCAACATATGAGCTGTAGATATTCGTCTTCACTCTGAAGTTCATAGATATTTGTCCAACATATGAGCTGTAGATATTCGTCTTCACTCTGAAGTTCATAGATATTTGTCCAACATATGAGCTGTAGATATTAGTTTTCACTCTGAAGTTCATAGATATTTGTCCAACATATGAGCTGTAGATATTAGTTTTCACTCTGAAGTTCATAGATATTTGTCCAACATATGAGCTGTAGATATTCGTCTTCACTCTGAAGTTCATAGATATTTGTCCAACATATGAGCTGTAGATATTAGTTTTCACTCTGAAGTTCATAGATATTTGTCCAACATATGAGCTGTAGATATTAGTTTTCACTCTGAAGTTCATAGATATTTGTCCAACATATGAGCTGTAGATATTAGTTTTCACTCTGAAGTTCATAGATATTTGTCCAACATATGAGCTGTAGATATTCGTCTTCACTCTGAAGTTCATAGATATTTGTCCAACATATGAGCTGTAGATATTAGTTTTCACTCTGAAGTTCATAGATATTTGTCCAACATATGAGCTGTAGATATTAGTTTTCACTCTGAAGTTCATAGATATTTGTCCAACATATGAGCTGTAGATATTAGTTTTCACTCTGAAGTTCATAGATATTTGTCCAACATATGAGCTGTAGATATTAGTTTTCACTCTGAAGTTCATAGATATTTGTCCAACATATGAGCTGTAGATATTAGTTTTCACTCTGAAGTTCATAGATATTTGTCCAACATATGAGCTGCAGATATTCGTCCGACATACAGGCTATAGATGTATCTGGAGTCTGTAGATCTCCATCCCATTTGAATTTCATAAACAGTTTTGTATTGAAAAATTAAGCCTCGATTAGGCAAATATTTATATCATGAATCACGCTCAAAAAAAGAATTCTTGTTTTATTTCTTTATTCTATGTTTTTTTTTATCTACATTATTTTTAATCTCAGTGTATCGATAAATAACCTTTTTTGACACAAATCAAAGCATTATCTCTAATTGACTATATTATGATTGTAAATCCTGATAATTTTTGTTTTAATCTGATTGACTTATTTTAACCACTCGAACACATAAGCTTGTTTTCAAGATAATTTAACGCTGCCAGACATACGTATGACGTATCTATACATTGATAATAAAAATATGTCTGTGTTTTATCTTTTTACGTATTATCGAATTCAAGTACCTACATAGATATTCCAGTATACATATGCGCCAATACGCCTTTTAGCAGATTCCCAGGTGTAAAAATCTCATTTATGCCTAACAATTGAATTTGGGAGTCACCTCTGGGCTGGACATCCAAAATACTTGATAAACCTACTTGATCTGTGCAAAGGACGGCGGTCCGTCTGATTGACAATCTGTTGTTATATTATCGATTGCCATCTCTAATGCGCGGGCACAGTAGGCATGCTCTGTCTGTTCTACGGGTATTTTAATTGAGCCTGCTCTTAGCAGCTAGCAGCATTGATCCACGTTGCAACGGTGCATATGTGTGAAACTCGATCCCCATTGGATCCCGTTGGGAAAGTGGTGGAGTCTCCTCCAATGTACTGTAGTAGGAACATCCCCCCCCCCACCCTCCGTCCCATATCCCATTACACCCCCCCCCGTTGTGGCAAATATAATCTTGAATACTGGTCCATTTTGCTCCCGTTTGAAAAAGTCGTAGATCCGGTACTGCTCCGTTGTGACAGATCACACCTCGCCATTCAATATTCAGTACAATGCGTGTCGAGTTTTGGGAATATGGTAGAAATCTACCAGCAGGGGGTCCACCGTGACCAATAAAATTTTGAAAGTGGTCTACTAGAAAAAAAAGTTTGGGAACCTCTGGTCTATACGAACATATTTTTTTAAAGCCATAATATGTTTCACTGGAGTTGCTTATTCTAAATGTGCAACCTAAAATTTAAAACAAGCTTTCTTACAAATGGCATTGTGTTTGTATTTGCGAGAGTGTGAAGCATTCTGTCTGTAAGAATAGAGTGTTTATTTTGGGCCTGAATTATTGTAAATTTGTGCAAAGTAAATACATTTTCCAGATGACTTGCACAAGGGACAAAGAATTCTAATTTTACAGTTTCAAGTCGTAAATGATACAAGTTGTTTACATTCTGTTAAATGAAAGATAAAATTTTTAGATATCGTTGAGATTTTCAGTTTTACTGATTTTAAGTTATTGTACCGTTTGAATCCTTTAGTGAGCACTATGTTTTTTGCTGCACATTTGCAAGTTATTTTTTTTTTAAATGTGAACTGCACAAGATTTCCAACTGCTATAAACTGTCCGGAGCCAGTGTGACTATGGCATCCTCATTTGAGGTATGTTTTTGAGGGGAAGAGGAAGGTTGAGAGGTGTCTGATTATTAAAAAATGCTCTGCCTCTCAAGAAGCTCTGAGAAAAATATTTTTCTTCAGGGATTGTCTTTCTGTTGTTTAGAATAATAGTAATATATCAACGGAAGCGATCTTCCGAACAGACCCCCCATTGATATGCTTGGTGTAACTATAAGTGACCAGCTCAAGTATGGGGGCTCCATCGAAGCCAGAGTAAAGTTAGCCCCTCAAAAACTGGGTGTACTGTACAGGGCCCGCAGATACTTTAATAGTACACAACTGCTTACCCTGTACAAATCGCAAGTGCGCCCCACGGTTGAATTTAGCAGCCAATTCTGGTCTGGAGCCCCAAAATACCTAAAAAAAAAACCTTCGACTCTGTGCAGAAACGGGCGGTCCGTTTGATAGATTCTCCTAACCTAACAAACGGATTGCAATCTTTAGAGCACAGGCGTCAGGTGGGAGTGCTGTCATTGTTCTACCGGTATTACAATGGAAGATGCTCCGAGGAACTAGCGTCATTGATCCCCTTGGCACCGGTGCATAGTCGGGAAACACGCCAAACACGTGCCCAACATTTGTACATGGTTGACATTACTCACATGAGAACGGGTCGTTTTTTCGACTCGTTCTTGAGTTCAACAGCTCAGCTATGGAACGATTTGCCGGCTTCTGTGATTCCTCCCTCCTACAACACGGGTCTCTTCAAGACCAATGTTCATTCCTTCCTCTCCTCAAAAAGACCCTCCACACAGCATCCCAGATGACATAGGCCCTGAGGGAAGTTATTTTCCTCAGGGCCTCCTGTGTGGAGTTGCAAGATTATAATTAAAAAGTACGTATTCAGTGTTAATGTTTAAAATGGTTTGTTTATAAGTTAGATAAGTACAAAAGGTTAACAATAGAAAATAATATAAATATGAACAGTAGGTACTTAAAGAAATTAAATAGTTATTATCTATATTTTGTATATCTTACGTTATCTTTATTTTGTTTCTTATATTTATATTATGTTTATATTATATTATGTTATTTCTTATATTTTTCCAAGCACATGTACTGCACTATATGTAAAAGCCCTATGGGCGTTTAAATAAATAAATAAATTAATTAATT
Organism: Glyphotaelius pellucidus; assembly: GCA_936435175.1. NCBI lineage: Eukaryota > Metazoa > Arthropoda > Insecta > Trichoptera > Limnephilidae > Glyphotaelius > Glyphotaelius pellucidus. The sequence continues at coordinate 7,823,515 of OW386563.1, read as the reverse complement.
TATGTTTCTCATAATCCATCCCACTAGGCTAGCCTGTGTTTTTAAGTCAATTTATAACTAACTAACTAACTAACCATCACGCCGTTTCCCCGCAGGGGTAGGCAGAGAGGACGGACTGCCAAACAACTCGATCTTTGCACACACTCCTTGCTTCGTTCACATTCATACATCGTCTCATACATGCTCTTCTATTATTCTGACTCTTGACATCGCCCGACTCAAGTATCTGATTCACTTGGTCGTGCCATGTCTTCCTCGGGCGTCCCCGACTTCGTCTATCATTCACGTTTGCGTCATATATTCTCCTTACACTCCTTTCCTCATTCATTCGCTCTACATGCCCAAACCATCTAAGCGTCCCTTTCTATATCTTATTCATTACGCTTGCATCAGCCTTGCATTCTTTTGCGGATCTCCACATTTCTCATACGATCATGCATGGTTTCACCACACATACGTCTCAGGGATCTCATTTCTACAGCATTCAGTCTACTTTCATCCTTTCTCTGCCAGTTCCATGCCTCACTGTCATACATCAGGGTAGGTACCAGCACTCCATTATGGACGGCTAGCTTCGCTCCTTTTCACAGTTTTTTGTTGGCGCCAACGGCGTTCAGTCCTCCATTAATGGAGTTACCGGCATTTACCCTTCTTTCGATATCTCTATCAGTCTTCCCATCTCTCGTAAACATACTTCCCAAATACACAAACTCATCCACCTGCTCCAAGTATTCGTCATTCACAGGTATGTTGCACATTGTTTTCGTACTTTCTCTTTCAAATACCATTACTTTAGACTTACTTACATTCATCATTAACTCATTCTTCATACATACTTGGTTCATCCTAGACACGAGCGACTGTAGATCTTCCATACTGTTAGAAATCAGCACCGCATCATCAGCATACAACAGGCAACATACTTCCAGATCACTCAATTTCGCGCCCAATCCCATCTCTTTCAATTCTTGCACAATACCCATGTATAGATTGAATAACCACGGTGACATTACGCAGCCTTGCTTAACACCTTATGTGATGTCAAACCACCCCGTAAAATCGCCGTTCACCCTAATACATGCAACGCTTCCCTCATACAGAGATGCAATTGCGTGTATGAGATTCATATTCACTCCATACTTGGACAAAACCTTCCACAGCTTTTTCCTGTCAACTCGGTCGTATGCTTTAGTCAATTTATAATACTTATAAACACACCTACAATTATATTAAAATATAATCACACAATAGATTGGCTGCATTAATAATACATAACTGTAAATAATGGCACCAATACATTGGATTCATTAATAATTTCGAATTTGGGTGAGTGCAGAGATATTGCTTTTCCAATGAATGGTTCCCAAGGTGGCGATACCTGTACTTCCCCCTAATTAAAATGTTAAAACTAAAAAAATATTATATATATGCATTGTTTATACATGGTGTCCAAAAACTCATAGTCAAAATGGGAAATTCGTGAATTTACATTACATTTGCAGTCAATATTGTTGTAAAACCTGTTTTGATTTGAGCCTTCGTTTTCAAGTAAATCGTGTCCAAAGTAGTAATTTTTTAGGCGAAATTTGAAGAAAAATGTGTCATTAGAGATTTTTTTTTTTTTTTTTTTTTATATGAAATACCGCACAAGAGTCCCAACTGCTCCCCTCTGGAGCCAGTCAGACTATGGCATCCCCAATTGGGGTATGTTGTGTGGCTGAAGGTAGTGGGGAGGGGGAGGAGATAGGGAAGAGGAAGGTGGGGAAGTACCTGGCTATTCAGATCTGGTCACTAAACACGGCTAATGCCATTTCGAGCAACGTTTCAATTCTGAATGGTGGTCTTACACCAGGGCGATACTGATAGTATCTTCCACTCTGGAACGTGCCGCAAATATACTATATATTATTTTAAATGAATAAATTGTGAAATAACACAAATTAATCAAATAAAATTTATTTGCGCACGCCGGGTTCGAACCCGCGACCTTCGGATTGTGAGTCCAGAGTCTTACCTCGGGACCACGGAGGCCGTCAAAGATCACCAAGATCTAAACCAGTGATTCCCAAAGTGGTCCAGGTGGACCCCTAGTGGGTGTCCACATAGGCGCGGTAAAGAAATAGGGGTACTCAAGTTGTAAGTGAGGGTTCACGAACTGGTTTTGATTGAGACCCATCCCGTCTCATATCCCATTACGCCCCCTCCATAACAGAGCGACTGGCGTACAGCGCACATTGTTGTACCGGTTATGCATGAGATTAAAACGCCCAGCTAGGCAAGGGGGGGGCGTAACGGGATATGGGTGTACTGTACTGGGATGGGAACATACCCATACCCCCCCATTCCATTATGCCCCCACCGTCGTGGCAAATGTAATCTCGAATACTGCTCCATTTTGCCCCTGTTTGAAAATGTCGTAGATCCAGTACTGCTCCGTTATGGCAGACCACACCTCGCCATTCAATATTCAGTACAACACGTGTCGAGTTTTGGGAATATGGTAGAAATGTGCCAGCAGGGGGTCCACCGTGACCAGTAAAATTTTGAAGCGGTCTACGAGAAAAAAAAGTTTGGGAACCTCTGATCTAAACAAACCTCACCCCGTGAACCTGGGAACCCCTGCTAGGTTACCAAATGTAGCGAACCACTCGGGGTGACCTGCAGCAGAGGTATGGTTATCCAATAAACTCGCCTCCCAAATTAAAACTACAAGTTTTAGTGCATTAGAATTGATTTGATGATGTTTAAGAGTAATCTGAGTATTGTACCAGATAGAGGGAACAATTTTACATGTAACTGCATACTCAACTCAAATTTCCATTTTTCGAAGATGTCTCACTAATCAACTGGACGGTTGATGCATGTATCATTATTTCCACCATCAAATGTGTGTTGTGTTTGCAGCCGGGTGCTGTGGGAGGCGCTGGGCCGCCAGCGCTGGTTCTCTGCGGGCCGGCAGAGGCCGTCGCGGCGGCCACCTCTGGGCCGACACACCCGCGGGGCTCCCCCGCCACTATCCCCCGGCGCCCCGCGAGCGCTACTCGTCTCCCTCACAGCTGTATACAACGCATCAAGACCAGAGAAGTGTGACGTGGAAGATGCTAGACTTAAGGTTTGTATATATTTTTTTTTTCGTGATTCATACGGTTGTCATCCATACTTCCATACTAATATTATAAACGCGAAACTGCTCGAGTTTGTTTATGACCTTTTCAGGCATTAACCAATAAAAATACTTTAAAAATTCATTCACCAATAGAAAGCTAAATTATATGCGCAGACTATATGTTGTATATGATGGTAAGCTCTGGCGTTATGAAATTATAAATATAAATATATTATATTTGTTATACGTTTTCTGTCGCTAACAAAAGCGAGTTTATTGCAAATGTCAAAAAAAAAATCATTCCCATGGAAACGATGTTGATATATTTGTGGGCTCTAAGCTGGTGGGTACTCAGCCCCCTGGTCAGCTACTGCCCCAGAAAATTCAAATATTAGAATATGTTTTGTTTTTTTTGGACAAGCTGGAATAAATGTCAGATAAGAGTTCCTACATTAAAAATATAATTCGTAACGATTATAAAGACTGAATAATAAATAGTGTAATTTTGTATTATATTAACAAACTTCCAAATATTTAATTAAAAATAAACATCCGAAATGTTTGTAAGCTCATAAATTCCGAACGAATTGACAAAATTGGATAATTCTTTTTTTCTTTGTGAAATTGAGGTGGCAGGCTAGATGTTTGAAAACTGAATGTAAGGGAATGAATGTATGGAATGCGGGAAGGGGTGGGGTGGGGAGGAGGGGGGATAATTGATAAGTTCAACCGCTACAGTAATTTCCCGTAATACCATGCGAGCGAAGCCGCGGGGAAAAGCTAGTTTTATATAAAATGGGGACCGTTTACATATAATTGCCGTAAGCATTTAGACGATTGTGCTGTATCCCATTTTACCTCATTCCTTTAACCCCTCAGGCTTTGGGCCTATTTTTTCAGATGTTAAAATATTTCCGCTTCGCAATAAAATTCAAATTAATGGAATATTTCTCTTCTAAAGTCTTCTAAACTCTTTAGCAGAGTTGATAACAGTTGACTGGGACGCATTTTTCTCGTGGGTTTCTAACACAGTGAAATCGATAACTTTATTTACAATATTAGATCGATACATGTAACAGTATGGTTGCCCTGTTGGCAGCCGAACCGATATTGACAGGGAATAAATAAGAAATCGATACACGCTGGCAACACTGGCGGTTCTGCCTATTGATTTACATTCTTAACGTCACACTGCTGTGTAAAAATTAAATTAAACTAATAAATGGGCAATTTCGAATTAAAATACTAACTTTAATATGTATTGGCACTTTGCTTGAACTTTTTGACACTATGCGGGAGTTAATTAGTTAATGAGGTCTTTAGTCATATTTGATCCAGTTTCGATTCTCCAACGAATTCTGAACGGAATAAATTGTTTGCTTCGTAGATGAATTAACCACTGGAGCGACCACGCGAAATAAATAAATTTGCCTCTATTGCTCGAGATTTCCAGAAGATCATTTTTTAAATTTTTCGCCAACATTAAAAAATCATACCTTCGAATTTTAACATGGGAGACATAAAAACTTATTGCAGTGCTATGTAGCCAATGAATCAGCCTGTATTTTACCGTTTATCTCATATTTGTAGGATTTATAAAAAAAATATAAAAAAATTGTTAAGTTTATAATCGCGCGAATCCTGCGTGTTTGTTACTTTGAAACTGCCGTGAGGTGTACTTATTCGAGTCAACATAGAATATTTTAGATTTCTGTACGTTGTCCGTGGTATACTTGATAATGAAAGGTGCATATCTATGGAAAAAGGACTTAATTTTAACCGTAAACAGCTGATCAGAAATTCAGAATGAAAAAATATTTAAAATACTTATTTTTAACATCGTTCTAAAATAGTCTACGAAGTTTGGATTTGCGACTTCTATGGTCATAATAGATAAAGCATTTCAATAGCTTCGTTTTAAAATAAATGGCTGGCCATGGAAATGTTTTAAATAATTACAATAAATGTTTTACGAATGGTAGGAAAATGTGGTCCAATTCTGGACCGCTATCAATCGCAGAAAAATAAAAGTAGTCCATTTTTCGACTATAATCGCTCCACTGGTTATTCAAGGGGTAATTATAATCAACGTTTTGCACAAGAATATGCATAAAATCTGTTAATTGATTTTATTTTTTAACTTCTTTTCAGGAGCTGACAAAAGAAATGGGACAATTGGAGACTTTAAAGACAGCCACATTGATTTGCAAGACTTGTCAGAAGAGATTGCTCATTGATAAACCCGTTGGCAATAAACTCTACTGCACGTGAGTATTTGTTCTTATAGTTATTCCTGAGGAGACAACTTCATTGTTCTGGCAATACGTTTTGATTTTTTTTTAAATGATATTGTTGCTTGTTGGTATATGTGTTGTACCTATGAGTTCTCTAAAGTCATCCAAGTAAAATTGCATTAGATATATTCTTATTTATTCTATTGAGTTAACGCTTTATTTATATATTTTGAAATATTTTTTTTGTAATGGTTATACTGTTGTTATAAATGAAATTTGTATTGGCCCAAATGTTTGGTGTTTCGTAACGCCGATTGGTATCTTAGCGGATTTGTTCTGTTCAGCCAGTAAAACCGGCTGAATTCAGAACACTGTGAATTCGCACCTTCGGGGTACCTACAAGAGTGGCGGGGGACAATTATCCGCCAGTCCGTCTAGAACGTCCCTTCAAATCATTGCATTTGGCATTGCGTGCAAGTGAATCAAATCTTTAATTAAATGAAGACACTATGAGCGAAACTCAATCGAAAATCTGGAAACAGAAAAATCAGAAAAAGATATTTGCACCTCTGGGACACGAACCTAGGACCTCTCTCTTTCTGGGCGAGTGCTCTTGACCACTGAGCTAAGTTGTTGATATCCAATTCGGTCATTTTTAACTGTACCATACTTCGACTAAGAACCACCAATATTATCTTCATTTTCTTAATGCATATTTTTATTGGCTGCCATCTTTATGTATGATTGCAAGATTCAAACCCGAACTAAATGCAATCTAGATGGTGACAGTTTGAGGTTTTACTCATAAAAGTTAAAATAAAAAATAATAATATTCATCCTAGACTTGCAGAAAAGTCAATAGATGTCGCATATTAAATAAAATGGATAAGAATTTATCCAGACACCATCTAGATTGCATTTAGTTCGGGTTTGAATCTTGCAATCATACCTAAAGATGGCAGCATCATTCGTTTGATATTCATACCAACTTATTATTAGGGGAATTTGGAAGTCGATTTTACATTTGAAATTGGTAAATAGTGCACAAAAAATCAAAAATTTATATTAAACTAGCTGGTACCCGGCATGCGTTGCTTTACCATTTAAAAAAAAAATTGTTTTTTCCCTGCGTGTCCTTTCCCATTCTTCCCGTTCCCCTTTCGCCTCCCCTTCCTCTCCTGCATCCCCTTCCCCTCTCGCATTCCCACTCCGTCTCCTCCCCCTTCCCTCTCCCCATTCCACTCCCATGTCCCATGAACCCCCCTCCCGAGTTCCCCTCCCCTCTCACGCATTCCATACATTCAACCCCGGTAAATTCAGTTTTTAAACTAATATTGGAAAAATTGTTGTTTTTACCATCTTCCTCACAATTTTTCCATATTTTCTCACCGTTTAAACCTTCCCTGTACTACGACAAACATTTCAAAACGAAAATCAGCTAAATCGGCCAAGCCGTTCTCGAGTTTTAGCGAGACAAACGAACAGCAATTGATTTTCATATATATAGACATCATTTCGGGGGGCCAATTGTCAGCGGATCAACTGACGGATCACCGCCTCTTTTATTTATTTTTTTAGAAGTTAAATATTTATATGTTTGAGTTTGTGTTGTGTGATGCAGATGTGAGAAGAACAAAGCTGTGGAAGATGAGAGTGGTTGGCAGCCATTCCTGGAGACGGAAGACATCATCATCTGGAGACGGGAGGAAGACCCTGGCACCGGACTATATGCCTATAAAGGTGAGAAATTACTAACACTGTTATAAAGGCCTGACAACATAGAATAGCAATGCCCTTTTGATTCTAACCCATTTAGTATCTGTCTCTTACGGTTCCATGACAATTGATCCGGCGACAATTGGCCCGTCGACAGTTGATCCGCCGGACAGTTAGAAATTACTAACACTGTTACATATAAAGGCCTGACAACATAGAATTTGATGATCCTTTTGATTCTTACCCATTTAGTATCTGTCTCTTACGGTTCCATGACAATTGATCCGGCGACAATTGGCCCGCCGACAGTTACAGTTGACCCGCTGGACAGTTAGAAATTACTAACACTGTTACGTATAAAGGCCTGACAACATAGAACAGCAATGTCCTTTTGATTCTAACCCATTTAGTATCTGTCTTTTACGGTTTCATGACAATTGATCCGGCGACAATTGGCCCGCCGACAGTTGATCCGTCGGACAGTTGACCCGCTGGACAGTTAGAAATTACTAACACTGTTACGTATAAAGGCCTGACAACATAGAACAGCAATGTCCTTTTGATTCTAACCCATTTAGTATCTGTCTTTTACGGTTCCATGACAATTGATCCGGCGACAATTGGCCCGCCGACAGTTGACCCGCTGGACAGTTGATCCCTTCGACAGTTTGTAACATATTAAAATAAAACAAAAAGTCTTCATTACAACGCGTGTCGAGTTTTGGGAATATGGTAGAAATGTACCACCGTGACCAGTAAAATTTTGAAAGTGGCCTACAAGAAAAAAGTTTGGGAACCTCTGTTTTAGGGGATCAACTGTCTGAGGGATCAATTGTCCTCCAGGTTATCTGTACGACGGATTACTGTTATCAGTTTCTGGATTTCTATATCACTCAGAAAACCCAAAAAAAAAACTATTTGTTAATCAATCTGATTTGAACAATCAATTTGTATTTCATTTTGATTTTTTTTAACTTTTTTTTTATTTTTTCGCCAACTACTGTTTAGAAAACTCTTTGCGTGCCAGGTTTACTCGCAAAACGCATTTTAAAGAACATTAAACATGACAATTCAATGAACGTGTGACTCTTTGGTGTGATGTAGGTGAGTGCTTATCAATTGTTATGTATGGCAGTGTACGGCCGCTATCCGGAAGTGACGGCCGTGGATTTCCTGGCCATGCACACGGACCTGGCCTACTGGAGGAGTTGGGACGATACGGTGCTGGGCCTTCGCAAGCTGACGCAGCCGCCCAACCACCATGACCAGCAGGAAGTCATACACTGGGAGACCCTGTGGCCGGTAAGTAGGCAAAAATTTAATATGTATCGCACATCCCGTAGAAAAGGATCGTAAGTCAAAAATGTTAATTTTACAGGATAAATGAGGACTGATGAAGCAAGCGGTCCTGTTGAAAAGAGACATCAGCGACATCTTTCAGAGATAGAGTGATCTATTTTAAGGGAGGCAATACATGTAACCGCCTGAATTTTGACTGTTTTTCAGAGGCTTATTTAAAAGGGAAGGAATAAATTCTTTTTTTTTTTTTTTACATTAACTCCACACAGGAGGCCTTGAGGAAAATAATTCCCCTCAGGGCCTATGTCATCTGGGATGCTGTGTGGAGGGTCTTTTTGAGGAGAGGAAGGAATGAACATTGGTCTTGAAGAGACCCATGTTGTAGGAGGGAGGAAACACAGATGCCGGCAAATCGTTCCATAGCCGAGCTGTTGAACTCAAGAACGAGTCGAAAAAACGACCCGTTCTCATGTGACAAATGTCAACCGTGTACATATGTTGGGCGCGCGTTTAGCGTGTCTCCCGACTATGCACCGGTGCCGAAGGGATTAATGACGCTAGTTCCTCAGAGCATCTTCCATTGAAATACCGGTAGAACATGGATAGCATTCCCACCCGACGCCTGTGCTCTAAAGATTGCAACCCGTTCGTTAAGATGGGAGAATCTATCAAACGGACCGCCCGTTTCTGCACAGAGTCGAGGGTATTTTTCAAGTATTTTGGAGCTCCAGACCAGAGGTGGCTGCCAAATTCAACCGTGGGGCGCACTTGCGATTTGTACAGGGTAAGCAGTTGTGTACTATTAAAGTATCTGCGGGCCCTGTACAGTACGCCCAGTTTTTGAGAAGCTAACTTTACTCTGGCTTCGATGGAGCCCCCATACCTGAGCTGGTCACTTATAGTTACACCAAGCATATCAATGGAAGGTCTGTTCGGAAGATTGCTTCCGTTGAAGGAGACTAGATTTTCATTTCGATCCCTTTTAGACGTAATCAGACATGATTGGGTCTTTGAAACATTGAATTCGACGAGGTTATTCTTACCCCAAGAGAAAACACTCTCGAGGTAACCATCCATTCTTTGCTTCAAAGCCCTGCGAGCCGTTGGAGTTTGTGTGCCCTTTGGGGGCTTGTCAAACGAAAAGCTGTCATGGACTGTACTGTCATCCGCGTAACAATGAATTGGTGCACATGACAAAAGGTCGTTGATGTGCAACAAAAACAAAGTCGGGGACAGAACCGATCCCTATGGGACGCCAGCATTTATTGGATGCGAGGAAGAGGTGAAACCATCAGCAACCGTCTGAATTGACCTCTCCCTCAAAAAATCGGCAATCCACGTACACAGGGATACGGGAAGTCCGTAAGATGGCAGTTTGTTGACAAGTCCTCGATGCCAAACCCGGTCAAAGGCCTTGGAAATGTCCAGTGCGACCGTTTGGGTCTCACCGAAATGTTCCAGGCACCGCCCCCAAACATGCGTCACATATGCAAGAAGATCACCGCACGAGCGGTTCCGCCGGAATCCGTATTGACGGTTGTTAATGATTTTGTTCTTCTCGAGATATGTGAGCAGTTTGTCGTTGATCACACGTTCCATCACCTTGGACAAAACTGATGTGATCGCTATGGGGCGGTAGTTGGCCGGGTTGGAGCGATCACCCTTCTTTGGAATAGGATGGATGACCGCTTTTTTCCAACCAGAGGGCACAATACCAGACTTCAGGGACATTTTAAAGAGTTATTGTTATTAAATTCAATGTGTTTTTTCATTATACAAGGTGTCCGAAAACTCGTAGTACAAGCGGAAAACTGGTGAATCCACATCACATAGAGAACCCAAATAAACAAAAAGATTTTCAATTTAAGCATTTTTACAGTTAAAATTTTAAAAATATTAAAAAATAAATAAAATTCGGCATTTTTGGGGTTAACGGTTTGACATTGGAGCGAAGATGCAACTCTAAAATTATTTTTTTATGCTACTATTAATCTCTTTTCGTGTCCATAGTTTATTTATTTTCACCTTACTAATTTATTCTTCCACCTCTTTTAAAATTTCACTTCTTTTAAGCATTACAATATGGTTAATTAGCGTATTTACTTTGTTGCGTGGCAGTCCACCATTTTGCAACGGACAGGGGCCAATAGGTAATTACTTGAAATTAATACGAACTCGCTCACTAATACTCACTACTTGACTTCATACTGGACCAATTTGAACAAATCTTGTGAGATAAATTGATAGCACAGATGGGTACCTACTTACATTATGTAGCAATGTTCCGTTTCCAATCCAAAAACGTTTCCAATCACAAAACACACATTTAACATATCATAATATTCTGCGTTGTATATTCCACAATAATTAATCAAGCACTATTGTTTAAATATGAAAATAACTAAAGTAATTCACAAACACACACTTTACATGTTGATATAAATCATGTCAACAGCGAACCGGCGTAAACTAAACTAATCTACCATAAAAAGTCCAGGAATCCAGGGATCCCCTTTTCAGAACAGTGCGAAGCGGTGACATTTCTTGTTCGTCTGCTCTTTCACGTGTTTATTGAACCGAAGAAAAAGAGAGAGCTATTCTTTCGCAACGCAATTTGAACTACAACGTGCGTGAACATACAGTCAGCTGTGAATTAACCTCTGAGCTGCCGACTGAATTATTTTTAATGATGGGAGATTTCAAAATAATGCATTATAATGCAAAATAATCCGGATTTTTTTGTTTATTTTCTTTTAAATAGTTTTTATTACTTAGGTACTGTGATCGTCACTAATAATTTACAAGAATTTGACCAATAAAAAATTCAACTTCCGACTCGATTTAATCGAAAACGAAAGCTCAAATCAAAAAAAGTTATACTACAAAATCGATTCCAAATGTGATGTAGATTCTCCAGTTTCCCGCTTGTACTACGAGTTTCCGGACACCGTGTATATTAAAATACAAGAATCAGATTTTTTTTTTTAAAATGGCCGCCGTAGTAACTAATCTCCTGAGACCCTCGTGGCAAAAGTCAACAATCGGCGGGCTAAGTCCTCCATCACGACACAACCAACATGATGGTAGTAGGAGATTTTCAAACATTGTTGGATTATTCGTAACCCGGGAATGTTTGTCTTTTTTTTATAAGAAAAAAAATTTCACTTAGTTCTTTGCTGGGATTATTAGCAATATCTTTGTATTTAAGGTTAAACGCAACGTACTTTATAATCTACGCATTCACAGATGGCGCCAATAAAATTATTTCAGGTTTTAGACACTTTTGCAAGTTATGCTTTAAGATATTAATAATAATTAATTGTTCGCGCCCGTACATACGCAAAATGAATATGAATAAATAGTTTTGTCAATAAAAAAACTATTTATTCATATTCATTTTGCGTATATACGGGCGCGAACAATTAATTATTATTATTATCTTAAAGCATAACTTGCAAAAGTGTCTAAAACCTGAAATAATTTTATTGGCGCCATCTGTGAATGCGTAGATTATAACGTATGTTGCGTTTAACCTTAACTTAGATTCTTGTTTCTCCCCCTGTGTAAAGATATTGTTTGCTGAAATTGGTATTCTCGATGTAACAACACGGTGTGAACTCAACATGGGAAATATAGCATAGGTGTATACATTTTAACAAAATTGAAACTTTAATACATTTTTGGGAGCCTGTCAATTTAATTTTCTTACTGTATATATTTTTTTTAATTTCAGAGATTCTTCGCCAATCGGGACTACGTATATGTCAGGCGCTATGCGTACATGGACAGCGACGGTTCCAAGAGACCGATGCCCGCAAATAAGACGCAAAACATCAGCAATGACAGTAAAAACGACGCGCCGACAAAAAACAACGCAAAGAGCGACATCCAAAACCAGAGCACGAACTTTGACAGCATGCAGAAAAAGATTTACGAAGAACATCAGAATAATACTGATACGGGATATTCGCAAAAGAACAGGTCGAAGATTCTACCGGATGGAGGGAAGATACTGTTGGAGAACAGGGCGTATGAATGGAATAACGGGAAAAGGTTTGGAGTCAGGAATTCGTCCAAGGTGATAGTCATGTCTTCGCAGTCCTGCGAACATCCAGACGCCCCGGAGACCAAACGCGCTTACCGGGTGAAGAGATATTGGAGTAATCTAGTAATAAAGCCGTTCAAAGAGGTTGATCAGGTTAGTTTTTTCGTGATTTCCATAATATATCACGAAAAACAAGGTTTTTTCGTCTCCCCAGCGGGCTTTTTTGACATTTTTGCAAAGAATGCGCAGGCGCGAACTGAGATCGGATTGAAATGAGCATGCTCATAAGTCAGCCTGTTAACACATGCTTAGAGACTTCCCCTTCCACCCGATAATCCATTGAGCATGCTCACAAATTAAACGGCTGTTGATTTGTGAGCATACTTAATTGGCTTCAAATGAGCATGCTCATTACTAGCAACGTCACTGACACACATGCTACTAGGTAGCATGCTCTTTGGCCTCAAATGAGCATGTGTGTCCGTAGCTTAACTCAATTTGGGTGTAAAATAATCTCCTGGCACGTATCCTCCCTCCTCTAACCCGACTCTTGGCAAGATTCACACTTTAATTTAAGGGGTTATATACAGTTAGGATTTTCAAGAAATCGATTTTTTAATTATTTCATTTTCGTAATGCACATGTATTCAAGTACACACAAAAAAAAATTCAAGTCAATCGGGCGATTATTTTCAAAGTCACACGCATAATTGTAAAGACGTGTCAGAGCATTTGAAAGTAGGAGGCAAACTTTTAACGCTTTTTTCTCAAAACCGTGTTCTTAAAGTCGGTGACCAAGATGACTCGGAAACGACTGAACCGATCAGTCTCAAATTTTAACACAAGCTTTTTAAGTATATTTTACAGTTATTAATCGAAGGCCTGTTCTCACCGATAAATACATATTTTTTTATAAACAAAATAAGGCCAAAATTTTGGTAAAAAGTCGATTTTTTTCTTTGAGAAGCCGCCATTTTGTCAAAAAATTTTATTGTGCTCTCTCCTTCGATTAATTAGAGGAAAATTTATTATTATAACGAAATCCGTTTGATTTTTTTACCCTTTGATTAGTGACTTATTTTTTTGCCATTTACATCGTGGGAGTGAGTTATTTTATCAGTTTGTCTTAATTTTCCAATTGATTTAATTAATTATCTTCTATCTTTTTTTATAACACAAGTTAATTTGGGAGCTTTTTTATTTAACCTTTGCTTTTGCATTATAAATTATGGTTGAACAAATTCAGTGGTTCTCAACATTTTATTAATAAAATTTTTTCAATAATGTCGTACGGCCGCAGGTATGCGGCGATACTCTACCTGGATCGTCCAACGCCGCTGCATACGTGCGGCGATACTCCTCAAAGGGTTAATTTTAAATGATCCAGTCTAGAGATATGATGGTCACCGCAAGATACCTTTTTTGAGAGGAGCTTCTGGAGATCAGCTATAGCAGTTTTCAAAATTATTATTTTTACAAATAAAAAATCTTAAAATACGGTTAAAAGTTACCATAATATGTGTACTAATTTTTACTTTAATAAATTTAAAAGTTTTCTCAGGAAAAATTCTTGAAAAATCCCTTTTCTTGAGCCTCTTGACTGTATATAACCCCTTAAGTGAAGTTAGCACCGATGTGATTTGAAACTCGATCAAATGAAAAAGCAACACTAAAACGTGCCGAGACTGAGTTGTTTGGCGGTCTGTCCTCTCTGCCTGCCCCTGCAGAGAACAACGATAGTTAGTTCGTTAACTGCGATTCCACTTCTCTCGGATGATGGTGAAACAGTTAGTTAGTTAAATTATCAAGGTCACTTTTCTTTGAAATCGGTACAACGATCGTCCTGTTGATTAGTAAGTCATCTCCGAAAAATCGAAATTTAAGTTGAGTACAGTTTGTCAAATAAGAGTGGAAAACATAGGAGGGCGCCACTGTTGTTCAAATGGAAATACTAAAAATATAACTCATGGTGGTAATGTAAAGCTGTGTAACCTACATTTTTGTAAAAAATTAAAAAGGCATAAAAGTGAGAAAATCATTTTTTCATTGCAATATAGATACCTACCATAGACATATGAATATACCTAGACCTGCCCTAAGTGGTAAAAAGCGTATTATTTCTCCCTCCCCATACCTGTTCCATTTGGAATTTGGAACCGGCTGGGCTCACGAATGGCCTCGAGCGAATCTAAAAAATGTGACGTCATCATTCTTGTGCGAACCAGCGTCGAGCTCTCATTGGAACATTTTACGAAATAACACGGCAAAAATGGTGGCTTGTTCTATGAAAACGTGTTAAAATGGAAATGAAAAAGAGAATTAACCCAATTGTCGTATTACATTCCATAGGAAAGCATTATTTTACTTTATTTTAAGCTTATTCAGATCATATAATATGATCCGTTTTCATAATCATCTATCCACCATAACAAATGTAGGCGTTTCTCAAGTGTTTTCTGGGGTAAGTCGCTGTTTACTGGGGTAAGTAAACTATGAAACATTTGTAAAAGTGTCTTAACTAAACACGGCAACAAAATATTCGACTCTGAAAACAGGTGAACTTTACTTTGCCGTATTTGGACTTCGCAACGTTTTTTTATTTTTTTATTTGTTCATAACGTGGCGAGCAATTCGCGCTCCCATGTCAAAAGGTCTATTCATTCAAAAGCAGATTTCACTTTTAAGAACTAAATGGTGATATTGTCATGCGAGAAGCCTATATACTGTCAGATTGATTTATTGATGAATCACATATCTCACAGTCATCTTCCCCCCTTCGCGTCCCGCTGTAGTGGTTTGTACCCCTCACCTAACTGTTCTCGTCTAGGTATATTCATATGTCTATGAAACCTATTGATCTCAAAATTAGAATTACATATAGGTATATTATATCTTTGCAATTTTGTGTTAACATGAAGAAGAATAACGATATTGTAATTAATCTATACTAAAATTATAAATGCGAGACTGCGTGTGTTTGTTTATTACGCCGCGCATAAAACAATAAACCGATTTTAAAAGTTCTTTCTCCAATAGAAAGCTACATTATATGCGAGTAATATAGGCTGTATATAATGGTAAGCTCTGGCGTTACGAAATTATAAATATTAATATATTATATTTATTATACGTTTTCTGTTGCTAACAAAAGCGAGTTATTGCTAACGACAGAAAACAAATCGTTGCCGTGGATGTTGATATATTTGCAGGAAATCATAGTTAATATCTATCTATCTATCTACATAAATAAAAATGAATCTCCGAAATGTTTTTACGCGCATAACTTCCGAACGATTGCACCAAATTGGATAATTCTTTTTTTTACTACTGGTGAGCTCTGACATTATGAAATTTAGGTGGCACGAGCTGTTTGAAAACTGAATGTACCGGGAATGAATGTATGGAATGCGGTAGGATGATGATGACGTCTGAATATATTTAACTCATTCAGATCTAAAAGTAATGTAACTAAACTAACCATTAGTGATTCTTCCTTTCTATCTATGTTAAATTAAATTTAATGAAAGCAAATCACTTTGTAAAACACCTTTTAATCAAATTTATATCATTAAGTAGGTACCGTCGTAACAACAGTGCTTTCTATATATTCAGTGTCATTGCGCTTTAAAATAATATTTGACAGTTAAATTAGTGTTGCCAGTCTACAAAATTAGTAGTACCATTTTTTTTTAGTTTCTCCTCTTAAACACTTCAAATGCCAGGGAGGAAACGATAAAATCGCGATGTTTTGACTTTGACGTAATATTTTGTGGGTTTATTTTATGCTATTTTATGTAATATTTACCGAAACACATTCCTTGAACAATAAACTATGCTTAAAAATAACATTACTTGCGTTTATTCGATGAATTTATACGTTTTACGATCTTTTCATCGACCACGGCGCGAGAGCGACCCACGCCAATCTGACGATGAAAAGGCGGGAAAAAATCTAAGCCCGTGATCATAAACAATTTCACAGAAAATATTTCGCTCCGCTAGGTGGGTTCACGGTATCTTATACCTTATGAACAAGATTGCCCCAAGCGATTCTGATCTTCTTCTTCATACGTTTTCTTTATACATAAGGGTTAAAATCGCATTACAAAATTATTTTTGGTTGATTATTTTGTCCTGTGCTCCGGCGCACGACCGGCAAGGGACCGGTTAATTGACAGACTATATACAGTTATATATATGCAAAAGTGTACCCTCTATCTGGTACAATACTCAGATTACTCATAAACACCACCAAATCAATTATAATGCAACAAAACTTGTAGCGAATTAAACTAAATGTTAATGTTTTCTGGGTCACTAGTAGGATATTTGAAATTGTCATAGTATTGTACCGGACCGTTGTGCCTCCTGGTAATACTGTAAATAATAATAATTTAGAGATGTCTGACTAATCAATTGGACCATCGACATATAGATCACACTCCTAGAGAATTTCTTCTTGTATTGTGTTTGCATCTAAGTGGTGTTTTGTTGCAGCCCGGCATAGAGTTCAGCCTGACGTACTTTGATGACCCCGGGACTTCTATCCCCTCAGCCCTGCAGAGTTGGGTCGCAGGTCATGCCTGCCCCGACTTCCTGGACAAGATGCGTCACGCGGCCGCCTCCTACAAGACTACAGCTCACCAGGTATTTAAAAAAAATATATTATTTGGTACAATATATTCTCGATTTCCAATTGTTCAAGTAATTTCAATCTAAGACTCTTTCTTTCTAAACCCTTACATATATAGAAAGAGTTTAATGCGAGGAAAACAGTTTTAAAAGAACCCCACAGAATCTATATATGTTTGGTGATGTATGAGATGTCTATGCATTGCTAAACCATTCATCCGATTGCGATGAAATTTTGGGAATATGATGTGCACGTGCCCACAATGGTTTCTGTATACAATAGTGAGTTCTGGCATCATGAAATTATGCGTTGCTAACCGTTCATCCGATTGTGATGAATCTTTGGGGATTTGATGTGTGCATGCCCGCAATGGTTTCTATATTCTCTGCTTTAAAGCTCTCCAAGCCTTTGTAGTTTGTGTACCCTTTGGAGGCTTGTCAAACAAAAAGCCATCATGAACTGTATTTCGATCCGCATAACAATGAATTTGTGCACACGTCAAAAGGTCATTGATGTGCAAAAATAATAAAGTCGGAGGCAGAACTGATCTCTGTGGGACTCCAGCATTTATCGAATTCTGGAGTCCCACAGGACTGAACATAAGGATTGAACTGAAATTGTTTCCGAGCTGTCGCTCTTTCGGACTGTTTTTCAATTCAATTCAGTTTAATTTATTATTTCAAAAATGTTACAAAATTTTACATTCTAATGCGTTTTCAAAATACATTTGTAAGAGTATTACAACTAACACTTAAGGCATTCGAACTATACAAGAATTAATAGAGCTTGCTTTTTAAAGGCAGCTTCACTAACGCTAAATATGTCGATATCCGAATTAATTCTGTTTAACAGTAAAATTACTCTCCCGACCGGCATGACCATTGGCAAGTTAGTCCTGCAGGCCGGAAGATAGAACAGTCTATGATGTCGGTGGCGAAGATACCCATCGGGAACATAAAAATGAACGCTCTCTATGATAGCTGAGTTTTCAAACCATCCGCGGATCAATCTGAAGAAATGCGTAGCAATTTGTACATCCCTTCTGACCCGTAGATGGTTCATTCCGAGCATACCCAAAAGAAAGTCGGTAGGATAGAGCCACGGATAATAATTGTGTATAATATGTATCGATATCGATATAATATTAACCGGTTGAATGCCTCGGTATTTACGGATGAAACTCGAAAATTTCGCGATGTTTTGACTTTTGACGTAAATTTTGTGGGTTAATTTTATGCTTTGGTATATAATATTTACCGAAATACGTTCCTTGAACAACAAACTACGCTTACAAACAACTTTACTTGCTATTATGATTTTTTATTTTAACTTTTTATGAGTAAAACCTCAAACTGTAATATTTTATTAAATGAAGACATTATGAACGAAACTCAATCGAAAATCTGGAAACAGAAAAATCAGAAAAAGATATTTACACCTCTGGGACTCGAATACTCGAGTACTCGAGTCCCAGAGGTGTAAATATCTTTTTCTGATTTTTCTGTTTCCAGATTTTCGATTGAGTTTCGCTCATAATGTCTTCATTTAATTAACTTTACTTGCGTTTATTAGACAAATTGATAGGTTTATCGATCTTTTTATGACACGCGACACTCAAAGTTTGACAACTCGAATCGCGGCAGAAATGCCCATTTCCAAAGTCATAGAAATGTCCAAAGACAATTATTTGAGTGGCTAAGCGTATTTCTTTTATCTGTTACGTCAAGAACAAGAATGCCCCAAGCGATTCTGACTTTGTTCTTCATACATTTTCTTTATGCATAAGGTTTAAAATCGCATATCAAAAAGTTTTTTTTTTTTTTTTTTAATTCGGCTATAGGGCGCGCACCGGCGCGCCAACGGCACGCGACCTGTTAAACGATATCGGGGTTGGATGATTCATGAGATGGAATCAACACGTTACAGTGCGATCTATAACTGGTAACGGGAATCCGAGGTTCGATGTTGTAACCCGCTGAATAATGATAATGACTTTTTTTTTTTTTTAATTGTACAACAGATTAATAATCCAATTACCGTACAATTTTCTCATTTTTACAATCTTAACACCTAAGAAGATGATCATTATACAAAAAAATCTTAAGGCTATCTAAAGAAGAGTTGTATACATCTAGTGTTTTTGATATTTCGTTCAACAGTACCATTCCTCTTGTCATGCTATGCTGTGCTAGAACATCTGTTCTGCCGTATGGTATTTTGAACAAGTCGTGTCGACGACTACGACTGAAGTTTTCAGGCACGTATAAACCATAGCATTCCAAGAGGAATGGGCTGTCAATATAGTTGTGGATTATGTTAAAACTAAGAATTGCAAGATTTGCATAAAGTCTAGTTTCGAAATAAATCTATTTGTATAACAAACCAAATCTATTTGTTGCCTCAAGTAACTCTATATGGTGCATGAACTTCGGATAAGTTCCGTGCATTCGCATATAGACATACCTAAGGAATTTTTTCTGGTTTTGTTCCAGCATATTAATATATTTAGTCTGGTGCGGAGTCCACACACCACTAGCATACTCCAGCTTACTTCTTATGACGCCATCAAACATGGCTATCATTGCATCTGGATCATCAAATTGCTTACATATTCTGATGACAAAACCCAGGAGTTTGTAGCATGCTGGAGTGAGCCGTGATATGTGATCGGAAAATGTCAGTTTGGGATCAAAGACGATGACAGCTAAGATATATGAAATTCTCTTTCCAGGATACTTCAATAATGGATGAAATTATGAAAGCTAGTGAGAGCACTCTCGTCAGTAATGAAGCCGCTACGCTTACACCAGTAAGTAAATGTTAATATCTTCAATATTAGGTATTTAGTGACTGTAGTTGCAGATATTGAAATATAAGAGATATGCTATCCGCAGTTTTTACTGAGTAGGACTGTGTTTCCTGGTGTCACCGATATTGTTAACCAATACTACTGCACACCTTCAAACAATCATTTAAATCAGTGATTCCCAAAGTGGTCCAGGTGGACCCCTACGGGTCCTCGGGAGACCCGACGGGGGTCCACGTAGGGGCGATAAAAAAATGGGGGTCCACAAGTTGTAAGTGGGGGTCCACAAACTGGTTTCAATTGAGAACCGTCTTGTGGCGTTCAAACAACTATTTTTCGCCACGCTAGAATTCGCGAGAAAGATCTATCGCCGCCAGTGCTTGCAAATTCACACTACGCGCAGGCACCTACGTACGCACGTATCGACAGACAATGTACTCGTGAGACCGGCTGCCGGGCGAATAATAATATGCACCAACTTCGCGAAAGGTCCAGACTCAAGCGTGCATTCACGACTACAGTGACGAGTACATTCTAGCACCTTCCAGCGCACACATTGCCAGCGAGTGGAAAGCTACTGGGCCGCTCGCTCTTATATAAAGCGGCCCGCTAAACTACAAATTTGTTCAGTCCAGTTCAAGTTCAGTTCTAATCAGTCTCGCGGCGCGCTAATAAACATCAGTGCAATCTCAACGGTCCCGCCTCTCTACAGCGAACCATCGTAACATCGAGTGCCTTTGGTGCTTCAGCTCTCTCTCAGGGCAGCTTCCTTCGTGGACTATCTGCCGGTGACTCCACTCACCGAGTCACCGCCGTTTCATCTCCGCAACGCGCGTCGAGCAGCGGCCTGGGAGACGAGGTCATCCTCCACCGCCACGGTGTCAAGCATCACGCTGGTGACTCCACTCACCGAGTCACCGCCGTTCATCACTCCAGGGCAGCTTCCTACGTGGACATCACCAGGAACATCTGCCGGTGGCTCCACTCACCGAGTCACCGCCGTTTCACCTCCGCAACGCGCGTCGAGCAACGGCCTGGAAGAAGTGTAACTCTCAGTGCCCGCGCATCAGCTCTCTCGTCTCAGGGCAGCTCCCTTCGTGGACATCACAAGGACTACTCTGCTGGTGACTCCACTCACCGAGTCACCGCCGCTTATCCGCAACGCGCGTCGAGCAGCGGCCTGGAAGACGAGGTCATCCTACACCGCCACGGTGGCAAGCATCACGCTGGTGACTCCACTCACCGAGTCACCGCCGTTCATCACTCCAGGGCAGCTTCCTACGTGGACATCACCAGGAACATCTGCCGGTGGCTCCACTCACCGAGTCACCGCCGTTTCACCTCCGCAACGCGCGTCGAGCAACGGCCTGGAAGATCAGGTCTTCTCCGCAACGAGCGTCGAGCAGCACTCTGGTGACCTGCAGGCCCGTGGCCTGCTCCACCACAGCATCTCCGACCTGCTTCACCCATCATGACCGAGCACCCGCAACGCTTCACTCTACGGCACTTCATCATCTCGTGTTACGCCGACCGACCTCAGCTACGTAGCTCATTCTCTTCAATAAACGACTGAACCCGCAATCAACACACTGACGCATTTCATTTCTCTCTCCGTCTCCGCTCCCTCAGTCTCATGCCCCATATTCATATCCCATTCCACCCCCCATCTCATATCCCATTACGCCCCCTCCACAATAGAGCGACTGGCGTACAGCCACATTGTTTTGTACCGGTTATAAACCACCCAGCTAGGTAAGGGAGGGGCGTAATGGGATATGGGTGTACTGTACTGGGATGGGAACATACCCATAATCCCCCCCCCTCATAATATTCAGTACAACGTGTGTCGAGTTTTGGGAATATGGTAGAAATGTACCAGCAGGAGGTCCACCGTGATCAGTAAAATTTTGAAAGTTGTCTACGAGAAAAAAAGTTTGGGAACCTCTGAATTAAATTAATGAATTCTTTCCGTATTCAAACTATTCCCGTTAGTTTGTCGATATAATAATAGAATAATAATAAGTCCGCCGACTGTCGGGCAGCCATCATACCATATCTCTTGTATTTCAATATCTTTGGTAGTCACATATATTCTCTGCGAATCAATTTGTGGACTGTAATTAACCGGTTGAACGCCTCAGTGTTTACGGATGAAATTCGAAAATTTCACGATGTTTGGACTTTTGACGTAAATTTTGTGGGTTAATTTTATGCTCTGGTATGTAATATTTACCGAAATACGTTCCTTGAACAGCAAACTTCACCTACAAACAACTTTACTTGCGTTTATTTGACAAATTGATGAAAGGTTTATCGATCTTTTTATCACCCGCGGCGCACCCAGTTTGACAGTTGAAAATCGCGGGAGAAGTGACATTTAGAAAGTCAGAGAAACCATTCTAAATAATAATTCGAGAGGCTAGGTGTGTTTCTTATATCTGTTACGTCAAGAACAAGAATGCCCCAAGCGATTCTGACCTTGTTCTTCATACATTTTCTTTATACGTAAGGTTTAAAATCGCATATCAAAAAGTATTTTTTATTTTTTTTATTCGGCTATAGGGCGCTCACCGGCGCGCCAACAGCACGCGACCTGTTAATAATCTTTATCTATATATATAAAAATGAATGTACGATTGGTTGCGTGCTTGTTTGTTTGTCGTATTATGTATTGCTACATTAAGCATAGGAAATGTTTGAGACTTTCAAAATATCTTCTTCCACCCTCGAGGGGGTTTCTGGATTATTACAAACACACGACTATATATCTGAAAACTTTTTAAACATTACAAAAACTCTTAAGAAACTGTCAACCATGTCACACTTTGAGAATGACATTTTGCAAATCAAAAATTCAATTTTCAAATAAACTCTTTAATTTAATTAAAGTACTCACCCAAATGGAATACTTTGAATCTAATCAAGAATTATAGGTATTTTAAATAGGTACCTTTGCTTGGTACCAAATTTGATTGATTGTAATGTATAAAAATGAATGTTTCTTTGTTTTTCATTTATGCATTCCTAAACTATTCATAAAATTATTTCCTATACCGCTCATCCGATTGTGATGAAATGTGGGACAGGGGGGACGCGGGAGGGGAAAGAGGGAGAGAAAGGGAACGAGAGGAGAGGAGCAGTTTCTTTCAGATATTTTGGGACTCCAGAGCAGAGGTGGCTGTCAAAAACACTTGGGCGCACTTGCGATTGTACAGGGCTCGCAGTTGTTGACTATCTGCAGTATCTGCGGACCCTGTACAGTACGCCCAGCTTCTGAGGGGTAACTGTTTAAATGTTTGGGATTTATTTTAAGAACAGTTAAAGATTTTACGTCACTTTATTCATTTAAAATTCTCTTCACTGCTTTAGTTAGAAGTAATTTAGAATACAATTCAACTATTTGGTCCCCATACTATAAAACACATCAATTAAAAATTCAACATAAATTTTTAAGATTCATTAATTTCAATTTCTCTATACCCATTGAAGAAATTAATTATAATAATTTAATGAAACTACTTAATTTAATTGACTTATCGTGTAGAAGAACCAAGAGCGATCTGGTGCTTTTATTCAAATTAGTTAATGGATCACTTGACGCACCCGACTTAACAAAACTAATAACATTCCGAGTACCAAATCGTGACACGAGACTTCCAGAACTGTTCTTTGTTTATCCGCCAAAAAACTAACTTTTTCATTAACTCCCCAATCCAGGCTAGTTAGGCTTGGAAATAAATTCAGTTCCGTTGATATTTTCATTTATTCTTTACCAAAATTTCTATCAGAAAATTTTTAAATTCTGACATAAATTTTATTATTATTGTTGTTTATTCAATTTTTCATACAATGTTAAATAACTTATGTAACTATAATAACGTGTACCTATAAAAGCCTTCAAGGCGTGAATAAATAAATAAATAAATAAATAAATAAACTTGACTCTGGCTTAGATGGAGCCTCCGTACCTGAACTGGTTATTTAGAGTTATAGGCATAGTTATATGTACAGTTATAAGCATATCAATGGAGGGCCTGTTAGGAAGATTGCTTCCGTTGAAGGAGACTAGATTGTCATTTCGATGCCTTTTAGAGAAAATCAGTCATGATTGGGTCTTTTTTATAATTTAGTGGTGTTATTATTTCAGGTGTCCGAAGCGAAAGTGGATCTAGTTCAGCAGAGAGAAACTGTTCAGTCTGCCGATTTGCAAAATCAATTTCCTCTAAAGGTAGGAACATTCAACATGTACCGGTCAGTCATCACACTTGGTTCCCGTGCGGGTATGGGTACTGCCGCCCTAGGAACCATTTATTGGATTACCAACACCTCCGCCGTAGGTCACGCCAAGTGGTTCGCTACGTTTGGTCACTTAGCAGGGTTGCCCGGGTTCATGGGATGAGGTTTGACCAGATCTTGGCGGCAGATGCGTTTGTGGGAAAGACTGGTTGTGGGAGACCTTTTGACCTCTCCAGCAGGTTTCTTGGAACAACGCCTTGCACCGCAGTGGGAGGGATGGATTCATACGTTCATCACCCTGGACGCACTAACCCCTTAGATTCCTACCCATCCCTCATACCTTTTTCCTTTCCATAACATCCTCTTCTTCCTTTCTTAAAAAACCCTCCACACAGCATCCCCAAAGATGACTTATTTTCCTCTAAGCCTTCAGTACTTTTTTTTTACATTAGCTCCACACACGAGGCCCTGAGAAAAATAATGTCCCTCAGGGTCTATGTCATCTTTTGGGATGCTGTGTGAAGGGTTTTTTTAAGGAAAGTAAGGAGAGGAAGTTTTGGGAAGAAAAAGGTAAGAGGGGTGGGTAGGAATCTAGGATTCAGTTTGTCCAGGTCGTCCGCCGCCAGATCCAGACAAACCTCACCCCCTGAACCCGGGCACCCCCACTAAGTCAACAAACATAGCGAACTATTTGGGATGACCTATGGCGGAGGTGTTGGTTATCCAATAAATGATTCCCGGGGCGGCATTACCCATACCCGCCTCCAAAATTGTATGGAGCTAATGTAAACAAAAAAATTATTGATTGCCCATTCTTCTTATACGTGCCTGAAACTTTGACAATAGTCGTCACCACAACTTATTCAAGATACCACACGGCAGCACAGTGCTCTAGCACAGCATAGCGTGACAAGTGGAATGGTGCTATTGAATGAAATTTCTAAAACAGTGGATATATTTAATTACTCTTTAAATAAACTTGTTTCCATAACTATCTTCCTAAATCCATACTAATATTATAAATGCGAAACTGCTCGAGTTTGTTTGCTCCGCTTTCACGCATTAATCAATAAAAAGACCTTAAAAATTCTTTCACCAATATAAAGCTAAATTATATGCGAAGACTGGCTGTATATGATGGTAAGCTCTGGCGTTATGAAATTATAAATATTAATATATTATATTTGTTATACGTTTTCTGTCGCTAACAAAAGCGAGTTTTTGCTAACGTCAGAAAAAATATATATTTGATATATTTGTGGGCTCTATGCTGGTAGGTACTCAGCCCCCTACCTACTGGTCGGCTACTGCTCCAGAAAATTCAAATATTAGAATACGTTTTGTTTTTTTTTGGACAAGCTTA
The DNA here is from genome assembly GCA_936435175.1 of Glyphotaelius pellucidus. NCBI lineage: Eukaryota > Metazoa > Arthropoda > Insecta > Trichoptera > Limnephilidae > Glyphotaelius > Glyphotaelius pellucidus. The sequence goes on along the minus strand of OW386563.1, from coordinate 7,798,077 downwards.
TGTTTTGGAATAAATGTCAGATGAGAATTCCTACATTAAAAATATAATTCGTAACGATTATAAAGACTGAATAATAAATGGTGTTATTTTTTATTATATTTACAAACTTCCACATATTTAAATAAAAATAAATCTCCGAAATGTTTGTAAGCGCATAAATTCCGAACGACTGCACCAAATTGGATAGTTCTTTTTCTTTGAGCTCTAGCATTATGAAATTTAGGTGGCACGCAAGCTGTTTGAAAACTGAATGTACCGGGAATGAAGGTATGGAATGCGGGAGGGGTGGGGGGAGGGGGGATAATTGATAAGTACAAGCCCCACAGTAATTTCCCCTAATACCAAGCCAGCGAAGCCGTGGGGAAAAGCTAGTAATAAATGTATTTAAAAGTTAAAAAATTTAGATTAATAATATTATAATGTATTTTTCTATTATTTCAGAGTGCCGAAATCGACAGTTCCCAAGTTGACGAAACCACCGCACCGGAGAAAAAGCAACCACCGACGAAAACGGAAAACGAACGACAGACGGAAGAATTCTTAAACCTTTTGTACGGACGTCCATCAGAGCTAGACCCGCCCAGCAAAACAAAAACAGAAGAAATCGTCGACAAACCAGACCAAAATAACAACAAAGTCAACAACGATGAGAAAGAAGAAAGAATCGTCAAAGAAGAAGTTGTCATTGTCGAAGATGTGAAAATTGACAAAAGAGATGAAAAACCCCGCGTAGAATTGACCGTGAAAGCAAAGATCGTTTCGCAGGAACAGAGAAATGACGCGCAGATGAAGGACCAAGGAATGAGTTACTGGCACATGTGGCCTTTGTATTACTTTGCGTGACAGATGAGAAACGCGTAATATATTTGCGTATGATAGTTTTAATATAGCGTATGAAGGGGATAGTCTGGCAGTGTTTTTTCCAATGCGTTTTTTTCAAAGGTATAATTCATGAAACTTTTGTCACATGCAAAGGTAAATTTGAACAAGTAAAAACACTATTGAAAATTTGACTTATATGTTGGCAGCCACCTCTAGTCTGGAGCCCCAAAATACCTAAAAAAAAACCTTGACTCTCTGCAGAAACGGATTACAATCTTTAGAGCACAGGCGTCGGGTGGGAATGCTGTCCTTGTTCTACTGGTATTACAATGGAAGATGCTCCGAGGAACTGGCCTCATTGATCCCCTCGGCACAACGAAACACGCCCAACATTTGTACACCGTTGACATTAGTCACTTGAGAACGGATCGTTTCTACGACTCGTTCTTGAGTTCAACAGCTCGGCTGTGCTCCAGCAGCTTCTACAACATGGGTCTCTTCAAGACCCGAGTGATGGGTCCGAGTGGTTAAAGTTTTCGCCTGTAACAGGGCCGCTCCATTTTATACATTCTCAGGTCTCCGGTCTATTTGTTTTTCCGCACGCTCCTAACTATATTTAAAAGTCGAATTTGATGCTATAACTTTGGGAACGTATTCTCCACATGTACAGAAAGATTTTTAAGCAATAAAAAGTGTTGATTTTTCGGATCGGCTGGACCAGACTCCCTCCTTAATCTGTTATCATTTTGCACTCCCCGCATTAGACTGCCGTATGTCAAACTGAAATAATATATCGTCGCGTCAGTTGGACAAGGTTCTAACTGACATAATAACCTAAATAACTTGTTGTATTTTCGTAGATACTTGTATAAAGATATTCTGAAATCAATAAATTTATTTTACAAGGTACTAACATCACTTACACTCGCTGTTGTGTTTGTATCTATCCGACCGTTGATCGTTGTTACGAGGCGCGTTGTAGTTTGTCACTTTGGTTGGATAGGGTTCTAATTTCACCTTACCATGTTCTGAGGTTTCAAAGTTTGCAAAGATGGCCATCGGCAGCAATTGATCTAGTAAAATAGTACAAAAACTGTAAATAAAACTGTAGATCATGCTTTAACGCCTACTGTGCCGGGATTGCGCCGGCGCACATGCCAAAATTTTCAAAAAAAATTATTTTGGAATGCGATTTTAACCCTTATGTATAAAGAAAATGTATGAAGAACTCAGAATCGCTTGGGGCATTCTTGTTCTTAAGGTATAAAATACCGTGAACACTCCTAGCCACTCTGAATAATTTGTATTAAATTTTCTATGGCGTCCGGGTGTCATTTTTCCCGGTATTTAAGCTGTCAAAATAGCTAGCGTCGTTCTCGTGAAAAAGATCGTAAAACATATAAATTCATCGAATAAACGCAAGCAATGTTGTTTTTATGCATAGTTTATTGTTCAAGGATTTTGTTTCAGTAAATATAATATACAATAGCACCAAATAAACCGACAAAATATTACGTCAAAGTCAAAACATCGCGATTTTACAATGGACGCGATCTGTATTTGCGAATTTACTTGTGACTTGAAGGAATAAAAAACATATGCGATCGATCTAGATATCAGTTTATTTTACGGCAGTGTAGTTTACGGGAGTGCGATATTAAGGTTAGAGTGAGAGACACAGTTTTGCTAGAGTTATCATGTTGGGAGATTATTAGTGTAAGTGATAAATCATAAGTGACTTGTTGTTTGTTGTTAACACTGAAGTCTCAGCACTGAAGCACTTTACAACACCTTTCTTACATATAAATGGTTGCAATAATTACACCATTTTATAATAAAACTGGACTTGATTGCTTATTTGATGTATGTTGAGCTTCCAGTTGATTAGTCAGACAACTCAGAATAATCGAAATTTGAGTTGAGTATGCAGTTATATGTAAAAATGCACTCTCTATCTGGTACAATACTCAGATTTCTCATAAACACTACCAAATCAATTATAATGCACAAAAACTTGTAGTGAATTAAACTAAATGTTAATGTTTTCTGGGTCACTAGTAGGATATTTCAGAATGTCATAGTAATCTACTGAACCGTTACGCCTCCCGTTGTTATTTTATAGCACATTTAATATGTAACACAGACACGTGTATATAATATTTGTTTTATGGCGAGCATTCGTCAATAGCTTTCCTCATTATCTCAAAACTTAGTATTTTGAGATATCTGACTGATCAACTGGACATACTTCCCTTAAATTGAAAAATATAGCTCAAAGTATGTGTTACCGATTTATATTTTGGGCTATATTGTCTTATATATAGTATAATCAATAATAATTGTAACTCAAAATCTGTTACCCTTTTGTATTTTGGGTTACATTGTTATTGAAACTATGTTTTGTATCTTGAAATCTGTCCACTCTATTTAGGGTTACATTGTAACATTCTTTTAGTATGTAACAATTTTATTGTAATTCTGAATCTGTTCGAACCACTCGAGCGATAGCGTATTTAAAAAAATTGTAAAACTGTTTTCAAATTACAGCTTCAAATACTAACAATGAAACGAAACGAAGCTGGAATTGGGTGATAATATGTGTAGGGAAAAATAATGGATTACAAGGAAGAAGGACAGCCAATCACTTACCTCTGCGAAGGCGAACAACACAATTACATATATAGTTTACTTAGTTCCACCGCGGTTGTACCGTAACGCTCAATGGTTATCGATCTGCTTGCTAAGGGCCGACTAGCGTTCAATGTGTCTTTGGACCGGGCGACAATAAGGGGAGTGTTAAGTTATCGTTTGTGGTATTCGCATCGCTCAGGTGAAGTGCGTTTATTACTGTTCATATTGTGTTTTATATCGTACCGGATCGAAAGAGATGCTACCCAATTTTGGGTAGCTGTTTCTCAAAGGCATTAGCGATAGCTAACGCTTGAGTTCATGTAGCTATAGCTATTATTTGCACATATTTTTGGTTACATTGTCAACAAATATAATAGTATAGTATATAATCAACCGCAACTCAACTGTCACCCATTTGTATTTTGATTTAATATATATAATATCAACAATAATAATAATATTTGGATGATTTGCATAGCGTCATTTTTGTTACAAATCACATCGAGTGCGCTGTACAAATTTCTATATATATTTCTACGATCTTACTTCTAACTACAAACTAGACAAACTATTGTAACAACTTACGACTAACAGATTGCATCCAACGGTTCGTCCATCACTAATACAAAACTATACGTACAATACATTTGACCAATGAATGCTATGCTGTGATAAAATGTACACTGTGTATACAATATTCTTCAAGTGGTAACAAGTTTTTGTCATCCCTGTAATAATCAATTTTTATAACTTGAAAACCCATAACTATCTCCCAACCTACAAAGCAAATTGAATGTTTTATGTCTATATGCACATTTGTATATATTATGCAAATATGCCACCATTTTGAAATCCAAAATGGCTTCTTTTAAAATCTATATATGTATGTACGCACATGGTTGAATGCAATACAAATCATATTGCTGAGAAGAAAGCGTGGTAAATTATCTTTTTATGGGGAATGGCACGAATCGGTGTGTGTGTATTAGAAAAGGATTTTCTGGAATAAACACTTATAATGAATAATAGAAAGAAAGGGATGCTTATTCCCTTGTGGGTAAAATACTAGCATTTAAAAGTGAAGTTTAATATGGCTGGGAAACATTTAATTTTACGCATATACATGGTATATCTTAGCATCACATTGTGTCCCTTAAGGGTATGCAGACAAGAAATTATCGCACAATTGCCATTATTTCAAATAAAGTTGCAATCCTAAAAAAGTTGGCGTGTCAATATTTTCAATGGATAATAAGTGCCAAGGGAGATGAACCATGAATTATTGGCCCCGCCTTTGTTTCTATCTACAAATCAAACGCATCACTTTCATTGCATATGATGATATTTGATGATTTGTGCACCACACGCACACCTTTTGCCCTTAACCTCAGGGTGTGTCATCTTTGGGGATGCTGTGTAGAGGGCCTTTTGAAAAGGGTTTGAGGGGTGATTCCATCCCTCCCACTGCAGTGCAAGGCGTTGGGTCGAGAGATTCCGGCTTGGACAAACCTCACCTCATGAACCCGGGCACCCCTGCTAAGTCACCAAATGTAGCTTGGGGTGACCTACGGCAGAGGTGTTGGTTATCCAATGATCCAATGGATGGTTCCCGGAGCGGCGGTACCCAAATTGCTTGTTCCTTTTTTTCTGTTATCTATACGTTAATTTTTAATTTAGTCTGTAAAAAATTATAGGTCAGCAGGATTTGGCAATTTTAAGTTAAGAAAAAATTAAATAAATATATTTATACTACGATTGACATATTTAACTTTGCAGTTGGTGATGTTGCTAGTGTGGATTTTGAGGATACAAACAATGATTTTAAAAAATTATTTGTTGGTTATTTTTGCCGCCTGCAAAGTTGAGAGTGTCAATTTTTACTACTTAAGTTATTATTGTAAAATTTTGAGGCTATCGAATATTATTTTTAGATTTATAAATAACAGGGGTTGGCTTATTTTAAGCAATCTGAAAAATGTAAAAATATTTGTTTTAAAGTCTCTTGTAAGGCCCTTCTCTCACTCAATTAATACCTCCCCCTCCCGCCCTCCTTGCGGCTAAACTATTTGAAATACACACTTTTTTCGGAACAACCTGCGCGCCATCTGTTGTAAAAATTCTAAACAAATTTCACCCTTCCCATTCCACTCCTCTTCCCGCTTTCCCTTCCTGTTGCTAAACTATATAAAATACACGCTTTTTTCAAACAACTTGTGTGCCACCTATTGTAAAAATTTTATACAAATTTCATCCTCCTCCCTCCCCTCCTATTCCCGCCTTTCCTCCCTGCCGCTAAACTATATGAAACACACACTTTTTTGGAACAACCCGCACGCCACCTATTGTAAAAATTTTATACAAATTTCATCCTCCACATTCCCTCCCCTTCTCATTCTCCCTCCCTGCCATTAAACTATATGAAATACACACTTTTTCAAACAACCCGAGCGCCACCTATTGTAAAATTTTCATACAAATTTCATTCTCCCCATTTCCCTACCCGTCCCAACTTCCCTCCCTGCTGCTAAACTATATGAAATACACACATTTTTAAACAATCTACGCGTCACTTATTGTAAAATTTTCATCAAAATTTCATACACACCAGAGCTCAACATTATATATATATATAGAAACCTTCCTTAGAAATTTTCAAAAGTGTCTTCGACATTATTTATAAAATGAAGGATTTTAATTTTGGACTCGAAGCAAGAACGCCAATTTTTTCAGAGCTCGAATTACCAATTGAACATAATTGATTTTATTCAGATATATAAATATAATTTTTTTTAAATTGCTTTTGTACAGAATATATGTCTAAAGTCAGGATGATTTGCAAAAATTTAAAAGCAAATTTGTCATCAAATTGTCAATCAGCACTCCATTTTATCAGTCCCTGTTTCAATTTTAGAACAAATTATGATCAGCTAACAACCATAACCCAAACGACAGTAGTGCTTTTTTGCTCATCACAATTTGTTCAAAAGCTCAAACGGGACATTTCAATTGTAAAAACTAATACAATGGCGCTGTTACACACTTAACCTTGCTCTTACCGAATCAATTTTTATCTACCAATGTAATAATGCGTGATTTTTATAGGTCAACCCTTCTACAGCGTATATAGTTTAGGAATATTGACAATATGCACATATTTAATAAATTAATGTGTTTATTCTCTGTTCATTGAGAAGAAATCATTTTAAAACCAATAAATCACGTAAAAGGAACTAACAAAATGTGATGTGCATACAATTTTTGCTTCAGGCGCCTTGTCCGAGCTCGAAAAGAAGAAGATGGAGAGATATGTAATTACGAATGTTTGAGAGAGCGCGCTAATATTTCAAACGATAAAATTGAAGCGAAAATTGTGAAAATGTTTAATAAAACACGACTCGTTTAGAATAGAGCAAAAATCTCGTAGGGGTTGTCTAAAACGACGTTCAAAGAAATACTGTGAATTTTTTCATACATACAACTTGTTAAATAATAGAGACAGACGTGTTTTTCATCATTTTCGGAGCATACTTTGCGATTTTTTTCTATCGAGGGAATTTCATATAATTTGCGTTTCGGGATGGGGATTGTATAGATATTATCTTCAAAAATAACATATATTTTTTTAAGAGCATAAAAACTTCAATTGTTCGAGGGAGATATGCAAGAAATCGGTAGAAATTCGGGTAGCGGCGGCTTAAAATAAATATTTGAAGGTGTCCCACAGGGATCAATTTTAGGTCCAACGTTATTTTTATTGCAATTTAATTATCTTTTGTTGTGTGCACCAATGCATTGTTATTCTTACGATAGAGTGATACAGTCGGGAGCAGTTGGAACTCTTGTGCTGTATTAAAAATAAATTAAAATTAAAGCAATCCTTAGAACATGAACTTTGAGCTAGAATGCTGTGTTTGTTCCGCCAATATTTCTATGGAAGACGTTTGAAAATGCTTGTCCAACAATTTTGTACGCAGTTTACATTAGCCACATCTTTTTGGAATGATTTCTTCTTGGTGAACAAAATAAAATGGATTTAGTAGATAGCAAAACCAATGCAATTAACTAGTCTAGTTACTGACAGGATTTACTTCAATTTGTTCACGAAATTCCTCCGCAATGACCGATTAGTAGCAGTGTTGACAACGGCGTCTGGTTTCCATCCAGGCGTTGTGTATTCAATTCCTCTACTAGCCAAGGCCTCCATCATTGCGCAAGAAACATTTCCTTACCATAGCCACTCGAGCGATCCAGATTTACGGCTGTTCGGTTTTCAATTCGGCCATTTATATTAAAACGAATAAATCACACGAAAGGAACTAACAAAATGTGATGTGTTCACAATTTTTGCATAATTTTTAACTATAATGTTGCAAGGAACTTAAAATAAATATTTGGTGGGGTCCCACAGGGATCAATTTTACATCCAACATTATTTTTATTGTAAATAACTGGAGTACCCAGCTTTGCTTAGTGAGTTGATGTGAGATTGAACTGACGACGGATTGGACGGATCTTGCTTTGGATATCCCTACCAATGGGTAGCCCCACCTCATACAAAAAAGGCTTTGAATGGTCCACAATGTTCCAGAACATTCGAGAGTGTTCTGGAATGTTCCACAATGATCTGGGAAGTTCCCAAACATTCCACAATATTCCAGAATGTTCTGGACTATTCTAGAAGGCGAAACTTACAGCGCTTATATCTTTCAAAAGCACGCCCTTCAGGTAAAAACGGGAACCTCCTTCATGGATGGGGAATAGAGGGCTACCACACCATATAACTCCCTTGATCGTACCGGGACTCGGATCTGAGTTTTAGCGGCACGCACATTGTAGTTCACTAACTTTCTTTTGTAATATATATTGATTTTAATTCACAAAAATCATCTACCCAAATTTGGGTATCTATCGCTCTATTGATTATTGATGTTAATAAGAGCAATGCAAATATTGTCAGAGTAGCTTATATATATAATTACCTCAGTTTATATTTTTTCACTAATTGTTTTGTATAAATAATATTTGAATGGTTTGTAAATATTAATTTTATAAATGTAAATAAGATTTAAAAAAATGTACAATAAAACTCTTTTTAACAAAAATGCCTTTTTTTAATCTCAAGTAGTAAAGGGCGTTTTTGCCAAAGTTTTTACATTGTGTTACGTAAAAGTATTTGTAACAAGGTGTGTGCACCCCCTTATACACACTTTATTTATGGTCTCGGTGTGTGGCACCTCTAGTGCTTGCCCATTGACATTTAGGCATTGGTTAAATTGCAAGCCCTGCAATATTTTGTTGATTCTGCACAGATTCAAATCAGCAGATTTGAAAAGAAAGCCAGTCATTCTTTGTGGAACAGCCGAGAGCTTTGGGCGGTCCTCTCGATCGCAACACGACGGATCCTTTTTTTGAAGATCGTTACGATTCTAATTGTCATACTCGCCATCTTGAGAGCTGACTGGACATCATCCTGGAGGGATGATTGGCATCGAGAATCATCCGCCTCTACTGCTTCCAGAGGGTCTTTTTGGCTGGGAGCCGATTCTCTGGAGTCCTGCCCTTCTCGCGATGTGAGATTCGTTTCACAAAAGAAGATTTCATCATGCGTCATTTCAACTAACCAAAGTATCAACATGAACTGTTAAACCTAAGCAAGCCCTTTGCCAGACAGCCTTAGTTTTTGTTAGGATGTCATTTTTGTTTTAATATATTTTTTGTATTTAAAATACCTTATTTTCTTTGAAAAATCATTAACCTACTCCTTGCATCTGCCACGCGAGTCATTTTTGCTCAGTAGTTTACCTAGTACATTGTTGCCACCTCATCCCAGGAAACTGGGCGTACTGTACAGGGCCCGCAGATACTTTAATAGTATACTTAAATAATACACAACTGCTAACCCCGTACAAGTTGCAAGTGCGCCCCACGGTTGAATTTTTGCAGTCACCTCTGGTCTGGAGCCTCAAAATACCTAAAAAAACCCTCGACTCTGTGCAGAAACGGGCGGTTCGATTGATAGACTCTCCTAACTTAACAAACGGATTGCAATCTTTAGAGCATAGGCGTCAGATGGGAATGCTTTTCTTGTTCTGCCGGTATTACAATGAAAGATGCTCCGAGGAACTGGCCTCATTGATCCCTTCGGCACCGGTGCATAGTCAGGAAACACGCCAAACACGCACCCAAAATTTGTACACGGTTGACATTAGTCACAATTTGGGAGGCGGGGATGGGTACTGCCGCCCCGGGAACCTTTATTGGATAACCAACACCTCCGCCATAGGTCACCCCAAGGGGTTCGCTACGTTTGGTGATTTAGCAGGGGTGCCCAGGTTCATGGGGTAAGGTTTGTCTAGGTCTTGGAGGCAGATGACCAGGACTCACTGAACCCCAGATTCCTACCCACCCCTTAAATCCTTTTCCTTCCCAGAACTCTCCTTTCCCCCTTTTCCTCAAAAAAAACCTCCACACAGCATCCCCAAGGATGACATAGGCCCTGAGGGAAATTATTTTATTTATTGTAAAAAAAAAAAAAGGTAACAATTGAGCTTGTCACGTCCCTCCTCCCACTCCCAAGACCCAGACAGGCCAATGAAATTGTTTATTTGTTAAATCGAGCGTAGTTCAGGCACAAAACATTTCTATTGTTGAAGAAGATAAATACAGAACAAGATAAAGAAAAATAAAAAGCCAATGGTCGCAACTGGGACTCGAATCCAGAACCTCTCATCTTACCGGGACGAATGCCTTTACCAATTCAGCCACTGAGACATTTAATTTTTAAGTCATTTTTGTCACATGTTTAAAATTTTAGAATTAACTATTTTTTTCCACATTATTGGCAACTATTTTTTGAAATGGAAACAAGTGTTCAAAGAACTGGTCTGTAACCTAGATAGTGTCTCAGATAAATATAGCCGATATTATTTATATGGACACCTGTTGATCTTTTTAGTAAAAGTCTTGAAACATTTCTTTTGGTTTATTCTTCAGTGGGTGCAGAAACCTTAATATATAAAAATGAATGTTTCTTGGTCCCTTATGCGCTTCTAAACCATTCATCCAATTGCGATGAAAATTTGGTGATTTGTTGTGCGCATGCCCCCGCGATGGTTTCTACATGTAATGGTGAGCTCTGGCATTATGAAATTATTTCCTATACCATTCATCCGATTGCGATGAAACTTTGGTGATTTGTTGTGCATACGCCGGCGAAGGTTTCTATATATAACGGTGAGTTCTGGCATCATGAAATTTGCATATAAAATTTACTAAAGGTAGCGCGCGATTTGTTTGAAAAACGTTGTATTACATATAGCAGCGGCAGTGGGGAAGGAGAAAAACTTTCTTTCTTCGAGTGGCTTTGCAACGCATGCCAGGCACTCGCCGGTAACATGTTAAAATATAAAAACAAAAAAAAATGGAAGGGTTCATAAATAAATTTCAAAATAAGATTTTCATAATGTCGTTTTATTGAAAATGTCATCTTTTTACATTTACATCATTTTGTCTTTACAAAAAACACAATTCCTTGTCAACTTTTTGGGCGGGGGATCCTAAAATGGGTTCGCCGCTTTCCATCCACATATTATAATATATATATATAAACACCCTCCATTGATCGCCTGTTTGTATCGCTCTCTGCCATGTTTTGATCGACCATATAGAAAACGTCGTTAAATAACGATATAAACAATTAATTAGTGAACAATATAATGTGTGGTGGCGACCACTCCGTTATTTTTGTACTCTACGTAGGTAGGTAGATAGCCGGCGCCGCGCGAAAGGTATTCAAGTACTTTAGTGGCTTGTGGATTATTCTAGCGTTTTCGGTGGCGATAAGTAACGGAGTGGTCGCCACAGGGTTAATGAATGATGTAAAACGCTAATTAACCATTTAAAACATTTCATTTATGGTATATTGTGTTAATCAATGATTTAAAGCACAATTAACTAATGAAGTAGTCAATTACTATTTTAAAGTGCTAATTAACAAAATAAAGCTTTAATTAATGTTTTATATCGCCATTTATTACTTTTTGTCATCGATATAAAGTGTTAATTAACTTTTTAAACTTTAATTAACAATATAAAATGTTAGCTAACGATGTAAAATGTTAATTAAGGATACAAAACATTAATTAACGATATAAAACCTTAATTAACGTTAGCTAATGATATAAAACGTTAATTAAGGATATAAAACGTTAATTAATGATGTAAAATGTTAATTAACAGTATAAAATGTTAATTAACAATATAAAATGTTAATTAAGGTTATAAAATATTAATTAAGGATATAAAACGTTAATTAATGATGTAAAACGTTAATTAACAGTATAAAATGTTAATTAACAATATAAAATGTTAACTAACGATATAAAACTTAAATCAACGTTTAAAACGTTAGCTAACGATATAAAACTTTAAATAATATACATTTTATATATTTAGCTAATGATATAAAATGATAATGATTTTTAAAGTTCTGCTGTATGGTTATTTATATATATTACAGCTGTTTCGTCTCTCCTAAGGAATTAATGACATACTATAAATATTGAAAAAACAATGCTTTCTACCTGTATTCAATGCTCCAAATCAGTGACTTCATCACAGTTCAACAATGCTTTAGAGAGGCGAAACAGCTATCAAACATAAACACAATTTAGGTGGTCAACAGAAGCGGCATAACCCACAAAACTATGAGCTGAAAAGTTATTTTAGTTTTATTCACTTCTATTTGATGTTAACTTCATTTTGGAATTTTTTTGGTTATCCCGCTTCCGCACTGACACCGCAATTATAACCTAAAAGAGAACTATAGAAATCGCAATTGATTTAATTTTAAAAAAATCAAATCTTGTGACTAAATACATCACTTGAAACAACATTTAGATTGTGAATGACAGTCTGTCTCCAGGGCGATACTGAGAGTATCTTCCGCTTCATTGAAGTTTTGTCATAATTAATCCTTTAATTATTATAAATTTCTTTATTTCAGGAAAATTTATGACAAAACTAAAAAATAAAAAACTTTGATATTATAGATTTGCAAATAGATCAATTTATTTTTCTAAGTGTCCCTTTCTTAACATCGTTTATAATCGCTTCATATTTCATCTACAAAACATGGCAGAGGACATCATTCAAATATTAAAACATTTTAATATAAATTAATATTTTTATAATTTCTCACATAAATAAAAATTAAAAACATTCAAAAGACATTGCGCGTGAAACTTTAAATATTTAAATACATTCAAAACCCACTAATAATTGCAATTTTCATAATAACGAAAGGCTGTCGTCGTGTGGCACTGAACAGATCGACCTGCAGAAGTGATTTTGGCATATCCGATGTAAGTCATTTTAACCTTACTTCCTTCTTCGGTTAATTTCTATCACTTCTTTCGGTGAATTTCTTCATTGCTTTCTCGTCTGTTCATAATTAGCATACTTGCCAAATTTAACTCAATTGTTGAGCCCAATTTTTACAACATTTTCAAATATATTACCGTTTGATTTTCACAATTTGAGGCACCAGACCACGAAATTAAATTTCATTTTTTGAACGATGCATTTTTTAAGAATGCTCTCAGCAGGTGTTTTAAAGAAATTCGTTAAACTGACTTCCCCTTCAATTGAATAACCAACCCTTCAGCAAAACTTTGAACGCATTTTTTTCGAAACTACATTTTTCAACCTGGTTGACAACATATTAACAAAACTATACATCCGATTTGCATGCACCAAGTCTTAAACTGTTCGAAAATCCAGTCTCTATGGCACCGCATAGGGATTTTTTTATAAAGAGCCCTCTTCTATTTTTTTTTATGAATGATGAAAATTTTCCATAAAAACGGGAAATAAAATTTGCGCCATTTTTTTTTTAGATATCAAAATTCCCCAATGCCATAGAGACTGGATTTTCAAACAGTTTAAGACTTGGTGCGTGCAAATCGGATGTACAGTTTTTTTAATATGTTGTCAAACATGTTGAAAAATGTAGTTTCGAGAAAACGCGTACAAAGTTTTGCTGAAGGATAATTCAACATAAAAACTGTTTCAAACGCTTTCACATAAAATGTATCTCCGTCAATTTAACGAATTTCTTTAAAAAATTTACTATCTTTGCAATCTTTAGAGCACAGGCGTCACGTGGGAATGCTGTTCTTGTTCTACCGGTATTACAATGGAAGATGCTCCGAGGAACTAGCGTCATTGATCCCCTCGGCACCCGTAGTCGGGAAACACGCCAAGCACGCGCCCAAGATTTGTACACGGTTTACATTAGTCACATCAGAACGGGTCGTTTCTACGACTCGTTCTTGAGTTCAACAGCTCGGCTGTGGAACGATTTGCCGGCCTCTATGTTTACTCCCTCTCTTCAAGACCCGTGTTCACTCCTTCCTCTCCTCAAAAACACCCTCCACACAGCACCCGAGGGAAATTACTTTCCTCAGGGCCTCCAGTGTGGAGTTGATGTAAAAAAAAACAAAAAAAAATTGGTGAGAGCATTCTTAACAAAAATTGCATCTTTCGGAAAATGAAAAAAAAATTATACTGTGGTTTGGTGCCTTAATATACATATTATAATCATTGTTCTTGAGAGATGACATATAATGAATTCGGTATTTTTCTTGGAGGCAGTTTTTACATTTAACAAATGTTCAAATGTTAAATTAACATTTAACGAATGTTCGGCTTTTACTGAACATAGTCAGAGAAAATTATTAAAAATCGAATGGAATTAAAATAGGGTAAACCAGACTATAATTGCCCTCAATTAGCCAACACTATTTTTTAGTGATTGCCCTTTGATTGTTCTTTTCTCATTAACATGATTTTATTTATTTTTCACATTATCTCCACAGGAGGCCCTGATGAAAACAAATCTCTCAGGGACTGTGTCATCTTTGTGGATGCCGTGTGGAGTCTTTTAGAGAAAGAAAGTAGAGGAGGTTCTGGGAAGGAAAAAGGTATGAGAGGTGAGTAGGAATCAATGATGAATGTATGAATCCATCCCTTCAACTGCGGAGCAAGGCGATAGGTCTATAGAGTTTGGCTGGAGAGGTCGTCCCATAACCAGTCTTTCGCGATCCGACCCGCCGTGCAGTAGGTGGATAAAAGCATCCGCTGTCAAGACCTAGACAAACCGTATTGTCACCCCTGCTAAGTCACCAAACTTAGCGAACCACTCGCGATGGATGACCTATGGGAGGGGTGTTGCGCAAATTCTGACACAGGGGTCGGAATTTGCGGCTCTTCAGACATCAATTGCAATTTCACCTCTTGCAACGCAACCAGCCTTATGAGATGGAGCCGCCGAATGATTATTTTTTTGCATTCCAAACACAGAACTGGTTTTAATTTAATAAGGAATCCATGCGCGAGTCTGTTTATAGAAACATTTAAACGGGCAGATGTGTGATATTACAGTAAGAATGTAGATAACACAAAGCAAATCGTAATTATCGTTCCACCACATTTTTACCACAGTACGATTACAACCCCCCCCCCCCCCCCACCCCCCCAACCCCATAATTTGGCTCTCTGATATATTTGTTATTCTTTTTCTTTGACAAATTGACTCTTCTCACTTGACAAACTGGGTTTACCAAAAAATGATTTCCAGGGCGGCGGTACCCATACTCGCCTCCTAAATTGAATAATGGAAATCTTAACAAATGTTTCTATTAAGTTCAATGTGAATCATCAAAAAAGCCGCCTTGTTGAAAATAAATCAGATTTTGTGAAACGCTTCGTAGTTTTGTCAATTTTGCAGGTATTTCTTATGTTATTATCTTAAAATTTTACCTATTATTAATAAATAATTGATAATAATAAAACAAAATGAATATGTGTGTACCATCTTCAGGTTGTTTTATTAAAGATTTTTATCAAATCACTAAGTGGGCAATCACCATGAACAAGTGGGCAATCACTCAAACGTTTAGCTATATTAGTGGGCAATCATTACCTAAATTACCCCATCACTTTTTGAAAAATTGTCACATTCGCCATATTGCATTTCAAACGATATGTTGCTTTTGGCCTATGTATAAAAATTTTGGGTAAATTTTTAATTCAGTTTTCAAATCTAAAAAAAAAATACAATTTAAAATAATATATTTTTAATTTTTGACAAAACTTTTTGTAATAATCACAAATAAGGAAAATGTGTAATTCAACCTGGCAAATGCTCTAACAACTGAGCTACTGCATCAATCAGTCATCTCGCCAAGCAAACAAATACTAAATCAATACATTCGTAATATGACAAATTTTTATTCAATTTTTTGAGGTTAGGTTAGGATAAATTTGAACATCGTGAATAAATAAATATAAGTGTTGCATGTTTTGGATAGGCATCAGAAACAAATATGATAAATTATGAACAGATTATATATAAAGAATCATTTAGACAGCCAAATATTATTATAAAAAAGTATTTTTAAGTGAAACCGTTTTTATAAATTGAGACCACAATTGTTAAATAATAATTTAATATAAAGAAAAATGTATTTATTATATTTTTCTAATGCGAATACTGCAAGAGTCCCAACTGCCAAGGAGCCAGTGGATCTAAGGCATCACCACGAAGATGGGAAAGAGGAAGGTTGGGAAGTCACCAAACATGGCTAAAGCCATTTAAAGTGACGAATTATGGTTTTTCACCAGGGGGATATTGAATTCATTTTGACAATTTTAATATTTAATAATAGAAAAATCAAGATTTTTCTGATATATTTCAAAATAATAAAGAATCGAAGATCTCTGTGGCAGAGCGGTAAACTCTTTGGCTCAATCCTGCACGCAGTAATTTACTTTTGCTGGTGAAAAAAACAATATTTGCGATACTTTTGAGAGTTGTAGTTATTCTCAGTATCGCCCTGTTAAGACCACAATTCAGAATCGAAACATTGCTCGAAATGACTTTAGCTATGTTTAGAAATCATGTCAAAACCTTCAAACATTATTTTCACTTTTTTCCTTCCTCTTCTTATAAAGTCTCGCAACATTCCCCTAAAAATAGTGATAAAATATTTTCACAATTTTGGAATGCATTGAGAGGCTGTAGGAAGTGGGGGAAAGAGAAGCAAAAGAGGAAGGTTGGGCATGGCAATTCAATCTTTTGTGTTAAGACAGCGTTACGAGACAATTAACTCAAAGAGGGCAAAATGCGTTGGATGTCAGGAAGCGTCCGTCAATTTCTGTGATTTTCTATGGCTTTCAATGGCGTGTCTATGCCCGTTGTGTGTTGTTAGTCGGTATGGATTAATTACCTACTCAAAAATACAACTACTTTCATATAAATGACTTTCGCAAATTTTCCTGCGACTGACTTCGCTTAACGAGGATTATGCGGCAAGCGCGCCGTCATCTCTGGCGTTAGCGTGACTAACTTTTAAGAGTTGGTGTCTTAACACAAGCGCAGAATTTAGCTTATTAGCGCGATACCAAATACCGCATTTAAGGAAACTGTTAGATTGTTGCAAAAGATACAGAATCTGGTAAAAAAAGTACAACAAAAACAAAAAATGACCCAACCTTGGCAATTTCAAGCAACATTGTAATTCTCGGTATAAATAAGGTCACTCACCAGGGCAATACTGAAAGTATCTGCCACTCTAGAATGAGGTGAAAATATGCTAAGTATGTTTTACTTTGGCCACATAATATCTTGAGTCAAGATTCAAATAGTTTTTGAAAAATATCAAAAATGGCTGATTTTAAGACATTTCGTTTAGCTGAAGATTGATTTTTTTAAGTTCAGTTGGGTGTGTAAAATAAATATAAGTACAAGGTGTCTGGAAATCAGTGGTACATCACGTTCGGAGTTGATTTTGTGGAATAGCTTTTTTTATTTGAACTTTTGTTTTCAAGTAAATCGGAATTTTTTAGATTAAATTTTACAAAAAAATCGGTCACTAGGGGGTTAAAATAGCCGTTTATTATCTTTTAAAATGCAACACAGCGTAGACTTTTTAAGAAATCGAGTTTTTTTTTTTAACCCTTTAGATGCCGATTTTTTTGGGCTCTAGGCTTATCAGTTTTCCGTTTGTACAACCAGTTCCCAGACACCATGTACAACGCATTGTACAGTTTAATACATTTAGCTTGATCTTTGCAGATGATCAAAGTAGGAATTAATGAACAATTTAAATCCTTAAATTTGTTATTTTTGCCTGGGCGATGGAAATAAAACGTATTCTGATTCCGCAGCGCAGCATCTGATACCGTCTGGCTGTAAATCTTTGAATTTGTAAGTTAATTTTATTTTATTTTAAAATCTTATTTTTTACAGGAGCGAACTCAGAAATGATTTTATTAATAAATAAAACTAAAAATGTCGATATTTTGGACTAAAATCATTTAAGAAAATAAATAAATTAAATATTATAAGTGTTAAAATATTGCAATGAAATCAGCACAAATGTCAAATGCATGAGAATGTTGGGAAAATGTTTGGCGCGTTGCACCAATTTAGCTCTTAGGAGCACCTTCAAATAAAATACCAGTAGAACAAACACAGCATGAGCTGCGATCCAAAATAAGAGATGGACGGTAAAATTGATTGCATTGAGCCCATGACACTATCTTAAGTTATTTTTTTAAAATTAATTTATAATTAGAAATGATTGGAAAAATTTTTTCTCCGTGAACAGAAGGCATTTACATCCACACAGCAACCCAAAAGATGATATAGGTTCTGAGGGAAGTTGTTTTTCTCAGGACTTCCTGTCTGGTGTTAATGTAAAAAAAATCTATAAAAGTGGTTGTATGTATTTAGAAAATCACAAATTAATTTGTACTTTTTTATTTTTTTTTAATTTACAAAATTATTTCAGTTTTAAGTTTGCTTCTGTAGAGTGAAAGATTTTTTTATATGAATTTAAACACACCCAACAGAACTTTAAAAAAAATACTTATTTAATTTTAAACATAATAAAAGAAATATAACAAAAATTAAAATTCGAGTGGTTTATGAACACTAGCAAAGTATCAAAAAGGGCAAGCAGTGAAATATTTGCAACACAACACACAAAATTTCACAGTGATATAATATGTAAAAATTATTTATTTGAAAATTTAAAAACTTACAACCAAAAATGGTAGCACAAACATTAATTTTAAAAAAAAAAACATGTTTTAAAAATTAATTTTGTATAAAACGTTTAATTATGTAATTTTTAATTTTTTGCTCTACCATTTTTGGATTCAGTTTTATTTTTTTATTAATTTTTTTTAATGGAACGGTTTCACAATAAATACATTTAAAAACTTCTCACTTTCAATATATTCTTTTCGGAATGTCATTTTTTAATTTAAATTTATTCTCATTTAATAAACTATCACTAATTTGAAAGAATTTTAAGACGAGGAGCTCCGTAGGTTGGTTGCCCCTGTATTTATTTTAATTTGCCTAAAGGGATAGTTACCTTTGTTATTTGGGGGCTTTTCCCAGCGATTGCTTGGTGGATGTTACAGAAATTGTTTCGCATCTGTTGTCGCAGATTAAGAAAGCTTGTGTAACTGTGATGAATATCTGGTGTGTTGCGTAAATCAATGTTTTTTTGGAAGAATCAATCAAAATTTAACAATGTTTTGTATTAATTCAACAATTTATATGAGAATTCAACAATGTGGTGCGTGAATCAATCATAATTATTCAACAGTGTTATGTTTGAATCAATTTTAATTCAACAGTGTGGTATTTGAATCAATTGTAATTCAACAGGATTATGTTTGAATCAATTTTAATTTAGCAGTGTTGTTTGAATCAATTGTAATTCAACAGTGTTATGTTTGAATCAATCCTAATTCAACAGTGTGATGTGTAAATCAATTGTTGACACATTGTGATGTATAAATCAATCGTAATCAACAGTGTTGTATTTGAATCAATCGTAACTCCACAGTGCTATGATTGAATCTATCTAATTCGAAGGGGTGATGTATAAATCAATTATTAGTACATTGTGATGTAATGAATCAATTGTAATTAAACAGTGTTAGGTTTGAATCAATTCTAATTCAACAGTGCTATATTTGAATCAATTGTAATTTAACAGTGTTATGTTTGAGTCAAGTGTAATTGAACAGTGTTATGTTCAACAGTGTAATTCAACTGTGATATGTTTGAATCAATTGTAATTTAACAGTGTTATATTTGCATCAATTTTAATGCAACCGTATTATGTTTGAATCAGATGTAATTCAACAGTGTTATGTTTGAATCAATTGTTATTCAACGGTGTTGTGTTTGAATCAATTGTAATTCAACAGGGTTATGTTTGAATCAATTTTAATTTAGCAGTGTTGTTTGAATCAATTGTAATTCAACAGTGTTATGTTTGAATCAATCATAATTCAACAGGGTGATGTGTAAATCAATTGTTAACACGTGAGGAATGAATCAATCGTAATTCAAATGCGTGATGTTTGTATCAATAACAATTCAATGGTGACGTGTTTGAATCAATCAAAATCAACCGTGTTATGTTTGAATCAATCACAATTCAATGGTAATATGTTTGAATCAATCAAAATCAATCGTGTTATGTTTGCATCAATCACAATTCAATGGTGACATGTCTGAATCAATAAAAATCAACTGTGTTATGTTTGAATCAATCACAATTCAATGGTGACATGTCTGAATCAATAAAAATCAACTGTGTTATGTTTGAATCAATCACAATTCAATGGTGACATGTCTGAATCAATAAAAATCAACTGTGTTATGTTTGAATCAATCACAATTCAATGGAAAGCTATATGAATCAATTGTAACTCTTTAATGTGATGTATATATGTATGGATCACTCATTTTAACAAAATCAATTTTTGAGTGTGTTCCGAGAAAGAGTTCTGTGGCAGTCTACCTCTTTGCCTACCCCTGCAGAGAAAGGGTGTGATGGTTGATTGGTTAGTTAAAAAAAAATCACAATAAAACGCAAAATCGATGCAGAAAACAGAGGCGACCAACCTTTTCCAAATTCCTCAACATAAAAACAAAAAAAAACATTTTTCAATAGAAATTCCCCATTTCATTTAATAATTAGAATCACCGTTAAAACTATATTTATTTATAATATAATAATATGAATAATACACCCCTTTAATTGTCTATATGATACATATATATTAATTTCATCAAAATTGTTACTTTTCATCGTCTCAATTCACTAAAAGGTCCCAGACGATGAAACCTCATCACCGTCGTCACCATTATACACACACACAATATTTAATTTATATATAATATATATATAAACAATAATAATCATAATGAAATAAAATAAAACCGCAGTTGAAGTCGCCGATGCCAAAACAACGAAAAAAAAAAACATTTTCACCAATTTTCAAACAGTCAAAAAAATACTGATTAATTCACTCAAGAGCGTTTTTAATTTTAAAGTTTTTTAAATTTATTTGATTTCACCTATTTGTGTCTATTTTCACACGATTTATTGTTTATTTGCAATTTACTTTCGAGTCCCGGGATTACATGTTACGTGATCTGCAATACATAATCCTTCTTTCACATATCGGTTACTTTTTGGTCATAATTATTCTAGATTAAGTTTCATAACTTTGCCGGGCAAACGGGGCACTTTTAAAACAACTTGAATGTTCCCAAGCGTTGGATGAATATCCTTCAGACTGAGTCTCTTTTTATGACCTTCAAATGGGCGTTGCTTTCTCCGGTCGGTTAATGTACGTTACATTTGACGTCCGTTTTCATAAATACAAGCATGTTTATTGCTTCAGTTTTATCTCCGTTTGAACCATTGTATGATTGACGCCTTCGGATTTCTTACACGCGTTCTTGATGCCTTCAGAACAACACTTAAGAACAGAGCGTAACTTTGAACCAAGTCCTTGATACCTCCAGAACAACAGAACAGAGTGCAACGCACATGACACAAGTTCTTGATGCCTATGAAACAGGATGCAACTTCACAATGCCTTCAGAACAAGTCTTATTGCTGACCCAAGTCCTTGATGCCTCCAGAACAACTCTGGGCCAGGTCCTTTATGCCTTCAGAACAGGTCCTATTATGCGTCCAGAACAGAGTGCAACTGTGATCCATTTCCATGATGCTTTTAGAACAATTCTGAAGCAGGTCTGAAGTTGATGATGCCTCTAGCACAAATTTGAGCAACGCCCTTGACGCCTTCAGAACAAGTGAGCCCCACGCCCGTGACGCCTAAGTGGAGCCCCCTACAGCTGGGGGCGCATGGCCCTCTGCAGCAGCAGGCGGGCGTACTCTCAGGCGGGCGGGGGCCTACCGCCGGAGTGGCGCTGCTGGTGCCGCTAGTGCGGGCTCTTGGAGGGCGCGTCGGGCGGCGGGGCGGGCGGCGGAGGGCCGGGGGGCGCGTGCCAGGGCCCCCCTCCCCCCACCGGGCCCCCGCTGTCCCCGAACACACCCCCCGCGCCGCCGTCGCCCCCGTCGTACTGCGTGTTCTCCAGCCGGGTGATGAGACGCTCGTCTTCGTCACCGAACTCTCCACCCATCAAGGACGGCTCTCCCACTACCATCACATCCTGGAACCAAACAAACGTATTGTTACTAATGATTGACCTATGCAGAAAATCAGTGTTATGTGAAAAAGCGAGTTTTTAAATATTGACTCTTAAATATTTCATTGATATTTTGTCGGAAGGCCAAAATATTTCAGCTTCGCAATAAAATCCGAAAAAATGTAATGTTTTAGAACGCCTGTGAAAACTAAAAACTGTTTTTGAAAGGTGATAAAATACGCATTAAAAATTTAAAATTCAAAATAAACATAATTTTTTAAATATAAAAATTTTGAAATTTGCAAATATAAAAAAAAAATTTGAAAATCTCACCTTAAGTTTTTCCTAGCTAAAATTACTGATAAAAAAAATAATTAAAAAAAACACATATTTTATTAGGCAAATTTCATATAAAAATAATTAATAAAAAATTCCCGTAGTTTGGTTTCATAAAGGTGTACATTTGAATTATTTCGTTCTTCACTTTTAGATTTGAAAATAAAGCTAGGTGTTTTCTCTTTCCTAACACCGTTTAGATCATATTTCTAACCATGATAGCAAGGGGGACACTGATTTCAGCGAACAAATTAGCCATAGTAAGGCAGTTTACATGTTTTCATATTAAAATTTGAAAGTATGATTTTTAAAACGGGAATACCCGGAAATCCCTAGAACTCACGTGGATATATGTGTTGGGTACGAACCTGTGAGGCTAGAGAGAAGTTGGGCCCCGGCGATCGCTTCTTGCTGGGAACAGGCGGAACGTTGTTGGCGCCGCTGTTGGAGCCCTTCCGTTTTCTCCGCTTGTTGGCCGGCCGCTGCGATTCTGCAACCGACCCATCGCCACAACGCTCAGCAACAACACAATAACAAAAACAAACTAAAAATAACACAACAGTAACCAGGTTTACTAGAACAAATCTCTTTTTATAACTTTTGAAGGTTATTCCCATCAATGTAATATATCATTGAAGAAGAAGACAACAATAATAATCTAAACGAAAGTATGAAAGAGAACAAGACACAGAAAAATAAAAAGATAACAGTCGCAATTGGGACTCAAACACACAACCACTCATCTTACCGGGACAAACGCCTTACCAATTCGACTATGTGACCTCAAATTTCAAAATAAAAATTGAATATTTTTTTTACATTATTTTACAAAAACCTCCACATAGGAGGCCCTAAGGAAAATAATTCCCCTCAGGGCCTATGTCATCTTTGGGAGTGCTGTGTGGAGGGTCTTTTAAAGAAAGGAAGGAGTTCTGGGAAGGAAAAGGGTGTGAGGGGTGGGTAGGAATCTGGAGGTCAGTGTGTCCAGGAGTGACAGACGTACAAATCCATCCCTCCCACTTCAGTGCAAGGCGATGTTCCGAGAGAGAGTAGCTGGAGAAGTTAAAGGGACTCCCTCAACCATTCTCTCCCGATCCGGCCCACCACGCAGTAGGTGGGCAGACGCATTCGCCGCCAACACCTAGACAAACCTCATCACATGAACCCAGGCACCCCTGCTTAGTCACCAAAAGTAGCGAACCACTTGGGATGACCTATGGCAGGGGTGTTGGCCATCCAATAAATGTTCCCGGGTAATATGAAAGAGAACAAGACACAGAAAATTAAAAAGGTAACGGTCGCAAACTCAGAACCTCTCGTCATACTGTGACAAACGTCTTACCAATTCGGCTACTAAAATGTCATATTTTAAATTTCAATACAAAAATTTTATATATTCATTTTTTAGACTTTTACAAAAACGTCAATAGGTATTCCAGATAAATAAAATCGGATATATTTATCCAAGACACTATCTAAGTTACAAACCAGAACACGTTTCCAATGAAAAAGATAGCTGCCAATAATAATATGGAAAAAATTCGTCAAAGATAATATTGTTAATTCTGAAATATGAGATTGATAAATGAGAGGTCTCAGTAACCGAATGGTAAGGATTTCTCCCGATTTCGAGTCCCAGTTGCGATAGTTACCTTTTTATTTTTCTGAGTCTTGTTCTCTTTCATATTTTCATTTATATTATTAGTATTGTTTTCTTCTTCAATGATATACAACAGTAACTACTTATCACGATTCAAAGATGGCCCCAAATCGGATGGCAAACATTTTGAATGGAAATAAAGAGACAAGATGCGTTTTCGAACAAAACAGAACATGATGTAATAATAGATTAAGTCTTAGAATAAAGAAGAACACAAGAAATGCCGTGTGGTAGTGTTACGTTATCCAAAAGTCTGATCGTTCTTCGCTTAAATTTCCGAAACAAAACCGAGTTTCATCGTCATTATAAAATTAAAATGGGATTTTTTTAAAGCGAAACTTCTTAACGCACGCTTGACTTGAGGAGTAAGCTGGTGAATAATGCGTGGCAAGAGCGTTACAAAAAGTGTGATCGGGCGAGGCGAACGAAGCATAAAGAAGTTTTACTTCAGTCGTCTAAAAGTCTAAAGCACACTTATATTTTTTTTTACATTAGCTCCACACAGGGGGCTCTGAGGAAAATAATTTCACTCAGGGCCTGTGTCATCTTTGGAGAAGCTGTGTGGAGATTTTTTTTTTCAAAGATGAGAAAGATTTTGGAAGGAAAAAGGTATATAGGAATGACAAATGAGAGGGTCAACCAGTCTCTCCAAATCCAGCCCGCCACACTGTAGGTGTGCAGACGCATCCGCTGCCAAGACTTGGACAAACCCGGGCACCCCTGCCAAGTCACCAAACATAGCGAATCACTTGGGGTGACCTATTGCAGTTGTTGGTTATCAAAAAAATGGTTCCCGGGACGGCGGTACCCAAATTAATTAATAGCGATACATGATGTCAGACAAGTGTAAGAGAAAGAGAGTGCGTGCTAAATGGGACCAAAAATTACCAAGTGGATACATTGGTTTTCATTCATATCTACAAAGAAGGCTTTTCTTGTGTACAATCTATTCAATTATTTAAGTTAGGTTAGGTTTCTTTAATGTTCTGTTTTGTTCTTAACCACTATAGCAATCTATCAGCACTCAAAAATACACACTCTGTATACTGCTAATGCAAGAAATACAGGTGCGGCAGCGTAACTTCCTTTTTTAGAATGTGCGCCATTCAGTCGGTTGATGTCGTAGCGATGCGCTAGTGATCTCGTTCGAGAGGCGAAACTATAAAGTTTTGTCCCGACACGGTTTAGTCGCCATCATGCGTTGGAACAGTGAGGAGCTTGCGTTTGCCGTTGAGGCCTACTTTTCGAACGGATGTTCTGTGATCGCAACTCAGCGTGCCTACGACGTGCGCCTAGGACGTCACCTACCTGATTTGATCTTCAAAAACTAAGTAAAACTGCCTACATTATAAAAAACAAATAAAATTTTCTGATTCATACAACGGGTTTTATTAAGTTTTGAAAAAGGGATGTTATACTGCCGCACCCAGGCCTCAACGGCAAACGCACGCTCCTCACTGTTCCAACGCATGATGGTGACTAAACTGTGTCGGGACAAAACTTTATAGTTCCGCCTCTCCAATGAGATCACTAGTGCTCCGCTACGACATCAACCGACTGAATGGCGCGCATTTTAAAAAAAGGAAGTTTGTAGTATGATGAATTATACATTTAATCCAAAGTGACGTTTTTGAGTGCTGCTTGCCCTGAGTGAAAATTTGATGGGAATCGAACCCTGGAATTTCGCTCATTAAACTAAGTGACAATTTCTAGGCATTTCGTTTTGAGGAGTTTTACTTTCCACGTACATTTAGAAATAAACAAAAAAAATTAAATCAAAATTTTTGTTAATAAAATAATAACACCCTGTAAATCACCCTTGTTGACAACGTTCCCATTATTGTTATGTTGACTCCTCCCACTACCCCCAACCTAAAAAAATCTAATCATTTCTGTACTTTATAAAAAAAATTTAACCTCCGAAATGCCAAGGAGGAAACAACGTAAAATTGCAAAGTTTTGAGGGAATAATTGCGAAGTTTTAATTATCTACAGAGAATTCAGTAATTATCTTCTGACATACGTCACAAAATAGTGAAACTGCCCCCCATACACTTTTTTATCTTTAAATTTTGTAATCTTCCCTATAATATTCCAGTGTATAACTGTTTTATGGAGAACCTGATAAAATAAATAAATAATTGTAATATTTTGTGGGTTTATTTTGTGCTATCGTATATTTACTGAAACACATTCCTTGAACAATAAACAATGCATAAAAACAACATTACTTGCGTTTATTTGATGAATTTATAGGTTTTACAATCTTTTTCACGAAAACGACGCTAACTAGTTTGACGGCTCAAATCCCGGGAAAAATGATGCCCGGACGCCATAGAGAATTTAATACAAATTATTCCGAGTGGCTAGGTGTGTTTACGGTATCTCATACGTCAAGAACAAGAATGCCCCAAGTGATTCTGACCTTGTTCTTCATACGTTTTCTTTATACATCAGGGTTAAAATCGCATACCAAAATAAAAAAATTTGAAAATTTTGGCATGTGCGCCAGCGCACACCCGGCACGCTAGGCGTTAAGTTAGTTTTGTTTGCATCCGTCGAAACCGGTAGCAGAAAAATTAAAATTTAAGTAACAAATGTACATGTAAAGTAAATGCTTAAAAATAGTAAGTTATTTTGTTTTCTTGGTCATGCCAGTTAAATTATTGTTTTAAACTACTGCGGCCATGATACTTGGTGACCCGATAGTTTACTAAATACTGTGAATTCTACTAGTGATTATTTGTTACTAAGGCAGCAAGTGAAATCCAAATTAATGTTTATATACTGTTTTCTCAAGCTCATTGTTAATAATAATGTGTATTAAAAAAGATAAAATTATCAATAAAGATATACAGGGTGTACCAGCACTCGTTCCCGAGAGATTTTAACTAAATAGTGATTTCTGATGGTATATATTTTTTACTTAGTACAACCCAACGCATCACATGATATGTACTTTGTCTAATTCCATCAGCAACAGACAGACGAGACAGAGTGCGTATCACGTGATGAGTTGTGATCGAATTTTTAAAGCGAAAACTTCTTTAGCACCGTTGTGATTTGAAACCCAATGAAACAAAAGAGCGACACTAAAAAGAGACAAACAGAATAAATTTACAGGATCTAGCCTGAGAGAATGAGATAGAATAATCGGTCTCCTCTTTGTGCGGTGCTTCGTAGGCTCCCCACTCTTGTCTGCTTGAGTTTTCTGAAGGTTTCACTTCTACCGCGTGTGAAATGCACACATATTTTTTTTATATTTGTTTTTAATTGAAAAAATAAATGCTCAGGAAACGCTAGTTAAAATCTTTCGGGTATGTGCTAACACTTCCTGTATACAGGGTGTTAAGGTTCGTACTTGACTTATTTTAACAGTGATTTCTGACATTATTTGGAACAAAAATGTACACAAATTTTTAAACAAAACAAAAAACTAGTTATTGAACAGGTAGGGGTCAAGGTGGCAGCTTTTCAGATGAGTTTTTGTTTGATTTTGAACAAAAAATTCTGTTGAAAAAAAAAAGACACAACTGATGAAAAAATTTCATTAAAATTTTTTGTTCCTAATAATGTCAGGAATCACTGTTTAAAGTAAGTCCGATAACACCCTGTATATGTAAAATAAACTATTTATGTTGGTTTTTGTATTTGTATATATTTGAACTCAACATAATTTTTTTAATGGTTCAATAATTTTTAAATATTTTAGGTAATATCTTGTAAAATAAGAATGAAGAAATGAGCAGAAAAAAGAACATTTAGTTGGAAATCACAGAGATTTAGCGACATTAGGTGCTCGTCTGGCAGCTTTCTACTTTGTGTTAGTGCTACTAAGTTAAAATAAGTGCTAATTTGGGTTTTAATACGTGTTAAGCCATCTAGTTCTGCATTACTCTACCCAATAGTTAATCATTGTTTATTCCCTAACTCAATATGTAACCATTCACGCATTATTGCGGCACTTTCATTTTCATTTCCAAAGATTGTTAATTTTCATTTACTATTTTCACATCATTTTAATCCCACTCAAACATTCTCCAATGAGACACCCATTGGCTAATAATTGTCACAGAATTAATATTTGCTATCTGACACTCTCTCTCTAGTGTGACACTCCCTCCTGAAGACTTCTATTCTCTATCATAACAACTCTCTTCACACAAAAGTTAATCTATAGTGTGACACCCTCCGCACAGTAACTCTGTATTGTGACACTTTCCATAGATACATTTACTCTCTATCATTATGCGCCCTTCACAAAAATATTCTCTAGTGTGACACACCCTTCAGACAGCCCTTCTGCATTGTGACCCTTCCACTTTGACACTCCCCCTGAAGACATCTAGTATCATTACACCTCCCGTCACAACGATTCTCTAGTATGACACACACACCCTCCCACTCTCCATTGCGACTCTCCACTATAACACTCCACCTGAAGACATCTACTATCCATTATTTCACCTCCCTTCACACAATGACTCTACAGAGTGACACACCCCCTCCCAGGAGAGTGTGTCACACTAGAGAGCCGTCATATGAAGAGTGGTGTGATGATGGAAAATAATTCTCACTCTCTACTCTTCATTGTGACTCCACTATAACACTCATCTCCATCATTACACCTCCCTTCACACAGTCATTCTCCAGTGCGACACACGCCCTCCAATATGACACTGATTCTTGAGATATCTAGTCTACAGCATGACGCCTCCCTTCACACAGTCACTCTCCATTATGACACTAATTCTTGAGATATCTAATCTACAGCATGACGCCTCCCTTCACACAGTCACTCTCCATTATGACACTAATTCTTGAGATATCTAATCTACAGCATGACGCCTCCCTTCACACTGTCACTCTCCATTATGACACTAATTCTTGAGATATCTAATCTACAGCATGACGCCTCCCTTCACACAGTCACTCTCCAGTGTGACACACACTCTCCACACACTGCCTCTCTAGATATCTAATCCCTCCAGATATCTAATCTCCATCATTACACCTCCCTTCACACTCCCTTCACATTCCAGTGTGACGTACACCCTCCATCATGACACTCCCTCTCGAGATATCTAATCATTACACCTCCCTTCACACTCCCTTCACATTCCAGTCACTCTCCAGTGTGACGTGCACCCTCCATCATGACACCTCCCTCCCTCCAGCCACTCAACTGTGACACTCCCCACTACGCACTCCCCCACTAGCTGGCATGCCCTCCCCAGTAATGCTTGCGTGGTTAGCAGCCATCGCCGTGAGTAAGTGGCGTAAGTTTGGCGGCTCGGCGGGTGGACGTACTGGTGGCGGCGTTGTTACCTGGCGGCGCCACCATCCGCTGCCACTTCTGGAAGAGGGTGGTCTTGAGGCAGTCGCGCGGCGACAGGGCGTACGCCTTGTGACGCGACATCAGCTCCTGCATTGGCTCCAGGATCACGCATAACTGCAATATGCAAACATACATACATTATTACAAAAAAAATCTTCATTTTAAACAATTTTTTCCTTTATATCATTTTTGACTTCATTTTCCTTTCTTATAAAAATAATTATTTCTTATTCCTTATTATGCTGTCTTATTAGAGATAAAATCGCAAGGAGGAAATCCATAATAGAGAACTCCAGTGAAAAATATTATGGCTTTAAAAAAATATGTTCATATAGACCAATATACGCTGATTCTGAATATATAAGTTTTATTTAATAATATTTAACGTTGAGTTTAAAAAAAAATATTAAAAAGTCCATTTTAAAACAGTTCATTAAAACATCCTGTCAAGTTGGTATTATGGAATTTGTGAGGCGTGACGTCACCGCTTCCATAAAACGCTCCAATGCTGAAATTCAAAATGGCGGAAGTCGAACAGCTGATTCCAGTTCCCTACGAAATTCATGCTTCGGTTTACATAATATTGATTTCTATTCGTAAAGCTAAAGAATAATAATTTCAAAGAATTTTTATACCACTCTCAATTGAAAAATATAATAAATATAATATAATAAATAAATAATTCCACCTAAATAACGTTTTACTTATTGAATAGTTTCATTACTTCCTCCATACAAAATGACAACATCTGACATCTGTTGAAAATAACCAAAGCTTTTGGTTATGATGACGTCACACTAGATACGGTGGTTTAAGGGGATCTTGAAAAATTAAAACTTTAACATTTATTTTAACTATTAAAACTAACTATAAAAATAAATATGCCGTTATTTAAGTTAGGTCATTATTCATTTTAAAAAATAAAAAAATTGGACTGGAGTTCCTTATTGGTTTATTTTGGCTATATTACTACTAATGTACAAACTGAAAAAATGTAAATTGTCGATTTCCCGAAAATTAATAATAAATAAATAAATTACAGGGAGCGGGCGCTGAAGAATGATACGGGAGATACCAAGTTATAAGCGCGTACATACCCGGAGATAGTTGAGCGTGGAGTTGGTGATGCCCTGGCGCGTGATGTTCTTAGCCAGCTGGTCCAGCACGGCGTGGTCGGGCCCCACGACGGAGCGCGGGATCAGCTCCCGGTGCGAGCGCACGGCGAGGTGCCACGACTTGACGCGCATCAGGTCGTCGAACGTGAACTCCAGGATCAGCCGGCCCTCCGTGCACACCTGAAATTATGCACATCAAAGGTTGAGTTAATTTTTATATAAGTTGGTATTATTTACATTCAAACACTATCAGTTCCGTGGGGTACTTCTCAATAACTTTAGGTTCTTGATAATAAACTGGTTTATAATGAGTTTATGTATTTACAATAATAATGCTGCAAGTTACAAGACCTGCCTATACTAGTAGCTAACTGAATCTGCCCGGGAGGCAGAGCCAGTCTCGTCCTACTCGGGTACCCCTGTCGGCCATCGATAAAAGCATTTTCCCTGCTGGCATCTGATGGCATCACTTAGAAGCTTTTTCAATACATTACAATATAAAAAAACCAAGGACCAGATAGCAAAAAATCTTTAAGATGAAGCCATGCGAAATAATGCAAAATCTTACAAAATCATGTACTTTTGTTTTGAAAATTTGATCGCTTAGAAGAATTATAGATGCTTCAATTAAATACTGCGTGTAGAACATATCTTGGACTTTGAAAATATCAAGTCATTTTTTTTATAAACCTAGAAGAAAATAAAGTATTAGGTCTATAAAAAAAACACTTTCAAGTGCAAACTCTCCTACTTTTCGAGTATGGTTTTATTGTATAATGTGGCAAATTCAATTTTTTTTAATAATAATCGCAAAAATATATATATTTATGCCTGAACTTCAAAAAATAAAATAAAATGTGCATTTTCGCATTGTTATTTTTGACGTCAATCAAGAAGGTCGGTAATCGACGAATTTGAATTTCTAAAGTGAACCCATCGCCATAAGAACAATCATTTTGTTTCAGATTCGCCCCGCCTGCGATGGGGAATAGACGTCACTAGACTCTGCGTCGTGTGACGAATCAAATTGAAATCAATTTTAAATTTCCTTGCTATTACAATAAACAATGCGAAAGAAAGGAGTTAATGTTTTTTACTGGCCTTTACGAAATCAACCTGTAAAAAACAACTATCAAATACGGAAACTAAAAACTAAACTAAAAAAGGGACTGATTGAAGGGAATTTTGACCTCTCCAGCCAGGCTATCGACCCATCATCTTGCACAGCAGTGGAAGGGATGGACTCATACGTTTCTCTCTCCAGGACATATTGACCCCAGACCCACTCTTCATACCTTTTTCCTTCCCAGAACTTCCCCTATGTTTTTTTTCTATTAACTCGTGACGTGCCCACTGGAGGAAACGGGTAAATTTCGCGATGTTTTGACTTTGACATAATATTTTTTGGGTTTATTTTATGCTATCGTATGTAATATTTACCGAAACACATTCTTTGAACAATAAACTATGCTTAAAAACAACATTACTTGCATTTATTTTTTGATGAATTCATATGTTTTACAATCTTTTTCACGACAACGACGCAACCGAACTTGACAGCTCAAAAGCCCCGAAAAAACTCGGCCAGTGATCATAGATAATTCCAGAGAAATTATTCCGCTCCCATAGATGTGTTCAAGGTATTCTATACCTTAAGAACAAGAATGCCCCAAGCGATTCTGACCTTATCCTTCATACGTTTTCTTTATAATTAAGGATTAAAATCGCATTTCAAAAAAAAAATTTTAAGGTTTTGTTTGGTGCGCGCCGGCACACCACCGGTAAGCAAAACATTTTTTTCAAAAAATTTTCAATCACATTACCACTGATCGATCACACTCCTACATGTCGCAACGGGATCACGTGATACGGTGACCCGAAGACAGTTGATCCGCCGACAGTTGAATCCCCCAAATGACATTAACTATAAAATCTTTCTTTTTTTTTTGCATTATTTACCAATTTAAAACATAAAATCTACTTCAAAAATACCCTTAATAATAAGTTGGCAAGAATATCAAAATGAATTTAAACACAGTGTAGATTTTTTCCAACATATGCGCTGGTGTACTCTCTACATACTATGTACATAAAGAAGTAAATTTTTCCTTGATGCGTTTGAATGAAAATGTGTTTTATGCTTTTGTTATTCGGCGGTACATCCTCTCTGCACATCCCTTCGGGGTCACTTAGTTATATTTTGCAAAATTAGTTATTTTCACTAAACCGACTGCACATTGTATGCCGGCAGATTAACTGTCACGAAACCATGTGATACGCGCGCTTACCACGCATTACCGTGCTGCTGGAACGAGGCGGAGTGCTTATCACTTGAACTGCTAGGATATATCCGACTTCTCAGTTGCGACATAAGATGGAAAAATATTTTGATTGTTTTTAATTGAAAAACAACATCTACATTTTTTACTCCAAATATACTCAGAAATCGCTGGTATTCTAACCATTAACCGGTTGAATGCCTCGATTTTTACGGATGAAACTCGAAAATTTCGCGATGTTTTGATTTTTGACGTAAATTTAGTGGGTTAATTTTATGCTTTGGTATATAATATTTACCGAAATACGTTCCTTGAACAACAAACTACGCTTACAAACAACTTTACTTGCGTTTATTAGACAAATTGATAGGTTTATCGATCTTTTCATGACACGCGACGCTCAAAGTTTGACAGTTCGAATCGTAGGGAGAAATGCGTTTTCCAAAGTCATAGAAATGTCCAAAGACAATTATTTGAGTGGCTAAGTGTGTTTCTTTTATCTGTTACGTCAAGAACAAGAATGCCCCAAGCGATTCTGACCTTGTTCTTCATACATTTTCTTTAAACATAAGGTTTAAAATCGCATATCAAAAAGTTTTTTTTTATTTTTTTATTCGGCTATAGGGCGCGCACCGGCGCGCGATCGGCACGCGACCTGTTAAGGTACGTGCTGTCATACCTTTTATGTATATTTTGAGGTTGGGTTGGGTTAGGTTACTGACCTTGGTGAACATGGGCTTGCCGTGGTGCGTGACCATGGTGCACTGATCGCAGTCCAGCGTGATGGAGGTGTTGTGAAAGGACTCCTTGGGGTGCTTCATGTTATAGTACAGTTCCGTCACACCGCCCTCAAATATGGATCGGAAATAGCGGGGAATTAGCGTCCTTCCTATCGCTGGAAACACACAAAACAAACAAGTCAGTATTGCATTAAATCAACAATTATTTAGCCCTTACGCAGATAAATAAACAAAAGATTGTGTGAAAAAGTGAGTTTTGAGATATTGGCTGTTGAACATTTTATTTGACTGTAGTGATCATATACACATGGGAAATTGTATAGTGAAACCACTGGAGTGATTATGGTCGAAAAATGGCCCACTTTTATTTTTCTGCGATTGATAGCAGTCAAAATTGGACCACATTTTCCTACCATTCATAGAACATTTCCACGGCCAGCCATTTATTTTAAAACGAAGCTATTGAAATGCTTTATCTATTATGACCATAGATGTCGCAAATCCGAACTTCGTAGACTATTTTGGAACGATGTTAAAAATAAATTTTTAAATCGTTTTTCCGTCGATCAGCTGTTTACGGTTAAAATTAAGTCCTTTTTTTCCATAGATATGCACCTTTCATTATCAATTATACCACAGACAATATACAGAAATCGAAAATATTCTATGTTGACTCGAATAAGTACCTCTCACGGAGTTTCAAAGTAACAAACACGCAGGATTCGCGCAGTTATAAACTTTACGATTTTTTTTATAAATTCTACAAAATATGAGATAAACGTTAAAATACAGGTTAATTCATTGGCTGTATAGCACTATAATAAGTTTTTATGCCTCCATGTAAAAATTGAAGGTATGATTTTTTTTTTAAGTTGGTGAAAAATTTATTTATTTATTGATCTTTTGGAATTCTCAAGCAATCGAGGCAAATTTATTTATTTCCCGTGGTCGCTCCAGTGGGCAATTAATTATTCATTTAGTTTCAGCTTCTTTCAATAGACGTCAATGGGTTAGTTTGTATTACGAAGTTCTGCTATATCCCAATAGATGGCAGCTTAGTTGGATATCAAAAGAGTACCATCTGTTTTGGTCTTAGATAAGAACGGTTACGATGATGACCGAAGGCTCCAGTGAGATTGGGCGGGCTTCCTAAGTCCATCCGCCGGAGCAATATAACTATTTAAAATCTAGCGCATATTTAAAACATTTTTTATGTTAGCATTCAAAATTTTTATATTTAAAAAATTATGTTTATTTCTAACTAACTAACCATCACGCCGCTTCTCCGCAGGGGTGGGCAGAGGGCGGACCGCCAAACAACTGGGTCTTGGCACACACTCCATGCCTTACTCACATTCATTTTTTTTTGTTTTTACATGAAATACCGCACAAGAGTCCCAACTGCTCCCGTCTGGAGCCAGTGAGACTATGGCATCCCCAATTGAGGTATGTTGTGAGGCTGAAGGTAGTGGGGAGGGGAAGGAGATAGGGAAGAGGAAGGTGGGGAAGTACCTGGCTATTCAGATCTGGTCACTAAACACGGCTAAAGCCATTTCAAGCAACGTTTCAATTCTGAATGGTGGTCTTACACCAGGGCGATACTGATAGTATCTTCCACTCTGGAACGTGCCGCAAATATACTATATATTATTTTAACTGAATTAATTGTGAAATAACACAAATTAATCAAATAAAAAAATTTTGCGCGCGCCGGGTTCGAACCCGCGACCTTCGGATTGTGAGTCGAGAGTCTTACCTCGGGACCACGGAGGCCGTCAAATACATCGTCTCATACATGCTCTTCTATTATTTTAACTTTTGAGATGGTCCGACTCAAGTATCTGATTCATTTGGTTGTGCCATGTCTTCCTCGGGTGCCCCCGACTTCTTCTACCATTCACATTTGCGTCATACATTCTCCTTGCACTTCTTTCCTTGTTCATTTGCTCTATATGCCCAAACCATACGAGTGTCCCTTTCTTAATTTTACTCAAATAAACTTAAATCAACTTTGCATTCTTTGAGTATCTCCACATTTCAGGGTAAGCATCAGGGTAGGTACCAGCACTCCATTGCGCACTGATAGCTTCGTTTTTTTGGACGTTTTTTGGTAAATGCAGGTAACTCCTTTAATGGAGTTACCTGCATTTACCCTTCTTTCAATATCTCTATCAGCCTTCCCGTCTCTCGTAAACATACTTCCAAAATACACAAACTCATCCACCTGCTCCAAGTATTCATCATTCACAACTATATTGCACACTCTTTTCAAACACACTCTTTCAAACACCACGACTTCAGACTTACTTACATTCATCATTAACTTATTCTTCATACATACTTGGTCCATCCTAGACACGAGTGACTGTAGATCTTCCACAATGTTAAAAATCAGCACCGCGTCATCAGCATACAACAGGCAACATACTTTCAGATTACTCAATTTTGCGCCCAATCCCGCCTCTTTCAATTCTTGGATATAATTATCCATGTATAGATTGAATAACCACGGGGACATTATGCAACCTTTTGTGATGTCAAACCACCCCGTATAACCAACGTTTGCCCTGATACATGCAACGCTTCCCTCAAGCAGAGACACAATTGTCTGTATGAGATTTGTATTATGTATTAAAAGCACCAGCTCTTTTCCATGATGGTGATCCAGTGTTATGATTATTGAGGTGAAGTGGGTGCACTTACTGTATCTCTTGGGTCCGTCTTCGAGGCAGAAGGTCAAAGTGAGGGTGGCATCATCTTCAAAGAACTCCGTTGCAAAGGCGTCCCACCATAAATTATCAGATTCCTGAAACATATCATAAAAACAACATTATTTACTGCCAGGTAATACAAAGATAGAAGATGAAGATCTCCTTCGAAAGAACCAATCTTCCGAACAGGCTCCATTGATATGCTTGGTGTAACTCTAACCGACCACCTCAGGTACGGGGGCTCCATCGAAGCCAGAGTCAAGTAAGCCTCTGAGAAGCTGGGCGTACTGTACAGGGTCTGCAGATACTGCTAACCCTGTACAAATCGCAAGTGTGCCCCACGGTTGAATTCTGGTCTAGAGCCCCAAAATACCTGAAAACACCCCTTGACTCTCTGCAGAAACCGGTGGTCCCTTTAATAGATTCTTTAAACGGATTGCAATCCTTAGAGCACAGATGTCGGGTGGGAATGCTGTCCTTGTTCTCCAGGTATTTCAATGGAAGATGCTACGAGGAACTAGCGTCATTGATCCCTTCGGCACCATTGCATAATTGGGAGACACGCCTAACACATTTGACATTTGTCACACGAGAACGGGTCATTTCTACGATTCGTTCTTGAGTTTAACAGCTCAGCTGTGGAATGATTTTCCGTCCTCTGTGTTTCCTCCCTCCCACAATATGTTTCTCTTCAAGACTCATGTTCACACTTCCTCTCCTCTATAAGACCCTCCACGCAGCATCCACAAAGATGACACCTGTGTAGAGTTAATGTAAAAAAAAAAAAAACAGGGAAAGAATAGATTAGAAAATTAATCATTGAAGAAGAAGATAGGTAGTACTAATAAATCTAAACGAAACATGAAACAGAACGAGAAACACAAAATCGTTAACGAAATAAAAAGAAAACAATTGCAACTGGGAATCAAACCCAGGATCTCTAGTCTTGAACTCTTGTCTAACGCCTTGAAGAGGCCCCGAGGAAAAGAATTTCAACACGGACTAAGTTGAAAATAGAAATATGAAAGGGACTCACCTCGGTTCTCTGCTGCAGTCTCTTGTTGAGCTCGTAGACTCGGTAGTCAGGCTGGCCGAAGTAGGGCGTGTGTCTCCTGGGAACAGGCACAGATCTGTAAGACATACACACCAGGGTAAGACAAGAAAGGGATTTTTGGACCCACCGAGAAACTACTGCAAATACACCAGCAGTACTCTACTCTCTCGGTAATTTGCTTATTTGGTTTTGGAGAACAAGCATAGTTCCTACCGGGATATCATTTATCCAGTTCCTACGTCTCCCTAACCATCACCTTGCTGGTAAAGTAGTTGAAATTGGAAACAATGGCAAGAAAAATAGTGTAGGAACCACAATTAGGAACAGTGCTTAATAATTTTTTATTTATTTATTTTAAACACTTTACAAAATATATGACAAAAAGTCCCGATAAACTGCTTTTTAACCCCCGACGCAAGGAGCGGTGTTATAAGTTTGACGTGTCTGTGTGTCTGTGGCATCGTAGCTCCTAAACGAATGGACCGATTGTGATGCAGTTTTTTTTGTTTGAAAGCTGACGTAATAGAGATGGTTCTTAGATACAATTCATGAAAATCTGTTCAGGCGTTTCAAGGTTATCAGCCTTTTTTTGTGTCGGGGGTTTCTTAAAATTTTGTAAATTTTACTTATATTTATAATTAGCAGTTTGTCTAACGGGTTCTTTACATTTAAAAATCTTATTATAATGAGTTAAAAGTTACATTTTTACAATTTTATAAAATAAGCATTAAAAATTTTACAGAAATATAGGGAAAAGAAAAATTATGAAAAAATAAATAACAATTTTAGAGTCTTTAGAATAATATGTCATTGTAAGCTAATACAAATTAATTCTTTCAGTAAGCCAAGTCTTCAGTAAAATCATCAATCATTTGTTTTGGGCACAGTTTTTAATTTCAGCAGGTAACATATTTAAACAACTGGGAATCGTGTAATTTAACGTTCTTTGTCCATATTTATTTGTATGCTTAGGTACAATTAGTCCTTCATTAAAGTTAAAGCGAGTATTATGGTTGTGTTCCAGCCTGTTTTATATAAAGGGTTATCTATGTGCTGAAATATAATTTTATACCACAGAATTGCTCTCACTGAAAGAATTTTGAGACTGATAAAAGTATGGAATATTATGCCTTTCTTTGTATAAATTTTTTCAGCTAATAATTTTACCAATGAATTTTGCACTGATTGAACATGGTCGATATTTGTTTTACAGGAAAAGAAATGATTTTTCAATTCAGTTAACACCTAATCTATGGCAACACCGGCACACAGGTTCAAAACGTCACGTCGCGGAACGAGAATCCGTGAGATTATTGCGTGCCAATCATCAGCTTCAATCGGTTCATAAAATCATAGTTCCTACATTTCAGTTCCGTGTTACAAACTTCTGATAATACAGCGCGTGTGTGATAAAAATGTTACAATAAACATAATCATCTTTTTGAACAATCGATCTTTCATTTTTGATTTAAATCTTTCATTAAATCATCACCACACAACTCCGCTATAATAGCGTATTCAAGTGAATTTGTTTTTAGAAAAATAAAAAGAATTGGGACTACCTTAGAAGCAAGTTTTTGGTGTTTTTCGTGTACATAATCAAATTTTTTTAAACTAAAAAGAATCAAATTTTTTTAAACTAAAAACCATCTCGAAAGTAAACAATATCATTTTGTACTTATTCGTGTTGTTGTGGTGATAATTACTACGAGGTAGTGTTGTGGAATTGTATAACTCCGACAGCCTCCGTGGTCCCGAGGCAAGACTCTCGACTCACAATCCGAAGGTCGCGGGTTGGAACCCGGCGTGCGCAAATAAATTTTATTTGATAAATTTGTGTTATTTCACAATTTATTCATTTAAAATAATATATAGTATATTTGCGGCACGTTCCAGAGTGGAAGATACTATCAGTATCGCCCTGGTGCAAGACCACCATTCAGAATTGAAACGTTGCTTGAAATGGCTTTAGCCGTGTTTAGTGACCAGATCTGAATAGCCAGGTACTTCCCCACCTTCCTCTTCCCTATCTCCTTCCCCTCCCCACTACCTTCAGCCTCACAACATACCCCAATTGGGGATGCCATAGTCTCACTGGCTCCAGACGGGAGCAGTTGGGACTCTTGTGCGGTATTCATATAAAAAAAAAAAAAAAAAAAAAAAAAACTACTAGGCCCTGCGGGCTTCGCCCAGTTTAAGTGTGAGTAACCATTTTATAAATTCGATAGGAACAGGTTCCAAAAATAGCCGGTTCTTCGGATCCAGTGACAGCTAGTCACCGGGACAGAGTAACCGCGACAGGCATTTATAAATTTGATAGGAACAGGTTCCAAAAATAGGCGGTTCCTCGGATCCAGTGACAGCTAGTCACCCAGGACAGAGTAACCGCAACAGGTATTTATAAATTCGAAACATGAACAGTAGTGAGAATAACGACTCCCGTGCGAACTAATTCTGACAGTTACGAAATCAGCTGTTGGTAGGCCGCCATCTTGAGGCACACGCTGGCGAGTTAACCACCTTTCAACTTTTTTCGTAGATTGTCCACAATCTGCTAGTTAGCAAGTAATAATCGATAGGAACCGGTTCCAAAAAATAGCCGGTTCCTCGGATCCAGTGACAGCTAGTCACCGGGACAAAGAAACTGCCACAGGTAATGATGTCATACAGACGCGTGGTATTATTATTATTTACAACTGCCAGATACAATAATTACGAACATTCAGATCTTGCGCAGAAAAGTCCCACAATGGACTTCTCTGTCGCTCGATATCCAATTCTAATAATCATATTTATTTATTTATTTATTAGCAAAAACAGCATTACACCAATATATTGCAAAAACAGATATATTATCATCAATCTCTCCATACTGGGAAAGATTCACCAAGTTACAAACCCAATAGTACTTATACCTGCCAGCGGCAGGTCCTCAAGCGATCTGTTAATATAAGTGACGCCATCTTTTGGCATTATTGGCTACTTGCTTGAATTTGGTTCTGTTACAAAAGTAGCATTTTAACCGTTTGCCACGACGGAGGGGGCGTAATCGGATGTGGGACAGGGGGAGGGTATTTTCCCATCCCAGTACAGTACACACATACGCCATTACCCCCCCCCCCCCCCCCCCCCCCCCTCCCGTGCCTAGCTGGGCGTTTTAAGATCTCATGCATAACCGGTACAACGTGCGCTGTACGCCAGTCGCTCTGTTATGGAGGGGTCGTAATGGGATATGAGACGGGGGATGGGATGGAATATGATGGGGCACGGGATGGGTCTCAATCGAAACCAGTTCGTGGACCCCCACTTACAACTGTAAACCCCCATTTTTTTATCGGGCCTAAGTGGACCCTCGTTGGATCTCTCGTGGACCCCTAGGGGTCCACCTGGACCACTTTGGGAATCACTGGTCTAACCTAAAGTCAGACATTGCAACTTCTACACCACAGAGATGGCCCATTTTACAAGGTCACTCATCCAGGCAGTGGACTCATTTGTTTAATGGCTTTGTGAACAGAGTGCCCAACCTACATGAGCTCATTTTACAATGGTGCATTCAAAATAAGTATAAATGAATTGGTGGCAAAAATAATACAGTTTGACATAGTCAACTTTGCAGGCGGCCAAACTAGGGATGAATTAACAAACAATTAGTTTTTTTTCATCACATATGAGTACTAACTGCTCGTAACTTTCTGGAGCCAGTGAGCCTCGGCATTTATTTATTTATTAACGGACTAACGTCCAATTTACAACCAAGTAACACGAAATTTTGGAAATGTACATTACAAGAATAAAGGATGGTATATGAAAGCAAAGACAAACAGATAAAACGTAAGAAAATAGAAGTGAAATAGACGTGTCAAGTCAAGTCAAGACTTTGCTAAAAATAGAGTAATATAAAATATCTTCAATTGTTTAGTGAGCGACAAAAATCATTTAGGTTTATGCCAAAAAAATCAAGGTCTTGACGTGAGATGACCATTCTACACATTCTGGATAGTGGTGAATTATAACCATAATTAGTCGAGTGTTGATTGAGGAAGAGCAGTTCTTCATTTCTGAGTCTACGAGAAGGTATATTGAATGAGATCAGTTGTAATAATGTAGGTGAGTCAATAATATGGTTGATAATTTTGAAGAAACAATTGAGAACAGATTTTTCTCAACGGTCTTCTAAAGGAGCAAGTTTTAGAGTTTGTTCGATTTCATTATATGAGTAATTGCCTCAATTAAAACCTAACCTAACCTCACAACAGTCCCTACTTCTGCCGTCTGGAGCCAGTGAGACTATGGCATCCCCAGTCTTCAGGTCCCAGTCAGTAGGGTATGTTTTTAGGCTGAAGGTGACAGTGGGGAGGGGGAGATGGGAATAGGAAGGTGAGGAGGTATCTGGCTATTCAAATCTGGTCATCCAACACGGCTAAAGCCAATACTGAGAGAATCTTCCACTCTGAATGTGACGCAAATATACTTGTTTATAATTTTAAATTAATTAACTATGAAAAAATACAATTAAATATAATTATTTGATTTATTTTGTGTTATTTATTTTTAAATAATATATTATAGCATATTTACAACATGATCCGGAGTGGAAGATACTCTCAGTATCGCCCAGGTGTAAGATCACCGTTCAGAATAATGGAATAAGCCGTGTTTGGTGACCAGAGCTGAACAGCCAGGTACTTCCCCACATTCCTCTTCCCCATCTCATTCCCCTCCCCCCTACCTCAGCCTTACGATGTACCAAATCGGGTGTGCCGTAGTCTCACTGGTTCCAGACGGTTGAAAAAAAATTAAATGTTATTTAGGTGATAGCGTCAAGTGAGTTCGGGGACGCCCAATTAAAACATGGCATGATCAAGCAAAAGAGTTCAAATTCAAAATTTTCATCTTTCCTATTTTCTTTGCGCTCTTTTTGGGACTTTTGTGCTGAATAATTTACAAGAGTCCCAAATGCTTCCGTCTGGAGTCAGTGAGACTATGGCATCCGCAATTGGGGGTTGTTGTGAGGCTGAAGATAGTGGGGAAGGGAAAGAGATGGGAGTTTACCTGGCT
The DNA here is from genome assembly GCA_936435175.1 of Glyphotaelius pellucidus. Taxonomy (NCBI): domain Eukaryota; kingdom Metazoa; phylum Arthropoda; class Insecta; order Trichoptera; family Limnephilidae; genus Glyphotaelius; species Glyphotaelius pellucidus. The sequence goes on along the minus strand of OW386563.1, from coordinate 7,755,795 downwards.
ATTCAGATCTGGTCGACAAACAAATGGCTAAAGCCATTTCAAGCAATGTTTCAATTATGATTAGTGATACTTACACCAGGGCGATACTGAGAGTATCCTTCTACTCTGGAACGTGCCGCAAATATACTTTACATTTTTTGAAAAACCGTGTTTGGTGACCAGATTTGAATAGCCAGGTACTTGCCCACCTTCCTCTTCCCCATCTCCTTCCCCTCCCCACTAGGGGCCATCCATAAATTACGTCACACATTAAGGGGGGGGAGTAGAGAAGTGTGACATTGTGTGACAAGGGGTATGGGGGGGTTATCAGCTCTGTGACGTCACACGTAAAAATCTAAATTATTAAAACGCAAAAAAAAAATTGATGTAAAATTGCAAAATATGTGACGTCACACTAGGGGGGAGGGGGTCACACTAGGGGGGAGGGGGTCACACTAGGGGGGAGGGGGTCACACTAGGGGGGAGGGGGTCACACTAGGGGGGAGGGGGTCACACTAGGGGGGAGGGGGTCACACTAGGGGGGAGGGGGTCACACTAGGAGGGAGGGGGTCTCACAAAAGTGACGATGTGTGACTGGGACGGGGGGGGGTCAAAAAATCAATGAAATTCGTGTGACGTAATTTGTGGATGGCCCCTAATGGCAAGAGTCAGAATAATGCACAAGAGTCCCGATTGCTCCCGTCTGGGGCCAGCAAGACTGTGGCATCCCCAATTGGAGCAAATTGTGGGGTTGAAGGTAGTGGGGAGGGGAATAAGATGGGGGAGAGGAAGGAGATTGGGAAGTACCTGGCTATTCAGATCTGATCACAAAACACGGCTAAAGCCATTTCAATCAACGTTTCAATACTGAATGGTGGTCTTACACCAGGGCGATACTGAGAGTATCTTCCACTCCGGGTTATTTTAAATGACTAAATTGTGAAATAATACAAATCGATCAAATAAAACTTATTTGCGCACGCCCGTTTTGAACCCGCAACCTTCGGATTGCTAGTTCAGAGCCTTCAATGTACGAAATGATGTATGAATGTGAATGAAGCAAGGAGTGTGTGCCGATTGTTACTGTTATTGTGACAGAGTTGTTAGGCTGCGTATCCTCTTTGCCTACCCTTGCGGAGAAGTGTCGCGATAGTATATTGTAAGTTAGTCAACATATTTTGTTTTGAAAAAATTTGTTTCACATGTACATTTGTTACTTAATTTAATTTTTTTTACATTAGCTCAACACAGGAGGCCCTGAAAAAAACAAAATTCTCTCAGGGCCTTTATCATATTTGGGGATGCTGTGTGGAGGGTCTTTTTATGGAGAAGAGGATTTCTGGGAAAGAATAAGGTATGGTATTCGCATGCTTGAATCCACCCAAGGCGAAGGGTCGAGAGAGTCCCACTGGAGAGGTCAAAATGTCTCCCTCAATCAGCCTCTTCCAATCCGTCCCGCCACGCAGTGGCAGACAAACATGTCCGTCGCCAAGACCTGGACAAATCTCACCCCACGAACACGGCCACCCCTGCTAAGTCACCAAATTTGGCAAACCACTTGGGGTGACCTATGGCAGAGGTGTTGGTTATCCAATAAATGGTTTCTGGGGCGGCGGTACCCATACCCGCCTGTTAAATTAAATGTTCATTTATTTATCTCTTCTAAACAAAATGTCTAGAAATTCTTACATAGATTTTTTTTTTTTTTACATGAAATACCGCACAAGAGTCCCAACTGCTCCCGTCTGGAGCCAGTGAGACTATGGCATCCCCAATTGGGGTATGTTGTGAGGCTGAAGGTAGTGGGGGGGGGAAGGAGATAGGGAAGAGGTAGGTGGGGAAGTACCTGGCTATTCAGATCTGGTCACTAAACACGGCTAAAGCCATTTCAAGCAACGTTTCAATTCTGAATGGTGGTCTTACACCAGGGCGATACTATTAGTATCTTCCACTCTGGAACGTGCCGCAAATATATCAAAATAGATGCCCAAGAAATTCAAAAAAATATTCCACCTAGCTAATAAAACAAATAGTACTTAGTTACATGTATATGAACGTACTATTATTATTATTAGTTACATGTATTTGAACGTAATATTATTATTATTAGCTTATAAAATAAATACGTACTTAGTTACATGTATATGAACGTACTATTATTATTATTAGCTTATAAAACAAATACGTACTTAGTTACATGTATATGAACGTACTATTATTATTATTATTAGCTTATAAAACAAATACGTACTTAGTTACATGTATATGAACGTACTATTATTATTATTAGTTTATAAAACAAATACGTACTTAGTTACATGTATATGAACGTACTATTATTATTATTAGCTTATAAAACAAATACGTACTTAGTTACATGTATATGAACGTACTATTATTATTATTAGCTTATAAAACAAATACGTACTTAGTTACATGTATATGAACGTACTATTATTATTATTAGTTTATAAAACAAATACGTACTTAGTTACATGTATATGAACGTACCATTATTATTATTAGCTTATAAAACAAATACGTACTTAGTTACATGTATATGAACGTACTATTATTATTATTAGCTTTTAAACAAATACGTACTTAGTTAAATGTATATGAACGTAATATTATTAATATTAGCTTTTAAACAAATACGTACTAAGATGAACGTAATATTTATATTAGCTTATAAAACAAATACGTACTTAGTTACATGTATATGAACGTACTATTATTATTATTAGTTTATAAAACAAATACGTACTTAGTTACATGTATATGAACGTACTATTATTATTATTAGCTTATAAAACAAATACGTACTTAGTTACATGTATATGAACGTACTATTATTATTATTAGCTTATAAAACAAATACGTACTTAGTTACATGTATATGAACGTACTATTATTATTATTAGCTTTTAAACAAATACGTACTTAGTTAAATGTATATGAACGTAATATTATTAATATTAGCTTTTAAACAAATACGTACTAAGATGAACGTAATATTTATATTAGCTTATAAAACAAATACGTACTTAGTTACATGTATATGAACGTACTATTATTATTATTAGTTTATAAAACAAATACGTACTTAGTTACATGTATATGAACGTACTATTATTATTATTAGCTTATAAAACAAATACGTACTTAGTTACATGTATATGAACGTACTATTATTATTATTAGCTTTTAAACAAATACGTACTTAGTTAAATGTATATGAACGTAATATTATTAATATTAGCTTTTAAACAAATACGTACTAAGATGAACGTAATATTTATATTAGCTTATAAAACAAATACGTACTTAGTTACACGTACATGAACGTAATATTATTATTATTAGCTTAAGGAGAATATATGACGCAAATGTGAATGGCAGGAGAAGTCGGGGACGCCCGAGGAAGACATGGCACGACCAAGTGAATCACGTAATCGAGTCAAGCCGTGTCAAGAGTCAGAATAATAGAAGAGCATGTATGAGACGATGCATGAATGTGAACGAGGCAAGGAGTGTGTGCCAAGACAGAGAACTTTGGCGGTCCGTCCTCTCTGCCTACCACTGTGGGAAACGGCGTGAGCATGTATGAGACGATGCATGAATGTGAACGAGGCAAGGAGTGTGTGCCAAGACAGAGAACTTTGGCGGTCCGTCCTCTCTGCCTACCACTGTGGGAAACGGCGTGATGGCTAGTTAGTTAGTTAATTTAGCTTATAAATCAAATACGTAATAAGTTACATTTTTACGAACGTAATAATATTATTTTTTTTATAACAGTGGCTTTAGCTATTTTCTGTGTGTAGAATTCGGTAGGTACCCACTTCATACCTATGCTGTGTCGTGTATTGGTACCTACTATTGCTCGGCTGTGCTATTATAGCTAGCTATGCGTATATCTCTCTATGACGCTACGGGTACACGGCTATAACGCCGCTTGTGTGTATTGGTGTATACGTATGCCATATACCGTTTATGCAGAGCGTCTGTGTTGGTGACGGTGATAGCAAGAAGAAGGGAAGGGATTGTCAACCTTTTCAACGATAAAATAAAAAAATACAATTATTTTATTTTTTAATATCAAAATTAGTTTTTGAAGATGAAAAATTCTCGGGTTACGAATAACCAGTCAATGGTCCCACCAGGCGTCATGAGTTCAATTCCTCGACTGTCTAAGTCCTCCATCACGACACAAGCAACATTTTACGCTTACTGTAATGGTAGTAAGAGATTTTCAAATATTTTCAGGTTATTCGTAACCCGAAAATGTTTGTCTTTCTCTAAAAAAAATAAAATCATTTCGTAAAGCTTATAAGATCCCACGCACTTTTTTATGCTTCGAAAGCGAGAACTTCTTCCTATCAGAATGCGCCATTACACAGAGCAATTCAACTGCTAAATGAAACTTATTGAGCATCAACACATTCAATGTCACCTACAGAGAGTTCAGTAACTATCTTCTGACATACGTCACAAGATAGTGAAACTGCCCCCATAACCTTTTTTCTTTAAATTTTGTAATTTTCTCCATAATAATCTGATGTATAACTGTTTTATGGGGAACCTGATAAAATAAATAAATAAATATGTGGTTGAGTTTATTTAAGGTACTTTTGTTACACTGTGAAATTTTTAGCACCTTTGGGCGATATTTCACAAAAATGACGCTATAAAAAAGGCTATATTTATGTTAGCAATAATAAAAATAGTTGTAAGATTTCTAGAAAGGTTCGGTACAGATAGCTAAAAAAAATAACTTAACTACAGATGCTTTAGCATGAAGAAAAAAATGCAAAATGGAATTAACATGATAAAACGTGTTCCTTATGTCCTCTGCGTGCAGACTGTATCCAAATTTATTTAATAAACAATAAATAGTATTATTCTCAAGTTATCTTCCAGGTAAGTATGGTCCTTTTATTTTCTGCCTGTAGAGAATATAAATAAACTAGCTGACCCGGCCACGCGTTGCTGTGACTAACGAAAAACAACGCCATCTGTTAATTTGCGTACAAATCAAATCAACACCGCCCGCTTGCCAGCCCGCTCGGACATTCTCCTTTAATATTTCAACCAATTTACACAAAAACCTTAATAAATTATATACTTAAACCTTCCTCATGAATCACTCTATCTATCGGTGAAAACCGCATGTAAATCTGATCGGTAGTTTTTTTTAGTTTATCGCGAACAGATAGACAGACACGGCGGAAGACTTAAACTTATGGTATGTAGAGATAACAATATGTGTGCATTTTTACACAGCATCACGTTAATTAGTCATGTTAGCCATAAGTTGTTATAATAGTTTGTCTAGTCTGTGGTTAGAAGTAGTATTATAAATTTGTACAGCGCTCTTGAGGTGATTTTTCACAAAAGCGGCGCTATACAAGTCCTCTAAATATTATTATTATTATTCAGTGTCTTTAAGTTTCACCGCAAGAGTTTTCTCATTTCTTCGCGGGTGTTTATAGAAAGGATGTAACAACGTCAATCATTAAGTTAAAACGTTTTCGCAAGAGTAGAAGAAAATTACGAGGTGTTACAATTAATGTTTTTAAATATAAAAATGGGAACGATTCTAGGCATAGCAGCAATGTGTTATTTAATATAATATTTTCATCTCTAAACTCTGTTTTTAGTTGGCACATCAGATTTATTTTTCTAAGTACTTATTTTTCGTTTTCTCTACTTTCTTTAATTGTTTGGATTATTATTTATTTCGTATATTCATATATGCATCATGTACATCATGCAGTTGGAAATCTTGTATAACTGCACTCAGATCTTATCTCTAAACGTGGATGCTTTTGGAGCCATCGCGATTGATTGATTTAATCATTTCGATTAATTATTAATTTTTTTACTTGGAAAAATAAGCAAATACATATATGTCGATCACGGAAATCTGAAATGCTGTAAAATCCAAAAACAAGTTAAATATGACATTTTTCTCCGTTTTTTAGTCGTTCAATCTGCTGTACAGGGCGATTCCGATGAGTAAGATCTATTATTCTCCAAACCAGCATTTTAACATAATAACTCAATATCGATACTATTTCAATAAAAAATTTCTTTGAACCCACATTCAAAAATGCTCAAACTCGAGATGATAAAACTATTAAAATTATGTACTTTTTGTTATTATTTTTTTATCATAAGAATTTGTAATTTTTCAATAATGTCTAAGCAAAATAAGGACGTTTTTTTTAATATATCAGTTTGTAAGACCGTAAATAAATAGACAAACAGAAGTATTTTCGTCACAAAACAAGGGCGCGGATCTTTTTTATGATTTTATTTGAACTTAAATTAAAATTCTGAAAAGCAGCTTTCCCAAATAATTTATTGATTTATTTTCCTGCATGATTATATGATTTGAAATGTATGTTGTATAACACAAAATTTTGTTTGAAAATTTAACATATCTGCCAACGACCTACGGTAAAACCTTATTGAACTAAAAAGAAACATATTTTCTCAAAATTCAAAAAATAGCTCCATCAGATAAAATAACAGTCTCTTGAAATCAATTAATAATTTTTTTGTCTGGTTATTCCCTCTTAAGAATGTATTTGCTGATTTCTCTCCAAGTAATTTTTTTTATAATTATAACTAAATCAATCAATCAGTCGATGACTTAAAAAACATCCAAGTTTAGAGACTAGATCTGACTGCAGTTACACAAGATTTTTAATTGTACCAAACCAATTGGACTATGACATCCTCAATTGGGACTTGCGGTAAGGCTAAAAGAAGTGGGAAGGTAAAGAAAACGGGGTAGAGAAAGGTTTGGAATATAAAATTAGACTTCTTACGAGAATCGCAATTCAACAAAAACTGTATTTAAAAAATAAACATTTAAAAAATAAAAACCATAATAAAACGTTTGCGACCTCTGTCAGCCATCATAGGCGCGCGGGTATTGGTGCGTACATAGGGCACGCACACCAGCGCACTTCTTACTCTCCACACGGGAGGTGGTGTGTGTGACTGCTGTTATACATAACGTAAGTAAAAGGTGGCAACCCAAAATTATTTAAAAAATGTAGTATTTTAGGAATTATTCAAAATGTGAAAGGATTTTTTTTTAAGTTATTATCAATTAAATTTTAAACAGAAAATCGGAAAAAAAGATAGTATTATTTAGAGAAGAATAGTATTTAAAATTTATTAAGTTTTAGTTTAATTCCATAAAGACTTTTTTTAAGTTTATAGAAATTCTGACCATTTAAATGGGGTAGACCATCTATATAATATTTAACAACAGTTGTCAGATCAATTTGAAACTGAAGCAAAAAAATACTAATTTACAAATAAAATAGCGTTAAAATCCTTTCAGCGTCGCCCTGAAGAAAGACCATCATTAATAAATGAAGCGTTCCTTTCCAGCCTTCCTCTTTTTCCTTTTCCTTTCCCTATCCGCTCCCTTACAACGTATCCCAAATTGAGGATGCCATAGTCCAATAGGCTCCAAACAGTTACATGGGACGCTTGTGCAGTAATCACAATAAAATAAAATATAAGTGTCGCAATAATTATCACATTGTGTCTGATTCCAGTTATTTTGATAATCAGTTCAATAATTCAAACAAGAAATTACTAAAAACAATAATAAACAATTTGGGAAGTGTGTTTGCGAGGTAGGCTGATGGATCGCTGAGGGATCTTGATAGAAGGGAGCGACCTTGAGGTGACTTTTCATGAAAACGGCGCTATGTAAATTAGCCAAATATTATCCAAACAAGAAATTACTAAAAACAATAATAAACAATTTGGGAATTGTGTTTGCGAGGTAGGCTGATAGATCGCTGAGGGATCTTGATAGAAGGGAGCGACCTTGAGGTGATTTTTCATTAAAACGGCGCTATATAAATAAGCAAAATATTATTATTAAATTCGGGAAATCCCATTAACCATTCGGACCCATAGACTTGTTTTCACGATTAATATAACATTACCAGACATATACATATGTATATACATACATATATATAGATATACAAACATATACATATGAAGCGTACCTGACTTATTAATGGAGGACTGAACGCGGTTGGCATTAACAAAAATTATTCAAAGAACGAAAGACAGCAGTCCACAGTGGGGTGTTGGTACCTACCCTGATGTAAGGCCGTGAGGCATGGAATTAGCAGAGGAAGGATAATAATAATAATAATTGGATGATTTATATAGCGCCGTTTTTGTGAAAAATCACCTCAAGGGCGCTGCACAAACTTACAATACATTTCTAAAATCTAGAAAAACTACAAACTAGACAAACAATTAAAACAACTAATGGCTAAAAATTGCATCCACCGGTTCATCAGAAAATATATGTACAATGTCTCGACCAATGAACGCGATGCTTCTTAAAAATGTATACAGGACCATACTTACCTGGGATGTCGCTTAAAATTAACACTTGTTGTCTATTAAGAAATTTAGATATAGTTCGCACGCAGGGGACATTATTGTGTACACTTGTTAAATGTGATTAATCCTGAAATATATTTTAATATTAGTATAAAATACATTCTTTGATGAGTGTATTTTGGAAATCAAAAGCAACATTTTATAGTGGGCGGTACAGTAGTACAAGGATTTGATCTTCCTAAATGTGATTCGTAACGAGACAGATTGATGTGCAAGGATTCAAGTAAATAGAAAATTAATTAGAAAAGTGTAATTAAGACATATCATAGAAAATAAAAGTATGATACTCTCAGATAGGTTTATTTAAATTAAGGATATGAGAGCCCAAAAGGGAAGGTTTTTAATTTGGACCTAAATTCTGTTGGGCTTGTTATGCATCTTAGTTCCGGAGGGAGTTTATTCCAAGCCTTAGGCCCAGATACTCCAAAAGCGCGATCTCCAAACATTGTATTTGGCTTGCGTTTAGGTTCCATTAGTCTGCCTATAGCTGATGATGTTGCTGATCTAAGGGTTGACTGCCTCGGACCAGTATTTTCCGGGACACATAGTTCAGAGATGAAAGTAGACTGAATGACGTACAAATACAGTGTGGTACAATCATGTGTGAGAAATTCGCAAAGAATGCAAGGGTGATTTAAGCGTAATAGTAAGATTAAAAAGGGAAATTTAAATGTTTGGGCTTGAAAAGCGAATGAACAAAGAAAGGAGCCTAAGGAGTATTTCATATTGTGACGCGAATGTGAATTGTAGAAGACGGGAACGCCCGAGGAAGACACGGTACGATCAGTTAATAAAATTCTTGAACCGGGCCATGTCAATGGTTTCAATTTGGGAGGCGGGAATGGGTACCGCCGCCCCGGGAACCTTTATTGTATAACCAACACCTCTGTCATAGGTCACCCCAAGTGATTCGCTACGTTTGGTGATTTAGCAGGGGTGCCCGGGTTCATGGGGTGAGGTTTGTCTAGGTCTTGGAGGCGGATGACCGGGACACATTGAACCCCAGATTCCTACCCATCCCTTAAACCCTTTTCCTTCCCAGAATTCTCCTCTTCTTCCTTTCCTTAAAAAAAAACCCGCCACACAGCTTCCCCAAAGATGACATAGGCCCTGAGGGAGATTATTTTCCTCAGGGCCTCCTGTGTGGAGCTCATGTAAAAAAAATGTCAACAAGAGGGAATACACGACACAATGCAAGGAGTGTGTGCCAAAATCGAGTGTCTGCATACCCTTGCAGAGAAATAGCGGGACGAGCAATAAATACCGCACAAGTCCCAACTGCTTCCGTCTGGATCCAATAACACTACGGCATCCCCAATTGGGCATGGCATGTTATGATATGTAAGGTAATGGAGAGAGGAAGGTGGGGGAAGTACCAGACTATTCTGGTCACCAAGCACGGGTAAAGCCATTCCAAGCAACGTTTCAATTCAGAATCGTCTTACACCAGGGCGACACTAATAGTATATTGCAATCTGAAACGTGCCGCAAACATGCTATATATAAGTTTAAACGAATAAAATTATGATATAATACAAAATCTAATCTAATAAAATTTATTAGCGCACGCCGAGATTTAAACCCGCATCTTACGGATTGCCAGTCGAGAGCCTCGCCCTTCGACCACGAACACCGTAATTCCGAGTTCGAGTCTCAGTCACAACCTAAACATTTTATTATATTTTTCAATTTGCATCCTTTAGATTTTCACAATAAAATTTAAAAAAAAAAAATAATAATTTAGTACTTGCCACTTTTTACCTCGCGACCCTTCTACAGTACAGCGAGTGCGCCAGTGTGCGTGACAACACCAACACTGAGGCGACGGGTATACGGTATACATAGGGCGCTCTATGTTCTATATGCGCCGGTACATAAAGGGGCCTCGGGCCGCGCGAGACTGCTCAAACCCACCGTCGAGTTCACTTTTATTACACGGGCATATTTTAAAATACGAAGAGTTCATTTTGGTTTATAATTGTCGAACGTACGACATTTATATATTTCGGGTATTAATGGGAATTGTAAAGAATATTTAGGAATAAGATAGCCAGCCAAAATAATACGTCAAACTAATCATGAATTCCAGCCAAAATTGAAAAATTACCTGAAACTACTAAAAGAGTTTATATTTATATCATTCAAGAAGAAGGTAACAATAATAATCTAAACAACAATGGTCACAACTGGGACTCGAACCCAGACCTCTCGTCTAACTGGGATGTGCGCGTTAACCAATTTCGCTATTGCCACCTTCTGTTAAAACGTAATATTTGTCAATATCATAATTCAAATTTGGAAACAATCTTTCTAAGAATCGGTTTGTGACCTGGATAGCGTCTCGGATAAATATATCCGAATTTATTCATATGGAACTATTGACTTTTTATAAAAATCTAAATGAATATCCAATTTTTTTTTTTTAAACTCTCTTTTAATAACTTTTGAAGGTTCATTTATCAATTTAATATAATATAAACGAAAATATGAAAACAAGACACAGAAAAAGACAATGGTCGCAAAAAAATGTTTACTTATGGTAAAAAGATACAAAAATTAAATAAATACATTATTATCCTGACGAAGAAAACATAGTTTTCGAAATATTTTTATTTTTTATTTTATTAATCATTAACGCCATTATGGGCTTTTATATACAAAATTACATTTTTATGATTTAGTGCATACTAGTGTGTTTAAATAACAAAGATAACATAAATAGGTTTTACACATGGTACATAGAAGTAAAGATGGTAGGTAAAAAGTGATACATGTTGATATTGTTAATTAAATAGTGGTGTACACAAAGTTATTTGTTTCCATTATATTAATAAAGACGTCGCAAAGTGAATTTACGAATTTTTAAGAAAATATAAAAAAATACAATTTAAAAAAAAAACTAAGATAATTAACATTGAGGTTTAGCATCAATGTACAGATTATTTATTAATTTTACATTTTTGTACAATTATAATACAAACATTACCTAAGTTTTGAGATAACGATGAAAGCAAAATTCGAACGCTCATCTTAAATGAAATAATATTTACATGTGTCTATTTCTTTTAATTACACCGGGAGTATAAAACCAAACCATACAAGCGTCCCTTTCTTAATCTTACTCATTGCGCTTACTTCAACCTTGCATTCTTTGCGAATTTACAAATTTCTCACAGGATCATCAGACAAGGTTTTATCACGCGTACGTCTCAGGAATCTCATTTCTATAGCATTCAGTCTACTTTCATCCTTTTTCTGTCAGTTCCATGCCTCATTGCCATACATCAGGATGGGTACCAGCACTCCATTGTGGACAGCTAGCTGCGCTTCTTTAGACATTTTTTTAATCAGTTAATATTTAAAGGTACATAAAAAAATTATAAATTAGCCAATCACTACTATTATTATCAAAATCAAAAATAATCTGAACTGAAAAGCATGATCACATTTTTAACAATGTTTGGTTTTAGCATAATAAAACCGAAAATGTGGCAAAAAATGTAACGCCGTTTTCAAATATTAATAACTAATTAACATTTGCATAAAAATTATCACCAATCTAAAAAAAAAAACTGACATTAATTTTGAAAGTTTCGATTTTAATAAAAATATATATTTGTAAAGGGCAACTCGACTGCGAGTTGCTTCCCCGCCCAACAGAGAGAAACGAGTAGCCTATCCTTATATCTGCCTAACCATTAGTGCGAGCGAGAAGGCCTGCCCGCCGCCGTCTGAGCGCGCCGAGTGCGAGCGGGAGGCGCATACGCGAATATCGCCGTCTCACGGCATGCCACAGGTGCGAGCGAGAGGCGAAACCGAATCAAGCGTTTAGGGCAAAAAGCGACATGTCTCGTATAAAATATTTTTTAATATTTTTGTAAAAAATATTTACATTTAATTTTGATAACAATATTATTATACAAAGTAGTAGTCTTCAGTCGGTTTAGTATGGATTAAAAAATAAGTTAAAACTAAAAGTGAGATCCCTGAGGCGTATGTTGTTAAATAGATGTAAAAGGTGGATCACTCCAACAAGTTTGTGTTTCTGGCAAGTATGTCAGCTAGAGAATCCACACTACGTGGAGCAAGTTTTTAAATCCCGGGATTACGCGATTTTCGATACGTAATCCCGGGATCCCGGTACTATCCCGGGATTAGGAAATGTGGTTAATAATTGGGATAAAATAAAATAATAGATAGTAAGCTGTTAAACATTATTTATTAATATTGTTCGTTACACAAGACAACTTATCTGTACTAATATTATAAATGCGAAAGTACGTGTGTTTGTTTGTTACGCTTTCACGCCTAAACCACTAAATCGATTTCAATAATTCTTTCACCAATAGAAAGCTACATTATATGCGAGTATATAGGCTGCATATAATGGTAAGCCCTGGCGTTACGAAATTATGAATATTAATATATTATTTTTGTTATGATTTTTGGGGTGTTATGCCGTGTTTCGCTACCTCCTTCTTTAGCCAACGTTTCGGACAGCGTTACAGTGTCCATCATCAGGGCAGATGAGTCCGCTCTCAATCTCCGCTTTCAGTCTGCCCTGATGATGGACACTGTAACGCTGTCCGAAACGTTGGCTAAAGAAGGAGGTAGCGAAACACGGCATAACACCCCAAAAATCATAACAAAAATACTTTTTGGTCGTGAAAACCTAAAAACGTACCATTAATATATTATATTTATTATACGCTTATTTTCCCTTACAAAAAGCGAGTTATTGATAACGTCAGACGAAAAGCAAAACAAATCGTTGTCTTGGTAACTATGTTGATAAATTTGCAGGAAATTTTATTTCTGTAAAAATAAAAATAAATCTAAGAAAAGTTTGTATGCGTATAACTTCAGAACAAGTCAAGACGCAACGGATTACGGAATGCAAACTAAACCTGATTGTGGCAATCCCGAAAATCCCGAGATTAGCCAAAGTGCAGTCCCGGTATTTTCGGGGTCGCAAATGGGCCGGGATCCCGGGATTCGGGAATCCGGGATTGTATTCTCTAATGTCAGCTGATAAAAAAAGGAGTTATTGCAGAAAAAGGGTTGTGAGGCTAAAGCAGTCCACAAAGGAAATCTGATACCAACTACGATGGGACCTGGAACTAGCAGAGGAAGGAAGAGATTATAAAATATTATGGAGCGAAAGTTGACTGTAAAACAAGTCGGACGACCGAGGAAGACCTGACATGATCAAGTGATTAAACATGTACACGAATCGGGCTATGCCAGCAATTTGGCAGGTGTGGTACCGCCGCCCCGGGAAACCAATTGTTGTATTTTTTTTATATATGAAATACCGCACAAGAGTCTCAACTGCTCCCGTCTGGAGCCAGTGAGACTATGGCATCCCCAATTGGGGTACGTTGTGAGGCTGAAGGTAGTGGGGAGAGGATGGAGATAGGGAAGAGGAAGGTGGGGAAGTACCTGGCTTTTCAGATCTGGCCACTAAACACGACTAAAGCCATTTCAATCAACGTTTCAATTCTGAATGGTGGTCTTACACCAGGGCGATACTGATAGTATCTCCACTCTGGAACGTGCCGCAAACATACTATATATTATTTTAAAGGAATAAATTGTGAAATAACACAAATTAATCAAATAAAATTTATTTGCGCACGCCGGGTTCGAACCCGCGAGCTTTGGATTGTGAGTCGAGAGTCTTACCTCGGGACCACGGAGGCCGTCATCAACCAACATCTACGCTCTGCAAGTGGTTCGCTACGTTTGGTGACTTAGCCCGGATTCGTGGGGTGAGGTTTGTCCGGGTCTTGGCGGTGGAGGCGCTCGCTCACCAAGCGCATGGCAAGCCGTATCGGGAGAGACCTTTTTTATCTGTCCAGCAGTACTCTCTTGGAACATCGCCTTGCCCCGCAGTGGGAGAATTGGATTCGTCGTCCGTTACTCCTAGACACAAAGACCCCCTGATTTCTCTACCCCTTGTACCTTTTTCCTTCGCACAACTTCCTCTCCTTTTTCCAAAACGACCCTCCACACAGCATCCCCAAAGATGAGGGAAATTATTTTCTCAGAGCCTCCTGCAGGAATCATGTTTAAAAAATCATTTTAATTCCACAAATTACATCGATCTATAAGTCCAGAGGCGTGCCGATTAATCGATATGGTCAGAGGATGAAGAGATAAAAATGAAAAAAGAAAATTGTTTAAAATATTGATAAAATTCGATCAAAGGACGGGTATTTTTTACCAAATCGTCAGATACAAAGAATTACAAAAACGAGTTGTGTTGTTTAATCTTACCTGCCTACCCCCAACATACACAGGGTGAGAGTATGCACTGACGAAGATACAGAAATCGTCGCAAAAGGCGTGTTTAAGGTCCGCACACGCCTTTCTCTGTCGCAAGGATGTTTTACATATGTTTCTCTTTCGCTTACGGTCATTGTCAAGTCAGTAAGTGACTATTTACCTGCGCGAGAATGGATCGTTTCAAGTTCAGGTCGGCATTTAAGTTTGGCGCGTACTGTACGCAGCAAGACTTTCACCCAGACGTTATAAATCAAGTATTTTATTTGTTACACATATTCTGGCAGTGTGCCAAAAAGAGCGAAAACTAATATATACCTGATATTTAGGCCAACATTTTCTAGGCAATTTTGTAAAGATTATAAGAGACATTTGAGAGACGGCTGAGCCGCGTCACTGGACTTAACGGTCAAATGCGTCACGATATAAAGACAGCTGTGGAATCATTTGCCGACCTCTGTGTTTCCTCCCTCCCACCTACAACATGGATATTTTCAAGACCCAATATTTTCCTCAAAAGCATCCCCAAAGATGAGGGTCTCATGACAAAATTGAAAATTGAAGAGAAAAATTAATACAGTTCATACGCGGTATACGTGAATCCTTCAGAAAACCACAGTAGACAAGAGTGGGGAGGCTACGGAGCACCGCACATAGAGGAGACCGATTATTCTATCTCATCCTTTTGCAGGCTAAATCATATAGATGTATGTGTTTGTCTCTTTTTCGTTTCATCGAGTTTCAAATCAAAACGTTTTACCATTTAATTTTTCAATCAAACGGTTATAAAGAAATTTTAACATCAAAAACATCCAACCTAACCTTTTGACTTTTTGAAATATTGGCATACAGAGCTCCGGGCCAAAAAGGCCCCTTTCTCTTTCATCATGAATTTATATTAGTGGTTGTTGGAAAATTGATTTTTTTAGTTGTTTGTTAAAATTTTTTTTGCAAAGGTACATGGCTGCAATATGGGGAGGTTAAACTTTAGGGAGGATTTGTTTAGGTTTTTTATGTGTGGTACGTACGTTTTCGTCGTACCGGGCGAGGCAATTTATGGCAACCTAACCTAAACTAACCCATTTATTTAAAAAATGTTCTGTTTTGTAGTTGTTGTTCTGTTTTGTTGCTAATGTTTTTTTCGTTGCTATTGTTCTGTTTGTTGCTACTGCTCGGTTTTTGTTACTGTTCTGTTTGTTATTAATGTTCTATTTTGCTGTTAGTGTTCTGTTTCATCCGGTTACCAAAGATAACATAAGCCCTGATGGATTCTTCTCAGGGCCTCCTGTGTAGAGTTAATGGAAAAAGAAAACATCTATTGCTTTCTTGGAATTATACAATGTTCGAACTTTCCATCCTTTTTATACTCCCCCCACAGGGATATCATAGTCTCACTGGGTCCAGACGGTTGGCAACATTTGAGACTCTAGTGCAATATTCGCATATACTTCTATAATAGATGAAAATCTTGATTTTGCAAAGATGGTGGAAGACTTAAGGATTAAACCCGAGTTGCTTGGGTTGGAACCAGCAGTTTTGGATCACTCGACTATCAACAGGTAGAATCAGAATCCAAATTGTTACATCCTGACAAATTGAAATGTGCTTTGTTGGGTTAGGTTGCAAATCAAAGTTTGATGAAATGTAATGAATAGCATGGAGAAACTGTCACGACGTAACAGTGAATGGTCATCAAAACTGTCTAAAGAAGCGAAGCCAGCGGTCCACAATGGAGTGCTCGAGCCTGCCTGGTGCATGGCAGTGAGGCATAGAACTGTCAGAAGAACGATGCAAATGTAAAGTGTAAATGTTGTAAAAATGAAGCCACAAAAACCATGTATGATCGTGTGAAAAATATGGAGATTCGCCAAGATGCAAGGCTGATGTAAGCAAAATGAGTAATATTAAGAAAGGGACGTTTAGATGGTTTGGGTATACAGAACGAATGAATTTAAGGAGAATATATGGAACGAACGTTAATGGTAGAAGAAATCGGGGACGCCCAAGTGAACAAAATATGTACTTGAGTCGGACCACGTCAAGAGTCAGAATAACAGAAGGGTATGTACGAGACTAAAAAACGTACGCTTAGATGGTTCGGGCATGTGCAGCGAATGAACGAAGAAATGAATATTAGGAGAATATATGGTGGAAATGAATGGTAGATGACTGGGACGACCGAGGAAGACATGGCACGATCAAGTGAATCAGATACTCGATTCGGACCATGTCAAGAGTCAGAATAATAGAGTATGTATGAATGTGAATGAAGTAGGGTGTGCGTGCCAAGACCGAGTTGTTTGGCAGTCCATTCTCTCTGCCTGCCCCTGCTGGAAACGGCTTGAGGGTAGTTTGTTTAGTTAGTCAGTGACTGAACGAAGAATTCGGAGACGCTCTAAGATGACGTGTCACGAGTCACAAGTCAACTTGTGGCATCGAACCAGCAAAGGGTATTAAGGGCAGTATTTAAACCCCTCAGGCTAATTTGTTCGCTTTTGGAAACAACTCATATAGGTCTCCTAGAAATCGTAGTGTCTCTTTTATCATAGTGAGAAATGTGATCTAAACAGTGTCAAAAAAAGAAAACAACTTTTTACATTCAAATTTACAAATTAACCGCAAAATAATAAAAATGTACACCTTTACGAAACCAAAGTTTCCGAATACAGTTTGAAAAAAATTATCAAAATTTGGGAATTTTTTATTAATCATTTTTACATGAAACGACACAACGTTTATAAAACATTTTTCTAATGAAATATGTATGTTTTTTTAAATATGTTTTAAACAAATTACTGATAGAAAAAACTTAAGGTGAGCCATTTTTAAAACTTTTTTGTTTGCATTCAAAATTTTTTTTATTTTTTTTCATTTTTTTTTATTTAATATAGATATATAAGTTTACAGTGGGTTAATATAAATTACATATTGGTTCAGAAATTCTTTAAAATTGCAGTCTCACCAAAGAAGAAGCTAGTTCTTGTACTTGATGAGCGAGTTACACTAATTATGACAGAAATAGAATAACATTATGCAATAGGTTATATAACATTATATAATGGGAACAATTGAAACTTCTGGATCATCTATATGTGAAGATGTACATACAATGGGATATGGTTACATACTAAAATATTGTACACTTTAATTATTTAAGTTTATTTCAAAACTGAATCTGAAAGTAAATTTTATCACCTTTCAAAATCAGTTTTAAAGCTTTCGGATGTGTTCAGAAACTTTCCATTTATTGCAAAGCGGATATATTTCCACTTTCTGACAAAGCATGTCCGAAGCCTGGGAGGTTCAAGGTTTCCACAAAATTTTCCACCAGATATGAAAACAAACAATCATTTTAAATTTTTTTTTTTTAATTTATTCATCTATATACAGTATTTTTACATTGAGTTTTTCGATGCCTGTCTCACTAGGATATGATATATTTCCACTTTCTGACAAAAAATGTCCGAAGCCTGGGAGGTTCAAGGTTTCCACAAAATTTTCCACCAGATATGAAAACAAACAATCATTTTGAAATGATTTTTTTTTTTTAATTTACTCATCTATATACAGTATTTTTACATTGAGTTTTTCGATGCCTGTCTCACTAGGATATATATACCTGTGTCGAGACAGAAATTAAATTAAAAAAATTATTAATAATTATATGATGTACGAGCCATTCGAAGCTAGGCGACTCAAATGCGGAACGTTATTTCTACAAGTGCGAGAAGGAACGGGGCAGGGGTGCATGTGAGACAAAAGCAGGTAACAGCTTACCGGTAAAAAGCGCATAGAAAGTATAACATATTTAATGCTATATCAAAAATATTTAAATAAAATAAAAGTACGTAATATTAAATAGAAAATATAAAAACATAGTCTGGGATCTAGTTAGGCCGGATCCGGAGCTATTAGGGCCACTACAAGCAGAGGTGGCTCTAGAAGTCCAGAATTCTGTATGTATTTTTTTTTTACATTAGCTCTACACAAAAAAATCGAATCGAATAGTATTATTAGGCTTGCGTCTGCGTGGTTGAATTTCAGACCCCAGCTTCGAGTGCATGTCTGACGCCACGCCATACGCACCGCGTCGCAAATAACATCTGTGTACGTGAAATTTCAAACAAAGCTACCGTTGCAATTCGGTTTTGAATTCAAGAATTCGTCGCAAGCTGTCGCCACTTCCGTCGGCAGGACGCTTAGGGACGAGCCCCCACTAGGTATAAGTTATACGAATTTGTAAATCTGGAGTATATGGAAAGATTGACGGTTAATACTCAGTTGTATCAAGCGACAAAAGATTAATTAAATATATCCACTGTTTTAGAAATTTCATTAGATAGCTCCATTCCTATTGTCATGCAATGCTGTGCTAGAGCACTGCTGCGCTGCCGTGTGGTATCTGGTATGTTATAGAAGCATAGGAAAACAAATATGTATATTGAAACAACATAGATTTAGCGTCCGAGTGATAGCTACTGTCAGTATCGCCGTGGTGAAAAAGTCCACCAAGCAGAATCGAAAAATTGCTTGAGATGGCTTTAGTCGCGTTTGGTGAACAGATCTGAATAGCCAGGTAGGTACTGCCCAAACTTCCTCTTCCCAGTCTCCTAACCTTCCGCGCTCCCTTCAGCATCCCGCTATCTCTAGACAGGTGGGACACTTGTGCGCGATATTAACATCTATACTAATATTATAAATGCGAAAGTGAGTACGTTTGTTTGTTACGCTTTCACGCCTAAACCACTAAACCGATTTTAAAAATTCTTTCACCTTTAGAATGTTACATTATCAGCGAGTAATATAGGCTGTATATAATGATAAGCTCTGGCGTTATGAAATTTGTAAAAATGAAAATGTGTTCTTCTTAAATATTTTAGCAGGGGAAAGGTGGGGTACGCGGGGAAGAGAAGAAGGAGGCGGAAGGCGGGGAAGGTGGAAGTGAACGGGGACGCGCGGGAAAGAGCAAGCAGGGAGAATCAATTTATTTCTTTGAATGGCAATGCAACGCATGCCGGGTACCAGCTAGTTTAAAATAAACTGTATTAAGTGAGATAAAATTTGTGCAGTGCACAAATCGGCGCTATACAAATTGTAAAATTAATTTTCTGTCTTCAATTTGGAGATCCGCAAAGAATGCAAGGCTGCAAGTGTAATGAGTAAAATTAAGAAAGGGACGCTCAGATGATTTGGGCATGTAGAGAGAATGAACGAGGAAAGGAGTGTAAGGAGAATATATGGCGCAAATGTGAATGGTAGAAGAAGTCGGGGACGCTCGAGGAAGAAATGGCTCAGATATATGTGAGAGTCAAAATAATAGAAGAGTATGTGTGAGACGATGTATGAATGCGAACGAGGCAAAAGAGTGTGTGCCAAGACCGAAATCTGTCCTCTCTGCCTACACCTGCGAGAAATGGCGTGATGGTTAGTTAATTAGAGTATTGTAATAAAGGGTACACTTTCACGTATAACTGCATACTCAAATTAAATTTCAATTATTCAGAAATGTCCGTCTAATCAACTGAACGGTCGATATACAGATAATATTTTGTCCGATCTGTCAAAACGCGCGCAGAAACTGCTGTCAAAAGTACCGGCGCCGGTAACCGGCAAGCCGGCAACCTGCTTCATACCGACATTCTTGCCCTAACCTCTCGTATTTATAGCCGCCTGGCGTCATTAGACAGACAGAGACGGAACGACAATTGATAAGAAAACCAGCGAGAAAGAAACACATGCGGTAGGTGGGTTACATTTAAATGTTGCCTGAACGAAAATATATTATTTATTTTTTACTAGCTGGTACCCTGCATGCGTTGCTATGCCATTTAAAAATTGTTTTTCCCTGCGTGTCCTTTCCCATTTGTCCCGTTCCCCTTCATCTTTCGCGTCCCCTTCCCCTCTGCGTTCCCTTCCCCTCTGCGTCAAAATATTTCCGCTTTGCAACAAAATCCAAATAAATGGAATATTTCTGAATAACTAAAACTAAAAATAGGTTTTTAAAGCTGATAAAATACGTTTTTAAATTTTATGAATTGAAATAAACATATAATTTTTAACTAAAATTACTAATAGAAAAATCGTAATGTGAACCATTTTTTAAACTTTTTTTTGTTTGCATAAAAAAAAATTATATTTTTTTAATTTTTTGTATAACGATTTTTAGGATTCTTTCAGTTGTTGAATTTTATATTTATAAAAAAAAAAAAATTCCATTTCAGAAACATCGATAATGTCGTATTTTCAATCTTAGCACTCTAGCTCACTGAAAACTCACTGACCGCCACTGGTATACTGTGGGACTGAAGACTGACTGACTATTCAGATCCAGTCACCAAACATGGCTAAAGCCATTTCAAGCAACGTTTCGATCTAAATTATGGTTTATCACAAGGGTGATATTCCACTCAGGAATTAACGCAAATATGGGTCGTTCTTCTTTTTAACCTACATAAAGTTGTCTCCACCAGTTAGTGGAGAAAATTTCAACAGAATTACCAACATTATTATTTTATAATTACTTTAAAATCTACTGTACTAAAGACGTAACGACTGTGTGCGTTTTAAAAAAATGTGTTTATATTTTTGTAGCAAAAATTACGTTACAGAGTTGTAACTCCTCGTGATAGAAGTGTATTTCATACCAATCTTGTCTTCTGCCACCTCGACTTGCGTATATTCTATAATGTTACAAAAAATGATATGATGACATAAAATATAAAACTATTTTTAAACTCCAAAAGGTATTATAACCCATCAAGTAAAAGCGATTATTATTTTTAATGATATTTAATATTTAAAAACACCTCAAAAACTTGTCTCCTACAATTTTTATGTCGTCGACACTTCCGTTACGTGGGTCTTCATCCGAAATAGGTATACACGCAGCTCGTGTTTGTCACCCACAATAGGCATTTTGGGCCTCCTTCCCCCTTGCTACAATTTCCCCTCTGAGATACAGAGAGATTCATCTATAGTAAAAACAAAATGTGACAGAGTGGTGGAAATTTTACAGAGTGGTGGAAATGTGACAGAGTGGTAAAAGTTGTGGGTTAAAAAGAAGAACAACCCATATACTATATCTACAGGGTGTTAAGGGACGCTCTTGACTTACTTTAACAAGTAATTAATTCCGTAAGTTTTTTCGGGCTCTGTATTACGATTTTTTTAACGCGATTACCTCACAAGGGCCCTAACTGCTCGCAACCGTATGGAGCCAGTGAGACTATGGCACCCCCCGATTGGGGTATGTTGTGAGATTGAAGATAGGTGAGGAAGGAAAGGAGATGGGAAGAGGAAGGTGGGTAAGTACCTGACTATTCAAATCTAGTCACAAAATGATGGCCGGCGTAGTCCAGCGGTAAGGCTCTTGACGCGCATTCCGAAGGTCGCGGGATCGAATCCCGGCGTGGCAAATAAATTGTATTTAATTAATTTGTGTTATTTCACAATTTATTCATTTAAAAAATGTATAGTATATTTGCGGCACGTTCCGGAGTGGAAGATACTTTCAGTATCGCCCTGGTGTAAGACCACCATTCAGAATTGAAACGTTGCTTTAAATGGCTTTGGCCGTGTTTGGTGACCATATCTGAATAGCCAGGTACTTCCCACCTTCCTCTTCCCCGTCTCCTTCCCCTCCCCACTACGCTCAACCTCACAACATATCCCGATAGGGGATGCCATAGTCTCACTGGCTGACTCTTGTGCGGTTTTTTTTTACATTAGCTCCACACAGGAGGCCCTGAGGAAAATAATTTCCCTCAGGGCCTATGTCATCTTTGGGGATGCTGTGTGGAAGGGTTTTTTTTAAGGAAAGGTAGGAGAGGAGAGATCTGGGAAGGAAAGTGTTGTCATCTTTGAAGATGCTGTCTGGAGGGTGTTTTTGAGGAGAGGAAGGAGTGGACATGGGTCTTGAAGAGACCCATGTTGTAGGAGGAAGAAAACACAGAGGCCGGCAAATCGTTCCACAGCCGGAAAGCGGTATTCATATTTAAAAAAAAAACACACAGCTAAAGCCATTTCAAGCAACGTTTCAATTCTGAAAGGTGGTCTTACACCAGGGCGATACTGATATATATATACTATATCTTCCACTATGGAACGTGCCGCAAATATGGAGGTTAATTTGAAAGTTTATCAAAAACGAAAAACGAAAAAATTTATCCATTTTTTGAAGCAAAAAAAAACAGCCTCGGCGCATTACGAAAAATAATTCGTTCTCTATTTGAAATAATTTGAAAAATGCAAGTTGAGCTTGTCGGCTTGAACACGTGCGCGAGAGGGGGACAAGTATATACAACTAGAGGGAGATGGGAGATGATATCGGGGGTTGTTAAGAGGAGGCTGTAATGGACAGCGTGTTAGAGGGAGAAAGGGGGTTTCATTGTGCTGTCGAAGCCGATTCGGTTCTCAAACACGAACAAATTAATTTATAAAAATTACATGTATAAAAAATTTATAAATTTTTCGATTTAAGGCGACGCTTCCCGGCTCAAAAAGAAAAAGATGGAGAATTATTTAATTACGAATGTTGGACAGAGCGCGCTAATATTTTCAATTATAAAATTGAAGCGAAAATTATGAAAATGCATAAAACATGACTCGTTTAAAATAGAGCAAAAATCGCGTGAAACGTGTCTTAAGTATCATTTAAAGAAACATTGTGAATTTTTTCACAAATATAACTTGTAAAATAATAGAAATAGACTTGAAAGCTGAACAAAACTAATTTTGTTACAACTCGTAGAGATCTCATAGAAATCGTTGTCTCTCTTATTATCATGGCTAGAAATATGATCTAAACGGCGTTAGAAAGAGAAAACACAACGCTTTATATTCAAAGCTAAAAGCTAACCGGAAAATAATTAAAATGTACACCTTTGTGAAACAAAAGATTCCAACCGAAAAAATTTAATAATTATTTTTACATGAAACGACAAAAAAGTAAGTCGACTATAAATTTATATTATATTTGTTTAATAAAATTTGTGTGCTTTCGTTATCAGTAATTTTAGTAAGTAAAACTTTAAGTTTAAAAGCTATTTTTTAAACTTTCTTAAGTTTGCGTTAAAAATTTTATATTTTAAAAATTATGTTTAGGGGCCATCCATAAATTACGTCACACCTTAATGGGGGGGGTTAGAGAAGTGTGACAAGGGGTCTGCGGGGGTCAAAAAATCATGAAATTCTAGGGGGGAGGGGGTTTCACAAATGTGACAGGGGGGGGGGGGGGGGGTTAAAAAGTCATGAAATTCGTGTGACGTAATTTATGGATGGCCCCTTATTTTGAATTACAAAATTTGAAAGCGTATTTCATCAGCTTTTTAAAACAGATTTTAATTTTCGGATGCGTTCAGAAATAATATTTCATTTAAGGCGACGCTTCCCGGGCCAGAAAGAAAATGGAGAGATATGTAATTACGAATGTTGGACAGAGCGCGCCAATATTTTCAATGACAAAATTGATGCGAAAATTGGGAAATGCTTAATAAAACGTGACTCGTTTAAAATAGAGCAAAAATCTCGTGGAACGTATCATTTAAAGAAACATTGTGAATTTATTCACAAATATAACTTGTAAAAGAATAGAAATAGACTTGTTTTAAATAATTTTCGGAGCATACTTTGCAATTTTTTTTTATCGAGGGAATTTCATATAATTTGCGTTTCGGCGTGGAATGTATCTAGATATCATCTTCAAAAATAACATTTATTTTTTTAAGAGATTAAAAACTTCAAATGTTTGGGAGATATGTAAGAAATCGGTAGAAATTCGGGTAGCGGTGGCTTGATTGTATTTTGACCCTATGACAAAATAGGCCCGAAGACTGAGGGGTTTCAAAAAAACCAAAAACAGTATATTTTAAAAACTTTATTTACTGACAGCTTGGTTCTGAACGCATTCGTGCGAGCGAGATGCTATACAGGTGTACTGTTATCTGCGAGATAGAGCGAGACAGTACAATAATAAAATAATTGTACAGTACGGAGAATAAAGCTGCGAACGGAACGCAGTCGACAACGTTGTTATCGCCGGTTATAAAAAGACGAACCAAAATGCGATGTTGCCATTTATCGTGTATAACGTATTAATTAATTATATTAATAATGTATTATTATTAAATTATGAATTACGAATTATCAAGTATAAGTTTGAAACGCTGGGTGGTGTAAATTTTATTTTAATTATTTAATTTGGGAGGCGGGTGTGGATACCGCCGCCCCGGGAACCATTTATTGAATAACCAACACCTCTGCCATAGTTCACCCCGAGTACATCAGGGGTGCCCGGTTTCATGGGGTGAGGTTTGTGTAGGTCTCACTTACTGCATGGCGGGACGGATCGGAAGAGACTGGTTAGGGGAGACCTTTTGACATCTGTAGCGTAACATCGTCTTGCACCGCAGTGGGAAGGTTGGATTCATACGTCTGTCACTCCTAGACAATCACTCTCAGTAATTATTCTCTTTCTTTTCACTAAATAGACCCACTACACAGCATCCCCACATTAGGCTGTGGAGCTAATGTCCAAAAATACGATTACTTTTTTTTCCATCACATAGCAATCTTTTATTACGATCATACTTGGTATTACACACGTACCCCTCAGGGATCTCATTTGATCAGCATTCGGTCTATGCACTGCCGTATTTCAGAGTTGGTACCAGCACTCCATTGTGGACTGCTAGCTTCGCTTCTTTCGACAATTAAATAGTTTATAACGAAGACCCGTGAAAAATCACAGGATATTATTTTAGGAAATCTAGTTGTTTTTAGTAAATGACACTTTCTTGGATTATGGAAAGAGCGCAGAACCTTGAAAAACAACGAAATTTGACTTTACTTGGAAAGATTTAATCCTACGTCACGGTGCGGTGTGTGTGAGAGATGCAGATATGCAGTATGACCACTTTTTTCCTTTGAAGGAAACAGACGTACTTACATTGTGTATAGATAATACAATCCCGGGATCCCGAATCCCGGCCCATTTTCGATCCCGAAAATACCGGTATTGCACTTTGGCTAATATCGGGATTGCCATAATCAGGTCTAGTTTTTTTTTTTTTTACATTAACTCCACACAGGAGGCCCTGAGGAAAAAATAATTTCCCTCAGGGCCTATGTCATCTTTGAGGATGCTGTGTGGAGGGTGTTTTTGAGGAGAGGAAGGAGTGAACATGGGTCTTGAAGAGACCCATATTGTAGGAGGGAGGAAACACAGAGGCCGGCAAATCGTTCCACAGCCGAGCTGTTGAACTCAAGAACGAGTCGTAGAAACGACCCGTTCTCATGTGACTAATGTCAACCGTGTACAAATGTTGAGCGCGCGTTTAGCGTGTTTCCCGACTATGCACCGGTGCCGAGGGGATCAATGACGCTAGTTCCTCGGAGCATCTTCCATTGTAATATCGGTAGAACAAGGACAGCATTCCCACCTGGCGCCTGTGCTCTAAAGATTGCAATCCGTTAGTTAAATTAGGAGAATCTATCAAACGGACCGTCCGTTTCTGCACAGAGTCAAGGGTTTTTTTCAGGTATTTTGGGGCTCCAGACCAGAGGTGGCTGCCAAATTCAACCGTGGGGCGCACTTGCGATTTGTACAGGGCTAGCAGTTGTGTACTATTAAAGTATCTGCGTGCCCTGTACAGTATGCCCAGTTTCTGAGAGGCTAACTTAACTCTGGCCTCGATGGAGCCCCCGTACCTGATCTGGTCACTTAGAGTTACACCAAGCATATCAATGGAAGGCCTGTTTGGGAGAATGCTTCCGTTGAAGGAGACTAGATTTTCATTTCGATCCCTTTTTTTGCATTCCTTAATCCGTTGCGCCTTGACTTGTTCGGAAGTAATGTGCGTATAAACTTTCCTTAGATTTATTTTTATTTATATAGATTATAGATAGATAACTAAGACGCCTGAAATAAAATTTCTCGCAAATTTATCAACATAGTTACCAAGACAGCGATTTGTTTTGCTTTTCGTCAGACGTTATCAATAACTCGCTTCTGTAAGGGGCAATAAACGTATAATAAATATAATATATTAATATTTTGTAATTTCATAACTCCAGAGCTTACCATTGTATACAGCCTGTATTACTTGCATATAATGTAGCTTACTATTGGTGAAAGAATTATTGAAATCGATTTAGTGGTTTAAGCGTGAAAGCGTAACAAACAAACACACGCACTTTCGCATTTATAATATTAGTATAGATAAGATGTCTTGTGTAACTAATGAATAATGTTAATATTTTTTTATTTTAACGTTTATGAGTAAAAACTCAAATTGAAATATTTAATTAAATGAAGACACTACGAGCGAAACTCAGTCGAAAATCTGGAAACAGAAAAATCAGAAAAAGACATTGGCACCTCTGGGACTCGAACCCAGGACCTCCCTACTTTCCGGGCGAGTGCTCTTGACCACTGAGCTAAGGTTTCGATATCCAATTCGGTCACTTTTAACTGTACCATACTTCGACTAAGAACCACCCATATTATCTTCATTTTCTTAACGCATATTTTTATTGGCTGCCATCTTTACGTATGATTGCAAGATTCAAACCCGAACTAAATGCAATCTAGATGGTGTCTGGATAAATTTTAATCAATTTTATTTAATGTGCGACATCTATTGACTTTTCTGCAAGTCTAGGATGAATATTATTATTTTTTTATGAGTAAAAACTCAAATTGAAATATTTAATCAAATGAAGACACTAAGAGCGAAACTCAATCGAAAATCTGGAAACAGAAGAGAGGTCCTGGGTTCGAGTACCAGAGATGCAAATATATTTTTCTGATTTTTCTGTTTCCAGATTTTCGATTGAGTTTCGCTCATAGTGTCTTCATTTAAGGGTCCACTATTCGAATTTCGACCGATTTCTTACACATCTCCCTTAAACATTTGAAGTTTTTAAGCTCTTAAAAAAATAAATGTTATTTTTGAAGATAATATCTAGATGCGTTCCACGCCGAAACGCAAATTATATGAAATTCCCTCGATAGAAAAAAATTGTAAAGTATGCTCCGAAAATTATTTAAAACAAGTCTATTATTTTATGTCTATATTTCTATTATTTTACAAGTTATATTTGTGAAAAAATTCACAATGTTTCTTTAAATGATACTTAAGATACGTTCCACGAGATTTTTGCTCTATTTTAAAAGAGTCATGTTTTATTAAGCTTTTTCGCCATTTTCGCTGCGATTTCATCACTTAAAATATTAGCGCGCTCTGTCCAACATTCGTAATTACACATCTCTCCATCTTCTTCTTTTTCAGCCGAATAGAGCCGCCTTAATTAAATAATGAATAATGTTTAAGAACTTACTATCTCTACTTTTATTTTATTTTATCCCAATTTTTAACTGTGTTTCCTAATCCCGGGATAGTACCGGGATCCCGGGATTACTCTGCTGATTAAAATGCTTAGTTCACACTGAGCTATATTTCTGCGAGCAGATATCTGTTGATTCGCGAGCGCTTATCTTTTGTCCTTTCACACGAGGCTATCGAATATTTCTTCCTGTGGTAGGAGAGGACGTCAGTCGAATTAGGGAGCGGCAACGGAACGCATATTTTTTGTACTGAAATCTGTCAACTTGACATCTGTCATCCACGGGTCTAGGCAGCTCCGTAATTACAATGACCCCCTCTCCTGTTTTAGTCGGAGAAGGGGAGAGTTATCTTCTGGGATATCGCGTCTGGAGCGGTTACGTCTGAGATGTGTATTGTCTATGATTGATCTGCGCTTAAAAACGCTTAGGTGTGAACGGTCTGAAGGGATTGTATGGAGAGCGTTATTTGGCGTGCTATGATCTTTCATATTTGATAGCTGAGTGTGAATCAGCTCTAAGGAACGCAGGTTTATTGCCTTTTTGCTGTCACGGTACCGTCAACGAATGTGAATCGTCACGGTAATTATAAAATCGCACATTGCCGTCGAAGTGCCGTTGCCGCACGAATTACAAAAGCAGCCTAGTAAGGGTTATCTGCCTGTCCATTCGGGGACCAGATTGTGATTGCGGTATCAGATAAACCTTATCGCGAGCTGCTATCAAACAAACTACACGCACGAGCAGATAGCACGCTAGTAAATAGAACAATCGGATAACAGACATTTTTGTAAATTCGAGAGTGCCAAATAAACTTGTCAAATCAAAATTACAATAAGGAATCACAAAGAAAAAAATAACTAAGAACGGGTTGTTTCAAAAAATTTGATGGTTTCATCAAATATTTGAAGTTAATTTTCGCGTTCTGTGTAAGTTCTATTCAAGTTCTGTGATTATTTCAGTTTTGTGAAGCAACTGTCCTGTACTGATGTAATAAC
Source organism: Glyphotaelius pellucidus (assembly GCA_936435175.1). NCBI lineage: Eukaryota > Metazoa > Arthropoda > Insecta > Trichoptera > Limnephilidae > Glyphotaelius > Glyphotaelius pellucidus. The sequence goes on along the minus strand of OW386563.1, from coordinate 7,726,737 downwards.
AGAACTTGAATAGAACTTACACAGAACGTGAAAATCAACGTCAAATATTTGATGAATCCATCAAATTTTTTGAAACAACCCGTCCTAAGTGTGAAGCCTTTTCTTTCACTTTCTCCCCAGCTTTTCTATGTATCGGAATTACAATAAAATTATTATTTACATAACAAAAAATATAAGCGTAAATAAATCACTAAAAAAAATGTTTTTTCATGACTTAACTATGAAGTAATAATATAAGAAACTTTTTTTTTAAATGCCCCTTTGGGGGCAATCGTCACACGAATTTCACGATTTTTTTACTCCCTCCCCCCCTAGTGCGACGTCACATATTTTGCAATTTTTGCGTCTTAATAATTTAGATTTTTACACGTGATGTTACAGAACTGATAACCCCCCATGTCACACTTATATACTCCCCCCCTCCTTAAGGCGACGCTTCGCGGCTCAAAAAGAAGAAGATGGAGAGATATGTAATTACGAATGTTGGACAGAGTGCGCTAATATTTTCAATGATGAAATTGAAGCGAAAATTGTGAAAACATGAAACATGACTCGTTTAAAATAGAGCAAAAATCTCGTGGAAGGTATCTTAAGTATCATTTAAAGAAACATTGTGAATTTTTTCACTAATATATTAATTTGTAAAATAATAGAAATAGACTTGTTTTAAATAATTTTCGGAGCATACTTTGCGATTTTTTTCTATCGAGGGAATTTCATATAATTTGCGTTTGGGCGTGGGGGTTGTATAGATATTATCTTCAAAAATAACATATATTTTTTGAAGAGCTTAAAAACTTCAAATGTAAGGGAGATATGTATGTGTGACGTAATTTATGGATGGCCCCTTATGGCTAAGACTATTTTTGAGGTTTTTGTATGTTCTAACTATTTTTTCATCTCATAAAATTATGCACAAAATAAATGAAAACCACTTTTTCACTTATTTGCCTCCTTCAAATAAGACGCTCGATTTTAAATTTTGAAGGCATAATCGTAACATTTCTAGCGTTTATATTCCTCTTAAATATTTTCCTTGTAACTATATCCCACTTACGCCTATTACGACTAGAAGTAAATACAAGTGTGCAGTTCACACGCGGTAGAAGCGAAACTTTACTAAAACAATCTCAACCAAAAGGAGCCTTGAAAAGTGAGGTCGTAATGGAAGCGTTCAATGAGCGCAGACATAGCGTCATTTCCGTTTCATATCTCAACCAATAGGAGCCTTGAAAAGTGACATCATAATCAAAGCGGCCAATGAGCGCAGTTTGATGCTCCGCAGGTGCTGTAACGCGTCATTTCCGTTTCATACGAATTTCAAATCACAACGGGGCTAAAGAATATACATAGATTACACTTATATAATAGACAATAAGTGTTAATTTCAAGCGACCTCCCAGGTAAGTATGGACCTGTATACATTTTTAAGAAGCATCGCGTTCATTGGTCGAGACATTGTACATATATTTTCTTATGAACCTGTGGATGCAATTTTTAGCCATTAGTTGTTTTAATTGTTTGTCTAGTTTGTAGTTTTTCTAGATTTTAGAAATGTATTGTAAGTTTGTGCAGCGCCCTTGAGGTGATTTTTCACAAAAACGGCGCTATATAAATCATCCAATTATTATTATTATTATTATTACACCCGAATTTCAACCGATTTCTTGCATATCTCCCTTGAACATTTGAAGTTTTTAAGCTCTTATAAAAATATATATATGTTATTTTTGAAGATAATATCTATACAACCCCCACGCCCAAACGCAAATTATATGAAATTCCCTTGATAGAAAAAAATCGCAAAGCATGCTCCGAAAATTTTTATTTTCAAGCCTGTCTCTATCATTTAACAAGTTATATTTATGAAAAAATTCATAGTGTTTCTTTGAACGTTGTTTTAGACAACCCCCACGAGATTTTTGCTCTTTGTTAAACGAGTCATGTTTTATTAAGCATTTTCACAATTTTCGCTTCAATTTTATCATTGAAAATATTAGCGCGCTCTGTCCAACATTCGTAATTACACATCTCTCCATCTTCTTCTTTTTGAGCCGGGGAGCGTCGCCTTAAGAAATGAGTTAAATTAAAGTTAGATTAAAAAATGTGTTAAAAATAAAATCCTACTATCCCGTGATTTTTAATACTGTATGCTAAAGTGAAAGGTAAAGTCAGAACGCCCGATCACTTGAAAATTAAAAACGATTGTTGCGGAGTGAAATTTGCGTTCAGAATGGAAAGGCGGGAAACGAGACTAAAATTTGACGTTCGAAGATTGTTTTCGCGCCAAAATAATAACTCCGAAGATAAACGGTGCTTACACGTCATTTACTATTTATTTATTAGTTTTATTTTACATTAGGTAACGTTGAAAGAGAAATTATGAAAATAGGAATAAATAGATAAAGAGATTTTTTTTCCACACTCCACACAGAAGGCACTGGGATAATTAATTTCCCTCAGGGCCTATGTCATCTTTGGGGATGCTGTTTGGAGGGTTTTTTAAGGAATGGAAGGAGAAGAGAGTTCTAGAAAAAAAAGGGTTTAAGGGGTGGGTAAGAATCTGGGGTTCAGAATGTCCTGCTCATCCGCCTCCAAGACCTAGATAAACCTCACCCCATGAACCCGGGCACACCGGCTAAATCACCAAACGTAGCGAACCACTTGGGGTGACCTATGGCAGAGGTGTTGGTTATCCAATAAAGGTTCCCGGGGCGGCGGTACCCATTCCCGCCTCCCAAATAGAAAAGAGATGAGAGGGAGGAAGGTTGAGAAGTACCCGGCTGTTCAGATCTGGTCAACAAGCATAGCATTTCAGGCAACAATTCGCTTATGTATATTGTTTGTCTTTCGCCATTCCACTCTGTATTTTTTGTTTTGTTTTGAAGAGAAAACTTCTTTAGCACCGTTGTGACTTGATTTGTGACTCGGTGAAAAGAAAAATAGCGACACTAAAGAGAGACAAACACGTACATATATGGGATTTAAAGAGTGAGATAGTATAATCCAAATAATAATAACCAAAACATCTCTTGCTCAAAGACACTTCTCATTCTTAGGTCCAAAACTATACAACTTAATGCCTGATGCTTGGAAAAACGAAAGCACAAGGGTTCTTCGGAGATTGACCACTACTTGGTTTCATCAATTAGGGAGAAAGGAGAGTGAACTTTTACTACACAAAAAATGAAATCAAACACAAACCAAAATCAATAACAAAAATTCCGACAACAAAATAAACTGTGCAAAAGATACCTTTTATATTCTAATTGTTTATATTATGTGCATGTATGTACGTACCTATTACTTTTAAATTAGAATTCTACAAGGCAGCAGTTAATCTTATGTTTAAATTGGATATTTTATTTTATTCTATCACTTCTCTTTTTTTAATTTCATATTTATACAAAATGTATATGTAAGCTAATTATTTTGTAATGCAAACGCCATTTATAAGTAAACTTATTTTATTGTTTCTGTTCTCTTTATAGTTCTCATTAATAGGACTACATTATGAAATGCCAACACCAGTTCCCTTTATGTTTAAGTGTAAAAATATTTTTATTCCTTTTATTTATTATTATTATCATTTTAATAACTGTTGTATGCCATGCATACACAAGTGAACTATATGTTTAAAACCCTTTTTTCAAGAACCTATACATATAAACCTTTTTTTTAAAGTAATATGTTAATACGCTTTTAACTTCTCAAAAACTGGGCGTACTGTACAGGGCCCGCAGATACTTTAATAGTACACAACTGCTTACCCTGTACAAATCGCAAGTGCGCCCCACGGTTGAATTTGGCAGCCACCTCTGGTCTGGAGCTCCAAAATACTTGAAAAATACCCTCGACTCTGTGCAGAAACGGGCGGTCCGTTTGATAGATTCTCCCATCTTAACGAACGGGTTGCAATCTTTAGAGCACAGGCGACGGGTGGGAATGCTATCCGTGTTCTACCGGTATTTCAATGGAAGATGCTCTGAGGAACTAGCGTCATTGATCCCTTCGGCACCGGTGCATGGTCGGGAGACACGCCAAACGCGCGCCCAACATATGTACACGGTTGACATTTATCACATGAGAACGGGTCGCTTCTTCGACTCGTTCTTGAGTTCATGGAACGATTTGCCGGCATCTGTGTTTCCTCCCTCCTACAACATGGGTCTCTTCAAGACCAATGTACATTCCTTCCTCTCCTCAAAAAGACCCTCCACACAGCATCCCAGATGACATAGGCCCTGAGGGGAATTATTTTCCTAAAGGCCTCCTGTGTGGAGTTAATGTAAAACTTTCCAATTTTATGTTTTATTCTTTCTCTTCTTTTCATTTCCTCAATTTTCCCTCTTTTGTATAAATCATGGTCCATATATATTCACACTTATCCTAATTTGACTGTCCTAAAACGGGAATCATCCTAGTTGGACAGTCAAAACATTTTATAAATAATGTACACAAATGTGTAAATATTTTACTAAATAAAAATGAAATAAAAAAATAAATAAAAATAAATAAATAAAAATCGGTCTCCTCTTCGTAGCCTCCCGCCCTAGTCCACTTTAGTTTTCTGAAGGTTTCACTTTTACCGCATGTGAATTGCACGCTATGATTTTTTTGGTGACCGGACAACTCGGAATGAAACCAACTCAGAACCATCTCAGATAAGTCATTTAAGAGTGATAAAAAAAAATTCAATTTTTTTTTTTATGAGAAAAACTTTTTTTTTATAACTTTTGAAGGTTATTCCCATCAACGTAATATATCATTGAAGAAGAAGATAACACTTATAATCTAAATGAAAATATGAAAGAAAACAAGACACAGAAAAACAGAAAAAAAAAAAAAAAGAAAAAAAAAAAAGAAAAAAAATAAATAAAAAATGCAGTTGCGGCCATTGTTTTCTTCTGTTTTTCTGTGTCTTGTTTTCTTTCATATTTTCATTTAGATTATAAGTGTTATCTTCTTCTTCAATGATAAAAAAATGATTAAATAGGTTAAGTTAGGTAAGGGTTATCGGTTAATTTAAAATTATTTTTTTCATAGCTTTTAATGACTTTTCAAGGAGGTGTTGAGTTGACTTTATTCTCAGTTGGCATGGAACCGATTTTTTTTACATTAGAGCTTCACACAGGGGGTTCTAAGGAATCGATTTCCGTCAGGGCCACCTTTGGGGATGCTGTGTGGAGTGTATTTTTTAGAGAAATGAAGGGGAGGAAGTTCTGGGAAGGAAGGAAATATGAGGGGTTGGGTAGGAATCTGGATCAGTGTGTTCAGAAGTGACGGACGTACGAATGCATAGATAGATCCAGATCCAGCCTACCATGCTAAATGTGGGCTAATGCATCCGCAAATGAAAAAAATTGAAAAACTTCACCCCTTTCACCCCGTGAACCCGGGCAGCTAAGTCGCCAAATGAAGCGAACCACTTCTTCTCTCGTATGGTGGAGGGGTCAGAGGGGGACATCTAGGTCTGCGAGCCAGTCAAGGGCCTCAGGCGTTGCCCTGTGGACCTCATCAATCCCGCCGGGGAATGAATGGAGTGTTTGGTGGTCTGCACCTCGCCGCATCCACACATCTCCGACTCTTTAAGGCCCCGTCTATACATCATATGGGCACAACGGCCGTGGGAGCACCTTATCCTATTGATGGCGGACCAGAGTTTGCGAGGCAATGAGAACCCAGGCTGTCTCTCAGTGGGGTCTTGTACGAGATGGGAACCACTTGGGGTGACCTACGACAGGGATGATGGTTGTACAACAAATGGTCCCAAAAGTATACACTAGATATAAGATACCTTCAAATGTAAAAATCAAAAGATTTTGAGGCGAGACAGAGTCGTTTGGCACTCTATCCTCTCTGCCAACCCCTACGGATATACGGCTTGATGAGCCACAGTAACAATTTCAATATTAAAAACGTCACACATACACACTACAAAATTATAATAATGTTTAAAAAATATTAATTTCATATCTGGCAACGTCGCGCTGCAAACAAAATATTTTTTCATACAACCGCCGAACCAACATTAGAGCATATTAATATCTTCCAACTCGTACAAACTGCTAATAAAACTTGCAACATTGTAAAAAAAAGCTTTGCAACAAACACAAAAAGAGACAGTCCATCATACAAATAGATAATACCTTTTTATCGAAGAGAAAAACGAGGAACATTTTTCAACGCGTTTAAACCTTTCATACTAGATAAAAAATCATCCGCAGAACTACAAACAAAATTGAAAGCAACATTGACACTTGTAACAAAGTTATACCGCAGATACAGCGACATTTAACTGCGCACACAAACAGTACGACTTTTTTACAACTGTGTGTAAAAATTAATAGCAGTTATAATAATATTTAAGCATTTCGATCCAATACACAAAAGCGTCCTGATAAAAGCAGGTATTAAATTCTAACAATTTTGGAACTTAGTAAAAAATCTACAAAATAATTCCACGATTTTTATACAAATACGACGACCTTTTTACAACGTGTCTATAAAATTTGCTAGCTCTTTTTAAACAGTTCACAAAGGAAGGCATAAAAAATTCTAGTATAATCGCTTTTGTAAAAATGTGATATTCGTAAGAGATGAAAAAAGTGCGTATCTACAAATGTAAAGACCTTTTTTATTGATGCGCGTTGATTTTACCGGCCGGTTTCGTCGTTTTATGAACGTGTGGGGACAGTGTACCTTAACATGACAGTACGGGCGGCCACGTGATTTTTGACAGGCCGCGTGTTGGAGGAATTCTGTCTAAAGAATGTTATATTTTATGGGAAAATTAATTCAACATTTTAGATTAACCTTTACTGTGATTTGGTTTACATTATAAATAAAATAAAATATGCATTGGATAAATAGAAGCTTTTCCTAACGTTTGCCTTGAGTAGAATTCAAATAAAATTGTCAATTACTTTGTAAAACTACTAAAAAAATTACCTTTGTCACTAAAATATATGAACGCGTATGATAAACAACTTTTTTTAAATGTAATTTAGTGGCTAAAATTATAAGGGTCAGTTTCCGTTGCTTATTTTTTTATTATCTATATAACAGGTGTTTAGAAGCAAAGGTAGCAATCTCCACTATCGTTTATTTTGAAAAAAAAAAGCAAAAAACACATTGATATCTGTGCCTTCGATACATATTTTCAAACTCTGATTTTCAAAATCAGAGGCTCTGTGGAAAAATTTCCCTTCGGTGTCTTTGTCATCTTTGGGAATACTGTGTGGAGGCTTAGAATTATACATCAATGTGTGGAGGGTATTATTAGAAAATGAAGTTATGGGAAGAAAGGTATAAGGGGTAGGTAGGAATCTGGGGGTCGGTGTGTCCAGGAGCAACGGACGAATTAATCCGACCCACCCACTTATCAAAAGATCTCCCTCGACCAGTCTCTCCCGATCCGGCTCGCCACGCAGTTGGTGGGCAGACATCCGCCACCAACACCTAGACAATGACAAAAGACCCCATGACCCCGGGCACCCCTGCTAAGTCACCAAGTGTAAGGTCACTCGGGGTGACCTGTGACAGAGGTGTTGGATATCCAACAAACGGTTCCTGGGTTCATTCGCTGTACATGCACAAACCATCAAAGTGTCCCTTTCGTAATCTTAATCAATACGCGTATATCATTATTTGTGAATATCTAAATTTCGCACACGATCATGCATGGTTTTACCACACATACGCCTCATTGATCTCAATTATACAGCATTCAGTCTACTTTCATCCTTACTCTGCCAGTTCCATGCCTTGCTGATATACATCAGGATCGGAACCAATACTCCATAGTGGTGATTATTATGAAGTTACATTTTGAATTTGACAAATATTAAACTACGTACTGACACATCCGGATCTGTGAAAAAACACAGGATAGTCTAAATAATTCAGATCAGTTCCAATTTTGAAAATGACACTAGAGTTCAATGAACTAGAGTCATACAATCACAGACGGACGATATTAGAAACTTTGGACGAGTTGAGTTTGAGTCGAACAGAAACAAATATATTGGCATCTTCTTTTTTGTGTGAATGCCGCACAAGAGTCCCAACTGCTCTTTACCGTCTGGAACCAGTGAGACTATGACATCCCCAATTATTGCAGTATGTTGCGAGGCTGAAGGGATATTGGCCAATACCTGACTATCCGGCTCCACACAGCATCCCCAAAGATGACATAGGCCCTGAGGGAGATTATTTTCCTCAGGGCCTCCTGTGTGGAGCTCATGTAAAAAAAAATGGCTAAAGTTTTTTCCGACCTTGTTCTACCGGTATTTCAATGAAAAATGTCATCGGTGCATAGCCGGGAATAACGCCAAACGCGCGACCAACATTCGTACGTAGAACGGGTCGTTTTTATGACTCGTTCTTGATTCAACAAGATCGACTATGGAACGATTTGCCGGCCTCTGTTATTCACCCTCCTACAACATGGGTGTCTTCAAAACCCGGTATAAACCTTCACTCATTAAGCCGCCGCTATCCGATTTCGACCGATTTCTTACATATCTCACTTAAACATTTGACGCTTGTAAGCTCTTAAAAAAATATATGTTATTTTTGCAGACGATATCTAGATACGTTCCCCGCCGAAACGGAAATTATATGAAATTCCCTCGACAGAAAAAAATCGCAAAGTATGCTCCGAAAATTATTTTAAACAAGTCTATTTCTTTTATTTTACAAGTTATATTTGTGAAAAAATTCACAATGTTTCTTTAAATGATACTTAAGATACGTTCCACGAGATTTTTGCTCTATTTTAAACAAGTCATGGTTTATTAACGTTTTTCACAATTTTCGCCGCAATTTTATTACTTAAAATATTAGCGCGCTCTGTCCAACATTCGTAATTACATATCTCTCCATCTTCTTCTTTTTCAGCCGAGAAGCGCCGCCTTAAAATAAAACCTCCGCACAGCATCCCCAAAGATGATAGCACCGAGGGACATCATTTTTCTCAGCACCTCCTGTGTGGGTTAAGATAAAAAAAAATAATTGGAAAACATTGTTTCGATTTTGAATTGTGGTGATCCGCCAGGGCGATACTGAGAGTATATCTTACAATTGCTGTGTATTAAGTTGGGTCACGGGTCCGATCCCCGATGACGGCTCGGTAATGATCCCCGAACACGTGCTGCGGCCTGCGCGCGCACCCCCCCCCCCCCCCAGCCCCCCCCCCAACCACCCTCACGGGCCGGCCCAACCGGGGGCGAGACACCCCCTGACGCTAATAACCCCCTCAATGTGCCGAGGGGAGACAATCCGAGCAGTGGCGTAGAGAAAAGGGACTAATCAGAAGAAGTAAAATATTAGGCCCTTCTTTCACAGGGAGTATTTCAAGTATTCTATACTCGAAGATATAAATGACTATCGCCACATATACAAGGTGTCCGAAAACTCGTAGTACAAGCGGAAAACTGGTGAATCCACATCACATAGAGAACCCAAATAAACATAAAGATTTTCAATTTAAGCATTTTTACAATTAAAATTTTTAAAATATTAAAAAATAAATAAAATTCGGCATTTTTGGGGTTAACGGTTTGACATTGGAGCGAAGATGCAACTCTAAAATTATTTTTTTATGCTACTATTTTGATCTCTTTTCGTGTCCATAGTTTATTTATTTTCACCTTACTAATTTATTCTTCCACCTCTTCTAAAATTTCACTTCTTTTAAGCATTACAATATGGTTAATTAGCGTATTTACTTTGTTGCGTGGCAGTCCACCATTTTGCAACGGGCAGGGGCCAATAGGTAATTACTTGAAATTAATACAAACTCGCTCACTAATACTCACTCCTTGACTTCATACTGGACCAATTTGAACAAATCTTGTGAGATAAATTGATAGCACAGATGGGTACCTACTTACATTATGTAGCAATGTTCCGTTTCCAATCACAAAACACACATTTAACATATCATAATATTCTGCGTTGTATATTCCACAATAATTAATCAAGCACTATTGTTTAAATATGAAAATAACACAAAAGTAATTCACAAACACACACTTTACATATAAAGTTTACAATTAACGAAAGGATTGTTGATATAAATCACGTCAATAGCGAACCGGCGTAAACTAAACTAATCTACCATATAAAAGTCCAGGAATCCAGGGATCCCCTTTTCAGAACGGTGACATTTCTTGTTCGTCTGCTTTTTCACGTGTTTATTGAACCGAAGAAAAAGAGAGAGCTATTCTTTCGCAACGCAATTTGAACTACAACGTGCGTGAACATACGGTCAGCTGTGAATTAACCTCTGAGCTGCCGACTGAATTATTTTTAATGATGGGAGATTTCAAAATAATGCATAATAATGCAAAATAATCCAGATTTTTTTGTTTATTTTCTTTTAAATAGTTTTTATTACTTAGGTACCGTGATCGACACTAATAATTTACAAGAATTTGACCAATAAAAAATTCAACTTCCGACTCGATTTACTCGAAAACGAAAGCTCAAATCAAAAAAAGTTATACTACAAAATCGATTCCAAATGTGATGTAGATTCTCCAGTTTCCCGCTTGTACTACGAGTTTCCGGACACCGTGTATAAAGCTCGTTCACACACAGCTATAAATCTGCGAGCAGATATCTGTTGAACCGCGAGCGCTTATCTTTTGCACTTTCACACGACGCTATCAAGTATTTCTTCCTGTGGTAGGAGAGGGGGTCAGTTGAATTAGGGAGCGGCAACGGAATGCACATTTTTTCAACTTGACGAGCAACGTTTCAATTCTGAATGGTGATCTTACACCAGGGCGATACTGAGAGTATCTTCCACTCTGGAACGTGCCGCAAATATATTATTCTAGCTGGTACCCGGCATGCGATGCAATGCAAAGAAATAAATTGTTTATCCCTGCATTTTCTTTCCCATGCGTCCCCGTTCCTCTCCCACATCCCTTCCCCCCGCGTTCGCTTTGTATCTTCCGCGCCTTCCCCCTCTCTCGTCGTCTCGTCCACTAACCCCACCTCCCTTATTAACCTTTCTGTCTTCCCTACCTGCCACTAAAATATATTGAACACGCTCATTTTCATTTACACAAATTTCATAACGCCAGAGCTTACCATTATATAGAGCCTATAACCTTCGCGGGCGTGCGCACAACAAATCACCAAAGTTTCATCGCAATCGGATGAACGGTATGGCAGCGCATAACATACGAACAAACAAATATTGATTTTTATATATAAGATATCATTTTAAGTTAATAAATTGTGAAATCACACAAATTAATCAAATAAAATTTATTTGCCACGATCAAATTTATTTGCCACGATTCGATCCCGCGACCTTCAGAATGCCAGTCAAGAGCCTTACCGCTGGACTACGCCGGCCGTCAATCTAGTCCGTTTCGGAATTATTCTTTCGTTCAGGCTTTAAAAACAAAAAAATTAACATTTGCTGCTAAACTAAAGAGGTTGAAATTGTATTATTGTAAATACTTTTTCAATGTGGTTGGATGTTCCAGATATACCCAGAATCCTCGCATTTTACCCACAAAACACCCAATTCTTGAAACATCTTAAAAATTCCCCGCATTTTGTGGAATGTCCAGAATTCCACCCACAATCTTCGTGAAAAGTCTTAGAAATTCCCCACAATTTGGGGAATTCTTCACGAATCGGCAAGAAATGCCCAGAATTCCTGCATTTTCCCCACAAAACACATCTCCCCGCAAAATATCCTATCCTTGAAAAATCTTTTAAAATTCCCCGTAATTTGAGGAATTCTTCACGAATTGGCAAGGAATGCCCAGAATCCCTGCATTTCACCCATAAAATTAATGAATAATCTTAGAAATTCCCCGCGCTTTGTGGAATTTTCCAGGAATTGGAAAAAATCCCTCGAATCTCCACATTATCCCCACAAAAATTTTCTCCCAGAAAAATGCCCAAATTGTATGATTTAAAAATATTTTTTGAAATGCGATTTTAAACCTTAATTACAAAGAAAACGTATGAAGGATTAAGTCAGAATCGCTTGGGGAATTCTTATTCTTAAGGTATAGAATGCTTTGAACACATCTATGGAACCCGAATAATTTCTATGAATTCTTTGTGGATCTCTGGCAAAGATTTTTCTTAGCATTTCAACTGTCAATTCGATTGCATCATTCTTGTAAGAAAGATCGTAAACATGAATTCGTCGGATAAAAGCAAGTAATGTTGTTATTAGGCGTAGTTTATTGTTCAAGAAATGTGTTGCGGTAAATATTACATAAGATAGCATAAAATAAACTCACAAAATATCACGTCAAAGTCAAAACATCGCGAAAATTTCGAGTTTCCTCCAGAGGCGCGGGATGGGTTAAAAATCTTTGAAATTCTCCGCAATTTGAGGAATTCCCCACAAATTGACAACCCTGTTGATAAGCACCAGCATTTTCCAAAAGAGGAGTAGTTACGTACTAACTTTAATGATGACCATATTTATTTTGTATTAATTTGAAATGTAATTGAATTCACGAGGCGCCAATGTATCCAGCGGTACTTCTTATGCAAATGAAAAATCAATTCTCTGTAGCTGCCTTACTCGAGCTGGGACCCGGTGGGGGCAGGCAGAGGACGTGGGGAGGTGCGAGGAAGAGGGGGACGTTAATGGGGGATGGGAAAGGGGGGGCAGCTATCATACAAGTGTAGATATATTTTATTTTAAGAGATTGACAAATGTTCATGTACGTATTTAAGTGCGTTGGATTTAAAAATTAAAGTTACCGACCGACACACACATCGGTCGTCCAGTTGATTAGTCAGGACGGGTTTCGAGATTTCTATATGTATACTGGTGAACTCTGGTGTTATGATATTTGTATAAAAATTTTTGGTGGAGCGTGAATAGTTTGAAGAATGCATGTATTTCATGTTGTTTAGTGGAAGGAGGGAGGGGGTGGGGAATCCGAAAGCAACGGAGGGGGATGAAGGAGTGGAGGGGGGAGGCGAAAGAGGAACGGGAACGAACGGGCAAGGACACGCAGGACGAAACGATATCTTTATGTAAGTGGCATTGCAACGCATGCCGGGAACTCGCTAGTATCATCATCAGTATATTAATACATGAAGCAAAAACTTTGTACCCCCTTTTTACGAAAATTGCGCGGACGGAGGAGTATGAAATTTCGCACACTTATCCATCCATACTAATATTATAAATGCGAAACTACTCGAGTTTGTTTATGACCTTTTCACGCATAACACAATATAAAGACTTTAATAATTCTTTCACCAATATAAAGCTAAATTATATGCGCAGACTACAGGTTGTATATGATGGTAAGCTCTGGCGTTATGAAATTATATTAATATATTATATTTGTTATACGTTTTCTGTCGCTAACAAAAGCGAGTTTTTACTAACGTCAGAAAAAAATCTTTTCCATGGAAACAATGTTGATATATTTTTGGGCTCTATGCTGGTAGGTACTCAGTCTACTGGTCAGCTACTACTGCAGAAAATTCAAATATTAGAATTCCTTTTTTTTTGGACAAGCTTGGAATAAATGTCAGATGAGAGTCCCTATATTAAAAATATAATTCGTAACGATTATAAAGACTGAATGATAAATAGGGTATTTTTTTATTATATTAACGAACTTCCAAATATTTAAATAAAAATAAACATCCGAAATGTTTGTAAGCGCATAAATTCCGAACGAATGAACAAAATTGGATAAGTAATTCTTTTTTTCTTTGAAGCATTATGAAATTTAGGTGGTAGGCGAGATGTTTGAAAACTGAATGTAAGGGAATGAATATGTGGAATGCGAGAGGGGATGGGGGTGGGGTGGGGGGGAGATAATTGATAAGTGCAAGCACTACAGTAATTTCCCGTAATACCATGCGAGCGAAGCCGCGGGGAAAAGCTAGTAGTTTATACAGAGAAGCTGTGCAGAATGCTAATATTTCTTTAAAAACATTACAATTATGGTCGAATTTCGACCATTGGGCGACCACTACTTAAATAAAATACGACTCGTTTAAAATAGAGCAAAAACCTCGTGGCAAGTGTCTGAAGTAGCATTTAAAAGGACCGGACAATTCAGAATCATGCAACTTCGACACCTCTTTGAGTAATTAAAAGTAATTAAAAGTGATAAAAAAAGAAATATAAAAAAAATTGGTTAAATAGGTTTAGGTTATGGGTATGGGCTATTTTTCAAAACTTTTCAAAGGGGTGTTGAAATGTTATGGAACCGTTTCGATTTAGCAAATGTACAGATATTATCTTTAAAAAAAACGGAGTGTGCAATTTACTCGCGGTAGAAGTGAAACCTTCAGAAACCAAAGTAGACAAGAGTGGGGAGGCTACGAAGAACCGCACAAAGAGGGGACCAATTATACTATACCATTCTCTCTCAGGCTTAATCCTACAGATGTATTTGTTTTGTCTCTTTTTAATGTCACTATTTTTCGTTTCATCGAGTTTCAAATCAAAACGGTGCTACAGAAGTTTTCACTACAAAATTGGTTGAAAAATCCAGTGATCACAACATTGATAACAATGCTCTTGAGACATTAATACAAATTAAAGACAATCCAATCAAATCTTTCGTTAACTACATAACAGAAATCTGTAATAAGGGCTTAAAATTTTAACAATATTAGTATTTTGCCTATGTTAGAAGTTAGCTGGAGTACAATTCTCACGTCTGGAATCCACATAATAATTCTCATATACTGTATATTTCTTACTAGTCATGTGTAAAAGCCCCGAAAAAGGGCGCTTATGAATAAATAAATAGATTACATTAGGTTATTTGTTCTTCGTAATGCGAGATCATTTACTAATGGAATTGCAATACGGAGAACATATGAAGCACTTGTCCGCAGCACCTTAGAATATAGCTCCATTATTTGGGCTCCCTCTGAACAAAACCATATCTTAGAAATATAAAGAGTTCAAAAAAGATTTATGCATTACCTGTATATGAGGAAATATACATACTACCCATTCCTGTATCCATCGTTGTTTTTATCAGGAATGCTCGATCTTAATACATTAGAAAGAAGCCCGTCGAAAAATATTTTTGGGTAAACACTTTTTTAAGCTAATTTCCGGCATTATACTGAATCCGCCCATGTTGAAGGAGATTAACTTATATGTACCTAACGCGTACAGTCGTGGGAGATCCCACGCACTTTTTTATGCTCCGAAAGCGAGAACTTCTTCCTATCAAAATGCGCCATTAAACAGAGCAATTCAACTGCTAAATGAATCTGTATTGAGCATCGACATCTTCAATGTCACCTACAGAGAGTTCAGTAACTATCTTCTGACATACGTCACAATATAGTGAAACTGCCCCCATACACTTTTTTCTCTAAATTTTGTAATGTTCTCCATAATATTCCGGTGTGTAACTGTTTTATGGAGAACCTGATAAAATAAATAAATAACTATTAACGACGTTTGAAAGGGGTGTTGAAATTCTATGATTCTGAATTGTCGTGGAACCATTGCAGCAAGTGTACAGATATTATCTTAAAAACTAGCATATATTTTTTTAAGAACTAAAAAACTAAAGTGCTCAATGAAAGTATGTTATAAATCGGAAGAAATTCTGAATGAATGGCCTTTAGCGGTTCCAGACATCGAACCCTCGACCGGCCAACACGACAGCAGTGTTTATACCTGTACACCGCCTAGTTGGAACGCTGCGAGGGTTGGTTGGTTCCACCCTGCACACAGAAATACCGCCCCAACTTTCTGTCGGGCGGCAGTCAGTACGTGCTTTCTTATTTCAATGTCAAACTTCGTGTTTCGTGATAGAATTACAACGAATTAATTAATTTAAAATCGAAAAGTTTTACAAGCCGGTTTCGTCAGTGTTTAGTATTCTATAAAACAGGAGTGTGCGGAAATAGTTAATCTACATCAAATAAAGAACAAAAAAAACTTATTTCAGTTTATTTAGGAACCTACACCAACTACTGTAATACGAAGAAAAAATAAATTATTGGAGACTAGCGAGTGACTAGTATGTTTTCTGTATCTGTTTGTAAATGGTAAAATTAGATAGAGCCATAGACATATGAATATTACTAGACCTGCCCTAAGGGCCAGTTGCATCGAAAATAGTTAAAGTTACTTTTTAGTTAAAGTTAAATAAAAGTAACAATTTTATCATTTCTTACAAAAATGGGTTGTTTCAACTTCGTTTAAATAGAAGAGTTACTTTTATTTAACCCAGCGATGTTGAGAGTTTAAAGTTAGATTTTGGTAAAGGTGTCAGCTGTCATCCATCAGAAAGAAAAGAAATTTTGTTTTATTAGAAAATAATAATAAAAAATGTCTCGACAACCCGGGTTTTGATAATGAATTGATTGTATTATTGATTAGATGAATTTTATTGCCAGATTTCGGATCAAAAAGTATGGTTAGGCAATCAACTTTACTCATTGCCAACAATGCCAATGATATCATTAGATTTACAAACAAGTGTTTACTCAAACTTATCTTAATAATTTATACTCGTACCTAATAGCATTGTAATATTTCAATAAATGCAACGGCACTGAAACAAAATAATTTTTTTAGTCATATCAGAAATCATGATGTTTGTACTGTGGCCAGGTTCTAATACCAATGAATTTGTATGTAACGAAAACGACGCAAAAATGTACAGGAGACATCTCTGGGGTGCATAAAAGTATTGTTTGGTGTATAAGACAGCAGAGCAATAATAGCCCGCCTTCGGCCACAATATAATAATATCATCGTTCCACAAACGTTATTGACGTTTTTAAACTGCAACTGCGAAATATCAACAACCTCCATAACCGTCAAACGCCCAAGAAATCGCCGTAGTTAGTGCCGTCAAGAAATCGCCCCGATTTGGTTAGTGTTGACACCCGTAAAAATAAATTGTGTGTTTATTTGTATTTAAATATGTCAAATCCAAGGAAAATTCGAAGCCATTTCGATGGCAGCACTGGTAACTATAAACTAACTTTTTTAATATTGATGCAACTCAATTTCGCTGAATTGCAGCTTAACTTTTTAGTAAGGGCTTAAACTCGGTTTAAGGCCGCACTCTTGAAACGCACGGCGCTGAAAAAGAAGAAGATGGAGAGATATATGTAATTACGAATGTTGGACAGAGCGCGCTAATATTTTGAGTCGTAGAATAGCAGCGAAAATTGCGAAAAAGCTTAATAAAACATGACTCGTTTAAAATAGAGCAAAAATCTCATGGAGCGTATCTTAAGTATTATTTAAAGAAACATTGTGAACTTTTTCACAAATATAACTTGTAAAATAAAATAGACTTGTTTAAAATAATTTTCGGAGCATACTTTGCGGATTTTTTTCTATCGAGGGAATTTCATATAATTTGCGTTTCGGCGTGGAACGTATCTAGATATTATCTTCAAAAATAACATATATTTTTTTAAGAGCTTAAAAATTTCAAATATTTAAAGGAGGTATGTAAGAAATCGGTCGAAATACGAATAGTAGACCCTTAAGTATTTTATTTTAAACCTTACTTTAATTATTTTCGATGCAATTGGCCCTAAGTGATAAAAGCGTATTATTTCCCCCTCCTCATACCAGTTCAATTTGGAGCCGGCTGGGCTCGCGAATGGTCTCGAGCAATTCTAAAAAAGGTGACGTCTCATTCTTGTGCGAACCAGCGTCGAGCTCTCATCGGAACATTTTACGAAATAACACGGCAAAAATGGTGGCTTGTTCTACGAACACGTGTAAAAATGGAAGTGAAAAGGAGGATAAACCCAATTGTCGTATTACATTCCACAGGTAAGCATTATTTTACTTAATTTTAAGCTTATTCAGATCATATAATATGATCAGTTTTAGTAATATCTATCACCATAACGAATGTAGGCGTTTCTCAAGTGTGCTCGTCGCTGTTTACTGGTGTAAGTAAATTATGAAACATTTGTAAAAGTGTCGCAACTAAATACGGCAACAAAATATTCGATTCTGAAAACGGGTGAACTTTACTTTGTCGTATTTGGACTTCGCAAATTTGTTCATAACGTGGCGAGCAATTCGCACTCCCATGTAAAAAGGTCTATTCATTCAAAAGCAGATTTTACTTTTAAGAACTAAATGGTGATATTATAATGCGAGATGCCTATATACTGTCAGATAGATTTATTGACGAATCACATATTATCGAGAAATCTAAATTTATAACTATTTTCTCCTCTTTTTCTGTTCATATTATGTATATTATTTTCTGTTGTTAACCTTTTGTAATGTAACTTATAAACCACCGTAAACAAACACTGAATATGTACTTCTTTAGTTATAAATCACGCAAATTTCGTTCAATAAATTATTATTATCCGTCATTTTCCCCCCTTCGCGTCCCGCTATAGTCGGTTTGTACCCCTCTCCTGTTTGTTCTCGTCTAGTAATATTCAAATGTCTATTTATAGAGCCTGAAAATTCATAATAAATTTAACAGCGCCCTTGGGGTGGATTATTCACAAAAACGGCGCTCTACAAATAATCAGTTAGTATCATTATTATTAGGAAGTACAAGAAGAGATGACTCACCCCTGGTCGACCATCCTGTCCACCATCCGGTCCTGCGGCGGCGGGGGCAGCAGGTGCGGGTGTCCGTGCGGGGGCCCGTGCCCCGGCTGTCCGAAGGGCGGCATCGCGAACTGGTGGTGCGGGGGCCCGTGCTGCTGCTGCGGCGGCTGGCCGTGCTGCTGCGGGTGCGGGCTGGGGCCCCCGTGGGGCGGGTAGCCGCCTCCGTAGTGCGGGGGCGGCGGCCCGTACGGCTGCCCGCCTGGGGGGTAACAGACTGACAGAGTGAGAGGGGATCACGAGAGCCCGCCATGAGAGATGCATACAACGACCAGTGTACGCATACAGACTGTATTATAGACATCCAATGATAGACCTGCTCTAATATAAACGATACTGAAACACATGCTCATAAATGAGCATGCTCTTCAACTGTACATATTTGCTAATAAATACTCATGAATAAGCATGCTCAAAGGCAACAATTGAACACACACTTTATAAGCATGCTCTCAGCCAAAATGGAATCTGGGCATTATTTGATTATCAAACCATATTGTAAAATGATATCTCTACATAATATAAAACAAAATCCTCCGCCGCGTCTGTCTGTTCGCGATAAACTTAAATCTACAGAACAGATTTTCATGCGGTTTTCACCAATAGATACAGTGATTCACGAGGAAGGTTTAGGTATATAATTTGTCAAGGTTTTGTGTAAATTGGTTGAAATATATAATATACTTGCTGACCCGGCCACGCGTTGCTGTAGTAGCTCAAATCGAAACACAATGTCATCTACTGGATGGTAACCCAACCTAGATAACCCAAGTGTTTTGTCTACAAATTAACTCACACTGCTATCTGTCAGAAACTTACAAATAATTACAAAGCATTGTTCTATAAGAAACATTTAATTCGCAATAATAAATATTGTGGTAAAAAATCGAGATAAAAACTCTCCTATATTTTAAGTTGGACCAAATTACACACAGTAAGCCAAATTTCAACAAAATCGATTAAGTAGTTTCGGAGTTTATCTCGAACAAACATTGTGACGCGATGTGGGGAATGATTGTGGGGAATTTGAACATATATTGTGGATATTTTAGTGACCCTGTTTTCCAAAGACGTCCAATTCGTGACTCCTATAATAAATCACAAAAACAAGGTTTTTTTTCTTCTCCAAACCAAAGGGCCCATTTTTGATATTTATATGCGCAGAAGCAAACTGCCATCAGATTGAAAATGAGCATGCTTATTAGCATGCCTGTTCACACATGCGTAGAGCACATTCCCTCCTACCCGCAAATCCAGTGGCATGTTCACAAATCAACCAGTTATTTTTTTTAATCTATATAATATTTGATTACAGGTCGATGACTGTCTCACTAGGTGTCGAGGCAGACGCAGCAAACTATGTTTGTATGCATTTATGTATTTATACATGAATAATAAAACATTGGTCTTGAAGAGACCTATGTTGTAGGAAGGAGGAAACACAGAGGCCGGCAAATCGTTCTACAGCCGAGCTGTTGAACACAAGAACGAGTCGAAGAAGCGACCCGTTCTTGTGTGACAAATGTCAACCGTGCACATATGTTGGGCACGCGTTTGGCGTGTTTTCCGACGATGCACCGGTGACGAAGGGAGCAATGACGCTAGTTCCTCAGGGCATCTTCCATTGAAATACCGATAGAATAGGGATAGCATTCCCACCCGACGCCTGTGCTCTAAAGATTGCAATCCGTTCGTTAAGGTGGGAGAGTCTATCAATCGGACCGCCCGTTTCTGCACAGACTCGAGGGTATTTTTCAAGTATTTTGAAGCTCCAGACCAGAGGTGGCTGCCAAATTCAACCGTGGGGCGCACTTGCGATTTGTACAGGGTTAGCAGTTGTGTACTATTAAAGTATCTGCGGGCCCTGTACAGTACGCCCAATTGATTTGTGAGCATGCTCAGTACTAGCAACTTCATTGACACATATTTTCACCAAGTAGCATTTGCTCATTAATAGCATGCTTTCGTGATACTAATGAGTATGTATGTCCGTACCATAAAGTCTGGGTACTAATTCAATGTGACCATATTTATAGCACCAGGAGGGTTCGGGAATGCTTTGAATAAACTACGATATCAGATGTACGTTTACTGCCGAAGAGCGCACATTGAAATAACCATTGCGCAGAAAAGTAAAGGTCGCTAATATAAGACAATGATGTGTATCGCCGATGATGTCTCTCAGTTTCCAATATTTATACAACTTAAGGGGTTGGGCCACCCTAGGATTTTCGAAAAATCGTTTTTATTTTTATTTTTTTAAATTGTCCGCTAAGACCTCAAAAATGATGTCCCAAAAGATTATGTTCGGAAAAAATCTCTAAAAACTCAATTTTCGAATTTTAGTACTTAGTTTCGTACTTAGTACATAAGTAATCGACAAACAGCGCATAAAGCATTTAGAGAGATCGCTGTCTGAACGGGTAAAAGACACAAGGATCGCTTTAATATCAAGCAGAAAAGAAAAGCAAGAGCAAGGCGATAATCTAGAAAGCCAATTAATTGTATGGTGCGGGCACAGCAGATTGAAGGTATTGGAAAATTATTACTACTACCCAAAACATCAAACGCGTGTATCTCAAAACATCATTTTTTAAGTTTGCTGGAAACATAACTTAGTTTCAACCGATTTACTTGAAATATTGAATATATCTTCAAAAGTACGCTGTCTATAGAAGAACGTAGGATTTTTTTAAATATTGCGTTTTTAATTGTTATTAACAATAACCTGATGATTTTTTAGGCAAATTTTTAACTTTCCACTTTGGAAGTGCGCCATTTGGCCAATCCATACTAATATTATAAATGCGAAACTGCTCGAGTTCGTTTATGACCTTTTCACGCATTAACCAATAAAAAGACTTTAAAAATTCATTCACCAATAGAAAGTTAAATTATGTGCGAAGACTATAGTCTGTATATGATGGCAAGCTCTGGCATTATGAAATTAAAAATATTAATAAATTATATTTGTTATACGTTTTCCGTCGCTAACAAAAGCGAGTTTCTGCTAACGTCAGAAAAAATCGTTTCCATGGAAACGATGTTGATATATTTGTGGGCTCTAAGCTGGTAGGTACTCAGCCCCCTGGTCAGCTACTGCTCCAGAAAATTCAAATATTAGAATATATTTTGTTTTTTTTGGACAAGCTTCTGTTCTGGAATAAATGTCAGATAAGAGTTCCTTCATTAAAAATATAACGATTATAAAGACTGAATAATAAATAGTGAAATTTTTTATTACATTAACAAACTTCCAAATATTTAATTAAAAACAAACATCCGAAATGTTTGTAAGCGCATAAATTCCGAACGAATGAACAAAATTGGATAATTCTTTTTTTTTTTAAGCAATAGCTTTATGAAATTTAGGTGGCAGGCGAGATGTTTGAAAACTGAATGTAAGCGAATGAATGTATGGAATTCGGGAGGGGGTGGGGGTGGGGGTGGGGAGGAGGGGGGATAATTGATAAGTGCAAGCGCTACAGTAATTTCCCGTAATACCATGCGAGCGAAGCCGCGGGGAAAAGCTAGTAATAAATATATGGAAAAACACCACGTACTTCTATAGCAGTTACTATTTAAAATAAAATAAAATATATTTTTATAATTCTAAAATTACAGGAGTTGTGTGTCCGGCCGTGGACCCTAAAAAACGGAGACGTCATCGGAAAAACGCTGTACAGCCGCCATTTTGAAATCTATCGCTTCAATTTTTTTTTGCGTACAGTCACTGATATGTATAATAAATTCTTTATATTGGAATCTCGATTTATTTTGTAGTATTTCAGTAAAAAAAATCCTAAGATAGCCAATTTTTTCGGCCTCTAGAGTGGACTAACCCCTTAAGGCGGAACTCCTGCGCCACAATACACATGAATACTAGCTTGAACCACACTATAAACGTTCTTTGTTTTCCGTCTCCTGCGTTTTTCGAAACATGGCTTGAAAGATTGGTGTGAACAGGTGTGAAGTTCGCGCGGTCCGACAATTTCTGCTTCCCGCTTCACCCACTTCAAAAATAATATTAATATTAATGTTGTTAATATTCGTTATTATACTATAATTTTATTATCAAATATATTTATTATATTGTATTTAGGTATCATAATATTTTAAAGTAGTGATTATTAAGCTCAATCATTGCGCATAACTAATGTGACCAGACGTCCCGTTTTCACCGGGACAATCCCGTTTTCAGGCAACGTGTCCCGGCGTCCCCGAACACAGCTTCGGGGCGCCAAAATGTCCCGTTTTCGTAAAGAAAGAAACTCGCAGTAGAATATTTTAAAGTATAAAAAAAAGCGCGCAAGTAAGAATCCTGGCGATAGAATCTAGTACTAGTAGATGAAGACGAAGATTTTCATTGATCTTGCACATAAAGTCTTATAATGCATCTGACAATAGATAAAAGATATCTGACGATAAAAAATACTCTTGAGAACACATTAAGGGGCTAGAATTCCAATAATCCATGCGCTTGGTAGCTGCAAGAGGAGTTGTGATCTAGGCTCCTGCGTAGTTACGTAAATTCACTCGTCAAATCCATGCAAATTTTGGTCAAAAACATTTTTACTGTATTAAATTGATTTAATTCTTTTATTAGTAAAAAAAAATCTCTTTAAATTTTGAACAAGGGTCTAGAATTCCAATCGTCCATGCGATTGGTAGCTGCAAGATGAATTCTAATCTAGCCTCTTTTGTACAGCGCGCTTGAGGCGATTTTTTGCGAAAACATCGCTGTATAAGTTGTCCAAATTTATTATTATTATTAAGTACCTACCTTTTTTTTGGTGTCCCGGTTTGGGGGAAAAATAAATGGTCACGTTACGCATAACCTCAAAAACTTGTTCGGTTTGATTCTCCATACATGACCGCATCGCGCGGCTCTTTTAAAAATATGAACACATTTCCCCCCGCCAGCCTTCCCCCTTCGCCCGGGAGATGAATGTTTTCCGTCGCCTGTGGTAAAGCTTGAGCACAGGGTTTTTGAACACGAAGTGTTCAAATTTTCAATGTTTTGGGTGCTGTTCAAGCTAATGTTTATGTGTATTGTGGCGCAGGATACGCCGCTTTAAGATGAGTAGGGTATCTTCCAAATAAGTTTGGGTTTCAAATGGTTATTTACTTGGTAATCGTAAATATTTACAATGATAAATTGGGCAGACGTCCTTACTAGACCAAGGGGTCATCCACAAATTACGTCACACCTAAAGGGGGGAGGGGTGTAGAGAAGTGTGACATTGTGTGACAAGGCGTTCGGGGGGGGAGGTCATCAGCTTTGTGACGCCACACGCAGTCAGGCTTACCACACGACAGGAATTTTCCTGACATGTATGTTCGTCTGATTGTGCGAATTTTCAAAACGAAAGAAAACAACAATAAAACCCCGTATTCTCTCACACATATTCCCGCGAGTCCGACACCTGGTAGTATCCCATTTGGCCCCTCCCCGCACGCAGTGAATTCACAAAAATATCTACATGTCCCGATTCACCCCTCCCGTACAGATTGCATTCGACACAAAAACATTCCATCTCGCCCCCTCCGTTGTGGTAAATTTAAACGCGACGAAAAACTTCAAAATATTGGGGGGGGGGAGTCATCAGCTCTGTGACGTCGCATGGAAAATTCTAAATTATTAAATGTAAACGAAAAACTTTAAAAAATATTTTTGAACTACCGTTTTGATTATTTTTAGATGTAATGTGCCGTCACACTAAGGGGGGGGGGTGTCTCACAAATGTGACAGGGAAGGAGAGGAAGGAAAAAAATCACGAAATTAATGTGACGTAATTTATGGATGGCCCCTAAGTAGTTGTGGGCCTTTTTTGCGCACGATAAGAATGTTAGTTTTTCACTGAACTGCCTGGCATAGGATCAATTATAATACCTTTGTAAGAGTGTCTTAAATATTGTAATAAAATATTCAATTTCGGAAAAAGGCCCGGACATTTCTCAGCCCAATTTGGGGTTAGTTTTTACGCGGCCAGCAATTTGCGTGCTATTGTTAAAAGGACTAGTAATAACAATGCGAGTTGGTGAGGTCGGTTGCAGTGTGTTTGGGGGTACTCACCACTAGCAGGACGGCCGAAGGGCTGGTGGTAGGGCTGCTGCTGGGGCGGAGGACCCGGCGTGCTGGCCCCGCTGGGCGCCGGGCTGTAGGCGGCCGCCGGACTGCCGTAGGGCGCGGCGGCCTGCGCGAGGAGCACGGCCCCCTCGGACGGGGGCTGCTGCTGCTGGTTGGCGGCCGCGGCGGCGGCCTGCTGGGCGGCCTGGGCGGCGGCCGCCACGGCGCCCTTCCAGGGCGGCTCCTCCAGGGCGGCGGCCCCGCGGCGGCTCAGGCCTACGGACATCTGTACAGGTTAATTCATGTCTGCCCAGCGACACGTGCCTCCCACACACAATACAATACAACACAATACAGAGGAGAGGAAAGAGGAAACACAGAGAAACTCATTTGTTGAACTCAAGAACCAGTCTTAGGTTGGGTTGTTTCAAAAATTTTAACAATTCATCAAATTTTTAAAGATAATTTTCACGTTTTGTGATTATTTCAGTTTGATCATGCAACTGCCCTTTATAATGACATAATAACACAACTTGAATAGAACTTACACAGAACATGAAAATGTACTTGAAAAATTACAAGAATTGTTAAAATTTTTTGAAACATCCGTTCTTTGGAGCAAATAACCGTTCTCACGTGACAAGTCGTCACCTCACTTGGATAGGGTTCTAATTGACATTTTTTTCAAAACTGATCTTTGAATGCCAAATCATTTCTTTTGCTCATTTCTATACCCAAAATAATTTTCAGAACCATCAGTTTTGTATTTTCGTAGATATATGTATGAAAAAGTTCTATTCAATTAATATGAATTAATATGAAGTTACACGCATATTTGTAAAGACGTGTCAGAGCATTTGAAAGTAGGAGGCAAACTTTAAACGCGTTTTTCTCAAAACTGTGTTTTTAAAGTCGGTGACCAAGATTACTCGGAAACTGCTGAACCGATCAGTCTCAAATTTTAACACAAGCTTTTTAAATTAATATGTAAAAGCCCTGAAAAGGGCGTTGATCAAGTATATTTTACAGTTATTAATCGCAGGCCTGTTCTCACCGATAAATACATATTTTTTATAAACAATAAAAGGCCAAAATTTTGGTAAAACGTCGATTTTTTTTTTGAGAAGCCGCCATTTTGTCAAAAGAATTTATTTTGCTCTCTCCTTCGATTAATTAAAGCAATATTTATTATAACGAAATCCGTTTGGTTTTTTTCATTTTAAATGATCCAGTCCAGAGATATGATGATCACCGCAAAATGCCTTTTTTGAGAGGAGCTTCTGGAGATCAGCTATAGCAGCTTTCAAAATTATCATTTTTACAAATGAAAATTTTTAAAACACTGTTAAAAGTTACCATAATTTATGTACAAATTTTTACTTTTTATTAATAAATTTAAAAGTCTTCTCAGGAAAAATCCCTTTTTTTGAGTCTCCTGACTGTATACAACCCCTTAACTGCAATACAATCGGCAGTGTTTTACTTCAAGCCACGTCACGCGTCGGAAATTTCGAAAGCGGCCCGACGAGTATTTTTTTCGAAAAAGGCCCGTATGAGCTAAACCAATTTTCTACGAACCTTGACTAAATTCGTATATAAACACAAGCAATAAATCTGTAAAATATCGTGATAATCTGTAGGTGTACAGGTATAATGCTTATTTATTTATTCCGCCAATTTCGGCCACGTGCCACGTGGCTCTGACAGCCGCTGTCAGAAAAGCGCGCGAAACCCGCAGGGAATTCTGATGCGAACGTCGACCATTCCAAGCGTTGATATACAATTACAATACACAGGCTGTATCGGTAAGTACCCGACAGACTTTTAAGGCGGCACTCTCGAAACGCACGGCGATGAAAAAGAAGAAGATGGAGAGATATGTAATTACGAATGTTGGACAGAGCGCGCTAATATTTTAAGTCGTAAAATAACAGCAAAAATTGCGAAAAAGCTTAATAAAACATGACTCGTTTAAAATAGAGAAAAAATCTCTTGGAACGTATCTTAAGTATCATTTAAAGAATCATTGTAAATTTTTTCACAAATATAACTTGTAAAATAAAAGAAATAGACTTATTTTAAATAATTTTCGGAGCATACTGTGCGATTTTTTTCTATCGAGGGAATTTCATATAATTTGCGTTTCGGCGTGGAACGTATCGAGATATTATCTTCAAAAATAACATATATTTTTTTAAGAGCTTAAAAACTTGAAATGTTTAAGGGAGATATGTAAAAAATCGGTCGAAATTCGAATAGTGGACCCTTAAGGGCCAGTGGTAAGCGCTCAAAAAGAGGAAGGAGAGGAGATAAGTGAATACGAATGTTAGAGGGAGCGCGCTAATATTAAAAACGATAATATTTAAGCGAAAATTGTAAAAATGTTTAATAAAACCAACTAGTTTAAAATAGAGCAACTATATCGTGGAAAATGCCTTAAATAGAATTTAAAGAAACACTGAATTTTTTTATGCTTATAACTAACTAATAAAAAAACATAAAAACGTTTTATAATAATTTTCGTAGCATACTTTGCGATTTTTTTCTGCAAGTCTGCATGGTTGAATTTCAGAATCTTACTTCGAGTGCATGTCTGATGCCACGCCATACGCGCCGCGCCACAAATAACATCTGTGTACGTGGAATTTCAAACAAAGCTACCGTTATAATTCGGTTTCGAATTCAAGAATTCATCACAGTCGGATGGGGACGTGTTCTCCCTAGGTACAAGTGCTACGAATTTATGAATATGTAGTATCTCTCCGGATGTGGAAAGATTGGCAGTAATACATAGTTATCAAGCGGCTATATATTACACATGACGTCATTGCCTGTCTCAGTTACTTTGCTCCGGTGACAAGCTACACTGGATGACAGTGGATCCGAGGAACGGGCTATTTTTGGAACCGGTTCATATTGGATTTATAAAATGGTCACCAACACTAACTGGGCGAAGCCGAACCAAAAGCCGCCCGCAGGGCCTAGAAGCAAAAACCTGCGGAACGGGTTTTTAACTCATAATTACCGTTTCGGCGTGGCAATTGGCAAATTGTACAGATTATCTAAAATAATTACATAAAATTTTTTTGAAATTTTGAATGAAGAATGACTTTTCAATAAATTTTTGAAATAAAGAAATTTTTCGTTTACCCATAAGTTGTTACAATTGTGTCTAGTTCTGGTAAATATTTCCCTATTAGGGACACGCGCAATACGCGCTTTTTATTACAAAAACACTTAAGGGGGTATTCTAGTCTAGAAAAAAAAAAACAATTTTTTTTTCTTCATATTTCCAAAGTTTAAATATTCAAAAATATCACCTTAAAAGTATTTTTCGAAATTCGCATTATTTTTAAAGTTATAACCATTTTAATATCGCGGTTTAGACGGAATCTAACCAAAATCTAAATAGAACAAAATTTTTAACCCATTTTTCTCCAAACCACTTTTTTCGGGACGGTTGACACGATATCTCAAGTTCTACTAAACCAATTTACTCGAAATTCGGTGTGAGGCTTCTCTGTACATTCTTCTATGGCGGGAACTAGAATTATAACAAAATTTCAATTTTTACTACCTTTAAAAAATTTGGAAAGTCAAAAAAACTGGTACAAAAACGTCTTTTTTATTTCAGACAGCCGCCATTTTGCGATTTTTTTTTTACTTTTCCTTAGTTCGGGCCATAGTCGCATTTGTTTGGATTAAGAATTATTTTTTTTTTTTTTTTTAGATTACTGGGAGGGTTGCAATCGTGTCAACCAGGGCGCGCCATTTTTTTGAGACCCCTCACTTCAACACCCTGTAACTTTTTGAATTTTTTCGTTTGACTCTTTTTTTAATAAATTCTTTAATGTTTAATTAATATTTGACAAAACAATACTTAGTAAAAAAATTAATGTTTTTTTTTTTGTTGCACCTGAAAAAACACTTACAATTCATGCTTCTAGACTAGAATACCCCCTTAATATCAGTTAAATAATAAGAAGTAAGTATTTCAGTTTCCGGATTTGGAAAATAATGCATTTTAGTAGATATTTCATTAAAAAACAGACAATTTCACATCTTTTCTTCACGCCATGTTTTGATATTTTTTTTTTTTTTTACATGAGCTCCACACAGGAGGCCCCGAGAAAAATAATTTCCCTCAGGGCCTATGTCATCTTTGGGGATGCTGTGTGGAGGGTTTTTAAGGAAAGGAAGGAAAGGAGAGTTCTGGGAAGGAAAAAGGTTTAAGGGGTGGGTAGGAATCTGGGGTTCAGTGTGTCCTGGTCATCCGCCTTCAAGACCTAGACAAACTTCACCCCATGAACCCGGGCACCCCTGCTAAATCACCAAACGTAGCGAACCACTTGGGGTGACCTATGGCAGAGGTGTTGGTTATCCAATAAAGGTTCCCGGGGCGGCGGTACCCATTCCCGCCTCCCAAATTGATATAAAATATTAAAATAGCTTTTTAGGCTAGTTTTTTTTTTTCGTTTTTTTAATTAAACCCAAACTAAGAACCTATTTTAGGGTCATGTGTTAATATGTTGGATTAAAAAAGAGAAGAAAAAAAAAACTAACCTCAAAACTTTGACATCAATGACAATGGCCGCCAAGCGAATATTCGTTTTTAATTTTAACGAAATAACTATTAAAATTCATTATTTTTCAATTCCGGAAACTGAAATACTTACTTCCCATTATTATCTAACTGATGTTAAGTGTTTTTGTAATAAAAAGTGCGTATTGAGCGTGTCCCTAATAGGGAAATATTCACCCTAGTTATGTAATTAAAATTAAGATAGCATTGTAAAAATATACAATTAATTTATACAGCGCCCTTGAAGTGATTTTTCACAAAAATTTTAATTAAAGTTCCAAAAACGTATTAATCTAAAAATATACTTTATCAATCGTACTTTCAAAAGGTAAAATAAATGAACGATTGCAATGTATAGGGGGGTCATAAATTACGTCACACCTTAAATGGGGGAGGGGGGAGTAAAGAAGTGTGACATTGTGTGACAAGGGGTATGGGAGGGTCAGCAGCTCTGTGACGTCACATGTAAAAATCTAAATATTTTTAACAAAAATAAAATAAAATATTGAATAACTGTTTTGATTACTTATATTTTGGGAGGCGGTAATGGGTACCGCCGCCCCGGGAACCTTTATTGGATAACCAACACCTCTGCCATACGTCACCCCAAGTGGTTCGCTACGTTTGGTGATTTAGCAGGGGTGCCCAGGTTCACGGGGTGAGGTTTGTCTACGTCTTGGAGGTGGATGACCAGGACACACTGAACCCCAGATTCCTACCCGCCCTTTAAACCCTTTTCCTTCCCAGAACTTTCCTCTTCTTCCTTTCCTTAAAAAACCCTCCAGACAGCATCCCCAAAGATGACATAGGTCCTGAGGAAAATTATTTTCCTCAGGGCCTCCTGTGTGGAGTTCATGTAAAAAAAAAAAGTTGTAAATTGCAAAATACGTGACGTTACACTAGGGTCTCACAAATGTGACGATGTGTGACAGGGAAGTGGGGGGAGGGTGGGGGTAAAAAATCATGAAATTCGTGTGACGTAATTTATGAATGGCTCCTTTTCAAGGATCTATGAATAAAAAAATTACAAAAATATCGCCCATAAAAATAATTTATAAAACTTCGGAGTAATTTTGCGGAATCGCTGGACACGCTTAACAACCCCTCTGGCCTCGGCCATATTTTGTAAGAGGGTCAAAATATTTCCGCTTTGCAATAAAATACAAATAAATGGAATATTTGTGAACGTATGCGAAAACAAAAAACTTTATTTATTTATTTAATATCAACGGTATAAATACACCATAAGCGCACATGTCACAAAATCATAGGAAACATATTAGAAACAGTAAATAAAGATTATAACAGATAGTTGTGGCGTTTCTAGAGAAATGACACCAGAGATGCGATAACATACAAAAATCTACAGTACAAATAAAACTAATATTGATTTTGACTTTCCGTACAGTTTTAAATAGATCTGCCACATCAGCATATCTATTAGTAACTTGTAATCTAGGTACAAGCGAGTGTTTCGTATACTCAGTCCGGTTATTGTAGCATTTAAATAGGATTTTAGAACGAGTGGGTCTCATGGGTAAAAGAAATTGAATGAGCTTAGGTAAAACAGGACTGTCTATTTTTTTAAAACTGTTTTTGAAAAGTGATAAAATAGGCTTTCAAATTTTATAATTCAAAATAAACATATCATTTTTATTAAAAAGTGTACCTACCCACCTACGTTCTTTCTAACTAAAATTACTCGAACGACAGCGCGATTTAAAACCTTTTCCTCCGATTGCTCGTGATTTTTTGGAGATCATTTTGAATATTTTCCGCTCACATAAAAAAAATCAAACCCCCAAATTTTAACATGGATACATACAAACCAATTATGGTTCTATATAGCTAATGAATTTACCTATACTTTGACTATTTTCACATATTCGTAGGATTTATAGAAAAAAATATTATAAAATCATAAACTTTAAAACTGTAAAAATCGTAAAAAAAGAAAAATGTGGTACAATTTTGGACCGCTGTCAATCGCAGAAAAATGAAAGTGGTCCATATTTTGACCTTAGACACCCCAGTGGATAAAGAAAAAATAAAAAAAAACCCATAGATATTCTATTAGACAAATGTATTATAAACCTTATTGTCAACTCACTTTTTCGTCGTTTGAAGTAAAAATAATTAGATTTTTTTTTCAAATTGCGGTCGGAAACTTTGGTTTCACAACTAACTAACTAACCACCAAACAACTCGGTCTTGACACACTCTTTGCCTCATTCACATTCATACATCGTCTCATACATATTCTTCTATTATTCTGACTCTTGACATGACCCATCAAAAGTATCTGATTCAGTTGATCGTGTCATGTCTTCCTCGGGCGTTCCTGACTTCTTCTACCAATCACATTTGTCATATAATCTTCTAAGTAGTGTACTTTCTTCGTTCATTCGCTCTACATGCCCAAACCATCCGAGGGTCCCTTTCTTAAACTTACTCATTACGTTTACATCAGCCTTGCATTCTTTGCGGATCTCATATATAGTTTTCCTACATATGCCTCAGGGATCTCATTTCAACAGCTTTTATCCTTCCTCTGCCAGTTCCATGCCTCACGCCATACATCAGGGTAGGTAACAGTACTCCATTGTGGACTGCTAGCTTCGCTTCTTTTGACAGTTTTTCATTAGCGCCAACAGCATCCAGTCCCTTCATTAATGCTGCTTCCTGCATTTACCCCACTTTCAATATATGTATCAGCCTTCCCATCTCTCGTAAACATACTACCCAGATACACAAACTCATCCACCTGCTCCAAGTTTTCATCATTCACAAATATATTGCGCACTGTTTTAGTAATCTCCCTTTTTAAACAGCATGACTTTAGACTTACTTACATTCATCATTAACTCGTTCTTCGTACAAAATTCATTCATCCTAGACACGAGAGACTGTAATCTTCCATACTGTTAGAAATCAGCACCGCATCACAATAGGTACATTGGTTTCATTAAGGTGTACATTTTAGGTACTTCTTTTGTGGATAACTATTAAATTTGAATATAAAGCGTGGTGCTGTCTCTTTCAAACTATGATAGTAAGGGAGACAACGATTTCTGTGAGACCTGTGAGTTGATCCGATAAGCGAACAAAGTAGACCGAGGGGTTAAAATTATATTTTTTAGATAAAACCTATAGATTCACGTTAATTACTATAAAAGACAAATATTTGTATTCGGTTCGATGGAAAATACTACATTCAATATACAATATCTTTAAAGAGCCATTAACCAGCGGCCGATAATTTAAATTTCGCCGAACTATATAGGGCGGTTCCGATGAGAAAGATTAAATATTCTTAATAACTCAATATCGATTTTATTTCATTCCAAATTTGCTTTGATAACTAGGTACCTACATTCAAAAATGCTCAAACTCGTGATGATAAAACTATTAAAATTATGTACTTTTTGTTATTATTTTTTGATCATAAGTATTCAGAATTTTTCAATAATGTCTAAGCAAAATAAGAACGTTTTTTTAATATATTAGTTTGTGAGACCGTAAATAAATGGACAAACAGAAGTATGTTCGTCACAAAACAAGGGCGCGGATCTTTTTTGTGATTTTATTTGAACTTAAATTAAAATTCTGAAAAGTACCTAGCTTTCCCAAATAATTAATTGATACATTTCACTGCTTGATTATATGATTTCAAATGTATGTTGTATAACACAAAATTTTGCTTGAAAAGTTAACAAATCTGCCAACGACCTACGGTAAAACCTTATTGTATTAAAAATAAACATATTAGCTCAAAATTAAAAAAAAAGCTTTACTAGTTAAAAGAACAGTCTTACGAAATCAATTTATAATTTTTTGTAGTGGAAAACAGTCAGCGCGTCTAAAATTTGATTTAAAAATGACATATTTCCGGTTTTGTATAGTTATTTATTCCTTCTTAAGAGGAATATAAACGCTAAAAATATTTCGATTCTCATGCCTTCAAAATTTCAAAATTGAGTCTTATTTGCACGAGGCAAGTAAGCGAAAAAGAGGTTTTTATTTATTTTGTGCAAAATAGTCTTAGCCATAAAGGGGTATTTTTAAAAAATTGTTTCTTATATTACTTCATAGTTAAGTCATGAAAAAACATTTTTTTTAGTGGTTTACACTTATATTTTTTTTTATGTAAATAATAATTTTATTATAATTTCAATAATAATGGGTATTTCAGCAAATATGTTAAACTACAACACACTTTTAAACGATATGAATATGCTTAAATTGTCAGACAGAAGAATTTTCACTGACTTGGTATTTTTATATAAAATTCTAAATGATTTAGTTGATAGTCCGGTATTACTTGAATTGATAAGCTTCCGAATTCCACTTCGTAATACTAGAAGTCAGGATTTATTTCAGTGCAGAAATTCTGGGACTAACTATCATATGTATTCCTCTTTGCCCAGAATACTAATGGAGGGAAACAATTATACCAAGTCAGTGGACATCTTCAAGTTATCTTTGAATAAATTTAAAATATTGTTATTGAGGCAGTTCAGTTATGTACAATAAAATGTTTTTTCTATGCTATATATGTAAAAGCCCCGAAAAAGGGCGTTTATTTATAAATAAATAAATACATAGAAAAGCTAGTAAAAGCTTCAATTTATCCGTAGCATATTTTTTGATGTTCATAATGTAAACCGATTCTTCGTAAAGATTAATCTAAATTGAATTTCACGTATAGCTTCTTCTAAATAGGATTTCACGTGTGCATAATAATGTAAATAGTCGTATTTTATAGCAATTAAGTTGAATTTCTAAAAAAATTATTCATGTTAAGTTTACAAAAATATGATCCACAAATATTTAAAAAAAAAACAACAAAAATTTACAAGACTTTGCTTCTTAGAGGTTTTACACGAATTGTACCAAATATTCAGACATATACGAATGTAATAATACGATTCCATGAGATTTGCCCCCCCCGGACACTTATATACAATATGCAGTCGGTTTAGAGAAAATACGGTGTACTTACTTACATAAAATATAACAAAGTGACCGAAGGGGTGTGCAGAGAGGATGTACCGCCAAATAACAAAAGTAAAAAACATATTTTTATTCAAATGCATCAATAATAAAACTGCATAACAACGTACAACTATAAAAATTCGTTTGATACCCATATCCATACTTTTGATAGTACCTCAATAATGCACAAAAAATATAATTCCGGGTAGCCAAGTGTCAGGACATCAATAAATAAATATTACCTAGGTGCACTATCATAATATTCTATGTTTAAAATATTAAAATTTACAGTATTGTGAATTTGATGTTTAAAAAATCGCAGTAAGAAATCGCTCAAAAAATGTCCACAAACAAACACACCAAAAAATGAGACGAATATACAAGACTTGGTTCGCTGTATTTTACATGAATTTTCACAAATATGTTAGACATCTTTTAACATTAAAACTTTGCATTTGCTGTGATGCGTTCAATATGTAAAAATCGGAGAAAGACACGAGAATTTTACACGAATTTAACGCAATATTTCCAATATGTATCATTGTGAAAATATAGCCAATAATGTGTAAAAATTGAAGAAATTATACGCCCCAATAGAAGACTGGTATGCCTAGATAACTTTTACTCGAATTTAACGTTAAATCATGGCTAATGTTAATCATGGTTTCAATTTGTAAAATAGAACTTATAGTATCATGCATTCAATGTGTAAAACCAGAGAAAAAAACGTTTACATTTGGTTTTGCGTTGTCCGCCTCGTCCCTGCCTCATAGTTTCTTTCCCGCGTTCATTCTTTACAATACAATAAATGTTATCACCACCAAATTTACTTCACACGCCGGCGAACGAACAATAACAACAGAAAAAACACTATTCAAACAAACATAACTGAACAAATTATAGTTTAAACAACAAATACACACTTCAGTAAGTAATTTGCGATAGTTTTTGAGCACTTATCCGACACATTAGTTGCATACGCGAGATTAAAGTATTGCTTTGGTTAGGTTAGGTATTCGCGACGAGTGTGAGCGTCCGCTCCGCAAGAACAGTTTTTGAAACTGAAATTTAGGCGTCAGTTTGGAACACTAGCGCCGCGCGCGGCTGGTTTTGGAGTCGAAATCTGCTTTGCCGACGGGGCCAGCTGTTTTACCGACGGGGGAATCTGCATTACCGGCGAGATCTTTGTTTGAAGTTCGGGATAAATGTCATGTTTACAAGGTAAAGCGGGTCTGCCGCCAAATTTTTTACAGACAGAAATTTGAATTTTTTTGGTTCAATGTTGTCATTTTACAGCTTGGCACGAATAACTTTGCAGTTGGTGGGGTTGCCATTTGAATAAGGTTTTCTTATTTTTATAGCTAGCACAATTTATCAATTCGAAGAACTTATAAAACTATGCACAGAAACGCATAGTTTTCTTTCAGATATAAAAATTCATAGTTTTCTTCCAAATACACCTATAAAATACAGTTTTCTGTCAGATACACAAATAATTTCCTGTCAGATATACAAAGTATTCTTTCAGATATAGAAATTCATAGGTACCTAGGTAGGTAGTTTTCTTTCAGACACAGAAATAAATAACAGCTTTCTCTCAGGTACAGAATTACATAGATTCTTTCAGACATAGAAATCCAAAGCTTTCTTTCAGATACGCAAATGCATAGTTTTCTTTCAGATATACAAATACATAGTTTTCTTTCAAATATACAAATACATAATAGTTTTCGTTCATATATAGAAATACATAGATTACTTTTCAGATATAGAAATAAATAAAAGCTTTCTTTCAGATATAGAAATACATAATAGTTTTCGTTCATATATAGAAATACATAGATTACTTTTCAGATATAGAAATAAATAAAAGCTTTCTTTCAGATATACAAATACATAGTTTTCTTTCAGATATAGAAATACATAATAGTTTTCGTTCATATATAGAAATACATAGATTACTTTTCAGATATAGAAATAAATAAAAGCTTTCTTTCAGATATAGAAATACGCAGTTTTCTTCCAGATATAGAAATACATAGTTTTCTTTCAAAAATAGAAATGAAGTGTGTAGAACCGTGTACTACCGTGTTACAAATTTCAGTTCAACTCAAGTACATAATAATATGTATAGTAACAGAAGGTATAAGATGTGAAAAACTGCTCTAACTGTTGGAGCCAGTAGACTCATCCCAATCGGGGTATGTTGTAAGACCTGGCTTTCCAGATCTTTTCACCAAACACAGCTAAAGCCATTTCAAAACAACATTTCAATATTTGATGGCCTCAGTGATCGAGTGGTTACGAGTTCGGAGATCGCGGGTTCAAATCCCAGCGTGCGCACACAGTAAATTTCATTTAATTAATTCGTGTTATTTCACAATAATTTTTAAATAAAAATTACAATTGTGCAGTTCACACGCGGTAGAAGTGAAACCTTCAGAATACTATAGTAGTCAAGAGTGGGGAGTCAACGAAGACCGCACAAAGAGGAGACCGATTAGTCTATATCATAGATTCTCAACCCTCTTTTGTCCACCGCCCCCTTTGAGAATATTTTTTTTATAGCGCCCCCAAACTGCTTTTACATACCATCTGTCGTCTGAAACAGCTATTGTCACGATTATACTTGCTACAACGTGGGGGGGGGGGGAATAAAATGATCAATCAGTGCCTTTATATAGGTTGGAGACATATAACAGATAATACTGTCAATTCTTGAAGGATTGCAAAAATCCCTTTATTTAATAAAAAAACTTGTTATAATTTAATACTCACAAACAATTATTTTATTACCCTTTTTTTATATATGAGACTTTCGCGTGAAATTGAAAGTTTTAACTATTTTAATTCCAATAAAAAATTTTTAAAAATTCATATTATCCAATTTAATGTAGATCTGAATGTAATAGAATCTTTCAATTCAATTTTCATCCACTTCCCTAACTATCGAAATAGGTTAATTTTTGCACATGTGATAAAAATGATTACAATACACAACAACAACAAAAATTAACCAATAATAAAGTTTACTTTGCTTTATTAGTACATGATTAGGGTGTTTTGTTTATATTTTTGGGCCGTATTTTTTACCTGCCAACGCCCCCCAATTTTCTCTGGGTCTTCTACCGCCTCCCCGAAGGTATCAAACGGCCAAAAGGGTTATCGTCCACCTTGAGAACCACTGGTCTATATCATTCTCTCGCAGGCTATAATCCTATGTATGAGTTTGTCTCTTTTTATTGTCGCTTTTTCGTTTCATCGAGTTTCTAATCACTAACTAACTAACCATCACGCCGTTTCCCCGCAGGGGTAGGCAAAGAGGACGGACCGCCAAACAACTCGATCTTGGCACACACTCCTTGCCTCGTTCACATTCATACATCGTCTCATACATGCTCTCCTATTATTCTGACTATTGACATCGCCCGACTCAAGTATCTGATTCACTTGGTCGTGCCATGTCTTCCTCGGGCGTCCCCGACTTCGTCTACCATTCACATTTGCGTCATATATTCTCCTTACACTACTTTCTTCATTCATTCGCTCTACATGCCCAAACCATCTGAGCGTCCCTTTCTTAATCTTACTCATTACGCTTACATCAGCCTTGCTTTCTTTGCGTATCTCCACATTTCTCACACGATAATACGTGGTTTTATCACACTACGTCTCAGGGATCTCATTTCTACAGCATTCAGTCGACTTTCATCCTTTCTCTGCCAGTTCCATGCCTCACTGCCATACATCAGGGTAGGTACCAGCACCCCATTATGAACGGCTAGCTTCGCTTCTTTTGACAGTTTTTTTGTTGGAATCACAACTGTGCTAAAGAAGTTTTCACTTCAAAAATGGTAAACAGTATATTTGCGACACTTTACAGAATTGTAGATACTTTCAGTATCGCCCTGGTGTTAGACCACCATTTATAATCGAAACGTTGCACAAAACTAGTTTTGTGACTACCAAACGAACTTATATATTCAGTATCAGTACATTAATTTTATTATACAGAGTCATGAACAACCTAATTGACAGCCCTGCCATTGTTACTACTATTAAACTCCATGTACCGACAAAGAATTCCGTGGTCCCGAAATTCAAAGGCCTCCGTGGTCCCGAGGCAAGACTCTCGACTCACAATCCGAAGGTCGCGGGTTCGAACCCGGCGTGCGCAAATAAATTTTATTTGATTAATTTGTGTTATTTCACAATTTATTCATTTAAAATAATATATAGTATATTTGCGGCACGTTCCAGAGTGGAAGATACTATCAGTATCGCCCTGGTGTAAGACCACCATTCAGAATTGAAACGTTGCTTGAAATGGCTTTAGCCGTGTTTAGTGACCAGATCTGAATAGCCAGGTACTTTCCCACCTTCCTCTACCCTATCTCCTTCCCCTCCCCACTACCTTCAGCCTCACAACATACCCCGATTGGGGATGCCATAGTCTCACTTGCTCCAGACGGGAGCAGTTGGGACTCTTGTGCGGTATTAACTGTAAAAAAAAAAAAATGAATACTAGACAAAATATTACATTCTTTTGCAACACATACACAACTATCAATCACACTCACTTACCAATAGGATGCATGATTTAGGCAACAAGTTTGGTGATATTGTAGATATATTCACTGATTCCCTTTATAATCTAAAATGCAATTTAAACCAACACTTTGTGGAATCCTACAAATTATTGTAACGTGGGTATAATATATTTAACGATTTGATGTGTTATTGTAATGTTTTCTATTGTATTTTATTCTATGTTATTGTCAAATGTTATATTGTTTCAAATATTTCACGGTTTTACGCTATATTCTTCAAAAACTACCTGTATATTTTAAAAATGTTTTCATTTTTATAACTTTTGATATAAATTCTATGTATGTATAATCCTCGATATCTTAAATACTATTTTATAATCTATGTAAAAGCCCATATGGGCGTATAACAACAATAAATAAATAAATAAATAAATTCAGTTTTAAAACAGCTCGCGTGCCACCTGTTACAATTTTTTTATTCAACTTTTAATTTTTCACATTTACAAATACTCATTTTTGTATATTATAAGAGCAATCAATCAAATTTGTTACCTAACGCAGGTACCTTTTTAAAATGCCTATAATTCTTACTTACTTTTAGCACTTCAAGTAAATTCATTTGTTTAAAAAGTTTATTCGAAAACTGAATTTTGATTAAACAATGGTTTGCAAAATGTCATTCTCAAATTGTGACATTTTTGACAGATTCGCAAGAGTATTGCTGATTAAAAAATTGGTTGTCTGTAAAGTCGGTCACCCAGTAGGCCACCCCAAGTGATTCGCTACGTTTGGCGACTTAGCAGGGGTGCAGTTCGGATTATGGTGGCGGATCTGTCCACCAAATGTGTGGCAGGCCGGATCGGCAGAGACTGGCGATCTTTTGATCTCTACCGGAACATCGCCTTGCACTTCAGGGGAGGGCTAGATTCGTCCGTCACTCCTGGACACACTGACCCCTAGATTCCCACCCACTCCTCACACCTTTTTCCTTCCCAGAACTCTCCTTCGTTTACTAAAGAGACCCTCCACACAGCATCCCCAAAGGTGAAATGGCCCTGAGGGAAATTACGTAAAAAAATTGGTTGTCTGTAGAGTCGGTTTACGGACGATAATTTTACGAGATAACGATGGAGTGGAAGAGAGATAGATGCGTCACAAGCCGAACGCTTAGGCCAAACGCTTGCTCCGCGCTCTCGCTTGCACGCACGGCTCAGGCGGAACGTGACAATGAGTCATGCTTTTTCGTGAGTGCAGCCGGCGTTCATCGATTTATAAGACGTTATCACGTCAAAAACTTTTCAGATGTATTGTCATGTGGTTGTAATAATCCAGAATATAAGAAAAATTTACTGTATACAATGTTAAAAATATATATTTACACGAAATATTATTTTTACAATAAATGAAAAACGTTTTATTAATAGGTTAAATAATGTATTTGAAGTTCCACTGTGTAAAACTGGGCTTGCGCAAACACATGCATATTTTATTACACCAAAAATATAAAATGCTTTCTTTAAGGCTACAGAAATTGATTGTAAAAATATATCCACCTACAGCAAGGATAAAAATGTATTAAAGTCTTGAATAAATACCATCGACACAAACATTTACTTGCTGTAACATCTGACCTGCTGTAACTTTAACAAATTTTTATTAATCTTTATGAACATGTCTTTTGGATATGTATTTCAGTAAACACTGAATCTATTTTTTATGTATATAATTTAATTTTTTTTTAAAACTTCTACAAGATATTGTATGTTTATGAGTAATTTTCTGTCTTAAAAACACTCAAGTAATACCCACGGACTGGCGATGCCTATGTGGGATTTTTTTGGTTAATCTGCTAATCTATTTGATTATTCTCTACTTTTTTAAAACTGTTTATATAAAAAGTTTGTATTACAAAATTTTACCAATTGCACCAAAAAAATTGTTAATAAATAAAAAATAAAAAAAGAGGCCTTCGCGAGGAATGAAGGAGCCTTGTTCGCCATGGAAATTGGAGTAAGAGTTAGTGGGAGTAATCAATTGATGCAATTCGGTATACTATGATATTATGTCAATTATTTTACGTAATAAAATAATTAAACGATTTGTATTACAAGGTAGTGTGACGTGACGGGGAGAGTGGTAGAAGTGGTAAGAAGCCATTTATGAAAACAATATAATTTACCTAGCTGTTTACGCTTTCTTCCCTCCGTCCTCGATACATGTATTGTTTCATAGTGCTTTCACACAAACGAAGTAACCCCTAATCTAACCCCTCGAGTGCCAAGAAATCCATTTGCTGGTAGCTCAGCCAGATTATATGGTATTTTTTTAATCTTAAAAATGCTCCTAGCATACTAAAATCAGTATATTAATACGTGAAGCAAAAATTTTGTACCTCTTTTTACGAAAATTGCGCGGACGGAGGAGTATGAAATTTCGCACACTTATAGTTTAAATAGAGAAGGAGTGCAGAATGCTAATATTTTTTTTAAATTATGCATAAAAAATACATTAAATCAATAAAAAATCATTACACATTAAATTAATTATGAATTTCGACCATTGGGCGAAATATTGGGTATATTTATTTCGCTTGGCAAGGAAATGACATATATGTATATTAAGCCGCCGCTACCCGAATTTCTACCGATTTCTTACATATCTCCCCCCTTAAACATTTGAAGTTTTTAAGCTCTTAAAAAAATATATGTTATTTTTGAAGATAATATCTAGACGCGTTCCACGCCGAAACGCAAATTATATGAAATTCCCTCGATAGAAAAAAAATCGCTAAGTATGCTCCGAAAATTAGTAAAAACACGTCTGCTTCTATTATTTTACAAGTTAAGTTATAGTATAATTCACAATGTTTCTTTAAATGATACTTAAGACGCCTTCCACGAGATTTTTGCTCTATTTTAAACGAGTCATGTTTTATTAAACATTTTCACAATTTTCGCTTCAACTTTATCATTTAAAATATTAGCGCGCTCTGTCCAACATTCGTAATCACATATCTCTCCATGTTCTTCTTTTTGAGCGGGGAAGCGCCGCCTTAATATTATTCTGGCTTGTCTTTTTGTCACTGGCAAATATGTTTATTTTATCTTTGAAAAAGCGCGTCGCTAAATTCAAAATCGAATATCTATACTTATATTATAAATGCGAAAGTGAGTGTTTGTTTGTTACGCTTTCACGCCTAAACAACTAAACCGATTTTTAAAATTGTTTAACCAATAGAAAGCTAAATTATCAGCGAGTAACATAGGCGAATAATACAACATGATTTAAAATATTCGAAGCGACCCGTTCTCATGTGACTAATGTCAACCGTACATATGTTGGGCATGCGTTTGGCGTGTTTCCCGATTATGCACCGATGCCGAACGGATCAATGACGCTAGTTCCTAGGAGCATTTTCCATTGAAATACCGGTAGAACAAGGATAGCATTCCCACCCGACCCCGAATAGGTTTTAAGCAAGATTTTTTAAAGTAAATAATCTTGCTTAAAATCTATTCTAAATATTATTAATTATGTTTGCTTTATAATTACCCACATCTCATGTATACGTATGAAGTCGGCTACGAACTCATACGAACTACTTGCATATAGTATCAGGAATACCAACAGAAAAAATAACAGAATGGCCGCGCAAATTCGGTAGGCGAAGTAAAACTTTACTCTACGCAATTGAAATTTTAAGTGCAATGTTTTCCATCTTCCCGAAAGCAAAAATTTGCCTTTTATAGTCATTAAGGCGAATCTAAAGGTTTTTTCTAAAACAATATTCGTATTAAGCGTGGCCAGCGCGATCGAAAATTTACCAATCACACGAATCTGACAGGACATCTCGAAGGAGAACGATCTCGTTCTCACAAATTTTAGGGAATAGCTCTTCAGGTAAGACGGTACAACTTTAAAAAAATCTCATTTTGCAAAAGACGAGTAAGTTATTACCAAAATATGATATTTTTAAATACGGCGATTTGTATATCACCCCCACCCCCCCTGGGTTTCCAAAACATGACACACCTAACTCTATAGGTAGCTAATGCGGAAATTAATTAACCAACGGATTATAGATTTTATATTTGATATATTTACAGTGGCGACGCCCCAACTGCAAAGTGTATCGATATGGCTACGGTTTTAGATCCCTTCTACTGGGGCATCCCCGACTTCTTCTACCTTTACTTAGCACATCTTACACTCTCCTGACACAACTTTCTTTCACTTATTTTATCTAACCTAACATGCTACCCTTGTTTTAAGTAAGAATGCCGCGCAACAGTCCCAACTGCTCCCAGCCGTCTGAAGCCAGTGAGACTATGTCATCCCCAATTGTAAGGGGAAGGAGATGGACAAGATGAAGTTGTAAGAGTGTCTGACTATTCGGATCTGGTCACCAAACACGGCTAAAGCCTTTTCAAGCAAAGATTCAATTCCCCCGCATGTTCCTAATCCAGAGCGGTCAGATAGTATCAGAAACGAAACGTTGCTTGAATTGGCTTTAGCCGTGTTTGGTGACCAGATCTGAATAACCACCTGCTTCCCAACCTTCTTTTCCTAACCTCCTTCAATTGGGATACCATAATCTCACTTGCCCCTCTGACAGCAGGGACTCCTGTGCGGTATAACACGTTGTTTCGTAATCGAATCTTTCTCCGTCCATCCCCCCTATATAATGAAAGCGTCCTAGGGTCCCTTTCTTTCTCTTATTATTTGCGCAACGACCCTTTGTTTACATTAGCTCCACATAGGAGACCCTGAGATACCCTCAGGGCCCATGTCATCTTTAGGGATGCTGCGTGGATGGATGTCTTTTTAATGAAAGGAAGTTCTGGGAAGGAAAAAGGAATGTAAAAAGGGTAGTAGGAATCTGGGGCTTAGTGTGTCCAGGTCATCCGCCGCCAAAACCTAGACAAACCTCACCCCAAGAGCCAGATCTCTGCTAAGTCACCAAACTTAGCGAACCCCTTGGGGTGACCTACGGCAGAGAAAAAATCGCGGGGCGGCGCTACCCATTCCCGCCTCCCATTTCTCCTTGGGGCGTCTCCGACTTTTTCCTCCATAGAGTATACAGAAATTTAATATTTTGAACGGTTCCATGCCAACTGAGACAACAGCTCCTTGAAAAGTTATTAAAAGCTATGAAAAAAATAATTTTAAATTAGCCGATAGCCCTAACCTAACGTAACCTATTTAACCAATTTTTAATATATATTTTTTTTAACACTCTAAGGATGGGTTGTTTCAAAAAATTTGATGGATCCATCAAATATTTGAAGTTGATTTTCACGTTCTGTGTAAGTTCTATTCAAGTTCTGTTGTTACATCATTAC
This sequence comes from Glyphotaelius pellucidus, assembly GCA_936435175.1. NCBI lineage: Eukaryota > Metazoa > Arthropoda > Insecta > Trichoptera > Limnephilidae > Glyphotaelius > Glyphotaelius pellucidus. The sequence goes on along the minus strand of OW386563.1, from coordinate 7,682,600 downwards.
AGGACAGTTGCTTCACAGAACTGAAATAATCACAGAACTTGAATAAAACTTTCACAGAACGTGGAAATTAACGTCAAATATTTGATGAATCCATCAAATTTTTTGAAACAACCCGTCCTAAATGACTCATCTGAGATGGTTCTGAGTTGGTTTCATTCAGAGTTGTCCGGTCACCATTTTGAACACATGGTTCTCGTAAACCCTTAGAAAATCGTGATTACGAAAAACTGTTGATTTGTCTGTATTATAAATAATATCTTTTGGAGTTTTCTCACATTTACGTACTGCGTACCCTTTCGGAGCCACCGTGTTTTGGTTTAATAAAGTGCCTACTTAGTGAGCAGAGAGTGCAACGCATTGCATTCGTATAATTATTTGGAGAATGTTTGCAAATACCCATCACATAAATATAAACATTTATGTCAGTGTGTCATTTATAATACAAAAACGAATGTAGCTTGGTTTGGTGCATTTAGGTCTGAAAGCACATTGTCGGATTACGAGGAACTTATAATATTGAGAATTCTAATAGGAAGTTGTTTGGAATATGAGTGGGATATTTGATATAATTTAGAATATGAGTAGGATATTTGAGAATAATTTAAATTATGAGTGGGATATTCGAGTATAATTTAGAATATTAGTAGGATATTTGAGAATAATTTTAATTATGAGTGGGATATTCGAGTATAATTTAGAATATTAGTAGGATATTTGAGAATAATTTAAATTATGAGTGGGATATTCGAGTATAATTTAGAATATTAGTAGGATATTTGAGAATAATTTTAATTATGAGTGGGATATTCGAGTATAATTTAGAATATTAGTAGGATATTTGAGAATAATTTTAATTATGAGTGGGCTATTCGAGTATAGTTTAGAATATGAATGGGATATTTGAGGATATTTTAGAATATGAGTGGGATATTTGATATAACTAGTGGTGGCCCAATGGTCGAAATTCGACCGTAATTAATTTAACGTGTAATGTTTTTTTTATTGATTTAATGTATTTTTTATGCATAGTTTAAAAAAAATTATTAACATTCTTCACCCCTTCTCTATATAAACTACAAGTGTGCGAAAGTTCATACTCCTCCGTCTGCGCAATTTTCGTAAAAAGGGGTACAAAGTTTTTGCTTCACGTGTTAATATACTGATTTAGAATATGAGTGGGATATTTGGGAATAATTTAAATTATGAGTGGGATATTAGAGTATAATTTAGAATATGAGTGGGTTATTTGAGGATAATTTAGAACATGAGTGGGATATTTGAGGATAAATTTAGAATACGAGTGGTATATTTGAAGATAATTTAGAATATTATTTGTAATATTTGATTATGAATGGTGTATTTGAGGATAATTTAGAATATTAGTGGGATATTCGGAAGCAATTTGGAATGCGGGAGGGATTTTTGAAGATAATTTGTAATGGGAAAGAGATATTGGACAGTTTGAAAAATGAGTGCGATAGTCAGAGGCAATTTTGAATATGCACGGTATATTTGAAGATAATTTGGAACATGGGTGAGACATTTAAAAATAGTATGGAATATGAGTGGGATATTTGAAGATAATTTGGAACATGGGTTTTTGGGAGGCGGAAATGGGTACCGCCGCCCCGGGAACCTTTATTGGATAACCAACACCTCTGCCATAGGTCACCCCAAGTGGTTCACTACGTTTGGTGATTTAGCAGGGGTGCCCGGGTTAATGGGGTGAGGTTTGTCTAGGTCTTGGAGGCGGATGACCAGGACACACTGAACCCCAGATTCCTACCCACCCTTTAAGCCCTTTTCCTTCCCAGAACTCTCATTCCCTTCCTTTCTTTAAAAAACCCTCCACACAGCATCCCCAAAGATGACATAGGCCCTAAGGGAAATCATTTTCCTCAGGGCCTCCTGTGTGGAGTCACGTAAAAAAAAAAAAAAAAAATGGGTGAGACATTTAAAAATAGTATAGAATATGAGTGGGATATTTGAAGATAATTTGGAACTTGGGTGAGACATTTAAAAATAGTATGGAATATGAGTGGGATTTTTGAAGATAATTTGGAACATGGGTGAGAAATTTAAAAATAGTATAGAATATGAGTGGGATATTTGAAGATAATTTGGAACATGGGTGAGAAATTTAAAAATAGTATAGAATATGAGTGGGATATTTGAAGATAATTTGGAACATGGGTGAGACATTTAAAAATAGTAAGGAATATGAGTGGGATATTTGAAGATAATTTGGAACATGGGTGAGACATTTAAAAATAGTATAGAATATGAGTGGGATATTTGAAGATAATTTGGAACATGGGTGAGAAATTTAAAAATAGTATAGAATATGAGTGGGATATTTGAAGATAATTTAAATAGTGGGATAGGGAAGCAATTTTTAATATAAGCGCGCTATTTGGAATAAGTTCGTCATATTATTATGGAACGTGAGTGGGACATTTGTATGATTGAGATGTTAATACGATTTTAGATGTATTGAAATGCTTTTTACATAATAAATTGCACTATTAAAATAATAAAAAAAAACAGTCAATAAAAATTACCGTACGTATTTAATTGAGGGACAAATATTGTGAATACCACAGCAGAATTCCGAAATGGCCGGAACAGTGGGACTATGCCATCCCCTATTAGTAGAAGTACATGGCTATTCACATCTGACCAACACCTCTAAAGCCATTTCAGATTCACCAGTTTCCCGCTTGTACTACCTACAAGTTTCCGAACTCCGTGTATAAATATACAAACATATATATATATTTCTCAAATTCCTTTAACTTAATAAACAAAACAATCAGCGATTGGTTCGAAGAAAGTAATATTGCAGCCCGTTGCGATTTTTTTTTAAATTAGTGACAATTTAGCAGCTACGAGTGACAGACAGTACCTGGGTTCGACGGACCAAAGAACTGTGTCGCGCCCCAAATAGTAAGTTGTAAAGTGTATCGCGTTTGTTGACAAACTTTCTTCAGCGATGCTACCTACTCTACATTTTTAAAACTTCTGTGCATTTCATTCGGTAGATATCTACTCTCAGTATCGTCCTGCGTAATGTCACCGTGGTTATTCAATCTATACATGGATAACTGGATGCAAGAATTGAAAGAGATGGGATTGGGCGCGAAATTGAGTAATCTGAAAGTATGTTGTCTGTTGTATGCTGATGATGCGGTGTGATTTCTAACAGCATGGAAGATTTACAGTCTCTAGGATGAACGAAGTATGTATGAAGAATGAGTTAATGATGAATGTGAGTAAGTCCAAAGTCATGGTGTTTGAAAGATACGAGTACGAAAACAGTGGGTGATATAGTTGTGAATAATGAATACTTGGAGCAGGTGGATGAGTTTATGTATCTGGGTAGTATGTTTACGAGAGATGGGAAGGCTGATAGAGATATTGAAAGGGTAAATGTAAATGGAAGGGTAACTCCATTAATGGAGGACTGAATGCCGTTGGCGCTAATAAAAAAACTGTCAAAAGAAGCGAAGCTAGCAGTCCACAATGGAGTCCTGGTACCTACCCTGATGCATGTCAGTGAGGCATGGAACTGGCAGAGAAAGGATGAAAGTAAACTGAGTGCTGTTGAAATGAGATCCCTGAGGCGTATGTGTGGTAAAACCATGTATGATCGTGTGAGAAATATGGAGATCCGCAAAGAATGTAAGGCTGATGTAAGCATAATGAGTAAGATTAAGAAAGGGACCCTCAGTTGGTTTGGGCATGTAGAGCGATTGAACGAAGAAAGAAGTGTAAGAAGAATATATGACGCAAATGTGAATGGTAGAAGAAGTCGGGGACGCCCGAGGAAGACATGGCACGATCAAGTGAATCAAATACTTGAGTCGGGCCATGTCAAGTCAGAATAATAGAAGAGTATGTATGAGACGATGTATGAATGTGAGTAAAGCAAAGAGTGTGTGCCAGGACCGAGTTATTTGGCGGTGAGGTGATCGATTTATAAGACGTTATCCATGTAAAAAAAAAGGATAATTGACAAAATTATATAATAATTTTGGAATACAATCCGTGTCTAGCATTTGAATAGTGTTGTTTACATAGTATCGCTATTTTCGACTGATATCGCTCTGCTATGAGCTCTGCGGTGAGCCGCAAAAAACATGTATAAAAATCGACACTAGTGTGTCGGTGAATCGACATAGATTATCGACATTGATAGTGGTTGATATTAAGAAACGTAAAATCGGTTGAAACGGTAAGAAAAACCTCGTCGAATTTAATGTTTCAAAGACCCAATCATGTCTGAGTATGTCTAAAAGGGATCGAAATGAAAATCCAGTCTTCTTCAAAGGGAGCAATCTTCTGAACAGGCCCTCCATTGATATGCTTGGTGTAACTCTTAAGTGACCAGCTCAGATGTGGGGGCTCCATCGAAGCCAGAGTTGAGTTAGCCTCTCAAAAACTGGGCATACTGTACAGGGCCCGCAGATACTTAATAGTACACACTGCTAACCCTGTGCAAATCGAAAGTGCGCCCTACTGTTGAATTTGGCAGCCAGCTCAGGTCTGGAGCACCAATATACCTAGAAAGACTCTGTGCATAAACGGGCGGTGCATTTATTAGATTCCCTTATCTTTTTTTTTTTCAAGGTAAAGGAGGAGAGGAGAGTTCTGGGAAGGAAAAGGGTTTAAGGGGTGGGTAGGAATCTGGGGTTCAGTGTGTCCTGGTCATCCGCCTCCAAGACCTAGACAAACCTCACCCCATGAACCCGGGCACCCCTGCTAAATCACCGAACGTAGCGAACCACTTGGGGTGACCTATGGCAGAGGTGTTGGTTATCCAATAAAGGTTCCCGGGGCGGCGGTACCCATTCCCGACTCCCAAATCTTGACAAGCGGATTGTAATCTTTAGAGCACAGGCGTCAGGTAGGTGCTGTCCTAGTTCTACTGGTATTACAATGGAAGAAGCTACGAAGAACTAGCGGCAAATTTGAATGGAGAGGCAGGCCTAGATTTTATGCGTCTTCAGTGGCATTTTGACCGGTGAGGCAGGCCACCATCTGATGTACTTTCAGTGCAAATTAGAACGGGGAGGCAGACCAACATTTGATGTGCCTTCATTGCAAGTTTGAACGGAGAGGCAGGCCAACATTTGACGCGCCTTCAGTGCAAATTAGAACGGAGAGGCAGGCCAACATCTTATTGAGTGCAAGTTTGAACGGAGAGACAGGCCAACATTTGATATGCCTTCGGTGCAAGTTTGAACGGAGAAGCAGGCCAACATTTGATCCGCCTTCAGTGCAAGTTAGAACGGAGAGGCAGACCAACATTTGATGCGCCTTCAGTGCAAGTTAGAACGGAGAGGCAGACCAACATTTGACGCGCCTTCAGTGCAAGTTAGAACGGAGAGGAAGACCAACATTTGATGCGCCTTCAGTGCAAGTTAGAACGGAGAGGCAGACCAACATTTGATGCGCCTTTTTTTGCAAGTTTGAACGGAGAGGCAGACCAACATTTGATGCGCCTTCAGTGCAAATTTGAACGGAGACGCAGGCCAACATTTGATGCGCCTTCTGTGCAAGTTAGAACAGAGTGGCAGGCCAACATTTGATGCGCCTTCAGTGCAAGTTAGAACGGAGAGGCGGACCAACATTTGATGCGCCTTTATTGCAAGTTTGAAAGGAGACTGGCCAACATTTGATGCGCCTTCATTGCAAGCTTGAAAAGAGAGGCAAACCAACATCTGAGGCGCCTTTAGTGTAAATTTGAATGGAGAGGCAAGTCAACATTTGATGCGCCTTCAGTGCAAATTTGAACGGAGAGGCAGACCAACATTTGATGCGCCTTTAGTGCAAATTTGAACGGAGAGGCAGGCCAACATTTGATGCGCCTTCATTGCAAGCTTGAAAAGAGAGTCAACCCAACATCTGAGGCGCCTTTAGTGTAAATCTGAACGAAGAGGCAAGTCAACATTTGATGCGCCTTCAGTGCAGATTTGAACGGAGAGGCAGACCAACATTTGATGCGCTTTCAGTGCAAGCTGATATCAGGCGAGTGTAATGGAGACAGAGGGCGCGCTAAATGGGTTAGAACCAAATGGTATTAAGTCAGTGGCGACATTCAAATCTACAAGAAAGGCATTTCTAGTGTAAGTTATCAATTCAGTGTATCAATTCAACATGATTCAAGTAATAATAATAGTTTACCTACATAAGTACTTGGTTTCACCGTGGCAATACTGAGATTATCATATCTTAACTCCACTATAAGTAACAATATTTGAGGTGACGGAGCATTAGCCAACTAACCATCCGGTCATTTCCCCGCAGGGATAGGCAGAGGATAGACCGCCATACAAATCGGTCTTGGCACACATTTCCTGCTTCATTCACATTCATACATCATCTCATACGCACTCTTCTGTTATTCTCTTGACTTTTAGTATTTTCAATTTGGGAAGTGGGTATGGGTACCGCCGCCCCCCGGAACTATTTATTGGATTACCAACACCATAACATAGGTCGGTCCAAGTGGTTCGCTACGTTTGCTGATTTAGCAGGGGCGACCGTGTTAATGGGGTGTTTGTCTAGGTCTTGGCGGCGGATGCATTTGCCCACCCACTGTGTGGTGGGCCGGATCGGAAAACTGGTTGAGGGAGACCGTTTGACCTCTCCAGCCGGACTCTCAACCCATCGGCTTGCACCGTAATGGGAGGGATGGATTCATACGTCCGTCACTCATGGACACACTGACCCCAGATTCCTACCCACCCCTCGCACCTTTTCCTTCCCAGAACTTCTTCTTCCTTTCCCTAAAAAGTTCCCCCACACAGCATCCCCAAAGAAGACAAAGAGATTATTTTTATTATTTTTAAAGGGTTTATTTTTTCCTCAGGGCCTCTGTGTGAAGCTAATATAAAAAAAAATCTCCTTACACTACTTTCTTAGTTCATTCGCTCTACATGCCAAAATCATTAAAGCACCCCTTTCTTAATCCTACTCATTACGCTTATTTTATTTTATTTTATTTGTAAGAAACAAACAGCTTATATACATACAATAGACATAAAAATATACATGTTAACTGCAGTGAAGCCAAAAGACTTTCTTATGCTAATATATTTTCTAGATGGAGTTTTAATTTATCTTAAGCTAAATTTTAGACTTAGGAAGGGGGGAGGAAGGGAGAGGAGGGGGAGGGATATATCTTATATCGGCATTATAGCATTCTTTGCGAATCTCCAGAGTTCTCACACGATTTTACCATACACACGCCTCAGGGATCTCATTTCTACAGCATTCAGTATACTTTAACCTTCCTCTGCCAGCTCCATGCCTCACAGCCATACATCAGCTTACGTACCTACTACCGTACCGGACCACTATTACCAGCACTCCATTGTGGACTGCTAGCTTCACTTATTTGGATATTTTTAACATTGGCTCCACACAGGAGGCCTGAAGAAAATAATTTCTCTCAGGGCCTAAATCACCTTTGGGGATGCTGTGTGGAGGGTTTTTTTAGGAAACGAAGGAAAAGGAATCCGGTCAGTGTCCGGTGAATCTGGACAGTGACAGTCAGTCCAGGAGTGACGGACGTATGAATCCATCCCTCCCACTGCGGTGCAAGGCGATTAAGAGAGTACGACTGGAGAAGTCTAAGGGACTCCCTCAACCATTCTCTCCCGATCCGACCTGCCGTGCAGCTGGTGGGCAGACGCGTCCGCAGCCAAGACCCGGACAAACCTCACCCCATGAAACCGGGCACCCCTGCTAAGCCACCAAACGTAGCGAACCACTTGGGGCGGCCTATGGCAGAAGTGTTGGTAATCCAATAAATGGTTCCCGGGGCGGCGGTACCCATACCGGCCTACTAAATTTGAATGACATGGACAAAATCATAATAATATAGAGGTAGATACCAATATCACCCTGGAGAAAGAAGAGCATCTTCGGATTCGAAACGTTGCTAAAAATGGTCCATGTTTAGCCCCGATCAAATCTGAATAATCAGGTACTTCCCAACCTTCCTCTTTATCATCTTTTTCCATTCTGCTCAAAATTTACCCGATTGTGTCAAATCGTGTCAAAATCCTACTAGCTCTGTATTGAGTATAGTATCTCTTGAGCGATATTTACATAAAAACGCGCGATTCCGTTAGCATAATTAATAATAATCTATGTATATTCTTCAATTGGTAACCCTGTCAAAAAGGCGGCCATATCAGTACAGCATTTGAGGTTAGGTTTACCCTCAGCGATTAGACGAAATAAACACATTAATACAATTGGAAGTAAGGGGGGCCCACCTCTAGTGTTGTCTCCCTCCGCTTCGCAGGGCTCCCGCGGCCCGGGGCCCCATCAAACCAAAAAAAAACCCACAAACACAATAATATTTTTCAAAAAACACTTGTCACACAGAACACAAAAAATCGATGAAAAATTTGCCCCACGAAAAAAACACTCGCGTACAAAATCGATCGAAACCAAACTAAATTCAATAAAAACACTGAGTTTTTTACATGATTATCCTAGTTGAAAGACGGTTTATCGCGAAAAACTTACTAAGGAACGGCAAAACACTGAATTTAGTGGCGTTTTAACAAATATAAAGCCAACACTACTGATACGGACTTGAACACTTTTCGTTTGTCGTTTTGCAATAATAATCCACCTTATATATTGTACATTTGCGGTTATTCTGCCACGTTAGCCGCCCGCCGGATAATGTGCTAGTCGGGCAGATATCACGGAATAATCTACGTGTGTTATTAATATTATTATTGATAGAATTAGCGCTCTGTAAAGCGGTCTGAAAGAATGCCCACTTCTGTACTTCTGATGACACGGGAGCAGGGGCCATAATTCACGGCGCGCGCTCTCTGTCTCGCTCGCACGCGCGACACTGCCGTCATCCGTCTCGCTCGGCGGCCATTTGCGATTCGTATAGTGATGCCGCGCGTTATCACACATTATAATCGAAACACTCGATTTAAAATATTAATACTGATAATATTCGAAGCGTTTTTAAAAGGCGTGCGTGTTATTTAAAAATCTCCACAACGGCTCATAATGCTTAGGAATGTTAAACATACAAATTATCACAAAAATATTATTAATGTTTCGTATATCTGCTCAAAACTATTGAATAAGCACTTTCAACTCAGCTACCGGTCATATTGAAATCGAACAGAAAACTATTTTACAAGTACCAAATATGTAGATTCTTGTTGGAAGCTTGTCTCGAAGGTGTCAAATTTATGTTTGTAGAGGGTTTAGTTTTGTAACGTCACTCACAATGTAATACTTACAAAACATAGAAATAAATCAATTCGCTCCGAGCGCCGAATTGCCTAGCACTAAGGAGCCGAGCAATAAGGCGTTGATAATTCAGCGCCCTTGTGGTTTTTACTAGCGCCAGGCGTCATTTGAATCAGGGATGGGCCTGCTGACAAAAACCGAATATTCAACATCTTCAACGTTCTAGATTTATGCTAAATACTCATAAAAAATCAAGTGTACCTCACACGCGGTAGAAGTGAAACCTTCACAATAACTTACGCACAATCCACAACCAATAGGAGCCTTGAAAAGTGAGCTCATAATCAAAGCGGGCAATGCGGTAAGGTTTCATTCCATCTCATTCGAACGATTACTTCAAAAATAAAATTATCTTTGAAAAAGGAGACACTAAAAAAATGTGGACAACCATAAAGGATTACTACAAACCGAAGATAAAGGGATGAAATACGACATTTCCACATAGATACAGGGTAGCATACAGAACAGCTTCAACAAATATTTTGTTAACAGCATAATAAAATTGCATCAGAATATACCAATACTGAAGGAAGAAGGAAATATTCAGCTAAACCGAGAAAAACTTGTGTAGAAATTGATGACATTTATCTTTTAAAGATCCTTAACAGCACCAAATCCAAAGAGAGTCCAGATGGAATAAGTATTACAGTTTTGAGAGATGCAATGCCAGTGATAGGACCTCATCTACTAGGCATAATACATAAATTATTACGAAGTGGAAAATTTCCAAACACATGGAAAACATCTACTGTGATCCTGATTCCGGGAGTTGTTAATACCAGAAAATGTGAAGAATTTAGACCAATAAATCTGTTACCAAAATACGAACAGGTACTAGAAATTGTAATAAAGAAACAACTCGTTGAGTATTTGAAAAAACATAACATATTATGTGACGAGCAATCAGGATTCCTGGACGATATCTCTTGCGAAGCGGCGATAAACATAGTGATTGATACATTGAAGAAAGAAACAGTAAAAAACTACCATTGCAGCATACTTAGATTTCAAAAAAGCATTTGAAACAATAGATAGGAAAAAAAACATTGGAAAAATTAGAAGACGTAGGTCTTTCTGACGAATCTATTCAAAGAATATCACCAGGAAAGAACAGGTAACGAAAGTTGAAAGATCAGAATCAGAACCGATAGAAAACAATCTTGGTGTTCCGCAAGGGTCAGAATTAGGTCCAATTCTTCTCATAATTTACATAAATGATATAATTAAAATTAGACTATTTGCGGACGATACCTGAATCTATACTTCACGTGAAGAATAGATGCAATTAACAAAATAGACGAAGACCTACAAAATATAGCAAAATGGTTGAAGTTAAATAAGTTGAAACTGAACGTAAATAAAACATAATATATGGATATAGGCAATAAAACGCATAACAAGGGTTAAACTGGATAATTAATGATGAAAAAATTGAAAAGTATTAAAAATTGAGGTACTAGAAATCAAATACCTGGGTGTAAAACTCGATTCATAACTAACTTTCACGGCAAATTTTGAATATGAAGGTATGGGGGATTTAGGTGTGTAATGTGATAAATCAAATAAACATTTGATACAGTACCTACAAGTTTATTGAACAATATAACATCCGATTATACGGCACCATAATTTAATATTTTATTTAAATAATATGTACAAGAAAGTGGGGAGCGAACAAGTAGCAATTTACAAGGCTGTTATTAATCCGGCAGTTTAGAACAGAATAATCTAGTTGATATTTGTCACGGCAAAAGAAGTAACTCGTGAGAAAGGCGGATCCCTATTGGTGTACGGGGAACCAATAGGAATGCTGCGCGGTCGCAGATCGCTGGCTTATTCGCCTTCCACAAATATATAAAAAAAATGAATAAAGAAGGTATCAAAAAAGTAAACTTTCTTAGAAGACCAAGAAATAAACTAAATAGAAACACTACAGAGCTCATTTACAAAACTATAATTGCCCCGCAAGATTACTGCTCTGCAATGTTATATTTAGCCAATGAAGGAAATTTGAATAAGCTAGAAGTTATACAGAACAGAGCTATGAGACGTATTCTGGGGAAAGACAAATACGCAAATTTATTATTATCCTTTTCCTTCCGAAAACTTCCTCTCCTTCTTTTCCCTAAAAATACCTTCCATACAGCATCCCCAAAAATCTTAGGAAGAGCAAATACGAAAAAATAAATCAGTATTTAATTTTAAGTTCACGCCAAGTATCTGTATTCTATTTCTAGTTCCCTGTGTTACGATTTATACTTTCGTAAAGAGACTACATACTAGTGGTAATTTTATTTAGATTTTAAAGATATAAAATTGTGTGATATTAAAAAATGATGAACTAATCATTTTACAATATAGTTATACTAATAAGCAGGTCCCTCAGAACTTTAGTTCGGTATTATAATAAAACAATTTAATATGTTCCTCATTAGCTTTCCACAGACCAACCATCACGCCGTTTCCTTGCAGGGCTACGCACTGTAGGCAGTGAGGAGAGACCGCCACAAAACTCGTTTCGGAACACCTTCGCACCTTGAAACGCACGGCGCTGAAAAAGAAGAAGATGGAGAGTTATGTAATTACGAATGTTGGACAGAGCACGCTAATATTTTAAGTCGTGTAATAGCAGCGAAAATTGCAAAATAAACATATTTGCCAGTAACGAAAAGACAAGCCAGAATAATATTAAGGCGGCGCTTCCCCGCTCAAAAAGAAGAAGATGGAGAGATATGTGATAACGAATGTTGGACAGAGCGCGCTAATATTTTAAATGATAAAATTGAAGCGAAAATTGTGAAAATGTTTAATAAAACATGACTCGTTTAAAATAGAGCAAAAATCTCGTGGAACGTATCTTAAGTATCATTTAAAGAAACATTGTGAATTTTTTCTTAAATATAACTTGCAAAATAAAAGAAATAGACTTGTTTTAAATAATTTTCGGAGCATACTTTGCGATTTTTTTCTATCGAGGGAATTTCATATAATTTGCGTTTCGGCGTGGAACGTATCTAGATATTATCTTCAAAAATAATATATATATTTTTTTTAAGAGCTTAAAAACTTCAAATGTTTAAGGTTTAACCCTCCACACAGCATCCCCAAAGATGACATAGGCCCTGTGGGAAATTTTTTTACTCAGGACCTCCTGTGTGGAGCTCATGTAAAAAAAAAAAAAGGGAGATATGTAAGAAATCGATCGAAATACATATAATAGACCCTTAATTCACACTCACACTCTTCTGTTATTCTGACTCGTAACACGACCTTACTAAAGCATTTGATTCACTTGATCGTTCCATGTCTTCCTCTTCTTCTTCTTCCTCTTCCCCGACTTCTCTACCATTCATATTTGCGTGATATATTCTCCTTACTCACTATTCTTCGTTCATCCGCTCTACATGCCCAAACCAGCTTAGCATCCCTAGTCCGGCAGAAACCGTTTTCTTAGGGTATTTTTTAAAGCTATTTTAGGTTCTTGGGTTCATAGTTTGGTTTAAACAAGATATGAAAAATCTAACCTTCATTTTAACACCAATAATAATGGCCCCCAAGAGAAAAATCGATTTTAATTTTGGCGAAATAACTATTAAAATTCATTACTTTTCGGTTACTGAAGTAGTCGTTTCTTATTGTTTTAAGTGACACAAAGTGTTGTTTTGATTGAAATGTGCGCATAAACTATTCTTCACTTTTCTGTATATTTACCAACATTTTTGAAATTTTTATTTTATTTTTTATATTGATATATTAGTTCACGTTTTATAGTATTACTAGCAGACACGGCGACACGTTGCTGTGGCTAACGAAGCACAACGCCTTTAATCAACCTTTATAATCAACGCCATCTGTTAATTTGCATACATATCAAATCCACACCGTCCGCTTGCTTGCCAGCCCGCTGCCCGCTACCAGCTGCCCGCTGCCCGCTTGCCTGCCCGCTCCCATTATTCATGTATTTCAACCAATTTAAAAACCTTCCTCATTAATCACTCAATCTATTGGTGAAAACCGCATGAAAATCCGTTTCGTAGTTTAAAAGATCTAAGCGTACACACAGCGGGATTGACTTCATTTTATACTATGCAAAGAATTAATAATCTTGGCCTCACTGAGTAGTTTATCCTTCTAGTTGCCTAATTGAAACATGTAAAAACACTTGTTGTATAACACTAATTATAGAATTAAATTAAATTACCTTTTTTGTAGATCCGCACAAAAACAATATTTAAGTAACTTCCATTACGTTTCCAATGCGTTACGACTTTTCTGTTTGTAGCATTCTTAGACAAGGAAATAAAGTTACTCTTTCAGTGTGTAACTCAAAAACGCTGAATTTGGACTTACCTTATTGTAATAACTAGTGGTCGCCGATTGCGCGAAATTCGAGTATAATTGTAATGTTTTTTCTATTGATTTAATTTTCTGATAATTTAAAAAAATATATTAGCATTCTGCACTCCTTCTCAATATAAACTATAAGTATGCGAAATTTCATACTCCTCCATCCGCGTAATTTTCGTTAAAAGGGGTACAATGTTTTTGCTTCACGAATTTATATACCGATATTAACATACCGATTATCCCACGATATTATGATCTAAATTTAATTTCATCCCCGCCAACAAATTGTTTTCATTTTGCTTTCTTTCGATAATTTAGCTCTCGATTGCAAATATTCGATAAAACAAAACTCTAGATGCATCATCACTATTCGCGAGTTGATTGCGAGCGGGAGCGACAAGATCAGTCTCCATCGTGTCAAGCAAAACAAACAGTAAATAACAAACGAGTTAAGAGGTTAAACCATTCTATACATAATTCAAATCGCTCAGTACACTTTTTTTATTCCTTTTTACTTTATAGTAACACACCTCGGAACAAGAGAGTGCAGCACGAATAACGTAAGAAGTAACTCATTAATAGAAAGGTGCTTTTGTTTCTTAGTTATTTTTTTCATGCTAATTGATTTGTTTATACCTTTTTGCTACATGGTTTATGGCGTATCTCGGTTTGTAGAACGGTTGAGAGAGTACAGAATTTGAGACGTTTGATGGCAAGATTGACAGATCACAATTTAACCTAGTAATCTTGCCTGCATTTTACATTATTTCAATAATTATTTATTTACTTTTTCATTCTAAATGACACAGAAAATTTAATACAATGTACATAAGTATTATACTTGAATTGAAAAGTTTTATATTTGATTAACTAACCCAACTGAACTAAAAAAAATCAACAAAATAACATTTTTTTCACTATAATAGGGACGGTTCCATGCCAACTGAGAATAAAGTCAACTCGACACCTCTTTGAAAAGTCATTATGAAAAAAATAATTTTAAAATAGCCAATTAACGTAACCTATTTAAACAATTTTTTATATTTTTTTTCATCACCTTTAAGAGAAATATAAACGCTAGATTTCGATTCTCATGTCTTCAAAATTTAAAACCGAGCGTCTTATTTGCACGAGGCAAGTAAGCGAAAAAGTGGTTTTTATTTATTTTGTGCGTAATTTTATAAGAATGATGAAAAGTTAGAACATACAAAACCTAAAGTAATGGTATTTGAAAGAGAGAGTACGAAAACAATGTGTAACTAAGTTGTGAATGGCGAATACTTGGAGCAGGTGGATGAGTTTGTGTATTTGGGAAGTATGTTTACGAGAGATGGGAACACTGATAGAGATATCGAAAGAAGGGTAAATGTCGGTAACTCCATTAATGGAGGAATGAACGCGGTTGACGCCAACAAAAAAATATCAAAAAAAGCGAAGCTAGCCGTCCATAATGGAGTGCTGGTACCTACCCTGTTGTATGGCAGTGAGGCATGGAACTGGCAGAGAAAGGATGAATGTAGACTGAATGCTGTAGAAATGAGATCCCTGAGACGTATGTGTGGTAAAACCATGTATGATCGTGTGAGAAATGTGGAGATCCGCAAAGAATGCCAGGCTGATGTAAGGGTAATTAATAAGATTAAGAAAGGGACGCCCAGATGGTTTGGGCATGTAGAGCAAATGAATGAGGAAAGGAGTGTAAGGAGAATATATGACGCAAATGTGAATGGTAGACGAAGTCGGGACGCCCGAGGAAGACATAGCACGACCGAGTGAATCAGAAACTTGAGTCGGGCCATGTCAAGAGTCAGAATAATAGAAGAGCATGTATGAGGCGATGTATGAATGTGAACGAGGCAAGGAGTGTGTGCCAAGATCGAGTTGTTTGGCGGTCCGTCCTCTCTGCCTACCCCTGTGAGAAACGGCGTGAAGGTTAGTTAGTTACAAAACCTCAAAAAGAGTCTTAGCCGTAAAGGGGTATTTACAAAAAACTGTTTCTTATATTACGTCATGCAAAACATTTTTTTAGTGGTTTGCGCTTATATTTTTTGTTATGGAAATAATAATTTGTAATTCCAATACATAAAAAAGCTAGTAAAAGCTTCAATTTATCCGTAGCATATTTTTTGATGTTCATAATGTAAACCAATTGTTCGCAAAGATTAATAAATAGGATTTCACGTATAGCTTCATCTTAATGACTTTTCTGGGTGGTTCTGAGTTGGTTTCATTCTGACTTGTCCGGTCACCAATAGGGACCTACCCACCTACCTACATCTAGTTTAATTTTTTTTAGCTTGATTGAGGATTGAACCTTCCTACCCAGGGGCAGGCTCTTAATTGCTGTGAGCTTTTAACCCCTCGGGCTAACGTGTTCGCTTTTGGGAACAATTAATAAGGAAAGATCTCATAGAAATCGTTGTCTCCCTGTCATGGTGAGAAATTTGATGTTAACGGTGTTAGAAAGAGAAAACACCACGCTTTAAATTCAAATCTAAAAGTTAGACACAAAATAATTCAAATGCAATCCTTTATGAAACCAAAGTCTCGATCGCAATTTGAAAAAAAAAAGGAAACTTTGTCAATTTTTTATTAATTATTGAAGTGAAAACATATTTAAGGTATTAATACTGTCCGATAACTAGCAGATAAAACTTGCTGCTATGTCCTGCAGGCGGTGTTTTGATGGGCTTCGCCCAATTTACTAAAGTCACTGATAGTAGAGTTTTGCCCCTTTGTATGTACAACAGCAATAGAGAACTCCAGTCCAATTTTTTTAAATTTTTTTTTATGAATAATGACCTTCTAACATAAATAAATGCATATTTATTGTTATTTTTATAGTTAGTTTTAATAGTTAAAATAAATGTCAAAGTCTTAATTTTTCAAGATCCCCCGAAAACCATCGAATCTAGGGTGACGTCATCATGACCAAACGAAGTATGAATTTTTTAGGCAACTGGAATCAGCTGATCGTCGTCGGCCATTTTGAATTTCAGCATTGGAGCGTTTTACTGGGCATTATGATCGTTTTTTTGTACAGTTAGAGTTTTTGAATATTTTAAATAATATAGATAAACTAATGGAGATACTTTATTTTTGATACTGAATTATTTAGGCCTAAATAATGTTTCAATAAAAACAAAAAACTATTATGTGTCCAAATCTCTATAAACCAATAACGCAATAACACGGAATGTCGAACGGCTTGCGTCTTAAAATGGACTCTTTAATATATTTTTAAAAACTCTGCGTTAAATATTATGTAATAAAACTTATATATTCAGAATCAGCGTATATTGGTCTATATAAACATATTTTTTTAAAGCCAATATTTTTCACTGGAGTTCCTTATTATTAGAATGTATGCAAAATTAACTTGTCACAAATCTATTGATTTTTCTATCCAAATAAAAACCGTTTGTGTCGATATATATCAAACTCGCCAAAGTCCACCACCAACCATTTTTTGTTTTTTTTTTGTGTATTCGATTCAGCAAAAAAAAAAATCTTTTGCTTTAGATCGATCTAACCGAAGTGTACGGCTTCCCAAAGAAATTAGGGTTGATAGATTTTAGATTTTTAGGATTGATAGATTTTTCTATCTAAGTCAAATCTTAGCTCTAAATCTAACCCACACCTACTTCAAATCTTATGAGCCAAATCCATTACAGCCGGCGTTACAGATTTATAAGACGTCATCACGTCAAAAAATTGGTTGTCTGTAAAGTCGGTTTACGGACGATAATTTTACGTGATAACGTCATATAATAACTATGGAGTGCAAGAGAGATAGATGCGTCATGAGCTTGTTCCGCGCTCTCGCTTACTCGCTCGGCTTAGGCGGAACGTGATAATGAGTCATGCTTTTTCGTGAGTGCAGACGGCGATCATCGATTTATAAGACGTTATCAAGTTAATCGGAAAATTGGTCGTGAAAATTTTTTTGACGTGATAACGTCTTATAAATTGATGAACGCCGGCTGCCCTCACGAAAAAGCATGACTCATTGTCGCGTTCCGCCTGAGCCGAGAGAGCGCGGAACAAGCGTTCGGCCTAAGCGTTCGGCTTGTGACGCATCTATCTCTCTTCCACTCCATCGTTATTATATGACGTTATGACGTAAAATTATCGTCCGTAAACCGACTTTACAGACAACCAGTTTTTTTTTATCGTGTTGTGCGAAGTTTGGAAATATTTCATGTTTTAAACATTTTACACAAAATTGGAAATTAGAAAAAAATGAGAAATTCCAAGTTTTTTTTTTTTTTTTACATTAACTCCACACAGGAGGCCCTGAGGAAAAAATAGTTTCCCTCAGGGCCTATGTCATATTTGAGGATGCTGTATGGAGGGTGTTTTTGAGGAGAGGAAGGAGTGAACATGGGTCTTGAAGAGACCCATATTGTAGGAGGGAGGAAACACAGAGGCCGGCAAATCGTTCCACAGCCGAGCTGTTGTGCTGAACTCAAGAACGAGTCGTAGAAACGACCCGTTCTCATGTGACTAATGTCAACCGTGTACAAATGTTGAGCGCGCGTTTGGCGTGTTTCCCGACTATGCACCGGTGCCGAGGGGATCAATGACGCTAGATCCTCGGAGCATCTTCCGTTGTAATACCGGTAGAACAAGGACAGCATTCCCACCTGGCGCCTGTGCTCTAAAGATTGCAATCCGTTTGTTAAATTGGGAGAATCTACCAAACGGATCGCCCGTTTCTGCACAGAGTCAAGGGTTTTTTTTGTTAATTTTCTTTCTGAAATTTTCACAACGGGAATACTGTTTCAAACTTCTACAGTCTCTTTTGAAAATAACAGATGGCGCCACTTCCGTTTCCAATAATCCAAACTGTACAGTCATTAATAATACTATCAGATCAGATATGAAATATCTACCTAGTAAAAAGTTATTTCTTGAATTTTTTTAATCTTTTTTAAGTCTGCCTTACAATGTATAGTGTCCGTGGCTCTAAACCTGTGTTACGCAAAAATTAAATGTTTCTTTGATAAAATAAATTCTCAGACAAGTGAGTAGTGAAATATCAAAACGTACTTATCTCCACGAACCAAATTTTTGACAAAAGCCAGAAAACTGTTTCATAGCATTTAAGTATAATAAAGTAAAATTAAATGTTTTGTGAAAATAACGGTAAAATAAAACATTTTAAATGCGTATTTGAAATATAAATTTGATATATAATTAATTAGTTATTTAATATTTAAAAATGGACTTAGATGCATTTTGATATTGAATCGTGGATTTAGATACATTTTGAAAGTGAAGTCTTTGGATTTAGTCACATTTTGAAACTCATAAACTGTGTTTGATAATACTTCTCTACCAGGGGTGTAGTGAAATAAATAGTAATAGATAAATATATAGTAAATTAATAAATAGTAAATTACATCATCTTTATATATATATATATTTCTTCTGTCCGTGTCTATGTCACTGAACTCCTCCTAAACGGCTGGACCGATTTTGATGAAATTTTTTGTGTGGGTTTAAGGGGATTCGAGAATGGTTTAGATTCACAATTTGGTCCACTGGAAAATGTTCTCTTAACCCATTGGCCACAGAATTAATGAGCTAAAAAAATGGCCTTCACCACTGAATTAATCTTGTACCAAAAATTGAAGACCTGCCTTGATGTACTAAATCTATCGTAACTTTTGAACCATATATTCAAATGAATTAATTTCTTTTAATTTGTTTACATATTAGAGTAAGGTAAAGAAAAACATAAAAAAAAATTAAAAAATACTTAAATATATGTAAATAAGGATACAAATATAACCTTGTATTTTTTCGTAAGTTTTTTTTCACATTTTTATTCATAAAGTAACAAAAAACATAATATTCATAAATCGAACATTAATAATTTTTATTTTTACTTACATATATACTAATTACTAATAAAATAATTTGGTATGATAGTCCCCAAAGCAATCAGGGACGTGCAGGGTCACTGCCAAAAGCCTAGAACCACTCGCAATTTTGAAGAAATTAAATGGCGGCTGGCTGCATACAAAACTTGGAACACAAATATCAGGGAAAAAACGTAAGAAACATATTATTGCCAATTCTACGAAATAAAAGATTTATTAACTACAGAGCGTTCGGCATTTAAATTTTTTTTTATCATAAAAATCACTGTCGTGCTAGTTTTCCGTTTTTTGGCGGACCTACTCAAGGCCGGCGGCTCGCCGGGGTTTGTGGCCAATGGGTTAATTTTTATTTTTTTATTTCTAAGGAGTTGTTGATTTTGGAATGTTTTACATTGGATTCGGCAGACTGCGCTACCATCGCAGTATCGATTATTCAATATTATTCTATTTTAATTTTAGTTTGTTTCGACAGTTGTGTACAGGACAGCGTCTGTCGAGTCCGCTATAAATAAATAAAATAAATTGTGGAACATTCCAGAACACTCTCGGATGTTGTCCTGAGCGAAGCCGGGTAACCCAGCTAATACATTTATATATCACACAAAAATCAAAACCCACATCAACTTCAAAACCCATAAAAAAAACATGCGTTTCTTGTAATGGTATCCATTGCACAGAAAGTAGCACATTGATTGGTTAAAAAACCAATATGGCTGCCAATTCCATGGCCCTTATTGGTTGTTGGAGTTGAATACGTTTTGTAAACAAATGATTTTGGATTTAACCTCTGGTTTGCCGATTGCGCGCCCAGGACGCGCCATAAAAAAAAAAAATTTGAGATGCGATTTTAAACCTTATGTTATAAAAGAAAATGTATGAAGGACAGGGTCAGAATCGCTTGGGGCATTCTTGTTCTTGACGTAACAGATATAAGGAACACACCTAGCCTCTCAAATAATCATCTTTGCACATATCTATGACTTTCGAAATGACATTTCTGCCGCGATTTGAGCTGTCAAACTTTGAGCGTCGCATGTCATGAAAAGATCGATAAAACTATCAATTTGTTAAATAAACGCAAGTAAAGTTGTTTGTAGGCGTAGTTTGTTGTTCAGGGAACGTTTTTCGGTAAATATTGTATACCAAAGCATAAAATTAACCCACAAAATTTACGTCAAAAGTCAAAACATCGCCAAATTTTCGAGTTTCATCCGTAAAAACCGAGGCATTCAACCGGTTAAGTACGTTTTGAAATTGAAGACGATGTTTAGCAAGTTATAAATAAGGATTTAACCATGTTTTGGCACTGAAATAATATTTCAAACATAGCTATGATCCAAGAGAACGTGTTGGCATTCAAATCTCAAAAAAGTCAAAATGGTGATAAAAGTACCTTTAGATTTTCAACTACTCAAGCGACAATTATAAATAAAATAAAAGGTAAATATTTAAATAGCTGCCCCACTTTTAGGCACAGATTGTGGGAACAATACTTTGTTTCAAATTAATTATTACAAGAAACAACTATTATTAACACATAAAATAGATTGTTAGGTTCTTCAAGGTTTTTGGGTTATTGAAGTAAATACTTCTTTCGCACCGTTGTGATTTGAAACTCGATGAAACGAAAAATAGCCACACTAAAAATAAACAAACACATACATCTATAGGATTTAGCCTGCAAATGAATGAGACAGTATAATCGGTCTTCTCTTTGTGCGGTGCTTCGTATCCCCACACTTGTCTACTTTGGTTTTCTGAAGGTTTGAAGGTGAATTGCACACTCTGATTTTTTACTTTTCGTACTTTGATTGTACGCACTATTTTTTTAAATTTAAACAAAACATTCAAGAACGTCACTCCATACTAAAAAAAAACCAAAAAGCGGAACGAGATCCTTTTATATGGAAAAATTTATAATTTTGGGTTTGTAAGAGATAAGGGAAATTTTGAACTTTGGGTTTGTAGGGGTCTTATAAGGGAAATTTAGAACTTTGGGTTTGTATGAGATAAGGGAAATTTTGAACATTGGGTTTTGTAAGGGTTTTATAAGAGAAATTTTGAACTTTGGGATTGTAGGGGTTTTAAAGGCGAAATTTTGAACTTCGGGTTTGTAAGAGTTTTATAAAGGAAATTTTGAACTTCTCAACTCAGATAAATGCGTGTGTCTATGTGAGCGCCACCAGTTGATAGAATGCGCTGTCATCGACAAAGAGTTCAGCTCGATCGGATGTCGGGAAATGGGTTAATTTCCACTTCCAAGGTTTGTAATCATTCATTCACGAAAACAAAATCAAAATTCAAAAGGATGTAAGTAGTTGAAATTGAATATTGAAATTAACGAAAATAGTTGTATCTTGTACCTAGTAGTAGCAAAGTGCGATTTCAATAATCTGTGCCTATTAACAGTGTCGCAGCGGTTAGTTAAATATGTAATGGCGTCCGCGGTCGAGGGAGGATAAGGCTCTCGGTTAACAATCCGAAGGTAGCGAGTGCAAATCCCGGCGTATGCAAATAAATTTCATTTGATTAATATGTTTCGCACACACTATCCGATACACTATTTCCGATACACTATTTGTAGATTACTAAAATTCCGAACACACTATTCGTAGACTACTAAAATTCCGGACACATTATTTGTAGATTACTAAGAATCCGGACACACTATTCGTAGACTACTAAAATTCCGGACACACTATTCGTAGACTGCTAAAATTCCGGACACATTGTTCGTAGATTATTTAAATATATTGTGAACATTTGACATGACTTCAAGTATCGCCGTCTTATTTTAAAAATGGTTTTTTAAGTTTTACGTAATATTAAAAAAATGTCTTATTTTTCTTTCGAATGGTGGGGCGTAGTCAGAGGGGGACACGTAGATCTGCGAACCAGTCTGAAAGGGATTTTATCAATACGATGTAAATAATAAATTGTGGTAATTAGAGGTTCCAAAAAACTTTCTAATAATTTTCCAACTCTTCTTCCTTCCAAGGAATGAATTGAGCGATATGATTTCCCCCCCCCTTTATGCCTTCCCTTTTCTTGCCTCTTCTCGTCTCTTCTTGGGTCTTCTTGTATATTTCTGACTTTTTTGGTTGTTCTTGCCTCTTCTAAGATCTTCTCGTTTTTCTTGACTCTTCTTGTCTCTTCTTGCTTCTTCTTGGCTCTTCTTGTCTCTTCTAGGATATTTTAGTCTCTTCTTGAGTCTTCTTGTCTCTTTTAGCTTCTTTTTGTCTCTTCTTCTCTCTTCTAGGATCTTCTCGTCTCTTCTTGAGTCTTCTTGTCTCTTGCCTCGTCTAGCTTCTTCTTGGCACTTCTTGGCTCATCTTGTCTCTTCTAGGATCATCTCGTCTCTCCTTGAGTCATCTTGTCTCTTCCAGCTTCTTCTTGGCACTTCTTGGCTCATCTTGTCTCTTCTAGGATCTTCTCGGCTCTTCTTGAGTCATCTTGTCTTTTACAGTTTCTTCTTGGCACTTCTTGGCTCTTCTAGGATCTTCTCTTCTTGAGTCATCTTGTCTCTTATCTCTTCTAGCTACTTCTTGACTCTTCTGGTCTCTTCTTGTCTCTTTTTGTCTCTTCTTGCTTCTTCTTGTCTCTTCTTGGCTCTTCTTTGCTCTTCTCGGCTCTTCTTGCCTCCTCGTGGCGCCTCCTATGTGGAGGTAATGTAAAAATAAATAAATATATAAATATGTTGGGAGTCACTACCAGACTTATTTGGTAATGAATGCTATCGTACCAGACGTTAAACTCCTGTCATTTGTTTAGTTATCATTGAATGTATTAATAGATACAGTTCTGCTTGGATACAAGATTGCAAACGTAGGTATATAGATAACTTTGTTATTGTTATAGGTGATCTCAACCTTTTTATACTTAATACAATAGACTGGGCCGTCAACAATTAAAAACATTAAGGAAATCGAATGATCATATTGTAAAATATATAAAAAAGAATGCTTCTTAGTTGCGAATGATAAATCTTAGAGCACAGGCGTCAGGTGGGAATGCTATCCATGTTCTACCAGTATTTCAATGGAAGATGCTCTGAGGAACTAGCGTCATTGATCCCTTCGGCACCTGTGCATAGTTGGGAGACACGCCAAACGCGCGCCCAACATATATGTACACGGTTGACATTTGTCACATGAGAACGGGTCGTTTTTTCAACTCGTTCTTGAGTTCAACAGCTCGGCTATGGAACGATTTGCCGGCATCTGTGTTTCCCCCCTCCTACAACATGGGTCTCTTCAAGACCAATGTTCATTCCTTCCTCTCCTCAAAACGACCCTCCACACAGCATCCCAGATGACATAGGCTCTGAGGGAAATTATTTTCCTCAAGGCCTCCTGTGTGGAGTTAATGTAAAAAAAAAAAAAAACTTGGAGCAGGTAGATGAGAATGTTCATGAGAGATGAGTTATTGAAAGAAGTGTATATGCAGGTAACTCCATTACATTAACAGGTAGGAATCTGGGATTCAGTGTGTTTTGGTCATCTGCCTCCAAGACCTATACAAACCTCACCCCATTTTTAGTTAGGTTAGGTTTTAGTAGATATTTTGTTGGGGGATGTTTTTCCGTAAAATATTTTGTCGGGGATATTTTGTCATGGATATTTTGTCAGGGATATTTTGTCGGGGATATTTTGTCGTGGATATTTTGTCAGAGATATTTTGTGGGGGATATTTTGTCGGGGATATTTTGTCGGGGATATTTTGTCGGGGATATTTTGTCGGGGTTATTTTGTCGGGGATATTTTGTCGGTGATATTTTGTCGGGAATATTTTGTCGGGGATATTTTGTCGGGGATATTTTGTCGGGGATATTTTGTCGGGGATATTTTGTCTGGGATATTTTGTCGGGGATATTTTGTCGGGGTTATTTTGTCGGGGATATTTTGTCGGTGATATTTTGTCGGGAATATTTTGTCGGGGTTATTTTGTCGGGGATATTTTGTCGCGGGATGAAGACGCGCAGTACCTTTAGAAAGAGATAACAACCACGCTTTATACTGGCATTTAAACGTTTACAAAAGACGCTCCAAAAAAAAAATTATGTCAATTTTCGGACACCGTTAATGATTTTTTTTCAAACGGTTATCGACTCCTGTTCAAGTTCAAATAACAATTATTGTGAGCCTTTGTCACTGCAATATTATTTAATATTCCCCCATTAACAAACCTACCAACAACTGACGGTATCTCTAATTCAAACAAAGCTAGTAAACCCATCAGCAATCAGTACATATCTCCCCATCGCGGCAGGCAGATGTAATCACAATGTAATATTGTATACATTTGTTTTAAAATTCGAATTAAATACAGTTGTCAACGATTAAAAAATACGAAGAAATATAAATAATTTTTTAAATAATAAAGTTTTATATTTGTTTTTATTATAATATAAAATAATTTTTATTTTAATTCGTATTATTGACAGTTTTAAAAATCATTCTAAAAATATAATATAATAATTTTTTTTTAATTAATTTTGGAAACATTGTTGTTTTTAATGTAAATATTGTGAATTTAAAAAAAAAAAGTGTTTGTTCTTATTAAGTTCTTTTTTTGACTGCTTGAAAATATAAGAGCTTCTGTAAATCATCAAAATATTTACGTGAATTTGCCAACCGGTTTCGGTGCAGTCACGCCTTCGTCAGTGCAGCTAAAATAATGTTTATTTTAAATGTGAATACCGCAGAAGAAACACAATTTGGGATGCGGGTATGGGTACCGCCGCCCCGGAAACCATTTATTGGATAACCAACACCTCTGCCGTATGGTTCGCTACGTTTGGTGACTTATAAGGGGTGCCCAGGTTCATGCTGTGAGATTTGTCCGTGTCTTGGTGACGGATGTGTTTGCCCACCTACAGCGTGGCGGGAGGGTGGGAGAGACTGGTTGAGGGAGACCTTTTGACCTCTCCAGCCGGATCCATGGTTCCATACCAACTGAGAATAAAGTCAACTGAATCTCTTTAAAAAGTCATTAAAAACTATGATTTTTTTTAAATAGACCATAACTCTAACCCAACGTAACCTATTAAGCAAATTTTTTTTCATCACTTTTAATGACTTTTCTGAGGTGGTTCTGAGTTGGTTTAATTCTGAGTTGTCCGGTCACCCGTCTAAATAAAGCTACGTATACATATAGAGATATGTAAAAACTTAACCTGTTAGTAGGTACACTCATTCATGCTCGATGGTTTGACGTTCATTCGAACATATCTCAACGTGTACACATTCTAGCACTTGTATTAATTAATCATATATGTTTTTTATCACAAGCCCTTCTCGGAACTCTCTTTTCTATTAATGTATTAAATAAGTGAAGGGTAAGACTCTCAACTAGCAATCCGAAGGTCGTCGTTCAAAGTTCAAACCTTTGGCCTGCGCTAATAAAATTTATTTGAATAAATTGTGTTATCCCACAATTTATTCATTAAAAATAATAGGACGGCCGGCGTCCAGCGGTAAGGCCCTTGACTCGCAATCCGAAGGTCGCGGGATCGAATCCCGGCGTGGGCGAATACGACGGCCGGCGTCCAGCGGTAAGGCTCTTGACTCGCAATCCGAAGGTCGCGGGATCGAATCCCGGCGTGGGCGAATAGGACGGCCGGCGTCCAGCGGTAAGGCTCTTGACTCGCAATCCGAAGTTCGCGGGATCGAATCCCGGCGTGGGCGAATAGGACGGCCGGCGTCCAGCGGTAAGGCTCTTGACTCGCAATCCGAAGGTCGCGGGATCGAATCCCGGCGTGGGCGAATAGGACGGCCGGCGTCCAGCGGTAAGGCTCTTGACTCGCAATCCGAAGGTCGCGGGATCGAATCCCGGCGTGGGCGAATAAGTTTAATCGGATTAATTTGTGTTATTTTACAATTTATTCAATCAATTTTGTCCCAGAAACCTTTATTGGATAACAAACACCTTTGCCATAGGTCACCCCAAGTGGTTCGCTACGTTTGGTGATTTAGCAGGGGTGCCCGGGTTCATGGGGTGAGGTTTGTCTAGGTCTTGGAGGCGGATGACCAGAACCTCAGATTCCTACCCACCCCTTAAACCATTTTCCTTCCCAGAACCCTACTCTCCTACTTTTACTTAAAAAATCCTACATACAGCACCCCCAAAGATGACATAGGCCCTGAGGGAAATATTTTCTCAGGTTCTTTATTCAGCTCAAGTAAAAAAAATAATTAAAATAAAGTATAGAGTATTTGCAGCACGTTCCAAAGTGGAGGATACTCTCAGTATCGCCCTGGTGTAAGACCGCCATTCAAAATAGAAACGTTGCTTGAAATGGCTTTAGCCGTGTTTGATGACCAGATCTGAATAGCCAGGTGCTTCCCCCCCGCCTTCTCCCCCGCTCTCTCTTCCCAATCTCCTTCCTCTCCAAATTACCTCAGCCTCACAACATACCCCAATTGGGGATGCCATAGTCTCACTGGCTCCAGACGGGAACCGTTGGGATTCTTCTGCAGTATTCAATAATTGATCAATTTACGAAAGAAAGTGTACAAAAGTGTGCGTCCCGCTAAATCTCAGAAACCTGGTACAATCAAGGGAGTTATATGGTGTGGTAGCCCTCTATCCCCCATCCATGAAGAAGGTTCCCGTTTTTACCTGAAGGGCGTGCTTTTGAAGATATAAGGGCTGGAAGTTTCGCCGTCTAGAAATTTCTAGAACAGTCCAGAACATTTGATAGCATTCCACAACATTCCGGAAAATCCAAAAAACATTGTGGAATGTTCGGGAATAGTTTAGAACATTCGGGAACATCCCATATCATTGAGAACTACCATCCCAGAACATTCTCGAATGTTGTAGAATGTTCTGCAACATTGTGGATCATTCGAAGCCTTGGTATGAGTGGGGTTACTCTGGTGGGGGTGTATTAGATCCGTCGTGGGTTCGAACGTCACTTCAATCTAATATCAACTCCCCGAGTGAAGCCGGGTATTGCAGCTAGTAATAAATAAATAAATAAATTTAAAAACAAATACGATAACACATCATTGATAACGTATCACTTTCACTTTTGTTTCAATATTTAAAGATAAAAATTTATCTGATATTAATGAATAAGTCATGAATAACACCGATTGAAGTCTCATTCGGCGCAGAGTAAAATTAAATTGCCCGCCCCTTGTTTCGGTCGCCCGAGTGCACAACACATTACAGTATGTCAACCGAAAGCGTCGAATATTTTTGAAAAATTTATATATGCATTTATTAACAGGTTTTAAAAAAGATACATAATGCTTTTTAAGACTATTTATAAGCTATTTGCTTTGAGGAATATAAACGCTAGACAAATTTCGATTCTCATGCTTACAAAATTTAAAATTGCACGTCGTATTTGCACGAGGCAAGTAAGCGAAAAAGTGGTTTTTATTTATTTTGTGCATAATTTTATAAGAATGAAAAAAGTTACAACATACAAAATCTCAAAAATAGCCTTAGCCATAAAGGGTTATTTTTAAAAATAAGTTAAGTCATGAAAAAACCTTTTGTGTACGCTTATATTTTTTGTTATGTAAATAATAATTTTATTGTAATCCAATACATAGAAAAGCTAGTAAAAGCTTCAATATATTATCCGTGGCATATTTTTTGAGGTTCATAGTGTAATCTAAATAGGATTTCACGTATAACTTCATCTTAAACAATACCGCCCATCTCAGTGATATCAGTTCCCGAGTTTGAGTTCTCATCTCCTTCCCTTCCCCATTCATTCAATCTCACAATAAACATCAATTAAGGTGCCATACGCTGGCAACCCTAAAACCAAATGGCTTCAGACGTTGAAAGCATTTGTAATTGAATTGAATTTAAATTGGAAGCATCGAATTTATAGGATGAATTCACATAAAAAAGAAAATTCTGCACTCAGTCCAAATTTTTACTATTTTTTAATTCTCATTTTATTTTAAACATAACATTGATTGCCTCCGTGGTTGAGGGGTAAGGCTCTCGACTAGTAATCCGAAGGTCGCGGATTAAATACAGTACACTCAATATAATTAATTTGTGTTATTTCACAATTGATTCATTACAAATAATATGTAGCATATTTGCGGCACGTTCCAGAGTGGAGAATGCTCTCAGTAAAACGCCTTGGTGTAAGACCACCATTCAGAAATGAAACGTCGCTTGAAATGGCTTTAGACGGGTTTGGTGACTAGATCAGATTAGCCAGGTACATCCCCACTTTCATCTTCCCCATTTCGTTCCCCTTCCACCTTACCTTCAGCCTCACAACATACCCCAATTGGGATGCCGTAGTCTCACTGGCTGCAGACGGGAGCAGCTGACTTAGCAGGGACTCTTGTGAGGTATTCACATAAAAAATTACAAAACCAAATATGAAATTCTGATTAACTAACAAACTGACAGAGAGGAAGGATCGCCAAACAACTCGGTTTTGACACATACTCCTTGCCTCGTTTACATTCTTGCATCGTCTCGATAATTTAGTATTCTTCTATTATTCTGACTCTTGAGGTTGCCCTAAGTGTCTGGTTCAATTGACCGTGCTATATCTTCCTTGGGTGTCACCGACTCTTTCTACTATTCATATTTGAGTCCCCGACTATTTTTATTAGGTATTCACATTTGAGTCCCCGACTCTTTCAACTATTCATATTTGAGTCCTATTGTATTCTCCTTACACTCCTTTCTTCGTTCATTTGCTCTACATGCCCAAAACATCATGAAATTTTAAGAAATGATAAACGATTACTCTTATTTTCCTAATTTTAAACCACTCTCCCCATAAAGTTGTCTACAAAACACATTAAAAAATGTATTCAAATGATTCGTTATTGTTTGTGACTGTGAAAGCTTAAAAAGTAATTTTTTACCTGATTTTATAAATTTAAAAAATGCGAGATAATTTGAAAACGACGACTGGCAACCCTAAAACCAAATGTCAAAGATTAAGACAAAGTAGAGATTAACACAAATACTTTGTTATGTAATAATGAAAAATTTATGGGGCTAAGCAAACAGCACTTAATCCAATTAACGACTTACAAAATTAACAAAAATGCTTCGCAGTTTCGTTCGAGTCTCACAGCAAATTGGTCAAATTCAAATTTGTCTATGTAACTGTCATTTTTCATACAAAAAACTGCAATGGAAAATTTTCTCTTTGAATTTATTATTATGACATTTAGTTTTGACAGTTCATTGCGCTAAGTAAATACAATCTCAATATGGTCGACTATTTCTATAAAATTGAACAAAATATAATCAAAATTGATATTTCGCAACGTAATTGTATTAAAAATACGCATTTCTAACATAGAATAGAGTTCTTTTTGAAAAACAATCTGTCAGAATACAAAAATAGAATGGAACAGTTTTGTAATGTCAGATTATATTGTTGGAAGACAAAGAGATTCTTATTTCAAATAGTTTGTATTGTGTTTCTGTCAGAATAAACATTGAATATGTCAGATTATGTTAGAAATTAAATAAAGTGTCATGTTCTGTAGTTTTTAAAATAGAATGGAGCACTCTTGTAATGTCAGTTTATATTCGAACTTTTGAAAATATTTTTTACAGGAATTAGTGGTTCTTTGAACGACGGTGTGAATTACAAAGTGATTGTTTTTACAGTGGATCAGTAAAATTAATTATTAATTAAGTTTAAAGTGTTTTTAATAAAGTGTCGACACCATGGAGCGAATATCAAAAGACCTGTTGCCTATAAAGGCACATTACTTCTTTTTCTTCGCAGGTAATTGTATATTTTTTATTTTATCCAGTAACATTACAATATATATGAATAGACAGTAACATTATAATATATAGACTCGTCATTGTCTCACAAACTCAAGATAAAATATTGCACAATGTTTTCAGTGACTTCTTAATTCAAACGTTATTCTTCTGAAAGTTTTATTTAAGAATTTACTGAAAACATAAGTTTTGATTCTTACTTGCCACGTTTTGTTTTAATTTTGAGAGACAATAACAAGTCTAGATGTATTGTAATGTCATTGATTTTATTAACTAACCATTAGGCCATTGATGCAGGGGTAGGCAGAGAGGATGGTCTGCAACACAACTCTGTCTTCATTGTAATTACTTTCATTAATTGTCATTTATCACAGAAATTAATGTACATTCCAGGTCACTGAAATTCGTCGAAACATTCGTTGAATTCAATGTTTCAAAGACCCAATCACGTCTGATTAAGTCTAAAAGGGATCAAAATAAAAATCTAGTCTCCTTCAACGGAAGCAATCTTCCGAACAGACCCTCCATTGATATGCTTGGTGTAACTATAAGTGACCAGCTCAGGTGCGGGGGCTCCATCGAAGCCAGAGTAAAGTTAGCCTCTCAAAAACTGCTAACCCTGTACAAATCGCAAGGGCGCCCCACGGTTGAATTTGGCAGCCACCTCTGATCTGGAGCTCCAAAATACTTGAAAAAATACTCTCGACCCCGTGCAGAAACGGGCGGTCCATTTGATAGATTCTCCCACCTTAACGAAAGGATTGCAATCTTTAGAGCACTGGCGTTGGGTGGGAATGCTATCCATGTTCTACCGGTATTTCAATGGAAGATGCTCTGAGGAACTAGCATCATTGATATCTTCGGCACCGGTGCATAGTCGGGAGAACCCGTGCCCAACATATGTACACGGTTGACATTTGTCACATGAGAACGGGTCGTTTTTTCGACTCGTACTTGAGTTCAACAGCTCGGCTATGGAACGATTTGCCGGCTTCTGTGTTTCCTCCCTCCTACAACATGGGTCTCTTCAAGACCAATGTTCATTCCTTCCTCTCCTCAAAAAGACCCTCCACACAGCATCCCAGATAACATAGGCCCTGAGGGAAATTATTTTCCTCAGGGCCTCCTGTGTGGAGTTAATGTAAAAAAAAACGAACTTCTTTTCACTGATGACCTAAAATTATTCTTGGAAATACAAACTTTAGAAGACTGCATTTGATTCATTGATAGAATAGTTGACTGGAGTAAACGGAATAATATTGAGTTCAATGTTTCTAAGATCATTCGTATATAGAGATACTTACAAGCGACTCACAAGGGTAACAAGTGACTTACAAAGGTTATGTAGGCTTGAGAGTGGTTCGGTGGTTTGGAGCCCAGACCAAGTGAAGTATTCCCTGATGTTAGAGAAGGTTCAGAAGAAATTTCTGAGATTTCTTTACCTAAGGGAGTACGGCTGCTACCCGTGGCTCTACCCTACCGACTTTCTCTTGGGCATACTCGATATGAACCGTCTACGGGTCAGAAGGGATGTGCTCATTATAACACATTTCTTCAGACTGATTCGTGGACAGTTCGAAAACTCGACTATCATGGAGAGCATTAGTTTCTATGTTCCCGATGGGTATCTTCGCCACCGACAGCATAGACTGTTCTATCTTCCGGCCTGCAGGACTAACTTGCCAATGGTCATGCCGGTCGGGAGAGCAATTTCACTGTTAAACAGAATTAATTCGGATATCGACATATTTAGCGTTAGTGAAGCTGCATTTAAAAGGCAAGCTCTATTAATGCTTGTATAGTTTGTATCTACCACTGTTAAAAATGTATTTTAAAAACGGATTAAAGTGTAATATTTTGTAATGTTTTTAAAATAATAAAATTAATTGAATTGAATTGAATCAGGAGTGATGGACAAATGAATCCATTTCTCCCACTGCAGTGCAAGGCAATGGGTCGAGAGAATCTGGTTGGAAAGTTCAAAGAGACTCCCTCAACCAGTCTCTCCCAATCAAGCCCACCACTCATTTATTTACAAATGTTGTTCAATGTTCTGGCGTGTTCCAGCGCTGGGGCCTTTGCTGCCTCAGATGAACGTGTTTGGGCGGCAACTGGGCGTGTCCCCCGCCGTGATGGGCGGAGTTACCGCCGTTCTGCCAATCCTTTGGGCGCTCGCCAAGCCTGCCATGGGATACATTGCGGACTACTTTCAGGTTAGTGCATGCTTTAAGTTTCACTGTACGTTTCATCCTTATTCCTCGGAAAAGCAAGTGTCTCTGATACTCGACGATTCGAGTATCGGCGACACAGGTACACATTTTCCACATTTTGTCGGCGACGCAAGTCTCTCCCGCAGTGATGGTAAAATTTTATAACTCCCCACCGCTTGTTGATAGCTGTTTTAGCTCCGTGTTGTATGTTTTTAAGGTTGAAATACCATATTTTTCGAACCTGGAGAGTTCTGACGAAAAAGTTGGGGAGATTTACTTTTTCGGCATACCATATCTTCCGCCATCAGCCGGGCGGGGTTATCCCCACTCACGTCGTCGAGACTTTGAACATGATGACACTTTTCATCGAGGTTTTAGACATGACATGATTTTCATTGAGACTTTAAACATGACGTCGCTTTTCATCGAGACTTTAAACATAACGTCACTTTTCATCGAGACTTTAAACATGACATCACTTTTCATCGAGACTTTAAACATGGTGTCAGACATTTAAATGCCACCACATTGAAAAAATCGTTTCTCTGAATATAAATAATTATTCTGGGGAAACTACACATTATGTAATATTTTTATAAATATATAAACACATTATCTGGTAAGGCAGTACAATTTACAAAAACATTGTTTTGCAAAAAAAACAAGTAAGTTATAATGAAAACAGAATCAGACGGGCATGACGAAAATTTTGCATCAGTGCGCCAAGTGTTAAAAAAAGAAAGGAAAGGAAGTTGTGGGAAGGAAAAAGGTTCAACAGGTGGCTAGAAAACTGGAGGTTAGTGTCTCCAGGAGTGACGAACATATGTATCAATCCCTCTCACTGCGGTGCAAGGCGATTGGTCAAGAGAGTCCGGCTAGATGTCAATGTCCTTCACTCTTTCTCAAAATACTGTAGTTTACGATTATAAGATAAAGGACGAAACGTTATCACGTGTGAAATCCGTGAAGGGTCTCGGTGTCGTGTTTGATCCCGAACTGACATTCTCTGGCCATATATCGCAGCTCACTACTCAGTCTTGCAACAAACATCTTGGATTCATAATTAATTGTAAACAGTTTAATAACCAAGAAGCTACATTAGCATTATTCTATGGCATCGTGAGAAGCAAGCTGGAGTACGCGAGCGATGTTTGGGCACCGTACCACCAGAAGTACATTGACATGTTGGAGCAAAACCGGAAGAAACTTATATGTTTATATGCGGAAGCATGGAACCTATTCAAGGTTCATGCACCACATTGACTTACTTGAGGAAACTGATCTGTGAGTCTAGAAACTAGGCGGAAAGCAAGTCTTGCTCATCAAAATTTGGAACAATTTCATCGATAGCCCATTTCTCTTGGGATGCTTTGATTTATATGTACAAGATCACTACAGCCGGAGTCGACACCATGACCTGTTCAGAGAACCGAACAGCAGAACAGACATCCTGGCAAAGCAGCGTGACGAGGGGAGTGGTGCTGTTAAATGAACTTGCAAACCATTTGGATGTAAGTGACTGTTCTTTATATGCCTTAAAACTATGATTGAAGAGTCGCCTGCCTAAATGCTGATATGATAACTAAACTGTACTGTAATTGGAATAATTCTGTTGTACAATAATAATAAAGAATAAATAAAAAATAGACAGATCAAAGGGTCTCGATCAACCAGCATCTTACGATCTGAACCGCCACGCAGCCGATTGGCAGACGCTTCCACCGCCAAGAACTAGACAAACCTCACATTATGAACCCCATTAATTACATTCACCTGAATTAATTCTTTAATTTTTTTTATCATTTAGTAATTTAAATGTGTTTTGATTCCAGAAACAAAGGAAGCTGATCTTCATGGGTCTCATCATGCTGATGAGTGGATCCTATTGCTGCCTGTACTTCCTGCCAACCCCTCCAGGTCCCCCTGAGCTTCCCGCTGCCATCCTGGACTTCCCCAGGCAGAGTGGGGCACAGGACGGGGGCCCGAGATGGATCAATGTCATTCCGCTGTCGGAATATTGCAATGTTAAGGTATTGTTTGACCAAATTTTGCACTATAGCCCCTGGAGCGATTTTGGCCATATATTGCCGTATAATCTCCGATTACTTTTCGGATAAAAAGCCAATTATCTCCTTGATTCGGCAAAATTAAAAAAAAATAAATATTTGTAGCTCCCACATTTGTTGTTTTGGACTTAAACAAAGCTATTAAAATGCTTTATCTGTTATAACCATAGATGTCGCAAATCCGAACTTCGTAGACTATTTTAGAATGATGTTAAAAATAAAATACAGATTAATTCATTGGCTATATAGCACTATAATAAGTTTTTATGTTTCTTCGTTAAAATTCGAAGGTATGATTTTTTTAATGTTGGCGAAAAATTTTAAAAAATTTTCTGAAAATCTCGGGCAAACGGAGAAAAAAGTTTTGATTAATTTGTCAACGAACCGCCGCTTTTTTAATAGGCATAGATTTTGAAAGGTACACTACTTTTAAACTTAGTTACCACAAAAAACGTCAGTTTCAGTCGCGGCAGGTGGAAAAATATCCATTTAAATTTCGTTAAAAAAAATTTGTACGTAATTTCTTGTTACGGCTGACATTTCATGTTACTTTTTTCGCAAACTGAACGATTTTCAGCCATATCCAGGGTACCAATCGATAAATATTTAAAAAAAGATTGCCATATCGCAAAAATCACATATATTCGGGGAAGGTACTAGTATAGTGCAATTTTCATATGAAGGTACTAATATGGTGCAATTTTCATGTTCTGAATAAATAAATAATTGAGCATATTTAGGTTATACGAATTAAAATCAATGTATTATTAATTAGGTTAGGTTAGGTTAGGTTAGGTTAGGTATATAAAAAGGCGTTCTTAGACGACATCCAGAAATTAATTATTGACAAGTTGAAATTTGTTTTTATAATCAAAAGTATTAGAATAATTACACATACCCGCTAGGCAAACCCTGCTTGCCGTACAAACCATTCAAAACCTGGGATGTATATCTTGTTGAAAAGAAGAGCGCGTGCGCATTTTTTATTTTCGTTCATGTCTTTTATTTTGCAATAACACATACCCGTCAGACAAACCCTGCTTGCTGTACAAACCATTCAAAACCTGGTATAACTTATTGAAAGGTAAAAAATTACGTTTTTTTTATTTATTTTCTTTATTATCTTATTTAAAAAAAAATAGGCGTAATGATTTTTGCGATATGGCAATCTTTTTTCATGTTTAACAATTGGTACCCCGGAAAATATTCGATTTGTGAAGGAATTCAACAAGAAATGTCAGTCGTTAACGAAATATTGCAGCGGTTCTTTCACACTTTACCAAGTTTTGAAATGCGCTGTCGCTCCAGTGGTTGTATACATTTTTTAATGTGAATACCTCATAAGAGTCCCAACTGCTCCCATCCATCTGAAGCCAGTGAAACGCTGGCATTCCCAATTGGGGTACATTGTAAAACTGAAGCAGTGCGGAGAGGAAGGAGATCGTAAAGAGGAACATATTATGTTTCTAATATGCATTTTTTTTCAACAGGACGATCCTTGTCTTCAAGAACTCCACAACAATCTAATACCAGCTTCCTGCGGATGGTTTTGCAACACAAAACTAAATCAAACAGAAGAAGAACCACAACCTAAAATAAACATATTTATTAAAAGACAAAATTATACATTAATTAATAATACCTTGACTGAATTTTTCTACAAAGATTTACCCAACACCAAATATGGCTGTGATATTTTTAATATGGACCCTTTTAACTCCAAAAGAAATGCCACTAATTCTAAACAGAATCAAATCGATTCCATAGAAAAAGAGAATAGACAAAAATT
Source organism: Glyphotaelius pellucidus (assembly GCA_936435175.1). NCBI lineage: Eukaryota > Metazoa > Arthropoda > Insecta > Trichoptera > Limnephilidae > Glyphotaelius > Glyphotaelius pellucidus. The sequence goes on along the minus strand of OW386563.1, from coordinate 7,646,257 downwards.
CGACACCATAGATGAAGACAATTCTGTAGATCGGTGTGTCTTTAAAAGTGATTGCTCAGTTTTTTCATGTGCCTTATTAAAAAATGTGAATTTTAGTTTAAGTGAAAATAATTTGACTGATTCAACTAGTGATATCGATAATTCTACAATGGAAAATGTTCCAGAAGAATACTATTTGTATGCCTCGGTGACTTTTTGGGGTTTTGTGATTTTAATGTGCGTTGGTACTGTTGCGTTCAATGTTGCCAACTGCATCGGGGACGCTGTTTGCTTCGACGTATTGGGTAAGAACCTTACATTATCTTTATATATATAAAAATCTCACGTCACAATGTTTGAGATTAACTCTTGAAATATTGTTTGTTTGAGATTAATTCCGAAACTACTCAGCCGATTTTGATGAAATTTGGCTTACTGTGTTTAATTTGGTCAAACTTAAAAGGTAGGATAGTTTTTATCTCAATTATTGACCTGAATATTTATTATTGCGAATTAAATGTTTGCTATAGGACAGTGATTTGTAATTATTTGTGAGTTCCATAGTTAATTTATCAACAATTTAACAAGATTGGGTAACCATCCAGTAGATGGCGTTGTGTTTTGATTTCATGTCACAGGAACGCGTGGCCGGGTCAGCTAGTCTTTATATATAAAAATCTCGCGTCACGATTGCAATTTTGCAATCAATTTACTGAGTGGAAGATACTCTCAGTAACGCCCTGGTATATGTCCACCATTCAAAATTGAAACGTTGCTTGAAATGGCTTTAGCCGTGTTTGGTGACCAGATCTGAATAGCCGGCTCTTCCTCTTCCCCACCTCCATCTCATCCGCACCACCTTCAGCCTCACAACATACCCCAAATGGGGATTCCATAATCTCACTGGCTCCAGACGGGAGCAGCTGAGACTCTTTGAGATATTCACATAAAAAAAATAAAAAAAACTCAAAAACAAAAACAAAAACTCAAATCAAAAAAACTACACAACAAAATCGATTCAAAATGTGATGCAGATACACTAGTTTGCCACATTTACCATTACTTTCCGGACACCATGTAAACATCTTAATATACGGTCAAAGTTTGAATTCTTTTTTAGGTGACTTAAAATCAGAATTTCATTTTTATTTTGTAAAAGTACTTATCTAGATTTGTCTGTAATCTTATCTTTTGTCTGTACACATTGTCAAGTTGTAAAGTCACTTTAGAGAGCTATTGACAGTGTAATCTCACTTCGCCGCATTGACGATAAAGGCGCTGATATCACAATTATTATATTACTAGAGCAGACCCGTAAAAAATCACGGGACATTATGTCAGTAAACATAGTTGAAAAAAAAAATTTTTATTTGAATTTTTTTTACATTAGTTCCACGCAGGAGGCCCTGAGGAAACAAAAACCCTCAGGGCCTATGTCATATTTTAGGATGCTGTGTTGTTTTAGTGACAGGAAGAGAGGACGTTCCAGGAAGGAAAAAAGGTATGAAGTATGTTGGTATGTTGTGAGGCTGAAGGTAGTGGGGAGGGAAAGGAGATGGGGAAGAGGAATGTGGGGAAGTACCTGGCTATTCAGATCTGGTCACCAAACACGGCTAAAGCCATTTCAAGCAACGTTTCAATTCTGAATGGTAGTCCTACACCAGGGCGATACTGAGAGTATCTTCCACTCTGGAACGTGCCGCAAATATACTTTACATTATTTTAAATTAATAAATTGTGAAATTAATCAAATTAAATTTATTTGCCACGCCAGGATTCGATTTCGCGACCTTCGGGTTGCGAGTCAAGAGCCTTACCGCTAAACCACTTGGGGTGAATTATGACAGGGGCTTAAATTAAATTAAATTAAAAAATTTAAACAAAAGAAATGCTTATTTCAAATGTAGTATTAAAATAAATTTATATGGCAAAATCAAAAAGATAAATGTTTTTATAAAAATTTCCCAGCTGAAATTTTTAGATTTTCCAATATTAATAATAATTTTTTTCAAAAAATAAAAATTACACAACGTAGAAAATTTCCAAATTTAACATAATATCAAAATATTTTCTGACCAATTTTTTGGTTTTTCTAACAGATTTATCTGCTAGTCCTACATAGCTGTCATTTCTCAGGCGTGCCTGACTTCTTCTACCATTCGTATTGGCGTTGGCATCCTTATACTCCTTTTTTCGTTCATCCGCTCTACATTTAAAAAAAAATTTTTTTTGAGCTCCACACCGGAGGCCCTGAGGAAAATAATTTCCCTCAGGGCCTACGTCATCCTTGGGGATGCTGTGTGGAGGGTTTTTTTTAAGGAAAAGAGAGTTCTGGGAAGAGAGGAGAGTTCTGGGAAGGAAAAGGGTTTAAGGGGTGGGTAGGAATCTGGGGTTCAGTGTGTCCTGGTCATCCGCCTCCAAGACCTAGATAAACCTCACCCCATGAACCCGGGCATCCCTGCTAAATCACCAAACGTAGCAAACCACTTGGGCTGACCTATGGCAGAGGTGTTGGTTATCCAATAAAGGTTCCCGGGGCGGCGGTACCCATTCCCGCCTCCCAAATAGTACATAAATAAGGCACAAAATAAATAAATAAGCCACCACATACGAACCAACTGGAAACTGCGATGCAGCGGTGACTATTTTTATTTTTCTGTATCTTGTTCTTTTTCATATTTTCATTTGGATTTATTATGAAACAATAAATTGATTACAATGATACAATAAATTAAACTAGCTAGGCCCTGCGGGCGGCTTTTGGTTCGGCTTCGCCCAGTTTAAGTGTTGTTGACCATTTTATAAATCCGATAGAAACTGATTCCAAAAATAGCTAGTTCCTTGGATCCAGTGACAGCTAGTCACCGGGACAAAGTAACCGCGACAGGCAATGACGTCATTTATTATATGTAGATGCGTGGTATTATTATTCACAACTGCCAGTTACAATAATAATAATAATATTACCATCAATCTCTCAATAACCGGAGAGATTCACGAAATTACAAATCCAATATGCCTGCCAGGCGATACTCCTCATGCTTGCCGTTAACGTAAGTGGCGCCATTTTTTGGCATTATTGGCTACTTGCTTGAATTCGGTTCTATTACAAAAGTAGCTTTTTAACAAACTTCTAGTACGACGACTGGCCGGCGTAGTCCAGCGGTAAGGCTTTTGACTCGCATTCCGAAGGTCGCGGGATCGAATCCCGGCGTAGCAAATAAATTTTATTTGATTAATTTCACAATTTATTCATTTAAAATAACATATAGTTTATTTGCTGCATGTTCCAGAGTGGAAGATACTATTAGTATCGCCATGTTGTAAGACCACCATTCAGAATTGAAACGTCGCTTGAAATGGCTTTAGCCGTGTTTAGTGACCAGATCTGAATAGCCAGGTACTTCCCTCCTTCCTCTTTCCCATCTCCTTCCCCTCCCCACCACCTTCAGCCTCACAACATACCCCGATTGGGGATGTCATAGTCCCACTGGCTCCAGACGGGAGCAGTTGGGACTCTTGTGCGGAATTCATATAAAAAAAAAGGACGTAGATGATTTTGCATCGTCAGAGATGTATTCAAAGCCGGGTTCTTAAATTTCAACCGTACAATCGCTACGCTATTAACAATGTCAGATTTGGTAATATCTGTGTCTACGTGCAGGTCCCGAGCGCGGCATGCAGTACGGACGGCAGAGAGCCTGGGGCACTGCGGGGTACGGCCTGACTGCGCTGGCGGCCGGCTGGCTGGTGGACTGGGCCAGCGGGGGCTCCGCCCTCAAGGACTTCACCCCCGCCTTCCTGCTCACCATCATATTCACCCTGGTGGATCTATTCTTCTGTCGGAAGCTGCAGGTGACGCAACAAGCTGAATAACCCAACATCAACGTGAAGTACTTCACTGAGGATGCTGGATTTGTCCTACGTACTGCGAGAAATTTCAGAGACACCCGGGTTCTCACAGTACTATACAATGCTTTGGTTAGAAGTAGGCTTGAGAGTGGTTCGGTGGTTTGGAGCCCACACCAAGTGAAGTATTCCCTCATGTTAGAGAAGGTTCAGAAGAAATTTCTGAGATTTCTTTATCTGAGAGAGTACGGCTTCTACCCGTGGCTCTACCCTACCGACTTTCTCTTGGGCATGCTCGGTATGAACCGTCTACGGGTCAGAAGGGATGTGCTCATTATAACACATTTCTTCAGACTGATTTGTGGACGGTTCGAAAACTCGGCTATTATGGAGAGTATTAGTTTCTATGTTCCCGATGGTTATCTCCGTCACCGACAGCATAGACTTTATCTCCCGGCTTGCAGAACTAACTTGCCAATGGTTATGCCAGTCGGGAGAGCAGTCTTATTGTTAAATAGAATCACTTTGAATATCGACATTTTTAGCATCAATGAAGACAGCAAGCTTTATTGCTGTTAGTCTGATTGTGCTTCATTGATTTTTAAATTGTTCATTGATGTTTATATTGTGTAATTTGTTTGAATTGTTTATATTATTTAAATTGCTTAAATATGCTTTAAACTTAATATTTTCTCTATTTTAAAAACAATTTGAAATTTTAATTTTGTTGTGTTTTTAAAGTGAATAAATTGAATTGAATTGAATTGAATCACTTAATAGACAAGTGGTTCCTTGAACAGTAGACTTAACGCCCAAACAAATGTTTCTAATTTTGTCTTTTTTAATCCGCAGGACCGCTTGGCGTCCACAAAGTGTGTAGATAGCTTTTGCACTTGAATACCAGGCATCCATAATGTGGGCGCCTACTTAAGAGCAACGTATGCGCGGCCTATGTCGGCCAGTTTCATACAAATCTTAAATTTGGATTTAAGATCAAAATATCCAACCAAACTGAAAAATTATTTTTGTAATCAAAATGTATATCAAATATCTAGTACGGATGTGAGCTACTTTATTTATTTTTGCTTGGAAGAATAAATTAGTAAGATGAAAATAAATAAACTATGGACACGAAAAGAGATTAATGGCAGCATAAATAAATAATTTTAGAGTAGCATCTTCGCTCCAACGCCACAATATTTCCACATATTAGAAAAATTTTTAACCCTAAAGCCGAAAAAATTATTTTTATTTTTACTTTTTAAATTTTAAATGTAAAAATGCTTAAATTGAAAATCTTTATGTTTATTTGGGTTCTCTATGTGATGTGGATTCACCAGTTTTCCGCTTGTACTACGAGTTTCCGGATACCGTGTATATGGATATCCAAATCAAATTTTCAATAGTTTTTTTTTTGTTTAAATGTACCTTGATGCATGTTCCAGCTTCCTTCCATGTCCCGCCCCGAGGGAGCTGGTGGGACTCTATCTGTCCTGCTCACACGGCCAAGAATCCTTGTCTTCCTGCTGTTTGCCGTCATCGCCGGCATGTTTGACAGCTTCATCATCTACTACATGTTCTGGTGAGTGCTAAAGTGCTGTTTCCTTAAGGCAACACGTACAATCAAGCTTGCATGATCAAGTCGGCAGGATCGAAAATCGATTCTGTCTCCATGTACACTTGTCATGCAAATTTGACCGCTACACATGGTCAAGTTTACTTGATTAAGCTCCCACAGCTGCTGTGCTCACATGATGCATAGATGGAACCTTAACGAGTTGGCGATGTGAGAATGCTGTGCGATGCAGATCACCGAACATGCGATCAACGAATGTCTGCTCCATTCATTCCCTACAGGGATTGCTAAGGTCCTCATGGTGACGCCTGAGGCCCTAGATCGGCTCGCAAACCTAGATATCCCCCTCTGTCCCCCGCCACCTTACGAAGAAAAAGACTTGATCAAACCTCAAGGGTCACGCAAATTGGACGGCAAGCTTGATCGTGCAGTGGCCTCTGGCGTAGGGAGTGGAAACAATCTGCAAAGGTCATCCCAAGCTGAATGACCTTGGGGAAAAGTGTTACAAACAGTGCCTCTGAGGTACAGGGTCACATCTCGGAGAATTTAGACCTTATCCAATTCAATTCAATTTATTTATTATCTCAAAAACATTACAAAATATTACACTTTAATCCGTTTCCAAAATACATTTGTAAGAGTATTACAATTAAAACTTAGGCATACGAACTATACTAGAATTAATAGAGCTTGCCGTTTAAAGGCAGCTTCACTAACGCTAAATATGTTGATATCCGAATTAATTCTGTTTAACAGTAAAATTGCTCTCCCGACCGGCATGACCATTGGCAAGTTAGTCCTGCAGGCCGGAAGATAGAACAGTCTATGCTGTCGGTGGCGAAGATACCCATCGGGAACATTGAAATGAATGCTCTCCATGATAGCTGAGTTTTCAAACCATCCGCGGATCAATCTGAAGAAATGTATACATCCCTTCTGACCCGCAGATGGTTCATTCCGAGCATACCCAAAAGAAAGTCGGTAAGATAGAGCCACGGATAATAGCCATACTCCCTCATGTACAGAAATCTTACAAATTTCTTCCGACCTCTCTCTAACCTGAGGGAATATTTCACTTGGTGTATCCAAATTACCGACCCACTTTCCTTACTAAGGAATTGAATAAAATTATGAGAATAGACCCGGGTGTCTCTAAAATTCCTTGCAGTACGTAGAACAAAGCCCAGCATTGTCAGCCTACTATCAAACATGATTTCATGGTGGAGACACATTTTAAACTTTGGGCGTCCAGTACTCTTCGGGGCTCTGCTGGGGTGGTCCTTTAATGAACCAGTGAAAAAACTAAGAATCGATGAGGGGTATTTGGGAAACCTAAGGGGAGTGGAGAGGAGAGGTGAGACCACCTCGGAAGACTCTTCCATCTTCAGAGAAACCAAATGAAGAAGGACTTAAGATAGGAAAACCCTCATCACTACGGGATCTCTACGCTTGAGGCAGACTTCTAGACCTCTCTAGCCAGGCTCTCTCGACCCATCGCCTTGCACCGCAGTGGGAGGGGTGGATTCATACGTCACTCACTCCAGAAGAGCTATTCTCTGTCTTTTGTGAGATCGAGATAGATCTCAGGCGAGATCTTCTGTCAGATTTGTATGATTTTCTACGTCTGTTAAATGAATAAATAATCATGCTTACTTGCAGGAATTCGTGTTTGACCGCCCTACACATATGAACGTACGTGATACGTCCGCAAAATTGTTGCCCAAATGCAACAAACCGTATCACGTAAGTTCAGGTAAAAAAAAACTATACCCGAAACCCACAAAACGTGCGCGATACGTTCTTATACACCAAGTTTATCCCCGTGCTATAGCGAAGTTAAGGGACTCGTACAAGTAACGCCGCTAGTCAGCTGTACTCTCTATGCAAGTGGCGCGGTTTGTAAAACCATTTAAAAAACCCAATGTTTTTTTTTACAAAATAACCCAAAGGTAGGGCGGTCAAAATGACCTAAACTAAAATACATGACAGCTCACAGCTGAAATTCTGACATCGGCCCATAGAAAGCAAATAACAGTCGTAGAAAATCACACAAATCTGACGGGAGATCTCGCCTGAGATCTATCTTGATCTCACAAAAGATAGAGAATAGCTCTTCTGAACACATCGACCCCCAGATTCCTACCCACCCCATACCTTTTTCCTTCCCAAAACTTCCTCTCCTTAAAAAGACTCCACACAGCATCCCCAAAGATGATAAAGGCCCTGAGGGATTTTTTCTTCAAGACCCCCTGTGTGGAGCTATTGTAAAATAAAAAAAAACTAAACCCACGGATGGTTATTTTGTTTTACTGCAGCCTTTCTGCATCTTAAAAGCTGGTTCACACACAGCTATCAAATATAAAAGATCATAGCACGCCAAATAACGCTCTCCATACAATACCTTCAGACCGTTCACACCTAGCGGTTTTAAGCGCAGATCAATCATAGACAATACACATCTTAGACGTAACCGCTCCAGAGGCGATATGCCCAGAAGATAAGTCTCCCCTTCTCCAACTAAAACAGGAGAGGGGGTCATTGTAATTACGGAGCTGCCTAGACCCGTGGATGACAGATGTCAAGTTGACAGATTTCAGTACAAAAAATGTGCATTCCGTTGCCGCTCCCTAATTCAACTGACCCCCTCCCCTATCACAGGAAGAAATATTTGATAGCCTCTTGTGAAAGCACAAAAGATAAGCGCTCGCGATTCAACAGATATTTGCTCGCAGATTTATAGCGTAATGTGAACTTTAATGTATTTTTGAGCAAGATCAATATGAACCATTCTGTATCCGAGGATCTTATTATGGTGAAACTACTCTACCTATAAGCTATATCCTTTGTACTTAGCCATTTTGTACAATAAAGATTCTTTGAATTTGATTGCAGGTTCCTGGAAGAGCTGGCTACGGAGACGCAGCAGATGGGCAACATCAAGCTGCTGGAGGGGCTGACGGTGGCTGCGCAGTCCTTCGGCGGGGAGCTGCTCTTCTTCGCCATCTCCGGCAAGATCCTCAAGCGCTTCGGCTTCGGACACACTCTCACCTTCTGTCTGGGCTGTTACGGCCTGCGCCTGTTCCTCATCTCACTCATCACCAACCCCTGGCAGATTCTCGCCATCGAGGTACCAAACCATACACAATAGAAACTGGGATTTTTTTTACATTAAGGCCTTTCGTACATGGAGATATTTATAAATTACGTGACTGTGACGCAATCATAAGTAGCGTACCGATATGCTACTCTTTAATCCATTTAATGAGATACTGGCCCAATTAAATTTTTATGTACCAGAGTCTCACTCTCGAGGACGTCATCACAACCTCCTATATAGTAGAGCAAGCCGCACTAATTTATTTATGAACTCACCTCTGGGGAGAGCTACATGCTTTTTGAATGCGGTGGATAAAAAAATAGATTTATTTTTTGTGTCCTATAGCGCATTTGTAAGATTTTTGGCATTGCATATACACTGCATAAATGGTACAATTATAACGTCTTAGGCTATATTGCCTGTAATTGTTATAAATAAAATGTACAACTTATATATATAAATAAATAAATAAATTTAATCACAGGAGGACATATTTGTCCCACAGGTCTCATAGAAATCATTGTAATGTCATCATATCATTACATGTAACATGTGAAAATTGCAGTATAAAAAAGAATGATTTGTATTGATGTATTTCCAGCTGGTGATGCAGGGCCCCACGTACGCACTGTGTTACTCCACCATCGTGGGCTATGCGGCCGCAGTAGCCCCGCCCGGGCTTTCCGCCACCCTGCAGGGCATTGTGGCGGGCATGGACGACGGTCTAGGTAATGCTCTACCTAACCTAACATAACCTAACCTAACTTTACTTTACCTATCCCACTACATCTAATCTAATTTAACATAATCCACCTAACCCAATCCATCCTAACTCGATCCATCCAACCCAACCATCTAACCCACCCCACCCCAAGTGGTTCGCTACGTTTGGTGATTTAGCAGGGGTGCCCACCCGGGCATGGGGTGAGGTTTGTCTAGGTCTTGGAGGCGGATCACCTGGACACACTGAACCCCAGATTCCTACCCAACCCTTTTCCTTCCCAGAACTCTCCTCCCCTTCCTTTCCTTAAAAAACCCTCCACACAGCATCCCCAAGGATGACATAGGCCCTGAGGGAAATTATTTTCCTCAGAGCCTCCTGTGTGGAGCTCATGTAAAAGAAAAAAAAACCCAAACTAACCCAACCCAATCTAATCCAACCCAACCCAACCCAACCTAACCCAACCTAACCCAACCTAACCCAACTTAACCCAACCCAACCTAACCTAAACCAATCTAACCCAACCCAACCTAATCCAACCCAACTCAACCCAGTACATTTTTAATTTCCAGTAATTTTAGTTGACGGCCTCCGTGGTCCCGAGGTAAGACTCTCAATTCACAATCCGAAGGTCGCGGGTTCGAACCCGGCGTGCGCAAATAAATTTTATTTGATTAATTTGTGTTATTTCACGATTTATTCATTTAAAATAATTTATAGTATATTTGCGGCACGTTCCAGAGTGGAAGATACTATCAGTATCGCCCTGGTGTAAGACCACCATTCCGAATTGAAACGTTGCTTGAAATGGCTTTAGCCGTGTTTAGTGACCAGATCTGAATAGCCAGGTACTTCCCCACCTTCCTCTTCCCTATCTCCTTCCCCTCCCCACTACCCTCAGCCTCACAACATACCCCAATTGGGGATGCCATAGTCTCACTGGCTCCAGACGGGAGCAGTTGGAACTCTTGTGGGTATTTCACATAAAAAAAAAAAAAAAAGTTAGAAAAAACGTAGGGTGTTAATATTCTATTTATTTGGATTTTACTGCTAAGTGGAAATTTTCTGACTTTCTGATAGAATATCTCCGAGGTTTGAGGGGTTAAAACTTATTTTAAAATGTCAAATAACCTATATTATGTTCTGTTCCAGGTTTTGCATTGGGTTCCCTTCTCGGCGGGATTCTGTACAAGTATTTGGGCGCCCGATTGTCGTTCCAATGTTTCGCCGTGTTAGGCGTGTTGGCAGCCCTCGTGCACGCCATCTTGGTCGCAACCACCTTCAGCTCCCACCTCAACCAACCTGAAGATAAGGCCGTCGCAGATGGTAGCCGAGAGGACGCAACCGATGCTGCAGAACTGGGAAAACTTGTGCCGAGTTCGGAAGCAAACGGAAAAATTGTGAAAATTGCAAAACCCATTGTAAATTTGCACAACGGAGATAAAATTAACAATGTGTTAGGCTCTGACTGTAGACCTTACTGTTAAAAAGATTTGTAATTTTTTTATTGAAAATTTATTTGTACAGAATATAAACATAATTGATAATAGAGTGATAATGTATCTCTACATATTATTCATTAAAGTCCTCCGCCGCATCTGTCTGTCTGTTTGCGATAAACTCAAAAACTACTGAACGGATTTTCATGCCGTGTTCACCAATAGATAGATAGATTCATGAGGATTCATTTACGTATATAATTTATCGAGGTTTTGTGTAAATTGGTTGAAATATACATATAATTAAAGGAGAATGTCTGTATGTGGTGGTGTCTGTAGGTGTTGATTTGATTTGTAAGCAAATTAACAGATGGCGGTGTGAGTTAAAAGGTTGGGTAACCATCCAGTAGATAGCATTGTATTTCGTTAGCCACAGCAACGCGTGGCCGGGTCAGCTAGTATAATAAATGAAACGTTTCGTTTTCATAATTTTGTATTTAAATTTCTTATTTAAGCCATTCAGGCCGACAAGAAACTTTATTAGATATTAGCGATTTCCCGGCATTCGTTGCAATGCTGCTTAATAATGAAATTGTTTCTCCCTGCTTGTCCTTTCCTATTCGTCCCGTTCCCCTTCCATGTCCCCTTCCCCTCAAGCATTCCCTCTCCACCTTCCCTGTCTTCCCACAATCTCTCCCGCCCACCAACTTCCCTCCCGCCAACCCTCTCCCATGTTCCATATATTCAATCCCAGTACATTCAGTTTTCAAACAGATCGCGTGCGACCTATTACAATTTTTTTTATCTAAATTTTCATTTTTGTATATTATAAGAACAAACCTAACACAGGTATTTAAAATGCCTATAATTCTTACTTAGTACTGTACTTCAAGTAAAATTGGTACCTAACACAGGTATTTAAAATGCCTATAATTCTTACTTAGTACTGTACTTCAAGTAAAATTGGTACCTAACACAGGTATTTAAAATGCCTATAATTCTTACTTAGTACTGTACTTCAAGTAAAATTGGTACCTAACACAGGTATTTAAAATGCCTATAATTCTTACTTAGTACTGTACTTCAAGTAAAATTGGTACCTAACACAGGTATTTAAAATGCCTATAATTCTTACTTAGTACTGTACTTCAAGTAAATTAATTAATTTAAAGAGTTTATTCAAAAATTGAATTTTGATTAAACAATCGACGATTTGCAAAATGTCATTCTCAAATTGTGACATTTTTGACAGTTTCGCAAGAGTTTTTGTAATGATTAAAAAACTTTTCAGATGTATTGTCATGTGGTTGTAATAATCCAGAAACCTTCGCGAGGATGGAAAGAAGGTATTTGGAATGTTTCAAATATTTCCTACACTTAAGGGGGTGATACACGTAACCGCATGAATTTTGACCGTTTTTCAGAAGCTTATTTAAAAGGGAAGGAATAAATGAATCGTTTTTAAATTCAGTATGTTTATTCATTATATATTAAAATACAAGAATCGAATTTTTTTTCTCAAAATGGCCGCCGTAGTAACTAATTTCCTGAGACCCTCGCGGCGAAAGGCATCAATCGGCAGGATTTTTAGCTTCTGTTACAGCCATCTGAAATCAATAATTTTGATTTGAGCGTGTTCATAAAACATGTATCTTCTATTTGAACCAATAAAAAAATTGTAAATTGGCACGCCTCGATTTTTCACCCTTTTTTTAAAGGTTTTTGAGTCAAAAATGCTAATTTTTGAAGATTTTTTTGGCATGTTTGAGGTTCAACTAGAAGCTAACACTATAGAAAAGACGTGGGCCAAATTTAATAAGAATCAGTTTAGAATTTTTTTGAGTTATCTTGCCCGCCAATTTAAAAAAAGTAATTTGGAGAGAAATGCGTGTAAAGTTTTGACACACACTATGATTACATCGACTTACCAACTAGTCAGCTATTCCAGGGCAATATAGAAGTCCTTCGGCGCGTTCGTAGTACTCGTTTTTCTTCTTAAGCTCTTCTTGTCATGCTGGACAAGCTTTTTTGGTCGTCAAAGAGCTGTGGCGATTTTTTCGACTCACCCTTTGGTCATCGACTTTGTCTTTGAGTTGAGGCGAAGCACTTAAATGAGTTTTAATCGATAAATAATGCGAATTTCATTCTAAAAATTTACAGGCATATTTTTGAGATGTTATTTTAACTATTTATGCAAAAAAAAAAAAAAATAATCGACTTTTTTTTTTTAACCCGGCGCCGTTGTGGCGACCAAACAGAACACAGCCATTGTGGCCGGGTATATTTTACCCAAGCAGATTATTGTACAAACAGAACACAGCCATTGTGGCCGGGTATATTTTACCCAAGCAGATTATTGTACAAACAGAACACAGCCATTGTGGCCGGGTATATTTTACCCAAGCAGATTATTGTACAAACAGAACACAGCCATTGTGGCCGGGTATATTTTACCCAAGCAGATTATTGTACAAACAGAACACAGCCATTGTGGCCGGGTATATTTTACCCAAGCAGATTATTGTACATATTACGTCACTTCATTTGGATAGGGTTCTAACTTCACTTCACCTTGTTCTGAGATATGAGGTGTCAAAGTTTGCAAAGACAATTTCTCAGAATGTATTTACCAATTTCCGATTATGACGTTGAGAATTGTTTAACGTTTTTTAATTGAACGTATTTTAAAGGAAAGTATTTAAATAGGACATATATTAACCCTTTTAGAACATACCTAAACATGCAAATAGAACCCTGTACAACCAGCTAAGGCATAATAATTCATTGCACAAGGTTCTAATTACATTTCCCTAATGCAATTCCAAGCTACGACCACGTCCTATTTAAATATTTTCCATTAAAATATGATAAACTAAAATACTTTAACTAAAATTGTTAAATAGATTACGAAAATTCGTCTTTGGAAACTTAAAAACCTTAGAAAATGATAAGGCGTAGTTAGAACCCTATCCAAATGAAGTGAGGAACCATAATGCGCCTCTTATTTAAGATCAACTGTCAGATATAAGAAAAATAGAGAGTGTAAGTGTAGTTAGAACCTTGTCAAATGAATTATTATTGAAAATAATTGATGTTAGAATTTTGTCATACCTATATCTACGAAAATACAACACGGATGGTTCTGAAAATTATTTTGGTTATAGAGTTGAGCAAAAGAAATGCTTTGGCATTCAAAGGTCAATTTTGAAAAAAATGTCAGCTAGAACCCTATCCAAATGAGGTGACGATTAGTATTCTAAATGAAGGAAATGGGTAGTTTATACGTTATGAAAATTAAACAGTTATTTATTATAAAATTAGTACATAATCATCAAAAATTAAGGAACTAAACATTTTTCTCCCGAGATCAATTTCTTACAACACAACATAAATATAAATTTAAAAAAAAAATAATAACAATTGAGGAACAAAACATTTTTTTTAACACAATAATACAATCAAATTTAATAAAAAAAAATCTTTTTTTATTAAATTTGCCATTGTGGCCGTGTGGACGTGTAAATTCCACCGTATCCGCAGCGACACTTAATCGAATAGCTAATAAACTCGAACAGGTCAACGGATGCAGCTACTGAGAGCGGCAAATAACGCGCATATTTTGTTTTGAAGTTGCCGGGTATTAGGTGCCCGGCAACAATGACGCCGGGTTAATATAGCAATATGTTTGAAAGAGAAAGTACGAAAAAAAGAGTGTGATATAGTTGTGAACGATGAATACTTGGAGCAGGTGGATGAGTTTGTGTATCTGGGTAGTATGTTTACGAGAGATGGGAAGGCTGATAGAGATATTGAAAGAAGGGTAAATGTAAATGGAAGGGTAACTCCATTAGTGGAGGACTGAATGCTGTTGGCGCTAATAAAAAACTGTCAAAAGAAGCGAAGCTAGCAGTCCACAATGGAGTCCTGGTACTTACCCTGATGTATGGCAGTGAGGCATGGAACTGGCAGAGGAAGGATGAAAGTAAACTGAATGCTGTAGAAATGAGATCCCTGAGGCGTTTGTGTGGTATAACCATGTATGATCGTGTGAGAAATGTGGAGATCCGCAAAGAATGTAAGGCTGATGTAAGCATAATGAGTAAGATTAAGAAAGGGACCCTCAGATGGTTTGGGCATGTAGAGCGAATGAACGAAGAAAGTAGTGTAAGAAGAATATATGATGCAAATGTGAATGGTAAAAGAATTCGGGGACGCCCGAGGAAGACATGGCACGATCAAGTGAATCAGATACTTGAGTCGGGCCATGTCAAAAGTCAGAATAATAGAAGAGTATGTATGAGACGATGTATGAATGTGAGTGAAGCAAAGAGTGTGTGCCAGGACCGAGTTGTTTGGCGGTCCGTCCTCTCTGCCTACCCCTGCGGTTTGTTAGTTAGTTAGACAACTCACTTATATATATATTTATAAGCAAGCATATTTTGTTTTTATATATGAGGGCTGTCCGTAAAATAAAGTTTCCACGGTGCTGCGGTCGCTAGGAACAATTTTACACGTGATCCGGCAACACTGGCGTGTTGCCAGGTTCCCCTAAACCAAGTCCCCACCACGCTGCGCTCTCTGTGACACTTAGTCTCGGTGTGGCAGCCGTTCGCGACGGAGCTTCCGTTCGCCGCACCCACCAGGTGTGAATTATGCTCTATAATTAGTTTTTTGTACAAAGAACAAAATCCCGGTAGAAATAAAATTCTTAGTTACTTAAAGTACGAAAAAGTATTTAAAAGCGTGCCGGACTGCCATCGGTTTCAGATGAAAAAATTGCCAAAGTGGAAAAAACAATGATTGCAGATCGGCGGGTGACGGTTCGGGAGCTCTGCGACATGATCCCTGATGTCGGTAAGACCACTATTGACAAGATTTTGACAGAACATTTGGGAGACCGCAAGGTCTGCCCAAGGTGGGTCCCAAAATGCTCACCAAAAACTACAAAAAAGTTAGTTGACGATAATGTTCGTAATACATTTGCCTGTTAAAATGTGTACATGTTTTTATTAATGAGTGAGCAATTTTTAAACCATTAAATGAGTGAGCAATTTTTAAACTGATTGCATGTAAAATTTTTATATTTGAAAAATTATGTTTATTTTGAAGTATAAAATTTGAAAGCGTATTTCGTCACCTTTTCAAAACAGTTTTTAGTTTTGGGATTCATTAAAAAATATTCCATTTATTTGGATATTATTGCGAAACGGAAATATTTTGATCCTCTGACAAAATATTGTCGAGGGGTTAATTAACTCAGTAGAGGTAATAGTCGAAAGCAAAATGAATGCATAAATGTGAAGGCAAATGTCTGTATCGGAGGTCGCAGGAGACCGGGCTCAAGGACAACACTGCAATAAGGAACTCCAGTCCAATTTTCTTAATTTTTTTAAATGAATAACGACCTTCTAACTTAAATAACTGCATATTTATTTTTATAGTTAGTTTTAATAGTTAAAATAAATGTCAAAGTTTTAATTTTTCAAGATCTCCCGAAAACCACCGTATCTAGTGTGACGTCATCTGGCCAAAAGTTTTAGTTATTTTCAACAGATGTTGTCATTTTGTATGGAAGAAGCTTTGAAACTATTCAATAAGTAAAACATTATTTAGGTGGAATTATTTATTTATTATATTATATTTATTTATTATATTATTATATTTTTCAATATTATTACGGGACAGTGGTATAAATTGTTTGAAATTACTTGCTTTACGAATGGAAATCAATATTAAGAAAACCGAAGCATCAATTTTGTAGGCAACTGGAATCAGCTGTTCGACGCCCGCCATTTTGAATTTCAGAATTGGAGCGTTACGACAAGGCATTACGATGTTTTTGAACAGTTAAAAGTTTTTGTATATTTTAAATAATGTAGATAAGCTAATAGAGATACTCTATTTTTGATACTGAATTATTTAGGCCTAAATAATGTTTCAATAAAAACAATAACTATTATATGTTTAAATCTCTATAAACCAATAACACGGAATGTTGAATGGCTTGTCATAATTTTCAATACAAATACACCAGGTGACTGGAGAATTATGGACGCGGTGACGTCACGCCTCAAAAATCCAATAATACCAACTTGACAGTGTTTTAATGACACATTTTAAGATGGACTTTTTAATCATTTTTTTAAAACTCTATGTTAATATTTAATAGAATCAGCGTTTATTGGTCTATATGAACATATTTTTTTAAAGCCATAATATTTTTCACTGGAGTTCCTTATTGCAGCGCATTGTACCGTGCTTGGGCACGAATCTTCAAGACTGCAAATGCAGGGTTCCAGCCCCAAGGGGTTATAAAAAGCTACACTTATGTGCACGGGAGGAAGGTGTTAATTATTTAGTTATTAAGAATATTATTTTATAACTGTTGATGTTTTTATTATGCAGCTTAAATTTTTAATAAAAATTTGAATTTTCAAATTAATTTTTTGTTATTTATTTATTTTGTAAGAGTCCCATCTGCTCCCGTCTGGAGCCAGTGAGACCATGGCATCCCCAATTGGGGTATGTTGTGAGGCTGAAGGTAAGTGAGGAAGTGAAGGAGACGGGGAATGTACCTGGCTATTCAAATCAAGTCACCAAACAAGGCTAAAGCCATTTCAAGCGACATTTCAATTCTGAACGCTGGACGATATTGAGAGTATTTTCCACTCTGTAACGTGCCGCATATATAATTCAAAATTAATTAATTGCGAAATGAAACAAATTTATTTGTCCACACTGAGATTCGTTCCCGCGATTACAAGAGTCTTACCCCTCGACCACGGAGGCCATCATATTAAATTGAAGGTTTCAGAATATTCTTCCGCGAGCCATTTATTGAATGACCAACGCCTCTGCCATAGGTCACCCCAAGTGGTTTGCGACACTGGGTGACTTCACAGGGGTGCCCGGGTCTTGGCGGCGGATGCAGCTCCCACCAACTGCGTGGCGGGTCAGACCGGGAGAGGCCGATTTGGGTTATGTACTCCTGGATGCATTGATGCCATGATTTCAGTTCCTTCCCAGAACTTCCTCTCCTTCCTTTCCATAAAAAGACTCTCCGCAGAGCATCGCTATCCTTTTTTTTTCCTCAGGGCCTCACGGTGGAGCTAATATGAAAGAATATATATTTCAAACACCACAAATATATAAATAAATAAATGATTGAATAAATCTTTCCTAGTAAAAGAAAAATACTATTGTATTGAGAAAGATTACATGTGAATTCTATTTGTTCAGTTTTTGGAATACTCGTACAAGTCTCATAGTTGGCGATCACTCTGGAAAATGTCTCTCTATCTTGTGTTGCCCGGAATAGCTCCTCCACACTTCTAATGCCGGTCCACTCTCGTATATTTCGTAGCCAAGACATTTGTCTCCTACCAGGCCATCGGCGACCTTCTATTTTTCCCTTCAATATTAATTGAAACAAGTGATACTTTTCCCCTCGAAGTACGTGACCCAGATATGAAATTTTCCTAACTTTTATTGATGTGAGCAGTTCTCTATCTGCTCTAGCCCGCCTGAGAATTTCTATGTTGGTGATCATGTCGGTCCATGGAACCTTGAGCTTTCTCCGGTGAAGCCACATTTCAAAAGCCTCTAACCTGTTAGAAAAACGTTGTTAGAAAGAGAAAACACCACGCTTTATATTTAAATAAAAAATAACCACAAAGATAAAATGTAGACCTTTATGAAACCAAAGTTTGGAATTGCAATTTGAAATAAATTTATGAAACTTTTGGAATTTTGGGAATTAGAGGGGACTGTAACATTTGCAATACATTTGCCTAATAAAATACGTACTTATGTGTTTTATTTTTTTTGAAGTGAAAATTCTTTAGCTCTGTTGTGATTTAAAACTCGATGAAATGAAAAATAGCGACACTAAAAAGAGACAAACACATACATCTGTAGGACTTAGCCTGCAAGAGGATGAGATAGTATAATTGGTCTCCTCTTTGTGCCGTGCTTCGTAGCCTCCCCACTCTTGTCTACTTTAGTTTTTGGAAGGTTTTCACTTCTACCATCTGTTTTTTGTTATCAGTAATAATTTTAGTTAGAAAAAACGTAAGGTGAGCCATTTTAAATTTTTGACTTGATAACGTCTTATAAATTGATGAACGCCGGCTGCACTCACGAAAAAGCATATCTCATTGTCACATTCCGCCTGAGCCGAGCGTGCAAGCGAGAGCGCGGAACAAGCGTTCGGCTTGTGACGCATCTATCTCTTTTCCACTCCATCGTATATGACGTTATCACGTAAAATTATCGTCCGTAAACCGACTTTACAGACAACCAATTTTTTTGATTGATTCGTGTACAGACCATGATTATTAGTAAGAATCCAAAAATTCAGTCGGTTTGGTGCCATAGGGCCTAAGTTGTGACCGACCCAAAGTGTTACAAAGCGCCGTAAAAACGATGAATTAATAAAAATTCTTCTTTTCGAAGATTTTTTTTTTATGTTTGCAAGCAAAATTTTTATACTATATAAAAATATGTCTTAATTTTGAATTATAAAATTTGAAAGCGTTTTTTTTTATGCCTTTCAAAAACATTTTTTAGTTTTCGGATTTTTTTTTTTTTTTACTTTAACTCCACACGGGAGGCCCTGAGGAAAATAATTTCCCTCAGGGCCTATGTTATCTTTGAAGATGCTGTCTGGAGGGTGTTTTTGAAGTGAAGATGGAGTGAACAAGGGTCTTGAAGAGACCCATGTTGTAGGAGGGAGGAAACACAGAGGCCGGCAAATCGTTCCAACTCAAGAACGAGTTGTAGAAACAACCCGTTCTCATGTGACTAATGTCAACCGTGTACAAATGTTGAGCGCGTGTTTGGCGTGTTTCCCGACAATGCACCGGTGCCGAGGGGATCAATGACGCTAGTTCCTCCGAGCATCTTCCATTGTTATACCGGTAGAACAAGGACAGCATTCCCACTTACAATACATTCAGAAATAGAAAGAAAGAGTTCAAAAAAGGTTTACGCCTTACCTGTATATGAAGGAATATACATACTACCCATTCCTGTATCCATCGTTGTTTTTATCAGGAATGCTCGATCTTAACACATTAGAAGCCCGCCGAAAAATATTTTTGGGTCAGCACGTTTTTAAGCCGGCATTATACTGAATCCGCCGGAGATCCAATCTCGTGGGAGATCCCACGCACTTTTTTATGCTCCGAAAGCGAGAACTTCTTCCTATGAAAATGTGCCATTAAACAGAGCAATTCAACTGCTAAATGAATCTGAATTGAACATCGACATCTTCAATGTCACCTACAGAGAGTTCAGTAATTATCTTCTGACATACGTCACAAGATAGTGAAATTGCCCCCCATACACTTTTTTTTCTTTAAATTTTGTAATCTTCCCCATAATATTCTGGCGTATAACTGTTTTATGGAGAACTTGATAAAATAAATTAATAAATATTCCATTTATTTGAATTTTATTGTAAAGCGGAAATATTTTGACTCTCTGACATCAGTCGGGGCCTGAGGGATTAAAATATTAAAGAAATTCCTATCTTATCATTATTATCCTTAATCTTATGCCTAGTAAGGCTTAATTCTAGTGATAAGATAAGAAAAAACACGATAATGTCTTAGCTCATGATTGTATCACGGACATTTCTGTAGTAAAGTCAATACCAGTGGTTGCTATTTTAAAACATCTCGACAAATCTATGTGAGTAACTTTTTATTTATATAATACAAATGATTTATGTTGGCTGAAAACGGTATGAATTTGTCAAATCCTTGACTTACACTCATATAAACATATTCCACCCGTTCTAATATTCTTTCAAACCATTTAACACATTGGAGACAGCCCATTTTAAGATTTTTTTCTCCGTTTGCTCGAGATTTTCCAAAAATCATTTTTTAAATTTTTCACCAACATTAAAAAAATCATACCATCGAATTTTAATATGGAGACATAAAAACTTATTATAGATGTCGCACATTAAATAAAATGGACAAAAATTTATCCAGACACCATCTAGATTGCATTTAGTTCGGGTTTGAATCTTGCAATCATACATAAAGATGGCAGCCAATAAAAATATGCATTAAGAAAATGAAGAAAATATGGGTGGTTCTTAGTCGAAGTATGGTACTATAAAAAGTGACCGAATTGGATATCGATACCTTAGCTCAGTGGTCAAGAGCACTCGCCCGGAAAGTAGAGAGGTCCTGGGTTCGAGTCCCAGAGGTGCAAATATCTTTTTATGATTTTTTGTTTCCAGATTTTCGATTGTGTTTCGCTCATAGTGTCTTCATTTAATTAAATATTACAATTTGAGGTTTTACTCATAAAAGTTAAAATAAAAAGTAATAACTTATTATAGTGCTATATAGCCAATGAATTAACTTCTATTTTATAAAAATATATAAAAAAGTCGTAAAGTTTATATCCGCGCGAATCCGTGTTTGTTACTTTGAAACTGCCGTGAGAGATACTTAATCGAGTCAACATAGAAAATTTTCGATTTCTGCATATTGTCTTTGGTATAATTGATAATGAAAGGTGCATATCTATGGAAAATGACTTAATTTTAATGGTAATGGCCGATCAGAATTCTGCGTGAAAAAAATATTAAAAAAAATTATTTTTAACATCGTTATAAAATAGTCTACGAAGTTCGGATTTGCGACATCCATGGTCATAATAGATAAAGAGTAGTGCGCCAAACGCCACACGCAGAGGTAGTGTCCGCCGCGCCGTGCGCGATGTCATCGGCACGTATATTGTTACCGCGCGTGTAAGGTAGTGCAACGAGTGATGCAGCACCCAATATTAAGAGGGCCTCCGACTACTAAATATGCTGCTACATAAGGGGCCGAAGACCATTAGGTCTCCCGGCCAAGGGGAAGTACTAAATATCGGGGAACAATTCAAAATATTGTCCCTGAATATTGAAGGAACATCTCACTCAAAGATGGAGTTTTTATTAAAAACTCTCACCGACAGAGTCGGAGATGTGTGAATGCGGTGAGGTGCAGACCACTGAACATGTGGTCAACGAATGCCTGCTCCATTCATTCCCCGGCGGGATTGATGAGGTCCACAGGGCAACGCCTGAGGCCCTAGGCTGGCTCGCAGACTTAGATGTCCCCCTCTGACCCCCCACCATACGAAAGAAGAAGAATAATAGATAAAGCATTTCAATAGCTTCCTTTTAAGTCCAAAATAACGAATGTGAGAGCTACAAATATTTAAAAAAAAATTTTGCCAAATCAAGAGATAAATTACCTTTTTTATCCGAAAAGCAATTGGAGACATTTAAAATGGCGCCAATATATGGTAAAAATCGCTCCAGTGGACATGGAAGTAATTGCGAGTAGATCTGGGGTTCTAGCATAGTTGATCGATAAGGGTTGATAGGATAACTTTCGGTAACTTCCCATCGTTCCCTAGCATCAGTGACAGTTCTTCACAGGGGGACAGTGGGGACAGTCCCCACCTGTTACACTCGTAACCTACTAAAGGAAATAACAGTTGATGCTTTGTCTTCACCAAAATGAATGAATTCTTTAAACTAAAAGTAATTAACATTTGCACAAATAAAATACAAAAAAAATATTCCGGATGATTATAAGACCCGACGTGCGTACAGCGAACAATGTACGGCGCATGAGAACGGCGGTTCTATTTCTCTGGCACTTGGGGGACAGCCCGAACTCTCCACATGGGCAATATGGTTCATTCCTTGCGTTGTATATCTCATCTTTTGAAAGAGCTGCAGCATTGTTGTGTTAAGGAACGTATGGTTTTTGCCTTTTTTTGCCGTCACGGTACCGTAATCGTGAATCGTCACGATAATAATAAAAGCGTTCAATGGATCATAAGAATTTAAAAAAAAAATTATGTTTTGGAAGATAACGGAGATTTCTCTAAAAACCTACTTTTTCAGTGAAAGTACAACTAGACCATGAGTATGTTGTTTTTTGAAGAAAGGTCTCTTTTTTGTCAATATTAATATATAAAATGAATGTTTCTTTGTTTGTCCCTTAACCATTTATCCAATTGCGATGAAACTTTTGTGAGTTGTTGTGCGCTTACTCGCGATGGATTCTACATATAATGCTGAGCTCTGGCATTATGAAATTATTTCCTTTACTATTCATTTGATTGCGATGAAACTTTTGTGAGTTGTTGTGCGCTTACTCGCGATGGATTCTACATATAATGCTGAGCTCTGGCATTATGAAATTATTTCCTTTACTATTCATTCGATTGCGATGAAACTTTTGTGAGTTGTTGTGCGCTTACTCGCGATGGATTCTACATATAATGCTGAGCTCTGGCATTATGAAATTATTTCCTATGCTATTCATCCGATTGCGATGAAACTTTGGGGAGTTGTTGTGCACATGCTCGAGATGGTTTCTATATATAACAGTGAGCTCTAGCGTTATGAAATTATTTCCTATACTATTCATCCACTAGCGGGTATCGCAATGTCACTCAAAGAAAGAAATTGTTTGTATTTTAATTCAGTTTGTTGGAGTATTTTTTATTTTTTCGTCTGGTGTGTACACTAATAAATCAGAAGGTTTTCCAACCCGCGAGTAGGCCATATACGACTGTCCGCCAGGAATCATGGGTTATCCAAATTTAACCCCTGCCATCCCCTACCGCTACTACGTCTCCTTTGCAATCTTCCCTCTATCCCTTCCTCACCCCCCACACCTCCTTCACCTCTTCCCTGCGTCCTTACTTATCCCTGTTCCCGCCTCTGTTTCCTTCCCCCGTCCCCTTTCCCTCCCTCGTTCCCCTTCCACTTTCCCCACCTTTCCCACTCCCGCTAACCCCCCCTCTCCTCAGTTCCCCTCTCTCACTCTCCCGGATTCCCCTCCCCCTCCTGCCTTCCATCCCTGCCGCTAGATATATGAAATCCACAAATTTTTTGAATTGAAACGTTGCTTGAAATGACTTTAGCCGTGTTTGGTGACCAGATCTGAGTAGCCAGGTACTTCCCACCTTCCTCTTCACCATCTCCTTCCCTTTCCCACTACCTTCAGCCTCACATAATACCCCAATTGGGGATGCCAAAGTCTCACTGGCTCCAGACGGAAGCAGTTGGGACTCTTGTGCGGTATTCATATAAAAAAATAAATTATTATATTGTTAACTAGCGAGTCCCCGGCATGCGTTGCAAAACCACATAATAGAGAAATTGTTTCTCCTCATTCGTCCCGTTCCCCTTTCTCTTCCGCATCCCCTTCCCCTCATGCGTTCCCACTCCGCCTTTTCCGCCATCCCTCTCCCCAGTCCCCTCTCCGGTTTTCCCCTTCCCACGAATCCCCCTCCCACTTTTCTCTCCCCCCTCTCGCATTCCATACGGTGTATTCAGTTTTCAAACTTCGTGTGCCACCTATTGCAATTTTTTGTACAAATTTCATAATAATCAAAGTTGATTCGTCTACTTCTTATACATTTGCAGCCTCGAGTGGGGTACCACAGGGATCTCATTTGGGCCCGATATTATTTTGCTTATTCATAAATGATATAGTTAATATTTTTAGTAATGTTAAAGTCCTATTATTTGCTGATGATCTGAAGATTTACAAAACAATTAGAAACGATGACGATCGCGCCATTCTGCAGTTAAACCTGAAAAACTATGTGAGTGGTGTTCTGTCAATGATTTACAACTAAATATTGGTAAATGCCAGATTATTAGTTTTTACAAAGGTAAAAATCCTCTTAACTTTTCTTACGATATGAATGGTGTAAATCTTCTTCGTGTATCGCAGATTCGTGATCTTGGTGTTATATTCCACGAGAGTCTACAGTTCAACGTGCACATCGATGAAATAACAAGCGATGCCATGAGAATACTAGGTTTTATCTTGAGAATCGGGGCAAATTTTAAAAGTATGTCAACATTAAAACGTCTGTATTGCTCATTAGTACGAAGCAGATTAGAATACAATTCCTCTGTATGGTCACCATACTACAAAGTTCATTCTCAATCATTGGAAAAGGTACAAAACAAATTCCTTCGGTACATCAATTTTAAAATGAAAATTCCAATTGAATTTATAAATTATAATTACTTACGCGCTGAAACCAGACTTCTTAAATTATCAGATAGAAGAGTGTTAATTGATTTATTATTTTTATACAAAATTATAAAATCTTTAATTGACAGCCCTAATTTGTTGGAACTAATTTGCATTAGCATACCCGCTAGACAAACTCGTTGTAAAGATATTTTTAAACGCAACAATAAACTCAACATTAATCCCCTTTTACTCACTAATTCCAAGAATCCATAACCTTGCGAATAAATACTGCAAATTTATAGATATATTTAGTGTTGACAGTTTTGAATGTTTCAAAAGTCAACTAATCTCGATTTTATCGGCTAATAATTAACTTTTATTTTTTTGTTCTTCTCATAAAGTATTTTCTCATCCAAACCTCACCAGTAAAATATATACTTACTTTATAATATTTTTGCGGTTCTATTTACACTTTGTTCTATTTCAGGTCTTATTATTAATAATATGTATAAATATTTTAAGCTGAATTGTATTAGTTTTTTTTGTAAGTACAATTCGTACTATTTCATTTCTTTTAATTTATGTTGTAATATTCTTTACCTAACAAGTCGATTGCATTCTTAGTTATTCTGTTTTATTGATAATGTAACACATGTAATTAATATTGTCAATATATATATTTTCTTCTATTCTTGTAAAAGCCCAATAGGGCCTTGATAAATATAAATAAATAAATAAATAATGCCAGGGCTCACTACTGTACATAGAAACCTTCGCGGGGTGCTCACAACAACTCTCCAAAGTTTCATCGCAATCTGATGAATGGTTTAGCAACGCATAAGAAACATACATTCATACAAGCAAACATAAATTGATTTTTTGTCCGTAAATAAATAAAAAATATATTAATTAATATTTGAAAATATTTCAGGTGATCCCAGGAATTATTCAAGAATTCAAAGTCGATCTACTCTTCCACGCTCTTCAATATTCCAGTGAAAAATTCATCCAAATCTACGTGTCTGGTGAGTTGTTCTGGGCTGTATTCTGAAAGTTTATTCTGAATACAATAAAACTCTGATAGAAAACCACCAGAAGAAGAAAATTTTTAAGATGATTACATACGTAGCTTTGAAATACAGCAATGAAAATTTTAAAGATATCCTGAGCACAGCCACTGCCATTGGTGATGAAAGAAAAATGGATTTGAAACCTTTTCCCAGTATAAGTGACTTAGCGAGCTTTGCAGAGAAGGCATATAACTCAGAAGACGAATCCTTGCCGGAAGGTTGGAAGCTGTTGACCACAGCGCTTGGCGGCTGGAACGGATATGTCGGCTACGCTTTTTGCAACTCCTCATTGCAACAAGTAGTCCTGTCCCACTGTGGAACCGTACTTTGGAATCTAGGATCAGTGTTTGCAGATGTAAATGGAGCTTGGCAAACCAAATACACGAATCACATGTCATCGGCTGTCTCATTTGGAGAAGAAATCAAGTGTGCAATTCTCGACGTGAACAAAACGGAAGGTGTTCGTTACACGCTAACCACCACAGGGCACTCTCTAGGCGGGTGGCTCGCGCAAGTCACTGCAATAACAACGAAACACCTCAAACGGCGGGACAGTGGGTTTACTCGTGTTTCTAACATCAGCGAAGGCATCCACGCACACACTGTCGCATTTGACAGCCCAGGGGTGCAAGACATGGCGATAAAAATTCAGCGAGAATACTTCGAAAGGTGCGGTTCTAACCCATTTTCTATGTTTCAAAGTTTGGACGTTACCACCTACTTCATGGCAGCCAACTTTGTCAACGCCACCGGTTTTCACATGGGCAGCGTATACCAGGTTTCATCCAACCTGGTTTGTACACCTGGTTTTAAACATTTTTTCTCGAACTCGAGCACGCACAGCATCAAAAAGTTTACCGATGCCTTTCAAGCGGACAATGTGAAACTGCACCTAGTGAAAGACTGGCCACAAGGATGGGCTGAGCGCGAACAGGTTCACGAACTGGAGCAGGATCAGCTGACTCACCGCCCAGAGACTGAAGCAGGTCAGTCTGTGCATTGCGAGATAGGAGAAGAAGACCCGGGAACGAGTGCTAAATTGCACTGTTTCTCGGAAGTAGAGCTAGATTTCCTCAAATTGATGAATATAGTGAGAAAGAATGAAATCCCACATAGCAATATTGAAAGTTTCTTTTTGAAGAAGTTATTAAGTCTCGATGACTTGTTTCCAAAATTTATGATCAGCAGAAAAGAGGAAACTGTCGTATTGGACAGCAAGCAAATCTTAGAGAAGTTCGTCAATAACATCAAGAATGTGGTGCGATGGTTTTCATGCGAGCTTCAGGATGTGATGGAGGAGCAGAAGAAACTCACTACACCGAGTTTCCTGTTAGACATGATCAGCCTGGATTCCATTCCGGTCCTGCCGGCCTGTGAGGACACCCTCGGGCTGAGTGAGTTCATCAAAAACACCGCCTGCGTGCTGTACATTCAGGCGGCCAACTGCAGCCTGGAGATGGCCAGAATCTCTAATATTCTTTGCCAGTTGGATGACAGTTACGCAGACACCAATCACTGCACATTTTTGGATTGGGAAGGTTTGCTGAAACTAAACAAGAAACTTAAAACTGAAGGTCTGCCTTCAACCGACGATCGTTTAAATTTGTTTATTATTAATATTGGATCCATCACTGAAATAACAGACGCGGCTAAAGAAATATTAGGAAAAATATTTTTAAAATTTAATATTAAAAAGAAAGTCGTGATCATTTCACACAAAAACTCCAACTTGTATGATTTAGTTAAATCTTTTGAGTCAAAGTTGGCAATACGTTTCTTGCCTCGTTCGATGGAAGAGTATGTCGAATTCAAAATCAAAGATCTGAAAGATTTTTCCAGAAGGGAATTGTTCTCTAGATTGTTTATAGTCTTAGGGGAACGGGCAATGAGTTTGAATTCAGTACTGGGAGAGAATTGCCAATCTTCAGTCTCCATAGATGATACGCTGAAACCTTTTCTAAAAGACGTATTAATGAAAGAAAACTTTATTTTAAATATTACTAGCAATCCGCCAAAGTTCGTCAAATCAGATGTGTTGTATTCGAAGATTAATAGAGAGGTATTTCCGGATGGTTTGACTGAACTACTCTGCGAGAAGAAGAGTTTTCTGTTTGTGAGCAGTGGCGTGCGACAACTGCTCGAACCTCAACTGCAGAAAGTGCCGGGAGCGGCAGAAAGGGTGCTCGACATCGTCGGAAGTAGCGAGGAAGACTTCCGCCAGGCTTGCCTAGAGAACACATCCGTCAACATCGCTTACTGGTTGACTGTCTCAGACGGTCGCCTGTACTTGAAGCAAGTATACAACAAATCATTTTATTTATCCAGGCAATTCCACCACCAATCAGTCGTCAATCTAGAAAAGCTCGTACAAAAAGAAAATGCTGCCGATCTGTTTGTATTTGTAGGTGCGATCAACAAGGCAACACTGATGGAAGATTTAAATGCTTCCTTCGAGGTTAAAAAATTATTTGGTGCTAATTTAAAATTTCAAATACAAGACTCCGGAGAGAAAGCAGAAGGAATCGATCAGTGCGTTAACAAACACACGCTAAGGATGGTGGAAGAAGGCAAAAGCTACCTGCTGTTGTGGGAGGACTCGAAGGGGACACACAATTCCTTGCTCCCATGCCTGAGGGAAAACACCCGCCTGCTAGGCGAGAAAGATCTGTGTGACCTCAAAGCTGTCATCATCTCCGATCAGCCAGGAATGGGCAAATCGACCACCCTCACCAGCCTGTCCCATTATCTGGACGACTCCTGGTTACTGAGGATGGATCTAAGAGACCGCCGAGTGGACATTGCGAATTTGCCGAGTGGACGTGACGAACTGAGCGTAGAATCGGTGGCACACTTTCTGGCGGGGGCAGATAGTGAACCGGCCACGCGCGGCTTATTGCGATTCTGTTTGCAGAGCCGAGATTCTCGGCAGATTCACGTATTGCTAGACGGGTTCGACGAGATTAGAGAAGAGGGCGCTATTGAAAAGGTCCTCAAACTTTGTCACTTTCTGAAAAATGAGACTACTGCCAAGATCATAGTGACTACGCGGGACAGCTATAAAGATGCTTTGATAAACCGGCTTTCTACCGTCGCTACGATCTTTGAAGAGATAAACGAAGAAGACCAATTAAACTTCCTCGTGAACTTCTGGCATTCGTATGCAGCGCTGGGGGCAGGTAGCTGCTGGGAGCAGAGGGACGAGAGACTCCGACAGTTCGCCCAGCACCTGTATGAAGCTACCCACAAAAAGCTAGGCAGTGACATTATCAGGCTGATCGGAATACCTCTGCATATGACAATCTTGGCGCAGGCTTTCCTCCAACAAGCCGAGGAGTATTGCAAGAATGCTGAATCCAACCCTGACATTATTGGAATCAATAATGTCTACAATCTGTACAAAAAGTTTACCGGTGTGAAACGTGACATTTACCTCAAAGAAAAGATTTTAATGGGCGCTGATATGATTAATGGCTTCGACAATATATTATGTGACAAAATAACAGAGAATCATTGTATCCTGGCATTCCAAATTCTCGATGCAGAGTTTGCAATGAAATACTTGCAGGTTGTGATATCAAAAGACGAATTAAAGGAAATGAATAGATTTGGACTGACGCAATGGAACCGTGAAACTCACTGTGATTTCATCCACCGCACATTTGCGGAATACTTCTGTTCCCAACTCCTCGTTCTCTGGCTGAGACGAGAAAACTTCCGCTTCAAGTATCTACCCATTGAAGAATGGTTCCTGAGCAATCTGCTGATTGATAAAGACTTTAACATTGTGAGGAAGTTTTTGGATGAACATATAGCAGAAAATCCACTAACCGCAGACTCTAAACTATTGTTTAATTTCATGAGCACTCGTTGGTTTGAGAATGAAGAAGCATTCCGTGATAAGGACGGACAGACAGCATTGCATGTAGCTGTCAAGGAAAATAACCCAAATATTATTGACTTTTTACTCGGTGGCTTGGGGACGGAACAAACCCGAGTGGCTTTCGTATCGTTTCTGCTCGCTCGGGACTGTGAAGGGTTTACGGCACTGAAAAGAGGTTTAAGAATTATTTACCCAAGAAATTATAATCCTAAATCACCAATTGACGATAACAGTGAAAACAACAGTAAAGAAGACGTAGTGAAAAGAATTATGCAAAATATTAGCCATCTGTCTTATGAATTTAAATTTAAGATTCTGTTACACGCGACATTACAAAATAAAGTGTTCCAAAACGAGTTCAAATTTCTGCTGGAGTGCGCGCTCAACGAAGAAGATCAGGAAGACATTCAGTCAGCTCTAGACCGCATTGAAGTTCTAGAAAAGTACGTTTTGTATTTAATCAATCAAGTAAGGAGCAATAACACTTCTTCCGTTCGAGATTTTATTTTCAAAGAACTGGAAAGCGATGTGGAGCGCGAGTTCTTGCCGTTTGTGCGAGTGGAGAAGCAGGCAACAGCTATCGACATAGCATCTGGTATGGGCAACTTAGAGATGGTTAAGTTGTTCACAGAAGGAAACAGCGACGTTCTGAAGTCGCGTTACAGTTTAGGGACGACCCCTTTGCACGAGGCAGCTGCAGGCGGCCATATTGACGTGGTGGACTACTTGCTGGATCAAGGAGCGAGGTTAGATGTTGTGGATTCGAATGGAAAGACTGCCCTATCCCTCGCCTCGGAGTACGGTCATCTACTTGTTGTTAAACGTCTTCTCGAACGTGGAACACTCGTAAACTTATTGGATGCAGACGGCGGAGCTGCATTGCATATTGCCATTCAAAAGCGACACCTAATCATTGTTAAACATCTTCTGGCAAGTGGAGCGGACGTCAATTCTACAAATGTATATGGCCAGAGTGTTCTTTACTGCGCCACGGAATTCGCGAAATGGCAGGGCATTGTCTTTATTAAACACCTTCTCAAATGTGGAGCAGACGTCAATTTGAAGGCGAATAACGGCATGACCGCTCTCTCATGTGCTTCTTACACGTCCCTAGAAGTAACGCAATATCTTATCAAATGTGGAGCAGATGTGAACACTTGGGATGATCTTGGCAGAACTCCTCTGTTCATCGCCATAACGGGGAGATCGATTATGGATATACACGATGATGTAGTAGATTGTCTTCTTGCCTCTGGAGCAGATGTCAATTGGAAAGACATTTCTGGAAGGAGCGCTCTCTCTTTTGCCGCAGAAAAGGGGTTGCTGGAAACAGTAAAAAAAATTCTTTCTTCTTATGGAGGAGATATCAACATTTCAGATCATCGTGGCAAGACTCCCCTGATGTACGCCATTTCGGGAATCAATATGGTAGAATATGGAAACGAAAGGATCACAAAATATCTGATTGAATCTGGAGCAGAAATAAACACTTGTGACAAAGATGGAAAAACTCCCCTGATGTACGCCATTTCGAAAACGGAATACAGTGAAAATACAGTAAAATATCTTGTTGAATCTGGAGCAGAAATAAACACTCACAATCAAGATGGCAAGACTCCCCTGATGTACGCCATTTCGGAAATGAAAAACTATAAAAATTGGGTAACATATCTTGTTGATGCTGGAGCAGAAGTAAACACTCCTGGTAAAGATGGCAAGACTCCCCTGATCTACGCCATTTCGGAACATAGAAGCGAAGCGGTAGAATATCTTGTTGAATCTGGTGCAGAAGTAAACACTGGTGGGCTTAATGACGATATTCTATTCTACGCCGCATTGACAAATAAAGAAGCAATGGTAGAATATCTTCTCAAAGCTGGAGCGGATGTGCGTCCAGATCCATATGGCGAGAAAGGTCTTTACTCCCAATTACCCAATGTAAGCAAGAAAGTAAAACAAATCATTGACAAATATGCAGCAGCTAAACAAAAACTGGTGATATCATCTGGGAACGACTCCGACAAAGGAAATTAATTCGCAGGCAAAATCCTTACAAATCTCGAATTTGGATCAAAGGTCGTCAGTACTTTCTAATAATACTTGTATAACATAAATATATAACAGCAGAAAGAAAACTTTAAATTACATTTACAATAAGGAACTCCAGTGAAAAATATTATGGCTTTAAAAAAATATGTTCATATAGACCAATAAACGTTGATTCTGAATATATAAGTTTTATTAAATAATATTTAACGTAGAGTTTTAAAAAAAATATTAAAAAGTCCATTTTAAAAGGCGTCATTAAAAAACCCTGACAAGTTGGTATTATTGAATTTGTCACCGCGTCCATAATTCTCCAGTCACCTGGTATATTTGTATTGAAAATTATGACAAGCCATTCAACATTCCGTGTTATTGGTTTAAAGAGGTTTAGACAAAAAAGTTATTGTTTTAATTGAAACATTATATAGGCCTAAATAATTCAGTATCAAAAATAGAGTATCTCTATTAGTTTATCTATATTATTTAAAATATTCAATGTCTAAAAACATCCTGTAATGCCTGTCGCAGCGCTCCAATTCTGATTTTCAAAATGGCCGGTGACGAACAGCTGATTTCAGTTGCCTACAAAATTGATGCTTCGGTTTCCATAATATTGATTTCGATTCGTAAAGCTAAAAAAATAATAATTTCAAACAGTTTTTATACCACTCTCCCATAATATTGAAAAATATAATAATATAATAAATAAATAATTCTACCCAAATAATCTACTTATTGAATAGTTTCATAGCTTCTTCCATACAAAATGACAACATCTGTTGAAAATAACTAAAACTTTTGTGCAGATGACGTCATACTAGATACGGTGGTTTTCGGGGATCTTGAAAAATTAAAACTTAGAAATTTATTTGAACTATTAAAACTAACTATAAAAATAAATATGCAGTTATTTAAGTTAAAAGGTCATTATTCATTAAAAAAAAAAAAAAAAAAATTGGACTGGAGTTCTCTATTACCCAAATATGTAATGTTTCTATTGTTTATAGTATTTACAATTCTGTTATGATTTGATTTGTATGTGCAATCTGTCTTCTTTTGGTTACCAATGGATTGAAATTTTTTTGTTTTATGTAATTTTCATTTTATATAATTTTTGGCTTCATATTTATTTTAAATTTAATTATTTCTTATTCCTTATTGTGCTGTCTTTATTAAAGATAAAGTCACAAGGAGGAAATCCATAATTGGTTTTATTTTGGTAACATTACGTACATCAGAAAAAATGAAAACTATTGATTTCCTGAAAATGAATAAATAAATAAATAATTAGCCTTACTAATAAAAAAACACTTCCCAACCGTTAAACGGTTGAACATTGAATAAAGACCATAAAAACTTTATTTGAATTTTTACTAATAAAAAATGTCTACTGAGCTGCAAAAGGGCTGACAACGTCACATTTTGGCATAAAACATGAGATTTCCGCCTTGAAAAAGTTCATTATGTTCAGAGTGTTACCGAGTGAGATATGTAAGAATAATATATATTATAAGAATTTCACAAAAGTGATGTTTTTTATAACATAAATGGCTTATGCATCTAAATCTAAATCCAAGAAGTCAACTTTTATGTCACGCAAACAATGAATCCAAATTGTGATTTTTTTGTTGTTTTTATTCCCTGGAAAATTTTATAATAATTTTTTATTATATAAACTTCACAAAAGTAACAGTTTTCTTGCAAATCCCCAAATAAAAAGGAACATATTTTCTAAATGTCGTACTCCCTGCCATTTTTTGGTGATTGTGGTTTTTTCGTCAACTTTTTTCGTGTTTAAAATTGAAATGTTCCAATTTAAAAATGTTCAACAGAACATATATAATGTACAAAAATAAGTTTTTTGTTTTTTTAAACATTTTTAATTAATTCATGATTTTTATAAAAGTCAATAGTTCCAATCTTATTGTTAATTATAAAATTTGAAATATGGGATTGACTAATATGACGGTTTGACAGTGGGTGGCAATGGCGGAATTGGTAAACGCGCACGTCCCGGTTAGACGAGAGGTTCTGAGTTCGAGTCCCAGTTGCGGCCATTATCTTTTTCTGTTTTTCTGTGTCTTGTTCTCTTTCGTATTTTCGTTTAGATTATTATTGTTATCTTCTTCTCCAATCATTATAAATTTGTTTAAATATTAATTAATTAAAATTTTTTATATACCTGGGTCGTTCTTCTTTTTAACCTACATAAAGTTGTCTCCACCAGTTAGTGGAGAAAAATTCAACAGAATTACCAATATTATTATTTTATAATTACTTTAAAATCTACTGTTCTAAAGACGTAATGACTGTGTGTGTTTAATAAAATATATGTTTATATTTTTGTATTAAAAATTACGTGACAGAGTTGTAACTCCTCGTGATAGATGTGTATTTCATACAAATTACAGTTGCCTTCTGCCACCTGTATTCTATAATGTTACAAAAAGTGATATGTAAAAAATTTGTCTCCCACAATTTTTATATCGTACGACAATTCTGTCACGTGAGTTTTCATTCTAAATAGGTATACACGCAGCTCGTGTTTGTCACCCTCAATAGGCATTTTAGGCTTCGTTCCCCCCTTGCTGAAATTTCCCCTCTGAGATCCAGAGAGATTCATTTATACTAAAAACAAATTGTGACAGAGTGGTGGAAATGTGGCAGTGAAAGTTATGTAGGTTAAAAAGAAGAACAACCCACCTACTTTTTTTACACTTATCTTGGATAAAATATATGTAATATTGTTTTAAAGTTTATTTTGTAAATTTCCGATGTTTTTTACTTATTTAAAAAGTATATAAAAGATATATAAAAAATGTTTTTGTAATTTGTAATTCTTACCCACTTGTATACTAGGAAAATGAGGTAAATTGATTGAAGGTGGGGTGAAGTCGAAAATGTAATGTTTTTGAAATTATATCTCTTCTGCCAACTCACAGCTTTATTAGTGATAGCTTTATGTCAGTTCGTGAATTGGGGTCGCCAAAAAGGTCAACAAAATTTTGTACAAATCGAATTTTATCAAAGTTATTTTCATTACTGACAAGTAAATTAATTTGATTGATGATTTGATTGCCGTGTTGCGCTGCCTCCTTCTTTAGCCAACGTTTCGGACAGCTTACAGTGTCCATCATCAGGGCAGATTTTTTTTTTTACATGAGCTCCACACAGGAGGCCTTGAGGTTAATAATTTTCCTCAGGGCCTATGTCATCTTTGAGGATGCTGTGTGGAGGGTTTTTTTAAGGAAAGGAAGGAGAGGAGAGTTCTGGGAAGGAAAAGGGTTAAAGGAGTGGGTAGGAATCTGGGGTTCAGTGTGTCCTGGTCATCCGCCTCCAAGACCTAGACAAACCTCACCCCATGAACCCGGGCACCCCTGCTAAATCACCAAACGTAGCGAACCACTTGGGGTGACCTATGGCAGAGGTGTTGGTTATTCCAATAAAGGTTCCCGGGGCGGCGGTACCCATTTCCGCCTCCCAAATTGAAGATGTGTGTCCATCATCACACATCTGCCATGATGATAGACACTGTAACGTTGTCCGAAACGTTGGCTAAAGAAGGAGGTGGTGCAACACGGCATAACATCCCAAAAATAAATAACGAAAATTCTTTTGACCGTGAAAATCTAAAATCATATCGCCTCGATTACATTGAGCGAGTTTACAAGCTACTAGCTGGCGAATTCACTATCTGCTAGTAAACTCGCTCAGTGCAATCATTTTAACTAGCTAACTAGCAGATATTACACTGAACAAGTTTTTCTTATTTTTTATATGAATACCACACAAGAGTCCCAACTGCTCCCATCTGGAGCCAGTGAGACTATGGCATCCCCAATTGATGATGATGTGTGATCCTTTTATTTATTTATACAAGTATTTTTTAAAACGGTATATACCACGTAACAGTCCCAACTGCTCCCTATTGTCTGGAGCTAGTGATACTAAGGCATCCCCAATTCAGGTATGTTGTGAGGTTGAAGATAGTGGGGAGTGGAGGAGGTAGGGTTGGGGGAAGTGGGAGAGTACCTGGCTATTCATGTCAATAAACATGCCTAAAACCATTTCAAGCAACTTTCAACTCTGAATGATGGAATTTCACCAGGGTGATACTGAGAGTATCTGCCACTCTGGTTTGTACTGAAAGAGAAGTAATTGATATTTTTAAAAGATTTAATGGATTAGTGGTTTACACAATTTGGGAGGCGGGTATGGGTACCGCCGCCCCGGGAACCATTTATTGAATAACCAACACCTGCCATAGGTCACCCCAAGTGGTTCGATACGTTTGGTGACTTAGCAGGGGTGCCCAGGTTCAGTTGGGAAGAGGTTTGTCCGGGTCTTGGCGGCGGATGCATCTACCTATCTGCCGTGTGGCGGGCCGGATCGAGAGAGACTGGTTGAGGGAGGCCTTTTGACCTTTCCAACCGGACTCTCTCCACCCATAGCCTTGCACCGCGGTTGGAGGTTGGATTCATACGTCCGTCACTCCTGGATACACTGATCCCCAGATTTCTACCCACCCCTCATACCTTTTTTCCTTCCCAGAACAGCCTATCCTTTCCTTCATTAAAAAGACCCCCAACACAGCATCCCCTTAGATGAAATAGGCCCTGAGGGAAATTATTTTCCTCAGGGCCTCCTGTGTGGAACTAATGTAAAAAAAAGTGGTAAGACTTAAAGTGTGTAAAGTGTAAAGTAAGTGTGTTCCTTTATTTTTAGCTGATTTTGGAAAAAGAATAGTTCTGCAACTCGTTTGGTATGCAGGTAGAAACAAAGGCGGGGCACCACTTTGTGTAGATGCAATGGCAATGTTGTGCAACACGCGCACAACACACGTTATGCGCATGTCGCTGAGATTGACTCCTAATTTTGTATTTTGATGAAAATGCACCGTATTCAAACAATTATTAACACTAGTAAACTTAGTTTTCCGATATATCAAAAAATGACAAAGTTAAAAGCTTTTAAAGCCAAATTTGGGCAAAACGTATGCAATGGTGTCTCGTGACGTCACACTAAACATGATTTTGCACAATTCGTAATTCGAAAGGCAGTGTTGCAGTACCGCCGCGTATTTTTTCCGGCGTGATGCTTTTCGGCTTGACATTTTTAAATTTTTTCATTTTGACTTCTTATATCAGCTGGCTTAGTCCAGCGGTAAGGCTCTTGACTAGCATTCCGAAGGTCTCGGGATCGAATCCCGACGTGGAAAATAAATTTTATTTGATTAATTTATGTTATTTCACAATTTATTCATTTAAAATAATGTATAGTATATTTGCGGCACGTTCCAGAGTGGAAGATACTCTCAGTATCGTCCTGGTGTAAGACCACCGTTCAGAATTGAAACACTGCTTGAAATGGCTTTAGCCGTGTTTGGTGACCAGATCTGAATAGCCAGGTACTTCCCACCTTCCTCTTCCCCATCTCTTTCCCCTCCCCTCTACCTTCAGCCTCAAAACATACCCCAATTGGGGATGCCATAGTCTCACTGGCTTCAAACGGCAGCAGTTGGGACTCTTGTGCGGTATTCATATAAAAAAAATATATATCTTCGGTAAGTACTTGGGGAGCTTATAAATAGCCAAAACGGTGGGCTTTATACGGTGTTCTCATCTCAAAAATTATGGTCAAGAATTGCCTAAACATATAAAATGAAACCTGAGGGAGATTACTTTCTGCAATAGTAAAGGCCTTGTCTACCAATGTAGTACGGGCAGGCAGATTAATTCTTCCAGCAGCGGCACTTTTCGTGAAATAATTATGTTGTGATATGTGTATACTTCTTTCTAAGCAACATCACCATAAGATACTTTTTTGGCTTGACTTCAGCATACCATAAGCTGTTTGTTTCTTAAAAATAAATAAAGATTATCTGTAGTGTTTACTGATGCAGGAATGGATGACTTTGACATCCTTTGTCTTTACAAGTTGCCAAAGTTTTACAATAAAATGTAGACAAAAGATTTAGATATAATTTTTATTTGAATTTCAGGGAAGCCTGATAAAGCATGACAGTAACCAAAAAGAATATGATATATAAAATAAGTTAGGTTAGGTTAGGTTAGGTTAAGTTAGATTAATTAATACATTTCAACAATTTTAAACTTTTTATTTCTTACCATTACAGGTTTCAGTCTGTTATGGCCATCAACTGGTCTTCAAATGGTCAGAAATAAAAGGTTTTAAATTGTTTCAATGTAATAGAATTCCACTATGGATTGAAACCACAGTGAACAAACTCACTTTTTGCAATTTCTGAGTTAGAGCTTGAAATTAGGGCTCCAAACGGCTTTGTCAGAGAGCAACTTCTTCTTCTTCAATGGTGCCACAGCCCATGGTGCCACAATCTTGGCCTCCTTCAAGATGAGCCTCCACCGCCCTCTGTTCTCATGCAACATGGAGAGGAGTTCTCTTGCATCCTTCCTGACATCATCCTTCCATCTCAGTCCGCCTTTCCTTTACATCTCGAGTGTCCTGTTAGAACCTTCTTCGGTATTCGTGTGCTTGGCATTCGCGCATATGTCCGGCCCATCTTAGTCTTTTGAGCCTTAAATGGGCAGAGAGTTTGGGAGCTTGGTAGATATCACAGAGCTCATAATTGTGGTGGATCTCCCTATCGCACCGCTTCTAAGATTATTCCAAGGACCTTTCTTTCGAAGGTGTCTAGCTGTTCTGCAGACTTTGCTGTCAGTGTTCCCGCCTCACATCCATAGGCCAAGACCGTTGACAGGAGAAACAATCAGAGAAATATTGTGTATCATTGGACAAGACAGCATTTCTCTGAATGATTCTCTCTGGCAGAGCTAGATTATGATTTGGAGTCCACATTTCAAGCTCTAACTCAATGAGAGCAAAAAGAGAGTTAGTTCACAATGTTTTAAGACGATCCAATTGTCAATATCAAAAATTGAAATATTAAGAGAGATTTTTTAGGTTAGCTTAGGTCTGTTTTTTTTAGTTCTTTTCTTCACTTTTTTAATGTCTTCTTTGTGATCATTTTGGAAGTTTGGAACTGGATTTCAGATATCAAAATAATGCCGTTGGATCGAACGCTGTTTCCGCTGCAGCACTTTGCAAATCTTCTTCCTCTGATTTGAACCTAGGGTCTGGAAACGAGCTTCTTTCTTCCACTGCTTCTGGAAAATTGTTTTCAGCAAAGCGTTCTTCTGAAAGTGGATTATCCATCTCCATTGTGCTGTATTCATCCATCTTGCTGTTCATCTCTTCTGAAAAATCAATTCCATCCCTGGTTCCTCTTTCGTTATCTTGCTCACCAGATTCTGCACCTGACCTCGTCCTGAACAACTATAACAAAAAGTTTTTTAATTACAGACAGCCAACAATATCTTGACTATCTTGCTTTTTAACCGCGATTCCTTTCGGATGACAGTGAAAAGAAGTTAATTGATTAAGGACAATTCCTTATCCAATGAGCGCTTTTATTTTTAATTAAATGAAGACACTATGAGCGAAACTCAATCGAAATCTGGAAACAGAAAAATCAGAAAAAGATATTGGCACCTCTGGGACTCGAACCCAGGATCTCTCTACTTTCCGGGCGAGTGCTCTGACAATGGAAGATGCTCTGAGGAACTAGCGTCATTGATCCCTTCGGCACCGGTGCATAGTCGGGAGACACGCCAAACGCGTGCCCAACATATGTACACGGTTGACATTTGTCACATGAGAACGGGTTGTTTTTTCGACTCGTTCTTGAGTTCAACAGCTCGGCTATGGAACGATTTGCCGGCTTCTGTGTTTCCTCCCTCCTACAACATGGATCTCTTCAAGACCCATGTTCACTCCTTCCTTTCATCAAAAACACCCTCCACACAGCATCTTCAAAGATGACATAGGCCCTGAGGGAAATTATTTTCCTCAGGGCCTCCTGTGTGGAGTTAATGTAAAAAAAATGTAAGTATGTAATTTTGATAGTATGTTAAGTATGAAATTATGTAATATTGAAGTGGGAGTGAATTCCAAAAATCAAAATTCAAATCGCTTGCTGAAGATTGTTTTGTACTATGTCCACAAAACTCATACTGAAAAATAAAAGTTTTTGAGTTTCAAACAATTATATTTTTGTTTCCTTTATTTCAAACTAATTGCTATAAATATTTTTTAATAATACAAGGGTTATTCTACCTATAAGTACAAGAACAACGTATTTGGTTGAATTTTGAACGAGCATATACTTCAATTCACAGCTTAAAAAAAACTAAAATTACAGGAGTACAAACCAATCCTCAGTAAGCGAAATGTCAATGCGTTGATGGTTTTGCTTTTGTTCTTAAACATTTAATGCTGCAGCTCTTTCTTACACACTAAATAACAACAAACGGTGAACGTATGCCTGCACCCTTTAAAGAAAAATGCAATCATTATCACAGTGGCGTAGCGTGGGTGTCAGCCGCCCGGGGCGGAGGAAAATTTCGCCGCCCCCCCTTATTTGGGTACTTCCAACCGGATATTTTCAAGCGCCGGGGGGGGGTAAATAAATGGAAATCCATTTTTGAAGTGAAACTTCTATAGCACGACTGTGATTTGGATTTCGGATGAAACGGAAATGTCGATTAATGCACCTGCGATGCATCAACTGTGCTCATCGGCCGCTTTGATAATGATTTCACTTCTAAAGGTTCCTATTGGTTGAGATATGAAACGGAAATTACGCGAGGTCTGCGCCCATCGTTCGCATTGATTATGACCTCACTTTTTAAGTATTGGTTGAGATTGTTTTGGTTAGGTATCGCTTCTACCGCGTGTAAATTGCACTCGATTTTTTTATAACAAACTCATTTCATGACGATTATTTTAATCACATGTGATGAGTATTCTTCCAAAAAAAATCATGTTTATAAATTCTACTACAAATTTGTAACTGCTCTCGGAAATCGAGAACGGCATCCATGTAATAGGATCCGTGTTTAGTGACCAGATCTGAATAGCCAGGTACTTCCCCACCTTCCTCTTCCCTATCTCCTTCCCCTCCCCACTACCTTCAGCCTCACAACATACCCCTATTGGGGATGCCATAGTCTCACTGGCTCCAGACGGGAGCAGTTGGGACTCTTGTGCGGTATTCATATAAAAAAAAAAAAAAAAAAAAAATAGGATTTTGCATCTTGAATTTTTACACTGTGTTAAGAACACAACACAACTTTTAACTTAAGATTGATCCTATGTTAGAGTTCCTAAATAATAGTTACACACGGAAGAGTAATTTTTTCAGAATTTTTTTACTTTTTTACTTTTTTTTTTATATGAATTCCGCTCAAGAGTCCCAACTGCTCCCGTCTGGAGCCAGTGAGACTATGGCATCCCCAATTGGGGTATGTTGTGAGGCTGAAGGTAGAGGGGAGGGGAAGGAGATAGGGAAGAGGAAGGTGGGGAAGTACCTGGCTATTCAGATCTGGTCACTAAACACGGCTAAAGCTATATTCTGAACACAAAACTGGTTTAAATTAAATCGGCGAATTTAAACTACACTCAGAAGAAAATGGTTTTTTTTATTTATTCTGACAGCACATACATAGTGTGCAACTAGAATTTCATAACTTCACTTCGAATAAGATAATGCTTTTCTTCGAAATATGTCAGCAAATGAATCCAAATAACAAGAATCTTACATTCTGCACACAAAACTGGTTTAAGTTAAATCTGTATGTGGCGAATCAAAACTACGCTCAATATAGCCCAAAAAGGAGTACTAAAGACAATTTTGAAATTACCGGTTAGAACTCCGACAGAAGAATTGTTTCAAAGCATTCAAGTCTACAATATACAAAAACTTTATGCAAAAAATATTTTATTTAAAATAAAAAAAAAACATATCAGAATACTCCACTGTCCAACATAGATACACAACCAGGGCAATAAACCAAAATACTCTAGCTACAGCCAGTTTGAAAACATCTTTTGGTCAAAGAAATATGAAATTCAATGCGACAAAACTATACAACGCTCTACCAACTCAAACAAAAAAAATAACAGAAATAAATAATTTTAAAACAAAAGTAAAAATATGGTTGAGAGAACAAAGTGAAAATGAACTATCAAACATACTGAAGACCATGTAAAGACAACTGGATACTAAATACAAATGTGGAAAAACTACAGGCCGCCTCAGAACAGGGAACCCTAGTGAGGAGGACTGTGAAAAAA
This sequence comes from Glyphotaelius pellucidus, assembly GCA_936435175.1. NCBI lineage: Eukaryota > Metazoa > Arthropoda > Insecta > Trichoptera > Limnephilidae > Glyphotaelius > Glyphotaelius pellucidus. The sequence goes on along the minus strand of OW386563.1, from coordinate 7,604,406 downwards.
AAAAAAACTTTATAATACCTTAATATAATACAATTTATAAATACATTATGTACAAATTTTGCTATAGATACTAATAAAAAAAAAAAAAAAACAAAATACAAAAAGCAATATTTAAACTCATCCTGCAAGTACCATTTCACACAGATTCTAGCGAAATCTACAAAGCATTAGAAGTCATGTCAATACGACAACTTTATGCCAAATCTGCTATAATATACCTTGTCCAAAACAAACAACACATTCCAATTCAACCAAAAACCATAACAAAAACCAGGTCCTCAACAAATAAAACACTGAACATACCGATAACCCACACCACACATGGACAAAGACACTTTCAGTATTATGCAACCAAACTTTTTAATTGCATGCCCATTACTTTGAAACAAATACTATCTGCAAATACATCTACAAACATTCATAATATCTGCAAATACATCTACAAACATATTAATTTTATACAAAACATTATTATTCCCAACCAAACATAACAAAACTATAAAAAGTATAAAATTAAATAAACCTAAAAATTAAGTAGTTTTTCAAGTATCCAACAACTATACATACGCTTACAATTTATATATGTGTGTACATATATGTATGTGTATGTGAATGTGTATGCGTATGTATACGTATGTATATATATATATTTATATGCATGTTGCAGGTACATGTATTTATATGGATGTGTATGTATGTGAATGTTTATATATATATATATATATTTTTTTTTATATTCCTCTAATATATTTAAATACTTTTTTTTTCTCTTCTAAATAACCAATGTACAATAACTATTAAAATTTGAAAAAAAAAATACATATAAAACTTTCTATTACAACACATAATTACCTGTTTTTCTCTTTTTCTATTTATTGTCAATCTATGTTTATTTCTATATAATTTAGATTTTTCGAATTTCTCTAAAGTGCACAATATTTTTAATATGTAACCATATCCCACTGTATGTACATCTTCACATATAGATGATCCAGAAGTTTCAATTGTTCCCATTATATAATGTTATATAACCTATTGCATAATGTTATTCTATTTCTGTCATAATTAGTGTAACTCGCTCATCAAGCACAAGAACTAGCTTCTTTTTTGGTGAGACTGCAATTTTAAAGAATTTCTGAACCAATATGTAATTTATATTAACCCACTGTAAACTTATATATCTATATTAAATAAAAAAAAAAAAAAAAAAAAAAAAACATAAATACTTGTCATACATAAACATAAATAAACACGTAAACACCTCAGCACAGGTTCTCCTAGTGAGGTGTTCACGAAACATACAACAATACCTATCCACAGTTTCACCTTCACACACCTACCTTACACCCAACATAATAAAATTACAAAATATATTATGTAAAAATGTTTTCAAAATTGATCTATAGGTAAATACTGTAATAGATAGAAATAAATAAATAAATAAACATGAAAATGGATTTTCTTTGTTTCTGGCAGCACATACATTGTCTCCAACTAGAATTTTATAACTGCACTTCGAATGAGAATTTTACATTCTGATCACAAAACTGGTTTAAAATCAAGGGTGAATTTGCTTGCGAGTCCCCAACTTTTATTTGTATTACTCTCATAATGTGCGCATGGTTTTCCTACGAATAACGAATTTTGAAGAATGATTTGAAACCATATTTTTTACTCCACTCGAAATATTAAAAAGGTTTTCTTTAAAATGCGTCAGCAGATTAATCCGCTACTGGAATTTTGACCAATCATTTGGAACATGAAACTGGTTTTAACCTTAGAGTGAATCTGCACGCTAGTCCTCAGCTTTAAATGATACTACACCCAGAACAAGAAAATGGTTTTCCTCCTATTATTGCACTTGGAACACATGGATGGTTTGATGATCTACCGGAACACATGATGATCCGAGAAACTTTCTTAGAATTATCGAAGCATCGCCCACGGACCTCTCTAAATCATTCTCACTGAATAAAAGTCATAAACATTCCAAGCGCAAAACAAAATTCAGGGAATTCTTGCAATTCACTACAGACAGTGCTGCACGTCGCCAGAGTGATCAAGATTACATTATTATAAATTCTTTTAAAGAAAGGGAATCTCCCGATTTTGTCCCAGAGTAAGTAATGAAAAATTCCGTATCCATTTCAATCCGTCTGAATCGTAGGTGCGACAAAAGTATAAGTTTCTTACAAGATATTTACATTATTTTTTGTGAAATTTTGCCGCCCCCTTTCAAGTGCCGCCCGGGGCGGGCCGCCCCCCCCCCACGCTACGCCTCTGCATTATCATACATATCCTGTGTGTAAAGAAAATGAAACGCAATTCCCGTCGCAAAAAAGTAATACTTTGGAGGAAACAGTCACATATTTTGTGTTTCTCACCATTACTTAATGTATAAGAAAGAGCTGCATCATTATAGCGATAAGGAAAGAATGTTTATTGCCTTTTTTGCCGTCACCGTACCGTAACTGTGAATCATCGTAATAATCGCCGCTCGGGTTGAGCTTATGCTTGATTTAATAATGTATGGACGTGTATGAAATGATTTACGCTGCGGGGCAGGAACGCGTCACAATTTTGAGTTGTAGCCGCGGTGCAGATTCTGCACGGCCCGTGCGGGCAGTATCTCCCATGAGAATCAAAAATACTTATTAAATAAAAATATTTCCAAACATATTTAGTTTGGTGCGGAGTCCACATACAACAAGCATACTCCAGCTTACTTCTTACGACGCCGTAGAACATGGCTATCATTGCATCTGGGTCATCAAATTGTTAACATGTTCTGATGATAAAGCCCAGGAGTTTGTAGAATGCTGGAGTGAGCCGAGATATGTGGTCTGAGAATGTCAGTTTGGGATCCCAGGGATGCCCAGAGTTGCTTGTGGTTGGAAGCGTATTTTTACCATGTCTGAAGCGGTGCCGAAGATAGTGTTCGACAGATGAGCTATCGGCCTCAGGATCAGGCTGGACAGAAGACTGTAGTCCCTGGGCGGATACAGATAGGGATTGTAAACGCCTGGTGAACAAGGTGCATAACCTGAAATACAAGCATATTTGCAGTGTTTTGAGAAGTTTCCAAATAAGATCAGGTTCATTGAGATTACAAATTGTTTAATTTAACTGGATCAGACGTCCTTACTCTCTAGGATAGTGTTCCGCAAACTTTTTGCGTTCAAGGTACACCTACCAAAACAAGACATTTTAAAGGAACACCAAAAAAAAACAATTTTTATTTAATATGTATTTTTAAAATCAATATTATATGAAAAGATGCCTGCTTAAATGAAGCACAGGCAATCAAAATTTGGAGCAATCGTTGACAATGCTTCTCTCATTTCTTCGTTGATCGTCCTCCGGCGTTCTTTTTTTTTAATTGAAAGCAGTGGATTTTTTATGAGCTAGCTCTGTTTTGGAAATTTTAGTGTTAAGGGGGTATTCTAGTCTAGAGGCATGAATTGTAAGTGTTTTTTCAGGCGCAACAAAAAAAAAACAATAATATTTTTACGAAATTCTATTTTATAATAAATATTATTTATTAAACAAATAATATTTATTAAACATTAAAGAATCCATAAAAAAAGAGTCGAACTAAAAAACTAAAAAATTAAAAACTCAGAAAGTTATAGGGTGTTGAAGTGGGGGTCTCAAAAAAATGGCGCGCCCTGGTTGACACGATTGCAACCCTCCCAGTAATCTAAAAAAAAAAAAAAATTTTTAATCCAAACAAATGCGGCTAAGGTCCAAACTAAGGAAAAGTTTTTTTTCCGCAAAATGGCGGTTGTCTGAAATAAAAAAAACGTTTTTGTACCAGTTTTTTTGACTTTCCAAATTTTTTAAAAATAGGAAAATTGAAATTTTGTTATAGTTCTAGTTCCCGCCATAGAGGAATGTATAGAGAAGGCTCACACCAATTTTCATGTAAATTTGTTTAGTAGAACTTGAGATATCGTGTCAACCACCTCGAAAAAAGTGGTTTGGAGAAAAATGGGTTTAAAATTTTGTTCTATTTAGATTTTGGTTAGATTCCGTCTAAACCGCGACATCAAAATGGTTATAACTTTTAAAATAATGCGAATTTCGAAAAATCCCTTAAGGAGATATTTTTGAATATTTAAACTTTGGAAATATGAAGAAAAAAAAATTGTTTTTTTTTTCTAGAATAGAATACCCCCTTAATGTCTGATCAGTTTTTAATTCCATGAATTCTTCATGCTCGTTTATAGAATGAAGAACGGATTCGGAATGCGGGTCATAATAAGTTTTTGTAAAAGTGTCATAGAAATAAACAAAGATTGACAGTTGGCATGAGCGTCAACCAGCGGCGTATTTATACTTTTCTTTTATACTTAAGTATAATATATACTTAAGTGTCGCGAAACTGCGACTCCACTGTTAATTGGCGGTAAATGCTGCAAAGCAAAGCCTATGCAGCCCTCGAAGGACCAGTCCCGAAACTACGCGAAATCGCTAAGTTATACGGGACGATTAGATAGCATACACTCGCAAAACCCGATGGATAGTCAGTCGATAGTTCAGATCTGGGCTTTTGGAAAATTAGATAAGCCCAGATTGGAATAAGGAAAATAGGACTCACCGTTGCAGATGGGGCCTCGCTGATCTCCAGTTTTGGTGTACACTTCTCACTGTTTAAAATTCGCAATATTCTTATAACAAGAGGTTACAATACATTCGCCCTGTCTGAGATGTTATTTTGTACTGAGCAGCAAATCACACTGTCACCTCTCCAAAGTTTAGTACTTTTTTGCAACAATTTTTATGGTGACATTTAGGAGGGAAAGATTAGGTAGGTGGGATAAATTCAGGATTTTGACATATCTACCCATCAAGTCTGCGAATGCAATACCCAACCAATCCCATATAAAATTGCGCGAACAGGCCACTTCATTTGCGCCGCCCCTTCCTCTTTCTTAGAAGTTGCCACTAATCACTCACTTGTAAGCTGCAGCCCCTGGGCCGCGGCCTGTACGGCCTATTGACAAATCCAGGTCTGCCGCCAACACAGTAGCGCCACGGCTGATTCGAGAATCAGCATATAACCTTACCTGCAACAGGCGGCCCTCTCCAGGGTCTGTAAGCACCTCCCACGGCGTCTTGGCACGGGGATTCTACAAACACAACATTCAAAGGTAGTTTTAATTATTTATTTTATTACTTATGTCTTACTCCGTTTACTGGTAAATACGCAATATTTCTTATTCAAACAGTTACATTTAGCTATATTATCACGAAAAGTGAGTATTTACGTCGGGGGAGACGAAAAACTTCATGTTACTTTTAAATTTTGTTAAAATTATTTCACTCGCGGCATACGCCATTCGTATTTTCATTATTTTTCGGTTTACATTTCATAGAAAATCAATCATCGATCAATGCTGCCAATCATAGAAAAATTATTATTGCCATTTAAACATTACTTTAATCGGGTTATGAAGTGAATGCATTATTGAAAAGTTTGAACCCGTATTTTTAACATAAGAACATGGAAACAAAGGTGTTAGAATAATTATGACTACATCTTATAATACTATACTTCTCAACACAATTGTAGTATACGGATATCCTTTTTCTTTCTTTATTTTTCTCCTTTCTTTTTTGTTACCTCCTCAACTTCATTTCTATTATATTCATATATGTATATTTTTATATATGTATGTGTACACATATGCATATGTTTTTTTTTATATGTACACATGGCGATAACATTTTGTATATGTGTATATATGTAGGTATGTGTGTATATCTACGTGTGTGTATGTGTATACTTACATATATGACCTTTTTTTCTTATTTCACTGTTTAATTCCTATCTTTTGTTTTACACATAAGAAAATTACAATTTTTTTCTTTGTTAAATTGTGCTTTACATTCGTTTTCTCCGCCTTTTTTACTCGAGCTCTGCTCTAAAAAAAGGTGTAATACTTATTAATTAATGTATTTTTAAAAGAAAAACTTTATTTAATTTATAAAAACATGTAACCTCTTTACCATTATATTCAATAAATAAAAAAAATAAAATAAAAAAATTACACGGGTATGTGTAATTTTTTTTAGTAGGAAACAAAGGTATTAGAATAATTACACATACCCGTTAGACAAACCCTGCTTTGCCAAACAAACCATTCAAAACCTGGGATGTGTATCTAAATTATGATGACATCCAGCTTTCATAGCTCAAATCTCAAGCCAGCAATAATACGAAGTAGGAAACAAAGATATTAGAATAATTACACATACCCGTTAGACAAACCTTGCTTTGCCAAACAAACCATTCAAAACCTGGGATGTATATCTAAATTATGATGACATCCAGCTTTCCCAGCTTAATCTCAACCCAGGAATAAATCGAAGTAGGTACTTTTCTGTTTTTATTTTGATGAGAATTTATTTTATAAGGTTTGTACTTCCGACAAATATCATATTTGATTGTCTATTAGAAAAAAGGAATATTCCGTATTATCCATGTATCGAATTTGAACAACACGAACGTTCCGTATCATCCGTGAGGTGGTCTTATACAATTTTACCTTAAGTAGAAGTAAAATGGTCTCCCTCAACCAGTCTCTCCCGATCTGGGTCTTAGCAGACGCATTCGCCGCCAAAACCCTGATAAATCCCACCCCAAGAACCCGGACACCCCTGCTAAACGTCGCGAACCACCTGGGTTGACACATGGCAGAGGTGTTGGTTAGCAAATAAATGGTCCGGCGGTACCCCAACCCGCCTTCCAAATTGATTTAAATTAGTAATTTGTAAGCAGATTTTATTTTCGAGGACAATACATAAAGTGATATTTTATAATGGGAGTTATTCGACGGCCGGCGTAGTCCAGCGGCAAGGCTCTTGACTAGCATTCCGAAGGTCGCGGGGTCGAATCCCGGCGTAAATTTGATTGATTTGTGTTATTTCACAATTTATTCATTTAAAATAATATATAGTATATTTGCGGCACGTTCCAGAGTGGAAGATACTCTCAGTTTCGCCCTGGCGTAAAACCACCATTCAGAATTGAAAAGTTGCTTGAAATGGCTTTGGCCGTGTTTGGTGACCAGATCTGAGTAGCCAAGTACTTCCCACCTTCCTCTTCCCCATCTCCTTCCCCTCCCCACTACCTCCAGCCTCACAACATACCCCGATTGGGGATGCATAGTCTCAATGGCTCCAGACGGGAGCAGTTGGGACTCTTGTGCGGTATTCATATAAAAAAAAAACTATTTATCGTTGATCTCATTTATTGACAAATCAGAGAAAAGGAGAGAGTCAGGCCACCTCCCCGCTCCGCACTACTTGATTTGTTCCCCTTACCCTGATTGGCTGGTCTATCAATTTGAACGTCTATGTTTTTGAACGAATTTACGAATATGGTTAAGTGTGTATTTAAAAAAATTTTAACTTACCATATTGATAGGCACCAGCAGAAATAGTCAAAATCAGCAAACAGACTATTTTATGCATTTTTGGATGATTCTAAAAAAAATATCACTATTAATTTTTAAAAGCAGTGAAGTCATAGTTTATCACATAATTGTTAGTAAATTAGTTGGTTTTTTTAACCATGTAGCAGGGGTACCCGAATTCTTGGGCTGAGGTTTGTCCGAGTCTTGGCGGCGGATGCGTTTGCCCGTCAGCTGCATGACAGGTCGGATCGGGAGAGAGTGGCTGAGAGACTTTGACTTCTCCGGCCATACTCTCTCGGAACATCGCCTCGCAACGCAGTGGGAGTTCATACATCTGGACAAACTGAACCCCAGATTTCTACCCATCGCTAAATACCCTTTTCCTTCCCAGAACTTCGTCTCCTTTCTTTCATTTTTTTTATATGAATACCACACAAGAGTCCCAACGGCTCCCGTCTGGAGCCAGTGATACTATGGCATCCCCAATTGGGGTATGTTGTGAGGCTGAAGGTAGTGGGGAGGGGAAGGAGATGGGGCAGAGGAAGGTGGGAAGTATCTGGCTATTCAGATCTGGTCACTAAACACGGCCAAAGCAACTTTTCAATTCTGAATAGTGGTCTTACACCAGGGCGATACTGAGAGTGTCTTCCACTCTGGAACGTACCGCAAATATACTATATATTATTTTAAATGAATAAATTGTGAAATAACACAAATCAATCAAATAAAATTTATTTGGCACGCCGGGATTCGATCCCGCGACCTTCGGAATGCTAGTCAAAAAAAATATCCTCCACACAGCATCCCCAAAGATGATACAGGCCTCGTGGGGAATTATTTTCCTCAGGGCCTCCTGTGTGGAGTTAACGTAAATTAAAAAAAAAAGACGGTTGGGTGCAGTTGGGACACTTGCGCTATATTAAAATTAAACAAAATAAAATCGGAATATTGAAGAAAAAAAAACGATGTTAATATTAGGGACTTACCGATCTCGCGCAGGAAGTATAAAAAGTGCGAATAACTATGAATAATTCTCGCGGATAATTTGCCATCAAATTGGATATAAAATTGAACTGAAAAAAATCAATTTAAATAAAATAATAGTTTACGGCTCTTTGAATAAAATAAATATAAACTTGTTGCGAAATTGATGTTTCGCGAGCGGCGCACAGAGCTATCGATCGCTGCTTTAGCTGGCCAAGAATTATATATGTTGGAAAGGATTATTATTTCAAATCGAAAATAAAATTTCTAAGTTTTATTGAGGAATTAACCCTTCAAAATTTTGGCGTATTTTTTAGATGGTCAAAATATTTCCGCTTTTCAATAAAATGCAAATTAATAGAATATTTCTGAACATATCCCAAAAATAAAAACTGTTTTTGAAAGGTGATAAAATACGCTTACAAATTTTATAATTCAAAATAAACATATAATTTTTGAAATATAAAAATTTTGAATGCAAACATAAAAAAGTTTTAAAAATGGCTCACCTCACGATTTTTCTAACAAAAATTACTGATAACGAAAAAAAAATTAAAAAACATACATATTTTATTAGAAAAATGTATTTTAAACGTTACTGTCACCTCACTTTTTTGTTTTTTTATATAAAAATAATTAATAAAAAATTCTCAAAGTTTCAATTTTTTTTTAAAAAATTGCGATTCAAAACTTTGGTTTCATAAAGGTAAACATTTTAATTTTTTGTCTTTATTTTTTAGATCAGACTAAGAAGCGTAATGTTTTGCCTTTTTAACACTGTTTAAAATATAATTCTCACTCTGATATTAATGGAGTTACAGCGATTTATACGAGACGCATGTGAGCTGGGACAAATCTGGTCTCCTGCCATTCAAACATTTTCACGACTTTGGTAAAATTGAGGGTTCTAAACCCTAATATTGGGGGTTCGCTCAAGGCTCACATTTTAATAAATTACGACGAATTCGTAAATATAATAACTAGTTTTTTTCAAACCACGAACCGGGGATGTAAGTTATTTATATAGAATAATAAAAATTAATATATTTTACATAGAATGGTTTGAAAATTTTATTTCCTGTTTATAACTATAAATTTAGCGGTGAGCACCAGATTTTATTTTTCTAGACGATGAATTTATAACTTTGGAAGGGATTCGTTCAGAAACATCTAAAATATTAGTAACACGTTCTTTAGAGTTAATTAAAATGAACCCGGCGGAAAGGTCGAATCCTTCAGGCCTGCTAGGGCGAATTCGACTGTACGTCCGTCCAATACGCCGTGCCGCGAGCGTATATTTGTTTACATGCTTTCTTCACATCGTCGTTAAGATTCCCACATTATTTATCTTTTTCTTCTTTTCTTTGATAGGGCAAATTCGACAGTAGGTCCGTCCAATACATGGGTTGCGAGTCGCAATTTGTATACACGGCTTCTTAAGTAATTAAGATTCTGAATATATTTTAGGGTTTTGTGCCGTCTTAAAGCCTTCGCTCATGGAGAAACTGAAATGAAACCAGTTGTCAACGCAATTCGAAATTCGTGAACGCTACTATGGCAACCTGTTAACAAGGCAACTGAAAAGCAACTGCCATACAAGCAAAAGTGCTGGTGCGTTGACAATTGGTTTCATTTCAGTTTCTCTGTGAGCGAAGGCCTTAACACCGATTTTGAAACAAATTATCAAAAATTTTTTAGTCAAAACTCTATGTCAATCGTCATCTATTGTCAGTTGGCGTTATTTTCGAGCACGATCAACATATGTTTCCGACAGTCGGTTGACAAAAGTCGTCAGTTTTTGTGCAAATTCCCGAGTGTCAAATAAGCTGTCAATATTTGTATAATAGTTGATTTATTTATTTTTATTTTTATATGAACACCGCACAAGAGTCCCAACTGCTCCCGTCTGGAGCCAGTGAGACTATGGCACCCCCGATTGGGGTATATTGTGAGGCTGAAGGTAGTGGGGAGGAGAAGGGGATGGGGAGAGGAAGGTGGGAAAGTACCTGCCTATTCAGATCTAGTCACCAAACACGTCTTAAGCCATTTCCTATGTTAGGTCTAAATTTGATTGATTGTTCTTATAACATACAAAAATGAATATTTGTAATACATGAAAAATGAAAATTGAATAAATTTTTTTAAAAATTTTAATCGAGCTGTTTGAAAACTGAATGTACTGGGACTGAATATATGGAATGCGGGAGGGGGTTGGCGGGACTGGGGAGCGGGAGAGAGGAGAAGGTGGAAGAGGAAAGCGGGAGGGGGAGTGGACGCGGTAGGGGAACGGGGACGCACGGGAAAGGACATGCAGGGAGAAACAATTTATTTCTTTGAATATGGCATTGCAACGCATGCCGAGAACTAGCTAGTAAACAATATTAACTTAAACTTTTTCAAATTTAGACCCTTTATTTAGAACCTAATTTAAAATCATTTCGGTGGTGTCAGTTTTTTGAGTAAATTTTCCATCCTTCTCTCATGATGTGAATATTTTAATATCATTTGACTAAAAATCGTGTTTTGGGCCACCTTGTATTGAATTCGGGACCTACGTGCGGCGTAAAATGATTGTAATATATTTCTAAATTAACTGCGTTCACATTATATTCACTGTTATATTTTGCCTACGTAAGAAGTCAGCTTGAGTACAATTCTCCTGTCTGGAATCCACATTATAATACTCATGTAAAAGCTGTTGAAAGAATACAAAACGAATTCTTACGTTTTCTAAATTTTAAAATGGGTATTCCAGCAATTATGTTGAACTAGAACACTCTGTTAAATGATATGAATATGCTCAAAATGTCAGAAGAATTTTTACTGATTTGGTATTTCTATTTAAAATTCTAAATGATTTAGTTGATAGTCCGGTATTGCTTGAATTGATAAGCTTCTGGATACCACAATGTGATACCAGAAGTCAGGATTTATTTGCAGTGCAGAAATTCTGGGACTAACTACCATATTTTGTATTCCTCTTTGCCTAGAATACTTGTGGATGGAAATAATTATACCAAGTCAGTGTACATCTTAAATTTATCTTTAAACAAATATAAAATATTGTTATTGAGGCAGTTCAATTATGTACAATAATGGGATATGGGTGTACTGTACTGGGATGGGAACATACTCCCCCCCTGTCCCATATCCCATTACGCCCCCTCCGTCGTGGCAAATATAATCTCGAATACTGGTCCATTTTGCCCCCCTTTGAAAAAGAGTCGTAGATCCGGTACTGCTCCGTTGTGACAGACCACACCTCGCCATTCAGTATTTAGTACAACGCGTGTCGAGTTTTGGGAATGTGGTAGAAATGTACCAGCAGGGGGCCCACTGTGACCACTAAAATCTTGAAAGTGGTCTACGAGAAAAAGAAGTTTGGGAACCTCTGATGTAGACAAACCTCACCCCATGCACCCGGGCACCCCTGCTAAACATAGCGGACCACGTGGAGTGACCTATACGGAGGTGTTGGTTATCCAATAAATGGTTCCCGGGGCGGCGGTCACGGCCCGTCACGGCCATCGAGAGGTCTACGAATAAAAAGTGGAAAAAAGTTTAAAACAAAAATTGAAAACCTGCATTGGTGTACTAAATCTATTGTATCTTTTGAACCATATATTCAAATGAATTAATTTCTTTAAATTTGTTTAGATATTGGATTAAGGCAAAGAAAAACATAAAAAACAAATTATATGTGTAAATAAGGATACAAATATAACGTTATCTTTTTTCGTATTTTTATTCATAAGGTTACAAAAAAACATAATATTCATAAATCGAACATTAATAATTTCCGTTTTTTACATACATATATACTAATAACTAATAAAATAATTTGGTATGAGTCCTCAAAGCAATCAGGGACGTGCAGGGTCACTGCCAAAAGCCTAGAACCACTCGCAATTTTGAAGGAAATTAAACGGCGGCTGGCTGCATACAAAACTTGGAACACAAATATCAGGGAAAAAACAAAAGCAACACATTATTGCCAATAGAGAATTCCAGTCCAATTTTTTTTTTTTTTATGAATAATGACCTTCTAACTTAAATAACTGCACATTTATTTTTATTTTTATAGTTAGTTTTAATAGTTAAAATAAATGTCAAGGCTTTAATTTTTCAAGATCCCCCGAAAACCACCGAATCTAGTGTGACGTCATCATGACCAACCGAAGTATGAACTTTGTAGGGAACTGGAATCAGCTGTTCGACTCCCCCCATTTTGAATTTGCATTGGAGCGTTTTCATAGACATTACTGGGCAATACGATCGTTTTTTGTACAGTTAAAGTTTTTGAATATTTTAAATAATATAGATAAACTAATAAAGATACTTTATTTTTGATACTGAATTATTTAGGCCTAAATAATGTTTCAATAAAAACAAAAACTATTATATGTCCGATTCTCTATAAACCAATAACACGGAATGTCGAACGGCTTGCGTCATTTCTATTGATTTCTAAACAACTTTGACCCTGGTGATGCGGCGCGTTGACGTCACGCCGCCAAAATCCAGCAATAGGGTGTTTTAATGACACGTTTTAAAATGGACTTTTTAATATTTTTTTAAAACTCTACGTTAAATATTATGTAATAAAACTTATATATTCAGAATCAGCGTATATTGGTCTATATAAACATATTTTTTTAAAGCCATAATACTTTTCACTGGAGTTCATTATTCTACGAAATGAATGATCAATTACCTAAAGAGCGTTTGACATTTTAAATTTTATTCAAAAATGTCGCTGTCGTTCTCATTTTCCGTTTTTATGGCGGACCTACTCTAACCTGCAGGCGGGCTGCCGGGGTTTGTGACCAATGGGTTAAGTCTGATTAGTTTAGGTTATGTTAGGTCTGCTATTTTTTCGTTCTTTTCTTCACTTTGTTTCAATACTTTGACAATAAACATACGTTACTTATAGCTACAATGCTGCAGCTCTTTCTTACATATTTAATAATAGCAAGACACACAATGACTATTTCCTCCAAAGTACTACTTTTACCTTGCGTTTCATTTTCTTAATATCTTCTCTAATATATAAAATTCTCGTGTCACGGTGTTTGTTATCATACTCCTCCTAAACGGCTGGACCGATTTTGATGAAATTTTGTGTTTTTTTTTTTTGGACAAATTTTTTATTTAAATTTTTTTATGGCGAGGCATTAAAAAATACATACAGCCCTAAATTTTCACCCTTCTACCATCAACCCCTATTTTCCTAGAAATAATGTATACGGCAAAACAACGTTTGCCGGGTCAGCTAGAGTGTATTGTTAACAGCATATTTAAATATTGGCGCCTCACACGTTTGGTTCGCTCATCCGCCGCCAGAGGTATTGCTAGCGCCTCTGGCGGCCAACAGGGAAACTACTACAGCTACTGCGGTCGGTAAAGGAGGGAACTACTAACTCCCGTGGATTGGCAGGACTGGCGCAGAGCTACCAACAGAACGGACAGCGGCTGTGAATTCGAATGGCGCAACGTGATGTTGTCGATTACTGGAAGTTATTATTGTCATGTACCATGGAGACAATATATTTCATTCTAAATATTTAATAAGCGTTTTATTATTGCTAACAGTATATAAATATATATATAATTGATTGTACGTTTTTTTAGGGGGTGCAGACATACGTTCACCGTTTGTCTCATTTTGACTGTTGTTATTTAGTAACCACTTTCCAGTGGTTACGAACACGACCACGACCACGCGAAATAAATAAATTTGCCTCGATTGCTCGAGATTTACAGAAGAACATTTTGTCACGATAATATTTATTTGGATTAAATAAATATTGTCTTGACCTATTTAATATTAAACTCACCTGGCCGCTGTCGTTTAATTATGATCGCCGTAAAGATTAAACGGCTAGCGTCTAGCGCCATCTATTTCCGGCGTGACTTTTTGAATTCGCTTCGCCTGGGAGCCGGAGTCAATTCGACCAGTCACTTAAGATAGAGTTTTGTGGATTTTTTAATATGGGATAAACCCTTTTTGATAAAGTTATTTCAAACCGCGAGCCGGATCCTGATGTTTGATCGAATACAAAACACGACCCATTGTAGTGAATCGGGCTTTATCGGTCGCCGGTTTTTGTGACCTTCACGTGGAAAAACCATGACTTTGTCGGAGTATATCTTTTTAATCCTGTCTCGGATGGCGACGTTATTTGCGGGAAAGCACCTTGATGGCCTTGCTTGGCCGCGGCTACCCGTATTTCTGTTTTGACGAATTCCCGGCGGACATAATGGATGAAGGCACCTTCTGGAACTTGACAAATCTCAGGGTACCTTGGTGCGCTCAGCCGAGGACCTGATCGAGGGCGTGGAACCTGCTGCCTGACAAAGGGAAGGGGCCTGGTTTGCAGAAGTGCCTCCTAGAGTCTTCTTACTTTTCTTCGTATTTTCTCGAGTTTACGGCTTGCAGCCCATCGGCGCGCAAAGTGATATCTATTAAAGTGCTTCCGGGATATAGTAGTAAATTAGAATTGGTCCAACAGGTATGTTCTGTCACGATAATATTTGGAGTCCCTTGGAGGGCACCTATGAAATATATACCTTCAAAATATAGGAGATTTTGTAATTTGCTAAATGATTTTTTTTTATTTTATCACAAAATACCCGAAGAAAAAACCTGTATTTCTCTTCCCATAAGCTTGAGAGAGATCATGTTGCTCTGCCGAGAAATGCACGTTACAATTTTTAAAATTTTTCGCCAAAATTAAAAAAATCATACCTTCGAATTTTAACATGGAGACATAAAAACTTATTATAGTGCTATATAGCCAATGAATTAACCTGTATTTTACCGTTTATCTCATATTTGTAGGATTTATAAAATATATATAAAAAAATCGTAAAGTTTATAACCGCGCGAATCCTGCTTGTTTGTTACTTTGAAACTCCGTGAGAGGTACTTATTCGAGTCAACATAGAATATTTTCGATTTCTGTATGTTTTCTGTGGTACAATTGATAATGAAAAGTGCATATCTATGGAAAAAGGATTCAATTTTAACCGTTAACAGCTGATCAGAAATTCTGCTTGAAAAAAATATTTTTAACATCGTTCTAAAATAGTCTACGAAGTTTGGATTTGCGACATCTATGGTCATAATAGATAAAGCATTTCAATAACTTCGTTTTAAAATAAATGGCTGGCCATGAAAATATTTTAAATAATAATTACAATAGATGTTTTACGAATGGTAGGAAAATGTGGTTCAATTTTGGACCGCTATCAATCGCAGAAAAATAAAAGTGGTCGATTTTTCGACCATAATCGCTCCAGTAGGTAAGAAAAATTTGCAGAATTATAAAAGATTAATAACAAGAAAATTAATGAATATACGTCTGTGGCAGAAGCATTACTCAGTGTAACTTATCAAAGACACTCCGAATCCATATGTAACTCTGATTCTACATGTGAAAAATGCGATCACATACAAAACGTGGATAATATGTATACAGATATTGTAGAAGCCTTAAGAAAGGCTGCCAATACTGTATTTCATCGTGAGAGCGATCAAAGCAGACATAAAACATATCGTCATATTGCCGGGTGGAATCAAAAAGTCAAAGAACACTACGAAAAATCCAGATCAGCGATGATGATGTGGATTCAAAATGGGAGACCATCCCGTGGCCCCATTGCGGATGAAAGAAAACAGAAAAGGAAGGAGTTCAAAAGAGCCCTCAAACACTGCCAATGCTCTGCCGAACAAACAAAGATGGATGATATCGTAAAATCGCTTGGCAAAAAACAGTTCGCTCAATTATGGAAGAAAAGCAACAACCTGATCAAGCCACACGCTCGAATCGCCAGCCAAATTGACGGGTCCACAAATATGGAGGAAATAGCCAGGACATTTAGAAGAACCTTTGCAGATATTTCTGGAAACGAAGCACCGACTGCTCCTGATATCATGGAATATGATGGACAAAATGTCAACCTCTCTGAAAATAATATAATGAAGGCCATCAAAGCTACTAAGGCCGGTAAATCTCCGGGACACGATAGTTTAAGTATTGAACATATAAGGTATGGAGGTAGATACATACCTAAACTACTAAATATTCTGTTCAACGCAATTCTCAATCATAACCATTTACCGAGTGCAATGACAAAAACCATTATAACCCCGATCCTGAAATCGGGACAGCCCGACATGACCAACTCAAGCAATTACCGGCCAATATCCCTGGCAACTATAATTGCAAGGCTATTTTAAAGGGTAATTCTGACTGAAATAGAAGGTAAACTCAATTCTAAAGACAATCAGATGGGCTTTAAGAACAGATTATCCACTAATATGGCAATCTACTCCGCAAAGCAAGTAATAGAATTTTACAAGAAACGAAAAACTACTGTTTACGGGTGCTTCTTAGATCTAAGTAAAGCGTTCGACAGGGTCTGTCATGAAACCTTATGGGAAAAATTGAAAGCTAGAAATATACCTACCATGTATATCAACACACTATCCCGATGGCACTCCCAGCAGGAAAACGTTGTACGGTGGGCAAGTACGTACTCTCAACCGATATACTTGCGATCAGGAGTAAGGCAAGGAGGGTGTATGTCCCCAATCCTGTTTAATGTTTACATGGATGAATTATCTAATCGCCTGGACACCAGAGCAGGCTGCCGTATCAATAATCTGTGCCTAAATCACATTAGCTATGCGGACGACATGATTCTCTTAGCTCCGTCGATCAAAGGGTTGAGAATTCTATTAAAAATCTGTGAAGAATATGGAAATGACCACAACATGATGTACAACCCCAAGAAGACGGAACTAATCGCATTCCACCATGGAAAAACTCTCGAGAAGATGCTCCCCGTACAACTCAATGAGGAAAACATAAGTATGTCAACGAGTGTAAAATACTTGGGTCACATCATCACTGAAGACCTCTCGGATGATGGTAATATTGAACGACAGAGGAGAAGTATCAGTGTATTGTCCAATATGATTGCCCGAAGATTTTTCCAATGCAGTAACCATGTAAAAAAAAACATTGTTCAATGCATTTTGCACTAATCTATATACATGCGAAACTTGGTGTAACTACCGAACCACCTCGATGGAACGACTCCGGATCCAATATAATGATGCATGTAGAATTATATTTGGATTCAGAAGATATAGCAGTGCATCGACAATGTTCACTGAACTAGGACTGCACGGATTTGCCGGTCTAAAGAGACATCGGGTAACTGGAGCAAGGATGCGGCTAATGGCTTCCGACAGTGCAGTGGTGACCGCAGCGTTCCAGCACCAAACCCCACTCCTGAGTGAGCGCTGGGCCCGAGCTTGAAGAATAGAATTGATTACTTATTTATTTTTTTATATTTAATTTATATATATATATATATAAGTTAAATATTTTTTTTTCTCCTATTCTATGTTAAAAAAAAAAAATCTGTTGTTTTAAAATATGTTATAAAATATATTATATAAATATGTACAATCATATGGGACGTGTGGGATTGCACTATCCTCCCCACATCCTGGAATAAAACTTATTATTATTATATGTTTAAGAACAAAAGCAAAACCATCATCACTTGATGTTTTTGAATTTTTGGAATTCAATCACACATCAATATTATCCTTGTTACTATATTCCATTCTTTCAAAATTATAATCACGGTTAATAGTATTGTAAAGATCTACTGAGAGGTCACGTTGCGGTGTGTAAGAGAGATGCAAGTGGGAAAGCTCGCGCGATTCCACTTTGAAACCAGTCCTCATAGCACAAAGGGCAATTTTGAAAATTATAGTTAAGAGTCCCCATCAGAACTCCTACAGACTTCGTTTTTAAGGCACTGAATTTAAAGTCACTAAAACAATTATACGACAATATTATGCAAAAGATATGTTAATTTACGCATTAAAAATCCAGGATAACTTTGCACAGACAAACTCGGGCCGATTCACAAGATCCACATTACAACATGTATTCCACCAACCAACAACTAAAACGACTTTTGGACAAGGAAATATGCAATACTTCTCTATAAAATTATTTAATCTACTTCCTCTTGCAATAAAAACCGTTAAAAAAATAAACGAGTTCAAAAGAAGAATTAAGATATGGATTATGGACTTGGGAAGAAAGAATGTAGATACAATTTTACAGCCAAATAAAGATTTAAAGCTAGTTCACACAGAGCTATAAATCTGCGAGCAGATATCTGTTGATTCGCAAGCGCTTATCTTTTGTGCTTTCACACAAGGCTATCAAATATTTCTTCCTGTGGTAAGAGAGGGGGTCAGTTGAATTAGGGAGCGGCAACGGAATGCACATTTTTTGTACAGAAATCTGTCAACTTGACATCTGTCATCCACGGCTCTAGGCAGCTCCGTAATTGCAATGACCCCCTCTCCTGTTTTAGTCAGAGAGGGAGACTTATCTTCTGGGATATCGCGTCTGGAGCGGTTACGTCTAAGATGTGTATTGTCTATGATTGATCTGCGCTTAAAAATGCTTAGGTGTGAACGGTCTAAGTCTAAAGGGATTGTATGGAGAGCGTTATTTGGCGTGCTGTGATCTTTTATATTTGATAGCTGAGTGTGAACCAGCTTTAATGTTTGTATTTTGTTTTCTTTTAGATATCCATAACCATACTAATATTATAAATGCGAAACTGCTCGAGTTTGTTTATGACCTTTTCACGCATTAACCAATAAAAAGACATTAAAAATTCATTCACCAATAGAAAGCTAAATTATATGCGCTGACTATATGTTGTATATGATGGTAAGCTCTGGCGTTATGAAATTATAAATATTAATATATTTTATTTGTTATACGTTTTCTGTCGCTAACAAAAGCGAGTTTTTGCTAACGTCAGAAAAAAATCGTTTCCATGGAAACCATGTTGATATATTTGTGGGCTCTAAGCTGGTAGGTACTCAGCTCCCTGGTCAGCTACTGCTCCAGGAAATTCAAATATTAGAATATGTTTTGTTTTTTTTTGGACAAGCTTCTGTTTTGGAACAAATGTCAGATAGAGTTCCTACATTAAAAATATAATTCGTAACGATTAGGTATAAAGACTGAATAATAAATAGTGTAATTTTTTATTATATTAACAAACTTCCAAATATTTAATTAAAAATAAACATCCGAAATGTTTGTAAGCGCATAAATTCAGAACGAATGAACAAAATTGGATAACTATTTTTTTCTTTGAGCTATAGCTTAATGAAATTTAGGTGGAAGGCGAGATGTTTGAAAACTGAATGTAAGGGAATGAATGTATGGAATGCTGGAGGGAGTGGGGGTGGGGAGGAGGGGGGATAATTGATAAGTTCAACCGCTACAGTAATTTCCCGTAATACCATGCGAGCGAAGCCGCGGGGAAAAGCTAGTAATTTTATAATTGTCCTCTTGTAATATTTTAAAATAGGTATTAACTTATAATTCAAACACAAAAACATGTACAATGTGACCTTAGAACGGGGTACCCTAGTAAGGACACATTCTTTTCTAAAACAATGTAAAAAATAAATAAATAAAAAGTAAAAGATCACTTTTTTTATTTTGTAGAACAGTCCTACGTATATTGTGTATCTCATATTTTGAAAGAGCTGCAATATTGTAGCGATAATAAAAGAACGTATGTTTATCGCTTTTTTTACCGTCACGGTACCGTAATCGTGAATCGTCACGATAATAATAAAAGCGTTCATTCAAATATCAAATTATGATGTTGGATCGACTGCCGCTTCCACTTCAGTACTTGGCAAATCTTCTTCCTCTGAATTGAACCTAGGATCTGGAAACGGGCTTCTTTCTTCCACTGCTTCTGGAAGACTGTTTTCATCAAAATATTCCTCTGGAACTGGATTTTCCATCTCCATTCTGCTGCTCATATCTTCTGGAGAATCAATTCCATTCATTGTTTCTACGTCTATCTCTCGCTCCCCTGATTTCGCGTTTGACCTCATCTTGAACAACTATAACGAAAAAATATTTTAATAATATACAGCGAACAATATTTTTACTTACATTATCATTTAAACTCGAATAAAATTCATGTACTAAGAATGCCTGATGACCGAATTCAGAGGGTAGACGTCCAATGGGCCGCCCCAGACATAGCTGGGCGAGGCAACTCCAGAAACTGTGTGAGGAGAGGATGAGCCTGCCATGGACGGAGGCCGAACAGTCAGCTCAAGACAGGGACGTATGTATGGAGGAGCCTTGTCGATGCAATGGGTCCCCGACCCGAATAGGAAAGGGGACGAAGATGATGATGATAAAATTCTAGGGTACCACAGGGATCAGTTTTGTGTCTAGTATAATTTTTCTTTTTATGAGTGACTTTGTAAAAAATCGAAATAAAACCAAATTACGGTTATTTGTATTCTATATTCAGTTATTTGTATATACAAATTTCTTTCACTAAACTGAAAGGGGTAGGGATGGAAAGGAGATAGGAAGAAATAAGAAAGAGAGGTTGGAAAGTACCAAGCTGTTTACATCTGGTCAGACAACACGGTTAAAGCTATCCGGACAGCTTTTCGATTAGGGGCCATCCATAAATTACGTCACACCTTAAGGGGGGGAAGAGGGGTGTAGAGAAGCGTGACATTGTGTGACAAGGCGTACAGGGGGGCGGGGGGATCATCAGCTTTGTGACGTCACATGCAGTTAGGCTTACCAGATGACAGGAATTTTCCTGGCATGTCCGTCGATTGTACGAATTTTTGTGTGGTAAATATGATCGCGATGAAAAACTTCAAAATATTAAGAGCTATTATTACTTTTACTACATGTAAAATTGCAAAACGTGTGATGTCACGCTAGGGGGGAGGGGGTCTCACAAATGTGACAGCATGTGACAGGGACGGGGGCGGTCAAAAATCATGAAATTCGTGTGATGTAATTTATGGATGGCTCCTTAAGAATGATGGTATTTCATCATTCATAAACCGAGACCACGTGATTTTTTTTCCCGGTTTTGCTTAAGTACAAGGAATTTTTCTCAACCTTAAAATGAACTACTATTCTTCGTTAACTAGGGGCGATTCTGGTTCCACTTAAATATAAGGAATTGTCCTTAACCTTGAAATGAACAACTTCTTCGTTAACTAGAAGCGATTCTAGTTCCACTTAAATATAAGGAATTGTCCTTAACCTTGAAATGAACAACTTCTTCGTTAACTAGAAGCGATTCTAGTTCCACTTAAGTATAAGGATTTGTCCTTAACCTTGAAATGAACTACTTCTTCCTTAAGATGAAGCTATACGTGAAATTCTATTTAAATCCTGTTTAGATTAATCTTTACGATGAATTGCTTTACATTATGAACACCAAAAAATATGCTACGGATAAATTGAAGCTTTTACTGGCTTTTCTATATTGGAATTACAATAAAATTATTAATTACATACCAAAAAATATAAGCGTAAACCACTAAAAAAACGTTTTTACATGACTTAACTATGAAGTAATAATTTAAGAAACAATTTTTAAAAAATACCCCTTTATGGCTAAGACTATTTTTGAGGTTTTTTATGTTCTAACTTTTTTCATTCTTATAAAATTATGCACGAAATAAATAAAAACCACTTTTTCGCTTACTTGCCCGTGCAAATTGGACGCTCGATTTTAAATTTTGAAGGCATGAGAATCGAAATATTTCTAGCGTTTATATTCCTCTTAGGGACAAATTAGATTTTCCTCAAGTATAAGGAATTGTTTTTAACCTTAAAATGAATTACTTTTTCGTTAACTAGGCACAATTTTGCTTCTACTTAAGAAAAAGGAATTGTTCACGTTGAAATCAACGACTTTTTCGTTATTTGCGATTTTTCTCCATGATGACAGCTAAAAGTCGTTAATTTAAAGATTAAGGACAATCCTTATCCAATCCTTATCTGAGTTGTTTGTAGTTGGAAGCAGGTTTTACCAGGTTTGAAGGGGTGGGCCTGTAATCTCTGGACGGACGCCGGTAGGGATTGTACGTGCCCGGTAAGTAAGGTGGACCGTAGTATCCTGAAACATATTTAATTAATTAATATATCTTTAAAAACAAAATGGTAACCGAGTTAATTTCAACCGAGCCTTAATAAACTCTAAAATTAGCGTATAACCTTACCTGCACTAGGGGAAACTCTCCAGGGTCTATAAGCATCTTCAACGGCGTATTGGTACGGAGATTCTACAAAGACAACATTTAAAGGGAGCTTTATTATTTATTAACAACGTTTTTACATTTTATACTAAGGGTCCGCAGAGTTAGCGATAAAACCATCGATATAACTTGTGGCCCAAGGGTTGTGGCGCAAATTGTATACTTAAAAAGTTAACCATTGTCCGTTGCTCGTTAGTGCGCTTACGTCATCGATGGGAAAAGATACGAGCCTCGAAATTCACTCTGCACCACAAAGTAATCAGTCATAGGGTTACATGAATTAGTTATTGGTGCGTCGTCGTGTAGTTCTCAAACTAAATTTTCGTGAAAATTCAGACACCTAATCAGATGCCTAAATACAAAATAAATTAAAACCTCCACAGGTATCAATTGTGAAAGTTTCGCTTCTTTGGACATTTTTTTAGTGCCAACTTCCATTTCTTTCCCAGTGAAAAATATATACTAGGGTCAATAAAAACCTAATGCCTCCTATTTTTTTCTACTTAAATAAAGTTAGTTAAGGGAAAAATTTGAATTTGACGCTATTCCTCAAGCCTTCTTCTACAATCTACTGCATTAGTTCAATTTAATTTCATTTCAATTCAATTTATTTACTTTACAAACATAATAATATTATACATAATATTTCAAATCGTTTTTAAAATAGAGAAAATATAAAAGCTGGTTCACACAGAGCTATA
Organism: Glyphotaelius pellucidus; assembly: GCA_936435175.1. NCBI lineage: Eukaryota > Metazoa > Arthropoda > Insecta > Trichoptera > Limnephilidae > Glyphotaelius > Glyphotaelius pellucidus. The sequence goes on along the minus strand of OW386563.1, from coordinate 7,581,139 downwards.
AATCTGCGAGCAGATATCTCTTGAATCGCGAGCGCTTATCTTTTGAGCTTTCACACGAGGCTATCAAATATTTCTTCCTGTGGTAGGAGAGGGGGTCTGTTGAATTAGAATGCACATTTTTTGTACTGAAATCTGTCAACTTGACATCTGTCATCCTCCGGTCTAGGCAGCTCCGTAATTACAATGACCCCCTCTCCTGTTTTCATCGGAGAGGGGGAGACTCATCTTTTCGGATATCGCCTCTGGAGCGGTTCCGTCGTAAAATGTGTTTTGTCTATGATTGATCTGCGCTTAAAACCGCTAGGTGTGAACGGTCTGAAGGGATTGTTCGGAGAGCGTTATTTGGCGTGCTATGATCTTTTATTTTTGAGATTAAATCATATTTAAGCAATTTAAATAATATAAACAATTTAAACAAATTAAACAATTTAAACATCAATGAACAATTTAAAAATCAATGAAGCACAATCAGACTAACAGCAATAAAGCTTGCTGTTTAAATTGTGCTTCATTGATGCTAAACATGTCGATATTCAAAGTGATTCTATTTAACAACAAGACTGCTCTCCCGACTGGCATAACCATTGGCAAGTTAGTTCTGCAAGCCGGGAGATAAAACAGTCAGATTAGTAACTTTCTGCGTCTGCGGCTGATTCGAGAATTAGCATATAACCTTACCTGCAACAAAGGGCATTCTCCAGGGTCTGTAAGCATCTCCTACGACGTCTTGGCACGGGCAATCTATAAAGACATTGTTCAAATGGGGTTTTATTTGTTTATTATTGAGTTGAAAACGTTTTTAAAAGGGAGCCCATACTAAGGTACCGACAGAGTAAGAGATGAAACCATCGATATCAATAACCATAGACATCTAAATATGGCGTGTCTTACAAATTTGGTCGAGAAATTCGACCAAGTAATTTATATCCAAATTCCCCATATGATTCCGTCGCCTCACTCCAAAAGCACAATATCTTGAGAGACAATTTTGGTCCAAGCAGACCAATAAAATATTTGTGCTTCTTGCGATCTTTTGGCTGCGAAATAATGCACTTTCTTTTTTTAAGTGAAAACTTCTTTAGCACCGCTGTGATTTGAAACTCGTTGAAACAAAAAATAGCGACACTAAAAAGAGACAAACACATACATCTATAGGATTTAACCTGCGAGAGAATGAGAAAGAATAATCGGTCTCCTTTTTGCGCGGTTCTTCATAGCATCCTCACTCTTGTCTACTTTAGTTTTCTGAAGGTTTCGCTTCTTCCGCATGTGAACTGCACACTCTGATTTTTTGAAGTGAAAATTTCTTTAGCACCGTTTGAAATTCGATGTAACGAAAAATAGCGACACCAAAAAGAGACAAACACATACACCTGTAGAATTTAGCCTGCAAGAGAATGAGATAGTATAATCGGTCTCCTCTTTGTGCTTCGTAGCCTATTGGTCTCCTCTTTGTACAGTGCTTCGTAGTCTCCCCACTCTTGACTACTTTAGTGTTTTGAAGGTTTCGCTTCTTCCGCATGTGAACTGCACACTCTGATTTTTTGAAGTGAAAACTTCTTTGGCACCGTTGTGATTTGAAACTCGATGTAACGAAAAATAGCGACACTAAAAAGAGACAAACACTTACATCTATAGATAAAAAAAATGTAAAAATGACTCATGTTATTTTTTTATGTGAAATCGGTACTAAAATCACGGATTACGTAAAAAAAACTTATTTTATCGTACATATGTATAATAAACAATTTTGTCACCTCATTTGTTTATCATTTAATACAAAAATGTTTTTAAAAAAATTAACACTGTCTAACGGCGCGTATGTGATTCAGTGGGTGAAAACTGTTTCTACAAAATAAGTATTTTTTGCCTATATCTATCTATGGACAATATTGAATAGAAATGGGTAGCGTGTTATATTACACATATTCTTGTTTTTGTTTTAGGGTTGTAACTAGAACTAAAAAGGAGTTATAAGCCTCAATGACGAGCGAGTTTACAAGCTACTATCTGGGAAATTCACTATCTGTTAGTAAACTCGCTCAGTGTCATCGTATTACTTGCTAACTAGCAGATTGTGGACAATCTACGAAAAAATTCGAAAGGTGGTCAACTTTACTCGCTACTCGCTCTTATTTTCCAAATACTCCATTGTTAGAGCTTCGCTTTTTTGGACATTTTTAAATTAATGCCAATTTCTGTTCCTTCTTCAGGGCAAAATACATAAATAAATACACGAAATCTGGATATCATTTCGACGAGCTAGGGGCAAATAGGGTGCCCGGGTTCATGGGGTGAGGTGTGTCTAGGTCTTGGAGGCGGATGACCAGGACACACTGAACCCCAGATTCCTACCCACCCTTTAAACCCTTTTCCTTCCCAGAACTCTCCTCCCCTTCCTTTCCTTTCCTTTAAGAAACCCTCCACACAGCGGAGGACTTTTTGATGAGTGATTGTGATAATGTTAGTGGCCTGTTTCTCGTACTCAGATGAAAGTGTATATTTTGTTTATATGTGTGAGGATGTTGTTGTATGGGAGTATGTACGTATGTGTGTATATACATGTATAGATGTGTGCACCAATATATGCATGTGTGCTTGCATGCACCCAGACTAACAAAAAAGGTAAAAAAAGTTATTACATCGCAAGTTATTACATTACAAGTACATTTTTACAATCTTATGATAATTTATTCTCCTTTCTCCTTTCTACTTTCTATTTTTTTTATATACATAATTTCTACATTTTATTATAATTTCTACTTTTTATTATAATTTCTACTTTTATTATAATTTCTACTTTTTATTTTAACTTCTACTTTTTATTATAATTTCTACTTTTATTATAATTTCTACTTTTTATTATAATTTCTACTTTTTACTATAATTTTTCCAATTTTTAGCGTCATTTATACTTAAATCCATGTTCACACTAGACTCCATACTTCATAAATCATAACTTTTATCCATCATGAGACAGGCAGCCGCCTAGTATGGTGATCTAATATTCTTTATGTAAGTGTCACTAACATGTGTTCTATAAATAAATAAAAATAAAATAAATAAAAATTAAACAGCATCCCCAAAGATGAAATAGGCCCTGAGAGAAATTATTTTCCTCAGGGCCTCCTGTGTGGAGCTCATGTAAAAAAAAAAAAAATCACGTGACCAAATTTTTAGAAGCAGAGAGTTCGAGAATGCTTTGAATAAACTGCAACATCAGTAGTACATTGGCAAGCGAAGAGGGCACATTGAAAAAACAGACCCCGAGCAGAAAAGTAAAATTCGCTAAAATAAGGCAGCGCAGTCAATCGTGAAACTTTTCTGCGCAAGCGTAAAAAATGAGTGATATAGGTAAATAATGACACATTTTACAGGTTAATGGGTGAGGTTTGTCCGTGTCTTGGCAGCAGATGCGTCTGTCGACCAGCAGAATGGTAGGCCGGATCGGGAGAGAATGGTTGAGGGAGTCACTTTGATTTCTCCAGCCGTACTCTCTCGGAACATCGCCTTGCACCGTACAGTAGAAGGGATGGATTCATACGTCCGTCACTCCTGGACACACTGACACCCAGATTCCTATCCACCCCTGATACCATTTTCCTTCCCAGAACTCCTATAATTCCTTTCCTAAAAATACCCTCCACACAGCATCCCAAAGATGACACAGGCCCCGAGGTAATTATTTTTCTCAAGGCCTCCTGTGTGGAGCTAGTGTAAAAAAACATTTTTAAAAGTGCCTAACTAAATAGTGAAAAAAAATATTATTCAATTTTGGAAACATGTCCTTACATTTGTTTACCTGATTTGGGAATTGTAGTTAAGTTTTAACGCAGCCAGCATTTTGCGCAAATTTAATAATTAACATATTTTATTATCGAAGACTAAATATTGATTTTACAATACAAGTTGCCTGCATACTGTCAGATTCATTTATGGTCCAATCACAGAAAGGAAGAAGACGGTCACGCCGCCTCTCGTGCTACGCACAATTTGGTTCTCCCTGATTGGCTGGTCTGTCAATTTGAACGTCTATGTTTTTGTACAACTTTACGAATATGGTTACGAGTGTATTAAATACATATATTTTAACTTACCATATTGATAGGCACCAGCAGAAATAGTAAAAATCAGCAAAATGACTATTATAATCATTTTTGGATTGTTCTAGAAAGAATAATAAAAATTATTTGATTTTGTTCGCTTTCGGCAACGTTTCATACAGGTCTCATAGAAATCGTTGTATTTCCCTTACTGACATAGTGAGAAATATAAACTAAAGAGTATTAGAAAGAGAAAGCATCACGCTTTATATTCAAATCAAAAGCTAACCACAGATAAATTAAAATGTACACCTCCATGAAACAAAAGATTGAAATTTTGAAAATGAAAGCATATTTCATCACCTTTCAAATTCATTCATTCACCTTTTTATTTATTGCAAAGCGGAAATAATCTGACAGAATACGTTAGAAGCCCGAGAGGTTAAAACAATAAGCTTACCACATTATTGGTTGTAAAATAATTTAATAATCAAACATTGCAATTTACGATGTAAATTGTAATAATATTTTAAAAATAAAATACCTCATTTTATTTGCCATTTTCAAAATTGGAACTGATTTATCGAAAATTCAGACTATCCCCTCGGCACCGGTGCATAGCCAGGAAACACGCCAAACACGCGCCCAACATCTGTATACATCTGTAGTAACAAGGGTCGTTTCTACGACTCGTTCTTGAGTTCAACAGCTTGGCTGTGGAACGATTTGCTGGTCTCTGTGTTTCCTCCCTCCTCTCATGTTCACTCCTTCCTCTCCTCAAAAACACCCTCCACCCAGCATCTTCAAAGATGACATAGGCCCTGAGGGAACTTATTTTCCTCAGGGTCTCCTGTGTGGAGTTAATGTAAAAAAAAAATTCCCGTGATTTTCACGGGTCTGCTCAAGTATATATAGTATTCCATAGTATTAAATAATATCAGTATTGCCCTGGTATAAGACTACCATTAAAATCTAAACGTTGCTTGAAATGGCTTTAGCTGTGTTCCCCACCATTCTCCTCACAATTTACTTCATCTCCCCAATTCGTTCAGCCTCGCAACGTACCCCTAATGGGGATGCCATAATCACACTGTCTCTAGACGGTTGGGAGCAGTTGAGACTCTTGTGCGATATTCTCATAGTACAAAATTAAATTGAAATATTGAAAAAACTGAGCTAATATTAGGAACTTACCGATCCCGTGTAGAAAGTAAATAAGTGCGAATAACTTTGAATATATTTCTTCGATAAATTGACATTAAAATTGATAGCGAATTGAATTGAAAAGAATTAACAATAAAATAATATTTTACGATTCTTTCAATAAATTATATATTATATTATTGCGAAATTGATATTTCGTGAGCAGCGCACAAAGCTACCAATCTCAACTTTAGCTGGCCAAGAATTGCGTATAATTTGCGCAGGGAGTTGATATAACTTTGAATTGACGTTCGAACCCACGACGGATCTTACATTATATACCCCTACTTAGCCCCACACATACAAAAAAGGCTTTAAATGGTCCACAATGTTCCAGAACATTTCACAACATTCGAGAGTGTTCTGGAATGTTCCACAATGATCTGGGATGTTCCGGAATGTTCTGAAATGTTGTGGAAAGCTCTCGAATACTCTCGAATGTTCAGGACTGTTCTAGAAATGTCTAGAGGGCGAAACTCCCAGCTCTCTTAGATGGCCCACAATGTTCCAGAACATTTCACAACATTCGAGTGTTCTGGAATGTTCGACAATGATCTGGGATGTTCCGGAATGTTCTGAAATGTTGTGGAAAGCTCTCGAATACTCTCGAATGTTCAGGACTGTTCTAGAAATGTCTAGAGGGCGAAACTCCCAGCTCTCTTAGATGGCCCACAATGTTCCAGAACATTTCACAACATTCGAGTGTTCTGGAATGTTCCACAATGATCTGGGATGTTCCGGAATGTTCTGAAATGTTGTGGAAAGCTCTCGAATACTCTCGAATGTTCAGGACTGTTCTAGAAATGTCTAGAGGGCGAAACTCCCAGCCCTCATATCTTCAAAAGCACGTCCTTCAGGTAAAAACGGGAACCTTCTTCATGGATGGCAGATAGAGGGCTAAGCATACCATATAACTCCCTTGATCGTACAGGGATTCGTTTCTGAGTTTTAGCGGCACGCACATTACAATGTGCGTGCCGCTAAAAAAAGATAGTGTACACACTATCTTTTTTTTTTTTTTTCCTTTATTTTTCCCAAAATTTACATTTTTTTTTTTTTTTTTGGTTTTAGGCAATTCACCCTGGAGAAAGTGCTTTGTGCCGGTAATATTTAAAATGGATAAGAAATTTCGGTTAATCTAATGGGAAAATAATAAAACAAATTAAATATTGGACTCATTTAGATCACTAAAACAAATTAAATATTGAATTCATTCAGGTTAATAAACTTACATAAAGCTGTATGAACACGAGAATTGTTAAGAGATAAAAGGTATGAAATGTTAAGGGGGGACTGGTGTGTGATTTTAATAAGCCGGCGGTATATGTTCTTGAAAGATGAATGGTTTTTACAGTTAAAGAAAACGTGGTCGAGGGTTTCCTCTTCCACACCGCACTGGCAGAACGGATCATCTAAAACTCTAATTCTAGACAAGTGAGATGCAATTGAACAGTGGCCAATTCTCATTCTCGAGATACATGAAATGAATCGTTTTGAAAGTTTTTTACCGCGAAACCATGGCTTAGCAGGGATATGGTTTTGAATTCCCGCATAGAAAGATCCAGTTCTTATTTTGGAGACTGCCCAATTTTCTTCCCAGGCACGAGTCATATTGGATTTAAGAATCGGAAAGACATCGGATATAGGAATTCTAAAATTTAGTGGGATAGTTCCGGAATCTGAACCAGATTTGGCGAGAAAATCGGCCATCTCATTACCCTCGATACCCAAATGGGCAGGGACCCAGGCCAATATCGTCTCAAACCCAGATTCACTAAGAGAATTGAAAAGATTTTTTATTTTACATATAATATTGTCTTCCGGATAACGTAAAATATTAGACCTAATTTTAGTTAGAGCCCTTAGCGAATCAGTACATAGTAAGGCTCGATGAATGTTGAGAACCTGGATTTGATTTAGCGCTTGTTCAATTGCAAAGCATTCGGCTGTAAATATGGAAGTTTCTTTCGGTAATTTATAAGTGAGATTGATGTTGAATTCTGGACTATATATCGATGCTCCACATCTTTTATTTTCAAATTTGGAACCATCCGTGAAAAGGATGGAAAATCCAGGGAATTTTGAAGCCACTATGCTTTTAAAACAATCATCCACATTTTGAAATTTATTTGGGGAAGATAAAATATTCTTCCGAAAGACTGATGTTATTGTGTTCGGCATAAAAGTGATTGCATTAAATGGAATATTGTATATAGGAAGATTGGGAACTTCTTGAAGATATTGGAGGGAAGATGATAGAGAATTATAGAGATGAAAACTTTTAATTAAGAGAGGAAAACATTGTTTTTCTCTCAATCTTTTGTTAGAATTCAAATTAACACTTAACCTATTAAGACTTTGTTTAATAGGATGATGCGATAACGATAAAGCCTTGAAAATATATTTATTGGCAAGGAATTGCCTTCTGAAATATAATGGAGGCTCCACACATTCCACCTGAAGAGCATTAATTGGAGAAGACTTCATAGCTCCAATAATCATTCTGAGGGCTTTTGATTGAATTCTTTCCATTTTATTATCTAGATATTTAGGGAGTGGGTCAAAAAGGAATGAGCCATAATCCAAGTGGCTCCGAACTAGGGAATTATACATTAATTTAAGAGTGGTAGGGTGAGATCCCCACCATACTCTGGAAACTGCTCGCATCATATTAAGTCCCTTTTCACACTTTGTACAAATTATCTGAATGTGTGGAAGCCAGGAAAGTTTATGGTTCAAAAGAAGACCAAGGAATTTGATTTGAGTAGCGGTTTGTAGAGGCACATTATCAAAAGAGATTGAGAATTGGGGAATTTTTCTTTTGCGCGTGAAAGCCACGACCCTTGTTTTAGATGCCGCCAGATTCATCCCATTTATTGACAACCAGCTTTTAATATATTGTAAAGCCAAATTCATTTCCTTAGCTGCAAGAATAATATTTTTATGTAACAAATATATAAGGATATCATCCGCAAAGTAAAGTCGCTTGATAGAAAAAGGAATTACTGAGTCTAGGTCGCTTATATAAATATTAAACAACAGAGGACTTATAACAGAACCCTGGGGCAAACCTCTCCATAGTTTGTGCCTTAAGCATTTAGAGGAAGACTCAATAATAATGGACCTATCTGAGAGCAAATTAATAATAAATTGGACTAATTTCGGGGGGATTTGTTTTTTAATTAGCTTTTCTTTCAAAACATTCAGTAAAACATCATCGTAAGCTGATGAAAGGTCAAGGAATGTGGCCAATGTATAAGAATTTAGGGATTGGGAAACTCGGATATCAGTTGTGAACAAACTTAAATTATCCATTGTAGATTTCTTTTTCCGAAAACCATACTGATTTGGTGAGATAATATCTTGACTTTCAACAAACCACTCTAATCTGTTCTTCATCAAACGCTTCGCTACTTTCATCAAACATGATGAAAGAGCAATAGGCCGATAAGACGAAATTTCAGATGGATTTTTTCCAGGTTTTAAAATGGGAATGATTTTTTGAGTTTTCCAATCATCCGGAATTAGTCCTGTTTCAAACATATTATTAATAAGAGATAAGAAATATTCAACCGCCATATCAGAAAATGATTTAATGAAACTATTAAGTATTCCATCGGGACCCGGAGCAGAGTCAGAAAGGGTTCTTATTACTCGTTTCATCTCATCAATGGAGAAAGGAGCATCTAGCCAGTTAGAATGAGATGGATATGGCTTAATAGAATGCATTTCTTCACATCCGGCCACTGATGGGGGGGCTATTTTATCCGCAAATCCTATAAGAATTTCTTCTGATATATGCTTGGTTCTCGGCGGAGAATACGATGATCCGAATTTTTTTAAGCTAGACCAAACTGAAAATTGGGGAGTTTCCGGAGACAGGTTCTCACAGAACTTCCGCCAGAACTTTCGGGGTTCCGTGGGAATTATTCAAAGCATCAACAATTTCAGCCTCTGGGATCTCCGTGGGAATTCCTCGAACAAGACCCATTCTCGTAAGGTTAAATGACGGGATGAACGATTTATATTTATGGTTTGAGAGCGAGTCAATTTTTTTTACAAATCCATTTGCGGAAGCGGCAGTATTAAACTCGATAGATAATTTATATCGCCCTTCCGGTTTAATTGAACCGTTAACAAAACCAAGGTTATTATTTTTTGAGTCAAATAAGAATTTTCCAAAATCTAAAGGATGAATAAGTTTTCCTTGTTCAGTTCTCTGAACAATTGCGATAAAAGGACCGGAAGCGGAAGCAGGATAAAGTAAGTCAGTACTTTTTGTATTATCGCTAGCTAAAGTACTTGTCTGGGTGTTACTATTGGGGTTAAGGTCCTTAGAGGTCGAGGTTTGTTGAATCGGCCGTATAGATTTAACTTTCGATGGGATGTAAAGGCTAAGCGATGGTCGTCGTTTACGAGATGGAAGCGTAATGGAAGCCTGGCTAGTGTTAGATTCCGAATCAGAAAAATCTAATATCGATCCTGGGTCGGGAGGTCTATCTTCGTCTTCCTCCATTATATAAAAAAAACTTAACTTTTAAAAATTAAACTGAAAAAATAATACGCAGTCTATTTCATTGACTGTACAAACAAAAACGGATTAGCCGTAAGTAGGAATGCAAACAAATAAGTATACGATAAACAGAATTAAATAAAATGTAACAATAATCTCTTATCTGTATGAGGCACGGGAACGGGCGAACGGCACTAAGCAATAGGTAAGGTACACACAACCACTGTTGACCGCGGCTCGAATCGGACTTCAAATTTACATTTGATGCATACAATATTATAAAATAAAAAGAATAATGGGAACCCACTAAGGCACAGCCTGTGCGTGGGTAATATAGTTGAATATATTTTATTATTGTACCTAGAAAGAACAAACAATAGGCATATAAAGCAAAAAACCTGATTAAAATTTGTCTAAACAGCTTTGCACAAAATGAGCATACATCGGTGTAACAGTAAGTGTATAGTGTAATATTAAGGGGGTATTTCACCATCCTCCTCATAGATTATTCATACGGTAGCGTACATTTAGGATTAATTATACAGGATTTATTTATTTAAAAAGTCTGATTTTACTATTGGGCACTTGAACCTATGAATAATGGCTACATACAGGATAAGTTAGCCGAGTTTTTTACCAGTTGCTAGTATTTATTTGTTGATTTATTAATTTTCGTTATGTGTATGGATAAGCTATGAGGAGGATGGTGAAATACCCCCTAAGAGTAATAGTAATTGTATATAAGTGAAGTAGTGTAACAATAATGGTATAATGTAACAATAAGTGCATAATGTAAAGTTTAGTTGTCACTTGAATATTTTTCGGTAAAAGATTGAATGTACAAGGTCCAATGAAACTGCTGTGAGTTTGCATATGTTTGGTATTCGTTTGGGGGGTATAAAAAACATTATTATTTCTAATGTTGATTCTATTTTCATTTTTATAACATACTTGCTGATACCCGGCATGCATTGCAATGCCATTCATATAAATACATTTTTTCTCCCTTCATTTCTTTTCCCATGCTTCCCCATTCCCCCACCGCGTTCCCCTTCCACCTTCCCCGCTTTCCCCCTCCCTCAAACCCCACCTCCTTCGTTACCCTCCCCCTCTGTCCTTCCCTCCCTGCCACTAAAATATATGAAACAAACACATTTCTTACATTATACAAATTTCATAACGCCAGAGCTTACCATTATATATATAGTAACCTTCACGGGCTTGCGCACAGCAAATCACCAAAGTTTCATCACAATCGGATGAACGGTATGGCAGCGCATAAAAGATGAACAAACAAATGTTAATTTTTATATATAAGAAAGAATGTTATTGATAGTAGTATTAAAAAGGAACAACATTCCGATCCGATAACACAATGTAGAAATTTTATTGAAGAACTAAAATTTTTCACAACTTTGGCATAACCGAGTTGTGCTGATTTTGGAACAAAATAGCAAACATTCAGATGTGTGAGGTTATGTTTGATTCTCAATTTTAACATTATTTGATAGTGTTATACGGCGAAGTAAATATTTAATAATAACTACACCATTACACGTCTCTTAGTATTAAAAGTATTTCTCTCAGCATTTACTTTTGTTTACATTAACTCCACACAGGAGACCAGGAGGAAAATAATTCCCCTCAGGGCCTATGTCATCCGGGATGCTGTGTGGAGGGTCTTTTTGAGGATAGGAAGGAATGAACATTGGTATTGAAGAGACCCATGTTGTAGGAGGGGGTAACACAGATGCCGGCAAATCGTTCCACAGCCGAGCTGTTTTGAACATAAGAGCGAGTCAAAGACGCGACCTGCTCTCATGTTACAAATGTCAACCGTGTACACATGTTGGGCACGCGTTTGGCGTGTTTCCCGACTATGCACCGGTGCCGAAGGGATCAACGACGCTAGTTCCTCGGAGCGTCTTCTATTGAAATACCGGCAGAACGAGGATAGCATTCCCACCCAACGCCTGCGCTCTAAATATTGCAATCCGTTTGTTAAGTTAGGGGAATCTATCAAACGGGTCGAGGGTTTTATTTCAGGTATTTTGGGACTCCAGACCAGAAGTGGCTGCCAAATTCAACCGTGGGGCGCACTTGCGATTTTTACAGTGTTAGCAGTTGTGTATTATTAAAGTATCTGCGGACCCTGTATGGTACGCCCAGCTTTTGAGAGGCTAACTTTACTCTGGCTTCGATGGAGCCCCATACCTGAGCTGGTCACTTATAGTTACACCAAGCATAACAATGGAGGGTCTGTTCGGAAGATTGCTTCCGTTGAAGGAGAATAGATTTTCATTTCGATCCCTTTTAGACGTAATCAAACATGATTGAAACATTGAATTTGACGAGGTTATTCTTACCCCAAGAGAAAACACTCTCGAGGTAACCGTCCATTCTTTGCTTCGAAGTCCTCCGAGCCGTTGGAGTTTGTGTGTCCTTTGGGGGCTTGTCAAACAAAAAGCCATCATGGACTGTACTGTCATCCGTGTAACAATGAATTGGTGCACATGACAAAAGGTCGTTGATGTGCAACAAAAACAAAGTCGGAGACAGAACCGATCCCTGTAGGACGCCAGCATTTATTGGATGCGAGGAAGAGGTGAAACCATCAACAACTGTCTGAATTGACCTCTCCCACAAAAAGTCAGCAATCCACGTACACAAGGATGCGGGAAGTCCGTAAGATGGCAGTTGACTGACCATAGATGACGGATTTGGGCAACATCATATTGATATAGGGTTATAAAGATCGACAATGCTAGGTACCCAGGGAGTTCTTTATAAACCCCTACCAATGGGTAATGGGTAGCCCTATCCATACAAAAAAGGCTTTGATTTTTTTTTTTTACATGAACTCCACACAGGAGGCCCTGAGGAAAATAATTTCCCTCAAGGCCTATGTCATCTTTGGGGTTGCTGTGTGGAGGATTTTTTTAAAGGGTGGGTAGGAATCTGGGATTCAGTGTGTCTTGGTCATCCGCCACCAAGACCTAGACAAACCTCACCCTATGAACCCGGGCACCCCTGCTAAATCACCAAACGTAGCAAACCACTTGGGGTGACCTATGGCAGAGGTGTTAGTTATCCAATAAAGGTTCCCGGGGCGGCGGTACCCATTCCCGCCTCACTAATTGCAAATGGTCCACATAGAACATTCTACAACATTCGAGAGTGTTCTGGAATGTTCACCAATGATCTGAGACGTTCCGGAATGTTCCAGACTATTTTCGAACATTCCAGAATGTTCTGGAATGTTGTGGAATGCTCTCGAATACTCTCGAATGTTCTGGACTATTCTAGAAATGTATAGAGGGCGAAACTCCCAGCCCTCATATCTTCAAAAGGGTGACTGGACAACTCGGAATGAAACCAACTCAGAACCATCTCAGATAAGTCATTAAGAGTGATAAAAAAATATTTATAAAAAAATAGTTAAGTAGGTTACGTTAGGTTAGAGTTATCGGCTAATTTAAAATTATTTTTTTCATAGCTTTCAATGACTTTTCAAGGATGTGTTGAGTTGACTTTATTCTCAGTTGACATGGAACCCTTCCAAAGCAAGTCCTTCAGATAAAAACGGGAACCTTCTTCATGGATGGGAGATAGAGGGCTACAGTGGCGGACTAAGCCCGTCAGAGGCCCGGGGCGGCAAAGCTGAATGAGCCCCCCCTCCAATAAGTTGATATAATTTTACAAGCTTTTTATTCAGTTCACACGGGCCTCTGGTCCTGAGGGCCTCCAAACGCCATCATGTTCCCTTGATCAAATCCTAAACAAGGCCAGGAGACTGTAAAAAAATTTATCATTTTTTAAATTTAATTTGTGAAAGATGTAAATAATGTTCTCATCAAATGTTTTAAGGAAATTCGTAAAATTGACATGCGGTATTTTATATGAAACCGTTTTTAACAGTTTGCGCCCGACGGTTGAATTTGACAGCCACCTCTGGTCTGGAGCCCCGAAATACAAAAAAAAACCCTCGACTCTGTGCAGAAACGGGCGGTCCGTTTGATAGATTCTCATTGCAATCTTTAGAGCACAGGTGGGAATGCTGTCCTTGTTCTACCGATATTACAATGGAAGATGCTCCGAGGAACTACCGTCATTGATCCCTCGGCACCGGTGCATAGTCGGGAAACACGCCAAACACGCGCTCAACATTTGTACACGGTTGACATTAGTCACATGAGAACGGGTCGTTTCTACCACTCGTTCTTGAGTTTAACAGGGCTGTGGAATGATTTGCCGGCCTCTGTGTTTCCTCCCTCCTACAACATGGGTCTCTTCAAGACCCCTGTTTACTCCTTCCTCTCCTCAAAAACACCCTCCACATAGCATCTTCAAAGATGACATTGGCCCTGAGGGAAATTATTTTCCTCAGGGCCTTCTGTGTGGAGTTAATGTAAAAAAAAGCATGTTGAATTATCCTTCAGCAAAACTTTGAACGCGTTTTTCTCGAAACTTCAATTTTCAACCTGATTGACAACATATTAGAAAAACTATACATCCGATTAGCATGGACCAAGTTTTAAACAGTTCGAAAATCCAGTCACTATGGCCAGGGCTGTTTAATTCGTAAAGCAGTGTAGGCAACTGCCCCTAGGAGGGGCTCCTAGCCGATGCGGGGCCCCTTTTAGGGGCCTTGAGACGTGCATTGCCTAGGGGCCTCGACATGTTTAATCCGGCTCTGGCAGGGCCGTATTGTCCACAGGAATTGAATTGAATAAGGTAGTGTAGGCCACTGTAATCGCAGTCATTCCAGAAAGGCTATTCTCTAAAATTTGTGATAAGAGATCGTTCTCCCGTGAGAAGTGCTGTCAAATTTGTGTATTTTTCTACGGCTGTTATTTGCTTTTTCTATCGGCCGATGTCAAAATTTCAGCTGTGAGCTGTCACGTATTTTAGTTTGGGTTGTTTTAAACACGAATTCCTGCAAGCATGCATGATTGTTTATTCATTTAACAGCTGTAGCAAATCACACAAATCTGACAGCACTTCTCGCGGGAGAACGATCTCTTATCACAAATTTTAGGGAATAGCCTTTCTGATTCCTAATCACCCCTCTTACCCTTTTCATTACCAGATCTTCCTCTTCTATTATTTTTTTAAAAGGCCTCCACATTGCATCCCCAAAGATTACATAGGCCCTTAGGGAAATCATTTTGTTCGGGGCCTCCTATGCGGAACTAATAAAAAAAACATCAAATTTATGTGAAATTTTAATATCAACCGAAAATATTTTATGACATGATGCTATTTTTTAAAGGTTCAAGGGGTTAAAAAATTTAGTTGATTAGATCAGTTGCTGTTTGAATTTATTAAAACGATCAGTGTAAGCACAGGTGAAATTATTAGGTGGCTGCCGGGGCTGCGGCGGGTGCCGGGGGCTCGGCAGGAGCCGCGGGGGCTGGCGGTGGATTGGGAGGGCCTTGCGACTTGCCCCCGAAGATATGCTCAGACATTCTGGCCATTGGCTTGAAGAACAGTGAGGCGACCATGCTTTCATCTGGAAAATATAAAATGTAAAATAAAAATAAAAATGAGAATTATGATGTCGACATCCTCATCAGACGTCAGTTACGCGAAGTTTTTGTTAATGCTTCGTATATTCTGGTGAATTATTTTTGCTTAAAGACGGTACTTCTTGCTAATAATTTTTGTTAGCTCAAAACTCACATTTTAATAATTTCCGGCGAATTCGTAACAATAAAAACTTTTTTACTCCAACAGACCCCTGGGGATGTAAGTTCTTTATATTTAAAATTAATAAAAACAATACCTTCCCATTGATATATTTCACGGACAACTATTTTAAAACTTTGTAACCAGTTTTTAAACTATAAAGTTAGCGGTAAGCACCAGATTTTATTTTTCTAGACGATGAATTAATAACTTCGGGAGTATTCATTTAGAAACAAATTAAATATTTGTAACACGATCTTCAGAATTAATTAAAATGAACGCGGTAGAAAGGTCGAATCTCCAGGCCCGCTAGGGCAAATTCGACCGTACGTTCATCCAATACGCCGTTCCGCAGGCGTATATTTGTTTACACGCTTTCTTCATTTACGTCGTTAAGATTCCCACATTATTTGTCTTCTTCTCCTTTTCTTTGATAGGGCAAATTCGACAGTAGGCCCGTCCAATACACGGGTCGCGAGTCGCAATTTGTATACACGGCTTTACTTACGTCGTTAAGATTCTGAATATATTTTAGGGTACATTGTCGTCTTAAGGAATTCAATTTGGGAGGCGGGAATGGGTAAGTACCATTTTTCGGGTGACCAACACCTCTCAGTGATTCGCTACGCTCCCTGACTTAGCAGGGTTCGGGGGGCATGAGGAGACACACTGAACCCTAGACTCCTACCCACCCCTTTTACCCCTTTCCTCCCCAGAACTTCTTCGCCTTCTTTTTCTTAAAACGACCCTCTACACAGCATCCCCAAATATGACAGGCCCTGAGGAAAATAATTTCTCTCAGATTTTCTCCTGTGTAGAGCACCCATTCCCGCCTCCCATATTCCAGAGGGTAGACGTCCAGTGGGCCGCCCCAGACAAAGCTAGGCTGCCATGGACGTAGGCCGAACAGTCAGCACAAGACAGGGACGTATGGAGGAGCCTTGTCGATGCAATGGGTCCCCGACCCGAATAGGATAAGGAGATGAAGATGATGATGATGAGATAATAAGGGGCCATCCATAAATTATGTCACACATTAAGGGGGGGGAGGTGTAGAGAAGTGTGACATTAAAAATCTAAATTATTAAAACGCAAAAATTTTTTAGATGTAAAATTGCAAAATATGTCACTAGGGGGAGGGGGTCTCACAAATGTGACGATATGTGGCAGTGACGTGGGGGGGGGGGGGGGGGGGGGGGGGGGGGGGGGGGGGTAAAAAAATCATGAAATTCGTGTGACGTAATTTATGGATGGTCCCTAATGACGGAAATATGTAGGTCCCAATGGCCAAGTTAGTTAAGTATTAATTGTTTTTTTTTTTAATTTTCATTATATTTAATAATGTTATTATTAAATTCTGCAAGTATTTTAGTTTAAATTTTTATCAGCTGTTTCGGCTTACAAGGCCATTTTAAAACTGTGGTTAAACCACTTTGAAACGACTTATTTATACAATTCTAAATTTCAATTTTTTTAAGGTGTCTTGATTGATTTATTGCCAGTTAAATCAATTTGCTGAGAAAATAATTGAGGCAGCAGATACTCTATTACATGGGGTACTTCTAAATCTGTTTTCCCTGCGCGACCATTATTTGGTCATTACAGTTTGTTTCATATTTCGTTTAGATTTATTGATATTATCTTCCTTGTATTACATTGATGGGTATAACGCTATTTTTTCATCAAAAGTTATTCCAATAAAAAATAAAAAATAATAAACTAATTAAGAATGTTTCTCCGCAAGGTAAAGCAAGGAGAATGTACTGCCGAAAATCGCGGTTGTACTCGGTCTTGGGTTATATCCTTGCTTCATTCACATTCATACATTATCTCATACAGTGATTCCCAAAGTGATCCAGGTGGACCTCTAGGGGTCCACGGGAGACCCGACGGGGGTCCACAAGTTGTAGTCCACTAACTGGTTTTGTGGACCCCCACTTGCACCATATCCATATCCCATCTCACCTCTCGTGTCATATCCCATTACGCCCCCTACATAACAGAGCGACTGGCGTACAGCGCACGTTGTTGTACCGGTTATGCATGAGATCTTAAAACACCCAGCTAGGCAAGGAGGAGGGGGGGAGGGTGGGGCGTAACGGGATATGGGTGTACTGTACTGGGATGGGAACAAACGCATACCCCTCCCCACCCCGGCCCATATTCCATTACGACCCCTCCGTCGTGGCAAATATAATCTCGAATACTGGTTCATTTTGCCCCCGTTTGAAAAAGTCGTTGATCCGCTACTGCACCTTGCCATCCAATATTCAGTAAAACGCGTGTCGAGTTTTGGGAATATGATAGAAATGTACCAGCCGGGGGTCAACGGTGACCAGTAAAATTTTGAAAGGGAGAAAAAAAAGTTAGGGAACCTCTGATCTAATACATTCATACCCTTTTGTTATTCTGATGATGATGAGATTGTTCTAGTATTTTGTTCACTTGATCGTTTCAAGTATTCCTCGGACGTACCCGACTTCTACCATTACCATTCGTATTCTTGTCATATATTCACTCTTTTCTTCGTTCATCCGTTCTAAATAAATAAATAAATAAGGCATAAAATACGAACCAAATGGAAATTGGGGTGCAGCGGCTACCAAACCAATAATCAGGAACAACACGAATATAAACTTCATATTAAACTAGAAAAAAAATTACAAATCAATTTTTAGAAATACATAATAACCAACTCCTGGTCACGGCACCAAATCAACACGTCTTACGGGCATTGCTTTAAAAAAAATTATAAACCAGTTTATATCACTGACACATAGAGACGGCCAAACTGGTAGTATGGCCGTCTCTATGTGCTTTTATTTATTTATTTATTTCTATTCTTGTACACACACTTTACAAATAATTACATAGTTTACATAGATAATAGGTTATTAATAAGAAAAAAAACATGTTAAAGATCCGTAACTGTATGTAAATAGGTTAGTCGTAGTGTTTTGTGAACACCTCACTAGGCGAACCTGTGCTGAGGTGTTCCCATGTTTGGGATTAAGTGCTATTCTGTCGACCTAAGTAGAAACACTGTAACCTCCGGAATTCTAATTTGTATTGTGTTCTTGAACTGCGTAATGACGACAACATAGACTGGGTCATAGATGTCGCTGAAGTGTCCTTTTGGATACAAACTTTATTTTATTGAAATGTTATTGCTACATGACAAAAAGACAAAACTGGCAAATCATTGAAATTTTATTCATTGTGAATTTAACTGCCTCCGAATCAACTAAATCCTCCCCAGTTCCTCAAATACTGCGAACGAATTCTTGAATTCGAAACCGAATTACAATTTGTTTGAAATTCCACGTACACAGATGTTATTTGTGACATACGCTATGTATCAAGCGGCTATATATTACACATGACGTCATTGCCTGTCTCGGTTACTTTGTCCCGGTGACTAGCTACACTGGCTGACAGTGGATCCGAGGAGCGGGCTATTTTTGGAATCAGTCCACTAACTGGGCGAAGCCGAACCAAACTGCTAGTGGGTTGTTCTTCTTAATGAAAACCCACGTGACAGAATTGTTGTACGACATAAAAATTGTAGGAGACAAGTTTTTGAGATTTTTGAAAATATTTTATTAAACATAATTAAAAATAATAATCGATGTTACTTTATAGGTTACACTTTTTGGAGTTTAAATAGTTTTACATTTTATGTTGTCATATCATTTTTTTGTAACATTATAGAATATACGCAAGTCGAGGTGGCAGAAGACAACTGTGATTTGTAGACTATGGCATCCCCAATTGGGGTATGTTGTGAGGCTGAAGGTAGTGGGGGGGGGGAAGGAGATAGGGAAGAGGTAGGTGGGGAAGTACCTGGCTATTCAGATCTGGTCACTAAACACGGCTAAAGCCATTTCAAGCAACGTTTCAATTCTGAATGGTGGTCTTACACCAGGGCGATACTATTAGTATCTTCCACTCTGGAACGTGCCGCAAATATATCATATATTATTTTAAATGAATAAATTGTGAAATAACACAAATTAATCAAATAAAATTTATTTGCGCACGCCGGGTTCGAACCCGCGACCTTCAGATTGTGAGTCGAGAGTCTTGCCTCGGGACCACGGAGGCCTACAGAAATATAAACACATATTCTTTTTAAACGCACACAGTCGTTACGTCTTTAGTACAGTAGATTTTAAAGTAATTATTAAGTAATAATATGGTAATTCTGTTGAATTTTTCTCCACTAAATGGTGGAGACAACTTTATGTAGGTTAAAAAGAAGAATGACCCTAGTAATACATGATAATCTAAAATTCTTGAAAATAGGGTGACGATTAGGGACTCTTGTGCGTATTCACATAAAATAAAACATATGTTTTTTTAACTAACTTACCGAGAGAGAAGTGACGAATATGAAATTAAATCGTCAACTAAGAATTTGCGCGATATAAAACATTGTTTTGCCTTCCATAGTATTAAAAATTAATGCCTTTAAAATTTAATGGCCTCTGAAATTGAAAAAAATAACTATTGTAATGCGATATAATATTATTATTGTTTTCAAATTGTTTTTTAAATTAACTGCGTTTGTTAGATTGGGTATTTTTTTTATGTGATTCACAACAAGTGAAGCATAGAGTCTACGGCATAACCGCTTGGGGAATTTTGCGAGGCTAAAATGAGTGGGCAGGGAAAGAGACTTATTACATTTATTTGGGTTTTATTGCGAAGCGGAAATAT
Organism: Glyphotaelius pellucidus; assembly: GCA_936435175.1. NCBI lineage: Eukaryota > Metazoa > Arthropoda > Insecta > Trichoptera > Limnephilidae > Glyphotaelius > Glyphotaelius pellucidus. Next base: position 7,560,973 of record OW386563.1, on the reverse strand, counting down.
TTTGGCCTTCCGACAAAATAGGCCCGAGGCCAGAGAGTTTTTTTTTATATATAAAAATGTACGTTTCTTTGTTTGTCCCGTATGCGTTTCTAAACCATTCATCCGATTGCGATGAAATTTTTGTGATGTGGTGTGCATACGCCCGCGATGGTTTGAATATACAATGGTGAGCTCTGTCATTATGAAATTTGTATAAAAATTACAATAGAAAAAATGTGTTTGTTTCATATGGTTTGGTGGCAGGGACGGAAGGAGGGAGGGGGACGGAAATACGGGAAGGGGGAAAGAAAAGAGGAGGGAAAAAGGATATGAACAAGATGATAGTTTGGTACCTGGTTATTCAGATATGGTCATCAAACACGGCTTAAGTTATTTCAAACAACGTTTCATTTCAAACGATTGAACCAGTGGGTCTACCCCAATGTGATGAAATATCACAATTGGCACCCCCAATTGTGATATTTTGTGCGGCTGAAGGGAGGGAAAGAAGATGAGTAGGATGATGGTTGGGTACGTGGTTATTCAGATATGGTGATAAAGCCATTTCAAAAGACGTTTCATTTCAAACAATTTGGGAGGCGGGAATGGGTACCGCCGCCCCGGGAACCTATATTGGATAACCAACACCTCTGCCATAGGTCACCCCAAGTGATTCTCTACGTTTGGTGACTTAGCAGGGGTGCCCGGCTTCATGGGGTGAGGTGTGTCTTAGAGGCAGATGACTGATACTTAACCCCAGATTCCTCCCAACCCTTAAACCCTTTTCCTTCCCAGAACTCTCCTCCCCTTCCTTTCCTTAAAAAAAAACCCTACCACTCAGCATCCCCAAAGATGACATAGGCCCTGAGGGAAATTATTTTCCTCAGGGCCTCCTGTGTGGAGCTCATGAAAAAAAAACTAATCACTGGGTTTATGGTATTCCCAATTGGGGTATGTTGTGGGGCTGAAGGTAGTGGGGAGGGGAAGAAGGTTGGAAGAGGAAGGTGGGAAAGAATAACGACAAAGGGAGACACAACTATTTCTATGAGACCTATGAGAGTTTTTTTCGTTATTTGTTTTTGGGGTGTTATGCCGTGTTGCGCTACCTCCTTCTTTAGCCAACGTTTCGGACAGCGTTTGTGATAGTGCACATTCGATGTGTGATAGTGCACATCTGCCCTGATGATGGACACTGTAACGCTGTCCGAAACGGTGGCTAAAGAAAGAGGTAGCGCAACACGGCATAACACCCCAAAAACAAATAACGAAAATACTTTTGGTCGTGAAAATCTAAAAACTTGCCTATAAGAGTTGTTCCGAAAAGCGAACAAATTAAGAAAATTCCGAAGCCTGAGGGGTTAATGAATTTTAAATCAAAATTAAACTATGAGGAAGAAACGTGTCCTACGAACAAACAAATAAAAAACAATATATTATTATAATCAACTTCAAAAGTCGTAATAACATCACATCTGAGTGAAGGTACCAACCAAAGATATTCAAATACAAGATATATGCTATGGTGTCCGCCCGACGGTCAGCGGGATTACTTCCGAATGGGAATAGTTTAATTGTTAACAATTTCAGAAACACGCGGGTTCTCACTGTATTATACAATACTTTGGTTAGAAGTAGGCTTGAGAGTGGTTCGGTGGTTTGGAGACCACACCAAGTGAAGTATTTCTTCATGTTGGAGAAGGTTCAGAAGAAATTTCTGAGATTTCTTTACCTGAGGGAGTACGGCTACTATCCATGGCTCTACCCTACCGACTTTCTTTTCGCTCGGTATGAACTGTCCAAGAGTCAGAAGGGATGTGCTCATTTTAACACATTTCTTCAGACTGATTCGTGGACGGTTCGAAAACTCGACTATCATGGAGAGCATTAGTTTCTATGTTCCCGATGGTTATTTTCGTCACCGACAGCGTCGAATGTTTTATCTCCCGGCTTGCAGAAATAACTTGCCAATGGTTATGCCAGTCGGGAGAGCTGTATTGTTGTTAAATAGAATCACTTTGAACTTTGAATATCGATATGTTTAACATCAATGAAGTACAATTTAGACAGCAATCAGGATAACAGCAATAAATGCTGTTAGTCTGATTGTGCTTCATTAAAGTTTAAATTGTTCATTGATGTTTAAATCGTTTAATTTGTTTAAATTGCTTTAATATTTTTTAATCTTAATATTTTCTCTACTTTAAAAACGAATTTAAAATTTAATTTTGTTATGTTTTTGGAATGAATAAATTGAATTGAATTGAATTGAACAATATCAGCGACGCCAGGAATCACAGTCCCACCCAGTAAAAACTGCGGAGAGCACATCTCTCATATTTCAATATCTTTGGTACCAACCAATTATGATTGTTGATGATTGTTGTTTTAAATCGGCATTTTTCGGTTTAGCTGAAGCTATAAAATTATTTCCATTTTGATAAAATTTCTAAATTAAATTCAACGTCAAACTGAAATGCATTTTTAATGTCTTTTTTTTATTCGCTTCTCTTTTATTTCTTGTGTCGAATTATGTAATTTTTGTATTTTACTCACTTGTACACAATCTGTAAAAACCAAAGAAATTGAAAATTGGCTACTGGCAGTTTTTACTGGGTGGGACTTTGCTTCCAGGTGTCCCCGATATTTTTAACCAATACCGCACACCTTAAAAAAAATGAACTAAATGAACGAATTCCTTTCGTATTCAAACTATATTGTTAACCAATACTAACGCACACCTTCGAAAAATTAAGGCGACGCTTCCCGGCCCAAAAAGAAGAAGATGGAGAGATATGTACTTACGAATGTTGGACAGAACGCGCCAATATTTTCAATGACAAAATTGATGCGAAAATTGGGAAAATGCTAAATAAAACATGACTCGTTTGAAATAGAGCAAAACTCTCGAGGAAGGTATCTTAAGTATCCTATAGAAACATTGTGAATTTTTTCACAAATAATAGAAATAGACTTGTTTTAAATAATTTTCGGAGCATACTTTGCGATTTTTTCATATATTTTTTTTTGTATATTATAAGAACGATCAATCAAATTTGCTAACTAACAAAGGTACCTATTTAAAATATCTATAATTCTAACTTATTATTCGAAAATTGAATTTTGAATCGAAGGTTTGCAAAATGTCATTATCAAATTGCGACAGTTTCGTAAGAGTTTTTGTAATGATCAAAAACTTTTCAGATGTATTTTCATGTGGTTGTAATAATCCAGAAACCTTCGCGGGGTTGGAAAGAAGGTATTTTGAATGTTTCAAACATTTCCTATGCTTAATATAGCAATACCTACATAGACAACGCATAACTCATATACACCCAGAATATATTTTGATATCAAATATAATAATTTTAAAAATCCGGGCACATGTTTTGTGACGAAAATAATTTCAGATTTTTTTTTCACACTTATTTTTAGATGTTATTGAAAAATATAATTATTTATAGTAAAAATAATTACAAAAAGTACATACTTTTATTGTCACGCGTTTGAGCATTTTTATTGCTAACTGAATGTGGGTATACATTAGAGCAAATTTTTAATTAAATTAAATCGATATTGAGTTATAAGTTAAAAATGCTGGTTTGGAGAACACTTAATCCTTCTCATAGGAACCGCCCTGTACAGCTACAAGATCGATAGCAAGACCATCGTTCGACGGAATTTGAATTCTAGGCCGCTGGTTAGTTGGCCTTCAGCTGACTTCTGGCATATATCCGTATGTACCCACAATATATTTCTATCTTATGATTTCTTCGGTAGTGCGCGTTTTCATCATCATGTCCCTGACAAAATGTCCCCGACAAAATATCCCCAACAAAATATCCCCTACAAAATATCCCCGACCAAATAGCCCCGATGAAATATCCCCCACAAAATATCTCTGAAAATATCTCTGAAAATATCCACGACAAAATATCCCCGACAAAATATCCCCAACAAAATATCCTCGACAAAATATCCCCGACGAAATATCTCCAAAATTTTCCCGACAAAATATCCGCGCAATATATATGCGCCACAATATATTCCCGACAAAATATCCCTGAAAAAATATCCCCGACAAAATATCCCTGACAAAATATCCCCGACAATATATCTCCGAAAATATCCCCGACAAAACATACTCGATAAAATATTCCCGACAAAATATCCCCGACAAAATATCCTCCATTAAATATTTCCGACAAAATATCCACGACAAAATATCCCCGACAAAATATCCCCGACAAAATATCCCTGACGAAATATCTCCGAAAATATCCACGATAAAATATTCCCGACAAAATATCTCTGAAAATATCCCCGACAAAATATCTCTGAAAATATCCCCGATAAAATATCCCCGACAAAATATCTCCGAAAATATCCCCGATAAAATATCTCCGAAAATATCCCCGAAAAAATATCCCCGACAAAATATCCCCGAAAAAATATTCCCGACAAAATATCCTAGAGACAAAACATTCTCCAACAAAATATCTACTAAAACCTAACCTAACCTAACCTTATTTAACATTTTACTATTTTTGAACAATAATGTATTGTCTTTACAGGATGTCTGCAATTATTTTATCCTATTTTTTTAAAAGTGAAACATCTTTTAAGTGAAACGATTGGGTGCGTGAAGATTCACTTCTACCGCGTTCGAACTGCACTTGATTTTTCGTTAGGTTAGTGTAAAGGTTTAGGACTAGGGCAAAGAAAAAGTAGGTTTTCGAATATCCATAGATTTATTGTACTATTTTTAAATTAACATATCACCACCGACAACTAACAAAGAGACGATGTGAAAATTTTACTTTTATAGATATGAAAAAAGCTCTATTCATTTGTTTTGTTGGAAGAGAACAAATAATGCATTTGCATATTTAAAAATAAGTACTGGCCATCTATAATACAAATTGAAAATCGTTCCTACTTGGTTTGGTATTAAGCTATCAAAAAACCAAACAGTTAGGTTAGGTTATTTTTTAGTAGATATTTTGTTGGGGGATATTTTGTCGGGGATATTTTGTCGGGGTTATTTTGTCGCTGGTTGAAAAGTAACGGAACATCAGTGTAAAAACCTTTTCCCACAATTTTCACTTATCGGAGCTAATATCCCACGGTTCCATTAGCCTAATGGTCTCCTTTCAATACAAATCATTTATTGATTTATACATTACCAATTTCTGAATTAAAGAAAAGATAATATTTCAACTAATTATTACGTTTACCTAATGGTTTATAAGCGATAATACAGTAACAGTTCTGTGAACATTGGCTACATCTTGCGTCTAAAACACTATTTTCAACAATTTTCTTTTCTGAAAATACAAAAAAAATGTTTCTTTATTTGTCCGTTAGAGCTGGTTTACAAACAGCTATCAAATATAAATGCTAAGTTCCATTACGCTATAAATCTGCGAGCAGATATCTGTTGATTCACGAGCGCTTATCTTTTGTCCTTTCACACGAGGCTATCAAATATTTCTTCTTGTGGTATGAGAGGGGGTCAGTCGAATTAGGGAGCGGCAACCGAACGCATATTTTTTGTACTGAAATTTGTCAACTTGACATTTGTCATCCACGGGTCTAGGCAGCTCCGTAATTACAATGACCCCCTCTCCTGTTTTAGTCGGAGAAGGGGAGAGTTATCTTCTGGGATATCGCGTCTGGAGCGGTTACGTCTGAGATGTGTATTGTCTATGATTGATCTGCGCTTAAAAACGCTTAGGTGTGAACGGTCTGAAGGGATTGTATGGAGAGCGTTATTTGGCGTGCTATGATCTTTTATATTTGAGCGTAATGTGAACCAGCTTAAAAGATCATAGCACGCCAAATAACGCTCTCCATACAATCCCTTCAGACCGTTCACACCTAGCGGTTTTAAGCGCAGATCAATCATAGACAATACACATCTTACGACGGAACCGCTCCAGAGCGATATCCGAAAAGATAAGTCTCCCCATCTCCGACGAAAACAGGAGAGGGGGTCATTGTACTTACGGAGCTGCCTAGACCCGTGAATGACAGATGCCAAGTTGACAGATTTCAGTACAAAAAATGTGCATTCCGTTGCCGCTCCCTAATTCAACTGACCCCCTCTCCTACCACAGGAAGAAATATTTGATAGCGTCGTGTGAAAGTACGAAAGATAAGCGCTCGCGCTTCAACAGATATCTGCTCGCAGATTTATAGCTCTGTGTGAACGAGCTTTTATGCGTTCCTAAACCGTTCGTATGAAAGCGATAAAACTTGGGGGATTTGATGTGCGCATGCCCGCGATGGTTTCTATATATAACTACCGAGATCCTGGCATGCTTTTCAATATCACTTAATATACAAATATATATTTTTTACATTAACTTCACACAGGAGGTCCTGAGGAAAATAATTTCCCTCAGGGCCATCTTTCATCTTAAAGGATGCTGTGTGGAGGGTGTTTTTGAGGAGTAAGGAGTGAACATGGGTCTTGAAGAGACTCATCTTGTAGAAGGGAGGAAACACAGAGGCCGGCAAATCGTTCCACAGCCGAGTTGTTGAACTCAAGAACGAGTCGTAGAAACGACCCGTTTTAAAATGAATAAGGCAGGCGCGATAATGGCACCACCTTATAAAGGGTTAGAGTGAAGCTGATGTTCACTCTATGCGAGAGCTACGCCTGTGGTTAACGATATGGTGTGTCTTCTGAATCAAATAGCAAAGGTAGGTTCACAAGGGTACTCACGATAAGTTGGCGATCTTGCCCGGATTGAGGTCCCTCGTGGTCGATTCGGCTATTCTGCGTCTGGATGAACCACAGCTAGTTACGATGGTCAGTTTTGTAGCAATTAAGGGAAATACGGCGGTATTTTCACCTTGCGAGTCTCAATTTATGTCACGATAAAAACGTTACGATGTTGACAGTAGCGATACGATATGAAGACTCCTAAACAACACTTTACGTCTCCTTGACGACGGCTGTCAGCGGGCATTTGTCAGCCAGTGAAGGCACCAAGTAAGCACCCAGTGTGCGAATTTAACCAATAGGTTTAAATTCTGGCCTTTGCCAAGTAAAACAGAACAAACCTATCGAGATTCTATGTAGCGTTATGAAACATTCCGCCCACCAAAATACAGCAAAGTGTATTTTTAAAGAAAAAGTTTAAATTTTTAATTAAAATGAAGACATTATGAGCAGCTCATAATGTTTTCATTTTAATTAAATATTACAGTTTCAGGTTTTACTCATAAAGTTAAAATAATAAACAATAAAAAGTTTAAACCTTAAACGAAGCGCAAAACGTTATGAAATGTTATGTGAACGAAAAGAATACGAATAAAGCACTAAATAGAAAATACGATTAACTTAAACGTAAATGTAGAACGAAACGAAACGCGAAACGGTGACAATTAGTTAAATTGACTAGGCAATGGACATGATTTGGTGAATGGTTTTGTAATAAGAGATCAATTCATAGTACGGAATGTAGCGATAAGCGAAATATTTTACTTTTGATTCTAACCATATCATCCGCAGAGAGTGATTTGCAATATTTGGTTAAGTAGAACACAACTTCCGATATGGTTGAGAGGAAAATCCAAACGACGAGAGACTTTGTTATGAAAGTTTTGTTCGAATATGTAACATTAACCGATAATGCGTTGAAGTTTCCGAATACGATAGAATTTATTTAGTAAGAAGTCCAGCAGATTTTCATTCCGTTGGGCTAATAACGATTGAACTCGTTCCTCAGAATGGAATTCAGTTTGGTTAAAATTGCAATCTAGGATAGGTCAAGAGTCGTTTGGCTGGACAAACCCGGAGGGCTCCGCCCACCATAATACGTTATGGATTAGATCGGCCGGAGAACGGCCACGCGAAGCGATATCTGTTGGGTTATCAACTGATGATGCGGTATGTGAAAGATTATTTGCGTAAGCTATTAAAAGCGATAATTGGCCGATATAACGAACCCCATGACGAATGTCATCGAGTGGAGCGTCTGGTGGCTTCCATTTCCATCCCAATATCTTAAGTATAAGAGAATGATTAACAACATGCTTTGAGATTACACCAGTAAGACAGTATACCGGTGGTAAAACGGCGCGAAATTTCGTTTTGTTACGATCCCACTTCTGTTGTTCGAGTTGACCTCGTTCAATATGTTTGATGACTTCGGATTTCGTTCGTTGAGCTTGAACTAGGCTGGAACAGCCGATGACGATATTGTCGATATTGGTGTCCGAAGTTGACACGCGGTGCGTTTGCGGTAACCCATCACCCTCGTTTTCTGTCAGCGGTTTGACAGTACGATAGGCCGGAATAGGTGCAGAGATAGGTACCACAAGTTAAAGGGTGTGATGAGAAGTTCGGGGTTAGTTCAGATGGTCGAAAATGCTGAAATATTCTTTGGAACGCGCGATCTGGTTCTTGAAGTAATATTTGGCAGTACATTTGTCGGGTACGGAAGTTTGGTAAAAGTTCAACAATGTTCTTTTTAAGATTGAAACAGATTAGTAATGTATCATTTGACGATGACTCATTCACCTCCATCACTGAGGCATCGAATACCACTTGTAATTTAGTGATGACGGTGCCCGGACGAAGAGTGTAATGAAGAATTGACCCGTTTTCATGTGACTAATGTCAACCGTGTACAAATGTTGGGCGCGTGTTTGGCGTGTTTCCCGACTACGCACCGGTGTCGAGGGGATCAATGATGCTAGTTCCTTGGAGCATCTTCCATTGTAATACCGGCAGAACAAGGAATAAAGAAATTGTTTCTCCCTGCGTGTCCTTTTCCATTCATCCCGTTCCCCCTCCGCCACCCTTTCCCCTCCCCATTCCCATGACGTGTTCCCAGTCCACCTTCTCCACCTTCCCTCGCCCCACAACCTCCTCCCGCGTTCCACTCTCCCCTCCCGCGTTCCATACATTCAGTCCCTGTACGCTCAGTTTTAAAACAGCTCGCGTGCCGCCTATTGCAATTTTTTATACGCAAATTTCATAATACCAGAGCTCACCGGTGTATGTGTGGGCGTGCTCACAACAACTCACTAAAGATTCATCACAAGCGGATGAATAGTTTGGGAAATAATTTCATAACGCTAGAGCTCATCACTGTATACAGAAACCATCGCGGGCATGCGCACATCAAATCATGAAATAGGCCCAAATGACATAGTAATTTCTCTTCGTCAAGGCCTATGCCATATTTGGGGTTGCCGTGTGGAGGGTCTTCTTTCACCTCCCGAAATGTAATGACAATAAAAAGGCGCAAGAACGATAAAAAACTGTTTATCAGTGGTGTTTGACAAGGACATCAATGCTGGAAGTGTAAAAGTGGGATGTGCTCATTAAAATACATTTCTTCAGACTGATTCGCGGACGGTTCGAAAACTCGGCTATTATGGAGAGCATTAGTTTCTATGCACCTGATGGTTATCTCCGTCACCGACAGCATAGACTATTTTATCTCCCGGCTTGCAGAACTAACTTGCCAATGGTTATGCCAGTCGGGAGAGCAGTCTTGTTGTTAAATAGAATCACTTTGAATATCGACATGTTTAACATCAATGAAGCACAATTTAGACAGCAAGCTTTAGTTAGTCTGATTGTGCTTCATTGACGTTTAAATTTTTCGTTGATGTTTAAAATGATGTGTAATTTGTTTAAATTATTTAAATTATATAAATTGTTAATATGCTATAATATTAGTATTTTCTCTATTTTAAAAACGATTTGAAATTTTAATTTTGTTTTGTTTTTAAAGTGAATAAATTGAATACTTAAAACTTTTAAAAACCGTGTTCTGATTTACTGTGCCAATCTCATATAGTAAACGAAATTTTAGCTTGGGGTAGTGCTTATTCCAGTGCCCTCGACCCCATCATTAGAGCACAAAAACTAATGATAAAAATAATTCTTATACTGCCTCTTACTACCAGCACTGATACGATCTTCAATACTTTCAACGTTATGGACATAAAACAGTTCTACGCAAGATTCATATTAGTTAATTTACACAAAAAACAACAAAACATCATGCAAAGCAACACAAACAATGCACAATACCCGAGCCAAAAACAAAGAACTCCTTTTTCCAAAACTACCTTTGGACAAAGACATTTCAAATACATAGCTTGCAAACTATAAAATACACTACCAGCTACGATCAGACAAACTGAATCCTTGACAAAATTCAAACAAGATATAAAGAAATTGATTGTAAGTATTGGACGCCACACTACTGCAAACATCTGTAAAATAAATCACACATAGAAGACAGAAAACAATTTACATACGACCTAGTCCAAATAAAATAAATAAAAAAATAGAATCATCTCTACTTCATCTCTTCCTTCATTTTTTTTTATTTTTTTATTTTTTTTTATTGAATATAATGGTACAGAGTTTACATGGTTTTTTATAAATTAAATAAAGTTTTTCTTTTAAAAATACATTAATTAATAAGTATTACACCTTTTTTTTGAGCAGAGCTCGTGTGAAAAAGGCGGAGAAAACGAATGTAAAGTACAATTTAACAAAGAAAAAAATAGTATTATTTTTTTTTTATGTGTAAAACAAAAGAAAGGAGAAAAATAAAAAGAGAAAAAGGATATCCGTTACTACAATTGTGATGAGAAGTATAGTATTATAAGATGTAGTCATAATAATGTGTTTTTATTGATTTTTTGATTTTTTTATAATTAGTTTCCAATCTTAGATTAACTGGTAACTGGTTAAACCATTTCACTCCAATATATTTATAGAATTGTTGGGCTGTGGTAGTGTTACAACGCGGGACAGTCACAGAGCCAAGTATATTTGTTCTAATGCTGTTTGAAAAATGAGTAAGGTTCTCATTATTGAAGCAATCTTTGTGTATTTGTAAAACTGTATTTTTTTTATAAATAATGTGAAGTGAAGGTACTTTAAAATCTTGAAATAGTTTAATGGTGGGGTAATCATATGAATTTTTTAAAATTATTTTTATTATTGTTTTTTGAATGATTTCCAAAGGTAAAAGAGAAGTTTTGAAGGCACCACCCCAACCAACAATTCCATATTGTAGCACTGATTGAATTAAGGAAAAATAAATGGTTCTTAACATCGTAATATTTAAAATGTTTCGAATTTTAATGAAAATGAACATTAATTTTCTTATTCTCTCAACTGTTGAACTGATTTGTATTTTCCACTTTATGTTGCTATCTATAATTACACCCAGGTATTTAACGTTGGTTTTAACAGTAAGTGTAGAACAATCAGGTTTACATGGATATGAATTTGAATTACAATCATATGAGTGGATACATATGTTTACATTCTCAGGGATAGCATTTTTATTCAAAGTGAATGGTATAACAAAGGTTTTATCAGTATTTAGGGATAGTAAGTTTTGATCAAACCATTTTTTTATTTTATTTATATCTAATTCCGCCGTTTTTTGAGTTTCAGTCCAGGTTAATCCCTCAGTTAAAATTGCTGTGTCATCAGCATATGATATTAGTTTGGACTTTATGGTGAGTTTAAAAATATCATTCACATAAATGATAAAAAGTATTGGACCCAGTACCGTTCCCTGCGGGATTCCAAATTTACTGATCTGGGAATCACTCAGAAAGCCATTTAACTTGACAAATTGCTCTCTATGAAGTAGATAATTTTCGATCCACGTTAAGGCATTATTAGTTATACCAATTTTCGTTAGTTTAGAGATAAGATTAGAATGTGATATACTGTCAAAAGCTTTTCTTAAGTTGACAAATATTCCAATGCATTTATTTTTAGTATCTAAAGATTTATAAATTTCAGATGTTAAGTCAACGATAGCATCTTGAGTACTCAAATTTTCTCTAAAACCATATTGATGTGCATTTAATATATTATTTTCTTTTAAAAATTTGAACATTTGTTTTTTGACAATTTTTTCAAATATTTTTGCAATATTTGAGGTTAGAGAAATTGGTCTATAATTATTACTTGGGTGGGGTCACCAGATTTAAAAATAGGAGTAATAATAGTTTTTTTGTAGTTTAATGGAAAGTTGCCATTTTCAAAACTTGTATTTATGATATGTGCTAATGGTTTGCAAAGTGAATTAGAATTTTTTTTTAGTATTTCAACTGAAATATTGTCATAACCGGGGGAAGAATTACCTTTTAATTCATTAATGATCTGTTTTATTTCATCAAAGTTAGTTCGTTGGAATTGTGTTAAGGTGTTACCAGGATTGCAAGGTGACGTACACAGATCATTATTTTCGATTTTTAAAATTTTAAGTGCTAATTTTTCACCAACTGATCCAAAATAATTGTTAAAAATATTAGCACACTTCATTGGATCTGTGTTTACATCATAAATTTTGTTATCAGTATCTGTGATTTTGTTTATGTTAGATTTTTTAGATTTTTTATTGATAATTTCATTGATAGTTTGCCACACCTTTTTGTTGTTGTTGCCAGCAATATTTATTTTCTCTTTTTAGAAATCTTCTTTGGTTTTCCGGATAATGTAGCATAGTTTATTTCTGAATTTTTTAAAATATTCGTGTAGTTTATAGTTATGTGGAAACTTTTTATGTTCCTTATAAATTTTTTCTTTATGTCTAATTGGAATTATGATTCCATGCGTGATCCACGGCTTTAATTTTTTGAATTTAGTTTTAGGAGAGTATGTTATAATGGAAGAGGAAGATTTAATATGCTTATTCAAGATTGATTCAAAATTCAGTGAACATAAATCGGTATTATGAGAGGATAGAACAGTTTCCCAATTTTCAATGTTAAGGTTGTGTTGTAATTTTTCATAATTAATAATAGTTTTAGGAAAATTGTTGCGAGAATAATTATTGTCATCTATTTTATCAGTTTTAAAAGCTACTATGCATGTGTGATGATCAGTAATATTATTTTTCCAAATAATTGATTTTATTTTTTCAGTTTCATTAGTATTACACCAGATATGATCAATGCATGAAGGTCTTTGCCCATGACATTCTCTTGTATATTTTTTTATACATGGTTTAAAATTAAGTTCCGTTAATGCGTTGATATATTCAGTTTTTTCATTGTTTCTATTGTTTTCAAATTCATTAGATAAATCGATATTAATATCGCCCACAATAAATGCATTTTGAGAACAGTTTGTTTTTATAATAGATTTCAAATTTTCAGTGAAATTACTAATGTTTGAGTTATGTGTTCTATATAATGCTATTATATCATAAAACTTGTTTTTTATTAAAATTTGAATATGAAGACAATTAACAAGATCGATATGTATTTCATTAACTGAAATATTTATATAAGTAGATTTTACAAAAACAATCACTCCACTGTTTTGATTTATGTTGTAAGTTGTAACAAAGTATTTGTATCCAGGCAAATTATAAGTACTTGAGTAGCCGCTAATTCTGGCTTCAGATAACACAATGCAATCAGGTTTATGGGTGAGTTCATTCAGTGCAATTGTAAAATGATCAAAATTTTTAGAGACACTTCGAATATTTAAGTGAAGAATTGTAAAGGATTTTTGAGGATCCATTTCTAATAGTGAGTTATTACATATATTCATCCATTTCTAATAGTGAGTTATTACATTTATATGATAACTCTCTTTAAAGTATTTACCCACACTTCCAATCACCTTTCTATTTTTATTGTATTCAAATTAATATGTATGTAACCTTAAATATTCTTGAAACTATCAAATATGTTCCTTAAATATGTTAATTTATGTACCTCTAAGCATGTCTCAACACAGGTATATCCTAGTGAGACAGGCATTGATAAACCCAATGTAAACATACTGTGTATGGATAAATAAAACAAAAAATAAATAAAAAATTGAATTGAATTGAATAAGTAATGCACCTACACACACAATCCTAGGTTTCATTGTTTGGGTCAATTCTGATTACGCGATCAATGCGAGACTTCGTAAATCGAAGTAATAATGTACAATATAAGTTTTTAGTATGGTAAAAACCTAATTTTTCCATAGCGATTTAAAAATCACTTTAGCTTGAACTTTCAGTACGGGCAGACCAACAAAACAATTGTTCCTACAATAATCAAATATTGTAAACCTAACAAAGAGATGTTTCGCAAAAAAGCTGGTAAGTTTAAATTATTTTCAGCCAATACGTATTTCCTAAAAACGTATTTTGTAATTGGTATTTCAATTACCTGATGCTGAGGTATTTTGTAATTTGTATTTCAAATACTTATGGGTTCAAAATACATTTTCAAATACATTTAGCGACCTTTATAATGATAATGAAAAATAAACTGACATAGAAAATACATAAACTAAAAACGCTAGAATCCAGAGCGATATATGTTAATATTTAGAGTTGGCAACACTGTACGTCAAAACAAATATCTTATCAATTGTTGTTTTAATCGTTTCGCGGTATTTATTCATGAAGACGTGAGTTAATTGATAATGGATGATCCAATTCCGTCAAAACCACAAAACTTTACAAGTGAAGCGGAGATGAGATGTGCCATCTGAGCAATATGATTGGTCAATTTTTGCACATTTCTGTTTCACTCTGCTCAGCTTTGTTTCTATGGAAACGCACCCTTATGTAGGTTTTACACTGTCTCTTTTATCAGCCCGATTCCCGCACAGAGACCAAAGACTAAATTGTTTGCTTTACGCGATCGCTTTTTTCATCTCTATTTTTATATTATTATATCTGCAAACAACACATGAACCATGTTGTTTGTTGTGATGCCAACTGAAATTGTAGATATAAAAATAGAGATGAAAATAGCGATCGCGTAAACCTAAAAATTTTGTCTTTGGTATACGGAAACTTTTCTATACGGAAATCGGGCTGAAAAAAGAGATGGTGTAAAACCTACATTAGATAAGGGCACTTACGACAATTTATTGCAACCAAAGGTTCTAGCAAAACCAAATGTATTTTGTATTTTGTAAAATAGGGTACAATTACATTTTTTTTTGTTTTACCAAAAATTAAAGAAGAATTTGGTTGTCTGTAAAGTCGATTTACGGACGATAATTTTACGTGATAACGTCAAAAGAAAACTTTCACATAGAATTTTACAGGCACAAGCCGAACGCTTAGGCCGATCGTGCCTCTCTATCGCTTGTTCCGCAATCTCGCTTGCACGCTCGGCTCAGGCGGAACGTGACAATGAGTCATGCTTTTTCGTGCGTGCTGCCGGCGTTCATCGATTTATAAGACGTTATCACGTCAAAAAATTACAAACTGGAATATTCAAACAGTTTTTTTTTACGATAGAAATAGTCCTTCAACAACGTTTTGAATATTCACATTTCAAATTAGGGCTAAAACGCCTTCTTTGCGCGGTTTTGGCTTGTGACGTCACTGCGCACCTTGACAGCTGCCATTAGTAATCAGTCTTCAGTTGATCATTTGTTTGTCGAAGAAAATGTCCGTAAATACCGTTTATAAATACTGTATTGTACCAAAGTGTACAAATACAACATCTTCAACGCCAAACAAACTATTTATAAACGTCCCAAATGATGTTATTATGTGTAAAAAGCGGTGTCATACGATGAAAAGGTGCTTTAAAAAACTGCCACCATAATCGCGTCGATTTTTGAAAAATTAACAGACTGTCCTTTTATGAAAACCACTGTCTGTCATGATAGGATGTATTTGAACATATGTTTTATACAAACGAATGGGTTTAGGATGCGCAACTAAACAATTATGATTATCAAACTTATTCAACAAACGGAGCAAAAACAACTTGACGTGGGACTCGGTGGGTGCGTTGTGACGTCACAATTTCACTAGTCAATCATGACTTGTTTTTGATATTTGAATTTTCATACAACTTTAAAAGTGAAATAATTAATTTACAATTTTTTTTTGGGGGTTTTAAGTACGATTTTCGAGTTAAGTTAATATTTTTACATATATAGAGTTTTCCAATAAGAGGTGTTATTTTAAATAGCGATTAGCGATCGAGAGATGATTCATGATTTTTTATGGCCGAAATTGGATGGTATTGATCTGGACAACGTTTACTTTCAACAAGACTTCCATTGATCTTTTACGGGAAAAGTTTCCGGACCGTGTTATCTCTCGAAGAGGTGATCACAATTGTCCACCGAGATCTTATGATTTAACACCTTGCGACTTCTTCCTTTGGAGCCACGTGAAAGAGAAGGTCTACGCCAACAGCCCAGCGTCGATTCAAGACCTCAAATATGGAATTCGTGAGGCTATCGAGGACATAGGGCAGCCACTTTGCGATTTGGTTATGGAAAATTTCATGAAAAGGATATGGTCCTGTAAGCGTGGTCGTGGTGGTCATTTGCCTGATGTTATTTTCCACTATTAACGACATACTTTCCTCTTTATAATGAAATAAACATCCGATCATTTTTATTAAAAAATGGCATTTTCTTTGAATATCAAAATAACACCTCTTATTGGAAAACCCTATATTAAATGCATTGAAAACACTGTAAACTCACTAAACACTGTTGCTCGACGCCGTGGCGGCGGAGATGACCTGGTCGTCCAGGCCGTTGCTCGACGCGGTGAGTTGCGGAGATGAACGGCGGTGACTCGGTGAGTGGAGCCTACGGCAGGTAGTCCTTGTGATGGCCACGAAGGAAGCTGCCCTGGAGTGATGAACGGCGGTGACTCGGTGAGTGGAGCCACCAGCGTGATGCTCGACACCGTGGCGGTGGAGAATGACCTTATCTTCCAGGCCGTTGCTCGACGCGGTGAGTTGCGGAGATGAACAGCGGTGACTCGGTGAGTGGAGCCACCGGCAGGTAGTCCTTGTGATGGCCACGAAGGAAGCTGCCCTGGAGGAGAGTACGGATGCATCGGGCACTGATGTTACACTGGTTCGCTGTATAGAGGCGATTGTAAAGGCGACCGTTGGATAGAGACTGACTACTGTGAAGTTAAGTGCGCCGCCTTATATAGGAGCGACCGGCCAAGTAACTTTCCGTTCGCTGGCAATATGTGCGTTGGAAGGTGCTAGAATTAACTCGTCACTGTGTTCGTGGATGCACGCTCGAGTCTCGACCTTTCGCGAAGGTGGCAAAATTATTATTCACACGATAACGATAAGGTACCTCGTACTGGTAGTAGCATACCAGCGTAGGTAAATAAGTGAATTGCAAGCACTTTGCGGCTGTAGATCTTTCTCGCGTGTTCTTTGAGTGGCGGAAAAATAGTTGTATGAACGCCACACATATACTGCATGTACCCTATTGTATTTGAAATAAAAAAATGGTTAAAACACTATATTTTGTATTTCAAATACAGGACTTGAAAGTATTTTGTAATTCTAATTTTAAATCCATGCGAAGAAGTATTTTGTAATTTGTATTTTAATTACAGCAAAGCAAGTATTTTACCCAGCGTTGGATTGTGATAAGGAACGTACGTTTATTGCCTTTTTATGCCGTCACGGTTACAACAATTCATTCTAATGCGCGAAATATCACCAAAATAGTCCATTCCTTCGTTCACGCATTTTTGATATATTATATTTCAGGTGTATTTTCTGCTGAAAATCCCGAAATTAACTTCGTCTCTAAGTCCAAAACGGTTCCACGTCTCTTCGGCCAGCGTGATGCAGCGTTCAAGACTCCTAGGCCACTCAGGGGTTGGCTCAAAGTCCGCCTGAGGACGCTGCTGGTAGGGTGGAAAGAGATGGTGGTCCACTTTTGCCAGAACTCCACCATACATGGGCTGAATCATGTGGTGGCACCGCGACTACATCCAGTGGAAAGGTATTCTTCTTCTTCGTGTGCCCTATCAGGTCCCTCCGACGTTGGCGATCACTCTGGAAAATGTCTCTCTATCTTGTGCTGCTCGGAATAGCTCCTCCGCACTTCTAATGCCGGTGCACTCTCGTATATTTCGCAGCCAAGACATTTGTCTCCTACCAGGCCCTCGACGACCTTCTATTTTTCCTTTCAATATTAATTGGAGCAAGTGATACTTTTCCCCTCGAAGTACGTGACCCAGATATGAAATTTTCCTGACTTTTATTGATGTGAGCAGTTCTCTATCTTCTCTAGCCCGCCTGAGAATTTCTATGTTGGTGATCATGTCGGTCCATGGAACCTTGAGCATTCTCCGGTGAAGCCACATTTCAAAAGCCTCTAACCTGGAAAGGTATTAAAAATAATTAATTATGGGTACCGCCACCCGCTCGGAAACCATTTATTAACCAACACCTCTGCCATACATCAAAACACAAGTGGTTCGCTATGTTTGGTGACTAAACAGGGGTGCCCAGGATCAGAGAAGCCAGGTCAGGATGAAGTTTGTCTGGGTCTTGGTGGTGGATGCATCTGCGCATCAACTGCATGTCAGGCCGGATCGGGAGAGGCTGGTTGAGGCAGACCATTTTACCTCTCCAGTAGGACTCTCATTGCCCTGCATCGCAGTGGGATGGATGGATTCATATGTCCGCCACTCTTGGAGAATCCTGCCCACCCCTCATACCTTTTCCTTCCCAGAACTTCAACTCCTTACTTTCCTCAAAAGACCCTCCACAGCATTCTCGAAGATGACACAGGCCCTGAGTGGAATTATATTCCCCAGGGCCTCCAGTGTGGAACTAACGTAAAATAATTTAATTTGAGGAGGCGGGAATGGGTACCGCCGCCCCGGGAACCTTTATTGGATAACCAACACCTCTGCCATAGGTCACCCCAAGTGGTGCGCTACGTTTGGTGATTTAGCAGGGGTGTCCGGGATCATGGGATGAGTTTTGTCTAGGTCTTGGATGCGAATGAACCCCAGATTCCTACCCACCCCTAAACCCTTTTCCTTCCCAGAACTCTCCTCCCCTTTCTTTCCTTGAAAAAAAAAACCCTCCACACAGCATCCCCAAAGATGACATAGGATGTTAAAAAAAAAAAAAAATTGAGTTGTTAGTGCGTGGGTAAGTAAAATTTAATTTGAAACATTTCTGCGTAATGCGTAACATTATTCAAGTTTCAAGTTTTAATTTTCAGAATTGTTACTCTTATTGTTCCTATGTATTTATCGCATACCAGTCCCAACGAGAGCTCGTACGACTCCATCAACGATCGTCCTCTTTCTTCACACGCGCCAAAAACGATAGAGATAGAAAATACTACAACGATGACGTCACGTACGATCTCTCGCTGGGAGTAGTTTGTGAGACAAGCGATAAAGTAGGAAGAAAAATTATTTTATTAGTAATTAATTATTATTTATTCAATGTGTATTTGTTTTGTTTAAATGCTTGATAGATGCTTAGATGAATTAAGATAATGCGGGCAGCGTTTTGTCCACACAAATATATTCTCCTATTTTTTCTCTGGATTTTGACACTTATGCAATTATTATTTAATATTATATAGAGTAGAATCCGTTTATTATGACTCCGCCTGTATTGACTAACGGCTTAATACGACGTAATTACACAGAAAAGTTTGGTTTTCATATAAAATTCTTTAAAACAAAGTCGGATATAATGACTTCGCTTATAATGACATGTCGCTTATTATGTCCCATTTTAAATAAATTATATTTTAATTTCATGGAAAATTATGTCAGTTATAGTGATATGATTCCTAACACCTTCGGCAGTGTTCAGGAGAGTCACGTGACGCCTGACGACGTTAATATGCTGTTTCTCTCGACACGAGTCTTAAAATGCTCTTTTCTCACGTCGTGAGTCTTAATATGCTGTGTTTCTCTATATTAAAATAAACACGTACATTTATACGTAACAAAAACAGGAGGTTGTTTATTTTCTACAAAATGCTGTGTATGACGTCCGCTTAGTATGACGTGTTTGTTATTCTCCTTCGATGTCATTATAAACGGTTTCCACTGTAGATATCAATCGCTGGAATATCCCTACGTTTTGAATTTTTTGATAAATTACTTCTTGTATGAGTATGCTGTATTTATACCCTACACAAATTGCCTAATTTAACCCTAGATTCATAAACATACTTCTCTCATACACCCGAAGTAGTAAAACGCTCGTAGAGTGCAGCGAGAAAGAGATGGCAATACTTGCGTCTCAGTACCCTCCCGACACGGTTAGAGCTCAGTGTGGCGCCACGGATCTTGGCTCGTAAACGTGTAGTTGCGCAAATACTACGTCTAAGGTGTCTGAGGTACGTATGTTTATGAATAGTGTAATATACTATGCAACCATGTTACTTTTACGGTATGTAATCAAAACAAACCACTGACAAGGAGAGCTTTTGTAAAAGAAATATCAAATAAGTTGTTCGAGCCTTGGTTACGGTGTCGACGTGAAAGACCAACTTTGAGACGATGCCTAAAACGGAAAATCGATATGATTTTAGGCGATACTTTGCCCGATGTACCAGCCGATCCTGGAATACAAACCAGGAAGCTATGCAACTTCTGTTGTTACAAAAAAAAAACGTGTGACTAGATTTAGCTGCACCTCTTGCAAACGTCACATGTGCATGGAACATCGGGGAAGTTTGTGCTTAAAAAGCTCTGAATGATCTCACAAATTGTTTTTTTTTATGTGTTGATATCAAATAAACCTTCTTATTATTAATATAATGAAGTATTATTAATTATTATTCTTACAGTTATGTTTATGAACATTGCAACAGCAAATATAGTTTATGAATCTAGGGTTAAATGCCATCAAAAAACGTTCAGTGAATGAACTTTTGAAATTTTGACAATGTAATAACAATTTAAAAAAGTGAAACTTGCAGATATAGATCATTTCCTTCTAATACAATTAGTATTAGAAAATTATCAACATTAGAATTATAAATAAAAGAATTGGTAAAAAAAGCTCGAAAATCAGTCCAGTTTTGGATGAATACCCAGGGGAATACAAAACCTCGATTTTTACGATTTTATTTAGGTCTTAATTATTGATAGGCTGTTTTGGGTGGTGACCGTTGTGGTGGCCACCTACAGCGCCGGCTTGTTGTGCAAGGCCCAGCTGACCCGGTACACCCTCAACCCCACTGTGGTGTCCATCAAGAAGAACTTCCGCGAGTGGTCCACCACCTTTCCAGCGGTCACCGTCTGCCTGACTGACCGCGTGGACGAGACTCTGGCCGAGGACTACATCAAACTGTACCTAATTATTAAAACTGCTTGTTACTCCATGTCAGCAATAATCATTGCACGTTGTTTGGTTATTGTTATTTCTTCTCCGATATTTGTTAATTGTTCATTGTTTTTTGTTCACTGTGTTGCACGTTAGTCTTTGTTCTTTGTTATTTGTCCTCGTCATATATCCTTTTCCCTTGTCCTTTGCCATTTGCCCTTTGATGTTTGTTCTTCTTCGTTATTTATTCTTTATCCCTTTTTGTTTTATCATTTGGCATGTTATTTTTTATTTTTTTCAATCTTTATTTTTTCCCATTATATCTATATACATTTCAAAAATAATTTTTACATAATTTCTTACCACGGTAAGATGCAAATATAAGATACAAGTAATATAAAAGTTAGCAATAAGTAAATCTATGTAAGAAAAATTTGCCCTTTGCCCTTTGTCATTTTCCCCATATTCTTTGTTATTTAACGTTTGCCATTTACCCTTTGTCCTTTGTCCTTGCCGATTGATGTTTGTTCTTTTTGGTTTTTATTTTTTATCCTTTTTTGTTCTTTATCTTTCTTCATTTCCCTATGCTCTTTGTCATTTTCCCTATATTCTTGGTTATTTAACCTTTGCCATTTGCCCTTTGTCCTTTGTCCTTGCCCGTTGACGTTTTTTTAATTGGTTTGTATTCTTTATCTTTCGCCATTTGCCCTTTGTCATTTTCCCTATACCATTTCCCTATACCATTTTGTTCTTTGACCTTTGCCCTTTTCACTGGTCTGCGTTCTTTGTTATTTGTTCTTCGTTTCATTTCATTTGTTTTTTAGTCTTCATTATGTGTTCTTTGTACATCCTTGCACTTTTCCCTTTTTTATGAAATTTTTATCCCTAAATGAATCTTTTTATGATCAACAGTGCACCCTCGACTCTGTGCAGAAACGGGCGGTCCGTTTGATAGATTCTCCTAACTTAACAAATGGACTACAATCTTTAGAGCACAGGCGTCAGGTGGGAATGCTGTCCTTGTTCTACCGGTATTACAATGGAAGATGCTCCGAGGAACTAGCGTCACTGATCCCCCCGGCACCGGTGCATAGTCGGGAAACACGCCAAACACGCGCTCAACATTTGTATACGGTTGACATTAGTCACATGAGAACGGGTCGTTTCTACGACTCGTTCTTGAGTTCAACAGCCCGGCTGTGGAACGATTTGCCGGCTTCTGTGTTTCCTCCCTCCTACAATATGGGTCTCTTCAAGACCCATGTTCACTCCTTCCTCTCCTCAACAGCACCCTCCACACAGCATCTCCAAAGATGACATAGGCCCTGAGGGAAATTATTTCCCTCAGGGCCTCCTGTGTGGAGTTAATATAAAAAAAAAAAAAAAAAAAAAAAACAGTAGTGTATTTTCACAGATTTTATAAATTTCCAAAAAAATTACGAAAGATATGTCTATTTTATTTTATTCTAATGTTACAAATAATTTTTTATCAACGATTTAACCTCTAACGTCAAGTTTCCCCAATATAATATCTCCACAGCGTGTAGAGAGAAAAAATCCAACCAACAAAATGGATACTCCAGCACTCCGGCAAACCCTACTAAATATTTGCTATATTTTTTGATTGAAAATTTAATTTTTCTGTTTGGTTGGGTACGAGTAATTTTACCTCAAACCCAAATTTAGACGGCCCTGCTTGTAGTATTAGTTTCCGGATACCATGTAAAGGATTTTCCGATAAGAGATGTTATTTTGATATTCAAAGAAAAATGCCATTTTTTAATTTAAATGAACGGATGTTTATTTCATTATAAAGAAGAAGGTATGCCGTTAATAATGAAAAATAACATCGGGCAAATGACCACCACGACCACGCGTAAGTGTGGACGTGGTGGTCATTACAGGACCATATCCTTTTCATGAAATTTTCCATAACCAAATCGCAAAGTGACTGCCCTATGTCCTCGATAGCCTCACGAATTCCATCTTTGAGGTCTTGAATCGACGCTGGGCTGTTGGCGTAGACCTTCTCTTTCACGTGGCCCCAAAGGAAGAAGTCGCAAGGTGTTAAATCACAAGATTTCGGTGGCCAATTGTGATCACCTCTTCGAGAGATAACACGGTCCGGAAACTTTTCCCGTAAAAGATCAATGGTTTCGTTGCTTGTGTGGCACGTAGCGCCGTCTTGTTGAAAGTAAACATTGTCCAGATCAATACCATCCAATTCCGGCCATAAAAAATCGTTAATCATTATTCAAAATAACACCTCTTATTGGAAAACCTTTATATAGAACATTTATTCCAGGACTTGGAACGTGAGCCGCTCCGACGAAGACCGTTTCGAGTACTACCATGGCTTCATCCGCCTGGTTGCTTCGGTCTCGTTCCGTTCCAACTTGCGTCTCTTCTGGAAGTATGAGCATGATGCCACGCTGGAGGGCGTTGAGCTGATGGCCGTGGCCGTGGCAGTATCGCCCGCTTCCGGACTCAGTGTCAGTTTACACGAGCCCGGACACGTGGAGGTCTGGGTGCCCGTCATGACGGAGATGGGCATCTGCAGGACTTTCAACTCGGTCTTTTCGAGGTAATGAACAGCCGCGTCAGCAATATTCAACCTCTTCTAATGGCAACCATCAAGTGCATGTCCTTTTGAAAGGTAATAAGTACACATCGGATTATATGCACTAACAAAATGCCAAAATATGCACTAAAATGCCGAAATATGCACTAAAAATTCGCGAAATACCCAAAATATGCACAATCAAAAAACTGTTTTTATTTTTAAATATTTTAATTAAAGACGTTATAAAAACAGCGAAATATTCTTAAAATCATGCATAGTTTTGGTGACAATTAAATATTTTTCCAAATTTTCGAGCGCCCTTGTTTGTCACCCAGTATTGATTTGATATTGACTACGTCAACTGACGTTATTGGACAAAATTTAAAAATTGGCGCCATTTCTGGAGATACCAGTTTAGGAAGGGTGCCGTTGACGTAAGCATTAATGTTCTTCATGTCTTCAAGACTCGGGTTCTTAAAATAATAATTTGAAATAGCGTCCAACTTTTTACGAATCTTTTCTGATATTGGATTAGGAAGGGCATTGGCGAGTTCGATCATTGTTTCCAGTATTTCTATTGATTTAAATAGAGGAAGGTTTTTGTTTCCTATTTTTTCTATGGCATCTGGTAACTTGTGGAAACGTGTTGAAATGAGGGCAATATTCTGTTTAATGGATGCGTCTTCAAATACTAGCTTGCTTGACTGAATTGCAATGGCCTCAGAACTGTAAAATTGACCAACTACTTGTTTTACGGCCTCAAAATTTTCAGCATAGAATAACATCGCATTTAGCCAAGTACCCCATCAAATTATTATAGATTCTGGAGGCAACGCTAGATTTGGCAATTGCTCTTTTTTGTAATACTGCACACGCGAAGGTGCTTTTAAAAACACTTTTTTGTAGAGGAAATCAATTTTTCAACATTCCCATACTCTTGCCTTCGATGAAACCCGTGAGCTAAGCAGGTAATGTGCCGTAAATTTGGATAAAAAGTTTGCAGGGTTTGGCCAGCTTTTACCATGTATGGCGCGGCATTAGAAACAAATATGTATAGCTAACGCAAGTTAAGTTGACTTCATCACAGTACTCACACAGATGCAAAACTTTCATACAGCGTGTTTCGTTTTCGGCTTTAAAAAAAAAATATTATTATTTCACAAGTGTGAATTCGAATCCAAAGCGTGTTGGAGTCGGTTACATAAAACTTATTTAATTTTACAACATTGATATTGAAATACTGAAGTTTATCAAAATAAAGTTTATAAACTAAATGTGATAGTTTTCAGGATTGAATTCAAATGGGTATTCATAAATAACGACATGGTTAAAAATATTGTGTTAATTAAAAAGATTAATTTATTATAATATACATACATTAAATTTTATAAAATAAATAATTCACAAGCCGCCACATGCCGCCACATGCTACCACATGCACGTTTAAAAGGCATAGATTTTGAAAAGTAAACTACTTTTAAACTTAATTACCAAAAGAAACATCGGTTTCGATCGGGGTAGATGGAAAAAATGCATTAAAATTCGATTTTCATTAATAGTTAAAAATTTCCCATTTAAAACATCTCCATAGCCACCATTTTTTTATGGATTTGAAATTTGCAAAGTTTTGTTTCCAACTCAATACGCATGAATTACTTAGTTACCTAAACTAAGAACCTAATAACCTTTTTTGTGTACGTAAATAGTTGTTTCTTGTAGTAATTATAGAAATGTGTGATTGCCATAATCTGTGTAAATAGTTGTTTCTTGTAGTAATTATAGAAATGTAGTGTGATTGCCATAATCTGTGTAAATAGTTGTTTCTTGTAGTAATTATAGAAATGTAGTGTGATTGCCATAATCTGTGTAAATAGTTGTTTCTTGTAGTAATTATAGAAATGTGTGATTGCCATAATCTGTGTAAATAGTTGTTTCTTGTAGTAATTATAGAAATGTAGTGTGATTGCCATAATCTGTGTAAATAGTTGTTTCTTGTAGTAATTATAGAAATGTAGTGTGATTGCCATAATCTGTGTAAATAGTTGTTTCTTGTAGTAATTATAGAAATGTGTGATTGCCATAATCTGTAAATAGTTGTTTCTTGTAGTAATTATAGAAATGTGTGATTGCCATAATCTGTAAATAGTTGTTTCTTGTAGTAATTATAGAAATGTGTGATTGCCATAATCTGTAAATAGTTGTTTCTTGTAGTAATTATAGAAATGTGTGATTGCCATAATCTGTAAATAGTTGTTTCTTGTAGTAATTATAGAAATGTGTGATTGCCATAATCTGTAAATAGTTGTTTCTTGTAGTAATTATAGAAATGTGTGATTGCCATAATCTGTAAATAGTTGTTTCTTGTAGTAATTATAGAAATGTGTGATTGCCATAATCTGTAAATAGTTGTTTCTTGTAGTAATTATAGAAATGTGTGATTGCCATAATCTGTAAATAGTTGTTTCTTGTAGTAATTATAGAAATGTGTGATTGCCATAATCTGTAAATAGTTGTTTCTTGTAGTAATTATAGAAATGTGTGATTGCCATAATCTGTAAATAGTTGTTTCTTGTAGTAATTATAGAAATGTGTGATTGCCATAATCTGTAAATAGTTGTTTCTTGTAGTAATTATAGAAATGTGTGATTGCCATAATCTGTAAATAGTTGTTTCTTGTAGTAATTATAGAAATGTGTGATTGCCATAATCTGTAAATAGTTGTTTCTTGTAGTAATTATAGAAATGTGTGATTGCCATAATCTGTGCTTAAAAATTTGGCTGCTTATGGATTTAATTTTATAATTACGTGTTAGCAATCAGCAGCAACAATTATTCAGTTATGAATCTGTCATCATCAGCAACCATCTCTACGAATGTTATCTAAAATATAACATTTAATTAAATGAAGACATTATGAGCGAAACTCAATCGAAAATCTGGAAACAGAAAAATCAGAAAAAGATATTGGCACCTCTGGGACTCGAACCCAGGACCTCCCTACTTTCCGGGTCGGGCGCTCTTATCCACTGAGCTAAGGTGTCGATATCCAATTCGGTCACTTTTAACTGTACCATACTTCGACTAAGAACCACCCATATTATCTTCATTTTTCTTAACGCATATTTTTATTGGCTGCCATCTTTATGAATGATTGCAAGATTCAACTCGAACTAAATGCAATCTAGATGGTGTCTGGATAAATTATTATCCATTTTATTTAATGTGCGACATCTATTGACTCTTCTGCAAGTCTGGGATGAATATTATTATTTATTATTTTAACTTTATGAGTAAAACCTCAAACTGTAATATTTAACCCTTAGCTCAGTGGATAAGAGCGCCCGACCCGGAAAGTAGGGAGGTCCTGGGTTCGAGTCCCAGAGGTGCCAATATCTTTTTCTGATTTTTCTGTTTCCAGATTTTCGATTGAGTTTCGCTCATAATGTCTTCATTTAATTAAATATTACAGTTTGAGGTTTTACTCATAAAGTTAAAATAATAAATAATAAAATATAACAGATTACTTACACAAACGTACAAAAGATAAACTGTTGAATACTAGTCTGTGATACTCCGGTTGCCTTAGACGTCAAATCATATAAGTCATTCATGCTTTAAAATTGACCACCGTTTTTCATATTATGCATAAAATAATTAAACAAGCGGAATAAAATTTCATGACTTTGTCCATTCAGTGATTTGCCACGTCCCGTTTTGTAACAGAACTCCATGATGTCGTAATAAATATTACACTTGCACACTTTACGAACACTCTGTAAATCTACTAATAAAGATTCGAATTAAAAATAAGGAAAACTATTAATTATTTCAAATTTAAAAACTAGTAATTATTTCCATCACATTACGAACCGAATGAATAGGACACCCCATAAGTGCACCAAAACAATATGCTATCAGTGCCATAAAAACTTGCTGTCTCTTCTACACTAGTTACAATAAGTGGGCATTAATAATAAACAAGCAAGACAGAGGGTCCCTTCGGGTAAGTAGGCGTGGTTTGAAGACACACGTATACACCAATACATCAATTCTAAGCATTTTTATTGCTTTCAACTTAAGTTGTTTTACCTATATCTCTCGCTACTAAACGAAATATGCACCATTGGGGAAAAGGCTAAAATATGCGTTAACGCGTAATTAGAGAGATATATGCATTTGCATATGCAAATGCATATATCTCTCTAAAGATCACGTAATAAATGTTACAAGCCGTATACGGAAACTGGCATACATCTTCAGGTCATTACGAAATATCCTAGATAAAAACACACTAAAAACGGTATACTTTTCCTTATGTCAATCAATTATATCTTACGGTATAGTAGTATGGGGAAATTAGATCCATTAATTAAAGCTCAAAAATTGATAATGCGGACTATTTACAAAGTACACTACATTCACCCCACGAAGGACTTATTTAAGGACTTCAAAGTACTCAATATAAAATCCTTATACGTCAAAATCATATCCTCTTATTATAAATTCAAACATACGAAAAAATTATTTTCAAATCAATCTATAATACAAGAAATTCCAACAAATCCAATTATATCATTCCACTAACAAAAACCTCAATGGCGAAGACACAGTTTAACTTTCTTGCTCCTAAAATCTTCAATAATTTAACAATAGAAATAAAGTCAATAGCAAATACGACAGTTTCAGGAAGGCGCTTGGGGACTTTTTGATGAGTGATTGTGATAATGTTAGTAGCCTGTTTCTCGTACTCAGATAAAGGTGTATACATTGTTTATATGTGTGAGGATGTGGTTGTATAGGTGTATGTATGTATGTGTATGTATGTGTTGGTATATGTTTATGTGTATGTAAGCGTGTGAAAAAAAAAAATATATATGTCAATTTGTATGTATATGTACGTATTTATATGTTTATGTCTGAATAGATGTGTGCACATATATATGTGCATTTGTGCTTACATGCACACATACTAAACAAAAGAAAAAAAGTTGTGTACATTTCTATTTTTTTTTTTTTTACAGTTAATACCGCGCAAGAGTCCCAACTGCTCCCGTCTGGAGCCAGTGAGACTATAGCATCCCCAATCGGGGTATGTTGTGAGGCTGAATGTAGTGGGGAGGGGAAGGAGATAGGTTAGAGGAAAGTGGGGATGTGCCTGGCTATTCAGATCTGGTCACTAATCACGGCTAAAGCCATTTCAAGCAACGTTTCAATTCTGAATGGTGGTCTTACACCAGGGCGATACTGATAGTATCTTCCACTCTGGAACGTGCCGCAAATATTTTACATATTATTTTAAATGAATAAATTGTGAAATAACACAAATTAATCAAATAAAATTTATTAGCGCACACCGGGTTCGAACCCGCGACCTTCGGATTGTGAGTCGAGAGTCTTGCCTCGGGACCACGGAGGCCGTCAAATCTAATGCTATAATCTAATGCTAATTTACTTCTTTTCTCCTTTCTATTTTCTACTTTTTACTATAATTTTTCCACTTTTAGCATAATTTATAGGTACTAAATCCGTATGTTTATATTAGACTTCATTCAAAGTAACTATCCTCCATTGGTCACCATGAAACAGGCAGCCGCCTAATATGGTGATTTAATATACCTTCTTTATGTAAATATCACAGTAATGTAACATGTATTGTATAATTTTTTGTATTTCTTGGGCATTAACTATGTAACAATTTCTAGACATTTTGTTTTTGAAGAGTTTTATTAAATGTACATTTGTTACTTAAATATAATTTTTCCGCGACCGGTTTCGATACAAGCGTATCATTCACGAGCAGGATTAAAACTAACTTAAAAATTAAATGCAAGTACCAAAGATTAATTAGGTGGGAGTAGCGGGAGGGATGATTTTGGGGGAGGGGGAAAGCGGTGGGAGGAGTCAATATTATACGGAAACATGGTTAGTAACGGAGATTTGCAAGGCGCTATTATTTTATTCACTAAATTCATTTTAGATTTAATTTTTTTGTTTATTTCGAGCGTTTCTAAAGCGCACAGATTAAAGTATGAATTTATATTGCAATGTTTAAACTTTGTTTTTTCTTTATTGAAGCTATGGCCTGACTCAAAGTTCATGTTCCCTGATTCTAGTTTTGAAGTTTCTAGTTGTCATACCTACATACTGTGCGTCACAATCGTTACATTCTAAAGTGTATATCCCGTTTTTTTCAAAT
The DNA here is from genome assembly GCA_936435175.1 of Glyphotaelius pellucidus. NCBI lineage: Eukaryota > Metazoa > Arthropoda > Insecta > Trichoptera > Limnephilidae > Glyphotaelius > Glyphotaelius pellucidus. The sequence goes on along the minus strand of OW386563.1, from coordinate 7,531,175 downwards.
TTATTAGAAACATCCTTAATATTTATCAATTTTTTTATTTTCGAATTAGTATAGAAAGCTGGAGAAATATGATCTGGTAATAAACGGGATATTTTTAAGGATAAATCGCTTGCGCATGTATTGTATAAATAAATAAAAATTGATTCCTGTTTGGAGCTGATATTAAAATAATGAAAATTGAGAAAGAAATTGAAAGTTTTTTATTTTCCAGATACCAGAGCGTGGAGACTTGGTTATTGCAAAAGGACACGCCGGACGCCTTCTCCAGCATCTTCCCAGAAGAGAGTCTGCTCTCCTGTCATTACATGGGGCTCCAGTGCTCCGCCAAATTGAGCATTATCAACTCCACCGGGACGGTAAGCGAGAGCGGAGGTAAATTGGAGAATTAGTTGAAGAGTCAGCAATCTATCTACCAGAAGGCGTATTCCTAATTCCTAGGATTATTGTCTGTCAAATAAGAGTAGAAAATATGGAAAATGGAACTAAAAAATTTTTAGGCTGGCAACACTGTCAAATATTCTTTTAAAGTGCAATGACACAGAAAATACAGAACACTGTGTACACTTTAAAAAAAAAATTAAAATTGAAGAAGCACTGTTTTTAAGAGGAACGTATGCGCGGCCCATTTCGGCCAGTTTCATATAAATCTTAGATTTGGATTTGAGATAGCCAACCAAACTGAAAAATTATTTTTGTAATCAAAAGGTATATTAAATATCTAGTACGGATGTAAGCTACTTTATTTATTTTTGATTTAAATTTTAAGATGTAGGCCATTAAAGATTTTAGTGTTTCATGATTTTAGAGGAAGTTTTGACAATTATTTGATTCATCAATTCTGAATGACGGTCTTACACCAGGGCGATACTGAGAGTATCTTCCACTCTGGAACGTGCCGCAAATATACTATAAATTATTGAATGAATAAATAGTGAAATAACACAAATTAATCAAATAAAATTTATTTTGCACGGAATCGATCCCGCGACCTTCGGAATGCTAGTCAAGAGCCTTACCGCTAGATTACACCGGCCGTCAAAGTAGTAGTATTGGTTAACAATTTGCGTTAAGAAAATGAAGATGGGTGTTCTTAGTCGAAGTATGGTACAGTTAAAAGTGACCGAATTGGATATCGACACCTTAGCTCAGTGGTCAAGATCACTCGCCCGGAAAGTAGAGAGGTCCTGGGTTCGAGTCCCAGAGGTGCAAATATCTTTTTCTGATGTTTCTGTTTCCAGATTTTCTGTAGAGTTTCGCTCATAGTGTGTTAATTTAATTGATTTTTTTTTTTGATTCCAGTACTACTTTCATTCCCCGTGGGAGATAGCCGAGACCACCAGCCCGTCCTTGGGCCCCGTGGAGGGGGGCCAGGAAGTGGAAGGGGTGTTCCGAGCTCTGCAGGTCCGCTCGGGCAGCGCTGTTAGGGGGCTCGCCAGGTCGCAGCGCGGCTGCCGATATCCCTCGGAAGAAATATCTTCAACCATACCGGTGAGAATTAGATTCCAATACGCTCTTGTACACGAGGAGATTACTTTACCCCGTCCACTAAACAGTCCACATCGCTGCCTGATGATACCAAATTAACTGAACTCAGTAAGCAATGGCACTGATTTGTGAAATTCGATGGGTTGGCGTCAGCCTATAGGTGTCGCCCAGTTAGGGAAATTTTAAAGATCGCTGACGCACCTGTAGAGTTCCAAAAGATCCAACGAACTATGGTCACAGGGACAATTATGTCACACTAAAATATATCATTTCACTTATTTTACTTAATTGTAAAATTATTTAATACTAGCTTTTCCCCGCGGCTTCGCTCGCATGGTATTACGGGAAATTACTGTAGCGCTTGCACTTATCAATTATCTCCGACCCCTGAAAGGCTATTCCCTAAAATTTGTGATAAGAGATCGTTCTCCCGCAAGTGCTGTCAGATTTGTGTGATTTTGTACGGCTGTTATTTGCTTTTTCTATCGGCCGATGTAAAAAAATTCAGCTGTGAGCTGTCACGTATTTTAGTTTGGGTCGTTTTAAACACGAATTCCTGCAAGTATGCATGATTATTTATTTGTTTAACAGCTGTAGAAAATCACACAAATCTGACAGCACTTCTCACAGGAGAACGATCTCTTATCACAAATTTTAGAGAATAGCCTTTCTGGTCTAGTTAAAAGACATTGATATACCTCTTTCATCCTTTTCTAGGCCTACAGCAATGCCCTCTGCCAGATAGATTGCAGGAGTAGGATGGCGATGGTCTTCTGCGGCTGCAGACCCTTCTTCTTCATTGTCGGCAGTAAGTCTTTCTTTACACTAACTGAAGTCACCAGCGTTATCCGGGTTTATCGAAATCAGATACTCATCATCATCTTCATCCCCTTATCCTATTCGGGTCGTGGACCCATTGCATCGACAAGGCTCCTCCACACGTCCCTGTCTTGTGCTGACTGTTCGGCCTCCGTCCATGGCAGTTCGATCCTCTCCTCACACAATTTCTGGAGTTCTTGCCCAGCTGTATATGGAGAGGCCCACTGGACGTCTACCCTCTGGAATCGCACTTAGTATCTTCCTCGAAATTCGGTCATCAGGCATTCAATTCATTTTATTCTTTTAAAAACATTACAAAATTTTACATTTTAATTCGTTTTTTAAAATACATTTGTAACAGTGGTAGATACAAACTATACAAGCATTAATAGAGCTTGCCTTTTAAAGGCTGCTTCACTAACGCTAAATATGTCGATATCCGAATTAATTCTGTTTAAAAGCAAAATTGCTCTACCGACCGGCATGACCATTGGCAAGTTCGTCCTGCAAGCCGGAAGATAGAACAGTCTATGCTGTCGGTGGCGAAGATACCCATCGGGAACATAGAAATGAATGCTCTCCATGATAGCTCAGTTTTCAAACCATCCGCGGATCAATCTGAAGAAATGCGTAGCAATGTGTACATCCCTTCTGACCCGTAGATGGTTCATTCCGAGCATACCCAAAAGAAAGTCGGTAGGATAGAGCCACGGATAATAGCCATACTCCCTCGTGTATAGAAATCTTAGAAATTTCCGAGATTCTTAGTACATGCCCAGGCATCAGTTGCGATTTTTCTATGAAGAGTAGCAGTGTTTCAATGATTAGATCGTCTCGGATCGTTGAGTTTCTTGTATGATCCCATTTCATAACCCCTTCCACTCCTCTCAAGTACCTCATTTTAGCAGCTTGGACTCTAAACAGCTTGGACTCTAAATCAGCTTGGACTCTAAATCAGCTTGGACTCGAAATCAGATACTTATTTATTTATTTTAATAATTTATTTAATATTTGCATGTTTTTTACAATAAGTAAACATTTTCATATGTTATATAGACAAGGCTCTTTTTTTTGGTGAGGGAATTCATGCTCGATTATGTATAAATCTCGTAAGGAAGTAAATAATAAAATATTTCAAATAATAACAAAAAGGAACGTAAGAAAAACTGAAGCTTTATAAAATAAAAAAATTGATTTGAAGATTAAAAAAAAAATAAAATATTAATATACAAATATAAACTCTTATAGCAGCTTCAGGTAATTTTTCTTTAGGGACAACCAAGCGCCCAGGCGGCAGTTTAAGGGGGCGCCAAAATCGTAATTTATATGTTTGATTGAAAAAACTTGATTTACAAAGCGCCTGGCATCCAGCGCACGTCAATTATTCATTTGTTTTTAAGACGCCCCGTTGATTTATGAACGTATCCTGGAAGTCGATTCGAACGTGTGCATAATGTACGTTATAGGTAACGAGGGCGATAACGCCACCTTGTGGGAGTTTGAAACTTTCAGGGTGGCAGTAGAAGACCTAGAGAAAATTAGGGGGCGTCGAGATGGCACAGTGAGTTTTATTACGTGTGCGAAAATTTATGTATTTTGGTAATTAAGGAAGGGGATGAAAATTAAAGATTCCATTACTTAAAAAAAATTGTAAAAAATTTGCGAAAAAGAGAAGGTTGTATTTGTATCCTTATTTACACATATATTATTATTTTTTTAAATTTTTATTTGTCTGTTTTTCTTTACCTTAATCTAATATGTAAACAAATTAAAAAAAATATTGATTTGAATTTATGGTTAAAAAATTACGATAGATTTAGTACATCAATGCAGGTTTTCAATTTTTGGTACAAAATTAATTCAGTGGTGAAGGCCATTTTTTTAGCTGTTTTATTCTGTGGCTGTGGATTAAACCCTGTCAATATCGGTTCGACTGTAAACGGTGAAACCGCACTCGGGACATCGACATAAAATCGCTGTAGGTTACGCCTATCGATCCCATATTGTCAAGTTATCGATTTAACTGTGCTAGAGCCCCTGGGTTACCCCCCCGGAGCAGTACCTGAAAAAAAACACTACGCTCGCGTGGGCTAAGTTCTCGACCGCCAGCCGATTGATTGCATGAAACTGATTTCAGATGAAACTGATTGATGAATTCATTGCATGAAACTGATTGATGAATTGATTTCAGACGGCAAGCCGTGCGATGCCAAGGGCATGGCGTGTCTGGGACGCAGCATGGAGATACTGATCAACCTGCCCACCAACCTGGCCAAGTGCGCGTGCGTTCCGCAGTGCACGGAGATCAACTACGTGCCGCACGACCAGCGCACCAATCTGTGGTGAGTGAATCAACCAACCAAAGCGGAAATATTCTGACGTACCGACAGAATAAGGTCGATCCCTCAGGGGTTAAAGCTCGTTCACGCAGAGGTATAAATCTGCGAACAGATATCTGTTGAACCGCGAGCGCTTATCTTTTGCACTTTCACACGACGCTATCAAATATTTCTTCCTGTGGTAGGAGAGGGGGTCAGTTGAATTAGGGAGCGGCAACGGAATGCACATTTTTTGTACTGAAATCTGTCAACTTAACATCTGTTATTCACCGGTCTAGGCAGCTCCGTAATTACAATGACCCCCTCTTCTGTTTTCGTCGGAGAGGGGGAGACTATCTTTTCGTATATCGCCTCTGGAGCGGTTCCGTCGTAAGATGTGTATTGTCTATGATTGATCTGTGCTTAAAAACGCTAGGTGTGAACGGTCTGAAGGGATTGTATGGAGAGCGTTATTTGGCGTGCTATGATCGTTTATATTTGATAGCTGTGTGTGAACCAGCTCTTAACTGTACTACAAGGTAGAATCTGTCAACATAATATAGAAATTAATTTTTGTCATTACTATAGCAACACTGCAGCGGCAGTTCAAGCTATGAGGTAAGGGAGGTTGAGCTTCCGCATAAAATAGGGAAGAAAAGGGAAAAATATACATGTTACAAGCCATACCAAACAAAATTTAACAAAACTTTAATTTAAATGATACCAATTTATAAATTACTAGCTTTTCCCCACGGCTTCACTCGCATGGTTATTACAGGAAATTACTGTAGCGCTTGCACTTATCAATTATCCCCCTCCCCCCATCCCCTCCTGCATTCCATATATTCATTCCCGTTACATTCAGTTTTCAAACATCTCGCGTGCCACCTAAATTTCATAATGCTATAAAGCTCAAAGAAAAAAATAATTATCCAATTTTGTTCATTCGTTTATTTTGGATATTTATTTTTATTTTAATATTTAGAAGTTCGTAAATGTAATGAAAAATAACACTATTTATTATACAGTCTTTATAATCGTCACGAATTATATTTTTACTGTAGGAACTCTCATCTGACATTTATTCCAAAACATAAGCCATAAGCTTGTCCAAAAAAAAAAAAAACATATTCTAATATTTGAATTTTCTGGAGCAGCAGCCGACCAGTAGGTAGGGGGCTGAGTACCTACCAGCATAGAGCCCACAAATATATCAACATCGTTTCCATGGCAACGATTTTTTTCTGACGTTAGCAAAAACTCGCTTTTGTTAGCGACAGAAAACGTAAAACAAATATAATAAATTAATATTTATAATTTCATAACGCCAGAGCTTACCATTGTATACAGCCTGTAGACCTCGCATATAATTTGTCTTTCTATTTACGAAATAATTTTTGAAATCTTTTTATTGTTTTGTGCGTGAAAGCGTAACAAACAAACTCGAGCAGTTTTGCATTTATAATATTAAGTATAGATAAATGTCTTAAAATTACTTTACTATAAATGAGGCATGTTTATTTATTGTTTGAAACATTTACAGAATGTTAACAATTATTACAATAATATAATTGCCGTTAGAATGTACATAGATAATAGGGTATTTCTCATCAAATTTCGAAAATTGAGTCCCGAGTCATTGGTGCTGAGTCACATGCATTAACTATGTATGTATTTTTTTAAATTTCAATGCACGCTGTCTTTACTACTACTTTTCTTTAAAAACTAAAAGTAACGGCTAAAGAAAATAAAAATATTTTTTTTTTATTTAGAATACATACATATAACAGATTTAAGGGTAAACAATATGGTTTTTAAAAATAATTACAATATATTAATTTCTTGTTAACAAGCTACCCAACTCAATAGAGAAAGAATTTCTCGTGTTTGAATTTTGGAGTAGTGCCATTGTAAAAAAAAAAAAAAAATAGGTACATAAATTATGTTATTTTAAGTAATTAAATTACAAAGAAAAAAATAAATAAACCTTTATACATGATAACCGGTCTATATAATGAACAAGAATAGAATAGGAGTTAAATTTGACATACAATATAGATAAAACAGGTATAGATATGTAGCAGAAATAAAAGTATTATTTTTGCATTTGATTGTAGGTGGTAAGTACATAGAGTTGGTTTAAAAACATTGATATTTGAAATGAGAGAGCTGAAAATATTGTAGAGTAGGTACATCATAATTAGTTGTTACAATTTGGGTGCATACAAATAAGTACAAGTTGAGTTCGAAGGCTGATGAAATATTTTTAGAGGATATGTTCTGAAATTTTTTTTTTTTTGTTTATAAGGATATTAAAAATTAATTGCGTAGTAGAAGGACATATTATAATTTGCACTTTATCAATTTCTACTAGTGGGTACATGTAATCATAAGATAAGTAAACATTTGTTCTATGAGATTAAAACTTATAATTATTGTTGGGTTGGTCTAGTAGTTTTTTGATTTGGGATTTAAAAACTTTATAATTTTTTTCGGATTTGATTTTATACGGGAGGGCATTAAAAAATTTACACCTTGATAAGCATAATGTTGGTGAGAAGCACTTGTTTTATATTTTGGGATTTCTAAATTGCCACGTGATCTTGGTCGGTTACTTAAGTTTGGATTGTTGTTGTTGTATTGAAATGATCTTTGTGAATTTGTAATAGTGAGTTCTTTTTGAAGATTTTATTTAGGCTGAGAACCTTAAAAGAGTTAAAAAGTTGAGTTGTAGGATATATAGATATAGGATATATATAGATATATAGATATAGGATATATAGATATAGGATATATATGATCAGTTTGTTACCGTAAAAGGCATTCCATCACCTTGTCCCTTAGACCAATAATATTTACTAAAAAGCCTGTTCATCTCAAATTAAATAATATTCTTATAAATTAAATATTGCGAATATATTAAAAAGATAGTGTTATTGTACATCAAAACTTTCACTGCTCAACGACGAATTTATATAAAAGAAAATTCAATTTTAAATATATCCCGCAAAATAAAATCATTCCCTCACCATATCACAGATATTCGATTTCTGAACGTATCGAACGATGTTTAAGAACGCAGCCTTAAGTTTTTAGAACCTGTCAACACTCCCAACTGTTTCAACATGGCGATTTCTTCTTAACTGTAGGTGGGTTTGTGCAAAAAATATTACGTTGAAAATAGTTAAAAGTTACATTTATGGCGGTCATTCCCTCACGTTACGTATATGTATAAGGTACTTTAGTATACATGTATATAATTTGTTGTTTTTATGCGTTTTTGGAGTAAAATGCATTTTCGAAATGTTAAAAGTAGATTGAGGTTATGTGCCGGTGTTTTTATAGCTTTAGTTAAAATTCTTCATTCCTTCAGTGCATTTAGGAGTGAGAGAATGATGGTTGTATGAGTATATACATTGTATAAAAATATGCAAGTATGTATTATATACAAAAATATGGAAGACCTACACTCCTAAATAAATCTCTTCAATTTTTACAAAAAAAAAAATTAAATCAGAAATTTGGAAATTTGATGAGAAATACACGTTAACACTCCAATTAGATATGTTCACAGCGTGAAAAATTAATGTCGAGTTGTTACTATACGGAAATGCTTGTAGTGATAACAGAAATAATGATAGTCAAAATGAAATATAAAACATAGTAGTGTCAAATATAATACACAACCTGCAGAGAAAGAGAAAAAGAAAAAAAGATAGAAAGGGTATGACAATAGAGCAGCTACATAACTGTTCTCCACAAAGTGTCATGGTAGAAATTTGACAATTTGTTTTTGGAAATATGTGAGATTGTCTGCGTAGATATCTATATGGTCACATTCGATGGTATTATATAAGCGACACATTCGAGACAGTGGATTGAAGTAAGCAATATTTGGTGTCGCGAAACTGCGACTCCACTGTTACTTGGCGGTAAATGCTGCAAAGCAAAGCCTATGCAGCCCTCGAAGGACCAGTCCCGAAACTACGTGAAATCGCTAAGTTATACGGGACGATTAGATAGCATACACTCGCAAAACCCGATGGATAGTCAGTCGATAGTTCAGATCTGGGCTTTTGGAAAATTAGATAAGCCCAGATTGGAATAAGGAAAATAGGACTCACCGTTGCAGATGGGGCCTCGCTGATCTCCAGTTTTGGTGTACACTTCTCACTGTTTAAAATTCGCAATATTCTTATAACAAGAGGTTACAATACATGCGCCCTGTCTGAGATGTTATTTTGTACTGAGCAGCAAATCACACTGTCACCTCTCCAAAGTTTAGTACTTTTTGCAACAATTTTTATGGTGACATTTAGGAGGGAAAGATTAGGTAGGTGGGATAAATTCAGGATTTTGACATATCTACCCATCAAGTCCGCGAATGCAATACCCAACCAATCCCATATAAAATTGCGCGAACAATATTAAATTAATTAAATAAATCAAGATGGAATATTTTATGACTCCTTAAATTACATATATTAGGAACTTAATTATGAATAATTTTGTATAAACATATTAAGTCAGCAAATTGTCTTCTTTTTTCCAGGGTTGTAAAATGAAATTGTTGGAGTCGTTTCTCGTAATATAGGAGTGAGGCATTTAATCCAAGTTTAAATGATAACAGTCTTAGAATTTTTTTTGCCCAAGTGTGTACCATAAACTGGGGCGCCAGCGAATCAAGGCCATTTATATCCATATCTCTTCGATAAGTACTGTAAGCGACCAAGAACATCGCGCTATCGGCTTACACTAGCCACTAGAAATGCTCCACAGCGATTTTCAATATTAACAAGAGGTTAGCAAGTGACGCTTCAAATTTCACTATTCATAACATGAATAGGTACAGTAGGAACATGAAAAAGGTTTATCTCTAGAATGAGTAGGCATGTGATGTTTTAAAGTTTTCTTGTGGGAAGATGAATAGTTGCAATCGGAACATGAGTATGAGTAAGCATGTGATGTTTTAAAAATCTCTTATGTGAAAATGAACAGTTGCAATCGGAACATGAAAAAGGTTTTTCTCCAGCATGTGAAAGCATGTGGTATTTAAAATTTCTCTTTTGTGTACACGAATAATTGCAATAGGTACACGAAAAAAGTTTTTCTCCTATATGGGAAAGCATGTGATATTTTAAATTTCCCTTTTGTGAACATGAATAACTGCAATCGGTACAAGAAAAAGGTTTTTCTCCAGTGTGGGTAAGAACGTGAACTCTTAATCGTTGTTTTTGAGAACATGAATAGCTACAGTTGGAACACGAAAATGGGTTTTCTCCAATGTGAGTAAACATGTGACGTTTTAAAGTTATCTTTTGTGAAAATGAACGGTTGCAATCGGAACATGAAAAAGGTTTTCCGTCAGTGTGAATAAGCGTGTGACGTCTTAAAAGATCCTTTCGAGAACATGAATAGTTGCACTTGGAACACGAGAAAGGTTTTTCTCCAGAATGGGTAAGAATATGACGTTTTAAATGATCATTTCTAGAACATGAATAATTGCAATCGGAACACAATAATGGTTTTCCCCCAATGTGATTAAGAATGTGACTTTTTAAATGTTCCTTTCGAGAGCATGAAAAGTTGCAATAGGAACATGAAAATGGTTTACATGCACTGTGAGTACGAATGTGGTATATCAAATTTCCCTTCTCATAACATGAATAGTTGCAGTAAGAACATGAAAAAGGTTTCTCGCCAGTATGAGTAAGCATGTGACGTTTTAAAGATTCATTTTGTGAAAATAAACAGTTGCATTCGGAACAAGAAAAAGGTTTCTCTCTAGTATGGGTAAGCATGTGATATTTTAAATCTGCCTTTCGTGAACTCGAATAACTGCATACGGAACACGAATAAGGTTTGTCCCCAGAAAGCGTCTTCAGGATTGTTTTTAAATCTGAAAAAAAAGGCGGTTAAGGTTCAATAAATAGACACCTATAACAGAGGCGTAGCATGGAAAGGGTGGGGAGAAAAATTTCACAATAAATAATAATGATATCTTGTAAAAATTTCAATAATTTCATTTCATATTTTTGTCGCACGTGCGATTCGGACCGATTGAAATGGGCACGGAATTTTTCATTACTTATCAGAGTTACAAAACCGGGGAATCTTTTTTCTTTTAATGAATGTATTATAATGTCATCTTGATTACTCTGCGACTGGCAACACCGTCTGTAGTGAATTGCAAGAATTCCCCGAATTTTGTTTTGCGCTTGGATTGTTTGTGACTTTGGAGAATGGTTGAGGGAGGTCCGTGGGCGATGCTTCGACAATTTTAAGAAAGTTTCATTCATTGCCGGATCCACGAGTGACTAGCGACGTGAGTAATAAATATTTTATTTAGGTAATTGTATGTTTGACTATCTGATTCGTTGTTCAAGCTTTAATTTATTAATAAAGAAAAATCAGAAAAATAAATTTTAGTAAAGTAAGTCATTTAAAAAAAAAATATATAATAATTATTTGAAAATGTTCTATGATACTTTCGTATAGGAGTCCAACACTTTATTATTTATTATAAATGTCAATAATTATATTTTTTAAAGCTGCAAATTTCGTAATTCGTAGGAAAATCTTACGCATATTACGAGAATAATAGTAATTAAAGCTGGGAACTCGCAAACAGATAAACTATTAATTAAAACCAGATTTGTGTTCAGAATGTAACGATTGAATTTCAGTTGTGTATACATCTGCTGATACATTTCGAAGGAGTCCATTATTTTATTCGAAGTGCGGTTATAAAATTCTAAATGCAGACTGTCACATCATCCACGGACCTCTCTCAATCATTCTCACTGAAAATTAGTCATAAGCAATCCAAGCGCAAAACAAAATTCGGGGAATTCTGGCAATTCACTACAGACGATGTTGCCAGTCGCAGTAATCAAGATGACATTATAATACATTGATTAAAAGAAAAAAGATTCCCCGGTTTTGTAACTCTGATAAGTAATGAAAAATTCCGTGCTCATTTCAATCGGTCCGAATCGTAGGTGCGACAAAAATATGAAATGAAATGGTTTAAATTTTTACGATAATATTATTTATTGTGAAAATTTGCTCCTCACCTTAAAAGTGCCCTCCCCGCCCACCCTCGCTACGCCACTGAGATAGGTTCTTGTTATTAAACAAAATTTGTAAATATTAACATTATACTCTCTTTTGAAAACGCTTTGAAATTTTAAATTTGTGATGTTTTTAAAATTAATAAATTGAATTGAATTGAAATAAATCAGCTTTCTACGAACGCAGACTGGAGAGCGAGATGAAGTTTTGAAAAAATAAAAAATAAATGTTTTCGAAAGGTAGATATGGTAAGCTATCGATCAAGTCGTTTTGCAAAATTGCCAAAATACGCTTTAAACCGCTCGAGTAGTTAAAAACTAATTCGGATAAAGAAATATCGAATTCACCTGCTGTCTGGGTAATATTTTCAGAGTTCTTTAAGCATTCCTTTTTAACATCCAGGAAATCTATGTCAATTTCCGTATAAGGAAATCCCCATTCATTTTTTTCTCGGAGTCCTGTTTCTGCCTTGATGACAATTGTGTCCATATTAATGCTATCTGGAATAACGAAACAAAAATGCATTGAGATCTGAATGCGTTTAATTAATAATTACGGTCGTTTAAATACTTGCATTATTTTAATCAAAGATATTGAAATATAAGAGATTGGCTAGCCGCAGTTTTTACTGGGTGGGACTGCGTTTCCGGGTGTCGCCGATGTTGTTTACCAATTAAAGAATAAACTGAACGAACAAATAAACTAAACGAACGTTTAACTAAATGAACAAATTCTTTCCGTATTCAAACTATATTGTCAATCAATGCTATGCAAAGTACACCTTCAAAAATTCAACGAAATTAACAAATTATTTTTTTATGCAAACCACTCCGATTAGGTAGTAGTCGACATCGTAGCATATTTTTAACTGGGAGGCGGAAATGGGTACCGCCGCCCCGGTAACCTTTATAAGATAGCCAACACCTCTGCCGTAGGTCACCCCAAGCGGTTCGATACGTTTGGTGATTTAGCTGATCATGGGCTGTGGTTTGTCTAGGTCTTGGAGGCGGATGACCAAGACGCACTGAACCCCAAATTCCTACCCACCCTTAAACCCTTTTCCTTCTTAGAACTCTCCTCCACTTCCTTTCCTTAAAAAAAAACCTCCAAACAGCATCCTCAAAGATGACATAGACTCTGAGGGAAATTATTTTCCTCAAGGCCTCCTGTTTGGGGCTCATGTAAAAAAAAAGATAAGTGTAGTTTAATTGTTCTTTCGGTATTGTTAGTTTAAAATTTACAAAGCTTAGGATTTTTTTTGTACTCTTTCTATTGTTTGAGAATGCACGTTGTAGCGAGGAGACCATACAGTTGAAGTACATTCAACCTGACTCCTACTAGTGATGCGTACAAGAGTTTTAACGTTGGTAAAATCTTTAGCTACTCTTAGTTCAAAACCTAACAGTTTTAAACCCTTCTTTATTTGATATTTTCAATGTGGTACGATGCTAAGTTTAGCATCTAAAGTAACCCTAAGTCATTCATTTCGGCAACAGATTCGAGAATGATGTTATTGATTGTATAATTGAAATAAATTGGATATCTTAATTTAAAAAATCTCATCGTTATGTAATGCAACTTACTAGTTGGCCGAACACTCTCGGCATACTGCAAACATTCCTTCTTTACAGCTGGAAGGTGGATTTCAATATCTGTATACGGCATTACATCTGCGCCTTCTTTCTGGAACCCTGGTTCCGTCTTGTTGAAAACACTCTCTGGGTTGGGAAGATTCATCACAGTTCTGCAATAGCGTCCCGTTATGTGAGGGGTAATTGGTATCAGCTCAAAATAAAGTAGACCTGTAAGAAAATATTAATTTCTTCCTAAATATTTGAAATCACTCTGCGCGTCTCTGTTTTTAAATGAAATAATTCGTACACACCACCATTTAATGACAATGTTTTAAATGTTTCGAAAGAAATGGTTTCTTCGTCAGAATTAAAATAAAACGTGTGCAGTTCACACGCGGTAGAAGTGAAACCTTCTGAAAACGAAACTTCGAGAGAATGGAACGGATGCAGAGTATCGTTACCAATAATCCTGTTACCAATAGTATTGTTACAAAGATTATTCTACAAAGCACCGCACAAAAATGATACCGATTAGTCTATCTCATTCTCTCGCAGGCTTAATCCTGCAGATGTAAATGATTGTCTCTTTTAGTGTCGCTCGTTTCCGTTTCACAGTGGTACTAAAGTATTCAATAAAAAAATGATAACTAGTCCAATCTGAGTGGTTAAAAAGAGAATCAAATAGATCACACACCAATAAAAAACGTTTAAAAACGGCGCTATAGAAACTATTTTAGTATAATAGGTTAATTTTCATCATAATTTGTGTTATTTCACAATTTATTCATTAAAAATAATATATAGTATATTTGCGGCACGTTCCAGAGTGGAAGATACTCTCAGTATCGCCCTGGTGTAAGACCACCATTCAGAATTGAAAGAAATGGCTTTAGCCGTGTTTGGTGACCATATCTGAAAAGCCAGGTACTTCTCACCTTCTTCTTCCCCAGCTCCTTCCCCTCCCCCTACCTTCAGCCTCACAACATACCCTGATTGGGGATGCCATAATATATAATATATATTATGTTCCATAATTGGGGATGGTGTAGTCTCACTGGCTCCAGGCGGTTGAGAGCAGTTGGGATTCTTAAGTGGTATTCACGCTTGCTCAAACCAATCATTTATGAGCATGTATGTCAGTACCAAAATGAGAAAACTTTCAATACGATGGGGTCATACATAATATGAAGTATAATATTAATCATTCGATCATAAACATCATTCGCTCAGGGTCAAGATTAGACGAACCTACAAAACTCTTGATTTTAAAGTTTGACAGCGGCCGAAAATCAACAAGAAACAAATGTAGGTAATCTCATATGACACTTGGGTAGCTAAATATGTTATTATTCAATCAAAATATTACGCTTTAAAAACTGAAATAAGCACCAATTTAGGAGTTTAGACGTTACTTAGTAAATATAACATGAACCCATATACTTACGGACAAGACGTAGCAAGGCAGTCAATTCCAAAATGTCAAACGTCACTAGAAAGGTTGAAACACTTGCTAGTAAAATGTGATGATTATTAAAGTAAATCAAGTCGTATAAATTTAACATAATGATTGCATAGTTTAAATGCGGGGGTAACAATCAATTCGTGGCAAGGAAGCACAGAAGAAAGGAGACGCCGTAGATATACCATTCAAAAAGATGCAAAAATTGACATATCCATAGACAACAGACAATTAAGGGGATCCAATAGTCCAGGGAAAAATCGAAGTCGGAATTCACGCCCATTGTGGGAGGAGTTTAAAAATATTTGAGAAAAAGCTTTTGGAACGGTTGAAAAAGATATTTGAGAATTTTTTTTTACAGGTTGATTTCGTAAAGACCTAAAAAAACATTAACTCCTTTTTTACACATTGTTTATTGTAATAACAAGGAAATTTAAAATTGATTTCACGGAACCGAGCGACGTGGAGTCACACGTCCGCTCCCTGCTCCGGCCAGGGGAGTTTTGAAAGAAAGTAGGGTGTGGCGAGCCAGTAGTCCTTCGGTGAACGACATAAGGGTCAATTTGAAAATCCGCATTCGTCGGCTGCCAGCCGTATTGTGAAATAACAACGCAAATATGCATATTTTATTTTATTTTGGGAATATCGGGCATAAATATCAATTTTTTTGCGATTATCATAAAAGAAACTAAATTTGCTACAATAAGCAATAAAATCATATCCGAAAAGATGTTCATAAGTAGGAGAGTTTGCACTTGAAAGTGTTTTTTTAAAGATCTGTTACTTTATTTTTTTCTAGGCTTATTAAAAGACTTATAAAAAAAAATGACCGATATTTTTAAGGGCCAAGATATGTTCTACACGCATTATTTAATTGAAGCATCTATAATATTTCTAAGCGATCAAATTTTCAAAACAAAAACACATGATTTTGTGTGATTTTGCATTATTTACTATGGCTTCATCTTAAAGAAAATAATCACAAAGTAAGCACCGGTCGGTTCCCTTTTCTTAGTCTGAGATTAGGATATTACTGGGTGCCGCATCAATGTCCCAACTGCTCCCAACTGTCCGGAGCCAGTGGGACTAAGATGTGATCATAAATTAGACTATTTAAAAGAAACTTCATAGAAAGTATTTAATGTGGACGCAAAATTCAACTTCCTACGTGAAATTATAGCTAGAAAACCCAGAAAATATTTCCGTTCATAATGTTTATGATTTTTTAATATTTTTTTTATAAATCCTAAAAATATGGGATGATTATTTAAATATTTATTTTATTTATTTATTGTTTCTTTACATTGCAGGTAAAATGTTTACAATACAATTTGCAACCTCACTAGTACAAGCCTGTATTGAGGTTAACAATTCTACAAATTAACAAAATAACTCAAAATTATACAGATATTGAAAGAACAATATTGTTGTATTTTTTACAGATGGAGATTATGGGTACCTACTAAAGTGCTGGCGCTAGGTAGTAAATTAGAGCTGGTTCACACTCAGCTATCAAATATAAAATATCATAGCACGCCAAATAACGCTCTCCATACAATCCCTTCAGACCGTTCATACCTAAGCGTTTTTAAGCGCAGATCAATCATAGACAATACACATCTCAGACGTAACCGCTCCAGACGCGATATCCCAGAAGATAACTCTCCCCTTCTCCGACTAAAACAGGAGAGGGGGTCATTGTAATTACGGAGCTGCCTAGACCCGTGGATGACAGATGTCAAGTTGACAGATTTCAGTACAAAAAATATGCGTTCCGTTGCCGCTCCCAAATTCGACTGACCCCCTCTCCTACCACAGGAAGAAATATTTGATAGCCTCGTGTGAAAGGACAAAAGATAAGCGCTCGCGAATCAACAGATATCTGCTCGCAGATATATAGCTCAGTGTGAACTAAGCATTAATGTAAACATGTAGACTTTTAGGGGGACCATAGTTTTGAGAAGTGATAAAAGTAAAAAATAAAAGTTTTTTTGTTTGTTTTTTTTTTTTTTAACGATTAAATTGTAAATAATAAATAAATGTATAAAATATAATATGCTTTAAGTTTGGCAGGAGAATGCTAATACTAATTTGGCTTATTATTACTATAAACATAAATAATCTTCATAAATATAAATGAATTCATTGGCTATTTACACATTTTAACTTTATTCGGTTTTTATGTCTCCGATTTATTTTTTTTTATGTGGGCGGAAAATTTTCAAAATGGTCACAAAAAAATCACAAGCAATCCGAGGAAAGTGTTTTAAATTAGTCTGACGCTCGACTGGTTAAATAAATAAATAAAATAATTTTTTTCTATCATGTCCATACTTAGTGCTGGTTTATACTGTACCCATAATCTCAGAAGAGATACACCAAACCAACAGTAAGTTGATCCTATGGCGCAGGGTGGTTTTTCTAATAAAATGGATGGAGTAATCAAGCATCAGACATTTTACATATACGTGAAAGATTTTAGTTAATAATAATTAAAAAAACGTTTCTTCGTTAAAATATTTTTTTTCTTATGAATGCGATACCTTTTATTTTTTTCTTATAAATTACAATAAATAAAAAATAAAAACCTTATATTTTTTTATAAATTACAATATATCAAGAATACAATACATATTATTTTTTTATTCATTTATATTTTTTAAGGTTTATTTAGGAAACATACAGTTGTAAATGAATTAATTGTACATTAAATAGTGAATATAATATAAACCAGTTAAGTTCCATTTATAACAATGATAATTCTTATGAATTGATTACAATAAATAAAAATTAATGTAATTCTTTACAATACTTAGGAATGAATTACAATTAATAAAAATAAAATACCTATAATTTTTTTCTCATGAATTGGAATAAAAAAAAATCTATATTTTTTTCTTATGAATTACAATCAATAAAAATACAAAAATAATAATTTTTATCATATTATTATTTTTTTTAAATTAAGTTAATATAGGATAGTTAATGATAATAATAATAATTGGATATTTTGTAAAGCGCCGTTTTTGTGAAAAATCACCTCAAGTGCGCTGTAGAATATGAATATGCTCATTAAATAGTGAATATAATTTAAACCAGTAAAGTTCCATTATTTATAATAATTATAATTCTTAGGAATTACAAAAAATAAAAATACAATCACTTTTATTGTTTTCTTATGAGTTACAATAAATAAAAATAAAATTACTATTTTTTTTCTTTATAAAATTCATAAATAAAATTGTTTAAGATCCATAAAAGTTCTTTTAAATATATTATGAAAATTTTAAAAATAAAATTTGACTTAATGTTATTTAATTTGCAAGCAATTGTTTATACAACAAAAAAAAATATTTTTTATCTATGTTGGGCTAATAAACTATGGTTAATTTCCTGTTTAATATAGGTAATATCTACATATAACAGGAAATTATTTAATTATTATTTTTAAAGTGTGAAAAACGAAAACAGGATGCATCTAAAACACTTGAACTGTCAACATCTTCCCATCAAAGTACCAAATCCGATGAAACAGATCGCTTCAAGAATGTGTCGATAAAACGAAACAGTATAATAATAAATATGTATATGAAGTCATTGGCAGTTGATAATTCAATAAGTGAAATGGTTGCCTTGGAAGACTTGCTATGAGTCCGATTCGAGCCGCGGTCAACAGTGGTTGTGTGTACCTTACCTATTGCTTAGTGCCGTTCGCCCGTTCCCGTGCCTCATACAGATAAGAGATTATTGTTACATTTTATTTAATTCTGTTTATCGTATACTTATTTGTTTGCATTCCTACTTACGGCTAATCCGTTTTTGTTTGTACAGTCAATGAAATAGACTGCGTATTATTTTTTCAGTTAAATTTTTAAAAGTTAAGTTTTTTTTTTATATAATGGAGGAAGACGAAGATAGACCTCCCGACCCAGGATCGATATTAGATTTTTCTGATTCGGAATCTAACACTAGCCAGGCTTCTATTACGCTTCCATCTCGTAAACGACGACCATCGCAAAGCCTTCACATCCCATCGAAAGTTAAATCTATACCGCCGATTCAACAAACCTCGACCTCTAACGACCTTAACCCCAATAGTAACACCCAGACAAGTACTTTAGCTAGCGATAATACAAAAGTACTGACTTACTTTATCCTGCTTCCGCTTCCGGTCCTTTTATCGTAATTGTTCAGAGAACTGAACAAGGAAAACTTATTCATCCTTAAGATTTTGGAAAATTCTTATTTGACTCAAAAAATAATAACCTTGGTATTGTTAATGGTTCAATTAAACCGGAAGGGCGATATAAATTATCTATCGAGTTTAATACTGCCGCTTCCGCAAATGGATTTGTAAAAAAAATTGACTCGCTCTCAAAACATAAATATAAATCGTTCATCCCGTCATTTAACCTTACGAGAATGGGTCTTGTTCGAGGAATTCCCACGGATATCCCAGAGGCTGAAATTGTTGATGCTTTGAATAATTCCCAAGGAACCCCGAAAGTAATAAAAGCACGTCGACTGAACTACAAGGATTCTACTGATGGAAACACGATCTGGAAACCTTCCCAATCTGTTGTTGTTACATTTGAGGGACAATCCCTTCCGTCTCGTGTGTTTATTTATTATACCTCGCTTCCCGTCGAAGTTTATAAATTTCCAACTGTTCAATGCTTCAATTGCTGCCGGTTTGGACATACAAAATCCGTATGCCGCTCCCCTCCACGTTGTTACTTTTGCGGAGAAGGTCACCCATTTGATCAATGTCCAAAATCTTCCAATAATCCCATTTGCATTAACTGTTCGGGTGCACATACCGCGGTCAGTCTAGCCTGTCCGGAATTGACAAGACAGAGGAACATAAAACATAAAATGGCTACCGACAACATTTCGTACTTCCAGGCCTCAAAGTTATTCTCTCCTGCGAAAAAATCTTTCGCAGAGATGACATCGTCCTCAGCTCCTTTCCAATCAACCACCTTTTTAAATTCAACGTCATCTTCTCACAGAGAAACCATTCTCAAGCCAGTCAAACCCAACCCAAAATATACTCCTTACCTTGATAAAAAACAATTGAATAATATTTTGACCAGCCCGAATGGGAATGCCAAATCTCGGACCCCCAATGGGTGTGCCATTAATAGTAATACATCCCCTCCTGCTCTCCCCGAAATATTGAATAATAATTCTTTTATACAAACTTTAATTACCCTTTTAATTTCTATCCTTACAAACAACAATACTGTACCGTCCAACGCTGCCGATTACATTACATCTTTATTATCTTGCCTCCCCAATGACTTCGAAACTGAACAAAATTCTTCAGTGGAACAGTAGAAGCCTCTTCGCTAACAAATCTGACCTAATTCAATTACTCGACGAACACGACGTTTCAGTGGCCGCCATTTCTGAAACGTGGTTAAAACCCTCCTTTCACTTAAGAATTCCGGGTTATTATTGTCTCAGACACGACAGACCGGATGGTAAAGGCGGCACGGCTCTGATAATCCATAATTCTATCCCGTTTAAACAAATTAATATACATACTCCCTCCGACGATATCCAGATAATAGCAGCTGTCTTATCTGATATCACAATATTATCAATATATATTCCTCCCTCTACCACTTTTATTGAAAATGAATGGGCACCAATCTTAACCCAGATTTGTTCCCCTTTTATGATCCTAGGAGATTTTAATGCACATTCCCCTTCTTGGGGTAGCAAAATAACAAATCGTTCTGGCCGCAATCTTTTAGATTTTATTGATACCCATAACCTATGTTTTTTAAATGACGGATCTCCAACCAGATTCACCCCCCCTCATCAACGGAAAAGTGCTGTTGATTTATCTCTTTGTTCATATTCGTTAGCATCTAAATGCTCTTGGGACATCCTAAACGATCCCCTCTCTAGTGATCATTTTCCAATTATAATCCGATTCCAACATCAATCTAACACTTATCCTCCACCAGTTAAAAATAATCTCAAATTTAGAATAAATGATGCGAATTGGAGCACTTTCTCTTCTGAACTAGATAACCTTATTAATTTAAAAAAAAAATCGTCCCCGGGAGACATCAGATTGCAATGTGAGACGTTTCCCTCTATGGTTATAAATGCAGCAGAAAAATCCATCCCGAAACGCAATGCGAACATTAAAATAAAACACTCTAATCCGTGGTGGGACGAGGAATGCACTCGCTCCGTCAACTCTCGTAAAAAAGCAATTTCCTCTTTTCGTAAGTGTATGACACTAGAAAATTTTTTATCAGTTAAAAAAGCCCAGGCAGAAACCAAACGAATTTTGAAAAATAAAAAACGCGCTGGATGGCGGAAGTTCTGTGAGAACCTGTCTCCGGAAACTCCCCAATCTTCAGTTTGGTCTAGCTTAAAAAAATTCGGATCATCGTATTCTCCGCCGAGTACCAAGCATATATCAGAAGAAATTCTTATAGGATTTGCGGATAAAATAGCCCCCCCATCAGTGGCCGGATGTGAAGAAATGCCTTCTATTAATCCATATCCATCTCACTCTAACTGGCTAGATGCTCCTTTCTCCATTGATGAGATGAAACTAGTAATAAGAACCCTTTCTGACTCTGCTCCGGGTCCCGATGGAATACTTAATAGTTTCATTAAATCATTTTCTGATATGGCGGTTGAATATTTCTTATCTCTTATTAATAATATGTTTGAAACAGGACTAATTCCGGATGATTGGAAAACTCAAAAAATCATTCCCATTTTAAAACCTGGAAAAAATCCATCTGAAATTTCGTCTTATCGGCCTATTGCTCTTTCATCATGTTTGATGAAAGTAGCGGAGCGTTTGATGAAGAACAGATTAGAGTGGTTTGTTGAAAGTCAAGATATTATCTCACCAAATCAGTATGGTTTTCGGAAAAAGAAATCTACAATGGATAATTTAAGTTTGTTCACAACTGATATCCGAGTTTCCCAATCCCTAAATTCTTATACATTGGCCACATTCCTTGACCTTTCATCAGCTTACGATGATGTTTTACTGAATGTTTTGAAAGAAAAGCTAATTAAAAAACAAATCCCCCCGAAATTAGTCCAATTTATTATTAATTTGCTCTCAGATAGGTCCATTATTATTGAGTCTTCCTCTAAATGCTTAAGGCGCAAACTATGGAGAGGTTTGCCCCAGGGTTCTGTTATTAGTCCTCTGTTGTTTAATATTTATATAAGCGACCTAGACTCAGCAATTCCTTTTTCTATCAAGCGTCTTTACTTTGCGGATGATATCCTTATATATTTGTTACATAAAAATATTATTCTTGCAGCTAAGGAAATGAATTTGGCTTTACAATATATTAAAAGCTGGTTGTCAATAAATGGGATGAATCTGGCGGCATCTAAAACAAGGGTCGTGGCTTTCACGCGCAAAAGAAAAATTCCCCAATTCTCAATTTCTTTTGATAATGTGCCTCTACAAACCGCTACTCAAATCAAATTCCTTGGTCTTCTTTTGAACCATAAACTTTCCTGGCTTCCACACATTCAGATAATTTCTACAAAGTGTGAAAAGGGACTTAATATGATGCGAGCAGTTTCCAGAGTATGGTGGGGATCTCACCCTACCACTCTTAAATTAATGTATAATTCCCTAGTTCGGAGCCACTTGGATTATGGCTCATTCCTTTTTGACCCACTCCCTAAATATCTAGATAAGAAAATGGAAAGAATTCAATCAAAAGCCCTCAGAATGATTATTGGAGCTATGAAGTCTTCTCCAATTAATGCTCTTCAGGTGGAATGTGTGGAGCCTCCATTATATTTCAGAAGGCAATTCCTTGCCAATAAATATATTTTCAAGGCTTTATCGTTATCACATCATCCTATTAAACAAAGTCTTAATAGGTTAAGTGTTAATTTGAATTCTAACAAAAGATTGAGAGAAAAACAATGTTTTCCTCTCTTAATTAAAAGTTTTCATCTCTATAATTCTCTATCATCTTCCCTCCAATATCTTCAAGAAGTTCCCAATCTTCCTATATACAATATTCCATTTAAGGCAATCACTTTTATGCCGAACACAATAACATCAGTCTTTCGGAAGAATATTTTATCTTCCCCAAATAAATTTCAAAATGTGGATGATTGTTTTAAAAGCATAGTGGCTTCGAAATTCCCTGGATTTTCCATCCTTTTCACGGATGGTTCCAAATTTGAAAATAAAAGATGTGGAGCATCTATATATAGTCCAGAATTCAACATCAATCTCACTTATAAATTACCGAAAGAAGCTTCCATATTTACAGCCGAATGCTTTGCAATTGAACAAGCGCTAAATCAAATCCAGGTTCTCAACATTCATCGAGCCTTATTATGTACTGATTCGCTAAGTGCTCTAACTAAAATTAGGTCAAATATTTTACGTTATCCGGAAGACAATATTATATGTAAAATAAAAAATCTTCTCAATTCTCTTAGTGAATCTGGGTTTGAGACGATATTGGCCTGGGTCCCTGCCCATTTGGGTATCGAGGGTAATGAGATGGCCGATTTTCTCGCCAAATCTGGTTCAGATTCCGGAACTATCCCACTAAATTTTAGAATTCCTATATCCGATGTCTTTCCGATTCTTAAATCTAATATGACTCGTGCCTGGGAAGAAAATTGGGCAGTCTCCAAAATAAGAACTGGATCTTTCTATGCGGGAATTCAAAACCATATCCCTGCTAAGCCATGGTTTCACGGTAAAAAACTTTCAAAACGATTCATTTCATGTATCTCGAGAATGAGAATTGGCCACTGTTCAATTGCATCTCACTTGTCTAGAATTAGAGTTTTAGATGATCCGTTCTGCCAGTGCGGTGTGGAAGAGGAAACCCTCGACCACGTTTTCTTTAACTGTAAAAACCATTCATCTTTCAAGAACATATACCGCCGGCTTATTAAAATCACACACCAGTCCCCCCTTAACATTTCATACCTTTTATCTCTTAACAATTCTCGTGTTCATACAGCTTTATGTAAGTTTATTAACCTGAATGAATTCAATATTTAATTTGTTTTAGTGATCTAAATGAGTCCAATATTTAATTTGTTTTATTATTTTCCCATTAGATTAACCGAAATTTCTTATCCATTTTAAATATTACCGGCACAAAGCACTCTCTCCAGGGTGAATTGCCTTAAACCAAAAAAAAAAAAAAAGACTTGCTATTTAGTTTGGTGGAAAGTTGGATTCGTAAGACTTATGAAGCATTTGTGTACATCCTATAATTTAAAGTCTCGTCAGTATTTTTCTTCATTTATCTGCGGCAAAGTAAGTCAGAAAATACTCGAATCGCTGAAATCCT
Organism: Glyphotaelius pellucidus; assembly: GCA_936435175.1. Classification (NCBI taxonomy): domain Eukaryota; kingdom Metazoa; phylum Arthropoda; class Insecta; order Trichoptera; family Limnephilidae; genus Glyphotaelius; species Glyphotaelius pellucidus. Next base: position 7,507,111 of record OW386563.1, on the reverse strand, counting down.
TCAACAAATTGTCTTTTACTAGCAATATCTGGTCTGCTGGACCGGATAATATCCCTACAATATTTATCAAAGAATGTATTAAAGTAATTGCTCTTCCATTATCCAAACTTTTTAATCTATCTTTATCTAGTGGAATTTTTCCCGATAAGTGGAAAATTAGTTATTTGTCACCAATTTTCAAAAAGGGTGATAAAAGTAATGTTTGTAATTACAGACCTATATGTATTCAATCCACCATACCGAAACTCTTTGAAAGCCTAATACTTTACAAACTTTTTACACAAATAAAACCTGTTATATCACCTCACCAGTTTGGATTTATGCCAGGTGGAAGTACTCTTTCCAACTTAATTATTTATGAAAATTTTATAAACAATGCTTTTAAAGAAAAAAAAAAAAAAACAAGTAGACACTGTTTATACTGATTTCAGTAAAGCATTTGATAAAGTTTCCCATAAAATCTTAATTTGGAAATTAGGAAAGCTTGGTATACGTGGCAATATATTAGCCTGGTTTGAAAGCTATCTTACTGGAAGACAACAAATAGTTAGAATTAAATCCTCCCTGTCAGAAAAAAATTATGCAACAAGTGGAGCTCCACAGGGTTCACACCTTGGCCCAACCTTATTTATCTTGTTTACAACTGATCTTACCACAATATTTTAAGATGTATTTACTTACTTTTTGCTGATGACCTCAAAATTTATAAAATTATTGAAAATATTTATCATTTCAACATTCTTCAAGATTCTTCAACGAATTGTTAATTTAGTGTAAGGAAAATAGACTTTATTTAAATATCTCAAAATGTCAAATTGTTAGATTTTCTAGAATGAAAACTCCAGTGATATTTAATTGCAACATTGATAACAATGCTCTTCAGACATTAATGCAAATTAAAGATTTGGGCATCACTTTTCAATCAAATCTTTCATTTGTTAACCAAATAACAGAAATCTGTAATAAGGGCTTAAAAATGTTGGAGTTTATAACTAGGCTAACTAGAAACTTAAACAATATAAAGTGTATTAAACTGTTATATTTTGCTTATGTTAGAAGCCAACTTGAGTACAATTATCCTGTCTGGAATCCTCATTATAATATGCATGTACAAGCTGTTGAAAGAATACAAAACAAATTCTTACGTTTTCTAAATTTTGAAATGGGTATTCCAGCAAATATGTTAAACTACAACACTATTTTAAACGATATGAATATGCTTAAATTGTCAGACAGAAGAATTTTCACTGACTTGGTATTTTTATATAAAATTCTAAATGATTTAGTTGATAGTCCGGTATTACTTGAATTGATAAGCTTCAGAATTCCACTTAGTAATACTAGAAGTCAGGATTTATTTCAGTGCAGAAATTCTGGGACTAACTACCATATGTATTCCTCTTTGCCCAGAATACAAGGAAACGGAGGGAAACAATTATACCAAGTCAGTGGACATCTTCAATTTATCTTTGAATAAATATAAAATATTGTTATTGAGGCAGTTCAGTTATGTACAGTAAAAATGTATTTTTCTAACTATGCTATATATGTAAAAGCCCCGAAAAGGGCGTTTATTAATAAATAAATAATTTACAATAAAAACACAAAAATTTGTTTTAGACCACTTTTATTTTATAACACTCTACCGGTTTCGGAAGACCCTTCCTTCTTCAGGAGAATATTGTAAATGAGAGTTATTGTTGTAATTTGTTTTAGACCACTTTTATTTTATAACACTCTTCCGAAACCGGTAGAGTGTTTTAAAATAAAAGTGGTCTAAAACAAATTTATGTGTTTTTATTGTAAATTATGGCGAGCCACAAAGTTAATGCTTTTTACAAATATGAAATAAATAATTGTTCTGAAGTTTCACTGCTGAGTTTAACTTGTCATGGGATTACTGAAGAATTTGTAAGAAAAATGAAAGTGTTGAGAGCAGAAGTGTTCAATAAGAAATGAATGGATTTTTTAATAACCTAATATTATGTTTTTTTCTGATATTCGCAAAACATTCGCTCGAACTTTGCGCGATTGCGAATATGCAAAAATATGCAAATATTCGTTACATCACTACTAGGTATCGTTAATTTACTTTAATGTTCTTTTATTTATTTGATGTACTTATTATAAAAAACTATATTATATAAGCCCCTGAAAAACAAAAAAATATAATTATTATAACAACGGCAGCCCTGAAAAGTTGCCTCCCGCGTGACCAGCTCAATTTGTATGGCGATTTCACGTAGCCTGTCCTCTTTCGCAGCAGGCTGACGACTTCCTTGGAATTCCCTCGCAATGCATAGGATAGAGGGGTCATTTCATCATTGTCTTCAGAGTTGATCCTTGATCTCAGTCGTCTTCCAACTAACAACTTAACTAGTTCAACGTGTCCACCTTCTGCGGCTCGGTGTATGGGAGTTCTATTCTTGATGTCTTTTGAAACTAAGAACTCTTGATGCATTGGAGTCGTTTTGCTTTTAGATTTTGGTCTCAAGAGGTCTTGGTTCATAAACGATTTGAACATGTTGAAATCTCCACGTCTGGCTACGAGGTTCATAGCGGTATCTCCGTGGCTGTCTACCGCGAGCGGCAAGAAATAACGTTCGACATCGTTGGGCATTTCGTTGAAGATCTTTGTAATGACTTCTTCATTGTTATTCCTGACTGCTTTCACGAATTTTTCCACTTGGTTCGCTAGTGCTTTCACTCTGAGTAGCGCTTCTGCTGTTTCCATAGAAGTCACCGATCCATTGAGACATGCGTCGCTGATCTTCTCGTAATATTTGAGATCAAAACATTTCCCTTGAAGTATAACGCTCAAGAACAGTTTCACTTTCAAATCGGGGGAACACTCTTCTACACTGCGCATGATCTGCGTGAATACATGTGTGAAGCCTTTCCTCAGTGCGATATTTATAGCTGTTTCGCCTGCTGCATCCCGCGCTGCAATTAAGGAGATGAAATTTCGTTCACTTTGTTTTATTTTGCTGGTCTTTTCTTTGTTCCTCTTTTTGATGGTCGTATTGTTTTCTGTGTCAATTTCACTAAGTAGTAGTTTGACAATTTGGACATTGCCTTCGTCCGCTGCGACGTGCAAGGGTGTTTGCATCTCATTATTGAGGAGGAGCGTACAATTGAGTTGCCAAAGCGAAACAATCTTATCGGAGATCTTCTTGAGTAAGTCGTTCTTCAAGGGCTTTTGTTGGAGTTGGGCATCGAGGAAAATCCTCACTTGTTTGTGGTCTGATTTTAGCAAAAAAATTGATACGAATGGCTTCAAAATATTGTGTAAATTTTTGTATTTCCAATAACTGCCGTTCAGCCAACGCCAGAGAAAGTCAGCGCAGAAGTAATACGAGAAAGAGGAGTGGATGAAATCTACATTATTTATATCTCTTAAGATCACCAATCCATATCTATCAAGTCCCTCTAAGTCGATCATGGGAGTTGTTGGGTTCAAGTGCTTTTCCGCAAATTTGGGTTCAATGGTTTGGAAGCTGATCAAGTAATGTTTTTCAGTCACACCCCTTTTGATGATGCTTTTCATGAAAGCAGTTATGTCAGAACTCAGAATAGTTTTGTTCTCCAAATAAATGTTGTATTTGACGCTTACGAAGTTATTAAAAAAATTATAGATATTTTTCAGATCTGAGTGTTTTTCGTCGGGTTCTTTGAATTGAACGAAATTTTTGGCTTGTTCTAAGAAACCACCCGCCATCATCATCATTTGGAGTGGCATGCCTATAAATCTGTCACCAAATTCTTTGTTTGCTGACGGATCCACACTGAACATCTGTTTAACTGATGAATACAGCCTCTTGGCATATTGCTCCAGCCTATTCTTCTCTGCTTCCCCATATGTGTCCAGCTGCATTTTCAAGTGCGTATCCCAAAACAAAGTCAAGAACTGTATCTGTTCCTGATCACTGAATTTTTCAAACTCCATCGCGTATACTGAGAGATCATTCTCCAGCATTACTTTATGGCAAACGCGGGTAGTGACTGTTATTCTGGCTGTAGTCGAGACTTTCAAGTACTTCAAGAACCGCTTTACTCCGATTTTGTAACTGTCTTCCTTCATTTCGTCGAATCCGTCTACTAACACGTAGACTAGCATGGCTTTCTCGGTGTTGAGGCAGTATTTTAACAGATTACGCGTCAATTTATAGTGGAAATTTCCTTTTTTATCAGAATCGGCTAGTAATAAGAAATCGGCAACTACGTCATGGTTGACATCGTCCTCTTCTCGAAGCAAATGGGAGGTTTCAAACTGCTTGAGGTCGACTCGGAGGACCCAGGCCTCTCCCATAAGGTCATGGGTAGTCTTAGTAAGGCAGGAAGACTTGCCTGCACCAGGTTGGTCTGCTATGATGCGAGCCTTGGCTGGGATTCCCAAGTCTTTCTCGCATTTCGGGTTTTTGAGGTCCAAAGACAAGAATCGACGAATGCTATCGAGGGACCCTTTCGAGTGTTCCCACACGAGCTGCCCTCCGTCCAGCTTGAGAAAATGCTTGTTTTCGTATTTATGTTCTTCCTTCACTGGACCCTTAAAGTAAAAACTATCATGTTCGAAAAGTTTTTTTTGCTGGTTTGCGGATAATTTCAAAACGTTTAAGAGATCTTCCTTACTGTTCAGGAAAACTATTGAAGCTTGCAGAGTTTCTGTATCGATGAGATTGATAAAGTCGACTAGCACTCGATTGTAAAGTCGGGTGTCGACGTAGAATTTTTCGTTGTACAGTTGTCTTAGACAGAGACTTTTGGTGGTTGCTTCAATCCAGTACACGATGCAATTAGAATTTTTCAAACACACCTCTTTGAAAAATCGCGGGCCATCTTCTTCTTTCGCTCTAATGACATAATTTTCAAATTCTTTTAAACTGCCATTTAACGCAGCCCTTTTACGAGGACCCAGTTTCCTCAGACCACTCAGCACAAAGAGCGGCGTGGGTATCCCTGGATGCTGCTTGACTTCAAATAATATCCGGGAAATGTTAGCTACCAAAGATTCCAGGCTTATTTCTATATTGACCTTTGAGTTCAACGCGTCTACATCGGTGAGAGCCGGGAGCGTGTTTTTAATATCAATTGAATAATTACGGTCGGTAGCGAGAAACTCAACAATAGGTCTGATTAAAACATCAACTTCATCACTGACTTCAACGTCTAGGTTTTCTCTTCCTAGAATCTTGTTCAAGCTGACCTTCCTATCGTCTCTAAACGCTATGACTTCTCTATTCAAGAGTTCTTCTCTTGAAGTCTGTGTGAGGTCATTTAATCCGAAATATTTGTGAGCTACTTCCCTCACAGAGATATTTGTATTGTTTTGTAACGATTCTTTTATTCCGCTTGTGTTTCGGGATAAGATCACAAGTTTGTTGCTTTCGTTTTTTTCCAAATTCGTCAAGATTTTTTTTGCTAGTTCGAGGTTCGTACTGCCTTGGCTAAAAGTTTCTTTTGCCAAATCGAAGATCAACAGATTTGGAAATTTCATTTCGGCAATTTTGAAATTATCTTCAATTTCTTTCACGTCATTCCAATTTAAGAATGTTTTATTTGTATAATCATTCAAAGATTTGTCCAAGTGACTTATAAGATTGTTTAACCTGGATGCCTCAAATTTACTTTTTTCAGTGTTAATTAGCAAAACACGATCTTTAGACATCAGAAAATCCTGCAGCCCGATGGTGTCAGCGCAATCCATGATGTTGGTCAACGAGCCGATAAAGGTCTCACTGAAGACGCGGAGCAAAAGGGTAGAGTCTTTGCTAATCTCTTTTTTGATTGCCGCTTCTAACTCGACGGAGTACCACTTGAGGAACAATTTTACGTACTTGATCAAGTTGTCCAAAATATCCTTCGTTTTGCAAGTTATAATGTTTTCTCTAATCTCGAAATCACTCAAATAACAGTAAACATCTTCCATATCAATATCTTTTAGAAAAGTGTTTATTTCTGTCAGCTGTCTATCTTTGTTGTAACTACAAATCTGTACAAATTTGAGTTCGGCTTGGGAGAAAACACTCAACCGGGCAGAATTCACATCGTCGTTTTCATTACGAATAGGTACATTGCTCTTTGTGGCGTTCTTAGGAGTGTTGCTGGATGGAGATTTATCTGCTGTGATGATTTTTTTAACTACCACAGAGACTTTGGGTAAGTTTGTTACCAAGTTTGCTCGTATTTCCACGCCTTTATGATGGTTGCTCTCAACCACGTCTATAAAGATGCCCAGTTTATGGCTTGCGATAATTTTGTCAGCAAGGTTCAACAAAACTCTATTTAAGTCTTCGTCGGTCGTCGTGAGTTGGAAGATTTCACCGTGGTGGTAATTGACCAAGTTCACGGGATTTGCAGCGATGATGTAGTTTGTGATGTCTAGTTGATCTAAGTGCGTAAAGCCTTCTGGCTGAGGGAGGTACTTCCTCTTGATTTTAATCAGGATGTCTTCAGCTCCTGGGCTGTCGAAGAGAACAGTGTGCGCATGCAGGCCTTTCTTGAGGTCTTCCTTGTCTAGCATCTTGAATTCTATCTCGCTCATTGCATTACTTTCATTTTTAATAAGCGTAAGATATTTGACAGTCATCGCGGTGATCTGTCCGAGCCAGCCTCCCAGAGAGTGACCAGTAATTGAGACATTGTAGCAAATCCCCTCAGCTTCGTTTGCGTTCAGCACTTCTCGTTTAACGAGTTCGGTAAATGTCACTGCTGAACAAATGTGGGAGGTTGTGTAGTTGAGAATAACGCCAAAGATATTTGTCATCCAGGAATGTAAGGAGTGAGTCCCACGGTGAGCGATCACAACTTGCTGCTGGAATTCGTTGCAGAAAGCTAGTCCGTGATATCCGTGCTTTCCGTCCACCGATGCCAGCAGATTCCAACCATTTGGAAGTTTTAAGTCCTTATCATTGCAGTAGGTAAGATTTGCAAAATTCACAAAATCCAGAAGACTCGGGAATGGTTCCATGTCTTTTCTGTTTTCGCTTGCAAATGGGTGTGTGTTGGCAAGAAGCGTCCATTTACCTGTTTTCTCCACATCGTTCCACAACTTCTCGTCAAGATCTAGAAGCATGGCGGGCTGTGGGCGACTGAAGAAGCGATGTTATTTGTATCGAAGTGGCTGCGGAATTCTCTCATCCAGACCGTGAGAGAATGAATGAAGAAAAGAAGCATACGCACGAGCTGAAATAAAATTATTTAAGTTTGTTAACAAAGAAAACCGAAGCATTGAGGAATTCCACTCATCTTAATTATTGTGAAATTCTAGAAACAATTTCAATCTTCGTTTGAAATTAATTAGTACAAGAAATTACTATTTTTGTCCGGGGATATGGAATATTATTATCTACAATTGATATTATAATTAATCATTGAATAATAAGATAATACTAATATTAACGAAAAGAACAAGACACAGAAAAATATGAAAGAAACGGTTGCAACTGGGAATCGAACCCAGGATCAGAACCCAGCGCCTTAACCCACCCGGCAGTTGGGACGTAGTCATTTTTGCGACCGATACCTTTAATGATACCTTCATTGATGGGAATAATTTCCAACATAAAAAAGTTATTCCAATTAAATTTAATATTGTAATACATACTATATACTATATATATATACTATACCATACTATACTATACTATACTATACTATACTATACTATACTATACTATACTATACTATACTATACTATACTATACTATACTATACTATACTATACTATACTATACTATACTATACTATACTATACTATACTATATACTATCCATACTAATATTATAAATGCGAAACTGCTCGAGTTTGTTTATGACCTTTTCACGCATAACACAATATAAAGACTTTAAAAATTCATTCACCAATAGAAAGCTAAATTATATGCGCAGACTATATTTTGTATATGATGGTAAGCTCTGGCGTAATGAAATTATAAATATTAATATATTATATTTGTTATACGTTTTCTGTCGCTAACTAAAGCAAATTTTTGCTAACGTCAGAAAAAAATCGTTTCCATGGAAACGATTGCTACTGCTTCAGAAAATTCAAATATTAGAATATGTTTTATTTTTTTGGACAAGCTTCTGTTTTGGAATAAATGTCAGTTCCTACATTAAAAATATAATTCGTAACGATTATAGACTGAATAAATAGTGTAATTTTTTATTATATTCACAAACTTTCAAATATTTAATTAAAAATAAACATCCGAAATGTTTGTAAGCGCATAAATTCCGAACGAATGAACAAAATTGGATAAGTAATTCTTTTTTTCTTTGAGCTATAATAATAATAATAATAATAATAATTAGGTGACTCATTGAGTCCTTTATGGTTTTGCTTAGCATTGAATCCTCTATCTAAAATGTTAATTAAAAGCAAGTTTGGAATAAAAATTAAAGGTAATACGAGAGAAAGTAGTACAATTTCGCATTTATTATTTATGGATGATATAAAATTATATTCGAATTCTGAACCAAATTTAGAGAAAATGATTAAGGTAGTTAAAATTTTTTCAGATGATATTAAAATGACTTTTGGTTTAGATAAATGTAGAACGATCCATATAGAGAAAGGCAAAATTGTAGACGGAGACGAGGGTATATTTAGAAATTTCAAAATTAAAAGTATGAAAGGGGATGAGGTTTATAAATATTTAGGATACCCGCAATCGAATAGATTAGATCATACTAGTATTAAAAATGATATTAGGACTAAATTTCAAAGTAGAGTCAGAAAAATTTTAAAATGCAATCTATCTGCTAAAAATTTAGTAAAGGCAATAAATACTTGGGCAATACCTTTATTAACATACTCATTTGGCATAATTAAATGGTCCAATACAGATTTAGATAGCTTAGAACGATTAATTAGAACTACGTTAACAAAGTTTAATTGCCATCATCCAAATTCAGCTATAGAACGAATTAATTTACCTAGAAATTTAGGAGGTAGAGGTATAGTCAAAATAACTTCTTTGAAATACAATCAGGTAGAAATGCTAAGAACTTTTTTCCATAGGAAAGCTAATAGTTCAGAAATGCACAAAATAATTTGCAAGGCAGATAGAAACATTACACCTTTAAATTTATACGACGATAATGCCAACATTCTTTTAAATACCAACCAGGAATTATTAGATTCCTGGTCAAATAAAATTATTCACGCCAAACACTTCAATTATCTCAACCAAACGTATGTTGACAAACTTTCGTCAAACAAATGGTTGAGTATTGGAGAATTGAGCGCAGAAATAGAAGAATTTATGCTTGCCATTCAGGATAGAGTCATTAATACTAAAAATTATAGGAAGTATATAATCAAAGATAGAAATCAAATTGATGATTTATGTAGAAAATGTTTGGCTTGTCCGGAAACTATAGAACATATTATATCGGGATGTTCTATATTAGCGCCTTCCGAATATACTTTTAGACACAAATATACTTTTAGAAAATGTTTGGCTTGTCCGGAAACTATAGAACATATTATATCGGGATGTTCTATATTAGCGCCTTCCGAATATACTTTTAGACACAATCAGGTTTTAAAAATAATTCATCAAAGTTTGGTAATTAAACATAAATTGATTGATTGCCGTAATGTAGTACCATATTATGAATACGAACCAAATTCGTTTTTAGAAAATGAATTTTATAAAATATATTATGATAAAACTATACTAACAGACAGAACGATTCCTCATAATAGACCCGATATAGTTTTAATGACAAAATTAAAAAAATAACTTATATCATTGATGTCGCTATTCCAAATTCCTGTAATATTCAAAAATCTGTTTCTGAAAAAATTAGAAAATATACAGATTTAGGAAATGAGATTAAAAGAATTTGGCATTCTCGGACTATAAAAATATTACCATTTGTTATTTCGGCTACTGGCATTATACCTAGCTCTCTAATTAAAAATTTAGGCTTATTAGATTTGTCAAAGAATCTTTATATAAAAATGCAAAAATCAGTCATATTAAATTCATGTAGGATTACGAAAGATTTTTTAAATATTTATATTGAGGGATCGGTAGGATTTATCGGTTCAGTTAGGAGTTCTATCGAGCCGAACCCTCTGATATGAAAATATCTGGAGTCGGTGAAGTATTTTCCCATATGGTCTCTGGTAGGTTGACGTGTTGTTCTTGTATAGTTTTGTATTTAGTATACTTATACAATGCAATTACATCGCGTGAATTGACTAGATTAGCATTTGTGGAAAAGTGTGTGGAAGGATTAAGTTTTTCCTGTGAGGAAGATTTAACCCGGACATAAAATCTAGAGAACAAAAAAAAAAAAAAAAATAATAATAATAAGTTTTATTCCAGGATGTGGGGAGGATAGTGCAATCCCACACGTCCCATATGATTGTACATATTTATATAATATATTTTATAACATTTTAAAACAACAGATTTTTTTTTTTTATATAGAATAGGAAAAAAATAAAAATATTTATATATATAAAAATTAAATATAAAAAAATAAATAACTAATCAATTCTATTCTTCAAGCTCGGGCCCAGCGCTCACTCAGGAGTGTTGTTTGGTGCTGGAACGCTGCGGTCACCACTGCATTGTCGGAAGCCATTAGCCGCATCCTGGCTCCAGTGACCCGATGTCTCTTTAGACCGGCGAATCCGTGCAGTCCTAGTTCAGTGAACATTGTCGATGCACTGCTATATCTTCTGAATCCAAATATAATTCTACATGCATCATTATATTGGATCCGGAGTCGTTCCATCGAGGTGGTTCGGTAGTTACACCAAGTTTCGCATGTATATAGATTAGTGCAAAATGCATTGAACAATGTTTTGCTATAGCATTATGAAATTTAGGTGGTAGGCGCGATGTTTGAAAACTGAATGTAAGGGAATGAATATATGGAATGCGGGAGGGGATGGGGGTGGGGTGGGAAGGGGGGGGAGATAATTGATAAGTGCAAGCGCTACAGTAATTTCCCGTAATACCATGCGAGCGAAGCCGCGGGGAAAAGCTAGTAATATTATAAATGCGAAACTGCTCGAGTTCGTTTATGACCTCACGCATAACACAATATAAAGACTTTAATAATTTTTTCACCAATATAAAGCTAAATTATATGCGCAGACTACAGGTTGTATATGATGGTAAGCTCTGGCGTTATGAAATTATAAATATTAATATATTATATTTGTTATACGTTTTCTGTCGCTAACAAAAGCGAGTTTTTGCTAACGTCAGAAAAAAATCTTTTCTATGGAAACAATGTTGATATATTTTTGGGCTCTATGCTGGTAGATACTCAGTCTACTGGTCAGCTACTACTGCAGAAAATTCAAATATCAGAATTCGTTTTTTTTTGGACAAGCTTCTGTTTTGCAATAAATGTCAGATAAGAGTTCCTACATTAAAAATATAATTCGTAACGATTATAAAGACTGAATAGTAAATAGTGTAATTTTTTAATTATATTAACAAACTTCCAAATATTTATATAAAAATCTAAGCGCTCACAAACATCCGAAATGTTTGTGAGCGCATAAATTCCGAACGAATTAACAAAATTGGATAATTCTTTTTTTCTTTGAGCTATAGCTATGAAATTTAGGTGGTAGGCGCGATGTTTGAAAACTGAATGTAAGGGAATGAATGTATGGAATGCGGGAGGGGGTGGGGGTGAGGAGAAGGGGGGATAATTGATAAGTTCAACCGCTACAGTAATTTCCCGTAATACCATGCGAGCGAAGCCGCGGGGAAAAGCGAGTAATTAATAAATTACTGTATTTTCATTAAATTAACATTGCATTTAATTATATTAAACATCTAAAATATTAAACAATTTTAAAGGTTATTTCAATTTCAGTTTCAGTTTCAATTTCAATTCCCTGGGGAATTTATTTATTATTTATTTATTTATTTATTTATTATTTATTTATTATTTATTTATGATTTATTTATTATTTATTTATTATTTATTTATTATTTATTTATTATTTATTTATTATTTATTTATTTATTTATTATTTATTTATTATTTATTTATTATTTATTTATTATTTATTTATTATTTATTTATTATTTATTTATTATTTATTTATGTATTATTTATTTATTTTTTTATTTATTTTTTATTTATTATTTATTTATTATTTATTATTTATTTATTATTTATTTATTATTTATTTATTATTTATTTATTATTTATTTATTTATTATTTATTTATTATTTATTAATTATTTATTTATTATTTATTTATTATTTATTTATTATTTATTTATTATTTATTTATTATTTATTAACGGACTAACGTCCAATTTACAACCAAATAACACGAAATTTTGGAAATGTACATTACAAGAATAAAGGATGGTATATGAAAGCAAAGACAAACAGATAAAACATAAGAAAATAGAAGTGTCAAGTCAAGTCAAGAAAAAAAAAAAAATTTGCTAAAAATAGATTACTATAAAATATCTTCAATTGTTTAGTGAGCGACAAAAATCATTTAGGCTTATGCCAAAAAAATCAAGGTCTTGACGTGAGATGACCATTCTACACATTCTGGATAGTGGTGAATTATAACCATAATTAGTCGAGTGTTGATTGAGGAAGAGCAGTTCTTTATTTCTGAGTCTACGAGAAGGTATATTGAATGAGATGAGTTGTAATAATGTGGGTGAGTCAATAATATAGTTGATGATTTTGAAGAAACAAATCAGATTTTTCCCGACGCACAATGGTTTTACTAGTACGGGAGCGTTGGAAACAAATCAGATTTTTCCCGACGCACAATGGTTTTACTAGTACGGGAGCGTTGGAAACAAATCAGATTTTTCCCGACGCACAATGGTTTTACTAGTATGGGAGCGTTGGAAACAAATCAGATTTTTCCCGACGCACAATGGTTTTACTAGTATGGGAGCGTTGGAAACAAATCAGATTTTTCCCGACGCACAATGGTTTTACTAGTATGGGAGCGTTGGAAACAAATCAGATTTTTCCCGACGCACAATGGTTTTACTAGTATGGGAGCGTTGGAAACAAATCAGATTTTTCCCGACGCACAATGGTTTTACTAGTATGGGAGCGTTGGAAACAAATCGAAAATCCAAATTGCAGGAACCACTGAATTTTGTTTCTATATCTTGACATCACATACCAGCGCATCTTTCCCCATACCATCCAACTCAGCAAAACGTTTCGTCGCTGCGTAACACGTCAACAGAGATTGACTTCCCGAGCAGTCAGGACGTTTGTGTGAAAGTGCATCGTTAATTATATAACATTTAGGGACTGATAATTTTTTACCCCGCTTGTTGGCAAACTTTTTTCAACATGGATTCAATACCTTCAGGTATGTACTAAAGATGTTGAGTTTTTTTTTTCATTTCCTAATGTGACAAATTTGGGATATTTTTTTTAAAAAACATCTCGTGAACTTTAAAAAAAATACGACAATTTCTGGAATAGTTAAGGTTTTAGTTTGATATTTCCTAAAATTTCGTAAATGTGCTGATGTACTTTTATAAATGAACAATTTTAATATCATATTATAAAAAAAATATTTGCGCATATTTGCGCTTCTACGACCCAGCAATTTTTACATAATTTACTTACTGTAAAATTTGAGTGCTTCATAAATATTATTTTTGTCACAGATTCGGTTTCAAATGATTTTTTCTTAAGACAAAAGAAGTTAATTGACGTATTGATGAACTCAAAGTGCCAACAGATGGACAAACGATTTTTATATTTAAAAAAAACTTATAAACCTCACCTATCCTTAAATAGGGGTCGGATAAACTCTGTACAAAGATCGCGGGCTTCAAATTTCGCTTTAAAATAAGATGGACTATTGCTCGTCGAGATGAAGATAGATTTGTGATGGAAAATAAAAAATTACTTGAAACTCCGATTGCTTTTATATTGTAGGCGATTTCTTCTGAAAACGGCACGTCGCGGTTGTAAACACAATTTGAATGTAATTCTGACCGATCCAAAAGCTTGAAAACCAAAGTTCGGAAAAAAGCACCTCTTTCTCATTTGGCGTTTGCTATAAAAATGAACTTGAGAGCTTTTGGTCAATCGGTTACATCAAAATTATTAGAAAAAATTATTCTAGTGTATAAGGTATTTGATGACAATCGCTCTTCTTACAAACAAATGTTCATTGGGACGCGAGAGATTGCGGATTATTCTAGTATTTTTATATCTTCAATTGTACCTATACGATTAGTTTGCGGGAAGTCTAACAATATAAACGTAATGTGGCAGAATTCTTGCCCATCGTCCACCAAATATTGCCGCCCGATTAAGATTATCAGAGGCTCAGAAAGCTCGGAACAAAGATTTTTTAAAATATCGCTAGAACTATTCTAGAAAATGTTTTGGTGAGAAATTTAATGGGGCGATGAATAATTTGATTTTAGTTTTTAATTTAATGTTAGTTACATCTGATCTTGTCATAACTAGTTACAGGCAACCCCCAGAGACAATTAAATCGTTTTCCTAAAAAAGCTTTCGGTTTAATAATTCCTCCGGATATACATTCTTCAAATATATTTAGTACTGACGATGATGATGATTGTTCACCGTATGCATCAGAATGTTTAAAAGCAAAATTCAACATTACTCGGCCTTTATTTTCACATAGATATGGACATAAATAATTTAAATTTTAAGATATTTTATAAAATTTTATATTTTTTGTCAATAAAATCCAGAAATCGTTAATAAAATCTAGTAAAACTTACTAAAACCGAATATTTTTATTTTTTATAACCAAACCGAAAAATAATATCACTTTTTTTCCCCCGTAAATCCTCCCTGTGTATTGTTTCCATCTTTTGGGGTATTTGGAACCACTGTGCGACGGTCTTCTAAAGGAGCAAGGTTTAGAGTTTGTTCGATTTCATTATATGAGTAATAGCCTCGTTCTAATCCTAGCCTCCTGGCAATTCTTTTAAGGAACCGATGTTGAACGGACTCAATGTGACGAATATGGATAGCATAAAAAGGAGACCATATATCACAAGCATATTCAAGATGGGGGCGGACCAGAATTCAAGATTACGTAACAAAAACCCTTCCGCGGAAGATGTTTTACGACAGATTCGAAGTAGAGACTTTGATCAAGCTTTTAAAATCGCAAGACAGGAAACTCACACGAAATTCTTATTTGAGAAACACCAAAAGTCAACGGAAAAAACTGATACAAAATTAGCGGCGATAACTGGAACCTCCGACTGAATTTCTCATCGACGAAGAAATCGGCCTCGGTTATATTTCCCGCCGACAGGTTCGCATTTGCAAAAAAGATAAGAAAACTTAATCACTATTTCCTTTACGCGAAACGAATTTGCTAGAAATTTATTCATATTATTTTAATGGCGATGCTGCTAAAAAATGACATTTTATAGGTACGACACGCGGTTCGAGATATCGTCGAAAAGACTCATTCTGGCGGAGATGTTTTACCACAGATTGAAAGAGGGTTTTATCAAACTTTTAAAACTGCGACATGTAACGCATTTCATCCAAAATGTTCTGCAATATTGCAAAATACTTTAACATTATTTTTAACATTTGCTAAAATTTCACTACCGTTGAAAGAGAAAAATTTGGAAGCCAGTAAAACCAGTTGTTGAGTAGGTACTTAAATTCCTTTTTAACTCATTAATTGATGATAAACAGACGATATCGAGATTCAAGGAAGGTCAGTTAGGCAAAAATTATGATTTAGCCTTACAAAAAACGGCTTCCAGCCTATATCGGAGTCGCCAATTTGAAAACGACCCTGGGGTCTGAAAACCGATTCTGAAGTGATTTTTTTCAATATTATCGGGGTCGAGAGATTTTTAAAACTATTTCAACGGTCGTTATATACGCATGTCATTAAAAACATTTCAGGGTACGCTGCTAAAAAAATGACATTTAAGATGAAAAACCTTGCTCTGTAACAATGTGTCAATGTTTGCAAAGACCATTTCTCATTAACTGTTTACTAATTTCTGATTTTGAGATTGAATTTCGTGTAAAGTATTTAAGTTGATCATATTTTAAAGGAAATTATTAAAATATGACGTATACTTACCATTTTAGAATAAATTTAAATATGCAAATTGAACCATAATATGGCTAGTTGGTGGCATATTATGCAACCAGCTAGCAGGACTTCCCAACCAGGGGGGCGTAGAGAAATGTCAGGGGGGGCGTAATAGGTACATTTAAATTTCCGAAAAAAAAATCTATTTAACGCGAAAAAAAAATCTATTAAAAGAATCTAAAAACGATTCGTCACTAAAGATATCTTCTTCTAAAGACATTTCAAATTTTTTGTTTAAAATGATTTGTTATTAAGTTATGATGTTCACCGCATTTTCGAGGCACCTCCGGAGATTCGCTCTCACGGACTTATTTATTTATATTTTTAATTAAAAAAAATTTCAAACATACTTCAGATGTCATACCAGTGCCGGATTAGTCCGTAAGCAAATTAAGCAATTGCTTAGGGCATCACGTCTGGGGGAGGGCACCAGAAACAGAACCAAAAAAGTTTTTATGGCGTCATTGATAAATTAAATGTTGAAATGCGAAGAAGGGGAGAGATATACAAAGAAATAGAAGACAAATTCCATTCCTGACTAAAATATTCGATGTCAATAAAATTATGTGTCCCGATCAAACTTCAGAATACAGTCAGCATTGTAGAAATATATTAAACACATATCCACAAGACCTTAATACCGATTTAGGAACCGAAATTCAACAGTTTCATTCATATGTCATAAAAAAAAGTTTCAGTGATTTGCCTAAAATGTGCAGGCTAATGTGGAACAGCCCTGCGTACATTTTTACGCCTGATGATATCAAACTGCATCGATCTTTTTAGAAATTGAAAATAATAAAAAAATAAAAATAGAAATACAAAGCTGCAGGAATGGCTCGAGGCATCGTCAATATTATATAAAGAGTCAGATATGCTAAAAACGTTGGATTTAAATACTATTTTCCGTGAATTTAATGCCCGAAAAAGTCGGAAGTCGCATTTCAATAAATAAATAAAAAATGCATTTGGCTTCTACATGTATCTCTTTCGTCCTTCATAAATATTTTAAGGTACGTAATGATCTATCTATCAAAATACGTAATTATTCTTAACCTCTGGTTTGCCGATTGCGCGCCCAGGACGCGTCATAAAAAAAAAAAAAATTTTTGAGATGCGATTTTAAACCTTATGTATACAGAAAATGTATGAAGGACAAGGTCAGAATCGCTTGGGGCATTCTTGTTCTTGACGTAACAGATACAAGGAACACACCTAGCCTCTCAAATAATCATCTTTGCACATATCTATGACTTTCGAAATGACATTTCTGCCGCGATTTGAGCTGTCAAACTTTGAGCGTCGCATGTCATGAAAAGATCGATAAAACTATCAATTTGTCAAATAAACGCAAGTAATATTATTTGTAAGCATAGTTTATTGATCAGGGAACGTGTTTCGGTAAATATTATATACGAAAGCATAAAATAAATCCTCAAAATATTACGTCAAAGTCAAAACATCGCGAAATTTTCGAGTTTCTTCCCTGGCATTTAAGAGGGCGATACTAGTTGTGGATAGGGGGGCCCACAGGCGTAAATTGCTTAGGGCATCAAGTAGTCTTAATCCGGCACTGACTACAACGTGTAAATAAAATAAATAAACCAACATTATTCTTATCTAAAAAAAATAATGAAAGTGTGCCTTTTTTTAGCCTTTAAAACCTCACCCTCCCCATTAAGACATTATAACACTATACACTGCTCTAATAATGAAATTGATATTTTTAAAGACCCATTTAAACACTTCAAAAATATATTTTACCATCAATCATTTAAAGCTGGTATTGTGATGAAGCCCTTTATTCAAAGACAGGGAATATTGTACCTACCAAATCATTGTCCCATCAGCACAGGTGCCAAAAATAAATTGTTGGTGATACATCATTGAAGACGAAGATAACACTTATAATCTAAATGAAAATATGAAAGAAAACAAGACACAGAAAAACAGAAAAAAACAATGGTCGCAACTGATATATTACGTTGATGGGAATAACCTTCAAAAGTTATAAAAAGAGAGTTTTTCTCATAAAAAATTGAATATTCATTTAGACTTTCATGAAGTCAATAGTTCCATATGAATAAATTCGGATACATTTATCTGAGACGCTATTCAGGTTACAAACCAATTCTTTGAATGATTGTTTCCAATAAAAAGAGTAGTTGCCTATAATATAGAAAAAGAACTAGTTGAAGATAATATTAATGATTCTAAATATTTGAAATATGAGATTGACAAATATGACGGTTTGACAGAAGGTGGCAATAGCGAAATTGGAAAACGCGCCGTCCCGGTTAGACGAGAGGCCTGGGTTCGAGTCCCAGTTGCGACCATTGTTGTTTTTTTTCTGTTTTTCTGTGTCTTGTTTTCTTTCATATTTTCATTTAGATTATAAGTGTTATCTTCTTCTTCAATGATATATTACGTTGATGGGAATAACCTTCAAAAGTTATAAAAAGAGAGTTTTACTCATAATAAATTGTTGGTGATACTTTTGTATTCTACATTTAACTCATTCAAAGGGATGACCGGACAACTCGGAATGAAACCAACTCAGAACCATCTCAATTAGGTCATTTAGAGCGATAAAAAATATATAAAAAAAATGATTAAATTGGTAACGTGAAGTTAGGGTTATCGACTAATTTAAAATTATTTTTTTCATAGCCTTTAATGACTTTTCAATGAGGCGTTGAGTTGACTTTATTCTCAGTTGGCATGGAACCTCTCATAATAACGTAAATAAATTGTAGCCTTAGCTAATAATTTTTTTTTTAAATAAAATAACTTACCCCACTTTAGTAGAGGACTGCTCGTATCGTCGTAATGATATATTTTGTATTAACAATACATATATTATAAATATAATTGCACATTCGTTGAAATGATGACCAACTATTTGATGCAACAAACAAAATAGATATGAACACAATTAAAATAACAAAGACAACAAATTCAGTTATAGATTACATCAATTGATAATTAATTGAGCAACTTGCAATCATTTTTATTTGGCTTAAGAAAAATCACGTGATTTAAAAAAAAAGATAATAACAAACAGGATGCCAACTGATTAGGATGGCATTTCCAATTTTGGTGTGTTCGTTGTAAGATTGAAGAAGTGGGGAGAAAAGATTGAGGAATATAAACGCTTGAAATACTTCGATTCTCATGCCATACAAACTTTGAAATTGCGCGTCGTATTTGCACGGGCAAGTAAGCGAAAAAGTGGTTTTTATTTATTTTGTGCATAATTTTATAAGAATGAAAAAAAGTTAGAACAAACAAAACCTCAAAAATAGTCTTAGCTATAAAGGGGTATTTTTTAAAAATTATTTCTTAATTACTTCATAGTAATGAAAAAACATTTTAGTGGTTCACGCTTATATTTTTTGTTATGTTAATAATAATTTAATTGTGATTCCAGTACATAGAAAAGCTAGTAGAAGCTTCAATTTATCCGTAGCATATTTTTTGATGTTCATAATGTAAACCGATTCGTCGTAAAGATGAATCTAAATAGGATTTCACGTATAGCTTCATCTTAAAGGCATTTCAAGTGTTTGAATATTTTATGGGCGAATTTTTGGATAACCAACACTCTGCTATACATCATCCCAAGTGGTTCGCTACGTTTGGTGATTTAGCAGGGGTGTCCGGGTTCATGGTGTGAGGTTTGTTTGGTCGGCATCGGCAGGCCGAATCAGGAGAGAATGTTTGAAGCGGCCCCTTTGACTTCTCCAGCCGTACTCTCTCGGTACATCGCCTTGCACTGCTGGGGGAGGGGTGGATTCATACGTCCGTCACTCCGGGACGCACTGACCCTCAGATTCCTACCCACCCTCTATATCCTTATCCTTTCCAAAACTTTCCCTCTTTCCTTTCCTAAAAAGACCTTCCAAGCAGCATCCCCAAAGATGACATAGGCCCTGAGGAGAATTATTTTCCTCAGGGCCTCCTGTACGGAGCGAATGTAAAAATACGACGTTTAACGTGCACGAGGTCTTTACGTAATTAATATTTTTATTTATTTTTTGTTAATTTCTATTGATATAAAAAATTGCAGTCATGTCGGCTATAAATAATTATCATGGCAGTGCGAATGTCAAAATTAATATAACCTTTTAAGGGTCCACTGTTCGACCGATTTCTTACATATCTCCCTTAAACATTTGAAGTTTTTAAGCTCTTAAATAAATATATGTTATTTTTTAAGGTAATATCTAGATACGTTCCACGCCGAAACGCAAATTATATGAAATTCCCTCGATAGAAAAAAATCGCAAAGTATGCTCCGAAAATTATTTAAAACAAGTCTATTTCTATTATTTTACAAGTTATATTTGTGAAAAAATTCACAATGTTTCTTTAAATGATACGTTCCACGAGATTTTTGCTCTATTTTAAACGAGTCATGTTTTATTAAGCTTTTTCGTCATTTTCGCTGCGATTTCATCACTTAAAATATTAGCGCGCTCTGTCCAACATTCGTAATCACACATCTCTCCATCTTCTTCCTTTTCAGCCGAATAGCGCCGCCTTAAATTGCTGCAGCTTGGAAAATTTAATAAAAAATAGCTACTTAAATAATCAAGTTATAAATATATCTATTTTAAAAACACATGTTTGTGAACTTGCCAAAAGAATTAGGAAATGTTTGTATATATTTATAAGAAATATTCTTACACTTGAAAACCTCAAAAGTACCATGCAATTGTTCAATCTATATTACAATACGATATTACAGGATGGGGAGGAACATATTATGTTATTTTAAACCAGAATGAAACAAATTCTTTGTTTAAAACCACTTTATTTAAATTTATATTCGTCGACCGGTTTCGGTGAAACTCGACTCTTTTCAGGACAATAAACATATAAACTAAATTACAATTATAACGTGTTAAATAACAGCAATAAATAAAAAATTTCATACTTATAACGTAATGATTTATTTATCTGTATTATGTTAAAAAACATTTGAATTTGTGTCAAAATCCAGAGAGGAAATCGGCGAATACATTTATTAAAAAAAAACGCCGCCTAGCTTCCTCTTAAACCCGGGCAACGTCGGGGAGTTCAGCTAGTTTGAAAAAAAAAACGTAGATGACTGTCAATTTATTATTCGTGCAAGTAGCCCAATTTGATAATTAAAGATACGAAAATAAATTTCTTTGAATTAAAAATTTATCTATACTTTCCGATTTGCATATCTAATTATCAAATTTGGTTACTCAATACCAAGAAAACAATGTGGCTCGATAAATTTAATCGGTGCGTTATCAC
Source organism: Glyphotaelius pellucidus (assembly GCA_936435175.1). Classification (NCBI taxonomy): domain Eukaryota; kingdom Metazoa; phylum Arthropoda; class Insecta; order Trichoptera; family Limnephilidae; genus Glyphotaelius; species Glyphotaelius pellucidus. The sequence continues at coordinate 7,485,724 of OW386563.1, read as the reverse complement.
GTTAATCGAGGCGTTAATTTTTTACTAATGTTTCCAAGAAATTTTATCTACGTATTCAAAAACATAAATTTAATTGATAACAGGGAGATGGCCTCCGTGGTCAAGGGGTGAGGCTCTCGACCAGCAATCTGTAGGTCACGTGTTGAAAACCCGGCGCGCGCAATTTATTTATTAGTTAGCGCAGAAACTTTAATAGTACACAACTGCTAACCCTGTACAAATCGCAAGTGCGCCCCATGGTTGAATTTGGCAGCCACCCTTGGTCTGGAGCTCCAAAATACTTGAAAAATACCCTCGACTCTGTGCAGAAACGGGCGGTCTGATAGATTCTCTCACCTTGACGAATGGATCAGAGCACAGGCGTCGGGTGGGAATGCTATCCCTGTTCTACCGGTATTTCAATGGAAGACACTCTGAGGAACTAGCGTCATTGATCCCTTCGGCACCGGTGCATAGTTGGGAGACACGCCAAACATATGTACACGGTTGACATTTGTCACATGAGAACGGGTCGTTTCTACGACTCGTTCTTGAGTTCAACATCTCGGCTGTGGAACGATTTGCCGGCCTCTGTGTTTCCTCCCTCCTACAACATGGGTCTCTTCCATGTTCACTCCTTCCTCTCCTCAAAAACACCCTCCATACAGCGTCTTCAAAGATGACGTAGGCCCTGAGGGAAATTATTTTCCTCCGGGCCTCCTGTGTGGAGTTAATGTTACAAAAAAATGTTCTTTTTTACCATAAAGCCCATAAATAAGACACTACAAAGAAACATATCATAGGTATCCATCATAAAATATTACTTTAAATTGTCTCATCATTGTAACCAATATTCTGTTTGTTTCTGTATCCATACTAATATTATAAATGCGAAACTGCTCGAATTTGTTAGCTACGCTTTCACGCATTAACCAATAAAAAGACTTTGAAAATTCCTTCACCAATAGAAAGCTAAATTATATGCGAAGACTATAGGCTGTATATGATGGTAAGCTCTGGCGTTACGAAATTATAAATATTAATATATTATATTTGTTATACGTTTTCTGTCGCTAACAAAAGCGTGTTTTTGCTAACGTCAGAAAAAAATCGTTTCCATAGAAACGATGTTGATATATTTGTGGGCTCTATGCTGGTAGGTACTCAGCCCCCTACCTACTGGTCGGCTGCTGCTCCAGAAAATTCAAATATAAGAATATGATTTGTTTTTTTTGGACAAGCTTTTAGAATAAATGTCAAATGATAGTTCCAACATTAAAAATACAATTCGTAACGATTATAAAGACTGAACAATAAATAGTGTAATTTTTTATTATATTTACAAACTTCCAAATATTTAAATAAAAATAAACATTCGAAATATTTGTAATCGCATAAATTCCGAACGAATGAACAAAATGGGATAATTCTTTTTTTCTTTGAGTTATAATAGTATTATGAAATTTAGGTGGCAGGCGAGATGTTTGAAAACTGAATGTAAGGGAATGAATTTATGGAATGCGGGTGGTGGTGGGGGTGGGATGAGGGGGATAATTGATAAGTGCAAGCGCTACAGTAATTTCCCCTAATACCACGCGAGCGAAGCCGCGGGGAAAAGCTAGTAAATAAATAAATAAAGAAAATGAAACCCCATTCTCCTCCCCGTAGCTGAGCCGGAATAAGATATATCTGTTTCCTTCAAACGAAAAAAGTAATATTTTGGAAGTAACAGACACACGTATGTGTGTCTCATCTTTTGTCTAACCATTATTCAATATCCGAAAGTGTTGTTATTGCGATAAGGAACGTATGTTTATTGTCTTTTTTGTGCCGTCACGGTACCGTAGACGTCACAGTAATAATGAAAGCGCTCAATGTTAGACATTACAATGTTTAATTCATATGTAATGCCTCTTTTGTGCCATCACGGTACACAAAAGCGCTCCATTACATTACAATGTTTAATTGGTGTGTAATGCCTCTTTTGTGCCGTCACGGTACTGTATACATGGGTCGTCACGCCACAAAAGCTCTCCATGTTACATATTACAATGTGTAATTCATATGTAATGCCTCTTTTGTGCCATCACGGTACTGTCACGTCACAAAAGCGCTCCATGTTACACATTACAATGTTTAATTCGTATGTAACGCCTTTTTTGTGCCATCACGGTACTCAAAAGCGCTCCATTTTTTTTATTTATTTATTTATTTATTGTATCTTTACATTGCAGGTAAAAATGTTTACAAAACAATTTGCAACCTCACTAGGACAAGCCTGTGTTGAGGTTAACAATTCTACAATTAACAAAATAACACAAAATTATACAGATATTGAAAGAACAATATTGTTGCATTTCTTACAGGTTGAGATTAAATCTAAACTGCTGGCGCTAGGTAGTACATTCATGTAAACATGTAGACTTTTGTAGGGTGACCATTTTTTTGAGGACTGATTTAAAGTAAAAAATAAAAGTTTTTTTTTTTTTTTTGTTTTAACGATGAAGTTGTAAATAATAAATATATGTATATAATATAATATGCTTTAAATTTGGCAGAAGAATGCTAATACTAATTTGGCTTATTATTACTATAAACATAATCATTTAGCTAATAATTTAGAAAGGACAAAGTTGAAAAAATCAATTGGCAATCCTCGGCTAACATAAATAATTTGACAATCTTTTTAAAAGTGCTCAAGGAATTAGATGACTTGATATTTTCTGGAAGGCTGTTAAAAATGAGCGGAGCCTAATAAAAATAATTTCTTTGGCCAAAAGAAGTTTTAGTTTGAATTGCAACAAAGTTCAGACCAGAGCCAATTCTAGTAGTACGAATTTGCTGTGTTCTTTCTGCCATATTAATATTATTAAAAAATCTACAAAGCGTTTGTGTAATATATAACTGTTTTACATTCATGACATTGCATTCCTTGTAAAGTAAACGAGTTGGATATCTAAATTTTTTCTTGAACATAACTTTAAGAATCAATTTTTGGGCAATATTCAGTGGTTCTAAGTAGGTCTTTTGGCAGGATCCCCAGCACACTATATTATAAGAAAGCATAGACTGGATTATTGCAAAATAAACCGTTTTCAATTTTTCTTTGTCTAGTATATGTCTGAGTTCTTTGAAGATATAGGTAAGTCTCTTTGTGGTATTTACCAACATATTGATATGATCGTTCCATCTCAAAAATTTATCTATTATTACACCAAGGTATTTAATGTTAACTACATTTTCTAAAGGATTGCAGTTACAGGTTTGCGAGCAACTGTGTATGATCAAATTATGAGTGGCAGGAGGCTGACTTTTGCATGAAATGCTAAATTTACATTACATTACAATGTTTAATTGGTGTGTAATGCCTCTTTTGTGCCGTCACGGTACTGTATACATGGGTCGTCACGCCACAAAAGCGCTCCATGTTACATATTACAATGTGTAATTCATATGTAATGCCTCTTTTGTGCCATCACGGTACTGTCACGTCACAAAAGCGCTCCATTACGTTACAATGTTTAATTCGTATGTAACGCCTCTTTTGTGTCGTCACGGTACTGTAGAGATGAGTCGTCACGTCACAAAAGCGCTCCATGTTACACATTACAATGTTTAATTCATATGTAACGCCTTTTTTGTGCTATCACGGTACTGTAAACATCGATCGTTACATCACAAAAGCGCCCCATGTTACACATTACAATGTTTAATTCATATGTAATGCCTTTTTTTGTGCCGTCACGGTACTGTAGACATACTCTAAAACGGCACTGTAAAAGCGCTCCATGTTATACATTACAATGTTTAATTCGTATGTAACGTCTCTTTTGTGCCATCACGGTACTATTTATTTTATTTATTTATTGATCAACGCCCTTTTACGGGGCTTTTACATATTAATGGTAATAAATGCAATATTTATTGTACATAACTGAACTGCTTCAGTAACAATATTTTATATTTGTTTAAAGATAAACTGAAGATGTCCACGGAATTGGTGTAATCGTTTCCTTCCATTAGTATTCTGGGTAAAGAGGTCGTCATGGGTCGTCACGACACAAAAGCGCTCCGTTACACATTACAATGTTTAATTCGTATGTAACGCCTCTTTTGTGCCGCCACGGTATCATAGACGTGAGTCATCACGTTAATAATTAAAGCTCTCAATGTTTAAATTACAATGTAACTTTACAGGAATTCTTCGCACAGGACAATTTTCGATAGACGAGCCTCGGTGCGAGTGGCTCTCCAGATGCCAAAAGTGATCATGCACAAAGATCTAATATTCACATTTGAAGATCTCATTGGTAAGTACAGTCGTTACATGATATAAATATAGAAAGTACATTCAAACGAGTCAGATTAACCTTCTCGTCCCGGAAAGAAAAAAATCACACGTGATCCGAAGGGGGATCACTCGGACACCCCAATTTGTTTTGCTTATTAAAGGGTGTTAATGACATAATTTCTTGCAATTTATTTTGGTAATAATTAGAGGGAAGTATATTCAACGCATTTCAGTAGTCATTTTCAAAATCGTTTGATAAATAAAGTCATAATTAATATTCTAATGAATTTAGACCATAACGTGTACTTTTCCATAGAAAACAGAGAAGGCGGGCCGATAGCCAATATAACTCCTTGTTTCCGAATCTCGACTGGCGATTGACGCCTACCGGAAATGTCCCAGACCAAATGGATCTTTGACTGGCAAGCGAACATTATAGCATTGTAAAAAGATAAAGTGTAAACAAACGGGATCTAGTCCTTTCCACTAAACTTAGAAATTACTTGCTATCGCTTAGAATTGTCCCGATACTTCCAGCAGATGTGTACGGAGTAACGCCCGAACAGAGGGGAAGGGGGGCGGGCGGGACAGATTCTCCGCCGGAATTTGATAGAAATTATTTAATATTAAGGAAAGTTGTAATGCGATATTAATTTTTTTTTTAATGCAGATCGATAACCAAATAATTTTTCTAGGATTACCCAAATAATTGAGTATGTGGTTTAAAAAACAACTTAGATGCAGCGTAAAACTCTCGTTAGTGGAGGTGCGTTCCTCCGGTCCGGTACGGAAGTGTTAAATGATTCGTTTGTACTCGCAATGTACCTACATTGATAAACTGGCAAATTGCCCAACTTGGCGTCTCCGATGTTAAGAGGAATATAAACGCTAGAAATATTTCGATTCCCGTGCCTTCAAAATTTTAAATCGTGCGTCATATTTGGCGCGTCAGGGCTGGGCAAAATAAATGCTTTGCTGTAATTAAAATACAAATAACAAAATACATTTGGTTTTGTTAGAACCTTTGAATAATAAACCAACCAATAGTAAGTAAGTGCCCTTATATAAGGGTGCGTTTCCTTGGAAGCAAAGCTGAGCAGAGGGAAACAGAGACGTGCAAAAATTGACCAATCATATTACTCACATCTCATCTCCGCTCCACTTGTAAAGTTTTGCGGTTTTGACGGAATTTGATCATCCATTATCAATTATCAATTAACTCACGTCTTCATGAATAAATACCGCGAAACGATGAAAACAACAATAGATAAGATACTTGCTTTGACGTACAGTGTTGCCGACTTTAAATATTAACGTATATTGCTCTGGATTCTAGCGTTTTTAGTCTATATTATATCTATATCAGTTCATTTTTCATTATCATTATTAAGATCGCTAAATGCATTTTGAAGCTATAAGTATTTGAAATACAAATTATAAAATATCTCAACATCAGGTAATTGAAATACCAATTACAAAATACATCTTTAGGAAGTAATTGAAATGCAAATACAAAATACGTATTATTTCAAATAGCAGCTCATGGCTTCCCAGCCCTATCTACGGCAGGGGTTTGGTTATCAAAAAAATGGTTTCCGCGGTGGCGGTACCCACACCCACCTTTCAAAGTGGGCTGTTTAGAGAATTAAAAGTCTAATCCCCAAAACATCGGAAGTATAAAATTGAAAAAAAAAAACTATTTCAATTTTTTTCCCTTTTAATTGAAAAATAGTAACAATGGAGTCTTGACTGATTCTTTGGTCGGGAAGATTGAATTTCGAGGCTTTTATGTGACGCCCCCCCCACTTGATGACGTAAGCGTACTGAAAAAGTGACACAGACTATTTTTTTTTATATGAAATACCGCACAAGAGTCCCAACTGCTCCAGTCTGGAGCCAGTGAGTCTATGGCATCCCCAATTGGGGTATGTTGTGAGGCTGGAGGTAGTGGGGAGGGGAAGGAGATAGGGAAGAGGAAGGTGGGGAAGTATCTGGCTATTCAGATGTGGTCACTAAACACGGCTAAAGCCATTATTATTATTATTTATTTATTTCTATACATTACAGTATTTACCTATAGATCAATTTTGAAAAACATTTTTATATAATATATATTGTAATTTTATTATGTTGGGTGTAAGGTAGGTTTGTGAAGGTGAAACTGTGGATAGGTATTGTTGTATGTTTCGTGAACACCTCACTAGGAGAACCTGTGCTGAGGTGTTTACGTGTTTATTTATGTTTATGTGTGACAAGTATTTATGTGTTGTAATAGAAAGTTTTATATGTATTTTTTTTTCAAATTTTAATAGTTATTGTACATTGGTTATTTAGAAGAGAAAAAAAAGTATTTAAATATATTAGAGGAATATAAAAAAAAATAAAATATATATATATATATAAACATACACATACATGCACATCCATATAAATACATGTACCTGCACACATGCATATAAATATACATATACATACGTATACATACGTATACATACGCATACACATACACATACATATATGTACACACATATATAAATTGTAAGTGTGTGTATAGTTGTTGGATACTTGAAAAACTACTTAATTTTTAGGTTTAATTAATTTTATACTTTTGTTATGTTTGGTTGGGAATAATAATGTTTTGTATAAAGTTAATATCTTGATTTTTAATCCAGTCAGTGATATGTTTTTTATGAATGTTTGTAGATGTATTTGCAGATAGTATTTGTTTCAAAGTAATGGGCATGCAATTAAAAAGTTTGGTTGCATAATACTGAAAGTGTCTTTGTCCATGTGTGGTGTGGGTTATCGGTATGTTCAGTGTTTTATTTGTTGAGGACCTGGTTTTTGTTATGGTTTTTGGTTGAATTGGAATATGTTGTTTGTTTTGGACAAGGTATATTATAGCAGATTTGGCATAAAGTCTTATTGACATGACTTCTAATGCTTTGTAGATTTCGCTAGAATCTGTGTGAAATGGTACTTGCAGGATGAGTTTAATTATTGCTTTTTGTATTTTTTGAATTGGGTCAATTGCTATGTTTGTAGCACTTCCCCAAGCTAGTATTCCATATGTGGCAATGGATTGACAAAGTGCAAAATAGATTGATCTTAGTATTATTAGTGGGAACATGTTTTTAACGTTCTTTATTAGGTGCATGACTCGTTTCAGTTTATTTGTGATGAAGTTAATGTGGTCAGTCCAGCGTAAGTGTGAATCAATAATAACCCCCAGGTATTTTGTATGTTTTACCCTTTCTATATGTTCGCACTGGCAGTTGGATAAAGTACAGTCATGTAGAATCAAGCCTATGTTTGATGGAGGTTGACCTCTTTGTGTAATACTATGAGTGATATATTTTGTTTTGATTGTATTAACTGTAAGAGTATTACTGTTTAGCCATTTTTTGACGATTGATAAACTTTTTTCGGCTATTATAAATACATCTTTCCATGTGGCTGCTTGACAGAGAAGAACTGTATCGTCAGCGAAGGTCACGATTTTACCTTCAATTTTAATGTCGCAAAGTTCATTTATATAATTTCAAGCAATTTCATTCATTTCAAGCAACGTTTCAATTCTGAATGGTGGTCTTACACCAGGGAGATACTGATAGTATCTTCCGCTCTGGAACGTGCCGCAAATATACTATATATTATTTTAAATGAATTAATTGTGAAAAAACACAAATTTATCAAATAAAATTTATTTGCGCACGCCGGGTTCGAACCCGCGACCTTCCGATTGTGAGTCGAAAGTCTTACCTCGGGACCACGGAGGCTGTCAGTGACTATGATCTATTTTTAGAAAATACACGCTGCTTGGCGCCATAACCCTTGGGCCACAAGAAATATTTAATTGTCAAGAGACATCGAAAGGCTTTATTATTATGTTATCTTTGGTTTCATTGCCAATTCTGGTGAAACCTTAGTACGGGCGCCCTTAAAAAAATAATTTTAATGCAATTTACTCACTAGTAGGACACGACCTATACGACGCAGCATTTGTGTGCTAAAATTACGATAATACAATTTCCTTGTCTTTGGCTTACCATCTTTGACATTTTTACCAAGCGTCTGTATATTATATACTAGCTTTTCCCCGCGGCTTCGCTCGCATGGTATTAGGGGAAATTACTGTAGCGCTTGCACTTATCAATCCCCCTCCTCCTCCCGCATTCCATACATTCACTCCCGGCACATTCAGTTTTCAAACAGCTTGCGTGCGACCTAAATTTCATAATGCTAGAGCTTAAAGAAAAAAAGAATTATCCAATTTGGTGCAGTCGTTCGGAATTTATGCGCCTACAAACATTTCAGAGATTTATTTTTATTTAAATATGTGGAAGTTTGTTAATATAATAAAAAAATTACACTCTTATACAGTCTTTATAATCGTTACGAATTATATTTTTAATGTAGGAATCTGACATTTATTCAAAAACATAAGCTTGTCCAAAAAAACAAAACATATTCTAATATTTGAATTTTCTGGAGCAGCAGCCGACAGGTAGGTAGGGGGCTGAGTACTTACCAGCATAGAGCCCACAAATATATCAACATCGTTTCCATGGAAACGATTTGTTTTCTGACCAAAGCAACCAACTCATTTTTGTTAGCGACAGAAAACGTATAAGAAATATAATATATTAATATTTATAATTTCATAACGCCAGAGCTTACTATCATATACAGCCTATAGTCTTCGCATATAATTTAGCTTTCTTTTGGTGAAAGAATTTTTAAAATCGTTATATTGTGTTATGCGTGAAAGCGTCACAAACAAACTCAAGCAGTTTCGCATTTATAATATTAGTATGGAGTATGGATAACGCCATTGATGTAAGGTGTTTTAAATTTGTCTCGTTGTATGTTTCCAGGTTCCTTTGGAGGAGTCAGCGCTCTGTGCCTCGGCGTAAGCTTCATCTCATCTGTGGAGATCCTCACGTGCCTCCTCAAACCCATTCTTCGCCTCTTCACACGGAGGAGGAACAACGCCATACTGGAATATGCCAACTAAACTTCATTTCATATTTGAGATCCTCGCCCACCCATAAATCTCTCTTTCAAATCCCACATATTTTTTATTTTATTTTATTTTTAATTTTAACAATAATATTTACATTTATAATATTAAAACCTTAGTTTACATAAGAATTAATTTTGTAATTCTACTCCATAAGTTGAGGTCTAGGAGCTCGTGTTTATGGGAGGAGTATTTACATGCATAAAAAAATAATGTTCTGAGAAGTATGTATACAATGATAAAAGACTTAAATATCTTGAATGAAATAAATATACAAACATTTTTTGACAAAGACATAAAAACAATAACAATAATACATTTTTTTATTAGATGTTAATTAAGGGTACAATACATCATTACCCAATTTCAGGGACTTAATTTGCTTTTTAAATTGTTCAAATTTCAATAATATATTGTACCATCTCACACCTAAATATAAATAGTGGTGTTGAGCCGTGGTCGTTCTAAGCATAGGAATGCCTACTAAGCCATTAGTTTTAAATCTATTGCTTATGCTATCTGATGGGTGAATTTTTTGGATAAAATATTCTTTGTAGATTTGATATAATGCGTTTCTCTTATACAATTCTGTGATCGATGGTACATTAAATTCCCGAAATATCTCTAAAGTAGGGAAGTCGTATGGTTTCCTAAGGATGATTTTTATAATTATTCTTTGAATTGTAATCATGGGCTGCAAGGAAATCTTAAAGGCCCCGCCCCAACCAATAATGCCGTACTGTAATAAGGACTGAATTAATGCATAATAGACAATTTTGATAGTTTTCTTGTTTAAAATGTTTCGTATGTTATAGAAAACATATATCTGACATTGTCTCCCGCCCCAACAAAATGCTTGGATTTGTTCTTCGTAATGCGAGATCATTTACTAACGGAATTGCAATACGAAGAACATATGAAGCACTTGTCCGCAGCATCTTGGAATATAGCTCCATTATTTGGGCCCCCTCTGAACAAAACCATATCCTAGAAATAGAAAGAGTTTAAAAAAGGTTTAGGCGTTACCTGTTTATGAGGGAATACACATACTACCCATTCCTGTATCCATCGTTGTTTTTAACAGGAATGCTCGATCTTAATACATTAGAAGCCCGCTGAAAAATATTTTTGGGTAAACACTTTTTTAAGCTAATTTCCGGCATTATACTGAATCCGCCCATGTTAAAGGAGATTAACTTATATGTCTCTGACGCGTACAGTCGTGGGAGATCCCACGCACTTTTTTATGCTCCGAAAGCGAGAACTTCCTATCTAAATGCGCCATTAAACAGAGCAATACAACTGCTAAATGAATCTGTATTGAGCATATTTTTACATATCTATATTTCCCATGAAATTTTGATTTGGAAATTAGGAAAGCTCGGAATACGTACCAACATATTAGCCTGGTTTAAAAGCTATCTAAGGGCCTTCGCTCGTGGAGAAACTGAAAAAAAAAACAGTTGTCGACGCAATTGCAATCAACCTCCTTAACAAAATCGATATTTTTCTGATCTGGCATGGCAAAACGTGACGGTTCGTGAGCCGCTACGATGGAAATCTGTAAACAATGCAACTTAAACGCGCACTGTTGGTCGCCGCAGTAGTCTCGTTTCAGTTGCATTGTTGACAGGTTGCCATGGCAGCGGCTCACAAACTGTTAAGTTTTCGAGTAATCTGTTTTTTTTTCAGTTTATCCAAGAGCGAAGGCATTTACTGGTAGACAACAAATTGTCAAAATAAAATTCTGCCGGAAATTTTTTTTGCAATAAATGGAGTCCCACAGGGTTCACACCCTGGTCCAATCTTGCTTATCTTGTTTATAAGTGATATTACAAAAATATTTTATGATGCATCCTTTATTACTTCTAGCTGATGATATTAAAATTTTTATTTGGTACTAGCTGGTACCCGGCATGCGTTGCTATGCCATTTAAAAAAAAAATTGTTTCTCACTGCGTGTCCTTTCTCATTCGTCCCGTTCACATTCCGCCACCCCTTCCCCTCTCTCGTTCCCACTCCGTCTCCTCCACCTGCCCTCTGCCCACTCCACTTCCCCCCCTTCCCCGTCCCATGAACCCCCCTCTCGAGTTCCTCTCCCCCCTCCCAAATTTCCCTCCCTGGTTCCCATTCCCACCTCCCGCGAGACCTTACCAGAGTTCCCCTCCCCCCTCGCGCATTCCATACATTCAACTCCGATTAATCCAGTTTTTAAACTAATATTGGAAAAAATGTTGTTTTTACTATCTTGCTCGCAATTTTTCCATATTTTCTCACCGTTTAAACCTTCCCTGGACTACGACAAACATTTAAAACCAAAATCAGCTAAATCGGCCCAGCCGTTCTCGAGTTTTAGCGAGACAAGCGAACAGCAATTGATTTTTATGTATATAGATTTCTACAAAAATGATTAGTTGTCAATCTGGAATTGCTTGCATTGATAAGCTTTCGGATTCTAGTACGTAATACCGGAGGTCGGGAGTTATTTCAATGCAGAGATTATGTGAGAAAAACTCTTTTTGGCCTAGAATACTAACGGAGGGAAATAATTGTACCTACCAACAGTGGCGTAGCGTGGGTGTCAGCCGCCCGGGGCGGAGGAAAATTTTGCCGCCCCCCCCCCCCCCCCTATATAGATATTTCGAATTTTGCCGCCCCCCTATAAAGGTATTTCGAATTTTGCCGCCCCCCTTTATAGGTATTTCAAACGTAGATTACCTTTTTTTATAACGACCGCATTTTTTATACGACGGTTTTTATATCACATGAATCGACTTTCTTCCAAAAAAATCCTGTTTTAAATTCTGCTACAAATTTATAACTGCTCTCGAAAATCGATAATGGTATCCATGTAATAGGATTTCGCATCTCGAATTTTTACAATGTGTTTATAACACAAGGCAGGTTTCAACTTAAGATTGATTTTACGTTAGAGAACCAAAATAATAGTGAAACATGGAACAGTCAATTTTAAAAATTTTGCAGCGTATGGCATGCAACTCAAATGTAAAACTTGACTAGGTCCTCTATGAATCTGCAACTTGTTATTTAATTTATCGTTGTATTCTGAATATAAAACTGGTAAATAAATCTCTATGGGATGAATTAAGACTACACTCAGTACATGAAAATGGTTTATCTTTGATTTTGGCAGCAAATTCATATTAGTCTGCAATTAGAATTTTAACACTGCACTTCAAATAAAAAAATGTTTTCCTTCTAAATGTGTTGGGAGATGATTCCACAACAGAAATTTTACATTCTGAATACGAAACTGGTTTGAAACTACACTCAGAACATGAAAATGGTTTCTCTTTGATTCTGGCAGAACACACATAGTCCGCAACTAAAATTTTATAACTGCACATCGAATTATTTTATTTTATTATCTTTAAATGAAATAAAAAAATAAAAATGATAATTTATTATGAAATTTTGCCGCCCTTTAAAAGTGCCGCCCGGGGCGGGCCGCCCCCCCCGCCCCCCCACGCTACGCCTCTGCCTACCAATTCAGTGAATATCTTCAACTCGTCACTAAACAAATACAAAATGTTGTTACTGAAGCCATTCAGCAATGTACAAAATTTTTTTTTTTTTTTTTCTATCCATATGTAAGAGCCTCTAAAATGGGTGTAAATCTCTACATGTTGTAAATTAAAGTCCTTCGCCGCGTCTGTCTGTCTGTTCGTGATAAACTAAAAAACAACTGAACCGATTTTCATGCGGTTTTCACCAATAGATAGAGTGATTCATGAGGAAAGTTCAGGTGTATAATTTGTCAAGGTTTTGTCTAAACTGGTTGAAATATATAATTAAAGGAGATTGTCTGTATGTGGTGGACGAGAGGGCTGGCAAGTGGCGGTGTGGATTAGATTTATATATTAACAGATGGCGGTGTGAGTTAGAAGGTTGGGTAACCGTCCAGTAGATGGAGTTGTGTTTCGTTAGCCATAGCAACGCGTGGACGGGTCAGGTAGTAATATACAAAAATGAATATTTGTAATAAAGGAAAAATTAAAATTTAAATAAAAAAATGTAATAGGTGGCAGGCGAGCTGTTTGGAAACTGAATGTACTGGAACTGAGAATATGGAACGCAGGAGGAGGGTTGGCTGGACGGGGGAGCGGGAGAGGGGAGAGGGAAGGCGGGGAAGGTGGAGGGGAACGCGAGAGGGGAAGGGGACACGGGAGAGGAACGGGGACGTACGGGAAATGAAATGCAGGTGAAAACAATTTATTTCTTTGAATATAGCTAGGATTCTTGATCATATTTTGAGTTTTTTGATTTTAAAATGTTTCTGGCTTTCACCCTTCAAAGGTGGCGGCGGTGGATGCGTCTGCTCATCAACGGTGTGGCGGGCCGGATCGGGAGAGACTGGTTTAGGGAGACCTTTCGACTTCTCCAGTCAGACTCTTTCGACCCATCGCCTTGCACAGCAGTGAATGAGAGAATGATGGATTCATACGTCCATCAATCCTGGACTCACTGACCCCGTATTCCTCCCTCAAACCCTTTTTCTTCCCAGAACTTCCTCTCGTTCTCATAATTCAATTCAATTCATTTTATTCTTTTAAAAACATTACAAAATTTTAATTCGTTTTTAAAATACATTTGTAACAGTGGTAGATACAAACTATACAAGCATCAATAGAGCTTGCCTTTTAAAGGCAGCTTCATTAACGCTAAATACGTCGATATCCGAATTAATTCTGTTTAACAGCAAAATTGGTCTCCCGACCGGCATGACCATTGGCAAGTTCGTCCTGCAGGCCGGAAGATAGAACAGTCTATGCTGTCGGTGGCGAAGATACCCATCGGGAACATAGAAATGAATGCTCTCCATGATAGCTGAGTTTTCAAACCATCCGCGGATCAATCTGAAGAAATGCGTAGCAATGTGTACATCCCTTCTGACCCGTAGATGGTTCATTCCGAGCATACCCAAAAGAAAGTCGGTAGGATAGAGCCACGGACTCCCAAATTACCAACCCACTTTCAAGTCTACTCCTTACTAAGGAATTGAATAAAATTATGAGAAGCCGGGTGTCTCTAATTCCTTGCAGTACGCAGAACAAAGCCCAGCATTCTCGATGAAGTGCTACAAGTCATCTGAATATGAGTATGAAATGTCAGCCTAATATCAAACATGATTCCATGTTTGATAGTAGGCTGTATTACTCTCCATACAGTATCTCTAAAGTTGACGTACACCCCGAGGGTTTTTTTTCCTCAAGGCCTTCTGAATAGGGTTAGTTTAAAAAAAAAACAACACTGTTGAATCATACAAATTATGGTAGCGTGGGTAATGCAGTTTTATTAATTTGTCTTATAGCATTGTTTTAGATACTACGTCATTTTATGTTAACGTTACATGTTTTACTAATATTGTTACATGCTTAATTTATCAGTTTCGCATTACTTCAAGCTTCAAAAACATTTTGTATAATTCTGTTCTTATAATCTATGTAAAAGCCCAGAGAAGCAATTCTGTTTCTTTTGTCGATTGGAATCGATTCCATACCCAATCTCCAGTCAGATTTGTGTGATTGTCTATGGCTTGCAATTGTTTTTTCAACGGGCTGATGTGTAAGCTAAAGGGTTGCCAATGCTTACGTTCTAAAATACCCGTAATAAATTTTAAAAAATCCCCATATTGGGGAGAACGAAATAACAAATTCCACGCAATTTCTCCAAAAGTTCCCCGCAATTTGGGAAACTCCTTGCAAATTGGAAACCCTGTTAACCTGTCATTTTAGTCCCCGATTTGGCAAATGTCAAATCCATAGTATACAGTATACCGGTATTTCAATGGAAGATGCTCTGAGGAACTAGCGTCATTGATCCCTTTGGCACCGGTGCATAGTCGGGAGACACGCCAAACGCGCGCCCAACATATGTAAACGGTTGACATTTGTCACATGAGAACGGGTCGTTTTTTCGACTCGTTCTTGAGTTCAACAGCTCGGCTATAGAACGATTTGCCGGCATCTGTTTTTCCTCCCTCCTACAACATGGGTCTTTTCAAGACCAATGTTCATTCTTTCCTCTCCTCAAAAAGACCCTCCACACAGCATCCCAGATGACATAGGCCCTGAGGGAAATTATTTTCCTCAGGGCCTCCTGTGTGGAGTTAATGTGAACAAAAAAAATACAACTTTAAACGTATGTTAAATGAATAAATAATCATGTATACTTACGCATTTCGTGTTTTAAACTAGTTGAAGTCGGCGACAGCGCTGACAGCTGACACATCAGTCCGTAGAAAAAGCAATTGCAAGCCATAGACAATCACACAAATCTGACAGGAGATAACATACGTAATCGATTCCGTTTCCACAAAAGATACCGAATAGCATTGCAGATGGGCAAAAACCAAATAAAATAAAATATTATTATGGAAGTTAATTACTAATACAATTAATACAAAACTTCTACATAAGCAAAGAAAACATTCTTACAAAAAAGAGTTTTTGCTGAATTATCAACTAAAATAATTATTCAATTTTTTAATAAGAAAAACTCTCTTTTTATAACTTTTGAAGATTATTTTTATCAACGTAATATATCATTGAAGAAGAAGATAACACTTATAATCTAAATGAAAATATGAAAGAAAACAAGACACAGAAAAATAGAAAAAGTCAATACGAGTTATCCGAGACGCTATTCAGGTTACAAACCAATTCTTAGAATGATTGTTCCAATAAAAAGAGTAGTTGCCCATAATATGGAAAAAAGAACTAGTTGAAGATAATATTGTTGATTCTAAAATATTTGATATGAGATTGACAAATATGACGGTTTGACAGAAGGTGGCAATAGCGAAATTGGATAACGCGCACGTCCCGGTTAGACGAGAGGTCTGAGTTCGAGTCCCAGTTGCGACCATTGTCTTTTTCTATTTTTCTGTGTCTTGTTTTCTTTCATATTTTCATTTAGATCATGTGTTATCTTCTTCTTCAATGATATAACACAATTATTTTTACATATAAAAATCTCGCGTCACGATGTTTGTTCGAGATAAACTCCGAAACTACTGAACTGATTTTGATGAAATTTGGCTTGCTGTGTGTAATTTTGTCCAACTTAAAAGATAAGATAGTTTTTATTTCGATTATTGACCTCAATATTTATTATTGCGAATTAAATGTTTTTGTAGGACTATGATTTGTAATTATTCGTAAGTTCCATACATTTTTAACAGATGGCGATATGAGTTCATTACGCGACACAACTCTTGGTTTTCTAGGTTGGGTAATCATTCAGTAGATGGCGTTGTGTTTCGATTACACGGCAGTCTATTCCATGTCCACAGCAACATGCTGCCGAGTCAGCTAATGTAAATACACTAGCTGGGTTACCCGGCTTCGCCCAGGGCAACATTCGAGAGTTTTATTTTATTTATTTATAGCGGACCCGACAGACGTTGTCCATTACACAACTGTCGGGACAAACTAAAATTAAAATATAATAATATTGAAAATTCGATACTGCGATGGTAGCGCAGTCTGCCGGATCCAATGTAGAACATTCCAAAATCAACAACTCCTTAGAAATAAAAAAAATAATTAAAAGAACATTTTCCAATGGACCAAATTGTGAATCTAAACCATTTTCGAATCCCCTTGAACCCACACAAAAAAATTCATCAAAATCGGTCCAGCCGTTTAGGAGGAGTTCAGTGACATACACACGGACAGAAGAAATATATATATTAAGATAACCCACAAAACTTCAAAAAAAAACTCTAAATTTATCATTCCAGATTTTTTTTCTTCATTTTTATTAAATTACAAATAATGAGAGTTGATTGAAAGACCTCTTTAAACGTTACTTTAGCCATGTTTGGCGACCAGAAAGGCTATTCCCTAAAATTTGTGATAAGAGATTGTTCTCCCACGAGAATTGCTGTCAGATTTGTGTGATTTTCTACAGTTGTTAAATGAATAAATAATCATGCATACTTGCAGGAATTCGTGTTTAAAACGACCTAAACTAAAAAATGTGACAGCTCACAGCTGAAATTTTGACATCGGCCGATAGAAAAAGCAAATAAGAGCCGTAGAACATCACACAAATCTGACAGCACTTCTCGCGGGAGAACGATCACTTATCACAAATTTTAGGGAATAGCCTTTCAGATATTAATAGCCAGTGTAGACGCAATTAGATTGACAATAAAATTATGGGTGTTCAAAGTGATAAAAAACTACTATGGGACTAGTTTGGTAAACTGTCGACACTGAGAAGCAATCTGACTTGCCTTAAATTTCAAACAACACGTTATTTTGAGGTTCAATATTGCAATCACTGCACAAGTTTCCGTAAGAATCGATAAAAAAAGTGGCCAAGATATCATATGAGGTGATAACTGCACGGGCTCATTTTATATACATCAAAAAAACACTGAGTGTTAGAAACAGCTCGGCTGTGGAACGATTTGTGTTTCCTCCCTCCTACAACATGGGTCTCTTCAAGACCCATATTCACTCCTTCCTCTCTTCAAAAACACCCTCCACACAGCATCTTCAAAGATGACATAGGCCCTGAGGGAAATTATTTTCCTCAGGGCATTCTGTGAGGAGTCAATGTAAAAAAAAAACCTTGTGATTTCACATCAGGGAAATAACAGGAATATTCCCTAACATCGAGAGATCACTAGATTAGTGATCATTGCACAGAGGCTTCTTTAGCATAGTCGAAATTAAAGAACTAAGAGATCAGTTGATCATTGCGCTGGTTTCTTTAACAGACTGATTGCTACTTGGAGTTATCGTTTCACAATGTCACAGGTAGGTAATATTGGCATATTGTCAGATAGGATAGGCATGGAAAGTAGGTTGGATGGAGGAAGGTAGAAATATATATTTGCATCAACAGCTAGGAACTTCCCAAGCTTTCTGGTCTAGATTGCCGTAGTCCCATTGGTTCCAGGCAGTAGGCATTCTTGTACGGTATTCACATAAAACACAATACATTAATATATCATTGAAGAAGAAGATAACACTTATAATCTAAATAAAAATATGAAATAAAACAAGACACAGAAAGGTATGTTTTAAAAAAAAAAAAAAAGACACAGAAAAATAGAAAAAGACAATGGTCGCAACTGGGACTCAAACCCAGACCTCTCGTCTAACCGGGACGTGAGCGTTATCCAATTTCGCTATTGCCACCTTCTGTCAAACCGTCATATTTATCAATCTCATATTTCAAATATTTAGAATCAACAATATTATCTTCAACTAGTTCTTTTTTCCATATTATGGGCAACTACTCTTTTTATTGGAACAATCATTCTAAGAATTGGTTTGTTACCTGAATAGCGTCTCGGATAAATGTATCCGAATTTATTCATATGGAACTATTGACTTTATGAAAGTCTAAATGAATATTAATTTTTTTATAAGAAAAACTCTCTTTTTTATTGTTGATTCTAAATATTTGAAATATGAGATTGACAAATATGACGGTTTGACAGAAGGTGGCAATAGCGAAATTGGATAACGCGCACGTCCCGGTTAGAAGAGAGGTCTGGGTTCGAGTCCCAGTTGCGACCATTGTCTTTTTCTATTTTTCTGTGTCTTGTTTTCTTTCATATTTTCATTTAGATCATAAGTGTTATCTTCTTCTTCAATGATATATTACGTTGATGGGAATAACCTTCAAAAGTTCTCTTTTTATGAGAGTTTTTCTTATAAAAAATTGAATACATTAATAATCAAGGTTAGTGGAATCTGCTGTCTTTGTATCTCTAATATCATTTTTATGTTTATCTTATTATATTTTATCATTAATTTTTGACTGAGCATTGCATTCGCTCAGTCTTGTTGGAATAAATAAAAACTTAATAAAATAAATATCATAATGGAGCGTTTTGCTTTAAAATCATTTACATGTCAGGGTGGAATTTGAACTCTACAAATGTTGATGGAGTTTGCTGTCCATTCTGAAAGAGCTAGGCATCCACACTAGGCTTTCGACTATCTGTCTACAACGAATTTTAAGATGCTTTGGATTCGTTGCTCGCCACTCTAACTTAACGAGGACTTTATCTTGGAGAAACTCATGAACACGGGCAAAGTGGAAGGCAGTGGAACCAGAGGAAAGTCACGAATGCGCTGGAGGGACCAAGTATAATAGGAGTGGAAGTCCACCAGGGAAAATGGAGTGGGGGTTACGATTCTCAGCAATGAGGAACTGAATTGAGAAGAAGAACGAATGCTTTTCACTTGCAACGATTCGGTTATGCTTCAGTTATCATTATTTCCGTCCTGTTCCAATTATCTTTCACGCAAAGCTAAAAAACCGTGAACGTAAAAAAGATTTCAGTATAAACAGATATAGTCCTACACTTTCCTACAAACTCGTTTCTTCTTGTGCCTAAGTTGGAGGGTTTGGGAAACGCCCGGGAGCAATACTCACACACGAATGGTTTCTCCCCTGTATGAGTTCTAGTGTGGTTGACCAACGAGGGTTTCTGGCTCAGTTATCATTACTTCTCATCGTGCTCCAATTATCTTCCACGCAAAGCAAAAAAATCGTGAAAGTAAAAAAGATGTCAGTATAAATAAACAAAGTTCTACGCTTTCCTACAAACCCGTTTCTTCTTGTGCCGCATTAAGTTGGAAGGTTTGGGAAACGCCCGGGAGCAATACTCACACACGAATGGTTTCTCCCCTGTATGAGTTCTAGCGTGACTGACCAACGAGGGTTTCTGGCTGAAGCTCTTGAAGCAGACTTCGCAGGAATAGGGCTTGATCCCCGTGTGGATCCGAGAGTGAATTCGCAAGTGAGAAACCTGCGCAAACTTTTTATCGCAGACGTCACACGAAAACGGTTTTTCACCGGTGTGGGTACGAGTGTGGATCGCAAGCTTGTTTACAGTGGCGAACTTTCTGAAGCAATCCTTACAAGAATAGCGACTCTTGTTCATATTGATCCTCTCGGTAAACTTCTTAAATTCCTCATTCGCTAAGAGATTCTTGTCTTTATGCGCGCTCATCATGTGTAAAGATAGAAGCGTGATCTCAAAGAACGCTTTGGAGCAGTATTCACACAGGAATGACTTCTCGCCTTTGTGCACGATCTTAACATGGCGAACAAGGTGACAGTTTTGAGTAAATGATTTGGGGCACTCTTCACAATGGAACGTTTTCTCCTTTTTCAAGTTGAGATGAGTTCGCAAGTGTTTTTTTAAGAGATTGTTTTCGCTGAAAGACTTTCCACACTTATCGCAAGAGAATTTCTTGTCTCCGTGCGTTTTTTCATGCCTTGCCAAGTTGATTTTCTTGTCGAAAGTTTTAGGACAGTGCTCGCATGCAAAACAGCCTTCGTCCACGTGACTCTTCATGTGGAAGTCTAGAGCGCTTTTAAGGCTGTAGGTTGTTTTGCAAACTTTGCAAATGTAAGTTTTGCCCTTTGAGTGTAATTTCAAGTGCGCTATGAAGGATTTTCGCATTGTGAACGTTTTGAAGCATTCTTTACAAGTTAGATCGGACGAGTCGAGATTCCACGATGTTGAGGCGTCTTCCTCAGCCTTAAGCTTATCGCTGTTAAATTCGGTGGAATTACTCGGTTCAGATTCAATTTTGACCTTGCAGTCACGACCTGAAAAATTGAAACACGTTATCAGTTAATTTATTATAATTGCCAGGTGTTATTTAGTCATAAGCATGACTTGTCATGAAAAAATCTGGATAAATCAAAAATAATTTATCTATGATACGGATGGAAACTCACTGAAGGAGCTAGTATCTGAAACGTGCAGCTGTTAGGAATTAAAAACACCAAAGCTGTAAGTGGAAATAGGCTGAAGAAAAAGGAGGTAAAACTTTATATTATTTAAATATACGTGTACAGTTAACGTACCCAATATATATATATATTTTTTTTAATTGAATATAATGGTACAGAGGTTACATGTTTTTATAAATTAAATAAAGTTTTTCTTTTAAAAATACATTAATTAATAAGTATTACACCTTTTTTTAGAGCATAGCTCGAGTAAAAAAGGCGGAGAAAACGAATGTAAAGCACAATTTAACAAAGAAAAAAATAGTATTTTTTTTTATGTGTAAAACAAAAGATAGGAATTTAACAGTGAAATAAGAAAAAAAAGGTCATATATGTAAGTATACACATACACACACGTAGATATATATATATATATATATATATAATAAACACATATATATATAATAAACATGCATTATATTTAGTAAAATATTAATAATATATTTAAATTTTTGAACATCCAGTTGAAAAATATCAGGGGACAAGTAATTTAATAATAGAATCATTTTTCCGAGCGGCATTACCAGTCAAGTGGTAGGTTAGTTCTGCAGTTCTCGGGACAACAAAAGTCCTGTAAATGCGCGCTCTTGTGAAGTTGTCGGGAACGTAAAACTCAATTTTTTATTTGACGAGTTTATCAGGAATACAGATACAACTGTTCAGAAGATAACAAGATGTTATAAATAAATCAGTTTTCCTTCCATCGGCGAGGCTGTTAATACCCAGAACTAGCAGTTAAAAACCCGCTGTGCAGGTTTTTCTGCTAGGCCCTGCGAGCGGCTTTCCAGTTGAGATTCATGAAAATGCAAATCCAAGAATGCTTACGCCTGAAAGCCGACGTTTCTCAAGCTAGCTGTTAACGTAAGTGGCGCCATCTTTTGGCATTATTAGCTACTTGCTTTAATTTGGTTCTATTACGATAGAAGCTTAAGTCACAAACTTCACGCTCACAGATGGTTTCTATATGGCGCGGCATCAGAGTTGTACTCGGAGTCGGATTCATAAATTTCAACCGTACAGTCGCTAGGGTATTAATACTGTCAGACACCGGACAAAAAGGCTGACGGATATAACCAGGGATAGTATTATGGCGAACAGCCATATAATCAACAAAAACTAATTTTACCGTTTGGCAACACCACGACCTACCAATAGGCCGAATGGACAAAAATCTGCAAGCTCATTCTGTTGTTTACGACCCGACCTTTCGAGTGTTATCAATCTCCCCTAGTGTAACGCGACTTGCCGTAATTTGTATAAAATTATTGTAAATAAAAAGTGACCGAGTTAATTCGAGTTATTATTCATACACACATCACACGATTGCAGTTCGACAATTGCAAAGGATCAGTTGCCGATCTGAGGAGGTCAACATATAGCTCACCAAAATAAACAATTCCTTTTCTAAAGTATGTTGTGGAACCTGGATGAAGTGTACCTGTACAACCTTTAAGCTTATTCAGTTCCAAATAAACCAGAAGAATTACTCACCGACGTCACTCAATGAATTATCAGCTGGAGTTGCTTTAGGTTCCTCCTCTTTGATTCCAGGAACGCTGATTGTCAAGCAATTTGCAGAAATGCTAGTTTCTTCTTTCGTAACAGAGTTCCGAATGCCAGAAGATTTACAAACTTTTGCCAGAGGCTGAGAGTCCTCATCGGATTCACTTTCACTTTTCTTCAGCTCCACGGCATCGAAAGGACTGTTGGGTCCACTGGGAAGATCGTCTAGTGCGGAGAAACAACACAAAACTTAAAACATCGTTGATATTGACAAAATTATCAAAACATCAAATCGTTTTTAAAGTAGAGAAAATATTAAGATTGAAGCATATTTAAGCAATTTAAACAATTTAAACATCAATGAAGCACAATCAGACTAACAGCAATAAAGCTTGTGTCTAAATTGTGCTTCATTGATGTTAAACATATCGATATTCAAGGTGATTCTATTTAACAACAAGACAGCTCTCCCGACTGGCATAACCATTGGCAAGTTAATTTCTATGTTGCCGATAACCATCGGCAACATAGAAATTAACAGCACATCCCTTCTGACTCGTAGACAGTTCATACCGAGCATGCGCCCAAGAGAAAGTCGGTAGGGTAGAGCCACGGGTAGTAACCATACTCCCCCAGGTAAAGAAATCTCAGAAATTTCTTCTGAACCTTCTCCAACATGAGGGAATACTTCAATAGTTACCAAAAGTAGCACCAGACAAGTCTGTTAAGAAATATATAAGACTCGGATCTTTCACATTGAAATTTTTTTTGTTTTTTTTGTTTTATATTTATAAATGGTTTAAGTAGAATTGTTTTGAATATTCATTTTTGTGCTATGTAAAGCAGTTGTAGGTGTTTTTTTTATTAGTTCCACCCCACCCTATAATGCCATATTGTATTGTTGATTGGCAGAAGGTAAAGTACGTCACTAGGAGTAAATATTTATTCAGGATATGTCTTAGACATCAGACATTTTAGTTCCTCACTTTATCTTTGAGTATGTTTATGTGTGTGGTACATTTTAGGCATTGTTATACTCTAATGTACAAATCTATAAGATTCAGTTGGAACTTGCTAAGCTTGCAGAGGTTACATTAGAAGCTTTTCAATACAAATAACTTAGTTCTCGATATCAAGGACTCTTTCTTGCGATTATCTCCCGAGACTTGGAATGACAATGTTGATTACCTTTAAGGCAAAAGCTGCCTCAAAAATTTGCGTGTTGTTAATGATACAGTTGAGAGAGGTGTTAAACGTTTAGAAGATTACAACACGTAATAGAATGAGGAAGAAAAGCAATTTTTACTTCACATCGTTGAACAAAATAGAAAAATCGTTTCTACTGAAACATCCAAAAAGAGTTCACAAACATAGTTTTGAAAGATTGTGACTAATATTATGTAAATTATTACTTTGTTTCCAAATTTGGTTCACATTTAAATACTTTGTATACGTATTTGATTAAAATACTTGTAATTTAATAAACCTTAACGTGTTTTACTTAAAATCCTGAACTTTTGTAAGAAACTTCTAATTCGATGAGCACCCCCTTGTATATAAGATAGGGGGCTGAAATTTATTATAAACAATAGAAATGGTACGTGTAACAAATCAAGGGGGTGGCGACACCTATATTTGAAATTTTTTTTTACTCTGAGGGCTTGGACCACCTTAATGTACACCTTCACATATAGATGATCCAGAAGTTTCAATTGTTCCCATTTTATACTTACCTATTGCATAATGTTATTCTATTTCTATTATAATTAGTGTAACTCGCTCATCAAGCACAAGAACTAGCTTCTTCTTTGGTGAGATTGCAATTTTAAATAATTTCTGTACCAATATGTAATTTATATTAACACCACTGTACACTTTCTATATTAAATATAAAAAAAAACTTACCGCAAGGATAGTCGAACGGGAGTTCCAACACTTCAGAACTCTCAGGAATCTCTTTCTTAACTTCAGGATCCCAATCTTTATTCGAGAGAGTAGACCCAGCCTCAACAACAACGCCAGTCGCTTCAGTTTTCAAACCAGGCCCATCCACAATAGATTTCCTGTTAGCCGGAGTAGCTTTCTGTAGCTTCAGCAATTTCTTAAGATTCTCCGCTGCAAGAAAAGCTTTAATAACTTCGTGAGCTTTTGCGTGACTGACCAAATCACATTCTTGACTGAACGTCTTGGTGCAATCCGTACAAGAAAAAACAGGCTTAACGACGATTTCTTGGTGAACCTGAGCGTTTCTCTTTTTGGTTTCTTCTTTCGCTGCGAGGTATTTTTCAGTGTGGTAAATCTTTTTGTGTTTGAGCAAGTTGGTTTGTAATCCAAAAGATTTGGAGCAGTATTCACACAGAAACGGTTTCTCTCCTGTGTGGCTTCTAGTATGAGTTATCAATTCGTGTTTCGTGCTGAATCTTTTGAAGCAAATTTGGCAGCTGAACGGTTTTTCTCCGCTGTGGGTTCGTGTGTGGAGAAGCAGGTGAGCCTTTTGCGTGAACCTTTTACCGCAGACCTCACAAAAGAATGGTTTCTCTCCTGTGTGAGTCCGGGTATGGATCACCAAACTGTCCATTGTAGGAAACTTTTTTGAGCAGTATTTGCAAACAAAGCGTCGTTCTACTGGCTTCTTGACGTATTTTTCTCCCGAAGTCTTGTCGCTGTGGATCCTCAGCATGTGTATGGTTAAATTGCATTGTTGAGCGAACGTTTTGGAACAATATTCGCAGAGGTGAGACCGTTCGCCTCTGTGCGTTAGTTTTACATGACGAGTCAGGTGGCCTTGTTGAGAGAATGCTTTTGAACACTCTTTGCACTGGAAAATCTGTGAAAAATTTTGATTTTGTTTTTAAAGTCTCAACAAAATGGTTGTACAGCAAAATAAAACAGAAGTGATAGAGAAACCACGCATAATTCTTGAATGCTTCATCTTGAACGTATGCCAGAAAGGGAGATCCACTTAGTATCGCCCCGGAGAAAGAGCGCCATTCAGAATTGAAATGTTGCTGAAATTGCTTTAGTCATGTTTGGTGACAAGATCACTTCCCAACCTTCCTCTTCCCCATATCATGTAAAATTCGGTAAAATATCTATTAACTCCGCGTAAATATTTGTTCGCAAAATTATTATTCAACTAAACTGAATGGTAGATATCATAGAGTATTGATCGAAAATACATAAATCTCAGCATATATCTAAGCTTTCTGCAATCCGTAACCGTAAAAGTTAAATTTGAACCATCTTTTCGGTTATGGAAAAAAATACTGATTATTGCCATCTATTATAAATGGATACACAGGTTTCCTATCTTTCAACTTCTACGGCCTAGGGCTTATCGAATACGGATTACAGACTATTCCTATTATAAACGGGGCTTAAGTCTTTAGTAGCCAGATATTATTTTTAAATACCCACATGAGGTAAAAATTGCGAGGTGCAAATGACGCCGTTCTATTTGTATAAAGAACATTAACTTTAAATTCAGTAAATTTAAATGATTCACCTCTTCAAGGAATATAAGAATCTAGAAAATGAAAAAAACTAACAATTACACATCTGCCCTGATGATGGACACTGTAACGCTGTCCGAAACGTTGGCTAAAGAAGGAGGTAGCGCAAAACGGCATAACACCCCAAAAACAAATAACGAAAATTTCTTTTTTCTTCATATTTCCAAAGTTTAAATATTCAAAAATATCTCCTGAAAAGAATTTTTCGAAATTCGCATTATTTTAATAGTTCCATTTTAATGATGCGGTTAAGACGGAATCTAACCAGAATCAAAATAGAACAAAATTTTAAAAGCATTTTTCTCAAAACTACTTTTTACGAGACGGTTGACACGATAAATCAAGTTCTACTAAACAAATTTACTTGAAATTTGATGATCCTTCTTTACTTTATCGCATGAACCAGAATTATAACAAAATTTTAATTTTTACTATTCTAAAAAAATTCGGAAAAGCCAAAAAAAACTGGTAAAAAAATGTTTTTTGTTTCAAGCAGCCGCCATTTTGCGAACAAAAAATTTACGACTTCTTCGAGGTTCATGCCATAGCAGCATTTGTTTAGATTAAAATTTTTTTTTTTTTTTCGGATAACTAGGAGGGTTGCAATCGTGTCGACCAGGGCGCGCCATATTTTTGAGACCCCCACTTCAACACCCTGTAACTTGTTTATTTTTTCGTTTGATTTTTTTTAATGTTTAAAAAATATTTAGTAAAATAATGGCTACAAAAATATAATTGTTTTTATTTTTAATTGCACCTGAAAAAACACCTACAATTCATGCTTCTAGACTAGAATACCCCCTTAAGATGAAGCTATATGTGAAATCCTATTTAGATACTATTTAGATTAATCTTTACGACGAATCGGTTTACATTATGAACATCAAAAAATATGCTACGGATAAATTGAAGCTTTAATAGCTTTTCTATGTATTGAAATTACAATAAAATTATTATTTACATAACAAAAAATATAAGCGTAAACCACTAAAAAAATGTTTTTTCATGACTTAACTATGAAGTAATATAAGAAACAATTTAAAAAAAATAGCCATTTATGGCTTAGACTATTTTTGAGGTTTTTATGTTTTAACTTTTTTTCATTCTTATAAAATTATGCAAAAAATAAATAAAAACCACTTTTTCACTTACTTGCCTCGTGCAAATACGCCGCGCGATTTTAAATTTTGTAGGCATGAGAATCGAAATATTTCAAGCGATTATATTTCTCTTGAATGCCTTGGAGCAAACGGGTAAATTTCGCGATGTTTTGACTTTGACGTAATATTTTGTGGGTTTATTTTATGCAATCGTATATAATATTTACCGAAACAGGTTCCTTTAATAATAAACTACGCCTAATAACAACATTACTTGCGTTTATTTGACAAATAGATAGGTTTATCGATCTTTTCATGACACACGACGCTCAAAGTTTGACAGCTCGAATCGCGGGAGAAATGCCATTTGCAAAGTCATAGAAATATTCAAAAATAATTATTCCGAGTGGCTAGGTGTGTTTTTTTTATATTTGTTACGTAAGAACAAGAAAGCCCCAAGCGATTCTGACCTTGTTATTCGTACATTTTCTCTATACATTAAGTTTAAAATCGCATATCAAAAAGTTTTTATTTTATTTTTTTATTCGGCTATAGGGCGCGCGCCGGCGCGTAATCGGCAAGCAGCCGGTTAAAATGAATACATAAAAACCATACCTTTTCCTTTTTCACGTCAGTGTGAGATGCTCTCATATGCTTTGCCAGGATCCCCTTCTCACTGTAAAGTCTGTTGCAAATCTCACAGGCAAATTTTTTTTCTTCATGATACAGCCTCCTGTGTTTTAATAGCTTGTGATTTCTATCGAAAGTTTTGAAACAGAGTTCACAGGCCACGCTTCCATCCTCCGAATGGCTTTTCATATGGAGATCTAGACTCGTCTTCAGACTATAAGTTGTGTTGCATATTTTACAGTCGTATTTCTTGTCCCGGTTGTGCAGTTTCATGTGAGCTACCAAGCTGGTCTTGCAGCTGAGGATTTTAAAGCAATCTGGACAGGTTAGTTCATTGGCTTCTCTGGAAGATGATGCCTCTTTTAAAGCCTTAGATCTTTTGCTTCCACTCTCTGATTTGCGTTGTTTTTTTGATTTGATCTTCATTTTGATTGGTTTATCTGAAAATTACGAAAAGCAATTTTTTAAAATTAGCTCAGTAATGGGAATTCATTTTCTTCTTTTATATTAAAATTTGTTTGTTCATATTTTAAGCGCTGTCATACCGTTCATCCAATTCCAATGAAACTTTGGTGATTTGTTGTGCGCACCCAGGGCTGGGAAGGATTTGAATTACTTGTAATTGAAATACGTATTTAAAACAAATAGGTATTTTGTATTTGTATTTCAATTAATTCCTAAAAATGTATTTTGTAATTGGTATATCAATTAATTGATGCTGAGGTATTTTGAAATTCGTTTTTCAAATACTTATGACTTCAAAATACATTAAGCGATCTTAATGATAATGAAAAATAAACTGACATAGATAATACATAGACTAAAAACGCTAGAATCCAGAGCAATGTATGTTAATATTTAGAGTTGGCAACACTCTATGTCAAAGCAAGTATCTTGTCTATTGTCATTTTCATCGTTTGCGGTTTTTATTCATGAAGACGCGAGTTAATTGATAATTAATGATCAAATTCCGTCAAAACTACAAAACTTTAATCAAATATGACAAAATAAAAACAGAAAACTACCTACTTAGAATTATTCCTGGGTTGAGATTCAAGCTGCAAAAGCTGGATGTCATCATAATTTAGATATACAGCCCAGGTTTTTGAATGGTTTGTTTGGCAAAGCAGAGTTTGTCTAACGGGTATGTGTAATTATTCTAATACTTTTGTTTCCATGTTCTTCTGTTAAAAATACGGGTTCAAACTTAAATAACGCATTCACCCGAACCCGAACCCGAATGAAGTATTGTTTTATATGGCAATAATATTTTTTTCTATAATTTACATGAGCTGGCAATATTGGATGACTTAGGGCCTCGCGCGAATCACAGCAGCCAACAAAACATACTTCTCTTTGCTCCCAATGTTTAAGTCACGTAGCGTCCACAGAAAAACTAAAATAACCTTGTACAAGACCATTGTTAGAACTGTACTGGCATATGGATGTGAGGCGCTGACATTGACGGTAAAGATGGCTGAAATGCTAGATACTTTTGAAAGAAAAGTGCTGAGAAGAATATGCGGACCCGTGAAAGAGGGGGAACAGTGGCGCATCCGGCACAACAAAGAACTATTCGATATATACCAGGCCCCTAACATCTCTGCCCACATGAGACTCCTCAGGTTGAGATGGGCTGGACATGTACAGAGAATGCTGGATACACGCGTTCCAAAAATAATTTTGACTGGACACCCAGGTGGAAAGAGAAAAGTGGGAAGACCCAGACTGAGGTGGGAAGACGAGGTAAGAGGGGATGTAGCACAGCTTCTCCAGATAACAAACTGGAAGTCAGCCGCTGAGGACAGGGGGAGTTGGAGGCGAATGTTGCGGGAGGCCAAGGCTCGATATGGGCTGTAGCGCCGTCGGAGAGAGAGAGGGCCTCCGCTCATGGAGGCCATCTCTCTCTCTCTGACAGTTCCTGAGCCGCTACCATGGCAACCTGTCAACAACGCAACTGAAAACAATGCAACTGAAAAACCAACACTGCTGGTCGCTGGAGCAGTGCGTCAAGTTTTGACACGTCAGATAAGATCGATTATGTTAAGGAGGTTGTTTGCAATTGCGTAGAAAACTGGTTTCTTGTCAGTTTCTCCATGAGCGGAGCCCTTAGCCAGCATGTATTAAAACCAGGACGCTGTAGTGGGAAACCAAAGCGTTGAACCAATCAGCCACTAGCTAGTAATTAATGTATTTCTGACTCACCATGAAGTAGACCATCCTCAGTTGCAGTCAGAACACCTTGGGCACATTCCACTTTGAATACTTTTCCCTCTGACGAAATTCCTTGCAAGCTTTTTGTTTCAGAGATTTCTAATTTAATGTTCTCCATCTTATGTTTAGAGTCGCATTATCTAAAAAACAGCAATTAAATATATATTTATTAATTTAAACCATAATGGGCTTTGATAATATCATATTATTAAGATGGGTACAGTCGTTCAAATAAGAGGAGAAAAAACAGGAGGGCGCCACTGTTGTACAAATGGCAATACTAAAAATATAATCATGGTGATAATCTAAAGCTGTGTAACATACATTTTTATTAAAAATTAAAAAGGCATAAAAGTAAAAAAAAAATTTATTGCAATATTTTAATTTTAAAATTAAAAATTTAACTTTTCCATATTGTTGTCGCACCTACAATTCGGAACGATTGAAACCGGGGAATCCCTTTTCTTTAAATGAATGTATAATAATATCATCTTGATCACTATAGCAACTGGCAACACCGTTTGTAGTGATTTGCAAAAATTCCTCGTATTTTAGTTTGCGCTTGGATTGTTCATGACTAATATTCAGTGAGAATGATTGAGGGAGATCCGTGGGTGATGCTTTGACAATTCTAAGAAACTTTCATGGCTCATCGTGTGTTCCGATGGATCATCAAACCATCCACGTTTTCCATGTGCAAACATATAAGGAAAACCATTTTCGTGTCCTGGATGTAGTATCAATTAAAGCTGAGGACTCGCACGCAGATTCACTCTTGGGTAAAAACCATTTTCATGTTCCGAAAGATCTATCAAAAGTTCAGTAGCGGATTAATCTGCCGACGCATTTCGAAAAAAATCATTCTAATATTTCGAGTGGAGTTGAAAAATTGTTTCAAACCATTTTTCTAAATTTGTAATTCGTAGGAAAACCATACGCATATTATCAGAGTAAAACTTATTAAAGCTGGGGACTCGCAAGCAGATTCACTCTTTTAAAACCAGTTTTGTGTTCAGAATGTAAAATTCCAGTTGTTGATTCGTCTGCTGACACATTTCCAAAGAAAACATTCTCTTGTTCGAAGTGCAGTTATAAAATTCTAATTTTAGACTATGTATGTGCTGCAAGAATCAAAGAAAAACCATTTTCATGTTCTGAGTGTAGTTATAATACGCCGCGTACAGATTTTATTTTAACCAGTTCTGTGTTCAAAATGTAAAATTCCAGTTGGATTCATCTGCTGGCACATTTCGAAGGAACACATTCTTTTATTCGAAGTGCATTGATAAAATTCTAATTGCAGATAATATGAATGTGCTGCCAAAATCAAAGAAAAATCATTTTCATGTTCTGAGTGAAGTCTTAATTCACCCCCTAGAGATTTAATTTAAACCAGTTTTGTGTTCAGAATATAACGATAAATTTAATAATAAGTTGCAGATTCAAAGTATACCGAGTCAAGCTTTAAATTTGAGTTGCATGCCATACGCTGCAAAATTCTGAGAAATTGACTGTTCCCCGTGTGCAACTATTATTTTGGGACTCGTACGCAAAATCAATCTTAAGTTAAAACCTGCCCTATGTTATAACCTTTCTCGATTTCCGAGATCTTTCATAAATTTGTATCAGAATTTTTAACACGATTTTTACTGACCCCCCGTCGCTTGAAAATCTGCGGTTGAAATACCTACATAGGAGGGCAGCAAAATTTTCCTCCGCCCCGGACAGCTGACACCCACGCAACGCCACTATAAGTTGGCGTAAACACGAACTGACGCCGGGTATGATTTTAGGTTTTCACGGTCCAAAGTATTTTTTTTATTTATTTTTGGGGTGTTATGCCGTGTTGCGCTACCTCCTTCTTTAGCATACGTTTCGGACAGCGTTACAGTGTCCATCATCTGGGCAGATGAATGGGCTCATCTGTATCATCAAAAATAAAAAACAAAAACGAACTGACGCCATTTCTTTATATTTTAATCTAGCAACCACGCAATCGTTATGCCAAACGACAGCGACCTTTATCGACAACTAGCTTTTCCCCGCGGCTTCGCTCGCATGGTATTACGGGAAATTACTGTAGCGCTTGAACTTATCAATTATCCCCCCTTCTCCTCACCCCCACCCCCTCCCGCATTCCATACATTCATTCCCTTACATTCAGTTTTTAAACATCTCGCCTGCCACTTAAATTTCATAAAGCTATAGCTCAAAGAAAAAAAGAATTATCCAATTTTGTTAATTCGTTCGGAATTTATGCACTTACAAACATTTCGGATGTTTATTTTTAATTAAATATTTTGAAGTTTGTTAATATAATTAAAAAATTACACTATTTATTATTCAATCTTTATAATCGTTACGAATTATATTTTTAATGTAGGAACTCCTATCTGACATTTATTGCAAAACAGAAGCTTGTCCAAAAAAAAAAACGAATTCTAAAATTTGAATTTTCTGCAGTAGTAGCTGACCAGTAGACTGAGTGCCTACCAGCATAGAGCCCAAAAATATATCAACATTGTTTCCATAGAAAAGATTTTTTTCTGACGTTAGCAAAAACTCGCTTTTGTTAGCGATAGAAAACGTATAACAAATATAATATATTAATATTTATAATTTCATAACGCCAGAGCTTACCATCATACACAACCTGTAGTCTGCGCATATAATTTAGCTTTATATTGGTGAAAGAATTATTAAAGTCTTTATATTGTGTTATGCGTGAAAAGGTCATAAACGAACTCGAGCAGTTTCGCATTTATAATATTATAAGTATAAGTATAAGTATGGATTTATACTTGTAGCGATGTTATTTATTTTTAAGGTAACAAAATAACAGCTAATAATAATAAAAGTGTGATTAGACGAACGCCTTGTGACACAAAATAAATTAAAAATTACTTTATTGCTTACCTGGATCGGAAAAGAAATTTTTTATAATTTTTAATGACACCACACACATGACTTCGAATTTTGGTAAACTCCTAACCGCCGCATTTTTTAGCACTTATTTTCAGCGCCCTTGAGATCATTTCATAAATCAGCCAATTATTATTATTATTACAGATATGAGACTCGGTTTCAATAATTACTACAAGAAACAAATATAACTGTCAACGAACTATTTCGTGATTCACGAGAGGTGGACTGTAAATCTTTGTTTTTTGTATGATGCAAGACCATTGATTGCGCTCTTTAAAATCAAGTCAGAGGAAATGGCAAGTGGAAAGGAGAAAGCCCCTACCTTTGTTGTATTCATAGGCTGCTTGGATCCAAATATTGAAGCTGGTTTTCCACGATGATGGTTAAAAATGGTCACATATTCTAGTCACTTTTTGTAATAGTAATTTACGACTTTTAAGCGATATTTATATAGCTAGACGTAAACAACTTCTACGACGATTTTCGAACTGATTTAATGTAGGTAATTATGGAATAATGTTGTGCATTAGCAAGTACGTAGGAAACATCTTCTTCTTTTAGTAAGTAAGGGCCTTTTAGGAAGGAGAAGGAAAAAGGCAATATAACAATAAGGAACTCCAGTGAAAAATATTATGGCTTTAAAAAAATATGTTCATATAGACTAATATACGCTGATTTTAAATATATAAGTTTTATTACATAATATTTAACGTAGAGTTTTAAAAAAAATATTAAAAATTCCATTTTAAAACGTGTCATTAAAACACCCTATTGCTGAACTTTGGCGGCGTGACGTCACCGCGCCGCGTCACCTGGGTCAAAGTTGTATAGAAATCAATAGAAATGAAGACGCAAGCCGTTCGGCATTCCGTGTTATAGGTTTATAGAGAAATGGACATATAATAGTTTTTGTTTTTATAGAAACATTATTTAGGCCTAAATAATTCAGTATCAAAAATAAAGTATCTCTATTAGTTTATCTATATTATTTAAAATATTCAAAAACTTTAACTGTACAAAAAACGATCGTATTGCCCATTAATGTCTATGAAAACGCTCCAATGCTGAAATTCAAAATGGCGGGAGTCGAACAGCTGATTCCAGTTCCCTATAAGATTCATACTTCGGTTAGTCATGATGACGTCACACTAGATTCGGTGGTTTTCGAGGGATCTTGAAAAATTACAACTTTGACATTTATTTTAACTATTAAAACTAACTATAAAAATAAAAATAAATATGCAGTTATTTAAGTTAGAAGGTCATTATTCATAAAAAAAAATAAAAAAATTGGACTGGAATTCTCTATTCAAGGAATTTGGGAAAATGGGTTTTTAGTTCAAGGGCTGTTTCAGAACTAAACGATAATATTAGGTTGTGAGGTCCTTAGATTGGGTTAACTAAGTAATTCATGTGTATTTAAATTAATGTCGATTCACACAAAATTTAAATGGCGGCAAAGGAATCGTCTTTTAGAGTAAAATTTGGATTGAACTTTGAATAAAAATGGAATATGCATCTTTTCCATATATCCAAATATAATTATTGGTTTATTGTAGTAATTTAGTTGAAATTTAGTGTAATTTACAAAATCTGTGCTTAATAAAAGGGCGGAGATTAATGGAATATTTATACAATTTTGTAAATGTCACAGGGGTTCGCGGAAGATCATATTGTTGATTATGTCTTCAAACGCAATTCAAACGTATATTCTTGTCTCCTCTCTCGCTTAAAACTATAAACAGGCGTAAATAAGAAAAAAAGCTTTTATTCAGTGACGTTTAGCAAAGACCGTAGTGTACAACTATATAAATGTGCCCATTACACAATTTTAAGTTAGTGTTGTTTGGTTTGACTCTAATGCGAGCATTTGACAGCTACCCATAACCTCAACACAAAACTGTATTAAAAATCACAATTTGGGACACAACCTACCAAAAAAGTGTATTGAATTGATTATTGCATAAATGCACTAGTATTTAACCAATTTTTGACGAAAGAAACAACAGTTTTTTTTTTTAAAACTTATTTCAATATGAGATGACGTTGACAGAACAAAACACAGATGAACGCAAACTAAACTCCATAGATAAATCAAGCAGAGAAAGATTATTTTATATGGAGCAAGGGCGGATTGATGCAATTTGTCTATGGTTGTTTTTTCTATTGATTTTTCTCTCGACTTTCTGCTATTGTTTTTGTTATTTTCTCGCAATAATAAAATAAAAATAGTAATGGTCGAAGGGAATGTATTTGCTTTGTAAAAATAACTTTTACATTTTGTGTCATGTTGTGAAGATAAAAATCTTAAAGCATCGGTGTTTCGAAGCTTTTGTTTGATTTTTTTAACATTAACTCCACACAAGAGGCCCTGAGGAAAATAATTTCCCTCAGGTCCTATGTCATCTATGAAGATGCGGTGTAGGGGGTGTTTTTGAGGAAAGGAGGGAGTAAACATGGGTCTCTTCAAGACCAAGTAGGAGAGAGGAAACACAAGGGCTGGCAAATCGTTTTACAGCCGAGTCGTAGAAACGACCCGTTCTCATGTGACTAATGTCCATTGTAATACCGGTAGAACAAGGAAAGCATTCACACCTGACGCCTGCGCTCTAAAGATTGCAATCTGTTTATTAAGTTAGGAGAATCTATCAAACGAACCGCCCGCTTCTGCACAGAGTCGAGGTTTTTTTTTAATGTATTTTGGGGTTCCAGGCCAGAGGTGGCTGCCAAATTCAACCGTTTGGCGCACTTGCGATTTGTACAGGGTTACTGCTACTATTAAAGTATCTGAGGGAGCCCCAAAATACCTGAAAAAAACCCTAGACTGCAGAAACGGGCGGTCAGTTTGATAGATTCTCCTAATTTAACAAACGGATTGCAATCTTTAGAGCACAGGCGCCAGATGGGAATGCTGTCCTTGTTCTACGGGTATTACAATGGAAGATGCTCCGAGGAACTAGCGTCATTGATCCCCTCGGCACCGGTGCATAGTCGGGAAACACGCCAAACGCGCGCTCAACATTTTTACACGGTTGACATTACATTACTTTACACATGAGAACGGGTCGTTTCTACGACTCGTTCTTGAGTTCAACAGCTCGGCTGTGGAACGATTTGCCGGCCTCTGTGTTTCCTCCCTCCTACAACATGGGTCTCTTCAAGACCCATGTTCACTCCTTCCTCTCCTCAAAAACACCATCCACACAGCATCCTCAAAGATGACATAGGCCTTGAGGAAATTTATTTTCCTCAGGGCCTCCTGTGTGGAGTTAAAATAAAAATAAAAAAATCTGCGGGCCCCGTGCAGTATGCCCAGTTTCTGAGAGGCTTACTTAACTCTGTAACTCTGGCTTCGATGGAGCCCCCGTACCTGAGCTGGTCACTTAAAGGGTATTTGAAATGTACAATTTTTATGTGTTACAAACGCGCAGACGCGTGCTGCTTCCGTGGGTAAGCAAATAAAACGGGCCGTGAAACAAATTTGTCTTTTTATTTCTTTTAATTTTTCCAATTTATCAGAGGACCCGTCAGGTGATGCGCTACGTTTGATGACTCAGCAGTTGTGCTCGGATTCATGGGGTGAGGTTTGTCAAGGTCTTGGTGACGAATGCGTTTGCTACCTACTGCAGGTTTTCGTTTATCACACGTTCCATCACTTTTGATACAACAGATGTAATCGGTTTGGGGCGGTAGTTGGCCGGGTTGGAGCGGTCACCCTTTTTCAATATTTTAAAAATAAAAATAAACGATTAAGGCAATAAACCTCTTGCTGTCTTTCCAGATCTGTCAAAAGCCTTCGACACTATTTCCCACCATATTCTTCTAAAAAAACTCCACCAGATTGGGATAGAAGGTATTGCCCTGAAATGGTTTAAAAACTTCCTCACACAGAGATCTCAAACAACTGTCATCCACTCTAATCAGGAATAAAGGAGTAAATGCTTACCTGTTTCCTATGGCGTGCCCCAAGGTAGTGTTCTAGGCCCGCTTTTATTTCTTATATATATGAACTCCTTATTGAATTTGGATATTGAAGGTAATATAATATCATTCTCTGATGACACTGTTATCATATTTTCAAGTAAAATATGGAAAACAACAGTCGAAAAGGCAAATTCTGGACTGAACAAAATTAAAAAAATGGCTGGACTCTAACCTCCTTACCCTAATTATTCAAAAAACACAATATATACATTTTGCAATCCGAAAATTCACTCTCCCAGAAAACCTTCCTAAACTAATGATTCACACTTGCCAACAAAATCTTGACACTCACTCACTATCATTTAATAACAGCTGTTCATGCCCAATTTTTAAACCATCAAATGAAATAAAATACATAGGGGTCATTATAGATAACCACTTACGTTGGGAGGCCCAAATTAACTCCATAACAAAGAGACTCCGTAAGTTATACCATATTTTTTATTCTCTTCGATCAGTTCTTGATAAAAAAAAAACTCAGAAGTCTTTATTTTGCTCTTTACCAATCAATAGCAACGTACGGCATTATAGGATGGGGAGGTTGTGCAGCATCCATTCTCTACCCTCTAGTGACCGTTCAAAAACTTTTACTAAGGATCATCTTCAAATGTTCCCCTTCTCATCCATCAGAGCCACTTTTCAAGAAACTAGAAGTTCTAGACTAAGGCTGCCCAACCTTTTTACAGTTGGGCGAAATTGACGATTTAAAAATCACTGGCGGGCCACTCACTACGGACGCAGTGATGTAGCGCGGGTCAGTGGCGTAGCGTGGGTGTCAGCCGCCCTGGACGGAAAAAAATTTGCCGCCCCCCTATAAGCACTTCGACCGCAGATTAGATTCCCGAGCGCCGGGGGGATAAAAATCCCGATTTTTATATCACATGATGTTCTTCCAATAAAAATCATCTTATAAATTCTACTACAAATTTATGACTTCTCTGGGAAATCGAATAGGAATTTCGCATCCCGAATTTTCACAAAATGTGTTTATAACACAAGACCGGTTTTAACTTAAGATTGATTTTGCGTAAGAGTCCCAAAATATTAGTTAACACACGGAACAGACAATTTTTCAGAATTTTACTGCATATGGCATGCAACTCAAATGTTAAGCTTGACTCGGTACAGTGGTACACGATGAATCGTATTATTTGAACTTGTTATTTATATTATCGTTTTATTCTGACCACAAAACTGGTTTAAATTAATTCTCTGTGAATTAAGACTTCACTCAGAACATGAAAATGGTTTTACTTTGATTTTGGCAGCACAAAATTGCTTTTAGTTTTGTAATTATATTTTTAATTTAAATAGATATTAAAGTATTTAGCTGTCCTCACCTAAATACAAGCAGATAATTTATTAGGAGAGTGATTGAAATATTTATGTTACATTATATTGTAAAATTGTAACTTATTTTATCACTGCACTTCGAACAAGAGAATGTTTTCCTTCGAAACGTAACAGCAGATGAACCCACAATTGAAGTTTGACATTCTGTATACAAAACTGGTTTAAATTAAATCTGTTTAAAAGTACACTCAGACCATGTAAATGGTTTCTATTTGATTTTGGCAGTATACACATAGTCCGCAACTAGAATTTTAAATATATTTATTTTTTTTATGAATCGTGGTTACAAACAAAATTATTGTGTTACTTCAATTTAGAATTTTATAACCGCACTTCGAATAAGAGAATATTTTCATTCGAAATGTGTCAGCAGATGAATCTAACTGGAATTTTACATTCTGACCACAAAACTGGTTTATAACCAACAACTCAGAACATGAAAATGGTTTTTGTTTGATTCTGGCAGCATATACATAATCTGCAACTAGAATGTTATACTTAACTCCACTTCGAATAAGGTAATGTTTTCCTTCAACATGTGTCAGCAGATGAATTCACGACTGGAATTTTGCATTCTAAACACAAAACTGGTTTTAAATCAAGAGAAAATCTGCTTGCGAGTCCCCAGCTTAAATAAGTATAAGTCTCACAATACGCGTATGGTTTTCCTACAAATTACGAATCTTAAAGAATGGTTTGAAACAAATGTTTTAACTCCCCTCGAAATATTACAACGTTTTCTTCGAAATGCGTCAGCTGACTAAAATCTAAACCGCTACTAAAATGTTGACAGATCATTCGGAGCATGAAAATGGTTTTTTTCCTAAGAGTGAATCTGCACGCGAGTCCTCAGCTTAAATTGATACTTTACCCAGGACACGCAAATGGAATACATGGATGGTTTGATGATCCATCGGAATACATGATGATCCATGAAAGCTTCTTAGAATTTTCAAAGCATCGCCAACGGACCTCCCTCAATCTTTTTTACAGGATA
The DNA here is from genome assembly GCA_936435175.1 of Glyphotaelius pellucidus. NCBI lineage: Eukaryota > Metazoa > Arthropoda > Insecta > Trichoptera > Limnephilidae > Glyphotaelius > Glyphotaelius pellucidus. The sequence goes on along the minus strand of OW386563.1, from coordinate 7,446,417 downwards.
TTAGTCATAAACAGTCCAAACGCTAAACAAAATACGAGAAATTCTTGCAAGTCACTACAAACGGTGTTGCCATTCGCTACAGTGATCAAGATGACATTATTACTTTCATTTAAAGATAGGAGATTCCTCTGTTTCGTCACAGAATATGTAATGAAAAATTCCGTGTTAATTTCAATCGGTCCGAATCGTAAGTGCGACAAAAATATGAAATGAAATGGTTAAAATTAGCACAAGCTGTTATTATAATTTATTGTGAAATTTTGCCGCCCCTTCAAAGTGCCGCCCCCCCCCCCCTCACTACGCCTCTGCGTGGGTGTCTTACTTAGGTACTTTAACCGCAGATTTTTCAAGAGCCGGAGGGGAGGGGGTACGTGGAAGTCCTATTTTTTTAATACGAACGCTTTTTATAATCACATGTGATGCGTATTCTTCCAATCAAAATTATGTTTACAAATTCTACAACAAATCTATAACTGCTCTCGGAAATCGAAAATGGTATCCATTTAATAGAATTTTGCATCTTGAATTTTAACACCGTGTTTAGAACACAAGGCAGGTTTTAAATTTAAGATTGATTTTGCGTAAGGGTCCCCAAATAAGAGTTACACACGGAATAGTCAATGTTTCAGAATTTTATGTATGCAACTGAAATTCTCAAATGTAAAGCTTCCTTCGGTACACGATAAATCTGCAAATTGTTATTTAATTAATCGTTGAATTCTGAATACAAAACTGATTTAAATTAAATCTGTATGCGACGAATTAAAACTAAAGCGAATCGAAGAATATGAAAACAAAATATACAACACACTAAATTACAACATTAAAAAATCTAGTACACTTACTCAATTTGTAACAGCTGACCAAATATGGATATCCGAAAAGGGTCGAAAGTTCTTTAAAGAGTTTCTTTAGAGAATTTCTTTGAAGAATTTCTTTAAAGAATTTCGTTAAAGAACGTATTTTTTTACACCACCAATAAAAGTTTTTGTTTGTACAGAACTATACGTTATTAGTAATTACTATAATATAAATAATCAAAAGTTTAAATAATTTTCAAACTAATTACTTAAAACTGTTTGGCACCACTGTGTGCTGCCACTGTGTGTCTACCTTAGAGTAAAGAGATTCCTACACTATCAATAGTGGCTTGACGCAAGCACGTAGTTTTTGTTTGTGGCACGTAGTTCTTGTCTGTGGAAGCAATCTACGTGCTGGCGGCGAGCTTGATGCGAATTTATATTTTTTGGGCGTAGACAATCTATAGAATTATATTATTTTTAAATTATTTATTTGGCTTTTAAATTATTTTTTCATCTTGGCCGTTTCTTGAATCGAACGATCGCAGAATTATAAAATAGGAATCTATTTTCATTAATAGTTAGCGTTCTTCGACATTTCAAAGAACAATTCTTTTTAAAATGAGGTATTTTTTAGCGCATCATTTAAAAAAATTAAGATTTAAATTAGATAAAATTACTGTAAACTAAGTGTTAATTGTTTTATAGTAATATAACTTAATATTTACATTAATTTAAAGAAGAAAAAAAATCAGATGGATTTCTACAAATTAAACTTAAAAAGTTTAATTACTATTAAACTTTTCTAAAGATAAGTGTTTTTTGTTTTTGAGTTTAATTTGTGGAAATCCATCTGATATTTTTTTTATTCTTATTAAGTTCTGCAAGTATTTTATTTTTTTCGTTTTCTTATTTTTTAGTATTTTATTTTCTTGTTTTCTTATTGTTCAATAATAATGTAACTGCTATTGACTGATTTAAAATATTGTTTAGGTCTTGTAAACATCTGAGAGATGGGGAATAAATAATTTTCCTTGCTTCATCAATTAATGTTATATTAAAATATTAATTATAACATTTATTCATAATATCAACGGAAATATACAACAATGCTTCGTAAATGTGAGGTTGTAATGCAAAACTGACTATTTCAAAAAACTGAACTTTTCATTAGAGGCAAAAAACTAGAGATGAAACGGATATTCGGTAAATATCCGGTATCCGGCCTATCCGGCCTAAATTTAAAATACGGCTGAATATCGGATAATAAACGAGTACCCGGCCAGATACCCGATAATGTTAAATAACAGATAATCACAATAAAATGCAATATTTTGATTTTCGGTGTGTAATTGTTGGTAAACTGTAGGAATAAATTAATAGTAATCTAATTTTGAACGTATTTAACGTTATTATATTTTTTTCTTTGAAACGTCATGCTATATTATCGAGGAAAATCGGTAAAACATCGTGAAATAAATGGATGTTTTATTAAAAAGACATGCCATTTTTTCGTGATGACCAAAATCGATTTCTCTTCGTTTATTGTACTTCACCATTTACACCTATTTACCTAACCATAACATTCAAAAGATAAATCGTTCGTTCAGCGATAAATTCCATTAAGTAATTAAAAACAGAAGAAAAGAGATAAGCTATTTCCGTTTAGTATACACCTGCCTTTTTTCCTTCCTCACCACGAGAAATTTTAACATTACATAACAAACGAATAGCAAATTTTTGATCGTCACTTTTTATATCAAAATATTTAGCTATGTTCAGCGGAATATCCGACGGCCGGTTATCCGGCTTCGAGGTTGGCTGGATATCCGGTATTCGGTATCCGTCAAAACAAGTATCCGTTTCATCTCTCTAAAAAACTGTACCTACTCTCACAAGCATAATACTCAAAATTTTTTTTTTTTTAAATAACCAAAAATATTTCAAACCATTTCTGTGATTTAAAGACCTCCCGGTCGATGATTAGTATTTCAAATTAATATTTGATTTTTTTTTTAGAAACAAGACTATTTACTGCAAATAGTGCGTTTTGAAGTAACACAATGTGAATGGACAAATATTTTTTTTTCTTTATTTAAAGTGAAATAATTAAAACAAGACATTTTATGGATTAAGTATTTAAAAAAAGTAAGAACCACATAAAAGTTATTGGATTTTCAAGATGTAGCACATCTGCCCTGATGATGGACACTGTAACAGTGTCCAAAACGTTGACTACAGAAGAAGGAAGCCTTACACGGCATAATAACCCAAAAATCAAATACGAAAATACTTTTTACCGTAAAAACCCAAAAACTAATCATGTTTCATGGTCTGAGTCTTCATAATACTCAATATTTTCTTGACAACTTTCCTTTGTACTTCGTTGTATGAACTTTTAGCATCGTCGCCATCGTCGGTGTAAAAAAATGTAATTAATTTAATCACATCTACTCGTTTTGCAGGTTTCACATGATTAATTGCCGGTTGCTCAGCAATATTATTAAAAACATTTTGTTTTTCTCGTCACCCCCACAAATGTTGGCTTAGCTTAGTTTGGTATGTTGAGAAAACACCCACAGTGGTTTTTTCCTTGTGGAAAGTCAGAATTTCAGTCAAATTAACAAAAAATAATGCCTATCCATTAAATCCGCGTCCATCAAAATAATATCTTTAATATCTTTCTCACTTAGCAAATTCATTTTACTCAAGTATTTCTTCAAAAATCCGTCAAAAAACAAAATAAAACGACCAACACAACTTGCAACTGATTGCTAATGATTTTGAGGTTAAAACAATCAGAAAAAATAGTGCGTTTTGCAGAAAAAAAACGTTGCCGCTCTAATATTTGTATTTAAAACAGTGCACTTTGCCATAACATGGAATTAGTCACTTTTGCAGGAAAAGGTACTTATTTTTTAGCTGGAAATAGGTAGTTTTGCAGAAATATGTGATTTTTAAGTTGAAAAATGATGAGGATTTCCTCATTTTATCGTAAAAATAATGATGCCATTCGATTCCTTGGCCTCGAATAAGTCTGATTGCATATATAACTCAATTTCGCCCATTTTGGAAATAGTCAGTTTTGCATTACGGCCCCACAAATACGGTCATCTATTTGGAAAAAATGCTTGTAATCATTTGGTGCTGTAGCCTGTAATACGCTTTGTAAATGCTCATGAGTAAAGCGGGATCTCAATTTGTACCATTCTTGACACCAAATTCGTTTCTTTTTATTCAAAAGCTAACGCAAGAGATTATAATGCTTTGTCTCTGTTATATTCCATTTTATTCCAGCCGCACAAAATTCACTGGTAACCGTAAATAAATCAAACTATTTATCTGCATAAATATACCAATCCACCCCAACTATCGAAAAATACTCTAAGGCATAGACAAATGCTTGCCAGAACCCTTGGAGACTATCAAGCGGCTTGACGGCAAGCACGTAGATTTATTTTATATTATTATTGTTGGATGCTTGCCAGAACAGCTTGATGCGCGCTTCAAGCCATCGTGTCAAGCCTTAGTCTATGGCATTGAACTACGTCTTCCTGTCATTTTCGGTAGTCGAAAGTGATTTTTGAGCGAAATGGAATCTAATAAAGAAAAAGAATTATTTATTATGTTATAATAAATGCTATTTATTAATAGTATGATAAAACATCAACATAATAACACCTTTAAAATATATTAACATTCATTTTAAAGCAAAATCAGATGGATTTCTACAAATTAAATACAAAAACAAGCAATACCTATTTTATAATAATTTAATCTATTTTTTTAAACGTTTTACATGATATGTAATATCTAAAATCACTACTCAGGTACTTATTTGTCTATGATTTATTGTCTACGCCCAAAAAAATATAAATTCGCGTCAAGCACGTCGATTATTGCGCAATCGGTCAAAATGCTAGCCATAGACAAAAAAAATGCTAGCCGTAGACAACAAACTACGTGCTTGGTCAAGCCGCTTGATAGTCTCCGAGGCCCTTAAGACTTTATGGTGCCTACATGTACCATGTACTCAGTGTCCACTTGTAGGAATAATTATTTACTGCAGTGTCCAGTGTAATTCGGCCTCCGGCGGCCTCCGTGGTCCCGAGGCAAGACTCTCGACTCACAATCCGAAGGTCGCGGGTTCGAACCCGGCGTGCGCAAATAAATTTTATTTGATGAATTTGTGTTATTTCACAATTTATTCATTTAAAATAATATATGATATATTTGCGGCACGTTCCAGAGTGGAAGATACTAATAGTATCGCCCTGGTGTAAGACCACCATTCAGATTTGAAACGTTGCTTTAAATGGCTTTAGCCGTGTTTAGTGACCAGATCTGAATAGCCAGGTACTTCCCCAACTACCTCTTCCCTATCTCCTTCCCCCCCCACTACCTTCAGCCTCACAACATACCCCAATTGGGGATGCCATAGTCTCACTGGCTCCAGACGGGAGCAGTTGGGACTTTTGTGCGGTATTTCATGTAAAAAAAAAAAAAAAAAAAATTCGCCGGACTTGAAACGTGAATTCTAAAATGTATTTGTAAAATAATTTACATACCAATATAACCACGCACATATAGATTTCCACTGTAATAAAAAACTTTTTATTATGTGCTTACTATAAAGCACTTACTTCGATCTTATATATTTTATAATAACATACTTTTTATTTTCTTTCATGTGTATATATGCTTTCTATATTCTACACTTATAATGTTTTATATTCTACTATATTCTTCCTTACTCTTTTACATTACTCTGAAGTCATTTATATTACTCTAAAGCCATTTATATTATTTTACATTCTTTCGTTTTCTATAATATTCTTTAATATTGTATTATTTTTTTTATATTCTCGCACTTTTTTTCTATTGCATATAGGTATTGACGGCCTCCGTGGTCCCGAGGCAAGACTCTCGACTCACAATCCGAAGGTCGCGGGTTCGAACCCGGCGTGCGCAAATAAATTTTATTTGATGAATTTGTGTTATTTCACAATTTATTCATTTAAAATAATATATGATATATTTGCGGCACGTTCCAGAGTGGAAGATACTAATAGTATCGCCCTGGTGTAAGACCACCATTCAGATTTGAAACGTTGCTTTAAATGGCTTTAGCCGTGTTTAGTGACCAGATCTGAATAGCCAGGTACTTCCCCACCTACCTCTTCCCTATCTCCTTCCCCCCCCACTACCTTCAGCCTCACAACATACCCCAATTGGGGATGCCATAGTCTCACTGGCTCCAGACGGGAGCAGTTGGGACTCTTGTGCGGTATTTCATGTAAAAAAAAAAAAAAAAAAAAATTCGCCGGACTTGAAACGTGAATTCTAAAATGTATTTGTAAAATAATTTACATACCAATATAACCACGCACATATAGATTTCCACTGTAATAAAAAACTTTTTATTATGTGCTTACTATAAAGCACTTACTTCGATCTTATATATTTTATAATAACATACTTTTTATTTTCTTTCATGTGTATATATGCTTTCTATATTCTACACTTATAATGTTTTATATTCTACTATATTCTTCCTTACTCTTTTACATTACTCTGAAGTCATTTATATTACTCTAAAGCCATTTATATTATTTTACATTCTTTCGTTTTCTATAATATTCTTTAATATTGTATTATTTTTTTATATTCTCGCACTTTTTTTCTATTGCATATAGGTATGTTAAAGTACTGTATAGAAAATCGACCACCACAACACGGGCACGTGCCTAGCATGGTGGTCGAAAAATCCTAAAATTTATATAAAAAACAATTCAATGAATAAAGAAAACTTATCATATTTGTTGTTTTATTTTTCGAGGAAGCATTATTGTGGGAACTGCTCTCATCAAAGCAGAACCAAGACCCCGAGAATAATATGGAAGGGGTATAAGGTCTTAATTCAATGAAAGGCACTCCGGTTCAGAATAAATATTAAATATATTTTTTTGTAACGGTATGCGGCATCTTATTTTCACGGCTTGGTCCCTGGGATCTAAGACACTCCTTAGTTCGCTGGTAGTTTAGGAAAAAAGGGTGAGTTACAGCTCCACATTTTTTTTATTTATTTAATATTTATATGTTTTTACAAATAGAATACATTTTTTTTACATGGTAAACAGAGTTGTAAAATGAATACAATAATATCCTTTCCTCATCATAAAGAGGCAAGGCTCTTGTGTTCGGTGAGGGAATTCAAGCTCAAGTATATGTAATCATTTAGTAAGTAAATAAAAATATTGCATCTAATAACAAAAGATAAGTAAGAAAAATTCGAGAAAATAAATTTCAAGTTTTATAACAATTGAAATGGACTCTTACAGTTGTTTCAGGTGATTTTTCAATTTAATGTGGAATTTATGTATATTTTCGATAATTTTTAGTTTTAAAGGGAGGTTATTGAAATCCATACTATAATATACTATATTATACTATACTATACTATACTATACTATACTATACTATACTATACTATACTATACTATACTATACTATACTATAATACTATACTATACTATACTATATACTATACTATATACTATACTATACTATACTATACTATACTATACTATACTATACTATACTATACTATACTATACTATACTATACTATACTATACTATACTATACTATACTATACTATACTATACTATACTATACTATACTATACTATACTATACTATACTATACTATACTATACTATACTATACTATACTATACTATACTATACTATACTATACTATACTATACTATACTATACTATACTATACTATACTATACTATACTATACTATACTATACTATACTATACTATACTATACTATACTATACTATACTATACTATACTATACTATACTATACTATACTACACTATACTACACTACACTACACTACACTACACTACACTACACTACACTACACTACACTACACTACACTACACTACACTACACTACACTACACTACACAACACTACACTACACTACACTACACTACACTACACTACACTACACTACACTACACTACACTACACTACACTACACTACACTACACTACACTACACTACACTACACTACACTACACTACACTACACTACACTACACTACACTACACTACACTACACTACACTACACTACACTACACTACACTACACTACACTATACTATACTATACTATACTATACTATACTATACTATACTATACTATACTATACTATACTATACTATACTATACTATACTATACTATACTATACTATACTATACTATACTATACTATACTATACTATACTATATTATACTATACTATACTATACTATACTATACTATACTATACTATACTATACTATACTATACTATACTATACTATACTATACTATATACTATACTATATACTATACTATACTATACTATACTATATACTATACTATATACTATACTATATACTATACTATATACTATACTATATACTATACTATACTATACTATACTATACTATACTATACAATACTATACTATACTATACTATACTATACTATACTATACTATACTATACTATACTATACTATACTATACTATACTATACTATACTATACTATACTATACTATACTATACTATACTATACTATACTATACTATACTATACTTTACTATACTATACTATACTATATACTATATACTATACTATACTATACTATACTATACTATACTATACTATACTATTATACTATACTATACTATACTATACTATACTATACTATACTATACTATACTATAATATTATAAATGCGAAACTGCTCGAGTTTGTTTATGACCTTTTCAGGCATTAACCAATAAAAAGGCTTTAAAAATTCATTCACCAATAGAAAGCTAAATTATATGCGCAGACTATATGTTGTATATGATGGTAAGCTCTGGCGTTATGAAATCATAAATATTAATATATTATATTTGTTATACGTTTTCTGTCGCTAACAAAAGCGAGTTAATTGCAAATGTCAGAAAAAAATCATTCCCATGGAAACGATGTTGATATATTTGTGGGCTCTAGGTTGGTAGGTACTCAGCCCCCTGGTCAGCTACTGCCCCAGAAAATTCAAATATGAGAATATGTTTTGTTTATTTTGGACAAGCTGGAATAAATGTGAGATAAGAGTTCCTACATCAAAAATATAATTCGTAACGATTATAAAGACTGAATAATAAATAGTGTAATTTTGTATTATATTAACAAACTTCCAAATATTTCATTAAAAATAAACATCCGAAATGTTTGTAAGCGCATAAATTCCGAACGAATGAACAAAATTGGATAATTCTTTTTTTCTTTGTGAAATTAAGGTGGCAGGCTAGATGTTTGAAAACTTAATGTAAGGAATTAATGTATGGAATGCGAGAGGGGGTGGGGTGGGGAGGAGAGGGGATAATTGATAAGTTCAACCGCTACAGTAATTTCCCGTAATACCATGCGAGCGAAGCCGCGGGGAAAAGCTAGTAATTTATATATAGATACAGATAGGTATTTTAGATGTGCATGGAATTAAATTTTGGGAATTTCATATTTTGCTGATATATTGAATTGTAATTTTTTAGCTGTATTTCTTCAAAAATTTGTAATATTACATATTTTTATATGTACATATTGTCTATTGTAGATACTTTGAATATTGAAAAGATTTTTTTAGTAGAGAATGTAGATGGGTTTTTTCAGGATAACCTTAATTATCAATCTTAGAACTATTTTAAGCGGGTTTAAAATAACATCATACATTGCTTTTATAAAAGTAATAAAAAAACTGATACCAATGTAAACATAGCAGCGATGTCAACATGACAGTCTAGATTAGAAATTTGAATTACCAACAAAACCGGAGTGGTTTAGCTAAGTGCCGAACTGCTTATTATACATTTTATACCATACAGAGCTACATTAGATAGTTATTGATGAACTAGCTGGTTCACGGCATGCTTTGCTATGCCATTCAATGAAATAAATTGACTCTCCCTTCTTATCCTTTCCCGTGCGTCCCCGTTCCCTTCCACCTTCCCCGCCTTCCCCCTCCCTCGTCTCTTCCCTCTCCATGAACCCTACCTTCCCCCTACCTTTCCTCCCTCCTGCAAAAATATATGAAATACACAAATTTTCATTTATACAAATTTCATAACGCCAGAGCTAACCATTATATATAGCCTATGTTACTCGCTGATGATGTAGCTTTCTATTGGTGAAAGAATTTTTAAAATCGGTTCAGTAGTTTCGGAGCCTATTCAATGCAAACAAACAAACAAACAATCAAATCTTTCCTCTTTATAATATTAGTATAGATGTAGAAAGGTTCCTGTTTTTACTATTAAATGGTAATATTTATCCCCAAGATCACACTTACAAATTACGACCATTCCTCAATCACACTTCATTTGCTAAAGCACTCCATGTAATAAGTAAAATTTACAAAATTTTAAGAAACCCCCGACACAAAAAAGAACTGATGACCTTGAAACGCCTAAACAGATTTTTATGAATTGTAGTTAAGAACCATCTCGATTACGTCAGCTTTCAACAAAAACACTGCATCATAATCGGTCCATTCGTTTAGGAGCTACGATGCCACAGACAGACACATAGACACGTCAAACTTATTACACTGCTCCTTGCGTCGGGGGTTAAAAAAAAGCTTAGCATCGACAAATCTCTCCGGGCCTCCGGGCTTTCAAATTACAGTCACGCACTTCGCACAGCTGTTCTTACGTGCTACAAAAATAAAATAAAAAACCGAAATATTTTTGTTTGGGGCCTTATGTTCAGTACCTACTTGATTGATATAAAAATAAATGTCAGTTCGTAGTCTATGACTTTAATATTGTCTATGTATAACGGTAATGAAACAAGAAACAAGCTTTCGCCACCGCCAATCGATCATTCTGTTTCAAATTCAAACAATTCTACATACACTTACTCTTGCGCTATTTGATCCACACAGTTAAATTTGTCATCCTATGCGTGCGGTTATTATTGGTAAGTTATAATGCTGATATTTGGGCCACGGAATGCAGAAATGCACAACTGCGTTGTGTCAACGCGACCTACCTTAACTTGCGGCAATCACCTTCAATACGTCGTTTCATCATTCCGAATTCCTTCCGAAGTTTGAAATAATCTTACTTGTCAAAATGACGTCTACTTATTTTTAGATTACTGTTTCGAAGGATTGATTTAAATATATTTCGTTACAAGAGAAGTGGCGGATCCAATGTACTGTAATACCTGTTCGTATAGAGATATATTTATTATATATGAAGACAACATCAGATTAAGGTGATCGGACGATTGAAGACATTTCTCTCAACCGCTTTGAAAGCATTGAGGTCTCATTTGTGAATCCAATTGAGTTTACTGTTTCATTTTATATTGAATTTCATTTTATGAATTTTATTTAGATGTAAACATATATATGCCAAACAGAGCACTACACTCACCGCTCTGTTAAGCTGAAATAAACACATTTTTTCGACTTTATGTCCTGGTTAAATTTTCCCCACAGGAAAAACTAAACCCTTCCACACACTTTTCCACAAATGATTGTATAGTCAATCCACGCTACGCAAGTGTATTATATAAGTTTAATAAATACAGAACAATACAAGAACAATATGTCAACCTACCAGAGACAAAATGGGAAAATAATTCACCGATTCAATGGTTCACACACAGCTATCAAATATAAAAGATCATAGCACGCCAAATAACGCTCTCCATACAATCCCTTCAGACCGTTCACGCCTAAGCGGTTTTAAACGCAGATCAATCATAGACAATACACATCTCAGACGTAACCGCTCCAGAGGCGATATGTCAGAAGATAACTCTCCCCTTCTCCGACTAAAACAGGAGAGGGGGTCATTGTAATTACGGAGCTGCCTAGACCCGTGGATGACAGATGTCAAGTTGACAAATTTCAGTACAAAAAATATGCATTCCGTTGCCGCTCCCTAATTCGACTGACCCCCTCTCCTACCACAGGAAGAAATATTTGATAGCCTCGTGTGAAAGGACAAAAGATAAGCGCTCGCGAATCAACAGATATCTGCTCGCAGATTTATAGCTCAATGTGAACCAGCTTTTATGCGACCCCATCCGGTAAACACGAGAGGGGGTCATTTTAATTACGGAGATGCCTAAACGGGCGGATGACACTGTCAAGTTGACAGATTCAGTAAAAAAGAAATGGCATTTCGTTGCAGCTCCTTTATTCATCTGACCCTCTCCTACCGCAGGAAGAAATATTTGATAGTAGTGTGTGACGTACAACACATAAGCACTCGCGGTTCAACAGATCTGCTCGCGCTTTTATAGCTGTGTATGTCACCTAATTAAGTCTGTAATGTCTAAACGTGTAAATATTCTCAAAGCGTTCCCTTCCTAATGCAATGACAAGTGAACTTGTTTCTTCCAGGTCTTGATGTTCCGATTGTGATCTCCAGCCATGAACGGAAAACTGTACGCAGATGTGTACGGGACTATGAACGCCTCATCCCAGGAATCTGCCTACAAGTTGGCAGGAGCCGCAACTAGCGAAGTCAAGACAGTCAACCAGCTCTCAGATAGCAGCAACCAGGGCGACAATGGCAACTTGAGAGCAGATAGCGGAGGGGATGTGAGTGGTCCGGGGGAGTGGATGGATGGCCAGCCTGACATCAGCAACCAGCTCGCACCCAACAATCAGGAGCAGATTGGAAGCAATCCTGAATATGCTGACTTTTTAGACAAACAAAGTGTTAAACGTAATGCACAATGGGTTCCTTTCTGTACCACAAACGAAGATAGATTAGACTTAGCTGTAATCGCAAATACCGTCAGATCTTGTGACAATAACAACAAGAATGGTGGCAATAGCCGAATAGGCCTGGTTCAGATTTCTAATAATCAAAAAGCTGGCTTAGAATCTGGCGGCAAACTCTCTAATGCTAAGGCAAGTGACACTGCTGGTGTTGTAGTCGACAGTGAGAACAATTCTTATAGCAATAATCTGCACAATGCCATCGGGGTTCAACTCTCGGCCAGCAGACCTCGCAAGAGGGGACACAGTGACCCGCAGAGCAGCGACCTTCCACTGAAGAGAATTAAGATTCTGGCGGACTCTCGGAGCGATCAGGTACTCGGAGGGATTGTCGACGCTGTGGATGAAAAAACAAAGTTGAATAGTTGTGACAGTATGAGCAGCAATGGACCCGTCGCGGCCGGCGTTCAAGGGATGACTCTGCAGAACAACCGCACCAACAGTGACTCGGCTGAATCTGGAGGCAGCATTAAGGAAGATGGAGACTCCAGCAGTGAGGAGTCGCAGCATGTTCATGAGATCCAGTCTGATTCCGAGGACGATCACATTCCGAAAGTTTCCAAGCCAGGAGAAATGGTATGCTAAGTTCACCTTTAAAATTACATTACAAAACCATTTATTTATTACATGAAACAAACATGATCCAAAACTTACATTTTATGCGAATGGGTAGGGAGCAAAAATTAGGGGGGTATAGTTTAAAACTTATCTAAACAAATCTTTCACTTCAAAATATATTTTCTTACAATGTTTAGATTACATAATATTGTTTTATTTTGGTCCGATTGTAAACCATACGAAGCCATTGTTTATTACAATAAATAAAAATTGTGTTTCAGGAATCTGATTATCTGGATTCAGCTGAGGATTCTTCTTCCGAAGAAGATAAGTGCACTGATGGATCTGAAAGAGAAATACAAAATGATGAGCATGTCAGCATCAATTCTGACACTGAGCCAGAAGCTATAGGTGATGACTCTTCTAAAGATAGCAACTCCAGGGAAGCTGGAGAAGTTGTGTTGGTGGATGATACATCCAATCATGGAGATGACAGGATAAATCAAACAAACAAGATTAAGTTAGATGAGCATATCCACGAGGTGAGAGACAATGATGACGTAGCGGACAGTATCCCAGCAAAGGCCAGGGTGGTCAATGACATCTATCCCGGAATGGGTCATAAATTAATGGATGTCACCAGGAAGCTCATGGCTCATGGCCAGGAGATGGCAGGAATGAAGGACAATTCACAAAATGCTATTATTGTTAATGACACCGAGGATCTTGTGGGTCTGTTTAAGAGTAAGGCCTCAGAGAAGAACGCCAGCATGACCTCGTCATATCAGAGCGTTACAGCCCGCCGCACCAAGAACAGCACCGTAACCGTCAGTACTAGCACTAACAGCACCCCTATCCTGTCTTCACTTACCGATGACATGTTTGTAGTGGAAGCACCCTCTTTCATCGTTCCATACGTATACGAGAAGCCTTCTGTGAAGCCGCTCAGGGAGTTTGTTGACATTATGGGGAAGGAGCTTGATGATAAGAGACTGAAGGAGGAGAAAGAAAAATTAGAGAAGGAAAAACTTAAACCTGAAGTAAAAAAAGATAACAACACCGTAGGGACAGAAGCAGTCTTCCAAGAATCGCCAAAAAAGAAGAAATCTGATAAAAAAGGTAAAATATTTTAACTTTTTTATTTGTTTTTTACATCAACTCAACAAAGAAGAGTAAGAAGTGAACGTGGGTCTTGAAGAGACTCAGATTGTAGTAGGGAGGAAACGCAGAGGCCGGCATCATCATTCCACATCAAGCTGTAGAACTCAAGAACGAGTCGTAGTGACAAATATCAACCATGTACATACGTTGGGCGCGCGTTTGGCGTGTTTCCCGACTATGCACCAATGTCAAAGGGATTGGTGGCGCTAGTTCCTCGGAGCATCCACCATTGTAATACCGGTAGAATAAGGACAGCACACCTACCTGACGCCTGTGCTCTATTGCAATTCAATTTATAACTATCGTAAAGAAAAGTAGTTTTTGCTTTTGACTCAACAGTTTTAAGGGCATTTTGCCAAACTTTGTAAACGTTTTATATTTTTTATGCTTTCCGTTTTACTTTTTATTATCGTTTTACGTTTTATTTTTAAGTTTCTACCAATACCAGATTACTCGAAATCAAGACAGTGCAGACATTTTGGATCTTACAACCCAAAATGTGCTCCTCGTTGGCCAAAATACTAATGGAGAACAATGTCGTTCTTCAATTTATCACTTAAAACAAGTCCTGTGCCGCAACCACGCCGGAAAAAAATTTTAATTTTTTTTTTTAGAATGCAATTTTAATCGTTATGTATAAAGAAAATTTATGAAGGACAAGGTCAGAATCGCTTGAGGCATTCTCGTTCTTGACGTAAGAGGTATCCTAAACGAACCTAGCCACTTTGAATAAATTTTATTTAATTTATCTATGACTTCGACGCTTCTTTTTTCCCGCGATTTGAGTAAAACTGGGAGCGTCGTAAGTCATGATAAACATCGATAAACCTATCAATTTGTCAAATAAACGCAAGTAATGTTGTTTTTATGAATATTTTATTGTTCAAGGAATGTGTTTTGGTAAATATAACATACGTTAGCATAAAATAAACCTACAAAATATTATATCAAAGTCAAAACTTTGCGAAATTTACGGGTTTCCTCCCTGGTATTTGACGAGTTAAAAATGCAGATGGTGGTGGATGCATCTGTCCACATACTGCATGGCAGGCCAGACCGCGAAAGACTGCTTGAGGGAGACCTTTTGAGATTTCAGCCGGACTCTCTTAAGGGGGGCGATACATGTAACCGCCTGAATTTTGACCGTTTTTCAGAGGCTTATTTAAAAGGGAAGAAATAAATTTATCGTTTTTTATTTCAGTATGTTTATTTATTATATATTAAAATACAAGAATCAGATTTTTTTTCTAAATGGCCGCCGTAGTAACTAATCTCCTGAGACCCTCGTGGCGAAAGGCATCAATTGGCGGGATTTTTAGCTTTTTTTACAGCGCTATCTGAAATCAAAAAAAATTGGCTTGAGCGTGTTCATAAAACATGTATCTTGTAGTTGAACCAACAAAAAAACAAACAAGTCAAAAAAATCATAAATTGGCACGCCTCAGAATAAAAAGGTTCGATTTTTCACCCCTTTTTTTTAAAGGTTTTTGGGTCAAAAATGATAATTTTTGCAATTTTTTTAGCATGTTTGAGGTTCAACTAGAAGCTAATACTATAGAGAAGACGTGTGCCAAATTTCATAAGAATCGGTTGAGAACTTTTTGAGTTATCTTGCCCGCCAATTTAAAAAAAGTAGTTTGGAGAGAAACACGTATAAAGTTTTGACACACACTATGATAACAACGACCTCCCAACTAGTCAGCTATTCCAAGGCCATACAGAAGTCCTTCGGTGCGTTCGTAGTACTCGTTTTTCTTCTTAAGTTGTTCTTGACATGCTTGACAAGCTTTTTTGGTCGTCAAAGCGCACAAAAATAGGAAAATTCGCAGACGACACTGTAGTCATGGCCACTTCAGTAAGTCCACCCGTCGAGTTCAATCTCACGCCACCGAATGCGAAACCTTCTTCAAAGAATGGAGAATAAGCATCAACCCCTCCAAGAGCGCAGCCTGCGTCTTTTCCCGTAAACATTCCATCCGAAGGCCCCCCAATATCCAGCTGTTCGGAAAAAACGTCCCCTGCATATACCTAGACAATCCTCACCCCACGAAACCGGGTTCCCCAGTCAAGTCAAATCAAATCAAGTCAGTCAAGTCAAGTCAAATGAACCACTTGGGATGACCTATGGCAGAGGTGTTGGTAATCCAATAAATGGTTGACGGGGCGTCGGTACCCATACCCAGCTTCCAAATTAAAAGTGATATTAAATTAGGGCCTTTGATACACTTGCACTACAATTTAACTGTCCTTCCCCAATTCCATAAAGTTTTCCCAAGTTTTACAAAAATTTCACAAAAATATTAAATACCTCGGCGTAACCCTCGACAGTAAACTCAACTGGAAAAAACATACCAACGAAATAGCCTCAGCAAACAAAACATACGCAGCCCTTTATCCCATGCTATGTAAAAAAAAACAAAAAACTTTCTGTTCAAAATAAACTCCTAATCTACAAGACCACAATAAGGCTCAAATTAACCTATGCCAGCCCCATCTGGGAAAACGCCTCACATTGCCATATAAATAAACTCCAAACCTTTCAAAACAAAGTTATCCGTACAGCCCTGGGCGCCCCCAAGTGGTTGAGGGTTTCCCAACTCCACAACGACTCAC
Organism: Glyphotaelius pellucidus; assembly: GCA_936435175.1. NCBI lineage: Eukaryota > Metazoa > Arthropoda > Insecta > Trichoptera > Limnephilidae > Glyphotaelius > Glyphotaelius pellucidus. The sequence goes on along the minus strand of OW386563.1, from coordinate 7,429,437 downwards.
AAGTCCCATTATTGAAAAACCACATCGTAAGTCTCGCGGAAAAATTTTATGCGGGAATTCCCACCCACGACAACGCGTCTATCAACTGCCTCACCCGGTACGACGTTAACGAAGAAACCAAAAATAAAAAACCCAAACAAATCCTCCGAAAAAATCCTCCCCCCATATTGCAGCCATCCCTTGCAAATAACAATTAAAAACACGAAATAACTTCATTTTGTCTATTTATTTATTTATTTATTTATTTCTATGTATTACAGTATTTACCTATTAATTAACATTTTTACATAATAGATCAATTTTTATATAATATATTTTGCAATTTTATTATGTTGGGTGTAAGGTAGGTAGGTTTGTGAAGGTGAAACTGTGGATAGGTATTGTATGTTTCGTGAACACCTCACTAGGAGAACCTGTGCTGAGGTGTTTACGTGTTTATTTATGTTTATGTGTGACAAGTATTTATGTGTTGTAATAGAAAGTTTTATATGTATTTTGTTTTTTTTTTTAATTTTAATATTTATTGTACATTGGTTATTTAGAAGAGAAAAAAAATGTATTTATATATATTAGAGGAGTATAAAAAAAAAAAATATATATATAAACATACACATACATACACATCCATATAAATACATGTACATGCACATATGCATATATGTATAAATATAAACCTACAACCATAATTTAATTATAAACTCATGATGAAAGAGGAAGGGGCCCTTTTTGGCCCGGAGCTCTGTATGCCAGTATTTCACAAGTCACAAGTCAGAACTGTGGCGATTTTCTCGACTCACCCTTTGGTCATCGATTTTCTCTTTGAGGCGGAGCACTTAAATGAGTTTTTAATCGATAAATAATGCGAAATTCATTCCAAAATTTTAAAGGCATATTTTTGAGATGTTATTTTAACCATTACCATATTCCTTACCGTACCATTTTTCTTTCCAGAACTTCCTCTTCTTCCTTTCCTTAAAAATACTCTCCACAGGGCATTCTCTAATTAGGGGTTTTCCTCGTAGCTGGGTGCAGCTTATATTGGGCCTGTGTATTGAGATTTCTGAAGATTTTTAGATTTGACGTTAATGCAAGTCTCACAAGAGCGTTATACTCTACTAATGTACGAGGGTTTGGCGGCCTTTTTCACCAAACCGCTCATCAAACATTCCCAATAGGCAACTCACCAGTTTTCAGCGGTGCCGGTTAGCCCATAAGCAAATTAAGCAATTGCTTAGGGCATTACGTCTTGGGGGGGCACCAGAAACAGCACTAGAAAAGTTTTTATGGCATCATTGATAAATTAAATGTAGAGATGAGAAGAAGGAGAGAGATATACAAAGGAATAGCATACAAATTCTCATTCCTGACTAAAATACCCGATGTTAATAAAATTATGTTTCCCGATAAAACTTCAGAATACAGTCAGTGTTTCGTGACGCTGTGGGTACCGGTGCGTATGTTTGTTTTATTTGACCAGGTTAACAGCAGAAATTCTAGCGTAGAGAATTTCGCACAGTCTGAGTACCCACACGGGCAGAGCGTGGACAATAATCGCCAGTCGATTTGGAAGAGCGAACCCATCGTGACAGCTCGCGGAGTGTCAATTATCGTAATTCGCGCATGGAACAAAACAATCGTTTTCTTATCCATGTTTTCATTGATCAATTTATCAATATCGGGTGCTCGTGGATAATAATACAGTGAACATCGCCGTGTCTGTCTCCCAAAAGAACCAAGCAAGAAACACAACTTCCGTGAGTACTTCTGACTTGTGTTATACTGTTATTTGGTTGAATCGGACGAATTATCGTATCGCATGCGCAGGCGGTGAATCGCACAGAGTGGCCCTACCAAGGCATTCTGACCCCGTGTTTCATCACGTTTCAGTCAGCATTGTAAAAATTTAGTAATTACATAACCACAAGACTACCTATTTAGGAACCGAAATTCAACAGTTTCATTCATACATCAAAAAAAAAAAAAAGTTTCAGTGATTTGTCTAAAATGCTGTGTCGTAATGTGGACACAGCCCTGCATATATTTTTATGATATCAAACTGCACAACGGAACGATCTTTTTCAAAATTGGAAATTTAAAAGAACTACGATGCTGCAGGAAAGGCTCGATGCATTATCAATTTTATATACAGACAATTTATATGCTAAAAATATTGGACTTAAAAACTATTTTCTGCGAATTCAATGCCCGAAAAAGTCGGAAGTAGCATTTAAGGCGACGCTTCCCGGCCCAAAATGAAGAAGACGGAGAGATGTGTAATTACGAATGTTGGACAGAGCGCGCCAATATTTTCAACGACAAAATTGTTGCGAAAATTTGGAAAATGCTTAATAAAACATGACTCGTTTAAAATAGAGCAAAAATCTCGTGGAAGGTATCTTAAGTATCATTTAAAGAAATTAACACAATTACACATCTGCCCTGAAGATGGACACTGCAACGCTGTCCGAAACGTTGGCTAAAGAAGGAGGTAGCGCAACACGGCAAAACACCCCAAAAACAAATAACGAAAAAAACATTGTGAATTTTTTCACTAAAATTGTAAAATAATAGAAATAGACTTTAAAAATAGATTTTTTTTCAATCGAGGGAATTTCATATAATTTGCGTTTCGGCGTGGAACGTATCTAGATATTATCTTAAAAAATAACATACATTTAAGAGCTTAAAAACTTCAAATGTTAAAGGGAGATGTGTAAGAAATCGGTAGAAATTCGGATAGCGGCGGCTTAAGTAAATAAATAAAAAATGCTTTGGTTTTTATTGTATGTAATATGTATCCATATTACGTACAATAAAATACACACTCCGTGTATCTCTTTTGTCCTTCATATATATTTTAAGGTACGTAATGATCTATCTCTATGTATTAAATTTATCATTTTTTTTAAAGACCGATACAGGGGGTCCACAGGCATGGATTGCTAAGGACATCAGGTAGTCTTAATCCTGCACTGGTTTCCAGCCCATTCTGCGGGTTTCCGAACACCCTGTATTATCACAATCAATGAATTTTGGCCACGTTATCGACTGAAATCTTTTAAAAAGTTTTCGTATTAACAATTCTTTAAGCTTGGTATACGCGGCAATATATTAGCCTGGTTTAAAAGCTATCTAACTGGAAGACAACAAATAGTTAGAATTAAATCCTCCCTGTCAGAAAAAATTAATGCAACAAGTGGAGTTCCACAGGGTTCACACCTTGGCCCAATCTTATTTATCTTGTTTATAAATGATCTTACAAAAATATTTCATGATGTATCTATCTTACTTTTTGCTGATGACCTCAAAATTTTTAAAATTATTGAAAATATTTATCATTGCAACATTCTTCAAGATAATATCAACAAATTGTTAATTTGGTGTATGGAAAATAGACTTTATTTAAATAACTCAAAATGTCAAATTGTTAGATTTTCTAGAATAAAAAATCCAGTGATATTTAATTACAACATTGATAACAATGCTCTTCAGACATTAATGCAAATTAAAGACTTGGGCATCACTTTTCAATCAAATCTTTCATTTGTTAACCACATAACAGAAATCTGTAATAAGGGCTTAAAAATGTTGGGGTTTATAACTAGGCTAACTAGAAACTTTAACAATATAAAGTGTATTAAAATGTTATATTTTGCTTATGTTAGAAGCCAACTTGAGTACAATTCTCCTGTCTGGAATCCTCATTATAATATGCACGTACAAGCTGTTGAAAGAATACAAAACAAATTCTTACGTTTTCTAAATTTTAAAATGGGTATTTCAGCAAATATGTTAAACTACAACACACTTTTAAACGATATGAATATGCTTAAATTGTCAGACAGAAGAATTTTCACTGACTTGGTATTTTTATATAAAATTCTAAATGATTTAGTTGATAGTCCGGTATTACTTGAATTGATAAGCTTCCGAATTCCACTTCGTAATACTAGAAGTCAGGATTTATTTCAGTGCAGAAATTCTGGGACTAACTATCATATGTATTCCTCTTTGCCCAGAATACTAATGGAGGGAAACAATTATACCAAGTCAGTGGACATCTTCAATTTATCTTTGAATAAATTTAAAATATTGTTATTGAGGCAGTTCAGTTATGTACAATAAAATGTTTTTTCTATGCTATATATGTAAAAGCCCCGAAAAAGGGCGTTTATTTATAAATAAATGTTCAATTTTTATTAGATTATCTTCTTCTGCGATGATATTATGAGTGAGGTTTGTCTAGGTCTTGGCGGCGGATGCGATTGCCATATTATGGCAATCGCATCCGCCGGATGGTCGGATCGAGAGAGACTGGTTGAGGAAGACCTTTTGAACTCTCCAGCAGGACTCTCTCGACCCATCGCCTTGCATGGAGGGATGGATTTGTACGTTCGTCTTTCCTGAACACATTGACCCCCAGATTCTTTCTTCTTTACCCTAAAAAGACCCTCCCCCAGCATCCCCAAAGATGACACGGGCCTCCTGTGTGGACCTAATGTAAAAAAAAAAACATTGATGTGTTTAACCCTTAACATTTATTTTAACAAGAAATGTTCCAATAAAAACTGAATATTCATTTTGCCTTTTGAAAAATGTCAATAGGTTTCCCATCTTAAATTCAGATATGTTCATCCGAGACACTATCTAGGTTACAAACCAATTATTTCGAGCTCTATAATCATTTAAAAAGGTAGCATCCAAAAAGTTGGGAAAAATTATTCAAAGATGATATCGTTAATTCTGATTTTCAAATATGAGATTGACAAAAATGAATTAAAATTAAAAGAGTTAGTTAAGGCGTTTGTCCCGGTAAGACGACAAATACTACAAAATTACACATCTGCCCTGATGATGGACGCTGTAACGCTATCCGAAACGTTGGCTAAAGAAGGAGGCAGCGCAACACGGCATAACACCCCAAAAACAAATAACGAAAATACTTTTGGGCGTGAAAATCTAAAAACTTATCTGAGAAATACTGGGTTCGAGTCCCAGTTTAATTTTTCTGTGTCTTTTCTTCATATTCATATTTTTCATATTTTCGTTTAGATTTATATATTTATAGCTGGGTTACCCGGCTTCGCTCAGGACAACATTCGAGAGTGTTCTGGAATGTTCCACGATTAAATATTTATAGCAGACCCGGCAGACGTTGTCCTGTACACAACTGTCGGGACAAACTAAAATTAAAATAGAATAATATTGAATATTCGATACTGCGATGGTAGCGCAGTCTGCCGGATCCAATGTAAAACATTCCAAAATCAACAACTCCTTAGAAATAAAAAAAAATAATTTAAAGAACATTTTCCAGTGGACCAAATTGTGAATCTAAACCATTCTCGAATCCCCTTGAACCCACACAAAAAAATTTCATCAAAATCGGTCCAGCCGTTTAGGAGTTCAGTGCCATACACACGGACAGAAGAAATATATATATATATATTATCTTTTGCTTCAACCATTTTTAATGAACCTACCAACCATGAATTGTTTTTTTTTTAAATTTTCAGCTAAAAAACGGAATGAAAATGATGATGCCTCCTGGGATGGAACCTCATCATCGGAGTCAGAAGTCAACTTGATCAGTGATGACGACACACCCAAAATCATTAAAGAAAAAGAAGACAAATTAGAAGGAATTAAAGATCCAACATCAATTATTGATCGCATAAGTGAAATTAAGAAAACAAAATCGGATAACTATTTTGATCATTCTCTAGGAAAGTTTTTTATAAATATTGGTGTCAATTTAGTTCAAGAGCACGTCCAAGCAGATCTGCTTAAGCAGCAGAAACGCAAGTTGTACAAGGAGAACAGGTCGGGCAGTGGGAATATCATGAGAACCGAGTTGACCATCAAGTCTCTGAGCAAGAATCTGGAAGTCAGTCGAAACATCAACGCCCCCTACAAATTCCAGCGGAAGAAGTGTGAGTTCTGCAGCTTCAAGAGTGAGTCAAGCCTCGTCATGGCGTACCACTTGGAGATTCCACACACGAGGAATAATATTTACAGGTGTAACTTCTGCGCTTTTGAGATCCGCAGTCCACACGATATCCTGTACCATGTGGAGGCAGAACACAACACGCGCGGCCGTTTGGAGCGTGCACCCGCCTGCCATCAGTGTGCCAACTGTCCCTTCGAGGACAGTGGCAAAAGCAAGCTAGCGCGTCATTTACTGGCCTGTGCTAAGAAGTTCAAACCTGATTATAACCTGTGTCCGCCGGTAGGGTGGGATCCACCGGCCAAGCTGGTGACCCGTGCGCGCCCCAATACGATGAACACGTACCAGGCAGCCTTCACCAAGACAGCTCCGATGCCTGCCGTAAACTTGGCTGCTCTGTATCTAGGGCGCGGACAGTCCACAGCGCCTGTGCCCACTGTTGTCAACTCTCTTATCCCTGGTGCTCCGCTGGTCCGCGGCGGGCTGGTCTACCGGCCCAACCAGGCACACTTGCTGCCCACCAATTTCCAGTTGTTTCCGGTAACCATTATTTATTTGTTTGTACAATAACTTATATTAACCAGAAATTTTAACAATATAAAGTGTAATAAACACGATGGTATAACTTTGTTTAATTCCACTTTTTATTTTCTTATCCAACTAGTTTCGGTTCAACCTGAACCTTCTTCAGGGAAGAATAAAAATATACTTTTATTCTACCAGTATATACCAGTATATTTTTATTCTTCCCTGAAGAAGGTTCAGGTTGAACCGAAACTAGTTGGATAAGAAAATAAAAAGTGGAATTAAACAAATTATTATTTATTATTTTAACTTTATGAGTAAAACCTCAAACTGTAATATTTAATTAAATGAAGACATTATGAGCGAAACTCAATCGAAAATCTGGAAACAGAAAAATCAGAAAAAGATATTGGCACCTCTGGGACTCGAACCCAGGACCTCCCTACTTTCCGGGTCGGGCGCTCTTATCCACTGAGCTAAGGTGTCGATATCCAATTCGGTCACTTTTAACTGTACCATACTTCGACTAAGAACCACCCATATTATCTTCATTTTTCTCAACGCATATTTTTATTGGCTGCCATCTTTATGAATGATTGCAAGATTCAACTCGAACTAAATGCAATCTAGATGGTGTCTGGATAAATTATTATCCATTTTATTTAATGTGCGACATCTATTGACTCTTCTGCAAGTCTGGGATGAATATTATTATTTATTATTTTAACTTTATGAGTAAAACCTCAAACTGTAATATTTAATTAAATGAAGACATTATGAGCGAAACTCAATCGAAAATCTGACCGAATTGGATATCGACACCTTAGCTCAGTGGATAAGAGCGCCCGACCCGGAAAGTAGGGAGGTCCTGGGTTCGAGTCCCAGAGGTGCCAATATCTTTTTCTGATTTTTCTGTTTCCAGATTTTCGATTGAGTTTCGCTCATAATGTCTTCATTTAATTAAGAATTAAACAAAGTTATACCATCGTGTTTATTATAATTATGTATTCCCACAATGTGTTTGCTACATGTGAAAATTTAATATAAAGTGTGTTAAAATCTTTTGCTTATGTTAGAAGTCAGCTGGAGTACAATTCTCCCGCCTGGAATCCATATTATTATACTCACGTACAAGCTGTTGAAAGAATACAAAACAAATTCTTACGTTTTCTTAATTTTAAAATGGGTATCCCAGCAATTATGTTGAACTATAACACTTTGTTAAATGATATGAATATGCTGAAATTGTCAGTCAGAAGAATTTTCACTGACTTGGTATTTTTATATAAAATTCTAAACGATTTAATGATAGTCCGGTATTGCTTGAACTGATAAGCTTCCGGATACAACAACGTAATACCAGAAGTCAGGATTTATTTCAGTGCAGAAATTCTGGTACTAACTACCATATGCATTCCTCTTTGCCCAGAATACTAATGGAAGGAAATAACTATACCAAGTCAGTGGACATCTTCAATGTATCTTTAAACAAATATAAAACATTGTTACTGAGCCTATTCAGTTATGTACAATAAATACTGTATATATTTTATTATTCATAAAATATGTAAAAGCCTCCAAAAAGGGCGTTTATAAATAAATAAATAAATTTTACAACATTATTTGGTAATGTGGGCCTCACTGGATGCCTAACCCAATCTTATCTTCTTGTAGATAAATATCAATATTTGTTTGTTTGTTCATATTTTATGTACTGCTATACCGTTCATCCGATTGCAATAAAATTTTGGTGATTTTTTGTGCACACACGCTAAGTTTCTGTATATAATGAGTTATGGTAAGCTATGGCTCTGAGATTTGTATAAATGAAAATGTCTGTATTTCATATATTTTAGCGGCAAGGAGGGAAGGCAGGAGGGGGAGGGTAACGAAGGAGGTGGGGTTCGCCGATGGATGCAGAGGGATGGGGAAGGCGGGAGGGGAAGGGAATGCGGGAACGCGGACGCAAGGAAAGGACATGCAGGGAGAAATAATTTATTTTTTTGAATAGCATTGCAAGCATGCCGAGTACCACCCCCTAGTTTACAATGAAAAATTGAACAATATATGAAATAATATTTTTTTAATAAAATACATAAAGATAGTATGAAAAAAAAATCAGTATATATTATGAGGTACGGTTATGTATAATTATTTCTGTATATATTATGAGGTACGGTTATGTATAATTATTTCTGTAAGTTGCGCCTTTTTTTTTAATAGCCCTTCAAAACTGCACTGTCTTGCCGCACCTTGTACAGTTAATCTGTTTTTATTCATCATTTTGGAACATTAGCAGAATATTAACATGAAAAAGTTATAATATTAACATTGTAGAGAGCGTAGATATTAATAATCCACTTAAATACACACAATTTTTTTTCTGCTTGTAGAAAAGTCCTCTTAAAAGCTCGTTCATACAGAGCTATAAATCTGCGAGCAGTTACTGTTGAACCGCGAGCGCTTATCTTTCGTACTTTCACACGACGCTTTCAAATATTTCTTCCTGTGGTAGGAGAGAGGTTCAGTTGAATTAGGGAGCGGCAACGGAATGCACATTTTTTGTACTGAAATCTGTCAACTTGACATCTGTCGTCCACCGGTCTAGGCAGCTCCGTAATAACAATGACCCCCTCTCCTGTTTTCGTCGGAGAGGGGGAGACTTATATTTCGTATATCGCCTCTGGAGCGGTTCCGTCGTAAGATGTGTATTGTCTATGATTGATCTGCGCTTAAAATCGCTAGGTGTGAACGGTCTGAAGTGATTGTATGGAGAGCGTTATTTGACGTGCTATGATCTTTTTATATTTGATAGCTGTGTGTAAATAACGTTTAAAGCAAATATGATTGTAATTTTTAATTTTAGACAGTGAAAATATAAACACTACATTTTTGTGAAATTTTTGTAAAACTTGGGAAAACTTTATGGAATTGGGGAAGGACAGTTAAATTGTAGTGCAAGTGTATCAAAGGCCCTAATTTAATATCACTTTTAATTTGGAAGCTGGGTATGGGTACCGACGCCCCGTCAACCATTTATTGGATTACCAACACCTCTGCCATAGGTCATCTCAAGTGGTTCATTTGACTTGACTTGACTGACTTGATTTGATTTGACTTGACTGGGGAACCCGGTTTCGTGGGGTGAGGATTGTCTAGGTATCTGCACATTTTCAGCGTGCCGGGCCGGATTTGAAGGGACTGATAGAGGGAAACCTATTTACCTCTCCGGCAGGACTCTCACCACCCATTATCTTACACCGCAGTGAGAAGGCTGGGTTCATACATCCGTTGCTCCTGGACACACTGACTGCCAGATTCATGCTTTCCTTTACAGAATTTCTTCTCCTTTCTTTTCCTTAAAAAAACCACTCCACAAAGCATCCCCAAAGATGACATACACCCTGGGGGAAATTGTTTTCCTGTTCATATATTAATTTTAATTTTGCAGGGTGGACAAACCACTTTCAAGGCTAAACAGCTTGGCACTGTGCAAGGTGGCACTAAAACTCTGCAACACCGGCCATCCATCAGTATCACCCCTTTGCCCCGCGCTCCAATGCACACCCCATCCTTGCTGCCTCAGCCCCCCAAGCCAACCTTTGTCATCTGCGAGGTCTGCGACGGCTACATCAAGGACCTGGATCAGCTGCGCAACCACATGCAGTGGATACACAAGGTCAAGATCCACCCCAAGATGATCCATGGCCGGCCTCCACTCAACTGTCAAAAGTGCCATTTCCGGTTCTTCACGGACCAGGGGCTGGAGCGCCACCTGCTGGGCTCGCACGGGCTGGTCACCAGCTCCATGCAGGAGGCGGCCAACCGGGGCAAGGACGCCGGCCGCTGCCCCACCTGCGGACGCGTCTATCAGTGGAAGCTGCTTACCCACGTGGCTCGCGACCACAACGTCACCCTGAAACCGGCCCATCTCTCCTACAAGTGCACGGTGTGCGCGGCCACCTTTGGCATGTACAAGCAATTTGAGAATCACGTGTATTCGGCCCACAGCGTGACAGCTAAGAGCGCCTCTTCCAGCCGGCCCCCCTAATATAGTGGCCTTACAATAAATATGCAGTCCTAAAAGCTCTGCACGTTCAACCAAATATTATTAGTTTTTTTATTGAGTACTTTAAAAACACTGTTACTTATCGTGGCATATTGCTAGCAGAATGTACACATTAAATTTTTTCCTATCAATTGATACACTTAAAATAATTTATATGTCACTAGCAGAATCAATAATAAGATATGGGTTAACAATATTTATTTATTTTATTTATTTTATTTTATTTTATTTAAACGCCCATAGGGCTTTTACATATAGTGCAGTACATGTTTTTGGAAAAATATAAGAAATAACATAATATAATATAAACATAATAAAAACATAAGAAACAAAATAAAGATAACATAAGATATAAGATATGCAAAATACAGATAACACCAAATATAATAGTTGACACAAAGCAGGTAACATAGAATATATGGTAAGTAAATTAATGTGAGATTGTTATTTTAATTATAGAGGGAAATACGATAGGATTGTCAATATTTATGTTTGTAATTAGCAAACTATTTTAAAGTATTTATTACGTGTTTATCGAAACATAGCTACCATAATATTTCGATTAAGGTGCTATATAGTGCATGATATTAATAGATTTATTTTTATTGTTCTAATACACTGAGTTTAAATTTTGACATCGATTGATGACGATAAACGTCTATAGAGGAATATTTATTTCCGAGTATATGAAGTCTTTGCAGAGGAGAGTTAACAAAATAATTACTAGCAGAATTAGTTACAAGGTAAATCGCATTAGAGCGAGTATCGCGCGTGGGTATTCTCAAATGAATTTTACTGATTAAATCAAGGGCGTCCAGTCTGCCATTCGAAATATTAAAAAGACAAACTAAATCGCTCGCTATGCGCCTTGACGCTAAATCGCTTATATTAAGTAATTCCATATGGGGAAATACTACTGTAACCAACCTGAAACAAGTATGTTTTTAGGTTTTCACGGCCAAAAAGTATTTTTGTTATTGTTTTTGGGGTGTTATGCCGTGTTTCGCTAACTCCTTCTTTAGCCAACGTTTCGGACAGTGTTACAGTGTCCATCATCTGCCTATATTAAAATTTTTATTATTCAAAATTGACATTTATTTTTTAATTATACAAAAAAATTATAAAACAACATTAAAAAGGTTTTAATAAAATGGCTCACCTAACGTTTTTTTCTAATTAAAAATACTGACAAAAAATACACCTATTTTATTAGGCATATGTATTGTTAACATTATGGTCGACTCACTTTTTGTTGTTTTATGTAAATTTAGGAGGCGGGAATGGGTACCGCCGCCCCGGGAACCTTTATTGGATAACCAACACCTCTGCCATAGGTCACCCCAAGTGGTTTGCTACGTTTGGGGATTTAGCAGGGGTGCCCGGGTTCATGGTGTGAGGTTTTTCTAGGTCTTGGAGGCGGATGACTGGACACACTGAACCCCAGATTACTACCCACCCCTTAAACCCCTTTCCTTCCCAGAACTCTCCTCCCCTTCCTTTCCAAAAAAGCCCTCCACACAGCATCCCCAAAGACGACATAGGCCCTGAGGGAAATTATTTTCCTCAGGGCCTCCTGTGTGGAGCTCATGTAAAAAAAAATAAAATAATAATTAATGAAAATTTTCCTAAGTTTTATAATTTTTTTAATATTGCTGTCAGAAACTTTGGTTTGTTAAAGGCGAACATTTTATTTCTTTTGTTGATAATTTTTAGATTTGAATATAAAGCGCGGTGTTAACTCTTTGTAACACCTATGGGAAGCACTACAATTTCTATGAGACCTACATGAGATGTTCTGAAAAGGGCACAAATTGACCTGAGGGGGAATTTCTCAGTTTCTAAAAACAAACAAAAAAAAATGACATAATTTCCCGACCCATTTTCCGAGAATTTTTTTTTCAATTTCCAATTTACCCAGAAGAAATTTTTGAAATGTTTTAAATTTGAAAAGTTAATAATCATCGCATATCGAAATCAAAAAGATAAATGTTTTTATAAAAATTTCCCGCCACATTTTCCCAGCATAAAAAAACCGATTTATCATTTTCCCAAAGATTTTCTTGCGAAAACTTAAACTGTTTATTATTTAAAAAAAAATCAGAATAAGCAATTCACACGCGGTAGAAGTAAAACCTTCAGAAAATAAAGTTGGAGAGAATGAAACGAATGCAGAGGCGTAGGATAAGTGCAGAGTTTATTTATTATAATATTGTTACCAAGTTTAAACATGGATGGTTATTATTTTACTAATTATTCTACGAAGCACCGCACAAAGAGGACACCGATTAGTCTATCTCATTCTCTCGCAGGCTAAATCCTATAGATGTTTGTGTTTGTCTCTTTTTAATGTCGCTTATTACCGTTTCATCGAGTTTCAAATCACAACGGTGCTAAAGAAGTTTTCACTTAAAAAAAACTCAAATTAACAGGAGTGATGGATGTCCAGGTGTGTCGGACGTCCTGTAGTGTCGGACGTCCTGTAGTGTCGGACGTCCTGTAGTGTCGGACGTACAAATCCATCCCTCTCGTGAACTTTGTGTTGGAGTAAATCGTATCCGAGGTATAATTTTTCACTGGCATATTAAAGTCACTTTCAGCTGTTTACTATCTTATTAATGTATCAAAGCGATGTCTCGACCCCGAATTATTGAATTGAAAAATTCTTTAGCACCGTTGTAATTTGAAACTCGATTAAAACGAAAAATAGCGATACTAAAAAGGAACAAACACACACATCTATAGGATTTAGCCTGCGAGAGAATGAGATAGTATATCGGTCTCCTTTTTGTGCGGTGCTTCGTAGCCTCCCCACTCTTAACTATTTTAGTTTTCTGAAGGTTTCACTTCTACCGCAAGTGAATTGCACAATCTGATTTTTTTAAATTTCATTTGTTTCTCACCATATACAAATCAAGTATATTTATTTTTACATAAACACATTAACCTCACCAGGACTAATAGCCTGTATTGAGGTAAAACATTTACAAATTTGAGTGAAGTAGCATTAATTAATAACTACATATAAAGACACTAAATATTACTTGGAGAAAAAAAATTACATGAGTGGCCTGATTGGAATTTTGTGAGTGAAATCAAAATATGAAAAAAAAACATTTTAAAATCGAAAAACATAATTTTTTTGGATTATCATGATTACACAAGTAGATAACTCTGTAACAATAGACCTCCAGTCTAAAAAGGCATGTTTCTTATTTTCTAGAATTTAATAAATGAAGACCATTATTTCCTCTGAAATCATTAGATTTATAGTAGGTACTTGAGTACCTATCTATTTAATTATAAACTGAACATTTTATGTAACATTCTTAAATTTCAAAAAAAGAATAATTATACATTTTGTTCAAGGAAACGTATCTATCTCAATGATAATTCTTTTATAAGACTTTCTTTAGGTAGACAGGTACCATAATATTGAACAAAGTCGAATAAAAAGTCCAAAAAAAGCACGACTATTTCACTTTCAAAATATAATAACTTTAAACCATTGATACAGCAACCATCCTGAATTCCTGAATCCATCGATGGAGTGAATACAAACAAACAAAGGAAACTTCCACAACACTGAATGTTTTTACAAAAAGTAAAAAATAGGATTGCAATGCTTTTTCTAAATAACACTTTCTCAAAACCACAAGCGGACATTTGATCTGTTGCCTCTAGTGGAAGTACTGGGTCCTTAGTCCTTACCACGGACATTCTGCATCGACACGATAAAAGCTTTCATCGACAATACCAGTAATATGCTTGGTGACCAGCTCAGGTATGGGGACTCCATCGAAGCCAGAGTTAAGTTGGGTGTACTGTACAGGGCCCGTAGATACTTTAATAGAACACAACTGCTAACCCTGTACAAATCGCAAGTGCGCCCCACGGTTGAATTTGGCAGCCACCTCTGGTCTCCAAAATAGCCAAAAAGACCCTCAACTCTGTGCAGAAACCGGCGGTCCGTTTGATAGACTCTCCTAACTTAAAAAACGGATTGCAAACTTTAGAGCACAGGCGTCAGGTGGGAATGCTGTCCTTGTTCTACCGATATAAAATGGAATATGCTCTGAGGAACTAGCGTCATTGATCCCTTCGGCATCGTTGCATAGTCGGGAAACACGCCAAACACGCGACCAACATTTGTACACGGTTGACACACCCGTTCTCGTGTGACATTAGTCACACGAGAACGGGTCGTTTCTACGACTCATTCTTGAGTTAAGCAGCTCGGCTGTGGAACGATTTGCCGGCCTCTGTGTTTCCTCCCTCCTACAACATGGGTCTCTTCAAGACCCATGTTCACTCCTCCCTCTCTTCAAAAACACCCTCCACACAGCATCTTCAAAGATGACATAGGCCCCGAGGGAAATTATTTAAAAGGTTTGGATAAAAAAGCTACAAAGGTTTTTCAAAAATTTATTAACATCAAATATAGGACAAAACATTAAATTACATATTTTATTCGGATGTTATACAATATAATATAATATTTTTCAATCTATTAATACAATTATAATAATAAAATACAGAAAAACATATTATACTCGGTAAAACACGTGAACACCTCAGCGCAGAAGGTTCTCCTAATGAGGTGTTCACGAAACACTATAAAAATAATCCTAAATCATTTGCACACACAATATCTACCCTTTATTGCTACCTGACTTAATGCGGTATTATTGTCTAAAAAGAAAAAGTTTGAGTATTGACTGTAGACCTTCCTAAAGACGCCTGTCCAAAGTGAATAGTGATATATGCCGTTGAGGGGTGTTTTCTGCAGACCATTGTTATATTCAAGTTAAGTATGCGAAACAATATTATGAAAATATTTATTCCTTCTATAAAACGTGTGGGAACGTGTTTTGAAATTTAAAACGAAAACTCAAATGGTTTTTATACTATTAAGTTATAAAAAGGTTCTGTGCATGTTCCTGTATTCCATAATAAGTTAATTTGAACCATCTTTTAACTAATCCTAAGTATGATGACTGACGGGCCTTGCCTGTGTGGGATGTTTGTTATACATGTTGTCTGGAAACATGTAGTACAAACGGAAAACTGGTGAATCTGTCACAATAACATTAGATTTTGTGAATGTTTTTTTTTTTCAAACACAGCAAACTTATTTTAGGTGATCATTTTAATTCAAAATTAATAGATTGCTTAGTTTAAACAACGTTGGGTAAAACTAAGTAATCTATTAATTTTTAATAAAAATTTTTTGAGCCTCGTTTTCTGGTAAATCGAGTACGAAGTAGGAATTTCTATATGTAAAATTTTCAAAAAATTGGTTTCTCGAAAGTTTTTCGATCAGCTGTTTATTGCATTTCAAGACGAAAATATACGCTGGAACATATTCAGAATCTTAACGACGTAAGTAAAGAAGCCGTGTATAAAAATTGCGACTCGCGACCCGTACTGTGCACCGAATGGATCTACTGTCGAATTTGGCTTCTCAAAGAAAAGAAGAAAAAATAATGTGGGAATCTTAACGACGTAAGTGAAGAAAGCGTGTAGTAAACAAATATACGCCCGCGGCACGGCGTATTAGACGAACGTACGATCGAATTTGCCCTGGCGGGCCTGGAGATTCGACCTTTCCGCCGCCTTCATTTTAATTAATTCTGAAGAACGTGTTATATGTTATATAAATATTTAAGATGTTTCTCAACGTTTTCCTCCCGAAGTTGTTAATTCATCGTCTAGAAAAATAAAATCTGGTGCTTACCCCTAACTTTATAGTTAAAAAAGGGGTTATAAAGTTTTAAAATCGTTGTACGTAAAATATTTTAATGGTGAGGTATTGTTTTTATAAATTTTAAATATACAGACCTTATATCCCCAGGGGTCTGTTGGAATAAAAAAGTTATTATAGTTATGAATTCGCCGGAAATGATTAAAATGTGGGTTTTGAGTATACAAAAATAAATATACAAAGTATTATAAATAAAAAATGAAAAAATTGACTCAGATGGAAAAAAAAACTGTTTTTGGTTTCTCTGGGTGATTTAGATCAGTTTGCAGCATGTAGTGGGAGTTTCCAGACACCTTGTGTACACTGTATATTAAATGTAATTTATTTTTTTGTAAATAACAATTATTTTTTCTATCATTGAAGAAGAAGATAACACTTATAATCTAAATGAAAATATGAAAGAAAACAAGACACAGAAAAATAGAAAAAGACAATGGTCGCAACTGGGACTCGAACCCAGACCTCTCGTCTAACCGGGACGTGCACGTTATCCAATTTCGCTATTGCTACCTTCTGTCAAACCGTCATATTTGTCAATCTCATATTTCAAATATTTAGAATCAACAATATTATCTTCAACTAGTTCTTTTTTTCCATATTATGGGCAACTACTCTTTTTATTGGAAACAATCATTCAAATAATTGGTTTGTAACCTGAATAACGTCTCGGATAAATGTATCCGAATTTATTCATTTGGAACTATTGACTTTATGAAAGACTAAATGAATATTCAATTTTTTATAAGAAAAACTCTCTTTTTATAACTTTTGAAGGCTATTCCCATCAACGTTATATGTCATTGAAGACGAAGATAACACCTATAATCTAAATGAAAATATAAAATAAAAAATATAAAATAACCTTCAAAAGTTATAAAAAGAGAGTTTTTCTTATAAAAAATTGAATTATTTTTTCTCTCTATTATGTTATTTTATCTATGAATATCACTGTTCGTTTATGTGTGTGTTAATTTAAATAAAAATAATCTGAGATAAGGTCCTTTTTTTAAAACATATTTTTAAAAAAAGTTTTAAACAATTTTTTAAAACAATCTTTGAAAATCTCCTATCGTCACCACGTTAAGCCGAAAATGTTGTTTGAGTCATGATGGAGGACTTAGCCAGCCGAGGAATCGAACACGCGACGCCCGGGTGGGACCCAAACGCGATGCCTACTTAGCTACTGACCGGTCCTACACAACAACACCGCCTTTAGGCCACACGATACCCTCTATCCAGGGGATGTAGGCAGATATGCGGGTGTTGGTGTGTGTGCAGGATGAAGTGTCCCACCAGGATACCAACCCCACCAGTAGGTGGGTGCAGGCCACCCTGTGGCTGTTGGGTAGAGTCAACGCGGCACCTGTATTCCAGCCCTGAGAACAAATAAAATAATAAGGTGAACACACTCCAAATGGCAGATTATAAATTAGTGAATCGGCTTTTGAACACACTTCCGGCTGGAGGGGTAATTCTACCTTTTACGCCCAGTCCTACTTGAATGACAAAACTAATGGAATAACATTATTGTTTGTTCACTTCATATCACTACCATCACTACTTTATATTTCAATTCGGGAGGCGGGTATGGGTACCGCCGCCCCAGGAACCATTTATTGGCTAACCAACAACTTTGCCATAGGTCACCCCAAGTGATTCGTTACGTTTGGTGACTTAGCAGGGGTGCCCGGGTTCATGGGGTGAGGTTTGTCCGGGTCCTGGCGTCGGATGCGTCTACCCACCAGCTGTATGGCAGGCCGGATCGGAAGAGAATGGTTGAGGGAGCCTCATTGACCTCTCCAGCTGTACTCTCTCGGAATATCGCCTTGCACCGCAGTGGGAGGGATGGGTTCATACGTCCATCACTCCTGGACACACTGACCCTGAGATTCCTACTCATATCTCAATTCCCTCACATTCTTTCCCAAAATTTTCTCTCCTTCTTTTCCTAAAAAGACCCTCCACACAGCATCCCTAAAGATGACATAGGCCCTGAGGGAATTATTTTCCTCAGGGCTTCCTGTGTGGAGCGAATGTAAAAAAATAAAATATGAATTTTGTACACCAATCTCCTTATAAAGGTCACAATTAAACGTAAAAAATGTGATACAAGTCACCCCCGTATTTTAATCTTTTTGAGTTTTGTGTGAAAGATAAAACAATATTGAGGGGAACGGAGCCCGTTTCATACTCTGACCTCAAAATACACCATCAAACTGCAAAATGAGTTTTGTAACCGAAAGGAATACCAAATGTGTAGTACACGTATGTGCTACTTTACTTATTTGTGTTTTTAAATTATTAAATAAACGCCATGAAAGATTTTAATATTTCATGATTTTAGAGGCAACTTGGGTAATTATTTGTGAGTAAATGATAAACATTTAAAAAAATAAATTTACAATATTTATTACAAAAACATGATGAAATATAAATTAAAAGATAAAAAAATATTAAAAGAAAGCATTGATGGGTTTAAATAAATTAAAAATGATCTCTTTTCGTCGAAACCAGAATTTGCCGCATGTAAATTAAAATTCTCTCAAAAAGACGCATTTTAAACGATGATTTATTTTATTTTTTCATTACATTACCACAGTAGGCAGGGTAATGTATTTTTTAATAATTATAATTAACTCACAAAACATTCAACAGTCGCCTCCAAATTGAATTAAATTGAATTTTTTAATTAATTATTTATCATCATATTCATCATTAACAAAAATAGCTCATAGCCGTACTAGATATTTATTATAACTTTTGATTTAAAAAAATATTATTCAGTCGGTTGAGATTTTGGGCTCAAATCTAAAATAAAGATTTGTATGAAATGGGTTGTCGAAATGGGCTACACATCCGTTCCTCTAAACCGCAGAAGGGGTAATAAATCCTTACACTTACAGCACTGGAGATACGCCAATTGTGGTATTTTTTATAATGATTTGTTCCGAAGTGATAACCAATTTATTTGTAATGCAATAAAATAGTTCATTTTTTGTTTCTACGTAAAACACCACTGAATGTCCCAACACTGTCTTTAGTTTTATATAGCAGCCTTTAATTTCAGACAATTAAAAGCCATTAATTTCGGACAATTTAAAACTAACAGTTAAAAGCCCTCCCCGCAGATTTTTGCTGCTAGTCGAAAACGAAAACGAAACGAAATCGAACGAAAATCATTACACTTCAATTATATGTGCAAAAACAAAAAAAAATGAAATTTATCTGCGCAAACGCTAGAAATGCCTTCCATGCAGATTTAACCAATCGGACCCATAAGCTTGTTTTCACGATAATTTAACATTTCCAGACATCTGTGTGACGTATGAGGCGCACCTGACTTATTAAATTGAAACCAATGTCGCCAGTGACTTAATACATTTTGATTCTAGTCCATTTATTACGCGCTCTGTCACACATTGAATATCGGCATCCCATTTGAATTTCATAATTATACAGGATATGTATAATAATATTTTTAATTTTAAGCAAAGAAAGGTCAGACTTTTGGATCACGAAACACGCCCACATGGCATTTCTTGTGTTCTTCTTTATTCTATGGCGCATATCTTCCTATAATGTCAGCCATCTTCGACAGCTTTGCGTAAATACTTTTTTGAATTATAAAATTTCTTATAATAACTATGTTTTATAGTAAAAATAATACAATATTTTTAATTAAAAAAAGTGTTACTAAAGGCTTGGTTTACAATGCATCCCAGCGTTACATACCTGACATCCCCCAGTTGTGTTGACTGAGCGGCTGCAAAACTCCACGTCATGTTTGACGCCGGCACGGTGAGAACCGCTTTCAGTGGGAACTACTCTGGAGCACTCCTCCTGAGATAATCTCTGCATTGTCGTCTGAAATGTTAAAAAATATACCAACTGATTGTTTTATCCAGTGAGAACAAAAGTGCCATTACTTTTAGCAACAAATATACGAAGAGTAAATTAATGTTACCATTTTTTTCTTTAACTCCACACAGGAGGTCCTAAGGGGAAAAAAATCCATCAGGACCTACGGCATCTTTGTATTTGCTACGTGGAGGGTCTTTTGTGGGAAAGGAAGGTGGGGAAGTTCTGGGAGGGAAAAAGGTTTAAAGGGTCAAAGAGTGGGTAAAAATCTGGGGGTCAATGTATCCAGGAGTGACAGAGAAGTTAATCCCTCCCTCTGCAGTGCAAGGTGATGGAGAGAAATTACGGCTGAAGTGTTCAAAAGTTCTCCCTCAATCAGTCTCTCCCGATCCGGCCCGTCACACAGTAGGTGACCAAACGGATGCGTCGCCAAGACCTAGACAAACAAACAAACTTTTGTCTCCACTGCGCACAAGATCATACACTATCGAACTGCCCGAATAAAACTCAACCACCGACGTGCTACAATTGTCTAACCTTTAATAAATCAAGAAATGGAAAAACAAATTCGGACCATCGAGCGAATGATAGCAAGTGCCACTACGTCAATAAAATGACAGAATCTGCTTACCAGAAAATTGACTTTAATTAAAATGTTATATTCTTTAAAAAAAACAAGTAAGAAATTAATATTTCAACTATATTTTGTTTACAGAGTATCAAAGTCGGCACCCTGTTTATTAGCGCCTGTTCAAATTCATAGTATGTACCTAAGAACTAGCAACTCCCAGTCGAGTGGCATTATTATTACTAAGTATATGATTATTATTGTTCCGCCCGACTATGAAGTTATTCATATAAACGAATTCTCAATTCCCTACAAAACGTACCTCCAAACATATTTATATACATACTCAATCATTTTACATAAGATACACGATTTCAAAGTAGGATGAATAATATTATTACGGACGAACTAGATAACACTTATAATATAAGAGAAAAGGTATGTAATAATGTTGATCAATGCAACCTTCACTTCAAAAATATGACTAACTCATTAACCATTATGCACTTAAATATCAGAAGTATTTACAAAAACATAAATGAATTATTATGCACTCTTAGTCTATTGAAAACTGAACTCGACTGTATAGTTTTGACCGAGGCCCACCTTAATACAATAAATATTGATAGTATACAACAATTACCGAACTTTACATGTATTACCACGAAAATGCACATTAACAAGAATAGTGGCATAGTTATATACGTTAACCAAAAACACCAAGATATATCTTATAAAGAAATAAACATGACACTCACTAACTGCCTAGCATTACAAATAAAAGTAAATAAACAGATTTATCAGGTTATTGCTATATACCGAACCCACGGTTCGAAAACTCAACAATTTATAGAGCAAATTAAAGATTTAATTAATAAAAACAAATGTCAAAATACTATAGTAACGGGTGACTTCAATATAAATATAGGTTTAAATTCAAACAGTGTCGAAAAAAATGATCTACATAATACGATGGCTGAACTGAACTTCATTTCATGCATAAACGACTATACTAGAGTTGTGCCCCGACAAAACCCATCATGTATTGATCATATTTGGACAAAAGCTGACATAACTACACAATTAACACCTGTCATTTGGAAAACAAATATAACTGATCACTTTGCGTGTTTTTTAATTCTTGATTTTAAAAAAAAAATATCCTTTTCCTCAACTGCATTACAGCAGTATAATATAAAAACCATTAACATACAACTTCTAGAACAAAAATTAAAATCGGAAAAGTGGGAAGAAATATTAAATACCGAAGATGCCGAAAAATCTTCAATTAATTTCGAAAAAACACTTCGCGATCACATAATAAATGCAACTAAAGAAAATAACGTCAAACTAAAATCAAAACATAGAAAAATTAAACCTTGGATCACCCATGGAATAGTTACCTCAATTAGGAATAAAGAAAAACTATTTTATCAAACCCGTAAACAACCCAATGACTTTATTTTATTACAATTATATAAAAAATACAGAAATAATCTTACAAACTTGATTAAAAAAACAAAAGAAAATTACTTCAAAGAAAAAATTGAAGATTGTGGTGAAGATAACAAAAAAGTTTGGGCTACAATTAATAACATCATTGGCAAGGGTAATAAAAATAAACAAATAAATAAAATAACATATGACAATGAAACAATAGAGACAGTAAAAGAACCAACTAAAATTGCTAATATTTTCAACAACTACTTTGCAAAAGTCGGTGAGAACCTAGCCAAAAAAATTGACGCAGTCCAATCTAAAAAAACTTTCAGTACATCCACACAAACTTGCCAAAATATTTTCAAAAAGTTTGAAAAATGCACACAGATAGAAATAGAAAAAATAATAATGAACTTACGAGTGTCAGCGAGCCCTGGTTTCGACCATATCACAGTAAATTTACTTAAACAAATGAGACAACTAATATCAAAACCAATAGCACATATCATAAATAACAGCATGCAACAAGGAATTTACCCGAAAATATATAAAAATACAATAATAACTCCGATTTTCAAATCAGGAATTGCAACCGACATCTCAAACTACCGTCCCATATCTATTGTATCAAACGTAGCAAAAATATTTGAAAAAGTCGTAAAGTCACAATTAACTAAGCACATCACTTCAAATAAAATTATTAATGATAACCAATTCGGCTTCAGAGAAAATTTAGGCACGCAAGATGCAATCGCAAAAATAACCTCAAGAATATATAATGCTCTTGACTCGGGAAATAAATGTTTAAGTATATTCATTGATCTAAGAAAAGCTTTTGACAGTATATGCCACAAAAAACTAATCAAGAAATTAGGAAATATTGGAATTCAAGGAACAGTTATAGAATGGTTCAAAAGTTATCTACATGAAAGACACCAACACGTGAAAATTAACAATACATTGAGTGAACCCACCTATTCAGAATTTGGAATTCCTCAAGGGACAGTGTTAGGTCCAATATTGTTTATCATTTACGTGAATGAAATGCTTACAATACCGAAAATTGGAAAAATCATATCTTTCGCTGACGACACAGTCTTAATCATAGAAAAAAAAACTTGGGATGAAGCCTACCGAACCGCAAATGTAGAAATAAACAACTTAAAACAATGGCTGGATGACAACTATCTTTCCTTAAACTCTGACAAAACTTACTTCATGACATTTACACTATCAGACAAATTCCTTCCAATTATAAATTCCAATATAACTATTCATAGCTCTTGTAAAAATTATACTGACAACTGCAACTCATCTAAATGCACAAAAATTTCAAAAAAGAACTACATTAAATATTTAGGCATAATAATAGACCAACATATTAAATGGACAGAACATATTGCACAAACTATAAACAGAATACGTAAACTTTTTTACGTATTCCTCAAACTAAGAAATATACTTCATAAATCTATACTACTGAAGGTTTACTATGCATTAGCCCAATCAGTTCTGCAATACGGAATAATAGGTTGGGGAGGAGCGTATAAAACCAACTTAGCCCCACTTGAAATAGTACATAGAAGACTTATCAAAATTATACTAAAAAAACCTTTAGACTATTCAACTCAAAAAATATTCGAAGAATTCAAAGTTTTACAAATAAACAGAATCTATCAAAAAAATGCATTACTCCAAATCCATAAAGACAAACTAACAATAAATTCATTTAGCACCAGGCCGAGAACAACAGGACAAATAATAATCCCTAAACTTAATACTACAACGGCCCAACACCACTACACATACTCAGCCATAAAATGCTTTAACGAACTCCCTAAAGATATTCAATCCGAAAAAAATTATAAAATTTTTAAGAAAAAAATTAAAATACATTTCACCAGTAGGTAATTTCATGTTTGTGTTATATTACGCCCACTTATATTTTCAATGTGTACACAGGTTTTATATTTTATAATTTAATTTAAAAAAAAAAAAGTTTCTTCCTGAAATAGTGCACAGGTATATAATTTTACATACATGTTGTTTTTATTTTATTTTTTCATAAATACGCTCATGGTAGCATCAATTAAACATACATCAAAATATCAATTGTGTTAGTACTCCCTCCCTAAACACGAGAAATTCTCAATTAGAGAGGTATTATTACCACCATTAAAAAATATTTGCATTACATGTACATAATTAAAAAAATAATTGTACTTATACCTAACTTTGTAAAATTGTAAAAATGGAATAAATAAATAAATAAAAATAAAAAAAAAAAAAAAAAAAAAAACATCACCCCATGAACCCGGCAGCCCTGCTAAGTCAGCAAATGTAGCAAACCACTTGGGGTGACCTATGGCAGAGGGGTTGGTAATTCAATAAACGGTTTCCGAGGCGGCGGTACCCGTACAAGCCTCCCAAATTAATAATGAATTTGTTTTTAGATTTATTAGTTGTATTTTGCTTCGTGAGACCTATTTATTGAATAGATTTAACATAACATAGTGGAGTGATGCGGCCTTTCTGCCACTTTCTTCTAATCCACTCAGAATTGTTGTACTTAATGGGAATAACAAAGCAAAAACAATAAAAAAACATTTCTACCGTACTTTCCCCATAATGTTACAATATGAAGTGAGGTATTGAAGAAATATGTTTTTATTGTGAACACAGCACAAGTCTCCCATCTGCTCCTAACCGTCTAGAGCCAGTGGGACTATGGCATCCCTAATGAAGGTACATTGTGAAGCTAAAGGAAGTGTGGAGGGGAAGGAGATGTGTAAGAGGAAGGTAGGGAAGTACCTGACTAATTATAACTGGTCACCAAACACAACTAAAGCCATTTTTACTTCAGTCTTTCACCAGGACGACACTGAGAGTATATTTCACTCTGGAACGTGCCACAAACATAACATGTTATTTTTAATGCTTTATTGTGAAATTCCACGCTAAAATTTGAACCCGCTACCCCTGAATTCGCCGACAAGGATCTTAACCACTGCACCGCGGGGACCGTTGAAATGGGTGTTTTAATCAACATTTAATCTTAATAGATGTTTTTTTTTTTTAATATTTGCATCTTTTTAGAGTGTTAGAAAAACCATAAACATGAGGAGATTGGGAAACAAAGTTTTAAGAAACTCATGTGATTTTGACATGTAGAGCGAATGGACAGAGAAAGGGGTGCAAGGAGAATATAAGACGCGTAAGGGAATGGTAGATGTGTGGGACACCCGTGGAAGACATGGCATGACCAAATGAATCAAATACCTACTTGAGTTGGGTCATCTCAAGATACAGAATAACAGAAGAGTGCCTATGTATGAGATGATGTACGAATGTGAATGAAACAAGGTGTGTTGCAGTCCATCCTCTCTGCCTACCCCTGCGGTAAAACGGCATGTTTGTTGGATATCTATTTTAAAAAAATCTTTAAAATTTAGTTCCGGCGACAGCAGTCAATCTTGCCGTTTTCACATCATTGGTCATTGTTCATCATGAAGGCAGAGAAAAGTGTTCTAACCTTGTATTCAGTGAATGCGATAGTACTAGTAGTGAGTGTGAAGCCACTGTCAGGAAGAGGGGTGCCCGTGTGGAGACATGCTGGTATAATTTTGGCTGTGAAGGTCACCCTGAAATCGAAAAGTGGTAAATTATAATATTTTTGTTTGTATTAAAAACAATAATTTGTTTTAGAAAAACTGTGAGGTGGTATTACGATGCAATAATATCCCTTAACCCTTTAGGTGCGGTACGCCGATATTCTGGCAGGACGCGTGACACACGTGAACATTCCACACGTGTCCCTGTCACCTGTTTTATATATTTTTTTGCTAATAAAAAAAGAACAATAAATAATCATTACACGGACATTAATTTCGGATGTAATTCTGTCTGTCTGTAACTCCAATTCAATGAACTCTAGAACCTCTGCTTTGAATTTAAGTGTAAGCATTTTCAAAACATTAAGCGTTTTCTTGGAAAATTCAGACAAGCGATAAACTATCAATATTATATTTTTAACTGAAACTAATTTTCATTCCCTTTTTCAAAATTGGAACTGTTTATCGAGAATTTAGAAAATTCGTCTGGTCTGCACTAATTTTATATATCTATTTATATAAAGAAGAGTGTCTGTGGTGATAGAATCTAGTTATTGATAATAATTTTTAGTAAATATTGTTATTAGTTTTCGATAATGTAATCTCATATTAAATTTGGGAATACTCTACGTAAAGCTCGGGTAAGGCCGGGAACTGCTCCCAACCGTCTGGAGTTAGTGAAACTATTAAACTAAACACACACGTAAACAAAACGTTAACGTAAACACCTCAGCACAGGTTCTCCTAGTGAGGTGTTCACGAAACATACAACAATACCTATCCACAGTTTCACCTTCACAAACCTACCTTACACCCAACATAATAAAATTATAAAGGTAAATACTGTAATGTATAGAAATAAATAAAATAAAAATAAAAAATAAAACTAATTGGGATATGTTGTGAGGCTGAAGGTAGTGGGGAGGAGAAGGAGATAGGGAGGAGGAAGGTTGGGAAGTCTCTTGCTATTCAGATCTAGTCATTAAACACGGCTAAAGCCATTTCAAGCAATGTGTCACTTCTGAATGGTGGTCTTACACCAGAGCGATACTGAGAGTATCTTCCTCTCTGGAACGTGCCGTAAATATACTACGCATATTTTTTAAAATGAACAAATTGTGAAATATCACAAATTAATCAAATAAAATTTACTTACACATTGCCGGAGAGCCTTTCCCCTTGACCACGAGGGCCGTCTAATTTGTAATATTGATAAAATAAATACTTGAGGTTTTAAAAGTTTATTAAATATTATGGAGAAATACAGCAGTTCTGAAGATTCGGGAGATCAGCTCAGTTGGTAAAGTAAAGGCCCGAACATCATATGGTCCAGAATTCTAATTACGGTTGCACGTACGGGCATATTTATTTTCACTATTTTTTTGTTGTTGTGTTATTTTTACTCCAAATAATTTTAATATTTTATATAATTATGAAAAACTTACTCTCTGTCTAGCCGAAGTAGCGCGATGTTGTTGTACACGTACGAGTAACTATTGTTGTATAGCGGGTGCATGTGTTTAGCTGTGACGCCATATATCTCATCTGGATTTCGGGGCACACCCCGAAGGTGTGTGCCCCGAAAGGTCAAGGTCCAGGTCCCGCCCAATCCGACGAACAGAATATCGGAGCTGAAACAAAAGACACTTCTTTAATGCTAAATACGTCCTTATCTGATCTGATAGTATTTTTTATCTGAAGGACTGTACGTTTTCAATTGTTGTGTACGGACGTGTTCTCTTTGTTATTTTCAAAAAGAACTGTCGAAGTTTCAAACCATCCCAGACAAGAAAATGCCAAAAATATCATAAACCCTTCACAGCCAAAGATCAAAAAATTTTCGTTTTGCAATAAAATCTATATAAATAGAATATTTCTGAACGCATTCGAAAACCAAAAACAATTTTTGAAAGGTAATGAAAAACGCTTTCAAATTTTTATTATTCAAAATTGACACTTATTTTTTAATTATTCAAATTTATAAAACAACATTAAAAATGTTTTAAAAATAGCTCACCTTACGTTTTTTCTAATTAAAAATACTGACGAAAAAGACACCTATTTTATTAGGCATATGTATTGTTAACATTAAGGTCAACTCACCTTTTCGTTGTTTCATGTAAATTTGGGAGGCGGGAATGGTACCGCCGCCCCGAGAACCTTTATTGGATAACCAACACCTCTACCATAGGTCACCCCAAGTGGTTCGCTACGTTTGGGGATTTAGCAGGGGTGCCCGGGTTCATGGGGTGAGGTTTGTCTAGATCTTGGAGGCGGACACACTGAATTCAGACCCCAGATTCCTACCCACCCCTTAAACCCCTTTCCTTCCCAGAACTCTCCTCCCCTTCCTTTCCAAACAAACCCTCCACACAGCATCCCCAAAGATGACTTAGGCCCTGAGGGGTTTTATATTTTTTTTGGTTTTTTAAAGGTGAACGTTTTATTTATTTTGTGGATAATTTTTAGATTTGAATATAAAGCACGGTATAAACTCTTTCCAACACCGTTTAGATCATATTTTTAACCATTATGGTAAGAGAAGCACTACGATTTCTATAAGACCTACATGAGTTGTTCTGAAAAGGGAACAAATTAACAAAACATTGAATTTCTCAGTTTCTAAAAACAAAAAAAACTTTGACACAATTTCCCGACCCATTTTCTGAGAATTTTTTTTTCAATTTCCAATTAACCCAGAAGAATTTTTGAAATGTTTTAAATTTGAAAAGTTAATAACAATCGCATAACAAAATCAAAAAGATAAATGTTTTTTAAAAGTTTCCAGCCACATTTTCCCAGCATAAAAAAACCGATTTATCATTTTCAATTCACACACGATAGAAGTGAAACCTTCAGAAAATAAAGTTGGAGAGAATGAGACGAATGCAGAGGCGTAGGGTAAGTGCAGAGTTTATTTATTATAATATTGTTTAAAAGTTTAAACATGGATGGTTATAATTTTACTACTTATTCTACGAAGCACCTCACAATGAGGACACCGATTAGTCTATCTCACTCTCTCGCAGGCTAAATCCTATAGATGTTTGTGTTTGTCTCTTTATAATGTCGCTTATTTCCGTTTCATCGAGTTTCAAATCACTACGGTGCTAAAGAAGTTTTCACTTTGAAAAAAAAACTCAAATAAACAGTAGTGACGAATGTCCATGAGTAACAAACGTCCTGTAGTGACGGATGTACGAATCCATCCCTCTCGTGAGCTTTGTTTTGGAGTAAATCGTGTCCGAGGTATAATTTTTCACTGGCATATTAATGTTACTTTCAGCTGTTTACTATCTTATTAATGTATCGAAGCGATGCCTCGACCCCGAATTATTGAATTGAAAACTTCTTTAGCACCGTTGTAATTTGACTCGACCAAAACGAAAATAGCGACACTAAAAAGGGACAAACACATACATCTATAGGATTTAGAAAATGAGATAGTATATCGGTCTCCTCTTTGTGCGGTGCTTCGTAGCCTCCCCACTCTTAACTACTTTATTTTTCTGAAGGTTTGACTTCAACCGCTTGTGAATTGCACAATTTGAATTTTTAAATTTCATTTGTTTCTCACCATATACAAATCAAGTATATTTATTTTTACATAAACACATTAACCTCACCAGGACTAATAGCCTGTATTGAGGTAAAACATTTACAAATTTGAGTGAAGTAGCATTAATTAATAACTACATATAAAGACACTAAATATTACTTGGAGAAAAGAAATTACATGAGTGGCCTGATGGGAATTTTGTGAGTGAATTTGTAACAATATTTGAAACACAAATAAATCATTATTTTCACCAGGGATTGAAGTCACTCACAATCACATTAAAAATAACTTTGTGGTGACACTCCGTTTTTAACAAATGGAACTTATATAAAATCTTAATATTTACTAAAAAAATTTATAATAATTTCATATCTCTAAAGAAGCATCTCAAAAAAAAAAAACATTTTAAAATCGAAAACAATAGATGTAACAATAGACCTCCAGTCTAAAAAGTAGATAACTCTGTAACAATAGACCTCCAGTCTAAAAAGTAGATAACTCTGTAACAATAGACCTCCAGTCTAAAAAGGCATGTTTCTTATTTTCTAGAATTTAATAAATGAAGACCATTATTTCCTCTGAAATCATTAGATTTACAGTAGGTACTTAAGTACCTATCTATTTAATTATAAACTGAACATTTTATGTAACATTCTTAAATTTCAAAAAAAGAATAATTATACATTTTGTTCAAGGAAACGTATCTATCTCAATAATTATTATTTTATAAGACTTTCTTTATGTAGGTAGGTACCATAATATTGAACAAATTCGAATAAAAAGTCCAAAAAAAGCATGACTATTTCACTTTTAAAATTTTAATTTCTAAACCATTAATACAGCAACCATCCTGAATTGGAAACGGAACGTACAAACAAACGCACATATAGATGAAATACAAAACGGTGGAATTAAAACAGGACTTCACTACACTCAGTCAATAATTATTTGAAGTTGATTCACCAATTGCCCACTTACACCGCGAGTTTCCAGACACCATGTACAGTGCCAGTTTTGTGAATTAACTTCTCAAAGAAGCTTAAATCTTTAAGGCTTGGTCGTTCAAATATCAAATTAATACATTTGTCTATATTCATCGTTGCGGTTATGCTTTCAAGGACGAGTTGAATTTTAAAAAGAAACAATAAACTCACCCAAAGTAATCCACGACCCATGCAGTACACAACACCCACTGGTCACTCACTAGACTTACAGGATACCCCCGCCAGGAAATGTTCGCTCTTTGACCTGATCCAATACGTCCCTGGGAACATAAAACGACATCCAAACATTATTCTCTAAGCAAGTTTAATTATTGCTCTAAAAATATTGTTGATTTTGTTATTTCATCTTCTTTTTATATGAAAACCGCACAAGAGTCCCAACTGAACCCAACCATCGGGGGCCAGTGAGACAATAGCATCCTAATTTGGGGTATTTTGTTTGGCTGAAGGTAGTAAGAGATGGGTAAGAGGAAGGTGGAGAAGTACATGACTATTCAGATCTAGTCATCAAACGCGGCTTAAGCAATTTCAAGCAACGTATAAATTCTGAGTTTTTGTCTGTCACCAAGGCGATACTGACAGTATCTTGGAACGTGTCGCAGATATAATATGAATACAAGACATTTTAAATTTTTTTTTTTAGATTTTCTCTACACAGGAGGATGTAAAAAATTCCTCCAGGGCCAATGATCTCTTTGAGGATACTGTTTGGAGGGTATTTTTATGGAAAGGAAGAAGAAGAAGTTCTGGGAAGGAAAAGGCATAAAGGATGGGTAGGAATCTGGGAGTCAATGTGATGAATGTGTGAATCCATCCCCCTCATTGCGGAGCATGGCGAAGGTGAGAGAGTCTGGCTGGAGAGATAAAAAAGTGGCCTTCGACAAGTCTTTCCCGATCCGACCAGCCACGAAGTAGATGGGCAAAAGCATCCGCCGCCAAGACCTAGACAAACCTCACCCCTCGAACCCGGGCAGTGACCAAAGGTAGCAAACCACTTAGGGTGACTTTTGGCAGGGGTTTTGGTTATCCAATAAATGGTTCCCGGGGCGGGGGTACCGGGTACCTGTCCCACCTCCCAAATTATAATAATATATTTATTTATTTTATTTATCAAAAGTATACAATACAGAATATAGTATATTATATAAAGCATTGTACTCCCAGGAGTTAATAAACTCATTGCGGGAATGATACGCATTACATGAAACATATAGCTGTATGTATTAAATGGACATATGATGGGGACATACACAACATTATTATTTCAGATAGTCATTAATAAGATGAAGTTTGAGCATGTTAGTTTGGGTCTTTTTACATTGACTTGCACGTTTGATCTCGTTGGGTAGTTGATTATATTTTGTGTGAGCTATGTATATTATGTATATATATTATATATTATATATATTATATATTATGTACATTATTTAAAAAGAATAAATCGGGAAATAACCCAACACAATCATTTTTATTGTGGTGGGAACTTCATACACTTATTACTTGTTCATCCTGACATCTGAATGCAAGTTTTCTTAAGAGCTTAAAAACTTAAAGTATTCAAGGGAAGTATGTTACATCTGATGAATGGTCAGTGGTTGAGTGGGCATCGTGTTCGGGTCCCACCCGGGCGTCCCGTGTTCGATTCCTCGGCTGGCTAAGTCCTCCATCACAACACAAGCAACATTTTCGGTTTTCTGTGGTGGTAGTAGGAGATTTTCAAACGTTGTTGGGTTATTCGTAGCCCGGGAATGTTTGTCTTTCTTTTAAATTTTTTAAATTAAATTTTTAGAATTTAAAAAAAAAAAAAAATTCTTAAGATTAATAAAGGGATTCTTGGATGGTTTGGTAATGTAGAGCGGATATACGGAAAAGTAGTGTAAGAAGAATATACGCCGCGGAAGTTAATGGAAGTTACTTGAGTCGGGACGGGTCAAGAGTCAAACAGAATAACACAAGAAGAGTGTGTATATATATGAGATGAAATATGAACGTGAATGAAGCAAGGAGTTTGTTGAGACATAGTTTTGCAGCGGTGTAACGTGTCTGCCTACCCCTGATGCGAAAAAGCTTGATGGTTAGTTATTTGGGAGGCAGTTATGTTTACCGCCGCCGCGGGTAACATGTATTGGATAATCAATACCTCCGCCATAGGTCACCCCGAGCGGTTCTCTACGTTTGGTGACTTAGCAGGGGTGCCCGGGTTCATCGGGTGAAGTGTGTTCTGGGAGACCCTTTGACCTCTCCAGCTGGTCTCTCTCGATTCATCCTTTTGCACCGCCTACAGACTACAGGATTCATACGTCCGTCACTCCTGGACACACTGATCCCTACCCACTCCTCATATCTATTTCCTTAACTTCCTCTTCTTCTTTTCCTAAAAAAAAAACCTCCACACAGCATCCCCAAATGTGACATAGGCCCTCACAGAATTTTTTTCCTCATAGGGCTACTGCACGGGGTTAATGTGAAAATAATAATGGTTATTTCGATAAATAAATTAATATTTTGGGATTTAAATAAAGCTACCTAATGTCTGTAACTTACATAGTACGGGGCCTCTGCTGTAGTTGTCATAGGAGTCTTGTGATATACTGTATTGGAGTCTGGTGCGAGTAGAGGACACATATGCCCCCGAGTCCAACCGGAGCGTGTTTCTTGGCACGGGTGAATCTTCTCTGCCAGCTCTATGCAGTCTGTAGAGGAAACAAAACATTACAAATAAACCTTACAAGTGCCTACAGTTATTCATGGGACTAGGTAACTTATATAGTGGATGAAAATTTCTAGTTTTTATAGCAGATATGTTTAGCCAGGTAGTTCCTATTCGCTTCGTTATCTCCGTCAGCCTCACAACTTTACACAATACGGGAGTCCAGTGGAAATTATTGAATACGATTTTCCTCTTAATGGATATTAAGTCTCTTCCATCTTGAGTGTTGTTAATTTGAATATTTGAAAAAAAATATATGTTTATACCAGGGTAAATACCGATAACATATTGTTTTACTAAATCAAAAAAGATTATTTTTTTACCCGTACAATAAAGGCAAAACACAAATTTATTTTAAGTTAGGAGGTCTTAAGAGAATAAATCCACTTGTCCTACGTAAAGAACCATATTTGAAAATCTGTTTGACTACAGAACAGAACCTTGAAAATAAATAAACTCACAGTTCTGTCGTAAATCATCTTACTACATAACTTTTTAAATTTTTAATCCACATTTTAAGTTTATTTATAACTTATCTGTGAATTTATTTTTTCAACGCCCTCTCTCGTAAAGTAACAGATTTTCAGATAGAGCACTTTACGTAGAGCATGTCAAAATCCAACATAATATTTTCAGCTCAGGTTTTGTGAAACTCACAGTCGGCGGCCTTGGAGCCAATCGGTAGTTGAGTGACGAGTCCTTTCGGCAGCGGCGGACATTCAGCCTCCGTGCAGCACACCAACTCAGACTGGTTGTCAGTTAAGTCACATCTCTGTAAGGAAAGAAAGGTCGTGTTAGGGGCGCGGAAATCAAGCAGGTTGTTATCCCCAGAGACGGAGAAACATATAAGGAGGAACTGTACCTGTGGGAAATTGCCTTTGTAGGAGGCCTCCTTTGCTGTCTGGCAGTCAGCGAATGGTCTGCACACTCCCGCTTTTCCTGTGTGCTTTAGTGTGCAGTGACTCCCTGCAAACAAACAGACACACCAGGGTTACACAACACAACACGATGATGAAGATACCACCCATAATCCAGAAGTTATGTACGTCAGAGGAATATTTGAGGGATAATTTTTTCCCGTCTACTGTATAAGAATTTCTCGTAATTGCAAACTCTCAGTATGCGAATGAATGTAAAGTGGGTGAATGAGTGAGTAGAATACTGAATATTTGTGTGAAATATTGTGTCTAGATACGTCGTATATGATTTTATCACTATATGTTGGTTTTCTGCAAATTGAAAATTCAATTTTTTTGCTAAAAAATTCGATACCTAAGCCAAGATACTTAATCTTATTTTCCACCATTTCCATTGTAAACTGGAAAGATTTGTTAACTTTATTAATTTCTTTCAGAAAAATATGTAATTCTCTGTGTGTTCCTGACCAGATAATTAGAATGTCAACTACATATCTACGAAAGAAGGCAATGTTTTAGAATAATTTTAATTTTTCGGTACATTCTTCTACGTAATTGAGGAATAATTCAGCTAATACCCGGGAGATTGGACTGCCCGTGGCTAGTCCACAAGATTGAATGTAGTGAAAAAATTAAAGAAATTTTTTTCTATACATGCATTTATTTCTAGTCCAGTTATTTCTTTACGTTTGAAAAAATTAATGTTTCTTTTTTCAATGTTATTATTCATAATTATCCGTAATTTGTTTTTTTTTTGTATATTGGAGAACAAACTAACGACATCAAACTAAGGATTAAAAAAGTGTTTGATCAAACAGTAACTAGGATAGTCTTATTAAGTATTTTGATGTCTTTAGTTGTAGGGAATTTATTATTCCATGTTTAATTAAGAGTGTTTTTGATGATTTTATTTCCAAATATTGCTAATTTATAGTCAGGAAATGTCGATTTGACGATTGAATTTCTAGTTATCAATCGTCAAAGACGACAGCAACAAATTTGGGAAACCCGTATAGATTGAATAAAATCCTTGTAGACAACCCCCTCACCCATATGTTATGCATGTAAAGTGTAGATTAAGAGACCACTGAACCTGTGGGAAGATGGCCGTTTGGAAGTTTCAGTCTCTTAACAGACTGGATGGGAAATAAGTTTTGTACTTGTTTTATTATGTAACTATCTGGGATACCCGACTTCGCTCAGGGAGATTAAACTGACACTTTGAACCCACGACGGATCTTGCTTTATTTACCCCTACCAACGGGTAGCCCCACCCGTATGAAAAACGTCTTCGAATAGTACACAATGTTCCAGAACATTCGAGAGTCTTCTGGAATGTTCCACAATGATGTTCCCGATTCCCTATTCACGAACATTCCACAATGTTTCCGGGATGTTCAAGAATGTTGTGGAACACTCTCGAATACTCTTGAACGTTCTGGACTGTTCTAAGAAATTTCTAGAAGTCGAAATTTCCATCCCTTATATCTTCAAAAGCACGCTCTTCAGGTAAAAACGGGAACCTTCTTCAGGAATGGGGGATAGAGGGCTACCACACCGTGTAACTCTCTTGATCGTCCCGGGACTCGTTTCTGAGTTTTAGCGGGACGCACACTTTTATACACCTTCTTTTACAATATGTATTGATTATAATAGAATTATTGGTATCAAAAGTAGAAAGATCAAGTTCTGAGTACCGTACCTTCAATAACTATCACCGGAGGGCAGCAGACAATCTGAACTCGGTCTTCTAAAGCGCAAATCTGAAAACAAAATAAGGTTTTAGTCTTCATTGTGATTTTAATAAATAAAGTTCCATGTTATTGAGATTTAATGAACATGAAAGAGATAAGACACAGAAAATAAGGACCTCTCCTGGCTCCGAGACGAATGCTTCATCCTCTGTGCTACTGAAATATTTATTTTTTAATTGTCAAATATTTTTACCATTTGATCTCTCACCTAAATGCTTTTATTAATATCTATATTGATTTATTGGAAATCCGCACGATGATATGATTTATATTAAACACAGTCAGTTTATACTCTATACAGTTATACAGATCTCGAATCTGTATAACATTTAAGCGGTTTCGGTTTTACTATAATGCTGATTATAATAAGAATAAAAATAAAAGATATGATTTTATTTCTTCAAAATACGCAAAATCACTTTGTGGCGTCATTATTAATTTAATGAAAAACAAATAACTTTGTGTAACACCACTGTTTAATAAACAATTATCAACATGTTTCGAAAACTATGTTTTCTTCGTCAGGATAATAAGTTAATAGTAGTTAGTAAGTTAATAAGTTATAGTTAATAATAGTTTAACTTATTATCCTGACGGAGAAAACATAGTTTTCGAAACATGTTGATAATTGTTTATTAAATAGTGGTGTTACACAAAGTTATTTGTTTTTCATTAAAATAAGATATGATTTTAGATTATCACGGCAAAATTCCAAAAAACATTCTATATTTCGAAATAAGAAAAAAAAAATCAGACTAATAATAAGAAAAAGTAACAAAACGTACATAAAATAAAAACGAATAAGCGACAAATGAAACTGAAAAGAAGTAAACACAAAAATATATGTAAGAAGTCGTTTATGGAGGATATTTGACCAACTCCTGTCTCCATAGGGCCGTAAGGGGGGACTCCATCAAGGCAACCACGGTAGTGACGATTATAGTCTTTGTTTACGCTTCTCATGCGATGGCGGAGAAGCGCTCTGAAAGTGTACCCCCTGGGAAAATTTCCTTAGCACTGCAGTTTCTCGGTAGGCAGTATAGTTGGCGCTTATGCCATTGGGATGCCCTGTAATCTAATACGCCCTACGTACTTTACTCTACAACTACTCTCCATTTTCCTTCCGTCTAGCCATACTAATAGTGTTTGTATGAGTTCATTTTTACATTTGAAAACCAAAACGATTGATTTGGATGATTTTAGATTATGGATTGATATAGAAGGTTATGTTTTTTTGCAAAATCCTTCCATATTTGGAGTGTTTATGAAAATTTTCCAAAAAAAACAGTACCTGCGGAGAAATGCCTTTACTAGAGGCCTCTATCGCTGTCTGGCAGTTGGAAAATCGGCTGCACACTCCCGCCCTCCCTGTGTCCACCATCGTACAGCTATCTCCTTCAAACAAACAGACACAACAGGGTTACATAACACAAAATGACGATGAAGATTCTGCCTACAATCCAGAAGTAATGTGCGTCAGTGAAATATTTGAAGGTTGATGTTTGGCTGTTTGAATTCCTAGTGATGAAGTTGCAAACACTCAGAGCTGTTGGTATTCCGCCTCAACGACTCGCTGCCTTTTGCAATATATAAGAGTTTTGTGTTAATGAGGAAGCCTACACAACTAATCTTACCATTGCCTACTGGATTTGTAATGATTAATTAATGATGGCCGTACCTTCGAATATCCCCTCGCAGCAGACAACTGGAACAGAGCCATCTAAAGAGCAAATCTGAAAACAAAATAAAAGACATTAAAAAAAGAAAAACTATGTTTATATCCTTTGAGAATTCTCATTTTGGGAGGCGGGTCTGGGTACCGCCGTCCCGGGAATCATTTATTAGATAACCAGCACCTCTGCCATAGGTCACCCCAGGTGGTTCGCTACGTTTGGTGACTTAGCAGGGGTGCCCGGTTTCATGGGGCGAGGTTGGTCCGGATCTTGGCGGCAGATGCGTCTGTCCACTAACTGCACGGCAGGCCGGACCTGGAGAGGACGGCTAAGGCGGGTATTCTAGTCTAGAAGCATGAATTGTAGGTGTTTTTTCATGGGCAATAAAAAAAAACAATAATATTTTTACCAGTCATTACTTTACCAAATATTTATTAAACATTAAGGAATACATAAAAAATCAAACAAAAAAATTATAAAATTCAAAAAATTACAGGGTGTTGAAGTGGGGGGCCTCAAAAAAATTACTTTTTCAAAATCAGTTTTTTTGACTTTCTAAATTTTTTTAAAATAGTAAAAATTTAAATTTTGTTATAGTTTTACTTAGCGCGACAGAGTAATGTATAGAGAAGGCTCACACCAAATTTAAATAAATTGGCTTAGTAGAACTTGAGATATTGTGTCATCCGTCTCGAAAAAAGTGGTTTTGAGAAAAATGTGTTTAAAATATTGTTCTATTTAGGTCTAAACCCAGACATTAAAATGGTTATAACTTTTAAAATAATGCGAATTTCAAAATATCGTTTTAAGGAGATATTTTTTAATATTTAAATTTTGGAAATATGAACAAAAAAAATTGTTTTATTTTTTTTCTAGATAAGAATACTGCCTTAAGTGAGTCCCTTTGACTTCTCTAGCAGAACTCTCTCGGAACATCGCCTTGCACCGCATCGGGAGGGATGGATTCATATGACCGTCACTCCTGGATACACTGACCTTAAGATTCCTACCCACCTCTCTCTCTCGTATCCCTTTCTTTCCCAGAACTTCCTCACCTTCCTTTCCTAAAAAGACCCTCCACACAGTATCCCCAAAGATGACACAGGCCCTGAGTTTTCTCAGGGCCTCCTGTATGAAGCTAATGTAAAAAAATCCTGAAAAAGAAACCGTTAGTTCTGAAGCATTTTGATATTTTTAATTAATAATACTAATGTATACAAAGACTAAATCATCCATCCATACTAATATTATAAATGCGAAACTGCTCGAGTTTGTTTATGATGCTTTCACGCATTAACCAATAAAAAGACTTTAAAAATTCATTCACCAATAGAAAGCTATATTATATGCGAAGACTATAGTCTGTATATGATGGCAAGCTCTGGCGTTATGAAATCATAAATATTAATATATTATATTTGTCATACGTTTTCTGTCGCTAACAAAAGCGAGTTTTTGCTAACGTCAGAAAAAAATCGTTTCCATGGAAACGATGTTGATATATTTGTGGGCTCTATGCTGGTAGGTACTCAGTCCCCTACCTACTGGTTGGCCGCTGCTCCAGAAAATTCAAATAATAGAATATGTTTTGTTTTTTTTTGGACAAGCTTCTGTTTTGGAATAAATGTCAGATAAGAGTTCCAGAGAACATTAAGTTCTAGAGAACATTCCAGTTCCATAAGAACATTAAAAATATAATTCATAACGATTATAAAGACTGAATAATAAATAGTGTAATTTTTTATTATATTAACAAACTTCCAAATATTTAATTAAAAATAAACATCCGAAATGTTTGTAAGCGCATAAATTCCGGACGAATGAACAAAATTGGATGATTCTTTTTTTCTTTGAGCTATTATTGCTTTATGAAATTTAGGTGTTGGGTGAGATGTTTGAAAACTGAATGTAAGGGAATGAGTGTATGGAATGCGGGAGGGAGTGGGGGTGGGGAGGAGGGGGGATAGTTGATAAGTTCAACCGCTACAGTAATTTCCCGTAATACCATGCGAGCGAAGCCGCGGGGAAAAGCTAGTATTTAATAAATATTCATTTATTAAAACTGTATTCTTCATTGTGATTTTAAAGAACGGTTATATGAATGTTAATGATATTTAAATAATATAAAATAAAGTTGAGAGACATGCAGTGGTTACTATAAAAGTATCAAGTTGCGGCTTCACCTGAGGGGTTATCCCTTTTAGGGCTGCCTCCACAGCAGCGGGGCATTTCGATAACTTAAGGCACTTGCCGGCCCGCCCTGTCTCAGCCAGCGTGCATTGATCACCTGCAAAAGCAACATGACCGTTAAACAAGAAGAGAGACAAGCTCTTGAGAGAATGATGATTAAGTTCTGAGTACTATACCTTCAGCTACTGTAACCAGGGGGCAGCAGACAATGGGCACAGTGCCCTCTAAAGCGCAAACCTGAAAACACAATAGGCTGAGTCTTCATTGTGATTTTATTTGAAAGAATATGAAAGTGAAAAGACACAGAAAATAAACAATTAGTCAAGCGGCTTGAAACAAGTACCTAGTTTTTTGCTTGAGGCTAGCATTTTGATCGTTTACAATGTTTGATTGATGCTCGAGTCCAGCAACTTGATAAGATATGTTCGCGATCGGCTCAATCAAGCATGTGTAAAATGGTATCTTAAGAGGAACGTTTGCGTGGCCCGTTTTGGCCCGTTTCAAAAA
The DNA here is from genome assembly GCA_936435175.1 of Glyphotaelius pellucidus. Lineage (NCBI taxonomy): Eukaryota > Metazoa > Arthropoda > Insecta > Trichoptera > Limnephilidae > Glyphotaelius > Glyphotaelius pellucidus. The sequence continues at coordinate 7,389,344 of OW386563.1, read as the reverse complement.
AAATCTTAATTTTGGATTAGAGATCACAATACCCAACCAAACTGAAAAAAAAAATTCAATCAAAAGGTTTATCAAATATCTAGTACGGATGTGAGCTACTTTATTTATTTTTTAAATAAATTAAAAGATACAGTTCATTAAATTTTTTTAAAGTTTTATGATTTAAGATGCAATTTGTGAGTAAATGAAAAAACAAAACATAATTTTACTATATTTATCATAAAAATGTAATGAAATATAAAAAAAAAATTAATGAAATAAATTATTTTACTTGTGTCAATTAAAAATATACCCATTTAGGAAGGAACAAAAGTTTGTCATTTATATATTAAAATTACTACCCCAAAAATTGCATTTTGAACTAAATTTTTTATTTTCTTATTCATCATATTTTTAAAATAAATATAGTATTTTTTTTTGTGTTATTCATTTACTCACATATATTGGCCAAAGTTGCCTCTAAAATCATGAAAAACTGAAATCTTTAATGGCCTATATCTTATAATTTAAACATAAAATAAATAAAGTAGCTCACACCCGTACTAGATATTTGATGAACCTTTTGATTAAAAAAATAATTTTTCAGTTTGGTTGGGTATTTTGATCTCCAATCTAGAATTAAGATTTGTATGAAACGGGCCGAAGCCGGCCGTACGAATGTTCCACTTAATTTGTATCATTCTTGGCACTATTCGTTTCTTTTTATTCAAACTCTTTTTATCAAAGAGTTTTATTTTCGTTGGATTCCATTTCATACACAGTTATACATTGTTTTACCAACTGCACCGGTGAATGAATACAAAATGATTCTCTTCTGAACAAGAGGCATGACATGTTCATCAAGCTGCTTGAGCACGAAGAACAATATTACACCCTTGACTGTATCGGATCCCATTAAGGATTTGAAATGAAAAAAAATAATTCTGTTTTGGTACCGATTTTCGCACAGTTTACGATGGCGGACATTAATTTGAAGTCTGTTATCTCTCATTGGTTTATGCAGGTAATTCGTATTTCACGTAAAGTAGTACTTTACGTGAAAATGTTGCGTGCTTATTTCGTTTATATTTAAAATATTAATAAAAAGTCTACAACATGGGTTTCTCACTGATTGTTAAAATATCATACCTTTATTTATTACACACCATTTTTATGAAATTAATAATTCTTAATAGTTCTGGCAACCCTATTTCAAGAAGATTGAATTCAAACAATTATATCATTCCAAGTGTAAATATTATTATTAGTAGGTAAAATTGTCGCGACTGAAAAGATGTTATTTTACATGAATGGGTGAATAGTACCTGTGGAGATATGCCTTTACTGGCGGCCTCAATCGCTCTCTGACAGTTGCCGAATTGACTGCACACTCCCGCCCTTCCCGTGTCCACCATCGTACAGTTATCACCTTCAAACAAAACAGACACACCAGGGTTACACAACATACTCAAAACAGACACACCAGGGTTACACAACATAACAGGTGAAGGTGAATAAACTGTATGAAATGAGAGTGAAGTACCTTCTCTAGGGGTAGTTGCGTTTGCCGGGCATCTGGCTTGCAGTCTTGTGTCTTCCCCTGGTACCCAGGGGCAGCACACTATCAGCCTGTCCTCCGGAGAGGCGCACACCTGGAAACACACCACATTGTATTACCACCTATTCATTTATATAGTGAAATTATTTACTATACACGAAACATTGTTATTTAACCCATGAAACGTACAAAATTTTCAATAAATAAAATCATCGGTATTTTCTTAGATTTCATAGGAATAATCTTTGGATAAGCATAATGCTATCTTCTCTTCCCTGGCACACATGCTGGTCAGAACTGAAACATCAAATATCGCTGCTTCATTCTTGTTCGCAGAAATAAAACAGCCTGATTTCCATACCATTGAACACTAAATTCTAGAATTAGAGCATTCCTAGAATCAGAAGGAATTGAATGTTACAAGCCATTTTGTGTAAAGGACAAAGAGTTTTGAGTGGTGAAAGACAAGTCATAAGTCGTAACGATTTGCCATGTTAAATATTTTATTTTATTAAATGAAATCACTTTATATACACTACTTATTTAATCGACATGTTTCAAAACCAATGGTAATAAAACTATCGGGATAAACTTAAAATATGTATTAATATATCTTATTTATTTTTATTTTAATACAGTACTACACGAGTATTCCTCGTTAATATTGTATTTCATTGTGAGATAACTTCACTTCAACAAAGTCATACGTTAAGTTACTTGAATGACAGGAGATCATATTTGCCCCAGCTCACATACGTCTCATATAAACCGCTGTAACTCCCTTACTATCAGCGTGAGAAATATGCTATAAACTGTGTTAGAAACGCAAAATACAACGCACTATAGTCAAATCTAAAAAAATAACCACTAAAACAAGTAAAATGTACACCTTAGTGAAACCAAAGTTTTGAATCTCTATTTGAAAAAAAATTAATAAATTAATAAATTTTTTAGTTATTATTTTCATATGAAAAGACAAAAAAGTGAGGTGACAATAACGTTTAAATACATTTGTCTAATTAAATATGTATTGACTTTTTTTTCATTATCAATAATTTTAGTCATAAAAAACGTAAGTTGAGCAAATTTCAAAAGTTAATTTAATGAAGACACTATGAGGGAAACTCAACCAAAAGTTAATTAAATGAAGACACTTTGAGCGAAACTCAACCAAAAGTTAATTAAATGAAGACACTATGAGCGAAACTCAAATAAAAATTTGGAAACAGAAACATTAGAAAAAGATATTGGCACCTCTGGGGCACAAACCCACGACCTTTCTATTTCCGGGTGAGTGCTCTAACCACTGAGCAAAGGTGTCGATATCCAATTCGGTCACTTTTAACTATTTCGACTATCTATTTATACTTCGACTAAGAATCACCCGTATTATCTTCATTTTCAAATAATCAAAAGTGACCGAATTGGATATCGATGCCTTAGCTCAGTGGTCAGAGCACTCGCACGGAAAGAGAGAGGTCCTAAGTTCGCGTCCCAGAGATGCCAATATCTTTTTCTGATTTTTCTGTATCCAGATTTTCGATTGAGTTTCGCTCGTAGTGTCTTCATTGAATTAAATATTACAATGTGAGGTTTTACTCATAAAAGTTAAATAAAAAATAATAAAAACGTTTTTTTGTGTTTGCGTGCAAAATTTTTATATTTCAAAAAGATTTTTTTTTTTTTAATAATAAAATTTGAAAGTGTATTTCATCCCCTTTCAAAAACATTTTTAGTTTTGGGATATGTTCAGAAATATTCCATATATTTGCATTTTATTGTAAAGCGGAAATATTTTGACCACCTGAAAAATACGCCAAATTTCTGAAGGATTAAAAAAACTAACCAATTATATTTTTCAAATATTATACGTCACAGGTACATCCCGAATGAAATGACGAAAACGGTGATTATTCCCATAATCAAATCAACAAATCTTGATCCATCCGTGATTAATAACTACCGACCAATTTCACTCTCAACCACAGTGGCAAGATTATTTGAAAAAATTTTATCTACTGTCGTTACAGATCAGCTAAAAACAGCGGATAATCAGTTTGGATTCAAATCTGCACTATCAACATCTATGGCAATATATTCCCTAAAAGAAACTATCAGTTATTATAAACTAAGGGAAACGCCAATCTATACCTGCTTTCTAGATCTAAGCAAAGCATTTGACCGTGTATGTCATAATAAACTGTGGGAAAAACTAAGGAAAAGAGCAGTTTCGGAAGATGTTATAGCGATTCTTTCAATTTGGCACACGCAACAAGAAAATATTGTGAAATGGTCTGGGGAGTTTTCTAACCCATTCCATTTGAAAAGTGGCGTAAGGCAAGGAGGAAGTATGTCTCCGGTTCTGTTCAATATATACACCGATGAGCTTATTCAAAAACTTAACGCCACGAAAATAGGCTGCCATGTACACGGAGTGTGTGTAAATAACATTAACTACGCAGATGATATGGTTCTTCTTGCACCGTCACTAAGCGCTTTAAAGAAACTACTCAAAATTTGTGAAGACTTTGCAAAAAGCCATAACCTTTTATATAACACCACAAAGTCAGTAGTTATGGTTTTTAAATCTAAAAATGAAATATTCCAAACACCCTCAGTACTGCTAGATGAAAGAAATATTAATGTTAATCACAGCGTTAAATACCTGGGACACATCATCACAGACGACCTCAAAGATATCGAGGATATGGAAAGGCAGAGAAGAGCCATATCAGTTAGAGCGAGTATGCTATCAAGACGTTTTTACTTTTGCAGTCCAAAAGTAAAAAGAATACTTTTCAACGCTTTCTGTACCTCTCTGTACACATCAGAACTATGGGTCAACTACACTACATCCCAATGGCATAAGTTAAAGGTTGCTTATAACAACGCTTATCGCCAACTTTTCCGCCTACCAAGATACTGCAGTGCTACGGAAATGTTCCTAGAGGGACGAGTACACACCTTCCGAGCACTTCTCCGCCACCGTATGGGAAGCTTATGGCGTAGACTGGGCCAATCGAAGAATGCGATCATCACCGCCATGACTGCCTGGATGGAGTCCCCCCTGATGGCCCTCTGGAGGCGGGAGACGATGAAATATCCTCCGTAAACAGATGCATGAATTCATCTAAGTGTTTACTATTTTTTTCAATTTCATTTCTCATGTTTTTCATGCTTATTCGTTTTTTTATATTTATTTTATCTATGTGCCTTAACCTATTATTTGTCTAAATTGCTTCTGTTATTTCAAAATATGGAATGTATTGCATTGCACTACCCCTGCATACATTCTGGAATAAACTATATATTATTATTATTATTATTATTATTATTATGAAAAACAGTTACCTCGTTTTTTTTTGAAAAGTAAATGTAATTAAATTCATATTCATAAACATAAGCTATTAGCAAAAAACAAGTGCAGCAATATATAATTCATGTAGGTATACATATATAGGTAATTATTAGCATAGGTACACAAGCATATAATAATACAAACACTTGCACAGATTCATTATATAATATAAATTATAATACTCGTGTTGCGAGTTTTCCAGAAAATATTTATAGTAGAAGTTAGCAACACCTGACTTCATGGTTGATCATTGGAAATTCAAAACGAATGTCTGCAATGGTGACGACAAATATTATTTATATATTTATACAGCGAGAACAACAGGAATGCTTTGTAATAAAATTACTGGTTCGGTTTATAATATGATGAGTTTGTTAATTTGTATCTTGTACTGCAGTGTTTTTGGAAGTAAAATATCCGTAACAAAAAATACATAAGGTAACTTTGATTGGTAAAATGAATTACAAATGAACTTGACATGCGGAGAGATTATATCTATGTGACTTCACCTGATATGGTAATCTATTTAACACCGCTTCCAAGACGTCGGGGCACCTCATTACGTGTCTGCACACACCCGGCTGAATCGTTCCCGCCATGACACACAGATCTCCTGCAACATAATACCAGAATCAAGTGAGAGAACGGAGATGAACCCACGACCTCTGGTTTGCAGGTAGAGGACTTTAACCCTCGACTACAGAGGCCGTCACAGTTAGTCATTGGTTCACGATTACAAGTGGGTTGTTATTTGGCCATCTCAATGCGAACTCTTAGTTCTCGAGGTTTTTCTCTAACGTAACATGATAATTTCACAAAAATAATTTCCCTCAGAGCCTATGTCATCTTTGTGGATACTGTGTTAAGGGTCTGTTTGAAAATAAGAAATGACCCTGAACTCAGAAACAAATCTTAGAAACGACCCATTCTCATGTGACGAATATTGAGAGCGCGTTTCCCGTCTATGCACCGGCGATGAAGGGATCAATCACGGTAGTTCCTCGGAGCATCTTCCATTGAAATACCGGTCTATCCACAACAGCATTCCTATGCTGTAAAGATTGCAATGTCTTTGTTAAGATGGGAGATCTTTCAAACGGACCGCTAGTTTCTGCACAAAGTCAGGTTATTTTTTTTTGTATTTTTGGGCTCTAGACCAGAGGTGGATCCTATTTGTTCACACTGAGCTATATATCTGCGAGCAGATATCTGTTGATTCGCGAGCGCTTATCTTTTGTCCTTTCACACGAGGCTATCAAATATTTCTTCCTGTGGTAGGAGAGGGGGTCAGTCGAATTAGGGAGCGGCAACGGAACGCATATTTTTTGTAGTGAAATCTGTCAATTTGACATCTGTAATCCACGGGTCTAGGCAGCTCCGTAATTACAATGACCCCCTCTCCTGTTTTAGTCGGAGAAGGGGAGAGTTATCTTCTGGGATATCGCGTCTGGAGCGGTTACATCTGAGATGTGTATTGTCTATGATTGATCTGCGCTTAAAAACGCTTAGGTGTGAACGGTCTGAAGGGATTGTATGGAGAGCGTTATTTGGCGTGCTATGATCTTTTATATTTGATAGCTGAGTGTGAACCAGCTCTTACTCAAGTTTCTAAGAATATAATATGATGGGCTCGGACGCTATAATGCGCATTTTTGTCAAAACTGAGTTGAGTTTTCCGACTCTGGCAAAATAATATAAACTATCAGTCTGTCCTTGCAAGAAATATAGTGACAACCCACACTTATAGGCAAGCATTTGAATTAGTTAGATATTCACCTTAAAGCAGCGCTATTCTGCTGAAAAAGAAGAAGATGTAGAGATATGTAATTACGAATGTTGGACAGAGCGCACTCATATTTTAAGTGATGAAATCGCAGCGAAAATGGCGAAAATGCTTGATAAAACATGACTCGTTTAAAATAAAGCAAAAATCTCGTGGAACGTATCTTAAGTATCATTTAAAGAAACATTGTGAATTTTTTCACAAATATAACTTGTAAAATAATAGAAATAGACTTGTTTTAAATAATTTTCGTAGCATAGTTTGCGATTTTTTTCTATCGAGGGAATTTCATATAATTTGCGTTTCGGCGTGAAACGTATCTAGATATTATCTTCAAAAATAACATATATTTTTTTAAGAGCTTAAAAACTTCAAATGTTTAAAGGAGATAGTAAGTAGTAAGAAATCGGTTGAAATTCGAATAGTGGACCTTCAAAAGTATTTGTATTAAAATCATTTATTTTTTAATGAACAATTCAATATATTCCCCGTGTTATGTATTTTCTCGAAAAAATAGTGCATTTCAATTGGCTTATCTAACTCCTTTTTAACATTTAACAAGGGTGGGTTTTTTTCCATTACGTGAAATATCAATGTCAATTCAGAGGTAAAAGATATAATTCAAATATAACAAGAAAATTTGGTGATTTTATGTCTCCATTTAACACTTTTTTATCACTATTACTAAGATCAATTCTAAACAAACAAAGAAAATCCCATATAATCGTGACCCACCCTATTGCAGGTAGATAGGGACCTGCCTACTTTAAAGCATGTTCAATATCTAGATACCTACTACAAATTTTGAAAATGGCACTTAAATTCAAAGCAAATATGAGTTTATTGAACCACATTGACTAAGGCACAGCACGTACAACTGAAATTCACAAGTTTAATGAATATTTGACCGCTATTCCGATTTCATCAAGTAATCAGTTCCGATTTTTAAAATCACACCAAAATTCAAAGCAAATTTTAGTTCGCTGAACCGGGGTTACGCAGGACGCTCAGACAACCGAAATTAGTGTTTTTGATTATGTAAGTTCATATACCTTTTGTTTGACATTTGTTTTTGAAAAATACTCTAGTAGTAAAAAAAGATATGTGTGTATTTTGTCTAACGAATTAGGTAAAATTAAAAAAAAAAGATTTATCTCGAAATTGTAAGGGGGGGTTGACACTATCTGCACTCGAGCTCTATTTTCAGAAACTGTCAATTCCACGGGTTCTTGATAAAAAATACAGAATAAAACAAATGTTCTTGTACCTACTGTAATAATATTAGTGTTATGGTTATGATGCTATTTACAAATGTACACGGTGTACGGAAACTCGTGTTACAAGCGGGAAATTGGTAAATCTATATAAGTAAATCGACTGAATTTTTTAGATCAAATTAAAGAAATAAGCAATCAACAGGCGCTGGGGGATTAATTTGAGCTGTTTAATTTCTGTAAAAATTCGTTAAACCGTAGATCCTACTTAAAAGATTTATACACCGTTTAGTTGCCGATAAAATTAGAAATAAAAAAAAATACAATCGAAATAATTCTTTTTTAGGGTTCTCTGTATGACCTAGATCACCAGTTTCCCGCTTGTACCACGAGTTACCGAACACCGTGTATATTATCAAACTCAGTTTTCTTTATCGTCCTACTCATTTTGCAACCCGTAAAATAATTGACTATTTCAGAGTCGTTCTTACAAGTAAAGCATTGTAGCAAATGACTTACGTCCATTTGGCGACTTTACAGGAGAAACTAAATACTGTATCTGTATATTTATACTATAGCTGTAATCCCTTATTAACCCCATGCACCTGTCCTTCTATAAGTAGAGTGATATTATTAAGTGGGTATTCTAGTCTAGAAGCATGAATTGTAGGTGTTTTTTCAGGTGCAATAAAAAAAATCAATGATATTTTTGTAGCCATTATTTATCCAAAATTTATTAAACATTAGCAAATACATTAAAAAAAGTCAAACGAAAAAATTTTAAATTTAAAAAATTACAGGGTGTTGAAGTTGAGGGTCTCAAAAATATGGCGCGCCCTGGTTGACACGATTGCAACTCTCCTAGTAATCCAAAAAAAAAAATTACCAAATTAATTTTTAATCTAAACAAATGCTGCTATGGCATGAACCTCGGAGAAGTCAAAAATTTTTTTTTTCGCAAAATGGCGGCTGTCTGAAATGAAAAAACACTTTTCTAACAGTTTTTTTGACCTTTCCGAATTTTTTAAAAATTAAAATTTTGTTATAGTTCTGGTTCATGCGATAGAGTAATGTATAGAGAAGGCTCACACCAAATTTCAAGTAAATTGGTTTAGTAGAACTTGAGATATCGTGTCAACCGTCTCGAAAAAAGTGATTTTGAGAAAAATATGTTTAAAATTTTGTTCTATTTAGATTTTGGTAGGATTTAGATTAAACCGCGAAATTAAAATGGTTATAACTTTTCAAATAATGTGAATTTCAAAAAATCCTTTCAAGGAAATATTTTTGAATATTTAACCTTTGGAAATATCAAAAAATTTTTTTTTTTTTTTCTAGACTAGAATACCCCTTTAAATATCTTGGTATTCAAATATATGATCTTCTTAAATGGAATGTACACGTTGCAAACCTAACAACAAAACTGAAGAAAGTCATCTATTTCTTTAAAAATGTTAGGGATATAGTAAATAGAAAACAAATTAAACGAGTTTACTGTGCTCTTATACAATCATCAATGGGATACGGTATTATTAGCTGGGGAAGTGCCACAAATACTTGCCTGGAGCCTTTAGAAAAAATTCAAAAACTAATTCTGAAGGTAATTCTTAAAGTCCCGTTGAGGACGAGCACTGATTTTATTTTTAAAAAACTACATGTTCACAACTTAAAAAAATTATAATAAAAAAAATATCCTGCTCCATCAATTTAAAAATTCACATATGTTTGAAGAACGAATAAGTACTAGAGCCTTAAGAGAGTCACATGTTAAATCTTTTAACATCCCAGTTTGTCAAACCTCTTATGGGCAAAGAAGTTTTAAATATAATGCAACTAAGCTATTCAGGGGGTATTTCACCATCCTCCTCATAGATCATTCGTACGGTAACGTATATTTTAGATTAATTATACAGGATTTATTTATTTAGAAAGTCTGAGTTTACTATTCGGCACTTGAACCTATGAATAAGGTCTACATGTAGGATAAGTTGGCCGAGTTTTTTACCAGTTGCAAGTATTTATTTGTTTATTTATTAATATTAGTTATGTGTATGGATAAGCTATGAGGAGGATGGTGAAATACCCCCTCAATTTTATACCCACGGATATTAGAAAAACACAAACTATAAATTTATTTAAAAGTAAAATCATTGACCTCCAATAAATATATCCATAAGGAGTATTTAATAACATATTCATACTTGAATTGTATAATGCAAAAAATAAAAATTTACTGTTATTATTAACTATTATTTTTAAATTATTGTACCATGTAAACAAAAAACCTGGATAACAGCCACTATGTAAATTGCCATCTCAACACAGGTGTTTCACAGCTAGTGAGATGGGCAATATGTCATTAATGTAACCAATGTAAATAATGCAAAAATAATGCAAAAATAAATAATGCAAAAATAAATAAATAAATACTTTATATATTATAAAGGAGAGTGTCTGTGGCGGGCGGGCGGCCTGGCTTTACAAACCTAGCGTTTTATTCCAAGATTTTTAAAATTTTGCTGAGCTTCAAAATAAGAGTAAAATTACTTCTTTGTAGAAGATTATACTAAACATCTAAACGAAATGTGAAAAAGAACTAGACGCAGAAAATCATTAAAATAACGGTAGAAACTGGGACTCGAACCCAGGATCTCTCGTCTAATCGAGACGAATGCTTTAACCAATTTGGCTACTGAGACCTCTTATTTTGAAATCCTTTTTGTCAATCTCATATATAAAATTTCAGAATTAACAATATAATCTTCAACTTATTTTGCCCATATTATTGGAAGCTATTTTTTTAAATTGGAAAAAAAGTATAAAAGTGGGAAATAACCAAATAAAATAAATAAATTATTTTGGGAATAACCTTCAAAAGTTATAACAAAAGAAACTTGTTCAATTTGAAAAAAAATAAAATATTTAAATAACTGATTTTGAATAAATAATCGGATTTTGAAAAAATGCTTTAAGCCCGGACAATGCCGGAGACTTGACTAAATAATTCTCGAGTCCAAAAAAATGTATTTCTAAATTTCTCTTATTTAATAAATCAAAACCAAAATTTCCTCCAAGCGAAAGAATTGTAAGTAGGTAATTAAATATCTTATTATTTTTTATTTTAACTTTTATGAGTAAAAACTCAAATTGTAATATTTAATTAAACGAAGACACTATGAGCGAAACTCAATCGAAAATCTGGAAACAGAAAAATCAGAAAAAGATATTTGCACCTCTGGGACTCGAACCCAGGACCTCTCTACTTTCCGGGCGAGTGCTCTGACCACTGAGCTAAGGTGTCGATATCCAATTCGGTCACTTTTAACTGTATCATACTTTGACTAAGAACCACCCATATTATCTTCATTTTCTTAACGCATATTTTTATTGGCTGCCATCTTTATGTATGATTGCAAGATTCAAACCCGAACTAAATGCAATCTAGATGGTGTCTGGATAAATTTTTATCCATTTTATTTAATGTGCGACATCTTTTGACTTTTCTGCAAGTAGAGAGGTCCTGGGTTCGAGTCCCAGAGGTGCAAATATCTTTTTCTGATTTTTCTGTTTCCAGATTTTCGGTTGAGTTTCGCTCATAGTGTCTTCATTTAATTAAACTTAAATATTTACCTATTTACTTGACTACAAACCTTAAATTTTTTGCAAATTTTAAAAATTATTTTTAATAAGTAATTGCATAATTCATTCAAAGAAACGTCACCATCTCATTGCCAAATATTTTTTCACACTTTTACCAAATATTAGGTACTATGTATGATATTGAAAAAAAAAGGAAATCCAAAAAAAACGACGATTTCACGTTTCAAAAATAAATTTTGACTGAACCATTAAAACGGCCATCACAATCGACGAAATACAAAATGGCCGAGATAAAATAGGATTTTGTTATGCTCAGCAAAAAAAAACATGATTCCCAACTGCTCCCGCCAGTGAGACTATTGCATCCCCAAATGGGGAATGTTGTGTGGCTGAAGATAGTGGGAAGGGAAAGAAGATGGAGTAGATGAAGGTGGGAAAGTACCCGGCTATTCGAATCTGGTCACTAAACACGGCCTATAAGGGCGATACTGAGAGTATCTTCCACTATAGAACGTGCCGCAAATATACTAAATATTATTTTTAATTAATTGATTTTGAAATTACATACATAAATGAAAAAATATATATTTGTACACGGCGACTTTTGGTTTGCTAGTCGAAAGCATTTCCCTCAACCACGGAGGCCGTCATAAAATGTTAAAACTTTCCATGATAAATGTACGCAATTAAATTTTGCATTTCTTAATTTTGACAGTTTTTGAGAATTTATTCTAATCTAATCTTCAAACAATGAATCGCAAGTATGAGAAAATTCAGCTCTGCCGCAGGAACATCAATATTTTTTCAAACGATTAAAACGATTTGATTTTTTTCTTTACAAGATGTTTTAATTATTTGTATTCCTTACTTTTTTATTTTATTTGACACGATTTTCTTAGTAATATGTATTAAAATTGCGAAAACGTGACGTTATTTATCTCAATTTGTGAAAAAATAAAGTAACAGTATAATATAAGTGTTTGATCATATTTTAGGTAATATTGTAGTTGATTAAAGGGAGCACACATTGTATGTTGTGACAGCAAAATCCATAGTGAGCATTTTGGATTTTGCAGATATCAATGCGTGGATTTTGTTTAAAGAGATCAGTGACGCAAACAGGAAAATACCCAGAGAGCCCCCTTAAAAAAAGAGGTACATATATCGAGGTGTTTCCAAGTGAAAGCGTTGTAATATCTGCGCGCGTAATGCTTGCAGTGGTTTTGATTGCTTTCACTGGTAGGTACCGCTTCAAGCACTTTGCATTAAATTCATTAACAAAAAATTTCTCACAATTATTAAATGTACCTCGCCGCAGGAAAATTACAGAAACAGACTGGTCCTTGCAAGGATCAAAGAATTTTGTTTAATGTGTACTGTAAATCACCAGTCAGGAGATTGCACCTCACGGAGGATAAAAATGGAAACGGACTGTACCTTAACAAGGCAAAGAAAAACAACGGTTAAAAAAATTTGTGTTAATGTTTTTCAAAAAATAAGCAGTCGGTACTCTTGTGCGGTATAAAAAAAATATAAATATTCTGGTCTCGAATTATGTATTGTAACTATTTGAAATTGACCTTTGCAAATGTTCCTATAGAGAATATAGAAATTCAAAATAATAATAATGCACAACGTATTTTCATATAATTTTGAAATTTACCATTTATATAAAATAGAAAAATATCCATACTAATATTATAAATGCGAAACTGCTTGAGTTCGTTTATGACGCTTTCACGCATTAACCAACAAAAAGACTTTAAAAATTCATTCACCAATATAAAGCTAAATTATATGCGAAGACTGTATATGATGGCAAGATCTGGCGTTATGAAATTATAAATATTAATATATTATATTTGTTATACGTTTTCTGTCGCTAACAAAAGCGAGTTTTTGGTAACGTCAGAAAAAAATCGTTTCCACGGAAACGATGTTGATATATTTGTGGGCTCTAAGCTGGTAGGTACTCAGCCCTCTGGTCAGCTACTGCTCCAGAAAATTCAAATATTAGAATATGTTTTGTTTTTTTTTGGACGAGCTTCTGTTTTGGAATAAATGTCAGATAAGAGTTCCTACATTAAAAATATAATTCGTAACGATTATAAAGACTGAATAATAAATAGTGTATTTTTTTATTATATTAACAAACTTCCAAATATTTAATTAAAAATAAACATCCGAAATGTTTGTAAGCGCATAAATTCCGAACGAATGAACAAAATTGGATAATTCTCTTTTTCTTTGAGCTATAGCTTTATGAAATTTAGCTGGCAGGCGAGATGGTATGTTTTTAGGTTTTCACGGCCAAAAAGTATTTTTGTTATTGTTTTTGGGGTGTTATGCCGTGTTTCGCTACCTCCTTCTTTAGCCAACGTTTCGGACAGCGTTACAGTGTCCATCATCATCATCTCCCTGATGATGGACGCTGTAACGCTGCTCATCTGCCCTGATGATGGACACTGTAACGCTGTCCGAAACGTTGGCTAAAGAAGGAGGTAGCGAAACACGGCATAACACCCCAAAAACAATAACAAAAATGGCAGGCGAGATGTTTGAAAACTGAATGTACTCAGTCCCCTACCTACTGGTTGGCTGCTGCTCCAGAAAATTCAAATAATAGAATTTTGTTTTTTTTTGGACAAGCTTCTGTTTTGGAATAAATTTCAGATAAGAGTTCCTACATTAAAAGTATAATTCGTAACGATTATAAAGACTGAATAATAAATAGTGTAATTTTTTATTATATTAACAAACTTCCAAATATTTAATTAAAAATAAACATCCGAAATGTTTGTAAGCGCATAAATTCCGAACGAATGAACAAAATTGGATGATTCTTTTTTTCTTTGAGCTATTATAGCTTTATGAAATTTAGGTGTTGGGTGAGATGTTTGAAAACTGAATGTAAGGGAATGAATGTATGGAATGCGAGAGGGGGTGGGGGTGGCCAGAGGGGGATAATTGATAAGTTCAACCGCTATAGTAATTTCCCGTAATACCATGCGAGCGAAGCCGCGGGGAAAAGCTAGTAAATAATATTTGAAAGTCCCAGTCAGCCATTTTCCAATACTTTAACGATTCTAAAAGTCCTTACAGATTCTTTTGGTGAATTCGTGAAGTAATTTTTTTAAAATTTTATTTACGAAAAATGATTAAAAAAAATTCTGTTGCTTTTTTTTAACAAAATGACGGGCTTAATTTAAAAAAAATAGTCATTTAATGCCAGTAGGCATTTTTAATAAAAAAGTAATTTATTAAAAATTTATTGGATTGAAATAAAATAAATCACTTATTTTAATGTAGGCGCTAGGTGGGTACCCGTGGGGGTTTCAGTAAAAGAAGGTAAACCATCAAAGTCAGTAAATCTAGTTTTCATAGGAATAATTCGGATAGACGGTCGGTATAAAAACAGTTTCCAAGTTTAATTTGTGGAACTCCATTTTAATTAAAAGATTTTTTTATGTATTTAATAATAGTTTATAATAAAATAAATTAAATAAAAACATTAGAATTTTTGTTATTTTTTATTTTAACTTTTTATGTGTAAAACCTCAAACTGTAATATTTAATTAAATGAAGACATTTTGAGCGAAACTCAATCGAAAATCTGGAAACAGAAAAATCAGAAAAAGATATTTACACCTCTGGGACTCGAACCCAGGACCTTCCTACTTTCCGGGTTGGGCGCTCTTATCCACTGAGCTAAGGTGTCGATATCCAATTCGGTCACTTTTAACTGTACCATACTTCGACTAAGAACCACCCATATTTGTTGTTTAATTATTATTACAGCCTGGCAGCTTTTTAACCTTCCTTAGGCAAAATCAAACATTTTAATAAATATAAAAAAAATCAAATAATATGATTTCAAATACCAGTTTTACTTTAATATTGTGCAGTGGGTGTGTTTACAAAGTATGGAAAATATTCTTACCTTGCCGCTGGGATCCCACGAAAGTTGCCGTGAAAACCGTTAACACAATTTCTAGGAAGTAACGCATTTTGAAAATAATTTTGCAACACTGAATTTATTTAAAAAAATATCTTGTTAGTACCACTCCAAGAGTTGAAATCGAACTTGTGATTCATGAGCTTTGCTTTCATATTTATATCAGTGTACACCAAGATAAGTTACACAAAAGATAAGAATTTTTCTCTCGCGTATGTAAATTATTCATGAAAAACTCTCCTAACCCTCTGAATGCCAGTTATTTTTTGCAAAGAGGAAGTTTTTATGTAAATAATTTTCCTGAAGGCCTGTCTTCTTTGGAAAAGCTGTACGGAGGGTCTTTATAACGATTAATCATTATTTGTTGGAAACGCAAGGTCTGTCAACAATGATCATTATTATTTGGAAAATATAAACCGAAGGCAAAGGAATGATATGCTAAACCGAATTTTCAAAACAGACGCAGGATAACATGCTACATTATATAAACAGAATATTTCAATTATGAATAATAGTGGTATTCGAATATTGATGGAAGGCAATCACATTACAAATGTTAAACGTAATCCGAATAAACTTTATTATTAAAGCAAACTTTATAAAGGTTCACCAAATCAATAAAAAATCCAGTTAAAAAACGTTAATAATTTTAATGACTCAATTACACTATCTTATCTATTGAAAAGGTTAACTTAATGCAGCACGAAGTTTTAAAAACACAAGGAAAATGTTGATGGTGTTCTCCATTCCTTTACTAATATTTTTTTATTGTGATTTGTACGAAGAACGCTAGAATCTTCAAGCTATTATTGTGTTAGCACAAAACGAGAAAGTACTGAATATAATAGGGGTTAAAATAGAATTTCGGAAAAGTAAAAAAGTATTCCGATTGCATTTTCAGATTTTACAGAATAATACCTTTGTGAAAAAGCCATCACATAATTGTGATTCTTCGAAAAAGTAAATATACGAAAAGCAGTTCACTATTTCAGCACTCGCGGTCCATTGGCCCTTCAGAAGGCGTCGCTCAATTTTTTAAAATAAAAATGACACTTTCAAGGAAAAAATGTGTAAAAAAGAGTGTAGTCATTTTCAGAACCATTGGAAAGCACAGCTGTTCTTCAAGAATCGGTATTGGCTTCCTTTTAATTTTAAATTCATTTTAATGACACAATTATACATTAATTTTTACATTTTAATGTGCTGAGTACAGACGCAATAAAGAAATCAAATAAAAACCTGCAAAATATGACATGTTGACTAAAATAAAATCTTTACAAAAATATGTTAAAATTCATTAAAGCACCTATTAAATGAGTGATTTTTAAGAATGTTCTAGAGATGCATGAAAGTGTAGGAAAGAAAAAAATACATAATATTTATATTCTAGAGGCGTGTAAAATAGATAGATATCCGTGGTTTATTTTATCGAAAAGTAAACGCATTTATAAGTAAACATAACATCTTAAATAAACTATCCAAATAGATAAATAAAATTTTATTAATAGACAAATATCTTTGTACACATCACATTTTTAAATAAATCACTAATATAAATAATAAGTAAGAAAATTAAATCTATTCAGTGCTTAATTCTGTTCATATTCTGTCATGCAGCTAATTTAACATTTATTGAATCTAATTATAATTTTTTCGAGCCATTATCAAGATGTATTATTATCTACAATATTTAGATAACATTAAAAAATTACTCCGCATCCAAAGGGTTAACGGTCTTACTACGGCGGGTTGCTGCTTATCTGAATTCTACAAACAGACATTTTAAAATGAAGTTAAAATTAAAAGGGGAAGTTTTGTAATTTATTGAAATTTTTTTATTTCATATTATAGGTAGGTACCTACTTAATCGCCTGTTCGGTTTTTTTCAAATTCAGTTCCAATTTTCTGTTAAAACAAAATTTCCCGTGATAAATTCCGGAATATAATGATGCCTATTTTTAATTTTATATTATAAGTAGGAACCTACTAAATCGCATGTTTGAATTTTTCCACAATCAGTTCCAATTTCGAAAACGAAACTTTAATACAAAACAAAAGTTTTAGAGTTCATCGAACGTTGCTGCAGCCAGCGGCATAACCGAAATTAGTATTTTTAATACCTAGCGCAGACCCGTGAAAATCACGGGATATTATAATTCCAATTTTAAATATTATACTAATACGGTGCAAATTTCACGACGCTAGAGCTCACCGTTAGAGAGTGATTGCTGCTGATTTTCGGATTCATGGCAAAGGTTATACAAATTTCGGCTTGGTTGGATGAAAGTTTTTACTGAACTTTGGCTGGCTTATTTTTGCCACTTACTGTAGATCCTTTACTGATCAATATATTCACCGTCCAGTTGATTAGTCACACATCTCCAAATACGTAATTTTGAGATAATGAGAAAATCACAATTCAATAGCTCGCCATAAATCATTGAGACCCACGTTGTAGGAAGGAGGAAACACAAAGGCCGACAAATCGTTCCACAGCCGAGTCGAACAAGCGACCGAACACAAGAACGAGTCGAACAAGCGACCCGTTCTCATGCGACAAATGTCAACTTATTAATTAAGATACATGAATAAGACATTACATAGAGATTAGCGACGAAATACGATTCTGTGATTCATTAACCTTTCCTTAACGGTTCTACGAAATTGCTCGAGCTCCTGTACTGTTGTGTACTCAGTAATTTACAGCCTTTAATAACGTGAATAAATTTGAAGCAATTGATAAAGAAAAATATTATGAACCTTATATCTTATAAATTAAAGCAAAAATAAATAAAGTTGCTCACATCCGTACTAGATATTTGTTTTACCTTCTGATTACAAAAATAATTTTTCAGTTTGGTTGGGTATTTTGATCTCAAATCCAGAGATAAGATTTGTGTGAAACGGGCCAAAATAGGCCGCCCTGCGTTCCTTAAAAATCGTTAAATATATCTCAAATAGCATTTATTGCTTCTGGTTGGAATATAGACAGATTATTTGGTGGAAGACACTTCGAGGTTATCTGTTTTATAATCTATTTGTTATATAATATGTTCGTGAATTGGCTCCATGCCAACTCAGAAACAAGTCAACTCAACACCTCTTTCAAAATTCATTAAAAGAAAAATAGCCCATAACCTTACCCAACCTGTAGCATTTTTTTAGATACTTTTTTCATCACTTTTAATGACTTTTCAAAGAAGGTGTTGATTTATTTCATTCCGAGTTGTCCTGTCACCAAGTGAATTGGGAACCGGTTCCCCGGGAACCATTTATTACGTAACCAACAAATCTGCCAAGTGCATCACTGCGTTTGGTGATTTAGCAGAGGAGGCCGGGTTCATAGATCTTGGCGGCGAATGCGTTTCCTACCCAGCCCTCATACATTTTTCTTTCCCCGAACTTCCTCTCCTTCTTTTTCCTAAATAGACCCCCACTCAGCAACCCGAAAGTTGACAGGCTCTAAGGGATTTTTTGGAGCAAATAATATATATTTTTTTTAAATTACAGCCAGCAGACCGTCGGCCACTACCGACAATCATGCATCGTGGTACAGTGAGAGACACCCCGTCCTCCCCTCGCTCACTACCGCACCACTTGGCATATAATGAACGCACGCAGATGTAGGCATATATTAAAGATTTTTTCCGATTTTAGGAAAAAACTTTTTTTTCCATTGCGTATATTTCCATTCCAGTATAACGATACGCTGATACTCAAAAGAATTTGTTATCTTCGCTTTCATAGATGGCGCGAGAATAATTATTTTACGGAAAAACGTTTTTTACAAGTTATGCCTTAGACCCGGCTTCCTGCGTTTCTACCGCTTTATTACATATTTTTCTTAAATACTGTAAGTTTTCTAGCTCTAAAAAAGACATGTTATTCTTGAAGATAATATTGATACATTCCCCACTCCGAATCGGTATTTATATGAAATTCCCTTGATAGAAAAAAATCGCAAAATATGCTCCGAAAAATATTTTAAACACGTTTTTTCAGATATTTTACAAGTTGTACGTATGAAAGAATTCACAGTGTTTCTTTAAATGCTAGTTTAGACAATCTCCGCGAGATTTTCGCTCTCTCGTTTAAACGAGTCGTGATTTATTAAACGTTGTCACAATTTCCGCTTAAATATTATTATTTTTAACATTAGCGCGCTTTCTCTAACTTTCATATTTACATATCTCTCCAATTCTTCTTTTTGAGCAGTTAAACATGAATTAATTGTTTGTGCCCGTTTATACGCAATTTAAATTAAGAAAGTTTTGTCCACAAACAAACTGAAAAATTTCTAGAAAAGCTAACGAATACAATATTGGATTAAATCACTGATATATTTTTGTATTTGTTAGCCTTTTTTAAAAGAATTGACTTTGTTTATGGACAAAACTATTTGTTCAAATGTATATTGCGTAAAATCGTTTTTCACTAAAATACATTGTTGAGAAATATCTATCGTATGTACAGAGATGTTGAAATAATTGTAGACATGTCGAATCACTAAATCAAATTACAACACCGGCACGGCAGGGTTAAAACGTTTGTGGTCAAAGATAATTTTTTTTTTACAATAATTTCACAGAAAGAAACGTTGTCATTATTTATATAGAATAATAAATAATAATATAATGAAATTTACCCAAATAGACAACTGCTGGTGACCGGTGAGCGAACATTTTGTGCATGACAAGCAAGGGCGACGGCCTCTGTGGTCGAGGAGTAAGGCTTTTGATTCGCAATCTTCGGATCCTCGGGTCGCGGGATAGAATCCCGACGTTGGAAAATATATATTTTTTGATTTATTGCGTTTTTTTCACAATTAACTTATTTAAAATAATATTTAGAATATTTGCGGCACGTTTCAGACTGGATGATACTCTCAGTATCACCCTGGAGATCCATCATTAAAAATTGAAACGTTGCTTGAAATGGCCGTGTTTGGTGATTTTGCCAGATCTGAATAACCAGGTACAGCCCCACCTTCTTCCCCTCCCAACTCTCTTCAGCCTCACAACATACCCCAATAAGTTAAAAAAATTATATCTTGTCTTTAAATTTGTTTGTATGTTCCGTTACTGTTTCAAGATGGTGGCCGTTTTAATGATTAACCTAATTTGAAATTTTCAAATTTGAAATCGTCGTGTTTATTTGGACTTTCTTATTCGCATTTTTTCAATATCATAAAACAGAATTGTCTTTGAGATAGTGACACTTCCGTGGGCATTTTGTATAGTGCCTTATTTGAAATTTAAAAAAAGAAATTGAAGTGTATACTTACAAAGTTTTTCAGAGTAAATTTCGGTTTTGAATTATAAAATAAGGGACATTTAGGAACATGCATTTTTGTAGGCGATTTCTACGCGAGCACTCTAATTTAATTTTTTGATTAATTTGTTCAACAGTTTATTAATTAACTTGAACAAATCGCATTAATTTGTATTTTATTTGGCACGGTTTTATATCAGCGACCTCTCCGACCTCTGGGCCCGAGATAACGAGCTTATCAAATACTTTTATTCGGACAAACAGTATTTTAATTCCGTAACCGCTTTTTTTATCTGCAAAGTGTCGCACACAAGTTAGTGGGAAAAACCAATGCTAAGTTTTGTTATGACTGATTAAATGACATCAGTAAACGAGGAAAATTAAATTACGCCAAATAATCTTTTTCCTCAAGAGCCATAAATAAATTTATCACTCATGACGTGTTTACCCTCTGTACTGGTATACAGTGGCGTGCGGTCTACAATACTGAAAAGCCATACTACCCAAAGAAAAAGGAATAAATCTTTTTTGTGAATAAAACAAAAAAATTCGATGGTTAGTGCATGGGTAATGTGAAATACTCAAGTGAAATGATAACATCATTCAATTCCAACGAACTTTTTATGTTTCTTTGAACGTTTTGGCTAGATGTTTTTACATAAAAGGCAAAATGATTTGTGTTTTCTTATAATGGCAACAAATTGTATTTTGGTAGGAAAACACTCACGGGAGATAGAAGTGGTCATCTGCAATGTAGTTCACTCCAAGATGAAACCACCATCTGCGATGAAGTTCACTTTTTAATTATTGCGAACGTGAATAGTTTCCAAGGATGCAATGCGATGAGAGTTTGCGATGTTTTTAAAGCGAGTCATAAATTCACGAGAACCTCTTAACCGCGGCGCTGCTTGTCCACTCTGACGTTTTGGGGAAAACAGAGGGGAGAGGGGAAAGGAGCAATTTGATGCCATAGAATAAATAGTTCATTCTCAAACACAAAAATAATGGTGCAAACACTTTTCGTTTAAGAACTTGGAACTGATAATAAGTATCAAAATACAGCTATAAAATAAGTAACGAAATAGTTTTTTTTTTTACAAATGTGTAAATGTTTGACAAATGCTTAAATGAAGAATACTGATACAACGCGTATGGTTTTATGAACATGGTGCATATGACATGGTTTTATGAACATGAACGCATGGTTTCATGAACCAGGTCCTGTAGACATACTTAGGCGGGCCGTTTATATAGCTTTTTCATTCGTACACACTCAAGTAGAACCCATCAAGGACCTAGTGGTAGTCTTTAGACCGTATATTGCAGTTGACATCATCGTGGTACAAGCTTCTATGGTTTTTTATAATATTTTGCTAACAGTATTCCGATCATAAAGCAATGAAGGCTATATATAAACAATTGCATTATAATTCTCAAAATCAACACACTTTAGCTGTATGGGCCCCGTTCCAGTAAAACTACTTGAGAAAGTAGAAAAGTTTCTTTAACCTGTATATAAGAATGCACGGAGAGTACCCGCGATTCATGCATCGTGAAGAGTTACTGACCACAACGCGCTACCGAAGTCTCCAGTCGAGTAGAAATGGAGCTCTTGCAGCAACAGCGTATAAAACTTTCAGTAATTTAACAAATCGCGTATACCTCCTGGAATGTTATAAGCTTTTTTTTTAAATTAGCTCCTCACAGGAGGCCCTGAAAAAAATAATTTCCTTCAGGGCCTATGTCATATTAGAGGATATTGTGTGAAGGGTTTTTTAAGGAAAGGAAGACGAGGAAGTTCTGGGAAGGAAAAGGGTATTAGGGATGGGTTAGATCTGGGGGTCAGTATGTCCAGGTGTACGGCTGGAGAAGTCAAAGGGACTCCACAGTCACCAAATGTAGCGAACCACTTGGGGTGACCTATAGCAGAGGTGCGGTTATCCAATAAATGGTTCCTGGGGCGGCGGTACCCATACCCGCCTCCCGAAATGTAACGAGTCTGCGGTAAAATGTACACATAAAAGACCGATGAACACTGAAAGAAATGTATATTCAATTGACAACAACAGTTACCGCAAGATGTTAGTAAAATTATTGTAAATGACAAATGCATGAACAAATTTTTTTAAATTTATATTTTAACACGTTCAACAGTGAAAAATACTGTCAGTATTGCCTTGGTGTAAGAACGCCATTCAGAATCGAATCATTGCTTGAAATTGCTTCGGTGACCAGATTTGAATAGCCCCGATAGAAAATTCCCCAACTTCTGCCCCACCTCCTTCCCCTCCTCACTACCTTTAGCCTCACAAAATATCCTAATTGCGGATAGCATAGTCCCACTGGCTCCAGGATGGTTGGGTGCATTTGGGACTCTTGTGAGGTATTCACGTAAACAGTTAATCTTTGGTCATAGAGCAATGCACGCCATTGCTCTATGACCAAAACACGCCCGAATCCCCTTTACATTCTATGTTACAAGTTGTTTATGTCACTTAAGGTGGTCCAAAAAATTTTTTTTAATATTTTTATTTGACCACCCCGTGAATTTGTTACATGTATTCATTGTAATAATATAGTAAAATTTCAGCGAGATAGCACAAGCAGAAAGGGGTGCTCGATCGAGTATTGTTTTTGAATTTTTTTTGTAAAATGCTTAATTTTTACTTTTTGTTACATGACAGTTTCGCGTGTTAAACTTTTAAATATATATTAAAATAAACCAATGAAGAGTTTTATAGACAAATTTAAGCAGTTTTGATACTTATTTAGTAGACTGTGAAGTGAATCAGTGTAATAAAATGTGTTCATCTAATCGAAAAAAAGACGAAATTTTTCTCCTTGGGGTTCGAGATATTGAACCATTGATGAGGCTTAACCAACTTCCTACTCTTCGGCAAGTTTTACTTCGTTATCACCACATACTAAATGAATCCAAAAATGTGAAAGATTCCGTGCATGTACTTATTCAAGAACTAATAGAAGTATGGAGTAAATCTAGTATTCCGACCAGACAACAAAATAGCTGCAATGGAAAAACTGTTTCAGTTTCGTAAAAACTGGCTGCTATTAAAGAAAATTAGAGGAAAAACTTCTGAAGCACAAAGAAAAAGAGAGTATTTGCTTACAAAAAAAACTAGACAAACTTTTTGATATTGCCCAGGCAAGCGCTTTGAATATGATAAAAATTGCAGAAGACGGAAATGGTTGTGAAAAACTATTAGGAGTACTTAAACTTACTGCGGGAACGGGGGAACAAATATCTGATGCTGTTTTTGACACAATGCAACAGTGGAATGTCACAAATAAAATCCGGGCTATGAGTTTTGACACTACTGCTTCTAACACCGTTGCCAAAAAGGGAGCTTGCACTCATTTAGAAGAAAAAACAGGACGTGATCTTTTGTGGCTTGCTTGTTGTCATCGCGTATTTCAAATAATGCTTTCAAAAATATTTATTCTGTGTTTTGGGCCATCAAGCCCTCCTCAAATCCCACTTTTTAAAAGATTCAGCGATATTTGGGAAACATTATCGAAGAAGCACTACGATTGTCTTGACCTCAATAAGAACAGTTTGTTGAAAATACTCTTAAGTCTTACAACCGCTCTATCTGAGGGGAATCAAGTTCGAGATGATTACGAAGAGCTAATAAAGCTAGTAAATGACTTACTATTTTGGAAAAGCTTAAAATTGTCATGAATTCCGAAATCAGTGTAGCAGCTAGGGGTATCGTAGAGCGTCACTTATGATATTCGTCAGATGAACTAGTTGCATTTGCCTTACTTTCTGACAAGCTGTCTGATGCTGAGAAACAGGCCATTGTTCAAAAAATAAGTTCTGTTGGCGGTAATCGTTCGGTACGAGGTGATTCTGCTAAGCTTGCAGGGGTTACATTAGAAGCTTTTCAACACAAATAACTTAGTTCTCGATATCAAGGACTCTTTCTTGCGATTATCTCCTGAGACTTGGAATGACAATGTTGATTACCTTCAAGGCAAAAGCTGCCTCAAAAATTTGCGTGTTGTTAATGATACAGTTGAGAGAGGTGTTAAACTATTAGAAGATTACAACACGTTATAGAATGAGGAAGAGCAATTTTTACTTCACATCGTTGAACAAAATAGAAAAATCGTTTCTACTGAAACATCCAAAAGAGTTAACAAACATAGTTTTGAAAGATTGTGACTAATATTATGTAAATTATTGCTTTGTTTCCAAATTTGGTTCAGATTCAAATACTAGTATACGTATTTGATTAAAATACTTGTAATTTAATAAACCTTAAATAACGTGTTTTACTTAAAATCCTGAACTTTTGTCAGAAACTTCTAATTCGATGAGCACACCCTTGTATATAAGATAGGGGGCTGAAATTTATTACACATAATAGAAATGGTACGTGTAACAAATCAAGAAGGTGGCGACACCTAAATTTTTTTTTGTATGAGGGCTTGGACCACCTAAGTGTCACTGTTATTGTAAATACTTCAAACAATAAAACAAAATAAAATGAAACAATTTAACAAAAAAAAAAATAATTAAAATAGATTGACATAGACTTCATAGAAATAGATTTTCAACAACAAAAATAGTAGAAAGTATATATATATACTAAGTCTATTAGTCTTAGATAAATAAAAAAAATTGGAATAAACAACATTTATGTTATTTTTAGATGAAATATATACCGTACATGGTATCCGGAAATGGGTGGCCCAAGCGTGAACTGGAGTCTCATCATATTTTTATACACGGTGTCCGGAAACTGGTGGCACACGCGGTAACTGGAGAGTTTCATAATATTATTATACACGGTGTTCAGAAATTAGTGGCACAAGCGTGAACTGGAGTCTCATCATATTTTTATACATGGTGTCCGAAAACTAGTGGCACACGCGGTAACTGGAGAGTTTCATAATATTATTACACATGGTGTCCAGAAATTAGTGGCACAAGCGTCAACTGGAGTCTCATCATATTTTTATACATGGTGTCCGAAAACTAGTGGCACACGCGGTAACTGGAGAGTTTCATAATATTATTACACATGGTGTCCAGAAATTAGTGGCACAATTCATGTCCTTGACTCCCCAGATTGTACTTTCTGTGGTCTAGATGTGGGAACTTTAGATCACATATTTTTTGGTTGTCCCTCTCTAAATAAATATCTTCTCTTTTATCAAGCGTTATCTAAAATTACTTCCCCTCCATTCAACATCTCATCTCTCCTAAGTCTAAACTCGATTCCAATCTTCCATATAATTCTGAAATTTGCACATTTAAATAATATTAATATATAAATTTACTTCTTCATTTATATTTAAATTTACCTTTCCCTTTTCTACAATTTGAAATGATGGCCTAGAACACCCTTGATGGGTGAAAGCCAGAAAGAATTGAAAAAAAAAAAAAAGCGTGAACTGGAGTCTCATCATATTTTATACATGGTGTTCGGAAACTGGTGGCACACGCGGTAACTGGAGAGTTTCATAATATTATTATACACGGTGTCCAGAAATTACTAGCACAAGCGTGAACTGGAGAGTTTCATAATATTATTACACATGGTGTCCAGAAATTAATGGCACAAGCGTGAACTGGAGTCTCATCATATTTTATACATGGTTTTCGGAAACTGGTGGCACACGCGGTAACTGGAGAGTTTCAAAATATTTTTATACACTGTGTCCAGAAATAAGTGGCACGAGCGTGAACTGGAGTCTCATCATATTTTATACATGGTGTTCGGAAACTGGTGGCACACGCGGTAACTGGAGAGTTTCATAATATTATTATACACGGTGTCCAGAAATTAGTGGCACAAGCGTGAACTGGAGTCTCATCATATTTCATACATGGTGTTCGGATACTGGTGGCACACGCGGTAACTGGAGAGTTTCATAATATTATTTATTATACACGGTGTCCAGAAATTAATGGCACAAGCGTGAGCTGGAGTCTCATCATATTTTATACATGGTTTTCGGAAACTGGTGGCACACGCGGTAACTGGAGAGTTTCAAAATATTATTATACACTGTGTCCAGAAATTAGTGGCACGAGCGTGAACTGGAGTCTCATCATATTTTATACATGGTGTTCGGAAAATTGGTGGCATACGCGGTAACTGGAGAGTTTCATAATATTATTATACACGGTGTCCAGAAATAAGTGGCACAAGCGTGAACTGGAGTCTCATCATATTTTATACATGGTGTTCGGAAACTGGTAGTACACGCGGTAACTGGAGAGTTTCATAATATTATTATACACGGTGTCCAGAAATTAGTGGCACGAGCGTGAACTGGAGAGTTTCATAATATAATAATATACACGGTGTCCAGAAATTAGTGGCACGACCGTGAACTGGAGTCTCATCATATTTTATACATGGTGTTCGAAAACTGGTGGCACACGCGGTGACTGTAGAATTTCATAATAGTATTATACACGGTGTCCAGAAATTAGAGGCACAAGCGTGAACTGGAGTCTCATCATATTTTATACATGGTGTTCGGAAACTGGTGGCACACGCGGTAACTGGAGAGTTTCATAATATTATTATACACGGTGTCCAGAAATTAGTGGCACGAGCGTGAACTGGAGTCTCATCATATTTTATACATGGTGTTCGAAAACTGGTGGCACACGCGGCAACTGTAGAGTTTCATAATATTATTATACACGGTGTCCAGAAATTAGTGGCACAAGCGTAAACTGGAGTCTCATAATATTTTATACATGGTGTTCGGAAACTGGTGGCACACGCGGTAATTGGAGAGTTTCATAATATTATTATATACGGTGTCCAGAAATCAGTGGCACAAGCGTGAACTGGAGACATTCATAATATTATTACACGTGGTGTCCAGAAATTAGTGGCACAAGCGTGAATTGGAGTCTCATCATATTTTTATACATGGTGTCCAGAAATTAGTGGCACAAGCGTGAACAGGAGTCTCATCATATTTTATACATGGTGTTCGGAAACTGGTGGCACACGCGGTAACTGGAGAGTTTCATAATATTATTTATTATACACGGTGTCCAGAAATTAGTGGCACAAGCGTGAACTGGAGTCTCATCATATTTTATACATGGTGTTCGGAAACTGGTGGCACACGCGGTAACTGGAGAGTTTCATAATATTATAATACACGGTGTCCAGAAATTAGTGGCACAAGCGTGAACTGGAGAGTTTCATAATATTATTATACACGGTGTCCAGAAATTAGTGGCACGACCGTGAACTAGAGTCTCATCATATTTTATACATGGTGTTCGGAAACTGGTGGCACCCGCGGTAACTGGAGAGTTTCATTATATAATTATACACGGTGTCAAGAAATTAGTGGCACGAGCGTGAACTGGAGTCTCATCATATTTTATACATGGTGTTCGACAACTGGTGGCACACGCGGTAACTGTAGAGTTTCATAATATTATTATACACGGTGTCCAGAAATTAGTGGAACAAGCGTGAACTGGAGTCTCATAATATTTTATACATGGTGTTTGGAAACTGGTGGCACACGCGGTAACTGGAGAGTTTCATAATATTATTATACACGGTGTCCAGAAATTAGTGGCACAAGCGTGAACTGGAGAGTTTCATAATATTATTACACGTGGTGTCCAGAAATTAGTGGCACAAGCGTGAACTGGAGTCTCATCAAATTTTTATACATGGTGTCCAGAAATTAGTGGCACAAGCGTGAACTGGAGTCTCATCATATTTTATACATGGTGTTCGGAAACTGGTGGCACACGCGGTAACTGGAGAGTTTCATAATATTATTTTTTATACACGGTGTCCAGAAATTAGTGGCACAAGCGTGAACTGGAGTCTCATCATATTTTATACATGGTGTTCGAAAACTGGTGGCACACGCGGTAACTGGAGAGTTTCATAATATTATTAATTATACACGGTGTCCAGAAATTAGTGGCACGAGCGTGAACTGGAGTCTCATCATATTTTATACATGGTGTTCGAAAACTGGTGGCATACGCGGTGACTGTAGAATTTCATAATATTATTATACACGGTGTCCAGAAATTAGTGGCACAAGCGTGAACTGGAGTCTCATCATATTTTATACATGGTGTTAGGAAACTGGTGGCACACGCGGTAACTGGAGAGTTTCATAATATTATTATACACGGTGTCCAGAAATTAGTGGCACAAGCGTGAACTGGAGAGTTTCATAATATTATTACACGTGGTGTCCAGAAATTAGTGGCACAAGCGTAAACTGGAGTCTCATCATATTTTATACATGGTGTTCGGAAACTGGTGGCACACGCGGTAACTGGAGAGTTTCACAATATTTATTATACACGGTGTCCAGAAATTAGTGGCACGAGCGTGAACTGGAGTCTCATCATATTTTATACATGGTGTTCGGAACTGGTGGCACACGCGGTAACTGGAGAGTTTCATAATATTATTATACACGGTGTCCAGAAATTAGTGGCACAAGCGTGAACTGGAGTCTCATCATATTTCATACATGGTGTTCGGATACTGGTGGCACACGCGGTAACTGGAGAGTTTCATAATATTATTTTTTATACACGGTGTCCAGAAATTAATGGCACAAGCGTGAGCTGGAGTCTCATCATATTTTATACATGGTTTTCGGAAACTGGTGGCACACGCGGTAACTGGAGAGTTTCAAAATATTATTATACACTGTGTCCAGAAATTAGTGGCACGAGCGTGAACTGGAGTCTCATCATATTTTATACATGGTGTTCGGAAAATTGGTGGCATACGCGGTAACTGGAGAGTTTCATAATATTATTATACACGGTGTCCAGAAATAAGTGGCACAAGCGTGAACTGGAGTCTCATCATATTTTATACATGGTGTTCGGAAACTGGTAGTACACGCGGTAACTGGAGAGTTTCATAATATTATTATACACGGTGTCCAGAAATTAGTGGCACGAGCGTGAACTGGAGAGTTTCATAATATTATTATACACGGTGTCCAGAAATTAGTGGCACGACCGTGAACTGGAGTCTCATCATATTTTATACATGGTGTTCGAAAACTGGTGGCACACGCGGTGACTGTAGAATTTCATAATATTATTATACACGGTGTCCAGAAATAAGTGGCACAAGCGTGAACTGGAGAGTTTCATAATATTATTACACGTGGTGTCCAGAAATTAGTGGCACAAGCGTGAACTCGAGTCTCATCATATTTTATTCATGGTGTTCGGAAACTGGTGGCACACGCGGTAACTGGAGAGTTTCATAATATTATTATACACGGTGTCCAGAAATTAGTGGCACGAGCGTGAACTGGAGTCTCATCATATTTTATACATGGTTTTCGGAAACTGGTGGCACACGCGGTAACTGGATAGTTTCATAATATTATTTATTATACACGGTGTCCAGAAATTAGTGGCACGAGCGTGAACTGGAGTCTCATCATATTTTATACATGGTGTTCGGAAACTGGTGGCACACGCGGTAACTGGAGAGTTTCATTATATTATTATACACGGTGTCCAGAAATTAGTGGCACAAGCGTGAACTGGAGTCTCATCATGTTTCATACATGGTGTTCGGAAACTGGTGGCACACGCGGTAACTGGAGAGTTTCATTATATTATTATACACGGTGTCCAGAAATTAGTGGCACAAGCGTGAACTGGAGTCTCATCATGTTTCATACATGGTGTTCGGAAACTGGTGGCACACGCGGTAACTGGAGAGTTTCATAATATTATTTATTATACACGGTGTCAAGAAATTAGTGGCACAAGCGTGAACTTGAGTGTCATCATATTTTATACATGGTGTTCGGAAACTGGTGGCACACGCGGTAACAGGAGAGTTTCATAATATTATTATACACGGTGTCCAGAAATTAGTGGCACAAGCGTGAACTGGAGAGTTTCATAATATTATTATTTAATATTTAATATATATATATATTTACGCCTTGACGGCTTTTACATGTAACATTGGTAAGTTGTACAGGAGCAACATAACAAGTATATAGTACAAAAAATAAAAGGTACACAATTTTACATTTTAAAGTAGTTACAGAGCAGTGAGCAGTGAATTTGTTATGTTAACAATTTGATATTTAAGGATTGTTGCATAATATCTGCATACATCTATGTTTTTAGAGGAAGCGAAGTTTTAATAAAAAAATATTACAACAGAGTAAGTTTCATTCCCCACACTATTAAAATAACAAAACATTATATTTACGCTGATTAAAAATATGTAAGTAAAGGCGACTTGTTAGCAAGTAGAATCGTAGAATCGGGCAAATTCAAGTAATTATACCTATTCAAACATTCACATTTATTTGCAAATTATAAATAATTTACTACAAAGTTTATTGTTACCTTAAATTGCTTAACATTGCTTGAAATGACTGGACACGCATAGTTGGCAAATTAGTTCTGTTATTTTAGGGCTGTCAGGAGATTTAATAATAATTATGAATTAATATTTTTTTGTTTTGTTTTGTTTTTTTTTTTTTTTTTTAATTCTTAGCTATGACTCCCTCTGTCTGGTGGTTAAGATATCTGATTTAAGTAGTTTAGAATCTGTAGTAAAATATGATACAGAAACCATGCAGACAAGTATTAACATGCCTAACATTAATTATTGTGATTGAGGTGTGTTATTATAGCCTTCTTATAACTATGTTCCGTGCAGTTGAACACATCTACTATTTCTGAGAATGCATTGCCAACTGCATGCAATCTAGGTATAAGCGAGTATCTAAATGACTCGGTCCTAAAATTGTTATTGCAATTAAAAAGTATTTTGGATCGAGTAGTTCTTGTAGGTATATGAAAGGTAATTAGGCTTAATAGAGCAGGGCTGTCTAAAATACCATTAACAATTTTAAAAATAAAAGTCAAGTCAGATATAAGTCTTCTATCTGAGAGTTTCAGTAAGTTTAATTTTTTCATTAGGTGATTGTAATTAATTGATTCAATTGGTAGACCGAGTTTATAGTTAATGAATCTAAGAAATTTATGCTGAATTTTTTCAATGGAATCTGAGTGAATTTTGAAGTGAGGGGACCAAATAGAAGAATTATATTCAACTTGACTTCGAACTAAAGAGGAATACAGGATTTTTAATGTTGAAATATTTTGAAAGTCTTTACCATTTCGAAGGATGAAGCCTAGCATTTTTAATCCATTATTGGTAACTGTATTTATATGTGAAAGGAAGTTAAATTTGGAATCGAAAATAATGCCCAGATCATTGATTTCACTGACAGAGGTGAGGGAAATATTGCTAATTTTATATTGATAGTTAAGGGGTTGGTTTGTTCTGAAAAATCTTATTATCTGGCATTTATTAATATTTAGATAAAGTTTGTTGGTTTTGCACCAATCTTGTAGTTTGTTTAAATTTATTTGAATGTGAGTACAGTCATTTATTGTTCTTACAAGTTTAAATAGTTTTAGGTCATCGGCGAAAAGCAATACTTCAACATTATTATCAAAAACAGTGACAATATCATTTATAAAAAGTAGGAACAGTATTGGGCCTAAGTGTGACCCTTGAGGTACACCGCTGGTAGCCATGAATTTGTGTGACAGATTAGAATTGTTTTTTACTTGGAGAATTCTATTAGTTAAGTAACTCTTTATCCATTCCCATAGTTTACCCTCTATTCCTATTTTACTAAGTTTATGGAGAAGAATTTTGTGATTAACTTTGTCAAAAGCTTTTACGAAGTCTGTATATATTGAATCGACTTGGGTTTTATTTTCAAGTGAGCAGGCTATAAATTGTTCGTACAAGGAAAGATTTGTTAGGGTGGATCTGCCCGGCATAAAGCCATGTTGATTAGGTACTATGATGTTATTAATATGTATGGAGATTTGGTCAAGGATAAGTTTTTCAAACAATTTGGGGATAGTTGAGAGCATGCAAATAGGTCGGTAATTAGTGACATCATGAATATCTCCCTTTTTAAATATAGGTGTTATATAACATTTTTTCCATAGATCAGGGAAGCAGCCAGAATTTAGAGATTGGTTAAATAATTGACATAGTGGCTTGGCTAGTATCGATGCACAGTTGATTAGAAAAGCAGGATTGACTTTGTCAGGACCTGCTTTTTTCTTTGTGTCGAGTGATTTTATTTTGCGTATAACATCCAGAACATTTATACGTAAAGCGGGAATGTGGACCGACACCTTAGGGTGATAGGGTGGAAGTTGAACATTTGGGATATCCTTATCATAAACACTTTTGAAGAAGTCGGCAAAGAAATTAACTATATCATTAGTATCACTACTGCTTTTCCCTTCGAAATACATGTAAGTAGGTAGGCTAGGTTTGTTTTTTCTTAGTGAGTTTATGTGTGTAAAAAAATTTTTGGTATCTGTAAATATGGACTTTTCTGTGTTTCGTATGTATGTTTGAAATAATTTGTTGGTGAGTATTTTGCACTCAGTTATATATTTATGAAATATCTTGTAATCTGCGATAGAGTTGCTTTGAAATTTTTGTTTTGAAATTTTTGTGCCAAATTTTTTTGTCCAGAAATTAGTGGCACAAGCGTGAACTGGAGTCTTATCATATTTTATAAATGATGTCCGGAAACTAGTGGCACACTCGGTAACTGGAGAGTTTCATAATATTATTATACACGGTGTCCAGAAATAAGTGGCACAAGCGTGAACTGGAGAGTTTCATAATATTATTACACGTGGTGTCCAGAAATTAGTGGCACAAGCGTGAACTGGAGTCTTATCATATTTTATAAATGATGTCCGGAAACTAGTGGCACACTCG
Organism: Glyphotaelius pellucidus; assembly: GCA_936435175.1. NCBI lineage: Eukaryota > Metazoa > Arthropoda > Insecta > Trichoptera > Limnephilidae > Glyphotaelius > Glyphotaelius pellucidus. The sequence continues at coordinate 7,355,823 of OW386563.1, read as the reverse complement.
GTAACTGGAGAGTTTCATAATATTATTATACACGGTGTCCAGAAATAAGTGGCACAAGCGTGAACTGGAGAGTTTCATAATATTATTACACGTGGTGTCCAGAAATTAGTGGCACAAGCGTGAACTGGAGTCTTATCATATTTTATAAATGATGTCCGGAAACTAGTGGCACACTCGGTAACTGGAGAGTTTCATAATATTATTATACACGGTGTCCAGAAATAAGTGGCACAAGCGTGAACTGGAGAGTTTCATAATATTATTACACGTGGTGTCCAGAAATTAGTGGCACAAGCGTGAACTGGAGTCTTATCATATTTTATAAATTGTAACAATGATAATTGTTATTTTTATATCAACCTACCAAAATCACTTCTCTGCTCAGGCTGGAACCCTAAAACAATGATCAAATGGTGTCCCAGGATCGCCATCAAGCAAATATTCAAAAGTAAAGTAACTAAGGGTAGATTTAAAATTAACACTCACATTGTTAAGAACAATTAATATTTATTCATAAAGTATGCGGGCAATTCATTTATAAAATTATTACTTAATTAGGAATTTCTAATAGAGAGATCAGACTATGAATAAATATATTAAGATTAACTCAGGGGTGGCCTTCTAGAAAACTTGAATCTAAAAGATGTTAGAATCTGCTGCGTCATCGTTACATGTACCGACATATTTGAAAAGCTACAATATCAAACCTGGTTGTGAGTGCCATCCTCATGTGAAGCATGAGACACTAATAGAAACATGGTAATTCACTAAACAAAATGTTATAAAATATTAAACATGATCGACTAACAAGAAACGAATAATTCTCACGGACTCCGTCACACCAAATCTGCAAGGCTCGAACACCGTGTCTTCCCCAAGAGAGCTCAGCTGAAACTGGCCGCGCCGAAAGAGACCGCACCCGCGTTCTCTTTCTTACACACCAACACGAAGTGTTGGCAGCAGTAAAATCGTCGCGTGTAGGTACTGTTATCAACCTGTTATATTACCCTCCCACGAAAAGCGAAATTTTCATCAGAAAATTTCGGACGCCTCCTGGCGGACGCCTCCTGGCGTTGAAACCCAGTATGGACATTCTGCAGATCATGCCTAATGTTGATCCAAACGGTGGAGAAAATGATTGAAAGATTCTTCTATGGAATGTAGTCCATGGAAACGCAGCGTGACCGATGAAGAGTGATGAGTCATGATGATAAACACCAAAACATCTCAGGTGGAATAATGCCTTACGGTAGTGAGGTATAATTGTAGCGGACCTCTTCTACGCTCCACTCAGTAGCGGTAATTCCAAGAAGATAGGTGTCCAGATGAAAGTACCAAATTGTTCTGAGTATTTCAAAGGAAGCGTTGAATCGAACTCTTCCTTCACCAGGTGCTGCAAGTGGGTATGATGATTGGCAATACTGGATCCAAAACACTAATCACCGACAGGTCCGAAGGAGTGATCAGAAGACATCCATCTCAGTCTTGAGCCAGAATTGAATAATACAGTCCAGCGACAACAGAAGCTTCTTCAGAAATGAAATTGGCAGACAATGTTTGTAACAGGAACTATCTTGAGCCTCTTGAAAAGCGCTAGTGTAACATACTCGCGGGGAGGAGGAGGTGTGATAACTAACCCAGAATACTCTGTATCTCTTGAAATCTTGAAAATCCACTGCATGGAGGTCCACATCTTCTTCTTGTGAGAAAATTCGCTAAACTAATCTACTGCCTAGCTATAGAATTACCAATATAAAAACAAGTGATGCTAAGAATTTATAGTGCTGCTGTAAAATTGTAAAAATTACTGAACTACTGAAAATTAACAAAAAAATATTGAAGCCTAAACTCAATATGACAGAATAATTGAAATATAATTAAAAATTAACAAACTTAAAATTGAGACATCTCTTGAAAAACTCTGAAAGCCTAACCACCCCAGACACAAACCAATAAGATTTATACTAAAAAAAACTAAGAACTTCCAATAACCGACTGAAGGTGTCAGTGAACTACATCAATAGAGATAAAAATCAATATTTAATATTTAATTAAATCAAATAGCGTAATCATGAAAAAAAATATAATTATCTTTTCCTTGCCACCTCTGACGATCACAAGGTAAAACAAAATAGAATTGAACAATATTAAGAAATCAAATAAGTCGAGAAAAATGTCCTCGAGCTCAAAAGACAAGATTCTCAAGTTAAATGATGTCACAATATTGATTATGAAACATGTCTATAGACGAAAATGTTAATATATAATTATCCGGAATTGAAGAACATACGAAGAACAGCTCCCACCACATCAATCATGAAAATAACACCCGAAGGAGAGCTAGAGATATGAAAACACCTTAATATAGTTAATATCCATAGTACTGAATTAATAAACATGCAATCTAATAAAATTAACTGTAAAATAGCACATTGTAAGAGAGCAAAAACCAGATTAATGACATTTAATATGAAAATTAACCAAGAGGGTGATTCCTAAATCGTAATAGGTATTTTACAGCTCCTGAGACTTTCTTGTGAAAACTCTTGGCTAAAATTCCTAGAAATTATACGACCAACATAATCAACTTACATAAATGATACCAAACTAATTTTCAATTATCCGTAATGAAACTAGATCAAAACACCGTCACTTATCACATTAAAAAAAAACTCATTCCATAAATTTACACAAAACAAGGAAAACAAAATGTTTGAAAAGTGATTGCTCCCCAAGGATAGGAACAAGCACCTCCCAACTCATATGAAACAAGGAAAATACAACAATATCCAACTACGTCAATGCGCAAGGACAAGTGTTAATCATCCTTCCGCGTTGAACATGACACAAATCAATTACACATTAATTCCCTACATAATACTATGACAAGACAAGACAACATGTAAGACGAACAATGACTAAACAAAATTATGCAACATGTGGTGGTCATGTTTGCACAAAAAAAAAAAAACTCCCACCACGAAATGTCAGAAGTAGACACAAATCCTTCATCACATTTTGCAAAGAAAACCCCCCTTTAAAAACAAGATTCATTGAAAACCTCTGAAAGAGATGAAACCAAGAGTTTTCCCTACACATATAGGTACAAAACTACATTTTAACTTCCCCAAAGTGAAAAAAAAAAAAAACCCAAAATATGGAATCCAAAATTCTTAATAATATGCCAACAGAAACGAATCTACCCTCCTCTTAAGAACAAATCGATTAAGCAAAGGGTTCTTCCGTCTCCTGCGCTTGAAAGTAACTCGTCAACCGAAATTACAAACAACGGTCAATTCAGAAGAATTGTGTGTGCAACTCAGAGGCAGGAAAAGTACCGGCATGGAAACACACAAGAAAAGCGAACGAACTCAGAGGATTTTCCAGCAGGAAGAAATCATGGAACGTGCTCAAATACCGAAAACGCAGCAAATAAGAAAATCTCGTGAAACCATACCACAGAGCATTAAAGCTAAAATTTAATGTTTAACCCGAGTTCCCTAATACAAATATCCTATAATAACTTGCGGACATTAAATAATCCTGATAAGGAAATTCAAATAAATCCCATTAAATTGCACTTCAATCAATAGATCACTAGCTAAGATTCCAACCAATTCTGAATAGAAATATTAAAAGGAACCATTTGTTAAGTTTACCGTAATGTGTAACTGTTAAAAAAAAACCAAAAGATGGCAATAATCAATGTTTATCCAAAATATAATTAAAAGAAGGTAATAATAAGCGAAGACTGGAACCAAAATATTTAGTTTTGAAAAATCCAATAGATGGCATTGACGTAAATATTTACTTTAAAAGATTTAGCAAATGATTAAATTTAAGATGTGAAAATTAATGTTAAATACCCAATTAGATGAAAACTTAAAAAAACTACGAACCTGATAAAATCAAATAAAATAATATGTGCTTTCTACGTTGTACCACTTTATAGCGAATAAAATAAATTGTAATATTTGAAAAATCCAGAACAAAGAAAATTAAAATTTGAAAACCCCAGCAACAATTACATATTAAATTTAATTAGGAGACCCCAAAATGTTCGATGGAAGTTATTCACCATAATGAAAACTTTTCAAGTCCTTGTTCATGAAACGCAATCAGAAATAGTTGAAAAATTCCATCAAAGGAGAAAAAAAAAAAAAAAATTGTATAAAATATTGTCCCAAAAGAAGATATTGACTTTAGCAAGGAACTTTTCTTTCTTAATAAAAACATGCACAAGAAAAATTCATCGATAGACCCAAAACAACCCGGACAATGAATTATAGAATTTAAGAAAATTGAAAAACAAACTTTAGTTGCCTTGCATTATCAGGTCAGCTGGAAATCTGCAGAACCCAACCGTTCACGACGTCATGTGATCAGAAGAATACCCGAAGAATCCAAGAAGTCTGAAATGCACGTTTGGTTATATTTAATAAAGATGAAAGATAAAATCTGAATATAAATGAGAACCAAAAAAATAAAGGGAAATAAATCATTATTAATGTAAAAGACCACCTTGTAAAATTTTTTAAAAGTTGGGTAGACTGAAAAATTTTATTAGTTTAATCATTAGAATTGCAATGATAACCTAAAAGAAGGTAGGAAAAAAAATTTTATCACATGTGATCATATACTGAAATTTTTATGTGGGTTTTGATAACATTGTTAATAATCACAGTGAAATAATTACAACAAAATTGTTGAGGTAAATTAATAGATAAGATAAAATATTGCCGCCACAATAATTGGAACCCAGATTTATGCCATCAATTCAAATATAAGGTTAAAAAAATTAGCTCAGCTATAGTTGCATGAAATTAGCTTGTAAAATTAAAAATGAACTTACTAAGTTTCCATCAGAAAGTTGAAATGCTAGTTGATTGAATCTGCATAAAATAAACCCCGTCCTATCAACTGGTCGTACAATATGTTCCATTTGTGAACCGGTATAACCAATGGCGGTGAAGTTGAACAATCCATGTTAGAAGTCGATTGTTTGTCGCATTGCTTCGCCATTGTTTCTTTAGCTTTCGCTTGGCTCCTTGTAACAACCGGTTCTTCCATCCCTAGCTAATAGGAAGGTAGAAAAAAAAAATTAATACATGCAACTAAAAAAATTTTGTAACAAATTATTTCAGCCATGCAGTCCAATCCAGAATTCTATTCAAAAAAGAAAAATTTCTAAGTGATGCCAGCGAACTGGGCATCAAAACAATTATAAGAGACGATAAACGTCTTGAGCAACAGCTGAGATCATGTACAAATTATGAATTTAAATTAAACTGGAATTTACTAGAAGCAGCTGTGTTCGGGCCTTGCAGAAACGGAAACCGCGGGAATAAGCCGCCTTGAGAGTCGATCTAGTTTGTAAAATATTAACAATAATGTACATTATGATACTATGACACAGCAGAAAAGAACATTTCGAAAGCCGTTGGGCGCCATTTTGTAACAATGATAATTGTTATTTTTATATCAACCTACCAAAATCACTTCTCTGCTCAGGCTGGAACCCTAAAACAATGATCAAATGGTGTCCCAGGATCGCCATCAAGCAAATATTCAAAAGTAAAGTAACTAAGGGTAGATTTAAAATTAACACTCACATTGTTAAGAACAATTAATATTTATTCATAAAGTATGCGGGCAATTCATTTATAAAATTATTACTTAATTAGGAATTTCTAATAGAGAGATCAGACTATGAATAAATATATTAAGATTAACTCAGGGGTGGCCTTCTAGAAAACTTGAATCTAAAAGATGTTAGAATCTGCTGCGTCATCGTTACATGTACCGACATATTTGAAAAGCTACAATATCAAACCTGGTTGTGAGTGCCATCCTCATGTGAAGCATGAGACACTAATAGAAACATGGTAATTCACTAAACAAAATGTTATAAAATATTAAACATGATCGACTAACAAGAAACGAATAATTCTCACGGACTCCGTCACACCAAATCTGCAAGGCTCGAACACCGTGTCTTCCCCAAGAGAGCTCAGCTGAAACTGGCCGCGCCGAAAGAGACCGCACCCGCGTTCTCTCTCTTACACACCAACACGAAGTGTTGGCAGCAGTAAAATCGTCGCGTGTAGGTACTGTTATCAACCTGTTATAAAATGATGTCCGGAAACTAGTGGCACACTCGGTAACTGGAGAGTTTCATAATATTATTATACACGGTGTCCAGAAATAAGTGGCACAAGCGTGAACTGGAGAGTTTCATAATATTATTACACGTGGTGTCCAGAAATTAGTGGCACAAGCGTGAACTGGAGTCTTATCATATTTTATAAATGATGTCCGGAAACTAGTGGCACACTCGGTAACTGGAGAGTTTCATAATATTATTATACACGGTGTCCAGAAATAAGTGGCACAAGCGTGAACTGGAGAGTTTCATAATATTATTACACGTGGTGTCCAGAAATTAGTGGCACAAGCGTGAACTGGAGTCTTATCATATTTTATAAATGATGTCCGGAAACTAGTGGCACACTCGGTAACTGGAGAGTTTCATAATATTATTATACACGGTGTCCAGAAATAAGTGGCACAAGCGTGAACTGGAGAGTTTCATAATATTATTATACACGGTGTCCAGAAATAAGTGGCACAAGCGTGAACTGGAGAGTTTCATAATATTATTACACGTGGTGTCCAGAAATTAGTGGCACAAGCGTGAACTGGAGAGTTTCATTATATTATTATACACGGTGTCCAGAAATTAGTGGCACAAGCGCGAACTGGAGTCTCATCATGTTTCATACATGGTGTTCGGAAACTGGTGGCACACGCGGTAACTGGAGAGTTTCATAATATTATTTATTATACACGGTGTCAAGAAATTAGTGGCACAAGCGTGAACTTGAGTGTCATCATATTTTATACATGGTGTTCGGAAACTGGTGGCACACGCGGTAACAGGAGAGTTTCATAATATTATTATACACGGTGTCCAGAAATTAGTGGCACAAGCGTGAACTGGAGAGTTTCATAATATTATTATACACGGTGTCCAGAAATTAGTGGCACAAGCGTGAACTGGAGTCTTATCATATTTTATAAATGATGTCCGGAAACTAGTGGCACACGTGGTTTCTGGAGAGTTTAAGAATATTATTATACATGGTGTCCAAAAATTAGTGGCACAAGGGTGAACTGCAGTCTCATTATATTTTTATAAATGGTGTCCGAAAACTAGTGGCACACGCGGTAACTGGAGAATTTCATATAATAATTATACATGGTGACCAGAAATTAGTGGCACAAGCGCGTACTGGAGTCTCATCACATTTTTATACACGGTGTCCGGAAACTAGTGACACATGCGGTAACTGGAGAGAATCATTATATTATTATACTCGGTGTCCAGAAATTAGTGGCACAAGCGTGAACTGGAGTCTCATCATATTTCATACATGGTGTTCGGAAACTGGTGGCACACGCGGTAACTGGAGAGTTTCATAATATTATTTATTATACACGGTGTCAAGAAATTAGTGGCACAAGCGTGAACTGGAGTGTCATCATATTTTATACATGGTGTTCGGAAACTGGTGGCACACGCGGTAACAGGAGAGTTTCATAATATTATTATACACGGTGTCCAGAAATTAGTGGCACAAGCGTGAACTGGAGTTTCGTCATATTTTTATACATGGTGTCCAGAAATTAGTGGCACAAGCGTGAACTGGAGTCTCATCATATTTTATACATGGTGTTCGGAAACTGGTGGCACACGCGGTAACTGGAGAGTTTCATAATATTATTTATTATACACGGTGTCAAGAAATTAGTGGCACAAGCGTGAACTTGAGTGTCATCATATTTTATACATGGTGTTCGGAAACTGGTGGCACACGCGGTAACAGGAGAGTTTCATAATATTATTATACACGGTGTCCAGAAATTAGTGGCACAAGCGTGAACTGGAGAGTTTCATAATATTATTATACACGGTGTCCAGAAATTAGTGGCACAAGCGTGAACTGGAGTCTTATCATATTTTATAAATGATGTCCGGAAACTAGTGGCACACGTGGTTTCTGGAGAGTTTAAGAATATTATTATACATGGTGTCCAAAAATTAGTGGCACAAGGGTGAACTGCAGTCTCATTATATTTTTATAAATGGTGTCCGAAAACTAGTGGCACACGCGGTAACTGGAGAATTTCATATAATAATTATACATGGTGACCAGAAATTAGTGGCACAAGCGCGTACTGGAGTCTCATCACATTTTTATACACGGTGTCCGGAAACTAGTGACACATGCGGTAACTGGAGAGTATCATTATATTATTATACTCGGTGTCCAGAAATTAGTGGCACAAGCGTGAACTGGAGTCTCATCATATTTCATACATGGTGTTCGGAAACTGGTGGCACACGCGGTAACTGGAGAGTTTCATAATATTATTTATTATACACGGTGTCAAGAAATTAGTGGCACAAGCGTGAACTGGAGTGTCATCATATTTTATACATGGTGTTCGGAAACTGGTGGCACACGCGGTAACAGGAGAGTTTCATAATATTATTATACACGGTGTCCAGAAATTAGTGGCACAAGCGTGAACTGGAGTTTCGTCATATTTTTATACATGGTGTCCAGAAATTAGTGGCACAAGCGTGAACTGGAGTCTCATCATATTTTATACATGGTGTTCGGAAACTGGTGGCACACGCGGTAACTGGAGAGTTTCATAATATTATTTATTATACACGGTGTCAAGAAATTAGTGGCACAAGCGTGAACTGGAGTGTCATCATATTTTATACATGGTGTTCGGAAACTGGTGGCACACGCGGTAACAGGAGAGTTTCATAATATTATTATACACGGTGTCCAGAAATTAGTGGCACAAGCGTGAACTGGAGTTTCGTCATATTTTTATACATGGTGTCCAGAAATTAGTGGCACAAGCGTGAACTGGAGTCTCATCATATTTTTATACATGGTGTCCAGAAATTAGTGGCACACGTGGTTTCTGGAGAGTTTAAGAATATTATTATACATGGTGTCCAAAAATTAGTGGCACAAGGGTGAACTGCAGTCTCATTATATTTTTATACATGGTGTCCGAAAACTTGTGGCACACGCGGTAACTGGAGAGTTTCATAAAATTATTATACATGGTGACCAGAAATTTGTAGCACAAGCGCGAACTGGAGTCTCATCACATTTTTATACACGGTGTCCGAAAACTAGTGGCACACGCGGTAACTGGAGAGTTTCATAATATTGTTATACATGGTGTCCAGAAATCAGTGGCACAAGCGTGAACTGGAGTCTCATCATATTTTTATACATGATGTCTGGAAACTAGTGGCTCACGCGATAACTGGAGAGTTTCATAATATTATTACACATGGTGTCCAGAAATTAGTGGCACAAGCGTGAACTGGAATCTCATCATATTTTATAAATGGTGTTCGGAAACTGGTGGCACACGCGGTAACTGGAGAGTTTCATTATATTATTTATTATACACGGTGTCCAGAAATTAGTGGCAAAAGCATGAACTGGAGTCTCATCATATTTTATACATGGTGTTCGGAAACTGGTGGCACACGCGGTAACTGGAGAGTTTCATAATATTATTATTCACGATGTCCAGAAATTAGTGGCACAAGCGTGAACTGGAGAGTTTCATAATATTATTATACACGTTGTCCAGAAATTAGTGGCACAAGCGTGAACTGGAGTCTCATCATATTTTATAAATGATGTCCGGAAACTAGTGGCACTCGTGGTTTCTGGAGAGTTTAAGAATATTATTATACATGGTGTCCAAAAGTTAGTGGCACAAGGGTGAACTGCAGTCTCATTATATTTTTATACATGGTGTCCGAAAACTAGTGGCACACGCGGTAACTGGAGAATTTCATAAAATTATTATACATGGTGACCAGAAATTAGTGGCACAAGCGCGAACCTGAGTCTCATCACATTTTTATACACGGTGTCCGGAAACTAGTGGCACATGCGGTAACTGGAGAGTATCATAATATTATTATACACGGTGTCCAGAAATTAGTGGCAAAAGCGTGAACTGGAGTTTCGTCATATTTTTAAACATGGTGTCCAGAAATTAGTGGCACAAGCGTGAACTGGAGTCTCATCATATTTTTATACATGGTGTCCAGAAATTAGTGGCACAAGCGTGAACTGGAATCTCATCATATTTTATACATGATGTCCGGAAACTAGTGGCACTCGTGGTTTCTGGAGAGTTTAAGAATATTATTATACATGGTGTCCAAAAGTTAGTGGCACAAGGGTGAACTGCAGTCTCATTATATTTTTATACATGGTGTCCGAAAACTAGTGGCACACGCGGTAACTGAAAAATTTCATAAAATTATTATACATGGTGACCAGAAATTAGTGGCACAAGCGCGAACTGGAGTCTCATCACATTTTTATACACGGTGTCCGGAAACTAGTGGCACATGCGGTAACTGGAGAGTATCATTATATTATTATACACGGTGTCCAGAAATTAGTGGCAAAAGCGTGAACTGGAGTTTCGTCATATTTTTATACATGGTGTCCAGAAATTAGTGGCACAAGCGTGAACTGGAGTCTCATCATATTTTTATACATGGTTTCCAGAAATTAGTGGCACAAGCGTGAACTGGAATCTCATCATATTTTATACATGATGTCCGGAAACTAGTGGCACACGTTGTTTCTGGAGAGTTTAAGAATATTATTATACATGGTGTCCAAAAATTAGTGGCACAAAGGTGAACTGCAGTCTCATTATATTTTTATACATAGTGTCCGAAAACTAGTGGCACACGCGGTAACTGGAGAGTTTCATAAAATTATTATACATGGTGACCAGAAATTAGTGGCACAAGCGCGAACTGGAGTCTCATCACATTTTTATACACGGTGTCCGGAAACTAGTGGCACACGCGGTAATTGGAGAGTTTCATAATATTATTATACATGGTGTCCAGAAATTAGTGGCACAAGCGTGAACTGGAGTTTCATCACATTTTTATACATGGTGTCTGGAAACTAGTGGCACAAGTGGGAACAGGAGAGTTATAATTATATTGGAGTCGATTTGGAGGTAAATTTTTTTTAATTTGTGCTTTTCGAGAAATCGAGACCAAGTTTGAAAATTTTTGGTCAACTTACAAAATGTTGACCTTAAACATACGTCAAAGCGTTGACTGTCTTCAAAAGTTTTTTTTGTTCTCCATGCGATGTGGATTTACCAGTTTCCAGACACCCTGTATTATACTGTAATACAAACATTACAAACGACACTTAAATTATTTTTTTAATTATTTTTTAATAGTCACCGAAATATTTTCCACAAGATTTTTTAATCACTGACGTCCTTGGTGAGCTGTAGCGCGGTCAATTTGGGAAATAAATTTATTCTTCGTCTCGGGCATAGGTGCTATTTTTTGTTTATCAATCGTTTTATCTTTGACGGCCTCCATGGTTGCGGGGAAATGCTCTCTACTAGCAATCCGGAGGTCACAGATTCAAAACCCCGCGTATGCAAGTACATTTGATTTGTGTAATTTAACATTTTATTTTAATTAAATAATATATCGATACATGAACAGTATTTTTGTGGCACCTTCCAGTGTGGAAGATGGTCTCAGTATCGCTCTGGTGAAAGACCATCATTCAGCATTGTACCGTTGCTTGAAATGGCTTTAGCCATGTTTGGTGACCAGATCTAAATAGACTGCTACTTCCTCACCTTCCTCTTTCTCCTCCCCGCTACCATCAGGCGAGTAAAGCGAACAACAATGGAACACCCAGGATATTGTCTTGGGGAATTGCGGGGGGGAGGGCGAATAAAATAAACAAAAACAGTATGTTGTTTTGTGAAGGGAAGGGGGGGGCGAATTAAGCAAAGCACTCAGGTTGATGTCATGGTGGCGGGAGGGGGGAGGGGGGAGGTGGGGGAGGGGCGAGTTCATCAAACAAAACCTGTGGAGATCCTAGGTTGTTATCTCAGGGGATGGGGAGGAGTTAAACGAACGTAACCAGTGGAGCACCCAGGATGTTTTTTTGTAGTAGGGGGGGAGGGGGCGATTCAAAATCAACAAAACCCTTGGAGTTCCCAAGATATTGTTTTGGGGGAGAGGGGGAAGGACGAGTTCAACAAAAAAAAATCGAGTTCCTAAGATGTTGACTTTGGGGGTTGAGGGGGAGGGGGGGGGGGGAATGTTAAGCAAACAAAACCAATGTAGCATCTTGGAGTCATGGGAGAGAGAGGTAAATGAAGCGAATAAAACTATTGGAATTCACAGGATATTGTCTATTTTGGCCGTGAGGTGTAGTCCAATGACTTACGAGGAAATACATCATGATCCTTACAACTACATACCTGTTGTTTAGGCACCTAAAATTATTCAACGCCCTAAATAACAACTTATCAAAAGATCTATGAATCTAAACCATTAGAAAAAGTTTTTGTTTTTAATGACATTTATAATAGCAGAGAGATAAAAAATGTTTTTATTAATTTCTTACGTAGAACTGTTTGACCCCACTAATATGTTCCACGTACTTTAATCTAGCTGGTATCTGTATAGAATATTATTGTGTCAACAATCCACTCAGTGACAAATACAGAAAACCACAAATGCAATATAGCATGTACAAATATAGAAAGCAAAACCGATATTAAGTACCTGGGCATAACAATAGACGAATAGACCAACGTTTAAAATGGTCCCCACATACATATTCTGGACGACAGAGTAAGGAAACTTACATACATATTTAGATGTTTAAGAGATATTTTAAAAGAAAAATTACTTAGAACCACATACTTCGCTTTCTGTCAATCAATTATACAATACGGCATTATAGGATGGGGCGGTACATATAAAAATCAAACACAAACAATTTACGTATCACAAAAACTAATAATAAAAACAATTAAAAAAAAACCCTATTCATATTTGTCAGAACTTTTATTCAGACAATAAGGTCAGAAAATTAAATGCATTATACTTCTACCATGCAACATTACAAATTCATAAAGATGATATTCAAAATAAAATTGAACCCTTTAAAAATTACAGAAATCTTAGACAAACGTCAATACTTCCAATTCCAAAATGTAAAAAAACAATAGGACAGCAAAATCATAAATATTTCGGTGTCAATTTTTGTATATCTTTACCAGAAAAAAATAGAAACATGAACACTAACATAAAAAGAGTTTAAAACACACCTTAAAAATTGTAGTGAAAATATGAAATGAGTTATACCAAATAAAACTATTATGATAACACCCCCCCCATACACACAAGCCCTGCTTATTTATGGGGGTACATCAAATATATATATATATATTATAAAACCATTACGAAAACAGAATAGTATACAACCAAATGGCAAAGGAAAGTAAAAGAATCATCAATAGGTCGAAATTCGAGCACGACCTGCAGATCAGCAGAAAGCTGGCTGCCTGCCCGCATGGCAGCAGAGCGTTCTGGTCGCTTGCGGGCTCTATAGGTCGCAATTTCTGCAAACCCAGTCTGCCACCTCTCACCAGACCTGACGGCTCTCTAGCAAATACCGCCGCCGAAAAGGCTAACTTATTAGGCAAAATGTTCGCGGAAAACTCGACTCTCGATGACCAAGGTGCTATCCCACCGTCGGTTCCTCACTGCGATTTTCGTATGAAAAAGCTGAGGATTCGGCATCGGGATGTACTCCAAGTCTTACGAGGGCTTGATGCTAATAAAGCTAGTGGGCCTGACGGAATACCTGCCCTGGTATTGAAGAGGTGCGCTGCAGAAATAGCTCCAATTTTGACGAAGCTTTTCAAAATGTCCCTGAAGTCTGGGTCTGTGCCCTCTGGTTGGAAAAAAGCGATCATTCACCCTATTCCAAAGAAAGGTGACCGCTCCAACCCGGCCAACTACCGCCCCATAGCGATCACGTTTGTTCTGTCAAAAGTGATGGAACGTGTGATCAACGACAAACTACTCACATACCTCGAGAAGAACAAAATTATTAACGACCGTCAATACGGATTCCGGCGAAACCGCTTGGTTTTTTTTTAAAAAATGTTTTATTTATTTATTTCTATTCTTGTACACACACTTTACAAATAATTACATAGTTTACATAGATAATAGGTTATTAATAAGAAAAAAAACATGTTAAAGATCCGTAACTGTATGTAAATAGGTTAGTCGTAGTGTTTTGTGAACACCTCACTAGGCGAACCTGTGCTGAGGTGTTCCCATGTTTGGGATTAAGTGCTATTCTGTCGACCTAAGTAGAAACACTGTAACCTCCTTGATATTGTCAAGAAGGGCACTGTGGGTCGACCCATGGCGGCAGTATCCTACACATAAATTAAAAGATTAGTTTCGGTGGGGATCTATATATACAGTTGTTCTTAGAATCTAGATTATGAGTAAGATAAATAATTGTCTTGATAAACGGTAGATATAGTTTTCTATGGACCACGCGCCAATGGTATAATCACGGATATTGTGGTAATATTTTCTGTCTCGAAACAAAGTTTATTTAATTATATTTTTTTATATTTGGGATGGGTTATGTTTGGTTAGGTGTTATAATTTTTTGAGTAAATTGAATACCTTGTTGTTTGATCCAGTCTTTTATGTGTTTTTTGAGAACTATGGTAGATGAATTTGTAGATAGTAGTTGCTTCAGTGTGGTGGGCATGCAGTTATATAGTTTGGTTGCGTAGTACTTAAAGTTTCTTTGCCCGTGTGAGGTATGAGCTATCGGTATATTTAGTGTTTTATTTGTAGAGGCCCTGGTTTTAATTGATAATTGGGTTTGCATTGGAACGTGGAGTTTATGTTGGAAGAAGTAAAGTAGAACAGATTTGGCATACAGTTGTCTTATTGTCATGACGTCTAGTGTTTCGTAAATTACATTTGAGCTTGTGTAGCGAGGAACTTGGAGGATAAGTTTGATTGTTGCCTTTTGAATTTTTTCTATTGGGTCAATTGTTGTATTCGTTGCACTTCCCCAAGCCAGTATGCCATAAGAGATAATGGATTGACAAAGTGAAAAGAATATGGTTCTGAGGATTGTTCTTGGAAATATGTTTTTAATTGACTTTATGAGATGCATGACTCGTTTCAGTTTGTTTGTGATGTAAGATATGTGGTCAGTCCAGCGTAAGTTGGCATCTATTATAACTCCAAGGTATTTAGTCTGATTAACCCTTTCAATTCGCTCGCATTGACATGTACGAGAAGTTTGACCACAGTTATGTAAGATAAGGTCTGTGTGTGGTGGAGGTTGGCCTCTTTGTGTGATGCTGTGTGTAATATAATTGGTTTTTGTTGTGTTAAGGGTAAGAATGTTGTTGTTTAGCCAATTTTTGACCACCGATAAATTATTTTCGGCCTTTGTATATACCTCATTCCATGTTTCTGCCTGGCAGAGAAGTACTGTATCGTCAGCAAATGTTACGATTTGACCATCGATATCAATGTCACATAGGTCGTTAATGTAAATAAGGAACATTAAGGGACCAAGAACGCTTCCCTGTGGTACTCCATATCTAGATAGAAGTGGCTCGCTTGACACGTTGTTAATTTTAACTTGTTGCATTCTACTCGACATGAAGCTTTTCAGTAAGTCTAGTTCTATTCCACTAACACCGACGTTCTTTAGTTTTTTGAAAAGTTTTTCGTGAGAAATTGTGTCAAATGCTTTACATAAGTCTAAATAAATTGATATTACTTTTTTTTTAGCATCTAGGTTATGTGTAATAAACTCGGTTACGGTGGCAATTGCGTTTTCTGTGTTCCTATTTTTTCTAAAGCCGTATTGGTTTACTGAGAGTATTTGCCTGTTTTCCAGATAATGTTGTAGCTGTACTTTTATTGCCTTTTCGAGAATTTTTGACAAAGTGTTTAATAATGTAATGGGTCTATAGTTATTAACATTATTTTTTGGTCCTGATTTATAAATTGGAATAACCATACCTTTTTTTAGAATGCTCGGGAAAATTCCTTCTTTGAGACTAAGATTTATCACGTATGTTAGTGGTATAAGCAGTTGTTGGCTTAGTGTTATTATTGTTTTCGAGTCTATTCCGTCAGGTCCCGATGTAGTGTTATCCTTTAGGGATTGTATTATTTGTTTGGTGTCTTCCAGTGTTACTTTATTTAATTTGAAATGTCTATCATTGTTTATATTAGAGCACTGAGTCATATTGTTTCGAAGATCTTGATTTTCGATTCCAGTCGACATTTTTTTTATATTTTCGGCTAGGCTAGCTCCGATATTTGTGTAATGTCTGTTTATGTAATTAAGAATGAGAGTAGGATTATGTGAAAGTCGACTTCTTCGTCGTTGATAACTAAATTTTTGATTTTATCATCATTGTTTTTTTGTGTGTGGGTGCTTTCTCTCAGAATTGACCAAACGCTTTTCGGGTCAAAGTTTGCAGTTATCAGTTTGTTTTTGTAATATAATTCTTTGGCTTTCCGTATAATTAGAGAACAAATATTTCTGTACCTTTTATAGAAAGAGTAAAGAAAAGTATCATTTGGGTTGCGTTTGACTTGTTTGTGCAGATTGTCCCGTTTTTTTATGCTATTTAGTATGCTTTGGGTGATCCATTTTTTAAGTCTTTTTTTACGGTGCGTGATAGAGTTGACTGTTGTAGTGGTGTTTTGAGTGATGAGCGTTTGAAGGAATGCTATAAAGTAATTCCAGGCTTCTTCTGTCGTATTAATTCTTCTTAGATGTTCCCACGTTTGATTTTCTAGACAATTTTTTAGGTTAACGTAGTCAGTAGTTTGAAATTTTGTGGTATTATTTTGAGTTGTTGGGTTCAGAGTCTGTGGGGTCAGGCCTATCATTGTTGTGTAGTGATCTGTAATGGTGGATTCGAATACCACGCTACAAAATTTGTTTTTGGATTTGATCATTAAGTGATCTAAACAAGATTCTGAGTCTCTGGTAACTCTGGTTGGAGTGTTGATGGCGCTTATTAAGCCATGTTCAAGGAGCATCAGCTGGTATTCGATGTTTTGGGGGTGGCCTTGTGGAAGTATATTTATGTTAAGATCCCCAGCAACGATGATGTTTTTGAAGTGGGAAATGTTTTTTATGTGAGTATCGAGAGCTATTATAAAGGGCGCAATGTTGTGTCTGGATGGTGATCTGTAAATAGCGAGTATGCACGTATCTGGGTCAGCAATTATTTGTAAACAGTTAGAGTTTTCTAAAGCGATTTCTGATACAGAAGCGTTAAGGCTATCTTTTATGTAAACAACAACTCCATCATTTTGATTTTGGTTTTTTGTTGTGAGATAAGTGGAAAAGTTTTTTTTGTGTTTTACAGTAAAAGTGTTGGAGATCCAGCATTCCGTTAGGATAATAATTTTGAAGTCTATTTTAAAGGTGGACAAGAGCATGTCTAGTTCGTCATAGTTTTTGCTGATTGATCTTATATTTTGGTTGAGTAGAGTTAGGGTGCCCGGGTTGCTATAGATATTATCGCATAGTTTTGTATCATTTGTTGAATAATGTAAGTGAGTGCTTGTTGAGTTGATTGAGTTTAGTAATTCGGCCATATTAAATTATACACAATACATAAAATTAACATAAGGGGGAATTAATAATCTACGTTTGTTTTCCCATTTTTTTCAGATCATTTTCATGTTTGATTTGGATAATTTTATCCCCAGTTGCTTTGCGGACAAGCAATTTGCTAGATTTGAACCACACAAATTGGTAGAGGGTTTCTTTAGCCGTTTGCTTTGTTTTCCAAAGAAGTTCCTTGAAATACGGTGAGAGAACTTCACTGAGAAAAATGGGAGAATTAGAGTCTAAGGATTTGGCCGCATTTTTAAGAGAGAGCATTGATTCCCGAGTTTTTTGATTATAGAAGGCGATGTGGAGTTTGTCCGGGGTATTCCTTCTTCGATCTTGAGTCCTGGTCACCATGCGTATGTCTTGTTGTTGCAGGGGTAGTCCCAGTGAGCTGGCAACCCGAAGTATTTATTCAGTTTTAATTTTACAATATTTTATTTTACAAATCTTACGAAACTGATCAATCAGTTTGATTGTAAGAAATCTCTCATTTTTTTCTAATTATTTAATACAGTATACTTTTCAGTTTTACATAGTATATACTAAATATTATACTTAATATTAAAATACTAATTATTACGACAAAATTATTATAATGTTTTAATGTTTATGAATTGCGTTGTAGTAAAAATATTTTACACAGTACAAACATACGGTGAGAAAATAATAGATAGGAACTATTTTATTTGATTTCATGTTCTTCGGAGGTAGAAAGATTTAACTTTGTTTTGATTTTTGAATAAGATGTCTCATTTTTGATATTTTCAGGTAATGCGTTAAATATTTCCGGAATTTTATGACTTTTTGTTCTATCTCCGTATACATTTTGAGATTTATTGACAATAAACATTTGTGCTTCTCTATGCCTAGTAGGGTAGTTGTGGTTTACAGGTTTTTATTTATTTATTTATTTGTTTTATTTTAGTAAATGTACAAATTGTACAAATTTTTGAATTCTGTATTCCAGAATTCATCTAGCGTTAATTGGTAATTTACCTTACTGTGTATAGAGAGGACATTACACAAGGAGAACATTTTTTTATAATCACCTTCACATAACTGGACCTTTTTTTTGCCTGATATCAATTTTAGGAAACGGATTTGGAATTGTTCTTTTTTATTTAAGTATGTTTTGTACGTTAATCCGTAACTATTTATTCCGTATCCTATAATTGATTCTGCTAATGCGTTGTATATATAGTATAATATATTTTTATTAACAAAATTTTTTAGGTGGTAAAATTTTCCTAATATGGATCTTACATACATTTTCAATATGATTTGACCAGTTAAAGTTGACATCTATTGTAATACCAAGGTATGTATATTGGTACACTTTCTCTATATTCGGGCAATTACACTGCTGGAATTGGTTTTTTGTGTGCAAACAATCATATGAATGACTTTTTATATGTAATTCCTTTTCCTGACAATTTGCATATGGTGAGTGTATAAACATATATTTGGTTTTTTTTTGCGTTAATAATAATGCCATTGTCGTGGGACCATTTAATTATGTTATTTAGGTATGTTTGTAAAATTTCCTCAATTTTTAGTGGATCTTTGTCAGCACATATAAGGCAAGTATCGTCTGCAAACATGTAGCATTTACAACGTTTTATTACGTTTGGTAGACTGTTTACTTGCATTATATAACATGTAGGCCCCGATATCAACCCTGTTGCTACTCCGGTATTTGTTAACATTTCATCACTAAAAATTCTGTCAATTTTAACTTTAATTTTTCTATTTAATAGATATTTTTTTATAATTTTTTTTAAAGGACCTCTAATAACACATTCATCCATTGCCCTTAATAATGTTTCGTGGTCCAATGTGTCAAAGGCCTTTTTAAAGTTATAAAAATTATATCGTGCAGTGATCTTCTCGCGTATGTGACACGTGTTTGGGGGCGGTGCGTGGAACGTTTTGGTGAGACCCAAACGGTTGCACTGGACATTTCTAAGGCCTTTGACCGGGTTTGGCACCGAGGGCTTGTCAACAAACTGCCTTCTTACGGACTTCCCGCTTCCTTGTGTACGTGGATTGCTGACTTTTTGAGGGAGAGGTCGATTCAGGCAGTTGCTGATGGTTTCACCTCTTCCTCGCATTCGATAAATGCTGGCGTCCCACAGGGATCGATTCTGTCTCCGACTTCTGTTGCACATCAATGACCTCTTGACATGTGCACCGATTCATTGTTACGCGGATGACAGTACAGTCCATGATAGCTTTTTGTTTGACAAGCCTCCAAAGGGCTCACAAACCCCAATGGCTCGGAGGGCTTTGAAACAAAGAATGGACGGTTACCTCGAGAGTGTTTTCTCTTGGGTTAAGAATAACCTCGTCGAATTTAATGTTTCAAAGACCCAATCATGTCTGATTAGGTCTAAAAGGGATCGGAATGATAATCTAGTCTCCTTCAACGGAAGCAATCTCCCGAACAGGCCTTCCATTGATATGCTTGGTGTAACTCTAAGTGACCAGCTCAGGTACGGGGGCTCCATCGAGGCCAGAGTTAAGCTAGCCTCTCAGAAACTGGGCGTACTGTACAGGGCCCGCAGATACTTTAATAGTACACAACTGCTAACCCTGTACAAATCGCAAGTGCGCCCCACGGTTAAATTTGGCAGCCACCTCTGGTCTGGAGCCCCAAAATACCTGAAAAAAACCCTCGACTCTGTGCAGAAACGGGCGGTCCGTTTGATAGATTCTCCTAACTTAACAAACGGACTGCAATCTTTAGAGCACAGGCGTCAGGTGGGAATGCTGTCCTTGTTCTACGGGTATTACAATGGAAGATGCTCCGAGGAACTAGCGTCACTGATCCCCTCGGCACCGGTGCATAGTCGGGAAACACGCCAAACACGCGCTCAACATATGTACACGGTCAACCGTGACTAATGTCAACATTAGTCACATGAGAACGGGTCGTTTCTACGACTCGTTCTTGAGTTCAACAGCCCGGCTGTGGAACGATTTGCCGGTTTCTGTGTTTCCTCCCTCTTACAACATGGGTCTTGAAGAGACCACTCCTTCCTCTCCTCAACAGCACCCTCCACACAGCATCTTCAAAGATGACACCCTATGTGGAGTTAATATAAAAAAAAAATTATGTTACTAATTATTGTATAGAATCTATTTCAAATAAATTTATCTATTTACGATTCAAAACAAAAAAATTTAAAAAAAAATTATTCACTCGAGTATTATAAAGCGGAATTCAAAACCGTTGTGGTACTAAAAAGAGACAAACACGTGCATCTATAGGTTTTATCCTGCGAGAGAATGAGATAAAATGAAACCTTACTTACTTAAAGTATCCACGAAGCGTCAATCTGCGCTTATTGGCCGCTTTGATTAAGAACTCAATTATCAAGGCTCCTATTGGTTGAGATTGTTTTGGTGAAGTTTCGCTTCTACCGCGTGTGAATGCGTTTTGAATAACCTGACAATATTTGAAAATCTTCTTCTACCACCACAGCAAGTGGAGAATTTATTTATTTATTTATTATGAATTAACGCCGATTATCGGCTTTTACACAGGAATTACAATAATTTGAAATGGATACAGAATATGCATAGTTAAGAATAAATATTTATATGCCAAAAAATTTAAAAGTACATATTGAAGTGACAGCATAAAGTAGAAAAAGAAAATCTCATATACATGTATACCTACAAGGTATTTTGAACTAAAAAAAATAACTAAGTAAATAAATAAGTACGTAAGAAAAATAAATTTAGAAATCCAAATCCAAAACAATAATAAATTTAAAAAAGAAGTAAACATCGATGAAGAATATAAAGTAAATTTGATTATAATCCAACTGAGAAGCGCTGACAAACATCTTTAATCAAATAATTTTTGTATGTTGATAATTTTTCAATATTTATTTTACATCATCAACAACATATTTATTACCAAACATATGCAGGCGATTTATTATGGAAAATAATTCAGCATTAGATCCTGTATTATTACAATGATAAGGTAATTTGTGACGAACTGATCTACTCGGTACATGAAAACAAATCAACAAAAGAAGTTCAGGGGAGTTCAATAAATTATTAACAATTTTAAATAAATAAAATAAGTCGGAACAAATTCGTCTTTATTTTTAAGTGTCGAGTCCCAATAGTTGCAACAGAGAGAAGTTATCAATGTTTTCAATTAATATTCCCAATTTAAAATTAATGTGACGTAAGAATTTATGTTATGAAAAAAAAAACTTCTTCTGAAATAATTTTTTTTATTGAAAAGACAAATAACTTAGTTAAAATCACTTTATTTATAATTTACACAATCTACACGTTTCGTGAACAATGTTCAAATCATCGGGAGTAAATGTTCTTAAAATTAAATAAAGTTCTATGGTGAGGAAGGGTCTATGATATTGTAATTCCTAATTCTAATTAACTTCCCTCATCCTTATCCCCCCCCCCCCCATTCTGTGAACCAGCATGTGGATTTTTAAATATCTCTCTGAAGAACATGAATAGTTGCAGTTAGCATACAGAAAGGGTTTTTCTGAACTGTGTGTCAGCATGTGTTTCTTCTTAGGACTGATTGATTATAGTGTTTTTCCCATAGACATACGAAAATTACTACACTTACCCCAAGTGATAAAAGCGCATTATTTCCCCCTCCCCATGACGGTTCATTTGGAGCCGGCTGGGCTCGCGAATAGCCTCGAGTGAATCTAAAAAATGTGACGTCGTCGTTCTTGTGTTCGTCGAGCTCTCACCGGAACATTTTACGAAATAACACGGCAAAAATGGTGACTTGTTTTATGAAAATGTGTAAATATGGAAGCGTAAAAGAGAAAAAACCCAAAAGACGTATTACATTCAATAGGAAAGCATTATTTTACTTTATTTTAAGCTTATTCAGATCATAAGATATGATCTGTTTTAGTAATCATCTATCACAATAACGAATGTATACGCTTCTCAAGTATGCTTTCTCTGTTTTCTGGGGTAAGTAAATAATGAAATATTTGTAAAAGTTAAGTTTTTAGATTTTCACGGCTGAAAGTATTTTCGTTATTTGTTTTTGGGGTGTAATGCCGTTTTGCGCTACCTCCTTCTTTAGCCAAAGTTTTGGACAGCGTTACAGTGTCCATCATCAGGGCAGATGTGTAGTTGTATACTTGTTAGTGGTGAAATGTGCGCTTAAGTACTTGGAAGCAGTACCGTGTTGCCAGCTCCACTCTACTACGAGCTGGTATTACAGTACAATTACACATCTGCCCTGATGATGGACACTGTAACGCTGTCCGAAACGTTGGCTAAAGAAGGAGGTAGCGCAACACGGCATAAAACCCCAAAAACAAATAACGAACATTTGTAAAGGTGTCTGAAAACAGGCGAACTTTACTATGCCAGATTTGGACTTGAGCAATTCGCGCTCCCATGTAAAAAGGTCTATTCATTCAAAAGCAGATTTTACTTTTAAGAACTAAATTGTGGTATTTTAATGCTAGATATATACCTACTGTCAGATTGATTTATTGACATATCACATATCATCAAAATCAACTTCCCCCCAGAGAATGCTCAAGGTTCCATGGACCGACATGATAACTAACATAGAAATTCTCAGGCGGGCTAGAGCAGATAGAGAACTGCTCACATTAATAAAAGTCAGGAAAATTTCATATCTGGGCCACATACTTCTAGGGGAAAAATATCACTTGCTCCAATTAATATTGAAAGGAAAAATAGAAGGTCGAGGAGGGCCTGGTAGGAGACAAATGTCTTGGCTGCAAAGCATACGAGAGTGGACCGGCATTAAAAGTGCGAGGAGCTATTCCGTGCAGCACGATAGAGAGACATGTTCCTTAGTGATCGCCAACATCGGGGGGATCTGATAGGCAGTGGCGTAGCGTGGGTGTCAGCCGCCCGGGGCGGAGGAAAATTTTGCCGCCCCCCCCCCTATATAGGTATTTCGAATTTTGCCGCCCCCCTTTATAGGTATTTAAAAAGCAGATTTCCTTTTTTTTATAAAGACCGCATTTTTATACGACGGTTTTTATATCACATGAATCGACTTTCTTCCAAAAAAAATCCTTTTTAAATTCTGCTACAAATTAATGACTGCTTTCGAAAATCGATAATGGTATCCATGTAATAGGATTTCACATCTCGAATTTTTACAATGCGTTTAAAACACAAGGCAGGTTTCAACTTAAGATTGATTTTGCGTTAGAGAACCAAAATAATAGTGACACATGGAACATTCAATTTTAAAAATTTTGCAGCGTATGGCACGCAACTCGAATGTAAAACTTGACTAGGTCCCCTATGAATCTGCAACTTGTTATTTAATTTAGCGTTATATTCTGAACATAAAACAGGTTTTAAATAAATCTCTATGGCGTGAATTAAGACTACACTCAGTACATGAAAATGGTTTATCTTGATGGTGATTTTGGCAGCACATTCATATTAGTCTGCAATTAGAATTTTATCACTGCACTTAAAATAAGAAAACGTTTTCCTTCAAAATGTGTTGGGAGATGATTCCACAACTGAAATTTTACATTCTGAATACCCCCCCCCCCCCCTCCCACGCTACGCCTCTGCTGATAGGGCACACGAAAGAAGAAGAACTTGAATAATAACAACCGATACACGATAAACGTTCAATTCCATTATGAACCAGCATCTGAATATATGACTTTTTAGTGTTTTTCTTTTCGCAAGAAAAGATGCAGCCAACTTGAAAATATGTGACTTTTTAGTGATTTATTTACCTATTTACCATGAAAAGATGCCGTCAACATGTGCCTTTTTAAAAATCCAATTGATGAACCTGAATAGCTGCACTCGGGACATGAGAAAGTCCTTTTTACAATGTGAGTCCGCATATGATTTTTTAGATGTATTCTTTGAGTACATGAATAACTGCAGTCGGTACAAGCATACATTTTTTTTCTACTGTGAGTCAACACGTGCCTTTTTAAACCTCCTTTTTGATGACATGAATAGTCACAATCGGAACATGAAAAAGGTTTTACTCCACTGTGAGTAAGCATGTGGATTTTTAAATTTCCCTTTGTAGAACATGAAAAGTTGCAGTCGGGACATGAAAAGGGCTTTTCTCCAGTGTGAGTCAGCGTGTGCCTTTTTAGTTGTCCCCTGCATGTGCAGGAGTACTTACAATGGGAACACGATAATGTTTTTTTTCGAGGCAGCCTTTTCTTCCGGCCTGAAAAATAAAGCGGAGAGTCAATAATAATATAAAGTTAGAATTAAAAATATTTAAACAAGGAATTCAAAACAAATTAATCACGGTTTTACCTGATTTATGTGTAATTCTAGAGTGCTCTAAGCATTCCTTTTTAACACCTGGAAGGTCTGCGTTAATTTTCGTACTAGGACTTTCCCTTCCATATTCTTGACGGGGTCCTGATTCTGCCTTGATTATAACAGTCTCAATAACACTGCCTGGAAGTACAACATAAGAATGCATTGATTATTTATCCATTATTTTATCACATTCATTGGTAGTCCCTTTCCGAGACAGAACTGGAACAAGACATAATCTGATTAGAAGTCACTTTGAATATAATCGAGACATTTTATTTTATTTTTACATTAGCTCCACACAGGAGACCCTGAAAAAAAATAATTCCCCTCAAGGCCTATGTCATTATTGAAGATGCTGTGTGAAGGGTAATTTTACGGAAAGGAAGGAGAGAAAGTTCTGGGAAGGAAAAAGGTATTAAAGTGATTGAGGGAGACCTTTTGACCCCCGGATTCCTACGAGGGGTGAGTAGGAATCCGGGGGGCGGTGATTCCTGGAGTAATATATATATATAGAAATTATCCAAAAATTATTATTATTATTAATGGACGAGTGAATCTAACCCTCCCGTTCTGGTGCAAAGTGATGTTCCAAGAGAGACCTGCTGGAGAGGTTTCCATCAACCAATCCGCCCTGCCACGTGGTTGGTGAGCAATCGCATCCGCCACCAAGATCCGGACTCACCCCACGAACCCGGCACCCGAACGTAGCGAACCACTTGGGGGGACCTATGGCAGAGGTATGGGTAATCCAATAAATGGTTCCCATGGCCATAATCAGTGCACCTTCCGAATTTTTTATCTAAGAGTATTCGGGAATTATCTCCGGTTATATCCATTAGCCTTTTTGTTTGGTATGCCGGGTATTAATAGCCTCTCCGACAGAAGGAATATGTTAAGGTGAACGTCCATTAGTCCGCACCGGCCGCAACGCACGCACGGCGTGCAATGGATTGAACGGATTTGCCGATGGCATGCGTCCACTGTATCCGGATTTTATATTTAGTTTGAGGCAGTGAGCGATGCACGCTGCGAACTAATCAGTGTGACGTCACCGACACGAAACGCATTTTTTGCTCATAAATGCCGGTGGTCGGTGCGGGCGGTACCAATAGCTCATAAATGCCGGCGGTCGGTGCGGGCGATACCGATAGTGGACGCAGTGCCGTACTAATTCATATAAAGATAAAGAAAAACTGTTGCGTGCCGTGCTTGCGTTGCGGCCGGTGCGGACAAGTGGACGTTCACCTTAAAACTCATAATATTACTTATCTACTTTAACTTAATCTACATGTATATCTAAAAAATGATAAATACATAAATAAAATCCATTCAGACGAAACTGAGAGAGTAAAATATAAATATTTGAGATTCATAAATCGTAAACTAGGCATACCCTCAGAAACGAATAAAATCTTTTGAAATATAATATATATCGGGCTTGTTGTCAATGATAATGTTCAGAGTACCTAGTAGCAACAAAAGAAGTGTAGTTCCATTTCACGAAGAACTATATCGTACCAACTTTGTCTCGAATAGGTCCACTTCATAGCCTTGGTAATAAATAGAGACAATGATTCATAGATTTAATTTTTGCGTTTTCATAGCGTTTATAACTAAATAGAATAATATCAAGGAATGGGGGTCGGCAAGAGGGGAAAAACATTAAATTAGCAAAATCACTCGAAACATGTTTATTGTATTATTGATTGAAACTCAACAGGGCACATGTTTCTACAGTAGAGTGTGTCATGTTCGTTCCACAATCTGTCAATACAAGACTATAGCGACTAAAAAATCTTTCTGCGTCAACACTATTCACAGGGGCCCACGCAGTCATCAGAGCTGCCTCGTGAACTATTTCTAGCTGAATTATGTCTACAGTGACTCCATCCCTCACTTGCTCTACAAGCTGTCTTTAAAAATAGCTGTTACCTTCCAGGAATTGACTGTCATCAACAGATTTGAATGTTGGTGCAAGCCTACTTTTACTTGCTAAAAGAATAGCGTCTGATCGCTGGACATTCTGACCTACAATCGCAGGATTGAACATTTTACCTGCGTGCTCAAGAAATAGATTAGTGCTGTTGTCTTGACGGTTCAGCGTGTGAGATGCCAGTTTCTTCTGACAACTACTCTCTCTTATTTGGGTTAAGATAACCTGGTTCTTTACCTCCTGCACAGCCTTTAAGGTTTTGGCAGGGAAAACACCATCACTCAAGTTCAAAAACCCGAAATTTGTACTTTTGCTGGCATTACTGAAAAGTTCGCATATTGTTGAGTTTTGTCGTAAAAATCGCTGGTTATTTCGCGTTTTAACGTTTTTATCGCTAAAAACACATAATATCGTTAATGCTATGAATCAGTGTCTCTAGTAATAAATATCGTTTTGTGGATTTTATAATAAAAGTGGAAATTAATGACCTCTTGCTAAAAACATTTCTTTTTGTGAAAACATGAATGCGAAACATTTCAAAATGAACATAGATACCAAAAACCTGCTCAGAATTATTCGTACAACATTTTATTACTTTTGAAATGCAACTTACTGCCTGTGGGAGTATTCTCCGGATATTGCAAATATTCATTCTTCATACCCGGTAGGTAGATAATTTCTATTTCGTACGGCGTTTCACCTTCACCCTCTTCCTGGGTTTCTGGTTCCACCTTGATGGAAGCACTCTCTGGGGGATGATTCATGGTCTTCTACGATAGCGTTCAGATTTAATATAATGATGGTAATTGGTCTCAGCTCAAAATAAATTAGACCTGCCACAGCACATTAATTCTTTAACCAGTGTAGAGAATGACAGCGAGCTCACTTTACAGCAAAATATATTATTTTCTTTAATGGTATCACTAGGTACATCGCAGCGCCCGGCGACTTTGATCGACCGGCATGAAAGATCATTCGCTTTCTCGTGTCCCGCTGAGCCGCTCGCTTGCATTCTAGCCATCTTTTTAAATTCCTTCTGATAATTCTTGTCGTGTCGCGTTCGAGTATTCGAATTGTAAATCTTTATTTAATAAACTTAAAGCTTGTGATCTTAACCTTTTTTTATTATATAACTCACCGACACACCTTTAGCTCGCATTACCCATTGGTAAATTGGTAAGTATGATAAGGCAAAATTGCGTAAATGCTAAATTGGTGACCCCGACGGGAAAAACTAATTTTACATTTATTTTTCCCGATTTAAGAGTGGTTATAAAATAGGCGAGGTATGCCCGCTCAAAAAGAAGAAGACGAGAGATATGAAAATACGAATTTTAGAGAGACCGCGCTTATATTAAAAACGATAATATTTAAGCCACAATTGTGAAAATATTTTGTAAAAATCTCGTGGGAAATGTCTAAAATAGCATTAGGCCCGTCTCTTGCGACCTCCACAACAACACTATAAACATTGTCAATTTGAACGATTCGTGTTGTGTTTCAAGCTTTCCATGGGCGATGGAAAACATTCCCCTCCCGGGTGAAGCGGGAAGGAAGGCCAGGGGGATAAGTTAATTTTTTTGCAGGAACCGCGAGAAGCTGTCAGTGACGGACAATAAATCGAACGAGTTTTTGGGGTGATGTAATAATTATGAGTTTAAATTGTAAATAAATACTGTCGTAAATTTCGAGGTAAATAGTACGGTCTAACTTGAAATCTGCGTCTACAATTTGAAATCTGCGTCAACAATCACTAAAACCGTTTCACTTCAGCGAGTTTTTTGACATCTACGTATTTAACTACGCAAACAAAATTTTTAGGTTGGGTAATAATCGATGTTAGTCAGAAATCTTTCCTGATAAATAAATACATATTAAAATATCCATGAAGTCTCTTTTTTATTCTAATATTTAAATCTCTTATTTTCTCACTTATGTAGCATCTCTTCATCAGAACTGATTTTGACATTTATGTAGACGTCAAACGTCAACAGTGCGTACGCATGAATACGTCCTTACCACAGACCACTGGCCATGTTGTGTGTGGCCGGCGGCCGCGCGCATTTCGCCACAATCTTTCAACGATGTTTCAACCAACTGAAGAGACGGAAAACGAAAAATGTTTAGGTATGGCAATGTTAAAAGCTGGTTCACACACAGCTATCAAATATTAAAGATCATAGCACGCCTAATAACGCTCTCCATACAATCCCTTCAGACCGTTCACACCTAAGCGTTTTTAAGCGCAGATAATCAAAGACAATACACATCACACCTAGACCGGTGGATGACAGATGTTAAGTTGACAGATTTCAGTACAAAAATATGCATTCTGTTGCCGCTCTCTAATTCGACTGACCCCCTCTCCTACCACAGGAAGAAATATTTGATAGCCTCGCAGATTTGTTTATTTACTCACAAATAATTGTAAAAATTGCCTTTAAAATCATGAAACACTAAACTATTTAATGGCCCATTTCTTATAACTTAAAGCAAAAACAAATAAAGTAGCTCAAAAATAATAAATGGTGGTTTTATACATCGAAGCTATAGACTTTATTTAACAAGAGTTTATAAATGAATATCTTTAAACTATTTCAGAATATTTTGTGCAAAGGCTGAAAAAATGGAAATATTTCGATATTTTCTCAAACTTCAAAGGACTTGCGGAGCTTAAAGACATATTGTGATTTTTTTAAAACTAAATTTTTTTGATGTTTTCGATGCAAAGACAACTTTTTATAACTAGCGCTAAACGGAATTTGGAAGAAAAAAAATCGGCCCACACTAATGTATAATATGTGGGTATACTTACTTCATTAAAATTGTCGCTTAAATTATTCCCTTAAAGTTTCCACTTTCATTTAACTGTTAAAACTCTAAAAGCTTTCAAAATAGTATGAACATTTGAATAGACGCGAAGTCAGTATCACGCCGCAAAATGCGAAATAGACAGCGTTTTTGTGGTCTGGGATGGAGTGATGCCAGTCTAAAACATCAACACCCATAATCCATCGTTAGAGACATATTGGGAAAAAATGTGATAATGAGTAAAGATATTTAATCCGAGCAGTATAGGCCCCCTCTCCTGTTTATCTAATACGCTGAATCTTTATAAGAAAGACTGTTTTAAGTTTTTAGTTTAATTTTTATAAATTTTGCAGAAATAGCTGATTCCTCAGATAAATTGCGTTGACGGCTCCAGTGACAGCAAAGGAACCGGTTCCACGTAACCGGGACATGAATACCGACTAAGTCTACCTATCTGCATTTGTTCTTTGTCTATGGTAAAATTCCACGTAAGTTATTTAGTGACGGTTTTTGGGGACTCTGCCGCTAGCCTTTGATATTTGCGTGTTTTGAATTAGTTTCAAAATTATATCTTCAGATCTTGAAATAACTTTTTCCGGGGACATCTCAACTTCCTCTGATATTAGGTTATTTCCGACGTCATTCAAACGTATTGACATTGAAACTGCTTTTCGTCTTACCGCGAGTAGATGTATGAATCTTACGATTTAAATACTACTCTACTAAACTTACCTTTTCAGATTATTTAGTGGAGTTGACATCATCGTGTTACAAACTTCTTGGATTTGTGATAAGAATAAGTAAACAATTTTCCAAGCCCGAAGCAATGACATCGATGTTCAACTGCATTAAACGATCAAATTTAGAATACGCTTCTGCTGTTTGGGCCCCATACCAGCTAAAATACATCGATTTATTGGAACAAATCCAAAAAAAGTTTTTAAGGTATCTACATATATTATGAGAATGCATGGTGAATACCCGTGATTTATGCATCATCCGGATTTGCTATTTGAAATACGCTATGAAAGTCTCCAATCTCGAAGGAATGGTACCCTTACAGTAACAGCTTATAAAGTTATAAACTATTACATTGATAGCCCATACCTCTTAAAAATCTATAAATTGTTCGTACCGAACAACTACTGCCAGGGTCGTCACCACGACTTGCTCTGTATCCCACACGGCAGAACTGACATTCTAGCCAAGAGCATGACAAGAGGTATGGTGCTGCTAAATGAAATCTCTAGGTCCCTTGACATTTTCAACATTGGCCTTGAAGGTTTGAACAACTCATAATTTTTTTAGTTAAAAGTTATGAATATTTTATGTGTATTGTAATAGGATTACGTTAATCTGTAATGCACTATCTTTAATGTAATGTTTCTAACTTACAGAACTACATTATTTGAACTATTTACTTATTGCTCTTTGTGAAAACTCTGATAATGTACGGGCTCCGTTTTTCTGCACGGCCTTTGGTGAAGTTTTTAGGTTATGTTCATAGTATATTTGTATAAGGGGCTATTTCACCAATCTCTTTAAATGTTGCTCTTAACTACCGGTCACATAACTTTATTGGTAGGAGAATCATGCTCAAAAACCCGTGCGCATTTCACCACAGAAAATATTATGGTGCCAAGTAGCTATCATGGTCTACTGCTACGCCTGTCTTAGACGCCATTGTTTCTATGAAATCACAAACGTCAAAAGTGTCAACATGGTGTCAACACAATGTTCGTTTATTGTTGTTTACGAACGGGATTGGTTTATTTATGCAAACTATAAGGTAAGTTCAACGGGTTTTTGTTATGTTTTATTGATTATTGAGTGATATTACTAAAAAATTTAGTTGAATTTGTAGATTTGTCTTAATTCATGCGTCACAAAATGTTTTACTCTTTCTTCTTTCCTCATTGCTATTTTTGTGATTTTCAGCTGTTAAATCGTTTAGGTACAGTGTATTTAACATCTATTGTGTATTTGTCTGCAGAGCCTTCAGGTGAACCAATACATTAAAGTGAAATATGAGGGACTGGAGAGACAAAAGTGCACCCTCATCAGATAGGGACCCAGCAACGCTGTTCCCTTGGACAACATAGAGACAATGATAAAATGTATGATCTCCCTCACCAGAGGCACCACCAGCGGCTGGAATATCGATGCCTCTGCTCTAGGTAAAACATTTACATTGCATATTTAAAAATCAACCTACACATTTCCTATTGTATTTATTAAAACGCTTTTTAGGGACTTTTACACAGAAATAGTAAAAAATATACAATATTGTGTACAACTGAGCGACTTCAGTAACAATATTTTGTATTTGTTTAGTGTTAAATTCTGGCTTGCCATTGAATTAAAATAATGCATGGTTTCATTGCGCTTTTACAAAAACAAGAAACTTAAATTTTGGGTCGCACAGTTTACAAGCGTTTCACACGTTGTGCAAGGGGGTTCCCCACAAAGCATCGGACCATCATAAATTGAAGACTCGGCATAATTATTTCCCTCCATTTACAAATCAACTGGCTGTTGATTTGTGAGCATGCTCATGATCCGCAGGTGGAATGTGGCAGGTGGTTAGTGTTTCATGAATGTTTTATCCCTTATTATTACTTTCAGATAAACCGAATGCAATTGAGGAGTACACGGCTGTGCGTTGTGGATGAGGAAGACTAAAAGAATAGCCATCAGCCATCCAGAGTCTCCAGAGCTGCTAACACAATGATTATATAAAACAGAATGTATTGTTTACTTTACAATCTAGAATATTCATTTTAGTAAGGTGTTCCCAACACGAAGCTAGTTATTCTCTAGCTAGTTCTAGTTCATTGTAATTTTTGTAATGTTTGTAGTTGAACAAATGGGTGTAGCCAACAAGTAACAAATGGTCAATTTGGGAGGCGGGAATGGGTACCGCCGCCCCGGGAACCTTTATTGGATAACCAACACCTCTGCCATAGGTCACCCCAAGTGGTTCGCTACGTTTGGTGATTTAGCAGGGGTGCCCGGGTTCATGGGGTGAAGTTTGTCTAGGTCTCGAAGGTGGATGACCAGGACACACTGAACCCCAGATTCCTACCTACCCCTTAAAACCCTTTCCTTCCTACCCACCCCTTAAACCCCTTTCCTTCCTACCCACCCCTTAAACTCCTTTCCTTAAACCTTAAAACCCTTAAACTTCCTTAAAAAAACCATCCACACAGCATCCCCAAAGATGACATAGGCCCTGTGGGAAATTATTTTCCTCAGGGCCTCCTGTGTGGAGTTCATGTAAAAAAAAAAAAGCTAGGTTTTGATTTAGGGTGGGACAAAAAATAAAAATCTAGAGTAGATACCGAAAACAGTAGGCTTCGACAACATATTCATGCTTTGGGCTCAATGAACACGAACGGAAGACGGAAAAACCGTCATTTGAAGTGCTGTAAATTTGAAAACGCAACTCGGTCTACAATCTAAGAGGTCATGCATCGCCCAGCCAGAGCTGGCAAATGCCCCACCTTGCCCCACCGGTCCTACACATGGGGCAACATCTACAAAATGACCTTCCGTGAGAATAATTATAAATAATATACAATCACTTGTCTGTACTATTCATATTCATCCATACAATATTATAAAATATTATAAAATATTATGGCTGCCGTCGTCCCACTGACTCCTGATAATGTTGCCATATATTTATAAAAACTAAATATAATCTACCGTATTAGGTATGTTCTTACAAAGAGAAATGTTTTTCTCTCACGTTATTAAAAAAATATATTGTACAGATATACCAAAATATTCTGAAGTTTTATTACAGTTTCCATAAAGCTAAATAAGTGTTTTTCACAATAAAAGTACAGGGAATCTACTCTTTAAAACACAGTTGTACAAAATTTCTAGGGTCTCATACAGAATCACTTCAATCAGCACGTCCACCTGGAGAAGACACCTTTTCTGTAGCAGTTACTGCTTAAGGTTACTTCGGCATTTTCTCCGTCTGAAAGAAGAAAGTCATTTCAGTACTTGGTTTTTTCAGTTGGGGAAATCGAATACTGTTGGAATAAGGAAATGAATACTACAGGTATGTAGTGAGGATATAGGTACATTTTATATACCTTCCCTGTTCTGTGAATCCATTAATAGTACAAATATTGATTGTAACAACTATCCGTTACAGTAGTATGATATTCTGAGGTACTTACTTGGTCACATTGCAACATGATTGCAGTCCCTTGACCCTCGGGAACTGGGTCAAATTATAAAAACGTTTTAAAAGAGCCGGGTCCAGAAGGAAGCGAATACACATTGGACGGCGATATCCAATAGCCTCCGACTATCTTTTTATAAATCTGCAAGCAGACACCAACAAAATCTCCGGCTGACGACAATGAAATTATTATGGTACATCTTTGTTGGAAATTGTTGGAATGGAATTTATATGGTTATAGAATGACATAAAACCTAATATACTTGTTATTATTGTTGAAATATGATGTAAGTACTACAATTCTGTGTTATTCTTCAATATATATATATATTAAAATAACACACCGAGTGGTTGAGAGTTTTTGTCTTTAGGCTGGTCATGGATTACAAGAACGGCATTTTTCGTAAGTAGAAATCGTGAAAAATTCGGGTAATGCAAATACGATTTGACAGCAGCAGAGCTGTCTGTCATATTTATTGAACCCGTGGTAGAAAACTTTGCTAATATGGTAGAAAACTTTGCTAAAATGGTAGAAAACTTTGCTAATTTGTACCCGGTAAACGTTACTGGCTGGTCAAAGTACCCATTAATAAAAATAAACTTTATCTACCCACATAAGCATCCTTGAAGGATGGTGAAATCGAAAAAATGCTTTATCCTATTGGTAGTGCTTGTGAGCAAGATGGTGAAATACCCCCTAAATGTTATAACTATCGAGTGTAAATATTTCCCTATTAGGGACACGCTCAATACGCACTTTTTATTACCAAAACACTTAACATCAATTAGATAATAATGAGAAGTAAGTATTTCAGTTTCCAGAATTGAAAAATAATGAATTTTAATAGTTATTTCGTTAAAATTAAACACGAATATTCGCTTGGCGGCCATTGTCATTGTCAAAGTTTTGAGGCTAATTTTTTTTCTTCTCTTTTTTAATCCAAAATATTAACACATTACCCTAAAAGAGGGGTTTTAAGGTTCTTAGTTTGGGTTTTATTAAAAAACGAAATAAAAACTAGCCTAAAAAGCTATTTTAATATTATTATATCAAAATATGGCGTGAAGAAAAGATGTGAAATTGTCTGTCTTTTAATGAAATATCTACTAAAATGCATTATTTTCCTATTCCGTAAACTAAAATACTTACTCCTCGTTATTATTTAACTGATTTAGTGTTTTTGTAATAAAAGTGTGCATTGAGCGTGTCCCTAATAGGGAAATATTTACCCTATCGAGTACCTACTATGTTTGTGCATTGTGTCAAAAATTTACTCTCACATGGTGAAGTCATAACAGCATTTATAAATAATTTGAAATTTTGAAACCACATCTTGGTTCGATCGTTATATATTTTTTTTGTGTTTTCCTTACTTATTTCGTACGAATAAAAAATTAACATAATATCTGTGTGACACTTCTAGTTAAGCTATAGAAAGTAGTTAGAAAGAATTTAGTTTTGTGTGAAATATTGCGCGTTCAAATAAAATAATTTCGCTGTATGTTGATGTGTTTTTTGGCCCTATTGAGGTTCCTCCTTCGTGTTGAGCTAACGTTTCGAACAGCCTTATGTGTGTTTCTTTCTAGATGCGATATATGTATATACAGTAGAATCCGTTTATAATGACTCCGCCTGTATTGACCAACCGCTTCATATGACGTAATTACAGCGAAGTTTGGTTTTCATTTAAAATTCTTTATAACAAAGTCGGATAGGTATAATGACTTCTTTTATAGTGGCATGTCGCTTATTATGACCCATTTTCAATAAATTATGTCCTAATTTCATGGAAAATTGTGTCGGTTATAGTGACCGATGTACCATAATAACGTGTACCATAAATAAAATCATATTAAAGTTTAACTTTCCAGAGTATTCCGTTGTTAGTTGAACGCTCTCACAACGGTGCCATGGACCTTCCTAACCCGGAGGGTGTCACCGTCAAGCTAGAGCCAGGGACTGGGGAAGAAGGCGGAGGTGAAATGCCGGGTACAGATGTTGCTTCAGACCTGCTGGACATGAACAAGGAATGGTTGGAATATTCAATGAGAATTCATCAGACGGCTGGTAAGAAATATATACTTCAATTTTTTATGAGAAAAACTCTCTTTTAATAACTTTTGAAGGTTATTCCCATCAACGTAATATATCATTGAAGAAGAAGATAACACTTATAATCTAAATGAAAATATGAAAGAAAACAAGACACAGAAAAACAGAAAAAAAACAATGGTCGCAACTGGGACTCGAACCCAGTTTGTTGTCTTGTTTTCTTTCATATTTTCATTTAGATTATAAGTGTTATCTTCTTCTTCAATGATATATTACGTTGATGGGAATAACCTTCAAAAGTTATTAAAAGAGAGTTTTTCTCATAAAAAATTTAATATTCATTTAGACTTTCATAAAGTCAATAGTTCCATATGAATAAATTCGGATACATTTATCCGAGACGCTATTCAGGTTACAAACCAATTCTTTGAATGATTGTTTCCAATAAAAAGAGTAGTTGCCTATAATATGGAAAAAGAACTAGTTGAAGATAATATTAATGATTCTAAATATTTGAAATATGAGATTGACAAATATGACGGTTTGACAGAAGGTGGCAATAGCGAAATTGGAAAACGCGCAGTCCCGGTAAGACGAGAGGTCTGGGTTCGAGTCCCAGTTGCGACCATTGTTTTTTTCTGTTTTTCTGTGTCTTGTTTTCTTTCATATTTTCATTTAGATTATAAGTGTTATCTTCTTCTTCAAAAATATATACTTATTTATTTACTCACACCCCGTTTGGGCTTTTGTAATTTATGACATTTCATTCAGTTTAGAAGCTTCATAAAATACTCAATGAAAAATCAAGTACAATACGCCATGTTATAATAATTACCACTATTGGTCGCCCAATTGTCTAAATTCGACCACAATTAATTTAATGTGTAATGTTTTTTTTATTGATTCAATGTATTTTTTATGCATAATTAAAAAAAAGTTTTCGCTTCTTCGACTCGTTCTTGTATTCAGCAGCTCGGCTGTGGAACGATTTGCCGGCCTCTGTGTTTCCTCCTCCCTACAACGTGGGTCTCTTCAAGACCAATGTTCATTCCTTCCGTAGACCCTCCATACAGCATCTCAGATGACATAGGCCCTGAGGGAAATTATTTTCCATAGGAAATAACTCCTTAACTCCTGTGCGGAGTTAATGTAAAAAAAAACAGTTAACTAGATGTTTGACTATTCTGATAAGACCAGTTAGACAAGCGTACCAAAAAAAGCACCAAAAACTCTGACGGTAAACTATGCTTTGGACAAAAACACCACATTACGTGCTATCAACAAGCGACCAACAAGATATTCCTCCAATAGACTCTTCACTGAATATAATGTCTTAAACATACGGCAACTTCATCTAAAATTTACACTAACACATTTCATGTTCAAATACAAGAAAAAAACTCTCTTACATCACAGTTACACCACCAGAACAATATCCAACCGACACTACAATGTTCCTACACTACGCACCACATCAGCTCAAAGACATTTCATGTACCTAGCTCCTAAAATGTTTAATCTTCTCCCCGATAACCTAAAATCCGAAACCCAACCCCATATCTTTAAAAAGAATTTATCAAAATGGATCCTTACATTCAGTAACGATGATGTCTAAAACTTGCTATTTTAATTGAATTGTAATATAATTAATACAACTTGTAACTTAAATTAATTGAATGTGTTACTTAAATTACTAACTTAATTTGTTACTTAAACTACTTAAATAAATTGCATAAGTTAATAACTGTACACTGTACCCAATCTGTAAACTTCATCCGCCATTACACAGGGACATCCCTAGCATGGCGGATGAATTAACACAATTTTTTTGTTCATTATATAAACTTCTTTTAATAAATAAATAAATAAAAATAAACATATTTTTTTTTTTTTTTTTTTTTTTTTTTTATTTAATATAGATATATAAGTTTACAGTGGGTTAATATAAATTACATATTGGTTCAGAAATTCTTTAAAATTGCAGTCTCACCAAAGAAGAAGCTAGTTCTTGTGCTTGATGAGCGAGTTACACTAATTATGACAGAAATAGAATGACATTATGCAATAGGTAAGTATATAAGGGAACAATTGAAACTTCTGGATCATCTATATGTGAAGATGTACATACAATGGGATATAGTTACATACTAAAATATTGTGCACTTTAGAGAAATTAGAAAAATCTAAATTAAATAGAAATAAATATAGATTGCCAATAAATAGAAAGAAAGAGAAAAACAGGTAATTATTTAATTAATTATTCCTGATGAAGTGTTGCTTCAGTTTGAGTTTCAGTTTATTGATGTCTTTGATTTTTTTTATTTCAATCGGAAGATTGTTGAAATACTTTATTCCTAAATAGATGTAATTGTTTTGCATTAGTTTGGTATTAAATTTTGGTATTTTGATGTTGTCTTGATATCTTTTTGATTGGTGGGTTTCAAATTTTTTGATGATATTATCTTTGTAAATTTGGATAATTGCATTTTTCTTGAAGATATTCTCCACTCGAGGCACCGTGAAATCTGCGAAAAGCGTTTCTGTTGGATATGTGGAGGGTTTCTTTAGGATTACTTTAATGATTAGTTTCTGGATCACTTTGATCGGGGTAAGAATATTGTTGTATGAACCCCCCCATCCAATAATTCCATATTGAATTAATGACTGGATTAGTGCATAGTATACTCTTTTTAGATTGTTGGGTTTTAAAATATTTCTTAATCTTATGAATATATATATACACTTTCTGATACGCTTAACCAATTCATAGATATGGCTCTTCCACTTCATATGTTGTTCTATTATCACTCCGAGATATTTAATTTCTGATACTGATTTCAACGTTGAACAGCCTTGGATACATGTGATTTTATTGCATTTGTTATTGTGGATAATTATTTTAGTGTTGGGGAGTGTTTTTAGTTTGTTAATTGAGAAGTGTATATAGTATGTTTTGTTAGTGTTCAATGAAAGGAGATTTGTATCAAACCAATGTTTTAAGGTGTTCATGCTATTATTTGCTTGTTCGTTTACTATATTCCAGTCGATCCCATTCACTATGATAGCTGTGTCGTCGGCATATGATATTATGTCTGCGTTAAGTGGTAGTTTGAAAATATCATTGACATAAATTATAAATAGTAGGGGACCTAGCACAGTGCCTTGAGGTATCCCGAAATTGCTTGTTAGTGGTAGACTTAGGGAGTTATTTATCTTGACCACTTGGTATCGTTCAAATAGATAGCTTTTTATCCATTTTAGAGCTTTATCGTTTATCCCAACACAGTTTAATTTTTCAATAAGTTTATCATGAGAAATACTATCGAAAGCTTTTTTAAGATCTATGAAGATTCCAAGGCATTTCAAAGATTTGTCTAATGTGTTCTGAATAATGTTCGATAATTTGGCAATCGCATCTTGGGTACTTCTATTTTTCATAAATCCATATTGGTTGTCGTGAATTATGTTATTTTTGTTAATAAATTCAGTCAATCTTTTTTTGATAATTTTTTCAAAGATTTTGGCAATGTTTGAAATCAGCGATATTGGACGATAATTTGTCACTTCTTCTGGGTTGCCAGATTTATGAATTGGAGTGATGATGGTTTGTTTATATATCGTTGGGAATATTCCGCTTTGAAGACTAATGTTGATTAAATGTGTCAATGGTTTTGAAATATGTTTTTTGATAGCTTTCAGTGTTTCGACAGTAACTCCATCGAAACCTGGTGCTGATCTTCCCTTCATGCTTGAAATGATTTGTTCGATTTCCTGGGCTGAAGTAAGGGAAAACATGTCAATTTTGTTTGAGATATTGACGTTAATATTTCTGTTCGTCATTGGACGGTAATTTTTCTATTTGATTTGCAAGGTTTTTGCCCACATTTGCAAAAAAATTGTTAAATATATTAGCGGCAGCTGAAGGGTTTTCTTCGCATCGTATTTTGATATTGTTATGAGTAATACTATGTATTTCATTTTTTTTATGTTTTTTCTTATCTATGATTTCATTTATAACATGCCAGACTTTTTTTGCATCGTTCTCCGTTGCTTCTAGTTTTCGCCGAAAATAGTTTTCCTTTGTGTTTTTTATTAAATACGTAAGTTTGTTTTTGTATGCTTTTAGGTATTTTTTTAGGGTTTCGTTTGTAGGTTGTCGGATTAATTGTTTGTATATTGCTTCTTTGTGTCTGATTGACACAATTAATCCAAAAGTTATCCATGGTTTAACCGGTTTAAATTTTGATGATTGTTTTCTGGAATCAATAGAATGTGCAGTACTTACATGCATTGATAATTTTTTTTCGAATAGTTCAAAGCATTCGTTCGTATCATTACAATTAAAAATATCGTGCCATTTCTCTTTATCTAGATTATGTAGTAGGGCATTTATGTTGAGCGTTTTGCGTCGGCAGTTTTCATTCTCCGGAGCTTGGGTTGGTAATGATGAACATCTGTTTTCGTAATTGTACGTAAAAATGCACCCGAAATGATCTGTGATTGTCGTTTGTATAACTGCAGATGCTATATTTTTTATGTCTTGAATATTTGTGAAAACATGATCTATGCACGAAGGTCGTTGACCTGGAATAATTCTCGTAAATGAATTGATACATGATATATAATTTAATTCTGCCATCATATTAAGATAATTATCTTTATCGTTAGACGAATAATCATTTGCTATATTGAGGTTAATGTCTCCGACGACAATGGTTTTCTTATTTCTGTTCGCAAGAAGAATGCGTTTTAGTTCATCTATATATATTGGTAATATTGAGGCGTGAGTTCTATATATAGCGAATATGCTAAAGGTATACTTTTGGTAACTGATTTCCATATTTAGGACGTTTACATTGTGCATGTGGATTTCTCTGATAAAAGTCACAACATATTTATTTGAAATAAATATTGCGATTCCGCTGTTTTTGTTAATTCGGGTGTTTGTTGCATAGTATGTATAACCCGGAATATTATAGTTTACATCGCTCGATGAGTGCGTCTCTGTTAATATTATGCAGTCCAGTCTATTAAGTGATTTTATTGTTACCAGGAGTTCGTCTAAATGACGTTCGATGCTTCTTACATTCATATGAAATATGATTAAGCTAACTTCGGGATTCATCGCTAAAATGTTATTTGTTTCGTTCACTGATGTATATATTCTTTCGTCTATTGACATGGTTTTATCTATAGCATTTATCACGAAATCATCCATATCAAAGAAATAATAATAATGAATGCATTAGAGGCCGTGAATACACTTGTTTACTTCACTGATGAGATAAGATTTTCTGGAGGACGCACTTGTTGAGAGCCTTTGTGTTTTTTTTATCATTAATAAGAGTAGTGCAGTTTCATTCATAATCTATTCTTTCTTTGGCAATTTGAAGCATTTTATGTCTGTATGTGCAATTGATGCTATCAGCACGGTGGTCGTCCAAGATGTTCGCCCTGAATTTTTTATTGTTGCTGGAACAGTTGTAGCAGATTGGTTTGTTGTTTCTCTCTGTGCATTTTCCTAGGGTATGGTCTTGTGCACAATGGGGGCAGGTAGGTGGCAGTGTTCTGTTCAGACATCTTAGGGCAGTGTGTCCATATTTAAGGCAATGGTAACACTGTGTAAGTGGGTTCAGGTCGTCAATTGGGACTCTTTGGTATTTGATATTTATTTTTCCAATGTTGAGAAGGATTTTTCTAATGGCTCCTGAAGTTTGTATTAAGTAGTTTGACACGTCTTGTTGGTACGTCTTTTGGTGGTCGAATTTTTTGAGTTTGATTTCTTTTATGAGTTTAAAATCATCT
The DNA here is from genome assembly GCA_936435175.1 of Glyphotaelius pellucidus. Lineage (NCBI taxonomy): Eukaryota > Metazoa > Arthropoda > Insecta > Trichoptera > Limnephilidae > Glyphotaelius > Glyphotaelius pellucidus. The sequence continues at coordinate 7,314,100 of OW386563.1, read as the reverse complement.
TTACAGTAATTTTGTAAACCCTCATTTTGCTGGGTTATGCCTAAAACAATTTCATCCTCTGTTAAATTTGATTGTAATCTTTTTACGATCATTATTGGTTTTCTCTTTTTTGTTTCTTCAGCGTTAATGTCTTCGCCGAATGTTCCATTTATTTTTGTGGCCAATTTTTGTGCGTCTTCTTTTTTTACACATGAGATTATGAGTTTTTGGTCACCAATTTTTTTAGGCAACTAGGCAATTAAAGCATCCAACAATATTTCACTCGTTACAAAAATGAGTTTAGTTTGACCAATTTTTAATGAAGTCTTTCTGTTATCAGGTGGAATAAGTACAATGGAGCATTCTCATCTTGAGGAAGTCACCATCAAAGCAGAACCGGGAACTAGAGAAAAATGGAACAGTGACGTTTCGTATAAAGATATTAACCTCTCAGATATTAAAAGGGAATGTTTGGAGCACTCTGAAATAATTCCCCAAACGTCAAGTGAGTACACACGTTAGTGGGATGGGTATGGGTAACGCTGCCCCGTTAACTATTTATTGGATAACCCACACCCATGCCATAGATCACCCCAAATGATACGTTACATTTGGTGATTTAGCAGGAAGGGGCTTAACATACAATTTGGGAGGCGGGTCTGGGTACCGCCGCCCCGGGATCCTTTATTGGATAACCAAAACCTCTGCCATAGGTCACCCCAAGTGGTCCGCTACGTTTGGTGATTTAGCAGGGGTGCCTGGGCTCATGGGGTGAGGTTTGTCCAGGTCTTGGAGGCGGATGGCCAAGACACTGAACCCCAGTTTCCTACCCACTCCTTAAAGCCTTTTCCTTCCCAGAACTCTCCTTCCCTTCCTTTCCTTAAAAAACCCTCCACACAGCATCCCCAAAGTTGACATAGGGCCCGAGGGAAATTATTTTCCTCAGGGCCTCCTGTGTGGAGCTCATGTAAAAAAAAAAAAAACATAGATTCTGAGGGAAAATAGTTTCCCTCAGGTTCTATGTCATCCTGGGGGAGGATGTGTGCGGGGTCTTTATATGGAATGGAAGGAAAGAAAGTTCTGCGATGGAAAAAGTATGAAGGATGTGTAGGAACCCGGGGTTCGGTATGTCCAGGAGTGACAGACGTATGAATCCATCGCCCCAACTGCGGTGCAAGGCGATGGGTCAAAAGAGTTCAGCTGGAGAGGTCGAAAACCCTCCCTCAACCAGTCTCACTCGACCCAACTCGCCACGCAGTAGGTGGGCAGATGCATCCGCCGCGAACACCTGGACAAACCTCATCCCATGAACCATCACCATCACCAAACTAATGCATCTGCCGCGGCGAAGACCTGGAAAAACCTCATCCCATGAACCATCACCATCACCAAACCATTGCATCCGCTGCGGCGAAGACCTGGACAAACCTCATCCCATGAACCATCACCATCACCAAACCATTGCATCCGCCGCGGCGAAGACCTGGAAAAACCTCATTCTATGAACCATCACCATCACCAAACTAATGCATCTGCCCCGGCGAAGACCTGGACAAACCTCATCCCATGAACCATCACCATCACCAAACCATTGCATCCGCCGCGGCAAAGACCTGGACAAACTTCATCCCATGAACCATTCACCATCACCAAACGTAGCGAATCTCTTGGAGGTAACCTATGGGAGAGATGATGATTATCCAAAAAATGATTCCTGAGGCGGTAGTACGCATAACCGCCTACCGAATTGTCAGTCATTCAGGATTTCAAATCCTAAGATTGTCCATGGTACCAAATAAATGCTTTTTTTAAGTTCTTCTATCATCGATGACAAAATGTTTACCTGGTGGGTGTATTGCTACTAGTACAGTTTTCTGTGAAAAGTGACCAATAATCCCGTAAAAGATTACTTGTTATTGAGTATTTTTAGTACGAAAGAAGCAAGTTAATGAAAATTCAAACAACTCAAGACTTTCATTAAGTCACATATGAATAAATTCGGATACATTTATCCGAGACGCTATTCAGGTTACAAACCAATTCTTAGAATGATTGTTCCAATAAAAAGAGTAGTTGCCCATAATATGGAAAAAAGAACTAGTTGAAGATAATATTGTTGATTCTAAATATTTGAAATATGAGATTGACAAATATGACGGTTTGACAGAAGGTGGCAATAGCGAAATTGCATAACGCGCACGTCCCGGTTAGACGAGAGGTCTGGGTTCGAGTCCCAGTTGCGACCATTGCCTTTTTCTATTTTTCTGTGTCTTGTTTTCTTTCATATTTTCATTTAGATTATAAGTGTTATCTTCTTCTTCAATGATACTTAACAAGCATTCCGTTTGGTGTACCTAACTAATTTGTATTGATGTCTTTCTGTTATCAGGTAAAATAAGTACAAGGGAGCATTCTTACATAGAAGTCGTCATCAAAGCAGAACCAGGAACTAAAGTAGAAGAAAATAGTGACATGTCATATATAGAAATTGATATCATCCCAGATGTTAAAATAGAATCCTTGGAGGGCTTTGAAATAATTCATCAAACGACGGGTAAAACCATTTTTAAATACAATTTGATTGAAAACACATTATTCGGTACTCTTCAAATAAAATGGACCAGTCGACGGCACCCACCACTTTCCCGAACCGTTTTAAGGACCTGATTGGTCCCTTTATCGGTTGTCACATCAAGACTCTACATTTATTTTTAAAACGAAGCACTATGAAATGATTCTAAAAGCCCCCAACTGTCCCTACATGGCACAACATACATTTAAACATACCAAAAACTTTTAAGTGTTCTCATCCGAGGCAGTTTGTTCCTGTTCTTGAAGCTAGCGGAGACAGCATTTATATAGAGGAATATAAATTAGAAAGTAAAAGAAAATTCAAACACATTCCCACGGCAGCGTACAACACAAGAGCAGCATCTAGAGCTTCTGGCAAGCCACATGCAGTCTATACTGTTACTCCCTCCCCATAAGGGGTGGAATAGCCCCCTTGTCCCTGCCTGGCACAGGTGGTGCCCTTAATTTATATCTTCTGCAAGCACTTCGTTTCCTGCACTGTCTACTGCACCACCCCTGAAGTAGCAGTAGCAGTAGCAGTGAGAGGGGGGTTCCCGTCGGCTGGAGTAAGTTACTTAGTCCCCTGGGTTCTTCAGAAGTCTATTCTCCACTATCCCACCATCTTCATAAGGGTCACGTCTGGCCACTGTGCTGCCGGGGACGGTGTGAAAGGTTTGAAGGACCAACTTTCCTTTCACTGCCCACTGTCTATCCTCGGGAAATAAAATGGACCAGGCTAAAATAAAACACAGTAAAAAAGGCTTCTTGAACCTTATTTTATGAATGTTTGTTAAGTTTTGGGATGGAAAGTTTAAAGCGCAGGGTTCACATTTTTAGAATAACCCGCAGGTTTTCTTTGTCCTTGAAATAATGTTGTTCAAAAGACTGTTTGTTACGTGCACTACTGTAATTTCATGTATATATTCAATATCCGTAACGCTCGCATGCTTCAATATTTTTTTTGAAGTGAAAACTTCTTTATCACCGTTGTGATTTAAAATTCGATAAAACGGAGAGATACGAAGAGACAAATACATAAATCTATACGATTTAGCCTGCGAAAGAATGAGATAGACTTATCGATGCCCTTTTTGTGCAGGGCTTGATAGAATAAAAGTAAAATATTTTTTTAACTTGGCAACAATATTATAATAAATAGACTCTACAATTGTCCTACCCCTGATACTATGCATTTGTCTCATTCTTTCGAAGTTTAGTTTTCTGAAGGTTTCACTTCTGCCGCGTGTGAGCTGCACCCATGATTTTTTATGTATAATCTAAAATCCAAATTATCTTATATAACGACATTTAATAACAGTCGGGGTCCATTTAATGATACCCAATTCAATGCAATAATTCACGAATGTATAAGTAGACAATCAGTGTTACTTTATTGTTAAAATAATATTTAAAAAATTGAATACAATATTTAATTAATATTCTAGTAAATTTTAAACATTCAGAGGCCACGCAAATTCATAAAAAAGAAAGTTTGAATATTTTTTCTCTTCTAGGCGCAGCTTTCGGAATTAAGAACATCGAGAAACCAAAACGAGACGGAAAGGAAATTAGCAATTTTACTTTTATTTTATTTTATTTGTTAGCGTTATAAACAGTCATTACAAGTTCATATATAACAGTGTTAGAGATAGTCATATCATTGACCAATAAAATAACGACATAAGAATTTGAGACCATAATAAAAAGAAAAACAAACAAAACAATATATGTATGTAATATAAACAGTTCTGAAAAAGTGCATCTACTCACTTAAATCTACAAAAAATGTATTTTCAAGGGTAATATATACTGTAACATTTTTGAAGAGGTTATTTATTGCAAACTGCTGAAATAAAAAAAGAAAATGTAATGAAAATGAAAAAAAAAAATGAAAATGAAAACTGAAAAAGAAAGATAAGGAATTAATGAAACATTAAGTTTTCCGTTGAATATTACTTTTACGAATTTTGTGAAGTTAGCAAGGTTCGTGTTAAACATGTCAATGTCTGTGCATAATCTATTGAAAGTGCTACAGCTTCTTCTTATAAACACATTTTGAAGATAATTAGCATTACTTCTTTCCCTTATTCAAAATGTGAGCTAAAACTTGCAACGAAGTCCAATCTTATTTTTCATTTGCGCACTCATACTAAAGAAAAACCGTTCTCATGCTCTTACTGTAGCTATTCGTGTCCCATAAAATCGCGCTTAGCTGTACACATTCGTACTCATACTAAGGAGAAACCATTCTCATGCTCTTACTGTAGCTATTCATGTCCCACAAAATCGCGCTTAGTTGTACACATTCGTACTCATACTAAAGAAAAACCATTCTCATGCTCTTATTGTAGCTATTCATGTTCCACAAATTCGCGCTTAACCAAACACATTCGTACTCATACCAAAGAAAAACCGTTCTCATGCACTTACTGTGGCCACTCGTGTTCACAGAAGTCAGACTTAACTATACACGAGGGTACTCATACTAAAGAAAAGCCATTTTCATGTTCTTACTGCAATTATTCATGTTCACAGAAGAAAAACTTAACCATGCATGAGCGTATTCATACTAAAGAAAAGCTTTTCTCCTGCTCTTACTGTAGTATATCATGTCCGCAAAAGTCAAGCATTATTTCACACATTCGTACTCATACTAAAGAAAAACCTTTCTCATGCTCTTTCTGTAGCTATTTATGTTCCACAAAATCGCGCTTAACTGTACATATTCGAACTCATACTAAAGAAAAACCTTTCTCATGCCCTTACTGTGGATATTCATGTCCCTCAAAATCGCGCTTAGCTGTACACATTCGTACTCACACTAAAGAAAAACCATTCTCATGCTCATATTGCACCTATTCGTGTTCCACAAAATCGCGCTTAACTATACACATTCGTACTCATTCTAAAGAAAAAACATTCTACTGCTCTTATTGTAGTCGTTCGTATTCACAGAAGTCAGACTTGACAACGCACGAGCGTACTCATACTAAAGAAAAACCATTTTCATGCTCTTACTGCGGCTATTCATGCTCACAGAAGAAGCACTTAATTGTACATGAGCGTACTCAGTGTATTTACACTAAAGAAAAGCTATTCTCCTGCTCTTACTGTAGCTTTTCATGCCTACAAAAGTCAAAGATTATTTCATACATTCGCACCCATTCTTAACTGTACGTATTTATTTATTAGCAAAAACAGCGTACACCAATATATTGCAAAAACGGTTGTACAAGATACATAATCATTACGTTTACAGTTAAAACATTTATTTAATAAGTGCTATTTCACGCTTTAAATCATTGCATGAAATGTGGAAATTAATTAACCTAGTAAGTCTTCCCAGGGGCATCACCATTGGTAAGTTAGTTCTGCACCTGGGAAGAATCAAAAGCCTGTGATGGCGACCTCGCGTGAAATTATCCGGGACATCCTATTTCAGCCAGAATATCTGGTACCGATATAAAACCATTTAGAAGCTTATATGCCATCAGCAGTAATGCGACATCTCTTCTGGAACTAAGGCTGCAGATACCCAGCATTCCCGAGATAAATGCTGTTGGAAACAGCCATATAAATAATATATGGTCTTTTGTGACCTCGTAAAGCACATAACTGAACATTTTTGGAAGTTGAAGTCGAGTTTATTATCGATACTCCAGTCGATAATTGCGTTTATATATTCCTGGAGTTTTCTACAGTCTTCTAAGGATTCTCAAGAAGAGTTTAATGTCATCTGCAAAAAGTAAAAAACGGACGAATTTGATTTTTTCCTGAATGTTGTTTATAAAAATTAAAAACAATAAGGGTCCTAAATTGGATCCCTGCGGTACACCAGAGTTTGTAGGATACGTGATAGAGTTAAACTCACCATAGGACACGAATTGTTCCCTTTCGTTCAAATAATTAACAAAAAGTTTCAGTAAGTTTTCGGAAAAACCAATTTCTTCGAGCCTATTTAGAAGCACTAAGTGATCTACCTTATCGAAAGCCTTCGCAAAGTCATGGTATGATGTGTCAACCTGCTCATTGTTATCGAGTGCAACCTGCTCATTGTATTCGTGCTCATTCTAAAGATTAACCATTCTCCCGCTCTTACTGTAGCTGTTCATGTTCCACAAAATCGCGCTTAATTACACACAATTGTATTCATACTAAAGAATAACCATTCTCCTGCTCTTACTCTAGGTATTTATGTTCCAGAAAATCCTTCTTAACTACACGTTCGCACGCACACAAAAGAAAAACCATTCTCATGCCGTTAATGTGGCTACTCAAGTTCAGCCAAAGGACGCTTAACTATACACATTCGTGCTCACACTAACTAAATAAAAACCATCCTCCTGCTTTTTTTCATGTTCTGATAGGCATCCTTAATATTAACTAACATAACAAATATTAACTCCAATTTTCGTGCATTGTCGGCGATCAAGTAAATTAATTGTTAGGATAAGAAAGACAATTTATTTATTGCTTCTTCACAAGTTTATTCATTTTAGCATGTAATTATTAACCCCACTAGGGTTCGCCTGTATCGGGGTTAATAATTTTACAATTTATTCAAAATAACACATAAATTTTGGTCATAACCAAGCAGTTAAAAAAGCAAAATACTAAAATTAAAATTTTGAACCTCACTTGGACGTAGGTTAACAATTTTATAAAAATACACAAAATAATACAAGTATTGAAAGATAATATTGTTACAATAATATTTCTATTACAACAATATTTTTATTCCTACAATAATAAGTTTTCTAATCAGTATATTATGATGAACTATATCGAACGCCCTTTTTAACCCGTTCAGACCTGAATTATTGTCAAGCGAGAAAAAAATTATTCAAGAGTGGATTAGGCTTCATTGGGGTTTAAATAAAAAAAATATATTTTTTAATATTTTTTTTTGGTATGGTTTATTAGGAAATTGAACATGTGCATAATTATGCCCAATAGGTCTCAACGTACGCAGACGACTGAAAGGAGAATGTTGTTAAATAGGTTGTTAATTGGTTTTTAATAGGGTTTTAATACAAAATTTTCCCCAATTATTAATAAAATAAGTAAATTCCTATGAACAGTCGCGAACATAAATATTTAAAATTATTTTTTAAGTATTTCTATGATATGCTACAAAGCAATTCCTGTCCTTGTTTATGCATAAATGAATTTTACAATTGTCACAAAAAAATGAGTTTTTTTTTATTGCGAGTTTTTTTGCATCGCTGTCCCTCTTTATTTTGGTCGAGATGTACAAAAGTCGTACATTTTTCCTGAGGCACCACACAATACAATTATGTTGACTCCCCAGGGAGTTGGTTTACCTTTCATGTACTGTTTGATTGCTAATTTCCCTCTGAAAGGCACCATTTGTTCATCAATACACACATTTTCATCTGGCTTTAATTCCTGGTAACGTTTTTTGTTACATTAACTCCACACAGGAGGCCCTGAGGAAAATAATTTCCCTCAGGGCCTATTATATCATCTTTGAAGATGCTGTGTGGAGGGTGTTTTTGAGGAGATGAAGGAGTGAACATGGGTTTTGAAGAGACCCATGTTGTAAGAGGAAGGAAACACAGAGGCCGGCAAATCGTTCCACAGCCGAGCTGTTGAACTCAAGAATGAATCGTAGAAACGACATGATTCTGACGGCATTGTACAGTGGACGCACTTTTGCAAGTTTATCGGAAGACGTTGGTGTCATTTCCAAATTATTTACTAAATGCAGATTGCTTCTCAGTTGAAAAAAACTATCCCGGGTCATCACATCCAGAAATAAGTTTACACCAAGAACCCTGTTCCAATATAATTAAACTCTTCGGAAATGTAATGTTCCAACAGCTAAACGCAGCCCGACAAGTGATTTTATTTCGTCAACATTAGCTGGCTTAAAATTATGTTTGCCATCTTGCAGAGCATAAATGTTTGTGAATTCTGCCATTTTTTCGAGTTCCATTTCATTAATATACCTTAAAAAATAATGAATTGGACCCATAAGTGGCCCAATATAGTCGTCCTACCCATTTTCAAAAATAGAATGCAACGCATCAAAATTTCTCCTTCGCCACTTTATATTATTTTTTTCAATGATAACCAATGGATCATCTTCTTCAAAATGCACCTCTTCGTTGATGATAGTATCTGGAGAAATTTTATCCGCATCTATTCTAACTTGTTTTGTAGAAGTCGAAGGTTCACGTTCCAAAGCATTGTCCTCCAAATGTTCATTTTCCACGTCAAAAGTTACATCGTCACTCAGGTCTGCGTCAGAATCATTCTCTAACAATCCCAAAATCACCTCCAAGTCTTCTTTATTCACAGGATTATACATTTTTCCTAAAATAAACCCTGCAAAATAAGTTTTCCAAATCATAAACAAAGATGTACTACATTTAGTGTATATCGTGGAAAGGTGCCACTGAGACTGATTGTGCACAATTCTGCACATCAAAATTCAAACGCTTCCATACGCTTATTTATTTCACTATTTAAATCTTCAATTCATACATTATAGTTATTAACATTTTAAAATTGCATTTGCGTACTCCTTTTGTTAAATATTTATAAAATTTTAATAAAAACAATATGTTCTTACCAGCACTCCTGTCAAACAGTTCAGTCGCACTATCTGCAAGACCCGATTTATATAACTTTCACGGGTAGATGTCTCCACTAGTCATATTTTTAGGCAATAATAATGTTGCTAGTCTAATATAAAAAGGGGAAACATTTAAAAAAACATAAAATTATACCTTATATTATGCTTTGAAAGTTGTGTGCATAATTATGCTCAAGGGGTCTGAATGAGTTAATTAGAAAAGATTCTTAAAGTGTTCATATTTGAGTCAGAATAAGTCTTTAAAAAAATACTGTTAAAAATGAACTAAAAAAAAACGTATTATTACCCAACAATAAATGCATTCTTAGATTACCCAGTTACCTCCCACTTACAAAAATTTACGACAAATTTGCACTACTTCACTGAAGAAGAAGATAACACTTATAATCTAAATGAAAATATGAAAGAAAACAAGACACAGAAAAAAACAATGGTCGCAACTGGGACGACGAGACGTCATCCCGGTTAGACGAGAGGTCTGGGTTTGTGTCCCAGTTGCGACCATTGTTTTTTTTCTGTTTTTCTGTGTCTTGTTTTCTTTCATATTTTCATTTAGATTATAAGTGTTATCTTCTTCTTCAATGATATATTACGTTGATGGGAATAACCTTCAAAAGTTATAAAAAGAGAGTTTTTCTCATAAAAAATTGCACTACTTTACTTACATAAAGACCTCTTTAGAAAAAATAATATCCTTCCATTAAATATTAGCAAAGGAAATAGTTCTGTTGATGGACCAACTGTATGATGCCAGCTGGACTCAGTATATTTATGACTATAGCAAGGTTTTTGACAAGATGTGTCACAAAGTATTAATCAATAACTTAGCGACACTTGTAGTTTACAATAATATTCTAAATTGGTTTGTTAGCTATTTGTCTGAAAGAAGTCTTAGTGTGAAAATAAACTGCACAAATGATACGAATTTGTAGCGAAAGTGGAGTGTCCCAAGGCTCCCAACTAGGGCCCATTTGTTTTTTTTTTTAAATTTATTTTTAAATGACATTGTTGAAGTATTTACTAACATAAACGTGTTACTTCTTACTGATGATATGAAATCATATAAATAGATTAATCACATTACATTGGTTCATAGAAAACTATTATATGTTCAAATATTACATTAGAAACTAACTTATGATATCTTTTTGAAAGAAGCTTTAACAACAGATTAGCATTGAACTAAAGAAATGTCAGTTCATTTACTTTATAAAAAAAATAATTGCGTTAAGGGAATATTGGCGCAGATGTGACGTTTTCTGGCAAACTGACCTTTAAATGTCGTATTAATAATACTATTAACATAGCCCTCAGGACCACTTAGGACTCTTGGCTTTGTCATGAGAGCTGCAAAAGACTTCAATAATATAGGGTTTTTTTCTGCCGTGGGTAAAATGTGAATTTTCAGATGTCCTTTTGTAAAACATGAAAAATTGGAGTCGGGACATGAAAAATGTGAGTCAGTTTTTATCGCTTCTAATAACTGATATTCCACAGTGAGTCAGTTTGTGTTTCTTCAAATCACTGATTCGAGAACATGAATAGTTGCATTCGGAACACGCAAAAGGTTTTACTCCACTGTGAGTCAGCAAGTGGCTTTTTAGCAGTCCTTTGTGAGAACACAAATATGTACAGTCAGAACACGAAAAGGGTTTTTCTCCACTGTGAGTCAGTTCGTGTCTCTTCAAATTACTGAGTTGAGAACATGCATAGTTGCAGTCGGAACATGAAAAAGGTTTTTCTCTACTGTGAGTCAGCATATGAATTTTTAATTGTCCATTAGTTAAACATGAATAATTGCAGTCAGGACATGAAAAAGGTTTATCTCCACTGTGAGTCCGTTTATGTCTCTTCAAATCACTGATTTGATAACATGAATAGTTGCATTTGGAACACGAAAAAGGTTTTACTCCACTATGAGTCAGTAAGTGGCTTTTAAGTCGTTCTTTTCGAGAACACGAATATGTACAGTCAGAACATGAAAAGGGTTTTTTACCACTGTGAGTCAGTTTGTGTCTTTTCAAATTACTGATTTGATAACATGCGTATTTGCAGTCGGGACACGAAAAAGGCTTTTCTTTGGTGTGAGTCAGCATATGGCTTTTTAGATTTCCCTTATGAGAAAACGAATCAGTGCAGTCGGGACATGGAAAAGGTTTTTCTCCAGTGTGAGTCCGAAAGTGATTTTTTAGATGTGCCTTTTGAGAATATGAATTATTGCAGTCGGAGCACGAGTATTTTTTTTCTCCAGGAAGCGTCCTAAGGTCTGAAAAATAAAGTGGATTAGTCTAAATAGTTAAAATTAAATGCAAATAAAACATATTTGAAATAAATTTAGTTCAAGCACATAAATCTGTTATTACCTGATTTCTGGGTAATTCTTTCAGAGTGGTCTAAGCATTTTTTTTTTACATCTGGGAGATTGACGTCTCTTTTTGTATAAGGACTTTCCCCTCCATATTCTTGTCGGTGTCCTGATTCTGCCTTGACGGAAACAGTTTCCACAATAATTCTGCCTGGAATGACAATATAAAAATTCTTTGACAATATGTCGAGACACACCAGGAAACACACCCGAAAAAGTTGTCGTCCCTTTTCAATAGAGAAATAAAACAAGACTTGAATAATATTTTTGTCATACAATAAAAATAAATTATAACCTACGACTACGAATGGGACTACGAAGGAGGGGCAAATTGAAAACAGAGTTAGAAAAAAATAATTTATTTAACATGCAGGACTCCAGATGCCCGCGGCAGGGATGGACATCTCATACCACATCAATAAAAATATATTAACACGCAAAAACGAGATTTGAGAACTTGGCGTGATTCAAGTAAATCTCTCTTTCAAATCCCACATTTCTGACATTGTCTCCCGCGTCAACACAATGTTTGGGTGCGTAATGCGAGATCATTTACTAATAAAATTGCAATACGGAGAACATATCAAACACTTGTCCGCAGCATCCTGGAATATAGCTCCGTTATTTGGGCCCCCTCTGAACAAAATCATATCCTAGAAATAGAAAAAGTACAAAAAAGGTTTAAGCGTTACCTGTTTATGAGGGAATACACATACTAACCATTCCTGTATCCATCATTGTTTTTAACAGGAATGCTCGATTTTAATACATTAGAAGCCTGCCGAAAAATATTTTTAGGTAAACATTTTTTTAAGCTAATCTCTGGTACTATACTAAATCCGCCTAGGTTAAAGATAATAACTTATATGTCCCTAACGCGTATATTCGTGGGAGATCCCATGCACTATTTTATTTTTCGAAAGCGAGAACTTCTGCCCATCAGAATGGCCATTAAACAGCGACTCAACTGCCTAACGATTTTGTATTGACAATCGACATTTTCAATGTCATTTATCGAGTTCAGCAACTATCTTTTGACAAACGTCACAACATAGTAAAACTGCCCCCATGCACTTTTTTTTAAATTTTGCATTCTTATCCATAATATATTAGTGTATAACTGTTTTATGGAGAACCTACAAAAATAAATAAATAAATTTATAACGGAAGAACAGTTTTATCTTGACCACCTTCAGAGAGGAGTTTAAGTAAAAAAAATGGTCTCCGGAATTATGAATTCCTGCATTAAGAATATTTTTATTAAGTTATGATAAATGTCACTTACGTAATTTCTCAATACAAATAAAAAGCTTCATCCGTAGAAAAGTAAGGAAATATTTTTAAGGCAAAAACAAAAGTAACTAACGGGTGCCAAGGAGGAAGTCTCATCGTAAACAAGCTTGTCTTGGCTATGAAACATTCCAAAACGAACATAGATTCCAAAAACCAGAACCCGTTTTATTAAGTGAATGCCGCACAAGAGTCCGAACTGCTCCCAACCGCCTGGAGCCAGTGAAACCATTGCATCCCCAGTTAGGGTACACTGGGAGGCTGAAAGTAAGATAGGAAGGGAAAGAGATGGGGAAGAGGAAGGTTGGGAAGTACCCGGTTTCAGATCTAGTAACCATACACGGTTAAAGCCATTTCAAGCAAACTTTCAACCAACGATTCAAGATCTGAATTTAAAAGCCAATATTTTTTAATGTTGAAATCCAACGTACTGGTTGTCGGAGTACTCTCCGCATTCTGTAAACACTCCTTCTTCACATCCGGGAGGTCGATATATATTTTCGTATCCTGCATTTCACCTCCACCCTCATCCTGGTACCCTGGTTCCACCTTGACGGAAACACTCTCTGGGAGAAGATCCATGGCTTTTGTGAAAGCTGTTCGATTTCACATGATGGTAATTTCACATGATGGTAATTTCGGGTAATTTGTCCCAGCTCAAAATAAATAAGACCTGCAACCGAATACTTATTCTTTAATCTGATGAACATTCAACACAAAAATTTATTTATTTATTTATTTACGCCTTGAAGGCTTTTACATGTATTATAGTTACATAAGTTATTATAATTACATAAGTTATTTAACATTATATTAAAAATAATTAATAGAACTAAAAAGAAATGAAAATATTAGCATAATAATCATAAAATATATGTCAGAATTTTAAAAATTTCTGATATAAATTTTGGTGAAGAATAAATGAAAATATCAACGGAACTGAATTTATTACCAAGTCTATGTAATCTTTGGATTGGGGAGTTAATGAAAAAGTTTGTTTTTGGCGGATAAACAAAGAATAATTCTGAAAGTCTCGTGTCACGATTTGGTACCCGGAATGTTATTAGCTTTGTCAAGTCAGGTGCGTCAAGTGATCCATTAACTAATTTGAATAGAAGTACCAGATCGCTCTTGGTTCTTCTACACGATAAGTCAGTTAAATTAAGTAGTTTCATTAAATTATCATAATTAATTTGTTCAATGGGTATTGAGAGTTTGAAATTAATGAATCTTAAAAATTTATGTTGAACTCTCTCAATTTTTAATTGATGTGTTTTATAGTATGGCGACCAAATAGTTGAATTGTATTGCAAATTACTTCTAACTAAGGCAGTGAAGAGAATTTTAAATGAATAAAGTGACGTACAATCTTTAACTGTTCTTAAAATAAATCCTGAACATTTCACAGCCTTATCCTTACCTTAGCCTTACCTTCATTAATATATGAAACAAATGTTAATTTTTCATCAAATATGATACCCAGGTCCTTGATTTGAGACAAATTTTTCAAGAGAAATATTGTTGATACTATAATGAGACATAATAGGATTTTTGTTTCTGCAGAAAGATATAAATTGACACTTATAAATATTTAAAAACAGTTCATTATTATTACACCAATCCTGTAAGCGATCGAGATTAGATTGAAGGATGTTACAATCATTGATGGAGGTAATCGTCTTGAAAATTTTTAGGTCATCAGCAAACAATAGTATGTTTACTCCTTTAAAAATTTTTACAATATCATTGATAAATATTAAAAATAATATAGGTCCTAAGTGAGAACCTTGTGGAACTCCACTGGAAGCCACAAATTGCTTTGAAATGCAATCTAAATTTTTTACAGAAAGTTTTCTACGTGACAAGTAACTTATGAACCAGTTTAACATGTTACCAGAAACACCAAGAACTTTAATTTATGAATTAAAATTTTATGAGACACCTTATCGAAGGCTTTGCTGACGTCTGTGTACACTGAATCAATTTGGGATCGTTTATTCAATGTTTCGATTATTTCATGTTGATAAATCATAAGATTTGTAGAAATTGTTAAAAATTCAAAACATCCGAGGTGATCTGTACCAGGCTTTAATAAATATAGACTGTTTTTTGGCAAATGTTGTAAAATGTAAAATATTCAATAAAAATAACGCACCAATTAATGAAATTAGGTCTAAGGTAGTCAATAAAACTGAACTTACTTACGCACAAGGAGAAGCGCGGTGGTCAGTTCCAAAGTTTTGAAGAAATGTCACTACAAAAGTAGAAATGTCAATAACTTTGATGTCAATAAATGTGATGGTCACCGAAGTGACCCTACATTTAATAAATGAAACATGAGTATTGTGCAGTTAATACAATATTATTTCAGAAAATAGACGACGCCAGACGTAATGGAAACTGCCAAACACTCGCTAAACCTGCTAAACTAGAAGTGTGTCGTTCCGGCCGGAACGAATCCAATGATTCCAACTCAGAATGAATCGTTCCGAGTCCGCAAAATGTTACGAATCGATTCCGGAGTCACTCGGATTCTCTCACTCGGGAACGAGTGACAGAGTGAGATTGCAGGACTCACTCGCGGGACGAAGTGCGCGGCGCGGACCGGGCGGGTATCGCTCTAAAAAAAATTTCAAAAAGAAATAGCATTATCTCGTAATCAAAAGAGAAAAAGCAATTCTCGTAATCAAACGAGAATTGCTTTTTACTTTTTGTTGGTCTGCACGGAGCAAATTTGCCTTCCAGCAAGTTCGCGCCGGCGGTACTTACTAGTTTTATGAAGATCATTTTTCAAACACAAAATAACTAACTAACTAACCATCACGCCGTTTACCACAGGGGTAGGCCGAGAGGACGGACCGCCAAACAACTCGATATTGGCACACACTTCTTGCCTCGTTCACATTCGTACATCGAGATTTAATAATACGTACCGGTAATAACCAATTTACTGGAAATTCAGTCGTGAGCCGCTATTTGTTATTAAAGAACACCAAATGGCATTGTAACATAATATTATAATGGAAAGCATTTATTTTTAGGTCAAGAATAAATCACTGTTTCAGTGTTTGATGATTTGCAAACATTACGCGGCACGTCGATCAATGAATTGTTTCCGATTTCAGATAAATAAACTGAAGTAAAGTTCGTTCACAACTCCTACTATAATGACTCCCCAACTCCGTGACGTTCCACGACTCCACCGAGTCCGGCGAATCCAACCAAATCAACTCTCGGCATCGAATCAGCTGGAATCTAACCGAGTTTGGCTCAGGTCGATTCAACGACTCCGGCGGAGTCGGGCGGAGCGACTCAACAAGTTTGATTCCACTGGATTCGGTGAGTTGGACGGATTCGATGGAATCGAAGGAGCGAATCCAATGAATCGAGTCCACTCAGCCAAATCCAGTTCCGGAATCGAGTCCGTAAAATGAGTGAATCGACACACTTCTATGCTAAACGTCACGAAACATTTCCATAGACAAAAGACAATTGAAGAATATAATCTTCAATTGTCTTTTGTCAACGAAATCGTTAGGTCAGCTTATAACAGTTCCTACTTCCTACTTTTGATCACCATAATGAAAATTATTATGAATTCTTGAATTAGGAATCAAATATTCGACGCAGTGAACGGGATATTTTTAGAATGCTCAACTACCAGCAGTGGCGGCGTAGGGTAGATTGGCACCCGGGGTGGTTTTGTACTACTTAAAATAAAACACCAAATACTTACGAGACTTCATTTCACTGTATATTCGATGACATTATCAACATTGATTTCCCTGTCTCTTTCAATTGATAAAATCGAAAAATTGGTTAGTCGCTCTTGAATCTGAGAAGCTCCAATGTAGTCCATTGAACCGGTTCTCGGGCAGAAATTTTGGCGGCTTCCAAATGGCGCCTCAATCGTAAAATCTCCAACACGATGTCCTCTGCTGAAAATTCATAATCAATTTTTAACAGATTTGGAACCATTCCACAAAGATCTTCTTCTGGTGATGTTACCAAAGTTTTAAGCCGAAAAGTAACCAGAACAAAATCCATTGCCCTGTGACGATGGTCTGGTTCTTCGTAAAATCTATCGTGACATTCTAACATTGCTCTCTGCAGCTCCTCTGCTAAAGTAAGTCCAGCATCTCGGGCTATTTCTCTAGGCATACGATTTCGAAATATCCTTCTTCCTATTTTCCTTTAATCGGAATGTCTAACACCCGTATTCAGAGTCAATACTTAAATTTTGTCTAAGTAAAGGCTCGACCTTACCTTAGTAAAGGAAAAAACCGTCCTTACCTTTAACGCCTCTATGCAGAGTCCACACTTTGAGCTTCCTTTACTAAGGTAGAGACCTTGTCTACGCCGAAAAAAGTTGTGACGTCATCCGAAAATTGTCGATGTAGCGCTTCTATTGGAACAACGTACCCCGTTTTGTGACAAGTTGTGTGTTTAAAATTCAAAAACTCAAAAGATAAAAACAACACCGGCCTGTCAAAAGTCTGCGTATTGGTTTATTTATGCTCCGTTGATGCTCCGTTGGTTCATTCGTTTCGCATCGCATTTCGACAATAAATTCGAGATTGTTAATTGCCTAATGAAAAACAATGTGTTTAAACTACTTATATGCAAATATCCCGCCATATTACTTATTAAAGCGTAAAATGGAAATAAGAGAGGAATTACTAGATGCATCGCTGTTATCTTTTCTAGCCGACATCGTTCTTTAAATTGGCTGTCGCAAGCTTCGTAGAAAATGCATGTTTAAAGCATTTTCTACGAACCTTGGGCTATTAAAATCGTGCGTTATGAGTGACGAAGTTCAAAAAAAATTGTTAACCATTTCCACGAAATTGTTAAACATTTCCATCTCTACTGTTTTACGCCTTCAACAGTAACAATTGGGAACAAATCATCTACTTTGAAAAGCAAAGGTACCCCTCTCACCAACCTTGAGTTTTGACAGTTCTAATTCAAAGGATGCAATAGTGCGCGTGCGGAGTTCCGTAGAGACTTTCGTAGAGCTGTCTCTGAATACAAATATTTTAGAAATCTTAAGGAAGGTAGCTTCCTTATTAAGTGACGTCACACCGACCTTAGTAGTGTCACTGAATACAAAACTACGTTATTTAAAGGAAAGGAAGACTCCTTCAACTAAAGTATCGACTCTGAATACGGGTGTGTGTCTTCACATTTTTTTGTTGCGTAGCAAATAGCTTTTTCCACTTTTTGGTTACGTTGACATTGAAGAAAATTTTTAAGAGCTTTGTTTTTATTACACACTTTTCCAATGATAGCCCAGATGTTTGTAGATACTTTTGTGTCTGATTAAATTTTTCTAGGACTTCACACCAAAAGGAAAGATAGCATAGAAAACTGAAGTCTCAAAAAGCTGGTATGAGTGTTGATGCTGCTTTTCTTGTTTCGACGTTTTCTTAACTGATGCCGGGATTACACACCTAAAAATCTGTGTACGTGAAATTTCAAACAAAGCTACCGTTGTAATTCGTTTTTTTTTTCTTTATTTTCCCAAATTTTACATTTGATGTATACAATAGGTATTATGATATAATCGGAACAATGGGAACCCACTAAGGCGCAGCCTGTGAGTGGGTAATAAAGTTTAATATATTTTATTATTTTACCTAGAAGGAGAAAACAATGGCGTATAAAACAAAAAGATGATTTAATTTTGTTTAAATAGCTGTGCATAAAATGAGCATAAAAAGAATTAAAGAATTCGTCAAAGCTTGACACCACTTTCGTTAGCAGTCTCTTTTAGCCTGTTTGATTTAAATTTTAATAAAAATTGCTGCCTCCAAAAAATTATAATATTTTAAACTCAAAAATTAAAACAGTCTTAAAAATGTTGTATAATTTACCCACCTCACTCAATTTTAGCGTCAACTTTGCCAGGCAGTCCCTGTTCTCTGGAACATTCAGATCCTGCGCAGAAAGGTTCCACAATGGACTGCGCTGCAAACCTTTGCCTCACTTTAGCGAACTATACATTTCTGCGCAGGTTCTGGTTATTTCAATGTGCGCTCTTCGGCGGTTAATGTAAAACTCATATCGTGGTTTATTCAAAGCATTCTCGAACCCTCCAGGTGCTAAAATATGGTCACGTGGTTTTTTTCTAGTGTGAATACCGCACAAGAGTCCCAACTGCTCCCAACTTCCTGGAGACAGTGAGATTAGGATGGCATCCCCGATTAGGATATGTTGTGAGGCTGAAGATAGTGGGGAGGGGAAGGAGATGCGGAAAAGAAAGGTGTGGAAGAATCTGGGTATTCAGATCCGAATCTCTAGCATGGTCGATCGATAAGATGTATCTATGACTTTTCGTAACATCTCATCGATCCCTAGGACAATCGTCGCCTTAATTCGTTTTTGTCCAACAGACCATTAGAAAATTTTACTGGAGGAGAAGGTTTTCTTTCATTTTTTCAATGAAACATTATGAAAGGTGTTTAACCCTTCGAATAATGAAAAAATAATATCTATGAACTTTTGCCTGTCAAAGTTTGCGCGCAAAAATTCTCGGTTCTTCCCATGCATTTCAAATGTTAATTTTTATTGGTTATTTTTTAATCTTTTTGAAAAAAAAAATTGTTCTAAAATCTAGATAAAATAATCTTTCCGATGTGCTTATCAAAAATTAAGATTTTTGTTTTAAAATATTAAAATTCTTATATTGAAAATGTGAATTAGCCTAAAAATTACGTACCGTACTTTTCCCCAAAAAAGTACATAAAATAAAAGAAAATTAAAATTTTAAATACAGATTCCTTTTTTTAAGAAAATTTGTAATAAAACTGTCACTTCACTTTTTATCACATTCATACAATTTTATTTTTAAATTAATTGTTTATTACGTCACACATTGGCGCAAAATAAAATTGTCACTTATGACCGGGTTTGTAAAATATCTGATCAATATAGCTCGTTTATTCCTAAGACTAATAAGAAGCAATATTTCTTTTGCTTTCAAATATTAAAAAAATCACAAATTTTTGCTTGACAGGAAGAGAGATATCTAACTTTTAATGATGCTCGGTCGTTCTGGGACAATCTGGGTCTCCTGTTATTATAACGGCATATGATGTTTTGGGACAACTAGGGTCTCCTGTGATTAGACGGGTTAAAATAAAGCTATTTTGTAAAGGTGAAGGTCTCATCAGTTTAAATAATTCTTAGTTAAGTGATTAACTATAATTTTTTATACTTTATTTTTAATTTTAAAGTGGAGATTGAACAAAAACTAAAATGGTCCTTTGGACAAATAAGAACTGAGGCGACTACCTGCCGATCGCTAACGCACAAATAACAATTGACATCGAAAATATTACCAACACTTTGTCATTGTGAACTGTTACTTATTCGTTGGCGGTCTGCAGTCGTGCTAGCGAATGATGAGAAGTTATCGAAAATTATCCATACTATCCTTATGGATCGACCGTGCTAGGAAACCTGGTCACCAAACACGGCTAAAGCCATTTCAAGTAATGTTTCAATTCCAAATTATGGTTTTACACCAGATCGATACTGACAGTATCTTCCACTCTGGAACATGCCGCAAATATACTGTATATTATGTATATATATAAAAATCAAAATATGCTTGGGCATATATGAATTAGGGGTTGTCTATGTATTGCTAAATAAGCACAGGAAATGTTTGAAACTTTCAAAATACCTTATTTCCATCTTCGCGAAGGTTTCTGGATTATTACAACCACATGACAACAAATCTAAAAAGTTTTTTAATCATTACAAAAACTCTTGCAAAACTGTCAAAATTTGAGAATGACATTTTGCAAAACAATGATAGTTGAATCAAAATTCAATTTTCGAAACTCTTAAATTTATTTGAAGTACTTATTAATATTTTGAATTGAATCAAGAATTATAGATATTTTAAATATGTATTGATTGTTCTTATAATATACAACAAATTAATGTTTTTAATGTATGAAAAATGAATTCGAATAAAAAAATTGCACGGGAAAGGACATGCAGGGAGAAACAATGTATTTATTTGAATATGGCGTGCTGGGAAACAGCTAGTTTTTAATAAATTTTTATTGTGAAATAACATCAATTTGAGAGGCGGGAATGGGTACGGCCGCCCCGGGAACCTTTATTGAATAACCAACACCTCTGCCATAGGTCACCCCAAGTGGTTCGCTACGTTTGGTGATTTAGCAGGGGTGCCCGGTGTTTGTTCCTAGAATGCGATTTAATACATTTAGTCTGTAAAATAATATCATTTATAATATGCTTTATTTTAGTCATTTAAGTTACGCGTAGTTTCTCCTTTTAAAATGTGCAAACAAGATATTATCTCACGGTTTCATGAATAAGGTCCAAACCTTGAATAATATGGCTGGTATCATATAAATGCATTCCCTTGCAAATTTGGGACAAATTCCTTTATTATTTGTAAAGTCGGTACTTTGAATAAGTACCCTCAAATAACACCTACTTATGTTTATGACACTGCTAAAGCCGACGGTGCATTTATCTTAGGGCTAAAGCCCTAAGTGAAAAAAGTAATAAAATTTTGCAATATTTGTTAATCCCTGTAATATTAAGATGTATTTTATTGGTAGGCCTCTAGGGCCGACTTTTAGGTAATTGTTTTATTATTGTCTGTAAGTTAGATTTTAAAATTAGTGTGGGAACTGCTAAAAATGTATTTTCTCATCATTTTTTTATGTACCATGTTTTTGTAAGATTACTTTAAATAACCACGAGGTTGATATGGTTGAGTGAGTATTGTTTTGACGGTGAAACGGGAAGGTACATGTTGTACCTTCGGAGTTATTTAATCAAACTCGAGCATGGGGGGTACATATAGGTGCCTATCTCCAGTAGAGTGTTGTAATCAATCTCTGATCTGAGGGGTACATGGGTGCCTGTCTTCAGTAGAGTGTTGAGATATCGAGGGAAATAAAGCCTTCGATATTTGTCGGTGTGGTGGGGTCTTGGAGATCACTATTGTCACCAGTATTGTATTTTTATTTAATAAATTGTGTTGAAGAATAACAAGAAGTGTTTTCCTGCAAATTCCATCGAGTTGTGCTTTCGTACCACGATAGTAAGAAACACCCGGGTTCATGGGGTGAGGTTTGTCTAGGTCTTGAAGACGCATGACCAGGACACACTGAACCCCAGATTCCTACCTAACCCTTAAACCCTTTTCCTTCCCAGAATTCTCCTCTCCTGCTTTTCCTTTAAACCCCCCCCCCCCACACAGCATCCCCAAAGATGACACAGGCCCTGAGGGAAATTATTTTTCTCTGGACTCCTGTGTGGAGCTCATGTAAAAAAAAAAAACTTAAATTAATCAAATCAAATTTATGTGCTCACGCTGGGATTTACTAGTCGAGGCTTTAATAGTTGTCAAATAAACAAAACATGGAAAATGGGCTTCAAATAAACAAAACATGGAAAATGGGCTTCAAATAAACAAAACATGGAAAATGGTTGTCAAATACAAAAAAACATGGAAAATGGTTGTGAAATAAACAAAACATGGAAAATGGTTGTCAAATAAACAAAACATGGAAAATGGTTGTCAAATACAAAAAACATGGAAAATGGTTGTCAAATAAACAAAACATGGAAAATTGTTGTCAAATAAACAAAACATGGAAAATGGTTGTTAAATAAACAAAACATGGAAAATGGTTGTCAAATAAACATTACATGGAAAACGGTTGTCAAATAAACAAAACATTCAAAGTCTCCAACAGTTTATTAGACTAGAAAACAAAATTAAATTTTAAAAATATCATTAGTACATTCGTATAGAACTCCATACTCCCAGCCAGTTAGTATTTCATCCTGGAATATATTTATTGTACAGTTGACTGAAATTCGAATTGTAGCAGTAGGGGGTAGCATTTTAGCTTCTTGCACGCGTTAAAAAATAACCTTTTCTCATTTATTGGAATAATGTAGTACTGAAATAATGACGATTCAACCAGCAAAGTAACAGTGACCATCCCCGGATCCATAAAGAATAAATTGAATTATTTGTTATAAATTTTTATTAAACAAATTAAAAGAGCAATTCTTTTGTTTTTTCAGTACCAGTACTCCTTTCTTCTTGTATTCATGATATAGTGTCAACTCTTAAGATGATAATATTATATTATAAAAAATAAAATAGATCTGAATGTGATTGACTCTTTCAAGCTTAATTTTCCCCCACTTCCCGAACTACCGAAATATGTGAATTTTCGCACACGTGATAAAAATGATGACAATACATACAATAATAAAAATTAACCAATATAAAGTTTAATTTGCTTTATTAGTACGTGATTTGCGTGTTTTTTTGTGTGCCATCACAACGTTCCCTTATTTTCTCTGGGTCTTCTACTGCCCCCCTGAAAGTCTCAAATGCCTACAAGGGGGCGTTATTGCCCACGTTGAGAATATATGATGTACACTATGCACACGTTCAAAATCCACTTACGACACGTTCATGTATCAACTTGGGATGTGTTCAAAATTCAACTGGGAATTTTAAAATCAATCTGTGAATCAAGTTTATATTTTCAATCAAACATATAAATAACGATTTTGGCGCCCCCTAAAACTGCCGCCCGGGCAGGCTCCCCGGTTTGCCCTCCCCCTAGATCCGGGGCTGGGTGTGACAACACGTACCCGATTAATTTTAACCAGCGATTCTTTAAGTTTATTTGGAGTGAAAAACGTAGATGTCATTTTGCTATCCGATTATATATTTTTCAATTAAAAATATTAAAATATATTGCCATCACGTCCCTACTGATCCCATATCTATTACTCTAGAAGTCTATCCTTAAAGAAATAAAACAACTTTTGAAAATCAATTATTTTTTGAAAATTATGGAAGTAAATTAATTTAAAAGGTTTTTTTAAGGCCCGGTTGTCAAAAAGAAGAAGAAGGAGAGATATTTAAATACGAATGTAAGAGGGAGCGCGCTAAAACTAAAAACGATAATATTTCAGCGAGAATTGTGAAATTTTTAAATGAAAAATGGCTCGTTTAAAATAGAGCAAACTCTCGTAGTGAATATCTAATATCGCATTTAAAGAAACACTGAATTTTTGCATATAAATGTGGGTTGTTCTTCTTTTTAACCTACATAACTTTTACCACTCTGTCACATTTTGTTTTTACTATAAATGAATCTCTCTGGATCTCAGAGGGGTTATTGTAGCAAGGGGGGAAGGAGGCCTAAAATGCCTATTGGGGGATTACAAACACGAGCTGCGTGTATACCTATTTCGGATGAAAACCCACCTGACAGAATTATCTTACGGCATAAAAATTGTAGGAGGCAAGTTCTTGAGATTTTTAAAAATATTTTATTACACATCATTAAAAATAATAATCGCTGTTACTTGATAGGTTATACTTCTTGGAGTTTAAAAATAGTTTTATATTTTTTTGTGGTCATATCATTCTTTTGTAATATTATAGAATACACGCAAGTCGAGGAGGCAGAATACAACTGTGATTCGTATGAAATACACTTCTATCACGAGGAGTAACAACTCTGTCACGTAATTTTTACTATAAAAATATAAACACATATTTTTTTAAAACGCACACAGTCGTTACGTCTTTAGTACAGTAGATTTTAAAGTAATTATAAAATAATAATATTGGTAATTGTGTTGAATTTTTCTCCACTAACTGGTGGAGACAACTTTATGTAGGTTAAAAGGAAGAACGAACCATACATGACTTGTAAAATAACTGGAAAAAATGTTTATAAAAATTTTCGGAGCAAACTTTGCGATTTTTTTCTATGGAGGGAATTTCATATTTTAGATATTATCTTCAAGAATAACATTTATTTTTTTAAGAGCTTTAAATCTCAAGTGTTTAAAGCTGGTTCACACAGAGCTATAATTCTGCGAGCAGATATGTGTTGAATCGCGAGCGCTTATCTTTTGTTCCTTCACACGGGGCTATCAAATATTTCTTCCTGTGGTAGGAGAGGGGGAGACTTATCTTCTGGGCATATCGCCTCTGGAGCGATTACGTCTAAGATGTGTATTGTCTATGATTGATCTGCGCTTAAAAACGCTTCGGTGTGAACGGTCTGAAGTGATTGTATGGAGAGCGTTATTTGGCGTGCTATGATCTTTTATATTTGATAGCTGTGTGTGAACCAGCTCTTGAGGAAAATATGTAATAAATGTTTGAAATGCAAGAAACCGAGCCTTAATTTCCCCGTTTACGACATTTTTTTATGTCACGACATTATTTCTGAAAATGAATAGATACTTCATTTAATTTTATCTCATAGCCAACCGCTGTAATGTAAGAAATAATCTTTTGCAAGATTTTGTTTGTAAATAACCCTTGTGTAAAAAATTGTAAACATATACAGAATATGCACAACACAGTGGACTAGAAAACGCACAAAACATGACTAGAATAGTAAAATTAACAAATTTATGTATAATTTTGTAAAATTATGAAATCTTCCATCAAATATAGTTACACGTGACCAATCATATATCGTATCCTTTGTATAAACATAGCCTATGTACAATTTAGTGTTACTAGCGCGAGGGTTTCGGTTTCAGAGCTCGACTCCGCGATCAGGCGTCGTAGACCAGCTGCAGGCGACCCTGTTCGGCCTCCAGAACTGCGGGAGAACGGCGCGAGGGGGGCCCATAGGGAAACTGCGATAGGGCTGCGTAGGGCAGGTAGGCGGGGAGCACTTGGCGCCCCTGGGAATTGGCCACCGACACTTCCAGCTAAAAAAACATCCATTCAATGTCATTATTACATATTAAGACGACAATATACCCTAAAATATATTCAGAATCTTAACGACGTAAGTAAAGAAGCCGTGTATACAAATTGCGACTCGCGACCCGTGTATTGGTCGGACCTACTGTCGAATTTGCCCTATCAAAGAAAAGAAGAAGAAGAAATATAATGTGCGAATCTTAACGAAGTGAGTGAAGAAAGCGTGTCAATAAATGTACGCCCGCGGCACGGCATATTAGACGAACGTACGGTCGAATTCGACCTAGCGGGCCTAGAGATTCGACCTTTCCGCCGCGTTCATTTTAATTAATTCTGAAGAACGTGTTTCAAATATTTAAGATGTTTCTATATAAATACTTCGCGAAGTTATTAATTCGTCGTCTAGAAAAATAAAATCTGGTGCTTACCGCTAACTTTATAGTTGAAAAACTGGTTTTAAAGTTTTAAAATAGTTGTACGTAAAATATATTAATGGTAAGGTATTGTTTTTATTAATTTTAAATATAAAAAACTTACATCCCCAGGGGTCTGTTGGAATAAAAAAGTTATTATAGTTACAAATTCACCGGAAATGATTAAAATGTGAGTTTGAGCAAACAAAAATTATTAGGGTTGTGTATCGCCTTAAATAAATTTAAAGAAAATATTTGGTTTTAAGTCACTTTTTTGATAGTTTTTCACTGTCTACCGGTTTCGCTACCTCCGTACCATCTTCGGGACTGTTGTAAAAATAATGCTATCAAATCTTCTACCGAAATTAAATATCTTGGTGTGATTATTGATCAAAATCTGAAGTGGAAATGTCACATATCAGAGCTAGTGAAGAGAATAGGGAAATGGAAATACATATTAGTTAGATTAAGAAATATTTTAAATGTAAAAATAATCAAAAACGTGTACTATGCCCTTGTTCATTCTTTACTTATCTACGGAATTATAGGTTGGGGAGGATCTTTCAAAAACAATATAAACTCAGTAAAAGTTTCGCAAAGAATAATCATTAAAGTAATATTAAAAAAAAATCTATCTACTCAACAGAATCACTTTTTAAATTGTTTCCAGTACCAAATGTCGATGACATATTCAAGAAAGCTTCCATTATAAAAATGTGTAAAGAAAAAAATAACAAAGAATATCAAGAATTTTACAAACTAATGAGAAATGGAAACCAATTTATTACACCTAATTTTAAAACAACTCAAATGCAAAACCATTATATTTACCAAGCCATAAAAAACTACAATAACCTACCTTCTGAATTGCGCTGTATCATCAACCAATCAGAGCAAATAAATTAAATTAAAATTAAATTTTAAATCATTCAACATATACAACTCTTACGACGAAATCGAGAAACATTTTCGAATCACAAAACTACTCAACAGGAGGCTTGTCGCTGATAAGATGCTCCTGTACAAAATTATTAACTCAAAAGTTGACTGCCCGGATTTGCTAAACAAAATAAATTTCCACAAGTCCATTCGATATAGTAGACAAAATACCTTTTCTATATTGATAGATGCAACACCAATTCCAATCAAAATGAATTTATACAAAGGACATGTAACTACTATAACAACAAATTTGCAAATATAGACACACGTGCTGACGTATTTACTGCTAGTTACTGTCGCTACAGAACTTCACTGTATAACATTCTAGGTGCGAATAACACATGAATTAATTGTATCTAATATTTTTATTTACTTGCGTGGCAACTTTCCCTTATCCCTCTCCTCCCCTTACCCTTCCCAACCCAAATCCCTATTTTGCAGTATCCCTATTTCAGTTATAATCACACTTATTTTAATGTTGTGTATTAGTTTACCATTTGTTGAATTCACATTTGTACTCTTATTATTTTTTTTAATATTCTAGTTTATATTAAGTAAGTCTTGTTTCTAAATACCTATCTGTGAACCTTAATAATTGGTCTGTTTTTTTATCATCCTCTTATGTTTATTGTATTACTAAGACTGTTAATGTTCCTTAAATAAATAAATAAATAAAATTAAACAATTTTTCAAAAAAACTTACATTAAACATATTTTATACAAACATGCTATAACATACGACCTAATTAAGAATCGTGGCTCCCCTATCAGGCACAAGAGCTCCTCTTTTCTGATGGGGTATAACATGACCAAAAACGACCTCTATTAAAATGTTTTGTAAAATATATGTGTATATATGTAACCCAGTTTTTTATATTACAATAAAAAAAATTTAAAAAAAAATACAGAAGTAGGTACACTTCATCGAAGCCAGAGTAAGGTAAGCCTCCCAAACTGGGCGTACTGTTCAGGGCCCGTAGATACTTTAATAGTACACAACTGTTGACCCTGTTCAAACCACAAATTAATGCGCCCCACGCCACGGTTGAAATATTTCGATTCTCAAGCCATACAAATTTTAAAATTGCGCGTCGTATTTGCACGAGACAAATAAGCGAAAAAGTGTTTTTTTATTTATTTTGTGCGAAATTTTATAATAATGAAAAAGGTTGGAACATACATAACCTAAAAAATAGTCTTAGCCATAAAGGGGTATTTTATAAAAATGGTTTTTTATATGAACATCAATATAAGAAACAATATAAAAAACAATTTTTAAAAAATACACCTTCATAGTTTAGTCAGGAAAAAAAAATTTTTTAGTGGTTTACGCTTATATTTTTTGTTATTTAAATAATAAATTTATTGTAATTTCAATACATAGAAAAGTTAGTAAAAGCTTCAATTTATCCGTAACATATTTTTTGATGTTCATTCTGAATACCGATTTGTCCTAAAGATGAATCTAAATAATATCTTAATAGGATTTCACGTATAGTTTCATCTTAAAAATAATTCGCTCAATGCGGCACCTAACGGCAAAAGCGAAAACAGCCCATAATGGGCCTCAGTTCTTATTTGTCCAACAGACCATTTTAGTTTTTGTTCAATATCCACTTTAAAATAAAAATAAAAAAATGATAGTTAATCACTTAATTAATAATTATTCAAACACGTGAGATCTTTAGCTTTATCTTACACCTGTCATAATGTTTAATTGAAATAATGAAAGAAAACCTTCTCATCCGGTAAATTTTTTAATGGTCTGTTGGACAAATACGAACTAAGGCGAAGCATTGTCTTACCCTGAGGTCTGGCCCGCTGTCATCGGGCATGGATCTCTTGCGCAGATAGTTGAAGCAGCAGGTCTTGAACTGTTTGGTGCCACACACTTTCCGGCACTCCTCCCCGCACTCGTCACAGCCCAGCGCTGTGGATAGCAACAGGCATCCTGAGAACAACAGACACGCACATTAGACCCTATCGTCACCTCATTTGGATTGGGTTTTAACTGCACCTTTCAATGGTAAGGACTTTGATACCTAAGAACATGTGCTTAGGTGTCAAAGTCCTTAGCGTGGTAAGGCGTAGTTAGAACCTTATCCAACTAAGGTGAAGCTATCTATCACTTAGAATAATGAGAAAATAATATCTATGAACTTTTTTTTTTGCCTGAGAAGATTTGTACGCAAAAATTCTAGGTTCTTCCCATGCATTTAAAATGTTCATTTTTGTTGGTTATTTTTTAATCTTTTTAAAAAAAGATTTTTTTCTAAAGTTAAGATAAAATAATCTTTCCGGTATGTTTACCAGAAATCAAATTTTTTGTTTTTAAATATTATAATTTTGATATTGAAAATGTAAATTAGCTTAAAAAATATGTACCTGGGGTTTCCCCAAAAAAGTACATCAAATAAAATAAACTTAAAATTTTAAATTCAGATTCCTTTTCGTAAGAAAATTTGTAATAAAACTGATACTTTACTTTTTATCACATTCATACAATTTTATTTTTAAATGCAGTGTTTGTTACGTCACATATTGGCGCAAAATAAAATCGTCGCTTACGATCGGTTTGTAAAATATCTGATCAATATAGTTCGTATATTCCTAAAGCAATAAGAAGCAATATTTTTTTCACTTTCTAACATAAAAAAATTACAAATGTTTGTATGACAGGAAGAGAGATATCTACCTTTTAATAATGCACGGTCGCTCTGGGACAATTGGTCTCCTAAACGGCATATATGATGTTTTGGGACAACTAGGGTCTCCTGTGATTAGGCGGGCTATAGTGCAGGCGCTAGAGGTAGTTGAGTATGCAAAATGTGAGGACCGAATTCCACCAATAGATTTGAGTTAAAAAAAGGTCAAAGATTAATAATGTGGATCTTGCAAGTTAATTTTTTGGTCCATTTTTTTTTACCCCCTCTACTCTTATTTGTAAAGAAATATATTGAGTACTTGATATAAAATGATTATTTAAAGTTATAATTTATATTTTTTTCTAATGGTAAAAGTGAGGATGGATTCTGGTATGAAAAATAAAACGAAAATTAAAGTAATTAAATCATATGTTTTAATACAAAAAGAGGTATGTACATAATGTCAAGACCCTATTACAAACGAAGACAAGCTTAGCACCACCCTGCTTTATCTATAAGTATTAGTTGAGGCTCACTCAGGTGGTTCAAGTTCATGTCTAAACCCAAGTCCAATAGAAGTTCCTTCCTTTCATGGAGCTAGAACCATAAACGCCTGGAGATTCAACAAAGGTAATTTCCACTTATTATATGAATTGCTTTCTGAATGTTCATGGCAACCGGTTTGCCAAAGTTCAACAGATATTAATGCATTATGTACACATTTTTACAATTCACTTTACAATATATTCGATAAGTGTATACCCATTTCCAAACCTCGCACTACGGCACACAGAGTATATCCTAAGTGGTACACCAATAGTATTATTTCAAATATTAAAATTAAACATATTTTTCATAAGCAATGGAAAAAACTCGTCACAACTCAGACTATACTAGTTTTTCAGCCTATCGCTCCATCGTAAAACGTGAAATCAGTGAAGCTTTTAAAAATCATTTAACTTCAATGGAAGAAAATTTTTCTATCGATCCCAAACAGTTTTGGAAGTATATTAAGGATCTAAAAAAATCCAACAACTCATTTAAGTCTATGTTTTTTGACGGAGAGGAATTGACTACTGATGATAAAATCGCTAATAGTTTTGCTACCTTTTCTTCATCTGTGTACAAAAATATTCAACCAACTCTCAATATTGACTCTACACTTCACACTGTACAGATTGGGCCCTCATTCGACCTGGTCAGTATTTCAGAAAAAGATGTTAAGGAGGCACTCTCAAATTTAAAGAAATCTCTCTATCGGTCCTGACAATATTCCAACATTTATACTAAAGGGTTGTTCCGACCTTTTAATACCACCATTATGTCACCTCTTCAATGTATGCTTAAAAAACGGGATTCTCCCAGACATCTGGAGATTAACTAAAATAACCCCTATCTACAAAAAGGGAGACAAACGCGATATCCGGAATTATCGACCAGTTGCCATTCTATGTTCCATCATGAAAATATTCGAGAAAATTCTACATAAATATATACTTAATCACGTTAATCCAATTCTTGACGACCGTCAATATGGTTTTAGATCCCAGATGTCAGTAACATCAAACCTCTTATGCATCTCAGATTTCTTATCACAAACTCTTGACAATGGTGGCCAGGTGGATGTTGCTTATTTTGACCTGGAAAAAGCATTCGACAAGGTTGACATCGACATTCTTCTAAATAAGCTAGCTTCATTTGGTTTTTCCAATAGACTACTCTGTTTTTTTGCTTCATATTTTCGAAATCGTAGACAGTTTGTTTATTATAAGGGTTCCAGTTCTTTTGAATTCGTAGTTTTTTCTGGAGTTCCTCAGGGGTCTATCCTTTGACCACTTCTGTTTTTGATTTTTATTAACGATATTGGTTCAGTCATCACACATTCGCTGTATTTACTATTTGCAGATGAATTGAAACTATATTGCTCAATAAAAAACATTCTTGACTGTATTCTCCTGCAACGTGACATTGAATGCGTTTCAAACTGGGCCAAAATAAATGGCTTGAACTTCAGTATACCCAAGTGCAATATCGTCTCTTATATAAGATCAAAGAAACCGCATGTATTGGAATATACAATTAATGAAATTATTCTCCAACACCTAAACCAAATCAAAGATCTAGGAGTTATTTATGACAGCAAACTAACTTTTCACCAACACATCGATGATTTAATAAGCAGAGCATACAGGCTTCTCGGCTTCGTAATTAGAAACTCATATCCGTTTCGTAACACAAAAACACTGACGTTATTATATAACACACTAGTCCTGAGTGTACTTGAGTCAAATTCGATCATCTGGGCCCCACACGAATTAACATACACTTTACGCGTTGAAAGAGTCCATAAGAAATTTTTAAGGTTTTTATTCTCGCGGCTCTATGGACGTTACCCTTGGCTTTACCCATCCATTTATATATTAGGCATGACCAATTAACACTTCCTAGAGACACGCAAAGGTATTGCTTTGCTTAAATATTTTTTTCAATTAAGGAACGGTCACTTATCTAATAATGAGATACTGGCCCAATTAAATTTTTTTGTACCAGAGTCTCACTCTCGAGGAAGTCATCACAACCTCCTATATAGTAGAGCAAGCCGCACTAATTTATTTATGAACTCACCTCTGGGGAGAGCTACGTGCTTTTTGAATGCGGTGGATAAAAAAATAGATTTATTTTTTGTGTCCTATAGCGCATTTGTAAGATTTTTGGCATTGCATATACACTGCATAAATGGTACAATTATAACGTCTTAGGCTATATTGCCTGTAATTGTTATAAATAAAATGTACAACTTATATATATATATATATATATATATATATATATATATATATATAAATAAAAATATATATATATAAATAAATAAATAAATATAAATATATAAAAATAGCGAAATTAAACAGAAATATACGTAAAGTGGGCAAACAATTACTCAATTTTTTATGAGAAAAACTCTCTTTTTATAACTTTTGAAGGTTATTCCCATCAACGTAATATATCATTGAAGAAGAAGATAACACTTATAATCTAAATGAAAATATGAAAGAAAACAAGACACAGAAAAACAGAAAAAAACAATGGTCGCAACTGGGACTCGAACCCAGACCTCTCGTCTAACCGGGACGTGCGCGTTTTCCAATTTCGCCATTGCCAAATTGCTAAATGTATCCGAATTTTTTCACATGGAGCTATTGACTTTTTTATGAAAGTCTAAATGAATATTCAATTTATCCGAGACGTTATTCAGGTTCAGACGTGATTGTTTCCAATAAAAATAGTAGTTGCCTATAATATGGAAAAAGAACTAGTTGATGATAATATTAATGATTCTAAAAATTTGAAATATGAGATTGACAAATATGACGGTTTGACAGAAGGTGGCAATAGCGAAATTGGAAAACGCGCACGTCCCGGTTAGACGAGAGGTCTGGGTTCGAGTCCCAGTTGCGACCATTGTTTTTTTCTGTTTTTCTGTGTCTTGTTTTCTTTCATATTTTCATTTAGATTATAAGTGTTATCTTCTCTTCAATGAAACAATTACTCGTTTTTATTTAGACATTCGTTATTGATACATTTACAAAGAGAAATAAAAAATAATTCTGATTTTTTGCAACTGCAAGACATTGTACGTCAATTTGCGGTACATTTACAAGGTTGAATTAAGGGGGTATTTTAGTCTAGAAGCATGAATTGTAGGTGTTTTTTAAGGTGCAATAAAAAAAACTCTTCCTTGCCTTAAAAAAAAACTCTTCACATAGCATCGCCTAAGACGATACATGTCCTGAGAAAAATTATTTTCCTCAAGGCCACCTGTGTGGGGCTAATTTAAAAAAAATCAAAATATTCAAAGCGATGTTATAACTTAGTAAAATAAACGTAAGCCTTCAAAACTTGATGTTAAAACTTTTTTTTTGGTTTTAGGCAATTCACCCTGAAAAGAGTGCTTTGTGCCGGTAATAGTTAAAGTGGATAAAAAATTTCGGTTAATTTATTGGGAAAATACTTCCACGTTAGCTTAATGTTAAAACTTTTTTTTTTTTGGTTTAAGGCAATTCACCCTGGAGAGAGTGCTTTGTGCCGGTAATATTTAAAATGGATAAGAAATTTCGGTTAATCTAATGGGAAAATAATAAAACAAATTAAATATTGGACTCATTTAGATCACTAAAACAAATTAAATATTGAATTCATTCAGGTTAATAAACTTACATAAAGCTGTATGAACACGAGAATTGTTAAGAGATAAAAGGTATGAAATGTTAAGGGGGGACTGGTGTGTGATTTTAATAAGCCGGCGGTATATGTTCTTGAAAGATGAATGGTTTTTACAGTTAAAGAAAACGTGGTCGAGGGTTTCCTCTTCCACACCGCACTGGCAGAACGGATCATCTAAAACTCTAATTCTAGACAAGTGAGATGCAATTGAACAGTGGCCAATTCTCATTCTCGAGATACATGAAATGAATCGTTTTGAAAGTTTTTTACCGTGAAACCATGGCTTAGCAGGGATATGGTTTTGAATTCCCGCATAGAAAGATCCAGTTCTTATTTTGGAGACTGCCCAATTTTCTTCCCAGGCACGAGTCATATTAGATTTAAGAATCGGAAAGACATCGGATATAGGAATTCTAAAATTTAAAAATCTAATATCGATCCTGGGTCGGGAGGTCTATCTTCGTCTTCCTCCATTATATAAAAAAAAAACTTAACTTTTAAAAATTAAACTGAAAAAATAATACGCAGTCTATTTCATTGACTGTACAAACAAAAACGGATTAGCCGTAAGTAGGAATGCAAACAAATAAGTATACGATAAACAGAATTAAATAAAATGTAACAATAATCTCTTATCTGTATGAGGCACGGGAACGGGCGAACGGCACTAAGCAATAGTTAAGGTACACACAACCACTGTTGACCGCGGCTCGAATCGGACTGATGTTAAAACTTAATACTGTTATACAAGTGTTTACAAAAATAGAACACAGATGGCACTGAAAAGAATTTTGGTTATAGAAATGAGCAAAAGAAATGGCGCCACATGCGAAGATAATGAATTATATATCAGTTACAACCTTAAAAGCTGGTTCACACACTGCACAGCTATCAAATATAAAAGATAGCACGCCAAATAACGCTCTCCATACAATCCCTTCAGACCGTTCACACCGAAGCGTTTTTAAGCCCAAATCAGTCACAGACAATACACATCTTAGATGTAACCGCTCCAGATGAATATATAGAATAGTTCCATATGAATAAATTCGGATACATTTATCCGAATTCAGGTTACAAACCAATTCTTAGAATGATTGTTTCCAATAAAAAGAATAGTTGCCTATAATATGGAAAAAAAGAACTAGTTGAAGATAATATTAATGATTCTAAATATTTGAAATATGAGATTGACAAATATGACGGTTTGACAGAAGGTGGCAATAGCGAAATTGGAAAACGCGCACGTCCCGGTTAGACGAGAGGTCTGGGTTCGAGTCCCAGTTGCGACCATTGTTTTTTTTTTCTGTTTTCTGTGTCTTGTTTTCTTTCATATTTTCATTAAGATTATAAGTGTTATCTTCTTCTTCAATGATATATTAAGTTGATGGGAATAACCTTCAAAAGTTATAAAAAGAGAGTTTTTCTCATAAAAAATTGAAAAACGAAGTAATTTAAAAAAATCAATCATTAAAAAAAAGTTATGTGTGGTCAGTCTTGCTGTATGGATGTGAGACACGGACCTTGCTCAAGGTTCCATGGACCGACATGATCACTAACATAGAAATTCTCAGGCGGACTAGAACAAATCGAGATCTGCTCACATTAATAAAAGTCAGGAAAATTTCATATCTGGGTCACGTACTTCGAGGGGAAAAGTATCACTTGCTCCAATTAATATTGAAAGGAAAAATAGAAGGTCGCCGAGGGCCTGGTAGGAGACAAATGTCTTGGCTACGAAATATACGAGAGTGGACCGGCATTAGAAGTGCGGAGGAGCTATTCCGGGCAGCACAATGTAGAGAGACATTTTCCAGAGTGATCGCCAACGTCGGGGGGACCCGATAGGGCACACGAAGAAGATTAAAAAAAAAAAAAATTGCCAACTTACAAAATATAAATAAAAAACATAAAAGTAAACTTACCAATTGTTAAAAAGATCATTGTATGGCAGTACATATTGACGAGATCTGAAAAAAAAAACACCAGTCAATCATTCGTTCGTAATTTAAATTTTTCTCCATGACAGTTGATCCGCCGACAATTGGCTCCCCGGCGTAGTTATACACAATATGCAGTTGGTTTAGGGAAAATACGGTATACCTAATTACACAAAATATAACTAAGTGACCCCGAAGGGATGTGCAGAGAGGATGTACACCGAATAACAAAGTATAAAACATATTTTCATTGAAATGCATCAAGGAAAAATCTACTTGTCTATATACTGTGTACACCAGCGTATAATTACAAAAAATCAAATTCGTTTGATATTATACCAACTTATTATTAAGATGAAGCTATACGTGAAATCCTATTTAGATACCATTTAGATTCATCTTTACGACGAATCGGTTTACATTATGAACATCATTCAATTTGGGAGGCGGGAATGGGTACCGCCGTCCCCGGAACCTTAATTGGATAACCAACACCTCTGCCATAGGTCACCCCGAGTGGTTCGCTACGTTTGGTGATTTAGCAGGGGTGCCCGGGTTCACGGGGCGAGGTTTGTCTAGGTCTTGGAGGCGGATGACCAGGACACACTGAACCCCAGATTCCTACCCACCCCTAAACCCTTTTCGTTCCCATAACTCTCCCCTCCTTCCTTTCCGTGAAAAAACCCTCCACACAGCATCCCCAGAGATGATATGTGTGGGGTTCATGTAAAAAAAAAAAAAATCAAAAAATATGCTACGGATAAATTGAATTTTTTACTAGCTTCTCTATGTATTGAAATTTCAATAAAATTATTATTTACAAAGCAAAAAATAAATGCCTAAACCTCTAAAAAAAAAAAAATGTTTTTTCATGACTTAACTATGAAGTAACAAAAGATTTTTTTTTAAAAAGTACCCCTTAATGACTAAGAATATTTTTGAGGTTTTGTATGCTCTAACTTTTTTCATTCATATAAAACTATGCACAAAATAAATAAAAACTACCTTTTCGCTTACTTGCCTTGTGAAAATACGACGCGCGATTTAAAATTTTGTATGGCATGAGAATCGAAATATTTCTAGCGTTTACATTCCTTTTAAATCTCTTCGTTGCCGTGGTCACAAATAAACGATTTTTCAGTCTGTCTTTTTAAGAGGAACGCATGCGCGGCCCATTTCGGCCAGTTTCATACAAATCTTAAATTTGGATTTGAGATCAAAATACCCAACTTAACTAAAAAAATATTTTTATAATCAAAAGGTATATTAAATATCCAGTACGTATTTGAGCTACTTTATTTATTTTTGCTTTAAATTATAAGATATAGGTCATTGAAGATTTTAGTGTTTCATGATTAGAGGCAACTTGGGCAATTATTTGTGAGTAAATGAAAAATATTTAAAAAATAATTTAAATCTTTTTATTTTACAAATATATTGAAAAATAAAACATCGTTAAAATTGCATTTTTTGGGATAGTAATTTTCCATACTAATATTATAAATGCGAAACTGCTCGAGTTTGTGACGCTTTCACGCATTAACCAATAAAAAGACTTAAAAAATTCATTCACCAATAGAAAGCTAAATTATATGCGAAGACTATATTTTGTATATGATGGCAAGCTCTGGCGTTATGAAATTATAAATATTAATATATTTTATTTGTTTTACGTTTTCTGTTGCCAACAAAAGCGAGTTTTTGCTAACGTCAGAAAAAAATCGTTTCCATAAAAACGATGTTGATACATTTGTGGGCTCTAAGCTGGTAGGTACTCAGCCCCCTGGTCAGCTGCTGCTCCAGAAAATTCAAATATAAGAATATGATTTGTTTTTTTGGACAAGCTTCTGGTTTGGAATAAATGTCAGATAAGAATTCCTATATTAAAAATATAATTCATAACGATTATAAAGACTGAATAATAAAAAGTGTAATTTTTTTATTATATTAACGAACTTCCAAATATTTAAATAAAAATAAACATCCGAAATGTTTGTAAGCGCATAAATTCCGAACGAATGAATAAAATTGTATAAGTAATTATTTTTTTCTTTGAGCTATAGCATTATGAAATTTAGGTGGTAGGCGAGATGTTTGAAAACTGAATGTAAGGAAATGAATATATGGAATGCGGAAGGGGATGGGGGTGGGGTGGGGGGGGGGGGAGAGATAATTGATAAGTGCAAGCGCTACAGTAATTTCCCGTAATACCATGCGAGCGAAGCCGCGGGGAAAAGCTAGTAATGTATAAACGACAATTTTTTGTTCCGCCGTAAATAGGTAATTGGTATTTTAAATTTACACCTATCAAAATGTTTTTCTTAATTTCTATTTTTCATTCTATATTTCATTATATTTTTATGATAAATATAGTACAATCATTTTTTTATTGTTTTTCATTTACTCACAAATAATTGCCCAAGTTGCCTATAAAATCGTGGAACACTAAAATCTTCAATGACCTATATCTTATAATTTAAAGCAAAAATAAATAAAGTAGCTCAAATACGTACTGGATATTTGAAATACTTTTTGATTATAAAAATAATTTATCAGTTTGGTTGGGTATTTTGATCTCAAATCCAAATTTAAGATTTGTATGAAACGGGCCGAAAAGTTTCCACTTAAATATTATTTTTGAATTGTAGTGCTATCAGATCTACATTATACCAGTCCCAGGAAGAGATCGTATGCACGTCATCTACGATCATTCTGGGGTCTTAGCATGGGCGATCGATTTGATTGGATAACTTTTGGTAACTTATCATCGTTCTCTAGCATGATTGCAGATCGCTAACGAATAATAAAGAGTTCACATTGGCTGAGTGTACTGTTGTTTGTGCGTTAGCGATCGGCAGCTGTCCTATGGAACGATGAGAAGTTACAGAAACTTATCCTGTCAATCCTTATCGATCGACCGTGCTAGGGGGCCTGGTCACCAAACACGGCTGAAGCCATTTCTAGCAACGTTTCAATTCTGAATAGTGGTCTTACACCAGTGCGATACTGAGAGTATCTGCCATTCTAAAACGTGCCGCAAATGTACTTTATATTATTTCAAACGAATAAATTGCAAAATAACACAAAGTAAAAATAAATTATTTGCCCACGCTGGGATTCGATCCCGCGACCTTCGGGTTACGAGTCGAGAGCCTTACTGCTTAAACATAGAGGAGATGAAGGTGGGAAAATACCTGACAATTTAGAACTGCTTACCAAACACGGCTAAAGCAATTTAAAACAACGTTTCAATTCTGAATGGTGGTCTTACACTAGGGCGATACTGAGAGTATCTTCCACTCTGGAACGTGCCGCAAATACGCCAAATAATATTTGATATTAATTAATTGTGAAATAACACACAAATTAGTTCAATTAAATTTATTTGCGCTCGGATTGCTAGTTGAGAGCTTTGCCCTCGACCACAGAGGCCATCGGAAAATAATAAAATAAAATATTCATATTTACCGCTAAATAAATAATCGGCCGATAAATTTTTAGATTTAACTGTTGTAATACGGTGGAAAGAGGGAATCTCTCCATTTATGATGTAGGGTCGTTAAGTCACTGGTAACAGCCAGGACGAGAGTAAAGTAATTGAGAACATACCTGAATCCGACTGTGAGAAGACTGATGGCCTATTGACGAGAGGACCCCTTTGGTTTGGGTTTATATAGATTTTTTATCAGACAGTCGGGGTCGACAATCTTTTTTAAACAAAAAATTTTAATAATGTATTCCATTATATAATATTAAAATCAAAATATGATTGATTGAGTATATGTATTTATATGAGTACTGATATGAGATGTCTATGCGTTGCTAAACCATTCATCCGATTGCGGTGAAACTTTGGGGGTTTGCAGAATGAAACAAGTTCTTTGTTTAAAACCACTTTATTTAAATTTATATTCGTCGTTTATAAACATATAAAAATAATAGTTAATATGTTTATTGTCCTGAAGAAGGTCGAGTTCGACCGAAACCGGGCGACGAATATAAATTTAAATAAAGTGGTGTTAAACAAAGAAATTGTTTCATTCTGTAAAATGTCAAGCCACAAAGTGTTTGCTTTCTTTGATAATTTAGGAATTTGATGCGTGCGTGCCCGCAATGGTTTTTTTTATATACTGGTGAGCTCTGGCATTATGAAATTTGTATAAAAAACATTGTGATGGGTGGCTCAATGCTGTTTGAAAACTGAATGTGGGTGACTGAATGTATGGTAAGCGTGAGGGGGGAGGGAAACTCGGGAGAGGGGTTCGCGGGATGGGGGAAACGGGAAGTGGGAGAGGTGAGAGGGAAGGCGGAGTAGAAACGCGCGAGGGGAAGGGGACGCGGGAGAGGAAAGAGAGGCGGAAGGGGAACAGGATTAATAGGAAAGGACACGCAGGGAGAAATATTTTTTTTATTAAGAGGCATAGCAACGCATGCCGGGAACTCGCTAGTATTCTTTACATATATTATTTTAACCATTTATTTTTATTTTTTAAGTGAATTCTGCGCAAGAGTACAAGTGCTTGAGAGAACGCGAATTTTTACGAGAAATTCGTCATTCTAACGCCTAAAACGCCTAATTTATTATATTTTTTCTGTTCTATTTGTAGTAATAAACAGATATACTTGTTTGTTTTTACCCTAATACTAACTAGCTCTTATACATCACACTTTGTTTTATTTCAGGTCTTATTATTAATAATATGTACAAATATTTTAAGCTGAATCGTATTAGTTTTTTGTAAGTACAACTCGTACTTTTTCATTTCTTTTAATTTATGTTATAATATTCCATACCTAACGAGTTGATTACATTCTTATTTATTCTGTTTTTTTGATTATGTAACACATGTAATTAATATTGTGAATATAAATTTACGTATATTCATGTAAAAGCCCACCAGGGCATTAATAAATATAAATAAATAAAATAAAAACGTGAATATCATTGTTTTCACGAAAATAACGCGAATTTCGCAATTTTCAGAAAAAAAGTGATATTTTGTGTTTTTCATTAAACATTCTAAATATTTCTCTGACTATAGTTTTTGCAAGCTTGAATAGCCATACAATAAGGAACTCCAGTCCAATTTTTTAATTTTTTAAAATGAATAATGACCTTCTAATAACTGCATATTTATTTTTATTTTTATAGTTAGTTTTAATAGTCAAAATAAATGTCAAAGTTTTAATTTTTCAAGATCCCCCGAAAACTACCGTGACGTCATCTGCGCAAAAGTTTTAGTTATTTTCAACAGATGTTGTCATTTTGTATGGAAGAAGTAATGAAACTATTTAATAAGTGAAACGTTATTTAGGTGTAATTATTTATTAATCATATTATATTTATTATATTTTTCAATATTATTACGGGAGAGTGGTATAAAAATTGTTTGAAGTTATTATTTTTTTAGCTTTACGAATCGAAATCAATATTAAGGAAACCGAAGCATGAATTTTGTCGGGAACTGGAATCAGCTGTTCGACTCCCGCCATTTTGAATTTCAGCATTGGAGCGTTTTACTGGGCATTATGATCGTTTTTTGTTCAGTTAGAGTTTTTGAATATTTTAAATAATATAAATAAACTAATAATAAACTATAATAATATAGATAAACTAATAGAGATACTTTAATTTTGATACTGAATTATTTAGGCCTAAATAATGTTTCAATAAAATCAAAAACTATTATATGTCCAAATCTCTATAAACCAATAACACGGAATGTCGAGCGGCTTGCGCCTTACATTTCTATTGATTTCTATACAACTTTGACCCAGGTGACGCGGACGCGGTGACGTCACGCCGCCAAAATCCAGCAATACCAACTTGACAGGGTGTTTTAATGACACGTTTTAAAATGGACTTTTTAATAATTTTTTAAAAACTCTACTTTAAATATTATGTAATAAAACTTATATATTCATAATCATCGTATATTGGTCTATATGAACATATTTTTTTAAAGGCATAATATTTTTCACTTTTCACAAAATATCTTAAAACGTTAACGTATCACCACTGTTATTGAGAAATACCACCGCATTGGCTGAAAAATAACATTGAATGTGGGGGTCGAGGGATAAAACTCTCGATTAACAAACCTGAGGTCGTGAGTTTAAATCCAGTCGTTTGCAAAGAATATTATTTGATTGATTATATTTGTATATAGGGGGAGTGCGTACAATATCGGAAAACGTATGGTATCGTACAAGTGTTATTTCTCTTATTGGCGAATAGATAGGCCGATGCAAGTTAGCTCATAATATTGCCGCACTAATTCTAGGTGCCCAGGGTTCGCATGGCTCTCGCCAAAGCCGGTTGTGTCGTGTTGTGCCCACAAAACGAACTTTGACCCCCGAATATTTGGTCCTCAGCTTTATTCCGAAGATAAATAAAAGGTACGTTATTAATTTAATTACATTTATATATATATAAGACGGTACACTACATTTCAGTGGCAATCAAATGACAATCTTATATTTTAAAAAAATTGTCCTATACCAGGTAGGCAGTTATTTTTTTTAAATCCACGTCGTTTGGTTAACATCAGGCGTGGCTCTTAGATGATATCGGACAAACAAATCGATGTTTTTTTTTAAATTTATTTATTTAATTTAATATGCCTACGCCAGATGAAGTGTTTCATATTTTTATTCACGTGTATATTATGAAAGTATATTGTATTATGAAAACAATGATTAAAGAGTTTGCTGTTGTTGATTTAAAACTATTATTTTCGTGAAGTCATTCTGTTTTTCTTCCATTTTTCCAGATAATGCCGAGATTTAAAAAAAAGTTGCAGCAGGGAAAAATAGTTTCTCCTGTAAATGATGCTGTTACACGAAGAATAGATTCCAGAAAAAGGCATTGCACAAAACCAGAAATTCATCAGAATCAGAAAGACATCATTATAAAAGTTATAAAACTTATAAAAGGGATCTTGAAAATAAACGCGATGAAATCAAAGACAAGGAATTAGCCAACATGCGCAAAAATAAAGAATAGAAAAAGAAGAGTGATGCCAAACGTAAGGCAGGAGAAAGAAACTAAAATAAAAAAGGAGTTCAGTACAAGCATTGAATTAAGATGCACTTAAAAAGTTCAAAAATTGTAAAAAATGAAGCAAAAACACAAGTACCGGGTCTTCCAATCAAAATAAAACACGAAAAACTATCAGGAAACAGTATTTGCTGAAAATTTTTTCATATCGAAAAAGAATCCGCCCTTTGTAAATCAAAAAAGAATCCGCCCAAACACAACAAAGAAAATAATGTTAACACCATCAATTTAAGAAAGCAGATAAACTAAAATTTCATAAGGATTATAACAAAGATGAATTTTGCATAATCTGTAGAGAAAGAAGAAGAAGACTGGATTCAATGCCAAGGTTGTCACGGTTGGGCCCATAAAAATTGTACAGATCTTGAATCGTACCAGTATTTTTACAAATGTGAATTGTGCCAGAAATAATTTTTATTTTCATAACGTGTTATGAAAAGTTTAAACACGGTTTTACCACTTTTTGAAAATCTTTTTTTTTAATTAAAAAATCATAATGTTTTTTGTCCATTTTCTTGTCCGATACCATATTTGATGTCCGATATTAGACAATTCTTTCAAATACTTTGGTGCCCTTTTTCTTGTTTTTCTCTTGGTTGTTTTTTTTTTAAAATAAATATATTGTCTAGATATATTTGAAGTCTTTTATATTTAGTCATTAGTAGCCGTTTTATCATAAAACAAAAGAAAGTACATTGTTAAACCGAAGAGCTAATTTGTCCGATACCACCCGTCGAATTCCGATAGTAAACGAAAATTTTGTAATTTAAAATCTAAATTTTGGGAAACAGTGATGGTTATTGATTTTTTTAAATTAGTATACCGTATAGATCTGTCCTTTCTACTTATGATCAATTCATAAATCGTTTATATCGAAGCAATGACAACAAAATACAAATGGACAACACTTTGCGTCCGATAATATCCGTACTTCCCCTAATAAACGGCGGAAGATACTTTCATAATTTGTCCTTGTGTAAGACCACCTTTCAGGATTGAAACGATGCCTGAAATGGCTTTCACCGTGTTTGGTGACCAGATCTGAGTAGCCAGATAATTCACCACTTTCCTCTGCATCTTTTCCTTCCTCTCCCAATTGCCTTCAGCCTTACCAAATACCCCAAGTGGGGATACCATATTCTCACTTGCTCCAGACGGTTTGGAGCAGTTTTTTTTTTTTTTTACACGAGGTCCATACAGGAGGCCCCGAGGAAAATAAAAGGGTTTTTTTAAGGAAATGAAGGAGAGGAGAGTTCTGGGAAGGAAAAGGGTTTAAGGGGTGGGTAAGAATCTGGGGTTCATTGTGTCGTGGTCGTACGCCTCCAAGACCTAGACAAACCTCACCCCGTGAGCCCGGGCACCCCTACTAAATCATTAAACGTAGCGAACCACTTGGGGTGACCTATGACAGAGGTGTTGGTTATCCAATAAAGGTTCCCGGGGTGGCGGTACCCTTTCCCTCCTCCCAAATTTGGACTCATTTACAGTATTCACCAAAAAACACCGGTTTGTCCTAAAAATAACGCGAATTTCGACTAACTTTACTAGCTAGGTGCTCCTTCATTGCACAAGCAACAATGGATCAATTTGGAGGCGGGTATAGGTACTGCCACCCCGGGAATATTGGATAACCAACACCTCAGCCATAGGTCACGCAGTTTGACTTGGCGGGGCTGTCTGGGTTCATGGGGTAATATTCGCCTAGGTTTTGGCGGCACCCACCTTCTGTGCGGCGGGCCGGATCAGTAAAGAGTAGTAGAGGTAGACATTTTGTACAGGAATGGATTCAAACGTCCGTCACACCTAAACGCACTGACGGATTCCTACCCACCCCTCATACCCTTTTACCTTCCCATAACCCTCTCATTTATTTCCTGAAAAGACCCTCCACACAGCATCCCCACATGGAAAATTGTTTTCTTCGGGGCCTCTGGTGTGGGCTAACGTAAAAAACAGAAACCTTCAGAAAATTAAAGTAAACTAGAGTGGAGAGGCTACGAAGCACCACACAAAGAGGAGACCGATTATTCTATCTCACTCTCTCGCAAGCTAAATTCTGTAAATGCATGTATTTGTCTCTTTTTAGTGTGGCTATTTTCCGTTTCATTGAGTTTCAAATCACAA
Organism: Glyphotaelius pellucidus; assembly: GCA_936435175.1. Taxonomy (NCBI): domain Eukaryota; kingdom Metazoa; phylum Arthropoda; class Insecta; order Trichoptera; family Limnephilidae; genus Glyphotaelius; species Glyphotaelius pellucidus. Next base: position 7,269,168 of record OW386563.1, on the reverse strand, counting down.
CGGTACTAAAGAAGTTTTCAATTCAAAACTGTAATATTGTCAAATAATGTCTTGAAAATTGTTTGTCCTTCTATAAAAAAAATGAAAATAATTAATGTTGGTACGGAAACCACTGGTTGACGTTGATCTCTTTACACCCGTCAGCAGATATTATGCATTGAAATAGTGTCCAGGTCATACTAAGTAGGCCTTATGCAATGGGATAAAATTTACTAGAATGGCTTCCCGAAATGATGACCTAAAATATATATTTTACAATTTTTTTAAAATTATTGTTCTTTATTTTTACGGTGCTAAGTGGAATATTTCATAACCACTAGAATGCTTTTGCCACAATATAGCGCCATTTAAAATTTCTGGGATTGGTTTTAGAATTAGTGCGGCAAGCGCTGTGTTGCGTCCTCTCTACAGCTCAGTGATAAGGAAAGCCGAGCTCAGTATCAACACAAAGATGGCAGTGTTCAAAACGGTACATCGCCCGACGCTCACCTACAGCCACCAGATATGGATGCTAAGCTAACGAACACGCTCTAGAGTGCAAGCTGTCGAAATGAGGTACTTGAGAGGAGTGGCAGGGGTTACGAAATGTGATCATATAAGAAACTCGACGATCCGAGACGATCTAAACATTGAACCACTGCTACTCTTCATAAAAAAATCGCAACTGAGGTGGCTTGGGCATGTGCTAAGAATGCCTGATGACCGAATTCCGAGGAAGATACTATGTGCGATTCCAGAGGGTAGAACCCCAGAAACTGTGACGGAGGCCGAACAGTCAGCTCAAGACAGGGACGTATGGAGGAGCCTTTTCGATGCAATGGGTCCCCGACCCGAATAGGATAAGGGGACGAAGATGATGATGATCGTTGGCTGCCAGTTTTGGCAAGATGCATTAAAAAATTTTTGTAATATATTCAAATACTCCCGCGATTCAAAAAAATTAACGATGTATATAGCTTGAAAGAGAAAACTTCTATTCATATTCAATAGATGGCAGTGTCCTCTAGTTATTTACGAACAATTTCATTTTTCAAAATCGTATTTTGTAAATTTGTTTAAAACAATCAACTGTCAGAATGCCTCCGTGTAAAATGCAGTTTTCATCATGTTTTAGTGAATTTTTCTAACATATTTGTATACCAGTTTAATAATGATTGAATTAGTAATGCATTCAGCGTATTTCAACATGTTTCAAACTTTAAAATGCAGTGAATATTTGAAAAACAAAATTTTTGTGGTTGTGTTTGCGTATTTTTTATTGCTGATCGGACTGTTATTGACAATGCAATATTTTCTATAAATAAACCAATAATCGAGTTAATTGGTATTGTGGATTTAAGATAATAAATTTATCTGTTTGATGGGCTGCAGTTTTTTTTGCGAGTATCTTATAAATTCCATTTTAGTGCATTAAAGTGTCTTTTGTTTCATGGGGTGGGGTGAGGTCTTGGCAGCGGATGCGTCTTCTCACCTGCTGCGTGGTGGGCCGGATCGAGAGAGACTGGTTGTCTCGTCTCATCGCCTTGCACCGCAGTTAGAGGGATGGATTTATCACATTCACGATAAAGTGAATCAGATACTTGTCAGGCCATGCCAAGAGTCAGAATAATAGAAAAAATATATATGATATAATATATATGATACGTATAAATAAATGTGATAGAGACCGAATTGTTTGGCGGTTCGTCCCCCCTATCTGCAAGGAATCGGCGTTTGTTAGTTAGAACATTTAACCTTACTTTTTAGTACCGAGTAACACCCACCTAGTAAAATGTTTTTCAACGGCATTTTCCAATATTTTTATATTATTTTCAATTAAAAACTTTGGAGATTGATTTTATTTTGTCAAAGGCTTGGAAATAATCATTTAATGCATAATATTAAATAATGCTTTTGAATAATTTCAATCGGTTCTGTTTCAATAATAAAAATAATTTTTTTATGTTGAATTCTAAAAGCTAACTTATAACAAACATAACTTTTTTACTAACCATAGCGTCGGTTTCCGAAGGAAAAGGCAGAGAGGGTCGACGCCCTACAACATAGACAAAATATTCAACATGTTTTACGTACTAGGTGTGGGTATCGCCACCCCGTGAACCATTTATTGTATAACCAAAGGTCTCCCTAAATGCTTTGCTACATTTGGTTACTAGGTTTGTCTAGGTCTTAGCGACGGGTGCCCTCCTACTGCGTGGCAGGCCGGATCGGGAGAAACTGTTTGAGGGACACCTTTTATTTATTTATTTTCGGGAAATCGAGAGTTTACATTTTTTCATTTTGTACATGTTTGTATAACCGAAATAAAACCAATTATGGATTTCCTCCTTGTGACTTTACCTCTGATTCAACAGCATAAAAAAAAATTAGAAATAATAAAATTTATAATAAGGGAATATGAAACCAAAAATTATATAAAACAAAAGATTGTATAAAACTAAAATTTATATAAAACATAAAAATATCAATATATTGGTAGCCATAAAAAGACAGGTTGTATAAATAAATCAATATATTGGTAGCCATAAAAAGACAGGTTGTATAAATTAATCAATATATTGGTAGCCATAAAAAGACAGGTTGTATAAATAAATCAATATATTGGTAGCCATAAAAAGACAGGTTGTATAAATTAATCAAATCATAACAGAATAAAGAACTCCAGTCCATTTTTTTATTCTTTTTAAATGACCTTCTAACTTAAATTACTGCATATTTATTTTTATAGTAAGTTTTAATAGTTAAAATAAATTTCAAAGTTTTAATTTTTCAAGACCTCCCTAAAACCACCGTATCTAGTGTGACGTCATCATGGCCAAAAGTTTGTTATTTTCAACAGATGTTGTCATTTTGTATGGAATAAGCTATGACACTATTCAATAAGTAAAACGTTATTTAGGTAGAATTATTTATTAATCATATTATATTATTATATTTTTCAATATTATTAAGGGAGAGTGGTATAAAAAATGTTTGAAATTATTATTTTTTTAGCTTAAGGAATCGAAATCAATATTATGGAAACCGAAGCATCAATTTTGTAGGCAACTGAAATCAGCTGTTAGTTGCCGGCCATTTTGAAAATCAGAATTGAAGCGTTGCGATAGGCATTACAGGATGTTTTTAGACAGTTAAAGTTTTTGAATATTTTAAATAATATAGATAAACTAATAGAGATACTCGATTTTTGATACTGAATTATTTAGGCCTAAATAATGTTTCAATTAAAACGATATGTCTAAACCTCTATAAACCAATAACACGGAATGTTGAATGGCTTGTAATAATTTTCAATACAAATATACCAGGTGACTGGAGAATAGAGAATTCCAGTCCAATTTTTTTTTTTATTTTTTTTATGAATAATGACCTTCTAACTTAAATAACTGCATTTTTATTTTTATTTTTAGAGTTAGTTTTAATAGTTAAAATAAATGTCAAAGTTTTAATTTTTCAAGATCCCCCGAAAATCACCGAATCTAGTGTGACATGATCATGACTAACCGAAGTATAAATCTTGTAGGGAACTGGAATCAGCTGTTCGACTCCCGCCATTTTGAATTTCAGCATTGGAGCGTTTTCATAGACATTACTGGGCAATACGATCGTTTTTTGTACATTTAAGGTTTTTGAATATTTTAAATAATATAGATAAACTAATAGAGATACTTTATTTTTGATACTGAATTATTTAGGCCTAAATAATGTTTCAATTAAAACGATATGGCTAAACCTTTAAAAACCAATAACACGGAATGTTGAATGGCTTGTAATAATTTTCAATACAAATATACCAGGTGACTGGAGAAGAGAGAATTCCAGTCCAATTTTTTTTATTTTATTTTTTTTGAATAACGACCTTCTAACTTAAATAACTGAATATTTATTTTTATTTTTAGAGTTAGTTTTAATCGTTAAAATAAATGTCAAAGTTTTAATTTTTCAAGATCCCCCGAAAACCACCGAATCTAGTGTGACGTCATCATGACTAACCGAAGTATGAATTTTGTATGGAACTGGAATCAGCTGTTCGACTCCCTTGAATTTCAGCATTGGAGCGTTTTCATAGACATTACTGGGCAATACGATCGTTTTTTGTATAGTTAAAGTTTTTGAATATTTTAAATAATATAGATAAACTAATAGAGATACTTTTTTTTTATACTGAATTATTTTGGCCTAAATAATGTTTCAATAAAAACAAAAACTATAATATCTCCAATTCTCTATAAACCAATAACACGGAATGCCGAACGGGTTGCGTCTTCATTTCTATTGATTTCTATACAACTTTGACCCAGGTGACGCGGCGCGGTGACGTCACGCCGCCAAAATCCAGCAATCGGGTGTTTTAATGACACGTTTTAAAATGGACTTTTTAATATTTTTTTTAAAAACTCTACGTTAAATATTATGTAATAAAACTTATTTATTCAGAATCAGCGTATATTGGTCTTTATGAACATATTTTTTTAAAGCCATAATATTTTTCACTGGAGTTCCTTATTATAAGTATAAATAATAGAAACATAAGAATCATATTCATAAAACATCAGAGAAATACTCTTTTATGTACCCCTTATATTTGCTAAGTTTGGAATTGAAAATGTCCACCTTGGATAATACGTTATTGTAACTATCGCATAGTCTGTTCAGGTTCAGACAAGAATTCTGCTTAGAGTTCGTCTTGCATTGATCTACCCTGAACAGAAGGGAAGAGCGTGATGAGCGCGCAGGTATATTGAATTGAATTTTATTTAGCAACTCTGGGCATTGAATATTATTGTTAACTACTTTATATAGGAATAGTGCATCCATGTGATGCCTTCGTACAATCAATGAATCAATTTTAAAGTATAAAGCTGCCTCTGCATAGTTATTAAACTTTTGACCTCTCCAGTAGGACTGTCTCGAAACTTCACCACCGCAGTGGGAGGAATGGATTCATACTTTCGTTGCTCCTGGACACCCCCTGAACGCTGACTTTATTTGGAGTAAAAATTTTAGTCTCCGGTGACATTTTTGATTTTTTTTCTACAAAAACATAACAAAACAGTAGGTATTGGAAAATTGGGGGTGGGGTAAGAGATTGGGCAGTTACTCGGCTAGTGACCAGTGATTTCTTGGGGAAGAATTTTTTTTTGTTCAATTTTGAGAGACCAAAATTTAATTACGAGTACGTTTAATGTCAAGTACGTCCCTTAACACCCTGTATATATAAGAAAAAAATCCTCAGGGTCTATGTCATCTTTGAATCTGGGGGTGTCCAGAAGTAACGGATGTATGAATCCACCCCCCCACTGATGATTCCTACTGGATGGGTCAAAAGCTCTACTTCAACGACGATCTAACGATTAAGGTACCGTGACGGCAAAAAAAGAAAAAAAACATACGTTCCTTATAAGCTGCAGCTCTTTCTTACACATTAAATAACGGCGAGACAAAAGTTGAGACACACAAAATACGCGTGACTGTTTGCTCCAAAGTACTATTTTTTTTTCCTTTTGATGAAATAGATTTGTCTTATTACGTGTGAGGGAGATGTATGATAATGATTGTATGTTTTCTTTTGATGGGGTGCAGACAAACGTTCAACGTTTGTCTCATTTTCAACTGTTATTATTTAGTGTGTAAGAAAGAGCTGCAGCATTATACGCTTAAGAGGAATGTAAACGCTAGAAATATTTCGATTCTCATGCCTACGAAATTTAAAATCGCGCGTCGTATTTGCACGAGGCAAGTAAGCGAAATAGTGTTTTTTTTAAATTTATTTTGTGCATAATTTTACAGAAACGAAAAAAAGTTAGAACATACAAAACCTCAAAAATAGTCTTAGCCCTATAGGGGTATTTTCAAAAAATTATTTCTTGTTTTACGTAATAGTTAATTAAGTCATGAAAAAACATTTTTTTTAGTGGTATACGCACATATTTTTTGTTATGTAAATAATAGTTTTATTGTAATTCCAATACATAGATATTACACAAAATACTGCATTACAAAATTGACTGTCCTGAATTGCTTCAATTAATCAACATCCATATTCCCAAAAGATCTGGCCGACATTTATTACCATTTTACTTTAACAACACCAGGACACTGTCTTACCAAAATTCCCCAATTCCGAGACTTCACAGCCTCGGGAATAAATATTCTGATTTAGCAGATATATTTCACCTTACACATAACCAGTATAAATATTGTTTATTCCAATTCTTTTATATATCTAGGCACAAATAGACGTGTATAACTTCTGCAATTTGTTGTTTATATTCAATATTTTTTTTATGTAAGCCTTCATATCATTTCTACAAATTTATTTTATTTTTATTATGTATATGCTTGTGTTGCTTAGGGTTTTTTTTGTTCTTTATGTTACATTTTCTTTATTGTTTTAATTTTCAAGTACTTAAAATAAATGTGTACTCAACTTATAAATTAGAATTTAAAAGCCCATTAGAGCGTGTAATAAATAAATTAATAAAATATCTCATCTTTTGACAAAGCTTCAGCATTATAGCGATAAGGAACGTAAGTTTATTGCCTTTTTCACGGTGCCGTAACGGTAATTACAAAAGGGCTGATTATCCTCCTTGTCGCCAGAGAATATTATTTTATTATAATTACAATCGTTAACGTTAAACCACTCAATAAAACACATTGTATTTAATACACTAAGTACCTACCTAATAACATATTTTATTCATTGATTTACAGTTTTCCCGCCAATTCCCCTCCGCCATGACAGTTTTACGGCCCCGCCCAGTGATCCCGCGCCCAAGATGGCCGCCATAAATCACCTGATACTTGACATTATCAGTATTTGATGATGATAAAAGAATATATATGGCGGTTGGTGCAGCAATTATTGGCCTTAAATAAGTGTTTTTAATCTTATTACATGTATTATGTAAATTAGGGTGATCCACCGTACATAAAATCCACAGAAGTGTTATCTAAATCGATTTTAACCTCTCCGCGAGTGAGTTTTGGCGAACAAAACTGTACGTGAGGAGTAAGTTTTTTTTTGTTCATTTTTAAATATTTTTTTATAATATAATATATAGCGACCAATTAGCGCAGATCTCGCATAATTTCCATTTCATATCCCAACCAACAGGAGCCCTTAAAAGTGACATCATTATCAAAGCGGCCGATGAGCGCAGTTGATGCGTCGCAGGTGCACTAATCGTCATTTCCGTTTCATATCAAATCACAGCCGTGCTATAGAATTTTCACTTCAAAAAACATGTCCATTCAGAAAAACTGCTTCCTTCCTCTGACGACCGCTAAATGACGCAAAAGAATTTTTTAGCTAAAACTGTGAAATTGATATCGTAGGTAGGTATGTCTTCCAAAACTTCAACAAACCATGCGCAGATGTCTATAGAAGCCATTTCACGTCAAATAGTTTCATTAAATATGACGGTATTTAAATAATAGCCGCAGACGAAACGTTTCGTCCATACTCTTCTGAGTATTTTTTCGCTTCGCCGAACCGTTTCGTCCATACTCGTGGAGAGGTTAATGAAAACTGACAACCCAAAATAAACATAATATGTTTCGACTGCTAGACCAGACAGACAGACCAATGAAATTGTTTTTTTTTTTATATCAGTGCTTTGTAAATGGTATATTAGAGTACCCCTTTGACGACCGGCGTGGTCTAAGGGCTCTTGACTCGCAATTCAAAGGTCGCGGGATTAAATCCCCGAGTGGGCAAATAAATTTTATTTGATTAATTTGTGTTATTTCACAATTAATTCTTTTAAAATAATGTATATTACATTTGCAGAGTGAAATTCAGAATAAGGAACTCCAGTGAAAAATATTATGGCTTTAAAAAAATGTGTTTATATAGACCAATATACGCTGATTCTGAATATATAAGTTTTATTACATAATATTTAACGTAGAGTTCTTAAAAAATTATTAAAAAGTCCATTTTAAAACGTGTTATTAAAACACCCTGTCAAGTTGGTTTTTGGCGGCGCGACGTCACCGCGTCCGCGTCACCTGGGTCAAAGTTGTATAGAAATCAATAGAAATTTAAGGCACAAGCCGTTCGACATTCCGTGTTATTGGTTTATAGAGATTTGGACATAAAATAGTTTTTGTTTTTATTGAAACATTATTTACGCCTAAATAATTCAGTATCAAAAAAAAAAGTATCTCTAGTTTAGTTTATCAATATTATTTAAAATATTCAAAAACTCTAACTGAACAAAAAACGATCATAAAGCCCAGTAAAACGCTCCAATGCTGAAATTCAAAATGGCGGGAGTCGAACAACTGATTCCAGTTCCCTACAAAATTCATACTTCGGTTGGTCATGATGACGTCACACCAGATTCGGTGGTTTTCGGGGGATCTTGAAAAATTAAAACTTTGACATTTATTTTAACTTTAAAAACTATCTATAAAAATATAAATAAATATGCAATTATTTAAGTTAGAAGGTCATTATTCATTTAAAAAAAAATTATAAAATGGTCTGGAGTTCCTTATTGAAACATTGCTTGAAATGGCTTTAGCCTTGTTTGGTGACCAGACCTGAACAGCCAGTACTTTTCTTACCCATCTCCATCCCTTCCTCTTACCCATCTCCTTCCCCTCCCCACTACCGATGCCTTAGTCTCACTGGCTCCAGACGGGTGTAGTTGGGACTCTTGTGCGTAAAAAAAAAATCATAACTGAAATTTTGTTTTGAAAGCTTTAGCCGTGTTTGGTGACCTGCTCTGAATATCCGAATACTTTCCCTTCTCGGCTACCTTCCATCACAAAGCATATCCTTATTGGGGATGTCTTAGTTTCACTGGCTTCAGACGGTTGGGAACATTATAATTGATAATATTTAATTTAATTTATTAATTAAAATTGAAAGATACTCGGAATTTTTCTGACACATTCTATCAGAGTTCAAGATACTTTCAGTATTGCCCTGGTGAAAGATTCTTCCGATTTGGGAGGCGGGTATGAGTACCGCCACCCCGGGAACCATTTATGGGATAACCAACACCTCTGCTATTGGTCACCCTGAGTCATTCGCTACGTTTGGTGACTTAGCAGGAGTGCCCGGGTTCACGGGGTGAGATTTATCTTGGTATGGGTGGTGGATGCATCTGCCCACTCACAGCGTGGAGGGCCGGATCGGGAGAGACTTATTTGTTGTGACCTTTTGACCCCTCCAATCGGACTCTCTCGACCCATCAAAGAAAGGGATAGATTCATACGTCCATCACTCTTGTACACACTGACCCCTAGATTCCTACACATCATACATACCCTTTTCCTTAAAAAGGCCCTCCACACAGCATCCGCAAAGATGACAAAGATCCTGAGAGATTTTTTTTTCCTGTGTGGAGCTAGTGTAAAAAAAATAAACAAAACGTTGTTTAAAACGGCTTTAGCCGTGTTTAGTGACAGGATCTGAATATCAAGGTACTTCTCCACCTTGCTCTTCCCTATCTTCTTCACCTCCCTTCTTCGTCTTCAGCCTCACAGCTTACCCAAATCGGGGATGCCATAGTCTTACTGTCTCAGTACAGTTGGTTACGTGCATGCATGCATATACGTATATGTATGTATGTGTATACGCATGTGTAAATATGTGTGTATATGTATGTAAATGCTCATACATGTACCCGTCTCAGAACAGACATCGTCTAGTGAAGCGGTTTACTTACTTGTTAGTAAATTAAAAAAACAATTAAAAAATTAAATAAATGAAGTTGGGAGCTGTTGGGACTCTTGGCACATTTTTAATGTATAATGTTACTCGTAAGTCGTGTTTTATGATATATTATCGTATCGTTTATATTGACAGAGGGAAATTATTTTATAGCATTGTGTCCATATCTCTTGTTTTCATGTATTTGATAACTTTGGAAAATGTATGAAATAGTCCAATAAAACAAACTTATCCCCCCTTTTTCCTTACTCCAGATGTTCCCAAACCGTGGGTGATAGAACTTTAACCCCTTGAATGGCAGGAGACCATATTTGTCCCAGTTCACTTATAAATCGCTGTAACTCCCTTGTTATCAAAGTGAGAGTAATGTTCTAAACTGTGTTAGAAAGGCAAAACACCACGCTTTATAGTCCAATCTAAAAAATTACGACCATAACAGTAAAATGTACACCTTTGTAAAACCAAAGTTTTGAATCGCAATTTGAAAAAAAAATTTAAACTTTGATAATTTTTTAATAATTATTTTTACATGAAAAGACAAAAAAGTGATGTGACAGTTATATTTGAAATACATTTGTCTAATAAAATATTTGTTGTTATTTTTTTTTGTTATCAGTAATTTTAGTTAGAAAAAACGTGAGGTGAGCCATTTTTAAAACTTTTTTATGTTTGCACGCAAAATTTTTATATTTTGAAAATTATATTTATTTTATATTATAAAATTTGAAAGTGTACTCTATCACTTTTCAAAAACAGTTTTTAATTTTGGAATATCATCAGAAATAGTCCATTAGCAATACAACAAACAGGAATAAGAAACAGAGATGACAGTTTTCTTCGTTGGGATCAGCACTTAGCCAGTCTAACTCTCCGAATTCGCAAGCTCTCTTATGTTTTTCAAACTCTTAGAAATGTACTTACTCCTATAATACTAAAAACGGCTTACTATGCTCTCTGTCAATCCCAGTTAGCATATGGCATCATAACTTGGGGCGGCTGTGCTCTCAATTTTATTGATCTTTTACATAAAGCCCAAAAAACGAAAATACGTGCTATCAACAAGCGACCAACAAGATATTCCTCCACTAGACTCTTCACTGATACAATGTCTTAAACATACGGCAACTTCATCTAAAATTTACTCTAGCGCATGTCATGTTCAAATATAAGAAAAAAAACCCTCTTACATCACAGTTACACCACCAGAACAATAACCAACCGACACTACAATGTTCCTACAATACGCACCACATCAGCTCGAAGACATATCATGTACCTAGCTCCTAAAATATTTAACCTTCTCCCCGAGAACCTAAAAACCGAAACCCAACCCCATACCTTTAAAAAACAATTATCACAATGGATCCTTACATTTAGAAACTATGATATGCAAAACTTGCTATTTAATTGAATTGTTATATAATAAATACGACTTGTAACTTAAATTAATTTAATGTGTTACTTAAATTACTAACTTAATTTGTTACTAAATTTGTTACTTAAATTACTTAAATGAATTGCATAAGTTAATAACTGTACACTGTACCCAATCTGTAAACTTCATCCGCCATAACACAGGGACATCCCTAGCATGGCGGATGAATTAACACAATTTTGTTGTTCATTGTATAAAGTTCTTTAAATAAATAAATAAAAATATAATAAACAGTGAAAGGAGAAAACATATAAACGAAGAGCATTGACAATATACTCGTATATATAACAATACATATAGAAGATACCTACAAGTCAAGCTTGAAGATGGATTCAAAAGGCTTTAAAAATTACAATTTGAAAATTACAGTGGGCACAGTAGTTATAGAGGGTAATTAAAAATTGCACATTGCATATCGACTGCCGAAAGTCATTTAGGCTTACACCAAAAAATTCAATGCTTTGACTTGCGTTAACAAGTCTTGACATTCTGGATAAAGGAGAATGATATCCATAATTAGTAGAATATTGATTGACGAACAGCAATTCATTATTTCGGAGTCTACGGGAAGGGATGTTGAACTCGATGAGTTGTAACAAAGCAGGTGTGTCAGTAATACTGTTGATAATTTTGAATATGCAAATGAGATCGAGTCCTTTCTACGTTTTTCTAAAGAAGAAATATTTAGTTTGTTGAATTTCATCTTACGAGTACTCGCCTCTTTCGAGTCCTAACCTCCAAGTAATTCCTCGTAGGAAGTGATGTTGTACGATTCGATGTGACAAATATAGACAGCATAGAAAGGAGACTAAATGACACTAGCATATTCAAGGTGAGGGCCAACCAGCGAACAGTAAAGAGTTTTAAGTGAACTTATATACTTAAAGTCAGAGGTAATTCTATATAGGATCTGAAAGAAAGTTTGCAGTGTAGAGTGACCCCAAGGTCCTTGATAGATGAGACAGTAGACTAACATTATTTAGTTTATAATAAAACTGAATAGGTTTTATGGTTCTGTAAAAGGACAAAATTTTGCATTTATCGACATTAAATTCAATACAGTTAATTTCGCACTAATCATTAAATGAATCAACATCAAGTTGAAGGAAGGCCAAGTTTAAGATGGAGCGACAACGTCCTCAAAGACTCTACCTTGGAGCTTCTAAATTGGAGAGAACTGGCCCAAAACCGAAATGAGTGGAGGAAGACTCTTGAGGAGGCCAAGACCCACCAGGGGTTGTAGAGCCAAGAGTGATGACGATGACCAACGAAACCAGATAAATTTTCGTGGACCCCCACTTGTGGACTTGTGGACCCCCATTTTTTTATCACGACTACGTGGACCCCTGTCGAGTCTCCCGTGGACCCCTGGGGGTCCACCTGGACCACTTTGGGAATCACTGATCTAAACGGTGTTAGAAATAGAAAACATCGCGCTACTTATTCAAATCTAAAAGTAAAGCACAAAATGGTTAAAATGTACAACTTTATCAAATCAAAGTTTCCGACTGCAATTTGAATTTTTTTTTTTAATATTCGGGAATTTTCTATCAATTATAAAGGATTTTCCAATAAGAGGTGTTATAGGTGTTAGAGGTGGATCGCGCTATCGAGAGATAATTTATATTTTTTTATGGCCGGAATTGGATGGTATTGATCTGGACAACGTTTACTTTCAACAAGACGGCGCTACGTGCCACACAAGCAACGAAACCATTGATCTTTTACGGGAAAAGTTTCCGGACCGTGTTATCTCTCGAAGAGGTGATCACAATTGTCCACCGATATCTTGTGATTTAACACCTTGCGACTTCTTCCTTTGGGGCCACGTGAAAGATAAGATCTACGCCAACAGCCCAGCGTCGATTCAAGACCTCAAAGATGGAATTCGTGAGGCTATCGAGGACATAGGGCAGCCACTTTGCGATTTAGTTATGGAAAATTTCATGAAAAGGATATGGTCCTGTAAGCGTGGTCGTAGTGGTCATTTGCCTGATGTTATTTTTCACTATTATTTTTTTTTTATTTTATTTATTTATTTATTTAAACGCCCATAGGGCTTTTACATAAAGTGCAGTACATGTTTTTGGTAAAGTATAGGAAATAACATAATATATATAAATATAAGAAACAAAATAAAGATAAAATAAGATATAAGAAACAAAATATAGATAACACCAAATATGGCACAAAGCAGGTAAAATAGAATATATAATAATAATAATAATAATAATAAGTTTTATTCCAGGATGTGGGGAGGATAGTGCAATCCCACACGTCCCATATGATTGTACATATTTATATAATATATTTTATAACATTTTAAAACAACAGATTTTTTTTTTAACATAGAATAGGAAAAAAAAACAAAATAAAAAAAAATATATATATTTATATATATAAAAATTAAATATAAAAAAATAAATAACTAATCAATTCTATTCTTCAAGCTCGGGCCCAGCGCTCACTCAGGAGTGGGGTTTGGTGCTGAAACGCTGCGGTCACCACTGCATTGTCGGAAGCCATTAGCCGCATCCTGGCTCCAGTGACCCGATGTCTCTTTAGACCGGCGAATCCGTGCAGTCCTAGTTCAGTGAACATTGTCGATGCACTGCTATATCTTCTGAATCCAAATATAATTCTACATGCATCATTATATTGGATCCGGAGTCGTTCCATCGAGGTGGTTCGGTAGTTACACCAAGTTTCGCATGTATATAGATTAGTGCAAAATGCATTGAACAATGTTTTTTTTACATGGTTACTGCATTGGAAAAATCTTCGGGCAATCATATTGGACAATACACTGATACTTCTCCTCTGTCGTTCAATATCACCATCATCCGAGAGGTCTTCAGTGATGATGTGACCCAAGTATTTTACACTCGTTGATATACTTATGTTTTCCTCATTGAGTTGTAGGGGGAGCATCTTCTCGAGAGTTTTTCCATGGTGGAATGCGATTAGTTCCGTCTTCTTGGGGTTGTACATCATGTGGTGGTCATTTGCATATTCTTCACAGATTTTTAATAGAATTCTCAACCCTTTGATCGACGGAGCTAAGAGAATCATGTCGTCCGCATAGCTAATGTGATTTAGGCACAGATTATTGATACGGCAGCCTGCTCTGGTGTCCAGGCGATTAGATAATTCATCCATGTAAACATTAAACAGGATTGGGGACATACACCCTCCTTGCCTTACTCCTGATCGCAAGTATATCGGTTGGGAGTACGTACTTGCCCACCGTACAACGTTTTCCTGCTGGGAGTGCCATCGGGATAGTGTGTTGATATACATGGTAGGTATATTTCTAGCTTTCAATTTCTCCCATAAGGTTTCGTGACAGACCCTGTCGAACGCTTTACTTAGATCTAAGAAGCACCCGTAAACAGTAGTTTTTCGTTTCTTGTAAAATTCTATTACTTGCTTTGCAGAGTAGATTGCCATATTAGTGGATAATCTGTTCTTAAAGCCCATCTGTCTTTAGAATTGAGTTTACCTTCTATTTCAGTCAGAATTACCCTTTCAAATAGCCTTGCAATTATAGTTGCCAGGGATATTGGCCGGTAATTGCTCGAGTTGGTCATGTCGGGCTGTCCCGATTTCAGGATCGGGGTTATAATGGTTTTTGTCATTGCACTCGGTAAATGGTTGTGATTGAGAATTGCGTTGAACAGAATATTTAGTAGTAGTATGGTCACGTAAATTAATGTGAAATAGTTATTTTAATTATAAAGAGAAATAAGATAAGATTGTCACTTTTTATGTTTGTAATTACAAATTTATGCTAATTAGCAATCTTTATTTTACATATTTGTTATATGTTTATCGAAACTTGGCTACAATAATATTTCGATAAAGGTGCTATAAAGTGCATCATATTAATAGCTTTATTTTAATTGTTCTAATATACTGAGTTTAAATTTTGACATCGATTGATGACGATAAACGTCTATAGAGGTATATTTATTACCGAGTATATGGAGTCTTTGCAAAGGAGAGATGACAAAATAATTATTAGCAAAATTAGTAACAAAATAAAGCGCATTAGAGCGAGTATCGCGCGTGGGTATTCTTAAATTAATTTTACTGGTTAAATCGAGGGCGTCCAGTCTGCCATTCGATATATTAAAAAGACAAACTAAATCGCTCACTACGCGTCTTGACGTTAAATCGCTTATATTAAGAAATTCCATTAAATATACATAATTTAGAACTTCGACAGGTATTAACGGCATACTTCCTTCTTTATAATGAAATAAACATCCGATCATTTATATTACAAAATGGCATTTTTCGTTGAATATCAAAATAACACCTCTTATTGGTTCACCCTTTATTTACATGAAACGACAAAAAGTAGGGTGACGATAACATTTGTAAAACATTTGCCTAAAATAAAATATGTGTTCGTTTGATTTTTTTTTCTTTATCAGTATTTAAGTTACAAAAAATTTAAGGTGAGCAATTTTTAAAACTTTTTATGTTTGCATTAAAAAAATTTACAATAAAAAATTTATGTATTCATTTCGAATCACAAAATTTGAAAGCGAATTTCATCACATTTCAATAGCGGTTTTTAGTTTTAGAATGCAAAAAAAGCGGAATATCTTCACCTTTTGACAAAAAATGAAAATGTAATTTTTTTAACTCGTTAGCAGGATACAATGGAGAACTACTACCAACCCTAATGCTAGACAGTGAGCCACGCTACTGTCAGAGGAGGGATGAAAGTAAACTGAATGAATGAAATGCTTTTTTATTTTTTTTATGTGAATACCTCACAAGAGTCCAATCTGCTCCCGTCTGGAGCCAGTGAGTCTAAGGCATCCTCAATTGAGGTATGTTGTGAGGCTGAAGGTGGTTTCGAGGGAATGGCTGGGGAACCTGGCTATTCAGATCAGGTAACCAGACGGCTAAAGCCATTTCAAACAACGTTTTAATTCTGAATGGTGTCCGTTGTGGTACTGACCAGGGCAATACTATGGTGTTCATTTTCCGTTTTAAATGCTTGTCCCAATGCTGATCTGATCTTTTTGAAGTGAATACTTCTTTAGCACCGTTGTGATTAGAAACTCGATGAAACGGAAGCGAGTGACACTAAAAAGAGACAAAAACATGCATTTATAGGATTTAGCCTGCGACCCACCATCCAGCAACTCCAAAGGTGACGTAGGCTCTGAGTGATTGTATGGTACGGTTAGTTATGAGGAGTGGGTAGGAATCTGGGGGTCAAGGTGTCCAGGAGTGAGGACGTATGAATCCACCCCTTCCACTGCGGCTTAAGGCGATGAGTCAAGAGATTCCGGCTGGAGAGGTCAGATTATGTCTGTCTCAAGTAGTCTCTTCCGATCCGGACCGCCACGAAGTAGGTGAGGAAACGCATTCACCACCAAGACTTGGACAAACCTTACTCCAAGAACTCGGGAACCACTGCTAATTCGGTAATCGTAGCGACCAATTGGAACGACCTAATGCATACTTGCTTGAAGAAATAATCTTTTAGGGGATCAACTGTTGAAGGGATTAACTGTCGGGGACTTACTGTCGGAGGATCAACTGTCAGAGAGATCAACTGTCGGGGGATCAATTGTCGGAGAGATTAACTGTCGGGGGATCAACTGTCGGAGAGATCAGCTGTCGGGGGATTAATTGTCGGAGAGATGAACTGTCGGGGGATCAACTGTCGGAGAGATAAACTGTCAGGGGATCAATTCTCGGAGAGATTAACTGTCGGGGGATCAACTGTCGGAGAGATCAACTGTCAATGGATCAATTCTCGGAGAAATCAACTGTCGGGGGATCAACTGTCAGGGGATTAATTGTCGGAGAGATCAACTGTCGGGGGATCAATTGTCAAAGGTATCAACTGTCGGAGAGATCAACTATCGGGGGATCAACTATCGGAGAGATCAACTGTCGGGGGATCAACCATCGAAGAGATCAACTGTCGGGGGATCAACTGTCGGAGAGATCAACTGTCGGGGGATCAACTGTCGGAGAGATCAACTGCAGGGGGATCAACTGTCGGAGAGATCAACTGCCGGGGGATCAATTGTCGAAGGTATCAAATGTCATGGAACCAATAAAATAAACGTATATACGTAGGTATTTTTTAATAATACAATAATCGTTTAAAATTTATCACGAATAGGCTCTGTTAGCTTTACGACGATATAAAACAGTGCCAGGTTTCTATTTTAAAACGAGTACCTAAATGTATAGGAAGGATACCATAGCTTCCAAAAATAAACATAATATTTTATGTTCTCACCGTGATTATGCCACTGCCATCTGTGGAATATTAAAAAAAAGCTTTTAGTTCCATATCGTACCGCATAAAGACAAATGGGCGCAACACGACAGGGGCGTTTTGCTCGTAATTAAAAATTCAGGATTTATTTCATAAATTGAAGTCTAAAATTATTAAATTGTCTTTAGAAAATTGAGAAATATAATACCAACGTGACGCTCGTAACGTTTTTTTTTAAATAAACGTTTTAAAAAACACGACAGTTGGTGTTTTCTTGAACAGTTGGTGTTTTTGTTGAACTTTAAAGGTTTTCAAGAAAACCTTTAAAGTTCTTTGAGGATATTCAGCAGTTAAGAATATTTTGTAAAACATATGAAAAGCGGTCAGAAAAGGGTCGTGTTTCTGATTTGGTTTTGATAATTGCTAAGCCTACGTTTATTTTAAAAATATATAATAAATATTTTTTCATATTAAAAACTTTTATCGAATTGCGTAATAATATTACCATTATTTCAAATTAATAAATGATTAAGCTTGACAGGGGTGTTTTTTTGTTTTTACATGAGCTCCACACAGGAGGCACTGAGGAAAATAATTTCCCTAAGGGCCTACGTCATCCTTGGGGATGTTGTATGGAGGGTTTTTTTTAAGGAAAAGGGGGTAAGAAGAGTTCTGGGAAGGTAAAGGGTTTAAGGGGTGGGTAGGAATCTGGGGTTCAGTGTGTCCTGGTCATCCACCTCCAAGACCTAGACAAACCTCACCCCATGAAGCCGGGCACCCCTGCTAAATCACTAAACGTAGCGCACCACTTGGGGTGATCTATGGTAGAGGTGTTGCCAGGGCGGCGGTACCCGTTCCCGCCTCCCAAATTGAAATCGTATATCTCCGCTCTAACCTTGAAACTGCCTAAAAAGAGCCAATTTCTGGAAAATTAAGCTGAACCGTGCTTAGTGATGGGAATGATCGAACGTTAAAAGAATCGAATGATTCATCGATTAATCGCTTGGAGTTCTGGAGCAATAGCTGCGGTCAAGGGCAGTAAGGGGGGGGAGTGTCACGGGCAAAGTATGGTACATTGGTATGGTAACATTTTCCAAAAAATTTTAACAAAGATTTTTAATTGCTTGCAATTATTTCTTTACAAACAATATTATATTTCTATAATTAACAATAAAATCTGGTTCACACAGAGCTATAAATCTGCGAGCAGATATCTGTTGAACCGCGAGCGCTTATCTTTTGTACTTTCACGCGACGCTATCAAATATTTATTCCTGTGATAGGAGAGGGGGTCAGTTGAATTAAAGAGCGGCAACGGAATGCACATTTTTTTACTGAAATCTGTCAACTTGACATCTGAGACTTGACACAGAGCTATAAATCTGCGAGCAGATATCTGTTGAATTTAGTACTTGAATTTATATGTATCCGGGGTAAACTCCTCTTATTCTTTAAAAACTATTTGTCAAATAGAAAAATGAGTGTGAAGATTTTAAATATAATTAGTAAATCAAGATACATCAAATCGGGAGTACCGCAAGGGTCAATTCTAGGTCCAAAATTATACATTATATATGTAATTGCTATGTGTAAGATTTTCAAAAAAGCTCGTCGATTCATTTTTGCTGATGATACTGCTATTGTTGTATCAAATGAAAATCCTGAAATTGCTATACAAGAATTACAAAAAGATTTTAACGAGCTTCTGAAATGGGCTCATGATGTAGGATTAATTATTAATGTAAAAAAAACCAAATGCATGTACATAAAATCACCAAGTTTGAAAATGTGGAATGTTCCTAAAATAACCGTTCATAGCTTTTACTGTATACATAGAGGAATTATTAATGTTTGTGACTGTGAAAAAATAGATTTCACAAATGAATATACTTATCTGGGAATAATTGTTGATAACAAATTTAAGTGGGATAAACAAGTGGCTAAAATTTGTAACCAGCTCAGATCCTTAGCTAGTAACTTTTACAAATTAAAATTTATTTTGCCTCATTGTACTCTTAAACTCATATATTTTTCTATGGTCGAATCCATCCTTAGATATGGTATTCGAACTTGGGGACATGCAAGCACTACTTACATTAAATATATTGAAAATTTACAAACCGCCATAATAAAAAAATTGTCACAACTAAGATTTACAAACAGAGACATAACTTAAAATTACTGTATGGCTCAGAGAGCCTACTTACAATAAAAGGTCTCCACTGGTTCACTACTATTATGGATAATTTGGGGGAAAGCCCTTACAAACACCTACTTGTACACAAACATACCACAAAATTTAGAGAAGGAAAGGGCCTAAAAACTCCTCGAATATTAAATAAATATGGAAGCCGTACTCTTGAATATCTAATTCCAGTGATTTTCAATAAAATCAATAAAAACATAAAATTTGAAAAAAATGAGAGACTAAGTCCTAAAATGATAAAACTATGGTTAATGAACGAAAACTCCATGTATCTTTGAATATCTTAATATAGCTGCCTACATATCTTTTATTAGATAGGTATATTGAAATATCTTATATATTTATAGTTGTAAGTTAAATTATCTAATACTACTATGTGATCTATTCTAATGTTTCCTTAAAACTATAAATTAAGAATGTTTAAATTGTTAGAACCTACAGACAAGCTGCCATATGACAGCTTTGTGGGTCTACTCTATTTCTTGTACAAAATGTTCTCTGTAATTTTAATAAATAATAAAAAAAAAAAAAAAAAAACCGCGAGCGCTTATCTTTTGTGCTTTCACACGAGGCTATCAAATATTTCTTCCTGTGGTAGGAGAGGGGGTCAGTTGAATTAGGGAGCGGCAACGGAATGCACATTTTTTTGTACTGAAATCTGTCAACTTGACATCTGTCATCCACCGGTCTAGGCAGCTCCGTAATTACAATGACCCCCTCTCCTGTTTTCGTCGGAGAAGGGGAGACTTATCTTTTGACATATCGCCTCTAGAGCGGTTCCGTCGTAAGATGTATATTGTCTATGATTATCTGCGTGTAAAACCGCATAGGTTTGAACCGCTGAAGGGATTGTATGGAGAGCGTTATTTGGCGTGCGATGATCTTTTATATTTTGTAGCTGTGGTGAACCAGCTCTAATGAATAATGATGTCTTTGTACAGAAGTGTCTCATTCTAGCGCAGATCAGACTTTTTAGAATAAACCATCAATATTTTATACTATCACACAAAATATTTTGAGGTCCATAGCGTAGTTAGTGATACAAATTCTGCTCCATCCAAACAGATGGCAGTTGAGTATGATATCAAAAGAGTACCAAGCTTCGAGCGGATACAGCAATTGCCGATGACATCGGCGAGATTGGGCGGGCTCCTCTAGTCCGCTCACAGCAGCAACTACTTAGAGCTTTGTCTAGTAAGGACGTATATCCAGTTTAATGTACATTGTAAATTTTACAATAACTTGTAATAAATACAATATTTTACAATAACTAGTAACCAACTTAAACTTATTTAAAAGATACTCAATACATCTACAAGTTGTATTATTATTGGAAATTAAGAGACATAAAAGTTATATATATATATATGGAATGTTTCTTCATTATTTGTATCTTGTGCAGTCCCTAAACCATTCTTCCGATTGCGATGAAATTTTGGTGAGTTGTTGTGCGCACGTCCGCAATGGTTTCTGCGTATAGTGGTGAGCTCTGGCGTTATGAAATTATCTCCTATACTATTCATCCGATTGAGATGAATCTTTGGTGAGTTGTTGTGCGCATGCCAGCGAAGGCTTCCATATACGCTTTTGAGCTCTGGCATTATACAATTTATATTGAAAATTGCAATTAGGTGGCAAATTAGCTGTTTGAAAACTAAATGCAGCGGGACTGTATGGAACGCGAGAGGGGTGGGGAACACGGGACGGAGGAAGTGGGAGATGGGAGGGGGAAGGCAGGAAAGGTGGAAGGGGGAACGCATGAGGGGAAGGGGACACGGGAGGGGAAGGGGACGAATGGGAAAGGGCATGCAGGGACAAAAAATTTCTTTATTAAGATTAAATTAAAACATTGTTCGATATTCTTCCTAATTTATTAATTCAAGTTATTTAATTAATTTCACATTACATTCAATTAGGTTAATCCTTTATATTCATTTTGAGGTGTATACACTACATTGTTCAACTGGCGTTCAAAAAATAAAAATGTTTTTAAACAATTGGGTATTTGATAAAATTAATTTAAGATACGAGAGCTGTCGGTAAAATAAGGTCTCCAAGGTGCTGAGGTTACGAGGAACGATTTTAAGTGCAACACACCCGCCAGGTGTGAATAACCCTGAAGCTCCATCGCGAACGGCTGCCACGCCGAGACTAAGTGTCACTCATGGTGGGCATTTGGTGTGGGGGAGCCAGGCTGTACGCCAGTGTTGCCGGATCGCGCGTCAAATTGTTCCTCGCGACCGCAGCACCTTAGAGACCTTATTTTATTAACATTAAAATACCGAAATAACCTATTTGCAAATATACGGTGTTTAGAAGTATGTGATCCAGTGTTTTATTTTAACAATCGATTTTTTAACGTATTAACGAGATAATTTCATGGGAAAGTGCCAGCTTTGTCTTAATTGGAAATAAAGATGATTCAAGAGGAGGGTCATTTTAAAGAATCGAAAAATGAGCATTTTGTCGTAGGGGAAGGAAAATATACAATCTGGCAAGTCGTTCTACTGACCGACAACTTTGTAAAAGAACAAGTCATAAAAACAATTCATTCTCATGCGAAAAAAATAGATCTTTTCATTTTGTGAAACCCTGCGAAATTGTTTTAACGAAAATTTTACCTTATTTTGAATGACTTAAAAAAAACTTTTTTTTTAAATGGTTTATAATTTTATATTGAAAACTTTGTAAATCAAGACAAATCATACATTTTTATTGTTAATACAATTGAAAAATGTTCAGAAAAAATTCATATTTAAGTCGTTAATTACGTACATCAAAAGCATTCTTAATCTATTTAGTTCTTAAATATATATGCAGTCCTAACTTAACTACGGAAAAAACATATCTCAATAATTATTCCGAATACTCTAGAAAAGAAGATTCAGGAAAGTGAACATCAGTTCCTACAATACCTAACTCAAAATGACCAGCCATGTTTTAATTGCTTGTGGTTTTATAACTACGCCTGCGACATGGCGGCAATTCTCAGTAGCCGGAGGCTTTGACTTTCTTTAAACGATTGGTTTAACTCTAGATTCATAAACTATATTTACTGTTACAATGTTCATAAACATACGTCTGTGATACACCCTATTTTTAAGTGCACCAAATTTTTAAATCCGAAGAATAATAATAAATAATACTATATTATATTAATAAAAGGAAGATTTATTTGAGATCAACACATTCAAAAACAATTTTTGAGATCATTCAGAGTATTTTAAGTACAAACTCCCCCGGTGTTCCATGCACATGAGACGTTTGCAAGATGTGCAGATAAATCTAGTCACACATTTTTTTTGTAACAACAGAAGTTGCATATTTTACAAAGTCAGTGGACATCTTCAATTTATCTTTGAATAAATATAAAATATTGTTATTGAGGCAGTTCAGTTATGTACAATAAAATGTTTTTTCTATGCTATATATGTAAAAGCCCCGAAAAAGGGCGTTTATTAATAAATAAATAAATAAATAGCTTCCTGGTTTGTATTACAGGATCGGCTGGTACATCAGGCAAAGTATCGCTTAAAATTGCCTCAAAGTTGGTGTTTCAAGGCCAAGGCTCGTAACCAAGGCTCGATCCAATATATTTGATATTTCTTTGACAAAAGCTCTCCTTGTCAGTGGTTTGTTTTAATTACGACTATTATTGTGGACATGGATGATAAACGAATTGACAATGGACATATTCAACATACCGTAAAAGTAGATTGGTAGCATAGTATATCTTAATAAAATTGTTACATTATTCATAAACATACGTACCTCATACACCTTAGGCGTAGAATTTGCGCAACTACATGTTAAGGCGCAAAGATAGTTGGCGCCACACTGAGCTCTAACCGTGTCGGGAGGGTACTGAGACGCACGTATTGCCATCTCTTTCGCGCAGCGCTTTATCAGCGTTTTACTACTTCCGGGTGTATGAGAAACGTATGTTTATGAATCTAGGGTTAATAAGAAAACAGTTGGACAGCGATCCCTCTGCGAATTACACGTGCCTAAAGCTGAATAAGGAATAAATGACACTCCCCGTAATACCGTTTGGCATTCATAATTATGGTTCAAATTAATATATGATATAATCTTGACGCGTCGAAAAAACCGCTCGAACCATCTCGCATGAATGTCGCGAAGTTTGGAGATGAGGCATTCTTTGCGCTGAGTCCACATTCCTCAAACGACCAGCCATTTGGTTTGAGGATCCTATTATCTTTGGTTTGAGGTCAGAATTTGACAACTATAAAACATTTGAGCTCTTTCCCAGAAAAATGTTGTATCTAGTAATATTCTTCTTCTGAGAAAAATGGAAAAAAAAACGAAACCAATTCTGTTTTTTAACATTTAATAATTGAAACACAATAAACATACAATTATTAACACACGTTGAGCGGGAAGGGTAGTTCTACTTTTTACAGCGGTAGTGGCGGATACATATCGGCCAGTCAGCCCGCACGCTATTCGTTCGTTTCTTTCGTTATTCGACTCTGAGTCGAGTTATCGTGTCGTTATACTTTCTTATGTAACACGCGCGCGCGTCCGCGTCATCGTATTTTATACGTTACTGTCTGGCACATAGATAGCTTACCTACGAAAAATGGCTTAGCTCTGTTGAACACTCACCCTGAAATTGATTGTTCTATTGACGATATAATTATCCAATTTGCTAGCAAGAATAGGCGCTGAAAATTCAGCAGTTAAGAAAGAGAAACACAATAAGGAACTCCAGTCCAATTTTTTAAATTTTTTTAAATGAATAATGACCTTCTAACTTAAATAACTGCATATTTATTTTTATTTTTATAGTTAGTTTTAATAGTAAATAAATGTCAAAGTTTTAATTTTTCAAGATCCTCCGAAAACCACCAAATCTAGTGTGACGTCATCATGACCAACCGAAGTATGAATTTTGTATGGAACTGGAATCAGCTGTTCGACTCCCGCCATTTTGAATTTCAGCATTGGAGCGTTTTATGGACGCGGTGACGTCACGCCTCACAAATTCAATAATACCAACTTGACAGGGTGTTTTAATGAACTGTTTTAAAATGGACTTTTTTATATATTTTTTTAAAACTCTACGTTAAATATTATTTAATAAAATTTATATATTCAGAATCAGCGTTTATTGGTCTATATGAACATATTTTTTTAAAGCCATAATATTTTTCACTGGAGTTGCTTATTGTAACTTTTCTATATCATAAGACGGCATTGTCTTGTATATGTGTATAATCAGATTTAATAAAACTTTCTTAAACTTTGCATGTGTCTTGATTATTTTTTTATTACGATAAAAGTAAAGGTAGCTCAAGATATCTTTAGCCCCCCCCCCCCCCCCCCCTTAACTTTTTTCTGTATCCGCCACTGTACGCCGGTCCTACTTGGAAGTTTGGAAGCATTGCTGTCTAATATTTTTATATGAATATTGTACAACGATCTCTTCATGAGGGTCCCAACTACGTGTATATATATAAACCATATACATATATGTGAACCTTTGTCTCCTTGTATTTTGTGTGGAAGAGTATTTTATCAAAAGGAAACTCACACGTCACTAAATGGCCCAACACTGACTGTAACTTCTGTTTACAGAGTCCAATTACAAAGTAGGCTATAAATTTTGATAATGTTTTTAGACAGTCCTGATTTAACTAAGCTCATTGAATTTCATATACCCACGAGTGACACTCGTTCTAAAATCCTGTTTAAATGCTACAATAACCAGACTGAGTATACGAAACACTCGCTTGTACCTAGATTACATGAAGTTACTAATAGATATGCATATGTGGCAGATCTATTTATCTGCACGGAAGCTAGGTACAAGAAGGATATTTTCAATCAGTATTAACTTTATTTGCTCTATAGAATTTTATATGTAATTGTATCTCTATTGTCATTTCTTAACCAAAAGCCACAATTTACTGTTGCACTCTTTTTTTTATTTTTTCTTATTTAACTATGATTTTGTGTTAGGTAATTCATGATTATGGTATATTTATACCGTTTATATTAAATAAATAAATAGTTGGAGTGTGATGTGTTTTAGAAAATCATTCAAATGCTTACATTATTATCAAAGATATATCAGTTAAAAGCAAATTTTATTTTCTCGAACTGATTCCCTATTTTGGCCGTCCTAAAATGTATTAAGTAGTGTTTTAAATGAAAAGTCGTGAAGAAAGGCAATCAAATTAGACTTTATTACAAGAATTTCTGCTGAATTAGTGGAAAAATGTTGTATATTAATATTTCACACACAACGTTATTCCACAAAATGTTTTTTAACTCTTCGCACCTGAAATTGATGTATTTGAGCTTACAAAGCAAAAACCGCATGAATAAATGAAACCATTTACGTTTGATTTATTGTCTTGTGATCAAATTACAACATTATTCCACGAAACTGTTTCAAAAGCTAATAAGCAGACTTAATAATATTTTTTTCCGGACAAAGGTACTATTTTCTTGCAATCTTCAGCTTCTTTGCTTTGAAATCTTTTTAGTTGAAGCCATAAATTTTATTTTTCTCAATTTATTCTCGTGGATTAAATCATGCACCATGATTTTGATAAAATGACATTATACAACGTACTTCCATAAAGCGATCTTTAATATGCTGCCACAGGCTTAAATTTGTTTAATTACTATATCCCTACCTTAAAAGATGCATTAATTATGCCCAACATTATTCCATGGGTAGTTTTATTGGATACGACACTATTCCAGGCAGGGGCTCAATTCTAAAAACACACAATTAAAGAAAAAGCTTTCAATTATACCAATTATTCTAAAGCGCCGTTGAGGTAATAATTTTTCAATAAATAACTCGAGTAGCTTATGATCCAGGAACTAAAGTGTGGCAAAGAAAATTAATTTTGTGTAATTCTTCTCCCCTTTTTTATTATCTATCCAAAATCGTTCATTTCAAATTGCCAATTTGAGTAAAAGTGTCGCATATCGTAAAGGGACATCGAATTGAGTGAAAATGTTGCTTTTTGTAAGGGACATAACATTGTGTGTAAGTGTACATATAAATTTTGGAATATTTACCTTAGATACGTCTTTTTTTCTGTGACATGTTTTCTATCGTTTAACATAATCATACCTGCCGGTTTCTTAACAATATTGTCGTAGTAAGTAAAAGTGTTGCAAGTTGTTCTGTTAGTGTATATTTTCAAATTAGTCTAGGAATGTTACACGAAATGGTACAGATATAAAAATATTGTTGACAGATTATACAGAAATATCGAATTGAGTGAAATTTTTGCTTTATATCGAGTAATATGATATTGAGCGAATGTTTGCAGATATTTTAGGGATATTGTTGTCAAAGTTTTGCTGATAGCCCAGGAATATGCAATTGAGTAAAACTGTTGCTAAGAGTGTCAAGTAACATGATATTGAGTGAAACTGTTGCTGAATGTCGTCAAGTAAGATGAGATTGAGATGTGAA
Source organism: Glyphotaelius pellucidus (assembly GCA_936435175.1). Classification (NCBI taxonomy): domain Eukaryota; kingdom Metazoa; phylum Arthropoda; class Insecta; order Trichoptera; family Limnephilidae; genus Glyphotaelius; species Glyphotaelius pellucidus. The sequence continues at coordinate 7,242,115 of OW386563.1, read as the reverse complement.
ATCATTGCAGAGTGTCCGTGTAAAATGAAAATTAGTCACACTGTTGCTGAGTGTCAAGCAACATTAAATTTATTGAAACTGTTGCTGAGTGTCATAAGCAACAAGAAAATGAGCAACACCGTTGCTGAGTGAAACTGTTGCTGAGTATCATCAGTAACAAGAAAATTAGCTACACCGTTGCTGAGTGTCGAGTACATGTATTGATTGAAACTGTTGCTGAGTATCATCAGTAACAAGAAAATGAGCTTCACCGTTGCTGAATGTTGAGTAACATTAAATTGATTTACACTATTGGGTTAAACATGAACTGAACTGTTGGCGAGTATTGAATAACATGAAATTGAGAGAAACTGTCGCTGAGTGTCCAGTAAAGTAAGATTGTAGACAATTATAGAATTACAATAATGAAGTTTTTATAATTACCGTGACGATTCACGGTAACGGTACCGCGACGGCAAAAAAGGCAACAAATATACGTTCCTTATCATTATAAAGCTGCAGCTCTTTTTTTCACATTACATAATGGTGAGACAAAAGATGAGACACACAAAATACGTGTCTGTTTCCTCCGAAGTACGGGAATTGTTTTTCATTTTCTTTATAAGTGTGAGGGAGATTGTAATAATGATTGTATTTTTCCTTTGAGTTTGTCTCACTTTCGACTGTTGTTATTAGTAAGAAAGTAAGAAAATGGTACGTGTAAGAAAGAGCTGCAGCATTATATGTTTAATAACAAAAGCAAAATCATCAGCGCATTGACATTTGACATTTTAAATTTTTTTGAATTCACACACACTTCAATATTATTCTTGTCCTAACTATATTCCACACTTTCAAAATTATCGTCAGGGCAAGCAGAATTGTAGGGGTGTACAGAGACGTCACGATGCGGTTTGTGAAAGAAGCAAGAACATGATGACTTTTTTCCTATGAAGGAAACAGACCTATGTACATTGGTATCTCATCTTTTGAAAGAGTTGCAGCATTATTGTATTAAGGAACATGTGTTTATTGCCTCTTTTGTGCCGTCACGGTACCGTGACCGTTTGTCACGATAATAATAAAAGCGCTCATTATCTTGCTATCGAAATCTCTAACAACAGTTGAGTCAAAATGTTGCTAATATAAAAAAAAATGAAATTTTACAACATTTATTTACGTCACGCCTCTTTCCTGTATCGTCTTTTCCGTAGTGTAACATTATAAGTGGTATTTAGCGTTCAGAGTCGATGTTGGCAGCTGTTTAGTGTCCTGCCTTGCGCCTGCGCGCCAGCTCTGCGCTGGCCTCCTGGATGGCTTCCCACAGCTTGGCCTCCGACATTATCTGCCGCGACAAGTCCTCAACAACAGGTTCGGAAGACATGCCAATCAGGGTCTCCATGGAGTCGTCCAGGATGTCCTGCAAAACAAAGATTAATGAGATATCACGGGTAGTCTTATGGAGAACGGCTGCGCCTTTTTTCACACGAAACGTTTTGAGGCCAAAATACCCAGCCAAATAGGATGATATTTTTTAAATTAAAAGATATGGCAATTTTTTTATGTGAATACCTAGCAAGAGTTCCAGCTGCTCCCGTCTGGAGCCAGTGAGACTATAGCATCCCCCATTTGGGGTATTTATTTTTTACATTTAGCTTCACACAGGGCCTGTGTCATCTTTGGGGGTGCTGTGTGGAGGACCTTTTCAAGGAAAGGAAGGAGAGGAAGTTCTGGGAAGGGAAAATGTAAGAGGGGTGGGTAGGATTCTAGGGATCAGTGTGTCCAAGTCATCCGCCGCCAAAACGCAAAAAAGCGACATCTAGCGACTCCGATGAAGAAAACACAAATACCATTAGTTTTCTGAAGGTTTCACTTCTACCGCGTGTGAATTGCACACTCAGATATTTTTTTTACATGGCTTCACACAGGAGGCACTGAGTAAAATAATTCTTCTCAGGGCCTACGTCATCTTTACGGATGCTGTGTGGCGGGTCTTTTTAGGAAAGGAAGGGGAGGAAGTTCTGGGAAGGAAAAAGGTATGAGGGGTGTGTAGGAGCTGGGGGTTAGTGTATCCAGGAGCGACGGACGTGTGACCATTCCTCCAACTGCAATGCAAGGCGATGTTCCGAGAGCGAACGGCTGAAGAATTTAAAGGGACTCCCTCAACCTTCTCCCCCGATCCGACCTGCCAGGCAGCTGGCTTTTTAAACGAATAATTTGTTTTTAATTAATCAAAAGTGTACATTATCGTATGGATAGGTAATCTATGAGGAGGATGGTGGAATACCCCCTGACAAAAATGACTTCAAAAATAATACGGGATAAAAATTAGTCGAAGATAATAAAGTTAAATCTGAATTTGAAATATGAAAAAATGACTAAAATAAGAGGTCTCAATGGCTGAGTTGGTTGAGGCGCTTGTCCCGGAAAGACGAGAGATGGGTTCGGTAATATATGAAATGGATATTTACATTAACCTTCCTGATGATGGGCTGATCCTGGATCAGCTGTTGTTGGGGAGGGGATGACCTCTTACGGCCGCAACCTAAAATACAATAAATTTCAATACATAAATATCTTAAAATGTCAAATACAGTTTGTTGATAAGCTTGTTGATGTATAAAAAAAAGATTTAAAAAAAAATTGTAATGTGTGGAAAATAACCAAAAGGTTGCCTATGCAGCAGACGATCGCTTTACAAGGTTATTGAATTTTGTTGCAATTCTGTTGATATATTTTTGTCCGCGAGTAGATTGATCAACAAAATAATTTTTAGGGTATAATGCCCAGCGAGTTTGGGGCTATTAACACACCCCAGCCTAATATATAATGATCCACCGTCAATGGTTACCTACACGTTATGGAAATCTCTATTAAGGGTTTACAAATATTGGGATTTATAACTAGGCTAACTAGATATTTCAATAATATCAAATGTATTTTGCCTTTGTCAGAAGTAAACTAGAATACAATTCTCCAATCTGGAACCCACATTATGATATTCAAGTGCAAGCTATTGAAAAAATACAAAATAAATTCTTACGTTTTCTAAGTTTAAATGTGGATATTTCAGCAATAATGTTGAGCTACAACACTCTTTTATTTGATACTAGCTTTTCCCCTCGGCTTCACTCGCATGGTATTACGGGAAATTACTGTAGCGTTTGCACTTATCAATTATTCCCCCTCCTGCGATCCATACATTCATTCCCTTACTTTCAGTTTTCAAACATCTCGCCTGCTACCTAAATTTCATAATTTTGTAGCTCAAAGAAAAAAAGAATTATCTAATTTTGTTCATTCGTTCGGAATTAATGCGTTTACAAACATTTCGGATGTTTATTTTTATTTAAATATTTGAGCTACGGGAACTAATGCTATTTGTATATCCGATGAAACAAAACTTGAATCTATGTGATACAATTGAACAAATTACACTTCCTAGGTATGTACCGTCTCACTCGTTTTCAGGTATATGCATGAAATTGTTAACACGGCGAACCAGCGAATTTACCTGTATTCATTGTACTATTTACCAAGGTTTAAATCGATTAGCGTTAATTTCATATTGCACTATATTAAGTAGGTATGAGTACACCCCGTCTCGCTCATTTATTTATGATACTTGGCTAACATTTATATATAAAAATTAATTATTATTTATATATAATATTTTGTTTACATTTACGTATAATAGTTTGTTATCATTCACAAATATTAAATTGTTATCATTTATACATAATATTTTGTTTGCACGGCGTTTCAGCGTCCTTAAACATTCTGCTTTATATTATCAAAGCACCGTCAATTTATTTCCATACACACCTAATTGCAACAACGTTAGGAATGGATTTAATAATATATTATTGGTAAACGGTTCGCTGTTCCACACTCAACTAATATTTAATTATGTTTGATTTAATTAAATAGTCAAAATTACATTGGGAATGCATATGTCTGGTTTTTAAATATGTAAATTAAATTACTTGGGAAATATTATATATTCTGGTTTATATATAATTTATAAATATTATATACCATATATTCTGGTTTTTAAATATGTAAATTACATTACTTGGGAAATATTATATATTCTGGTTTATATATTATTTATAAATATTATATATCATATATTCTGGTTTTTAAATATGTAAATTACATTACTTGGGAAATATTATATATTCTGGTTTATATATTATTTATAAATATTATATGCCATATATTCTGGTTTTTAAATATGTAAATTACATTACTTGGGAAATATTATATATTCTGGTTTATATATTATTTATAAATATTATATACCATATATTCTGGTTTTTAAATATGTAAATTACATTACTTGGGAAATATTATATATTCTGGTTTATATATTATTTATAAATATTATATACCATATATTCCGGTTTTAAAATATGTAAATTACATTACTTGGGAAACATAAAAAATTTTTTTTTTTTTAAAAAGTGTAGTACTTTATATAATTTCAATTGTTATAAATACATTGGGATTTCACTGTCATATATAAGTTAATAAATTTGTAATTTCTAAATACTTAGTAAATGTTTAAACATTTTAGTTAAAAACTATATTTTTTTTAAATACTATATTTTCAATTATAAAACTGTAAATGTTCTCCGAAATGACCTGGAAAGAGTCTCAACCTTGCGATTTCTCATAAGAAACCATTCACTTTTCTGAATGCAATTATTAATTTTCTCCAAATCAAACTTAGAATAATCGCAACTTTGCGACTCTTTCAAGGACATAAAGAATCTATTCCTACGCTCAGGATGCAATTTTTAATGTTCTCAATAGTTATTTGGACAGTTAAGAATATTATGAACTAAAAATGCAATTTGCCTATCCTGCAACGGGAATCCTTCCCAGTTGGATAGACAAAGGACCATTTTGTATTGTTTCATTTTGAAATATGTATGTTTATAAATAAATAAATAAATAAATAAATAAATATAGGAAGTTTGTAAATATAATAAAAAATAACACTATTTATTATTCAGTCTTTATAATCGTTACGAATTATATTTTTAATGTTTGAACTCTCATCTGACATTTATTCCAAAACATAAGCTTGTCCAAAAAAACAAAACATATTCTAATATTTGAATTTTCTGAAGCAGTAGCCGACCAGTAGGTAGGAGGCTGAGTACCTACCAGCATAGAGCCCACAAATATATCAACATCGTATCCATGGAAATGATTTTTTTTTCTGACGTTAGCAAAAACTCGCTTTTGTTAGTGACAGAAAACGTATAACAAATATAATATATTTATATTTATAATTTCATAACACCAGAGCTTACCATCGTATACAGCCTATAGTCTTCGCATATAATTTAGCTTTCTATTGGTGAAAGAATTTTTAAAGTCTTTTTATTGGTTAATGCGTGAAAGCGTAGCAAACAAACTCGAACAGTTTCGCATTTATAATATTAGTATGGATGAATATGCTCAAATTGTCAGACATAAGAATTTTCACTGACTTGGTGTTTCTATATAAAATATAAAATGATATAGCTGATAGTCCAGAATTGCTTGAATTGATAAGCTTTCCGATCTCACTACGTATTACTAGGAGTCGGTATTTATTTTAGTGCTGAAATTATGGAACTAACTATCATATGTATTCCTCTTTGCCTAGAATACTAATGGAGGAAAATAAATATTAATTGTTTTTGTGTTTTATTCGTAGAACTTCATTTAATTTTACTGTTAATTAATTTTAATAATGTTATTATTAAGTTCTGCAAGTATTTTAGTTTAAATTTTTGTGACAGCTGTTTTGACCTACAAGGGCATTTCAAACTGCAATTAAACCACTTTTAGACGACTTATTTATAGGATTAAAAGTTTCAATTTTTTGATATGTCTAAATTGATTTATTACCGGTTAAGCCAATTTGATGAGAAAATAATTGAGACAGAAGATATTCTATTACGTGGGGTGGGTCGTTCTATTTTTTAACCTACATAAAGTTGTCTCCACCAGTTTATAGAGAAAATTTCAACAGAATTACCAATATTATTATTTTATAATTACTTTAAAATCTACTGTACTAAAGATGTAACGATTGTGTGCGTTTTAAAAAAATATGTGTTTTTATTTTTGTAGTAAAAATTACGTGGCAGAGTTGTAACTCCTCGTGATAGAAGTATATTTCATACAAATCAGAGTTGTCTTCTGCCACCTCGACTTGCGTGTATTCTATGTTACAAAAAAAAATTGGTTGTCTGTAAAGTCGGTTTACGGACGATAATTTTACGCGATAGCGTCACGAACCGAACGCTTAAGCCGAACGCTTAGGCCGAACGCTTGTTCGGCCTTATCGCTTGTTCCGCTCTCGCTGAACGCCCGGCTTAGGCGGAACGTGACATCGTGACAATGAGTCATGCTTTTTCGTGAATGCGGCCGGCGTTCATCGATTTATAAGACGTTATCACGTCAAAAATTGGTTGCCTGTAAAGTCGGCTTACGGACGATAATTTTACGCGATAAAGTCACGAGCCGAACGCTTAAGCCGAACGCTTAGGCCGATCGTGCCTCTCTATCGCTTGTTCTGCTCTCTCGCTGAACGCTTACGCCGAACGCTTGTTACGCGCCCTCGCTTGTACGCCCAGCTCAGGCGGAACGTGACAGCGTGACAATGAGTCATGCTTTTTCGTGAATGCGGCCGGCGTTCATCGATTTATAAGACGTTATCACGTCAAAAATGATATGACGACAAAAAATATAAAACTATTTTTAAATTCCAAAAGATATAACCTATCAAGTAACAGCGATTGTTTTTTTTTAATGATATATTAATATATTAATAAAATATTTTTAAAAATCTCAAAATCTTGTCTCCTACAATTTTTATGTCGCACGACAATTCTGTCACGTGGGCTGTCATTCGAAATAGGCATTTTAGGCCTCCTTCCCCCCTTGCTACAATTTCCCCTCTGAGATCCAGAGGGCTTCATTTATGGTTAAAACAAAATGTGACAGAGTGGTGGAAATGTGAATGGTTAAAGTTATGTAGGTTAAAAAGAAGAACAACCCGGGTACTTCGAAATCTGTTTTCGCCGCATTAAATGCAAATGTTTTATTATTTTTTTAATAATGATGTTACTGCTATGACTAATTATTCAAATTAAAAAAATGTGAAATTAAAAATAAAAACTTATAATGAAAATATAATAACATAAAAATAACAACAACAAAAAAATTATTGAATTTTTTCGAATAAATGTGAGACATGGACCTTGAAAGTAAATACCATGAACAGGTTAGAGGCTTTTGAAATGTGGCTTCACCGGAGAGTGCTCAAGGTTCCATGAACCGACATGATCACCAACATAGAAATTCTCAGGCGGGCTAGAGCAGAAAGAGAACCGCTCATAATAATAAAAGTTAGGAAAATTTCATATCTGGTTCACACACTTCGAGGGGAAAAGTATCACTTGCTCCAATTAATATTGAAAGGAAAAATAGAAGATCGCCGAGAGCCTGTGTAGGAGACAAATGTCTTAGCTGCGAAATATACGAGAGTGGACCGCCATTAGAAGTGCGGAGGAGCTATTCCGGCAGCACAAGATAGAGAGACATTTTCCAGAGTGATCGCCAAGGTCGGGGGGACCTGATAGGGCACACGAAAAAGAAGAAGAATAAATACACTTACCTGTGAAGGCATTGCAGAATGGTCGCTTTCTTGGTTCAGCCATTACCTCCTGAATGTCGTCGTATCTCTCATAAGCCCTTCCCAACTGAAATAATACACGGATTATTTAATTTTTTTATGTTTTTTATTTCTTGCCGGGGCAATCCCGATGAGTTACAGAACTTATTTTAGGACAGGAGGAACATACAATTCATAGGTGGGAGGAAATAACAATTTTACATAGGAACTTAGATATAAAAAAAATATAAATTTCACATAGAATGTAGACGAAAAGAAAGACAGGTTAAGTAGAACAAACAACAACAGAGTACAATTAAAGAAAAAAGGAACAAGTTTATACATTATGGATGATTACAACTAAATTAAAAAGAAAACAAGAGAAAAGGAAACAAGACATAATTGAACATGACAAGAAAATTACGTAGTTTCATCAATAAACGTACATAAAAAATATCCTTTTAAAGCGTTACTCTGATTTTTTTTATTTTGCTGGATTCCTTTGTACATATCTGGAAGCGAAGTATATAGTGTATAGGCAATGTAGTTCAGAGATTTTATCCCATATTTTGTAGTATGTGGTGTTTGAGGTACACAGATTTTATTGCTATTTCGAGTATTGTGAGGGTGGATGTCGTGATTGTAAAGTGGCTTGATGTCGGTGTGAGTTGATTGTTGAGTAATTTGTAGGATGGTGCTTGTGATTTCATGTTTAGGAAGGATTGTGATTGGAAGAATACCGGAAACTGAAAAGATGTCTCTGACATGGGTGTCCCATGGAAGTCCAAAATCATTTCTGAGAGCACGGTTTTGAACCACCTGCAGATCAGCTATCAATTTCTTTGAGGCAAATCCCCAGATACAGTAGAGATAGGAAAGGTGTGAATGTACCATGGCATAGTAGACTGATGTCAGTAAAGGAATAGTTAGTAATCCTTGAAGTCTATAAAGTACACCAGTTATGGGAATAATTTTCTCCTTTACTTGATTTATGTGGAGATCCCAGGAGAGTTGGGAATCTACGATCAGGCCCAAATATGCTAAATTTGTGCAAATTTTTTTTTTCGAGGCAGTTATCACCAACTTTGATATTAAGGCCCCGCTATCCGCACGAAAAATTTTGATTTAGAGCATTGCATAAATTTGATTTCTGAAGCTGACCATAGGAGGTGTTTTTAAAACGCGCGGGTACTTATTCGACTCAACGATAATAATAATAATAGTCCGAGCATTGGGTCTAGTCTTCGACCAAGTATACCCTAGGTCAATTGGCCTAGTATATCCTTGGTCGAAGAATCCGTGTCTAGCCGCTAGTCTGTCTAGCTTTCAGGTAGGGTTGCCACAATTTTATAATATACATAATATTTATACGTAAATATCTGTTATTTTGTCAATGTATTACGTTAGGTTACCTATATAGTGTAATGTGCACTTTTTATATATATATGTATATTTTTTTTATATGAATACCGCACAAGATCTCTTTTTTATATGAATACCGCACAAGATCACAAATCTTCCTCGCATCCAATAAATGCTGGCGTCCCACAGGGATCGGTTCTGTCCCCGACTTTGTTTTTGTTGCACATCAACGACCTTTTGTCATGTGCGCCAATTCATTGTTACGCGGATGACAGTACAGTCCATGACGGCTTTTCGTTTGACAAGCCCCCAAAGGGCACACAAACTCCAACGGCTCGGAGGGCTTTGAAGCAAAGAATGGATGGTTACCTCGAGAGTGTTTTCTCTTGGGGTAAGAATAACCTCGTCGAATTCAATGTTTCAAAGACCCAATCATGTCTGATTACGTCTAAAAGGGATCGAAATGAAAATCTAGTCTCCTTCAACGGAAGCAATCTTCCGAACAGACCTTCCATTGATATGCTTGGTGTAACTATAAGTGACCAGCTCAGGTATGGGGGCTCCATCGAAGCCAGAGTAAAGTTAGCTTCTCAAAAACTGGGCGTACTGTACAGGGCCCGCAGATACTTTAATAGTACACAACTGCTTACCCTGTACAAATCGCAAGTGCGCCCCACGGTTGAATCTGGCAGCCACCTCTGGTCTGGAGCTCCAAAATACTTGAAAAATACCCTCGACTCTGTGCAGAAACGGGCGGTCCGTTTGATAGATTCTCCCATCTTAACGAACGGGTTGCAATCCTTAGAGCACAGGCGTCGGGTGGGAATGCTATCCATGTTCTACCGGTATTTCAATGGTAGATGCTCTGAGGAACTAGCGTCATTGATCCCTTCGGCACCGGTGCAACATCGTTGTGATTTTTTTTTAAAGAAAAACAAACATTCCCGGGTTACAAATACAATACAAGGGGGTAAAGTGCACAAACTTTGGGAGGTGATTCTACATGACAGTGAAGATAAAAAAGTTTAAGAACTTTTTTCAAAACGTTTTAAAGTAGTTTTCGGGTAAAAAAGTAGTGTTGTTTTATACGGAAAAAAGAATATTCTTCTCAGAAAAAATATTTTTGTATAGGAAAAAAAACATTGGAGTTTCGAAAAAAGTTATTCTGATATCTTTTTTATTTATACTTTTATGTAGAATCAACTCGTGAAGTTTGCGCCCTTACCCCAGACACCCTGTATAAATAATGAGCGAGATGGCTGCATGCAGGTAATAAATAGATTTTTTATGATAATGTTTTAAACGTCCTCAAGGCATTTAAAAAAAGGCACAAAACAAATTATACAAATATTATTACAATGTTCGATTGATGGCAGCCCTGGAACAAATGACGACTTGAAAATGATTTTGAAGCTGTCTTCTTACCTGCAGGTAAATTATGAAACATTTATAAAAAGGTCAAACTAAATACTTTAACAATAAAAGTCAGTTTTAATAAAGAAGCGGAACTTTAATTTACTTACATTTACGGTAGGTAGATCGATATGATACTAAATACTTAAACGAACTAATTCTTAGATTTTCACGGCCAAAAATATTTTCGTCATTTGTGTTGGGGTGTTATGCCGTGTTGCGCTACCTCTTTCTTTAGCCAGCATTTCGGACATCGTTACAGCGTGACACTGTAACGCCGTTCGAAACGTTGGCTAAAGCAGGAGGTAGCGCAACACGGCATTAAACCCCAAAAACAAACTTGAATACTTCTGTCGATAGGTATAAAAATAAATATTCCATTCCTTTTTAAAAGTAGGTAAGTTTTTTTTTACATTAACTCCACACAGGAGGCCCTGAGGAAAATAATTTCCCTCAGGGCCTATGTCATCTTTGAAGATGCTGTGTGGAGGGTGTTTTTGAGGAGAGGAAGGAGTGAACATGGGTCTTGAAGAGACCCATGTTGTAGGAGGGAGGAAACACAGAGGCCGGCAAATCGTAGCCGAGCTGTTGAACTCAAGAACGAGATGTGGAAACGACCCGTTCTCATGTGACTAATGTCAACTGTGTACAAATGTTGGGCGCGTGTTTGGCGCGTTTCCCGACTATGCACCGGTGCCGAAGGGATCAATGACGCTAGTTCAGTAGTAGTAAGTTAATAATAATTATATATTATTAATTTATTATATTACCATCCGTTTACATAGAGGTACGATGTACATCGTCCGTTTGTTATAAATAATTATACTTTTTTTCAAATAATAAATATAATCTTGTTTAGAATTACAAGATATTTTTTTTACGTCCCCATGTTTGAAAAAATATTATAATTAATCATTTAATATTAATATTAAAGCCCAAATAAAACATATCCTAATAATATAATCTCGTAATTTTAGGTCGGTCGTCGAAGAACCAAGCGACACGTGCATTCCCCCCGCTTGTCGCTCGTTGACTGACGAACTTGAAAAGGAGATACACGAATACGAATGTTAGACAGAGCGCACTGAAATTATAACGCGTTGGAATGAATGGGCGTAAGCGACTATTTTGAAAATATTTAATTAATCACGGCGTTTTTAAAAAAGAGCAAAAATCTCGTGGAACGTATCTTAAAAATCATTTAAAGAAACATTGTGAATTTTTTCACAAATATAACTTGTTAAATAATAGAAATAGACTTGTTTTAAATAATTTTCGGAGCATACTTTGCGATTTTTTTCTATCGAGGGAATTTCATATAATTTGCGTTTCGGCATGGAACGTATCTAGATATTATCTTCAAATATAACATATATTTTTTTAAGAGCTCAAAAACTTCAAATGTTTAAGGGAGATCTGTAAGAAATCGGTCGAAATTCGAATAGTGGACCCTTAAGGCTGAAATTTTTCTTGTTACCGAAAAGTATATAATGAGTGTTAGACTATAATATTCATAGCAATGGAGCGTATTTATTATTACTGTGACGATCCACGATTACGGTACCGTGACGGCACAACAAAGGCAATACACATACGTTCCTTGTCAAAATAATGCTGCAGCTCTATTAAAAGATGAGATCCACAATGTGCTGTTTCCTCCAAAGGAAAGAAAGTAATCATTCACGTCTCCGTGGACCCCTGCAATACAACTAGCCTTGACGATAATTTTGAAATAATGGAAATAATTTACAAGGATAATATGAAAGTGTGAGTGAATTCTAAAAATTCTAAAACCTTAAATGTCAATGAGCTCATGGTTTTGCTTTTATTCTTAACCTTAAAGTACTGAGGTGCCATTTTAGTTACATAAGTACCGACGTGAGGTCTGCCAGACCACCATCGTTTTAATATAAAAAAATTATGTATTATTTTGTATTTTTCTAAAAACATTGCTTCTAAATGTTGTTCGTATATCTTTAATTGCTTTCGTAAAATAAAATATATAGATTTACGCATTTATTGATAATTATAAGCATTTAAATCACAGACGTCGAATTTTTGGAATAAAAAATTGACTTCTACCAGAATCTCAATAAATATTAATTGATCAGGTATTTTTTTTCTCAAAAATAAAGTATTCTTAAAGTAAAATAACTAGGTAAATTATAAAAACAAAGTAAACATAAATAATTAGCAGTTTTATGAAAAACCACAAGGCATCAAGTTGTAGGAACTTTCAAATATTACAAACAGTCTTTGCAAACAGGCTCGCTACATTGAAGACACACATGTTTCGTGCATGTGACACATTTGTAAGCATTCTTGCATTTAAGTTTTGAGGGACAGATATGACAGAGTTTTCTAGGTTGATAACCCTCCATTTCATTTTCTTCCCTTACGTTTTCCGACGCATCTAACCCAAGAACTCTTTTTATCCTCGAGCGCAATAGGGTATTTTCACAGTTTTTTTTTTATTATTGAAAAAAATGAAGTAAAAAATAACGATGATAACGGAATTTTTATTTTATTTTTATGACAACGGATAAATTTTCTACAACGTTTTAAAATACGCCTTTTTAAACGGCGGCCAAAACGATGTTTTCGCGCCGAATAACTCTGTGACGTCACCCCCGCCGAACATTTTGCGATCGCCGCGGTAAGTAACTGTAGTTAGGTCGTAAGTTGTAGCTGGTGTTATGTATTGACTTCCAGTCTGCTCGAATTAAATCGTTATAATCTTCCCACTTGCTGAGCATATATAATTTGGTACACGTGCGTACAAATACTATAAGAAAAACCTAAAATAAGATGTTTTAGATCCTTTCTAATGCGACAAAAAACCTTTTCTAATTCGACCGTGTACAAATGTTGGGCGTGCATTTGATATGTTTGAAGTGATCAATGAAGCTAGTTCTTCGGAGCATCTTCTATTGAAATACCGGTAGAATAAGGACACCATTCCCACCTGAAGCCTGTGCTCTAAACATTGCAATCCGTTTGTTAGAGAAGAAAATCTATCGAACAGACCGCCCGTTTCTGATTTCTGAGTAAAGGGTTTTTCAAGTATTTTGGTGTCCTAGACCAGAGGTGGCTGCCAAATTCAACAGTGGGGCGGATTTGCGATTTGTACAGGGTCAGCAGTTGTGTATCTGTGGGCCCTATGGTAAAGTTTTGTGAGAAGCTAACTTGACTCTGGCTTCGATGGAGACCCCCGTGCCTGCTTTTTTGCAGATTTGAATTTTAACATTACAATAAAAAAAAAATTTAGTTATTGACTATTTATAGTCATAATTAAAACAAGGAAACACCTTTGCATACAGTCGTAAGATGGTTATCTACACAATGATGACAGCCTCTGTGGTCGAGGGGTTAGACTCTCGACTAGCAATCCCGGCGTGAACAAGTAAATTTATGTAGATATATATATTTTTTTAAGAAAGACAAACATTCCCGGGTTACGAATAATCTGACAATACCTATGAGAAAATTTATTTTATTTATTTATTTATTGTTGTTATACGCCCATATGGGCTTTTACGTAGATTATACAATAATATTTAAGATATCGAGGATTATACATAAATAGAATTTTAATCGAATAAAATTAAAATCTCCTACTACCACCACAAAATAGGATAATGTTGCTTGTGTCGTGATATAACACTTAGCCAGCCGAGGAATCAAACCCGCAACGCCTGGGTGGGAACCAAACGTGGTGCCAACTCAGCCACTGACCGGTCTTTGAGTAAGTTGTGTCGCATTTTACAATTTATTCGTTTAAAATAATACGTTGTATATTTGCGGCACGTTCCAGAGTGGAAAATATTTTCAGTATCACCCTTGTGTAAGACCACCGTTCAAAATTGAAACGTTGCTTGAAATGGCTTTAGCCGTGTTTGGTGACCAGAATTTTATTAGCCACGTTTTGAATAGCCATGTACTTCCCACCTTCCTCTTTCCCATCTTCTTCCCCTCCCCACTACCTTCAGCCTCACAACATACCCCAATTGGGGATGCCATAGTCTCACTGGCTCCAGACGGGAGCAATTGGGACTCTTGTACGGTATTCATATTTAAAAAAATGGCTTTAGCCGTGATTAGTGACTAGATCTGAATAGCCAGGTACTTCCCCACCTTTCTCTTCAACATCTTCTTTCCTACCCACACTACCTTCAGCCTCACAACATGCTCCAATTGGGGATGCCATGCCATGCCTTCTCACTGGCTCCACTGGTGGTTGGGAGCAGTTGGGAATTTTGTGCGGTATTTACAAAAAAGGAAATTTACTTGTAGAATAGCCAAAGTTTAAAGATCATCTTATGACAGGGAAGTTAGGTGACGAACTGACACTTTCTATTTTGTTCTAATTTAATATAAAAGGGCCAGAATTGACTCTATTTTAGGCGTATGTTGTTAAAATGTTGAAATATAAACCAGTATATAATATGAGAGTTTGTGTAAAAAAAAGTTTTATTATCATATCGCCTTTAAACCCCGAAATTCAGGGCTTATAAAAGTACTGTTACTCATTGTAGCGTCTATTTTAGGCAAGTTGTCGGATTACAACCGTAAAAAAAACCACCATCAGTCATTACAGATGGATCATATCATATAAAACTGTAGGAACATAACACAAGCATCTTAAAAATGAAATAAAACCGTCAATAACCGCGAACAAGTCGAGAATGTTTAGACATTTGTTAGTAACATAGTGTTAAACCTTTGAACGTTGACGGGCGTGACGTCATGATTCGATCAACCAATCATGGGCCGTTTACCTAATTCAGCCGTCAGGCCTATTTTGAAATCGATAATTATGAATGAAAATATTAAAATTAAACATTTTTAATGCGATATTCATAATCAGAAAAATAATCTTTAAATCTTTCACATGTTTTTAGCTGTATCCCTGGTTTGTGAAAATACCCTATTCCCTTGGAATGAGGCCGTGTTTCATATTTCTTCCTAATAACAGTAACATTGTTATTTATTGTTATCAAGTTTAATTTGTAGAACTCCATTTTAATTATTTTATTTCTTTTATATATTTAATAATATTATTATTCAATTTATAAAAACAGTTTATTTATAAACAAGTTCTGCTAGGTAATTATTTTTACACGTGACAGCTGTTTCGCCTTCTGAAGGCATTATCAAACTGTCCGTTGATAACTGTTGATAATGCCTTCAGAAGGCGAAACAGCTGTCACGTGTAAAAATAATTACCTAGCAGAACTTGTTTATAAATAAACTGTTTTTATAAATTGAATAATAATATTATTAAATATATAAAAGAAATAAAAAAAAAAAAAAAAAAAAAAAAAAAAAAAAAAAAAAAAAAAAAAAAAGTAACATTGTTATTTTCAATAGAGTTTGCTCATTTCATGTAACTCATTCATTGTAACATTTGACTAAAATAAAAGAGGAAACACATATAATCTGAAAAAAGTCGTAGCCAAAAAAAGTTACATAAGTACCGACGTCTGGTCTGACAGACCACTCGCGATCTTATAACAGCCATAACTTAACGAAATCGCACGCTCCGACACTGCCATTCTCCACAAACGCTGTTGGGCAACTACTCAAGGGGTAAAGAGAAGTGCAGGGTAATACTACTACGCTAACATAGGTAACTACACTTTTCGAAAGCTCGAGGTGTCTGTCAGACCACACGTCGGTACTTAAGGGTTAACCTTTAATTTACCCGGTAGGTCCCTGGGACTCCATTGAAAACTTTCAGCGCTCATAAAACAGTTAGGACGGGTTGTTTCAAAAAATTTGATGGATTCATCAAATATTTGAAGTTGATTTTCACGTTCTGTGTAAGTTCTATTCAAGTTCTGTGATTATTTCAGTTTTGTGAAGCAACTGTTCTATAACGATGTAATAACAGAACTTGAATAGAACTTACACAGATCGTGAAAATCAACTTCAAATATTTGAGGAATCCATCAAATTTTTTTTAAACAACCCATCCTTAGTTTTTAGAATTACAAGTGTTATAGTTTTAGCCTATTGACGGTATTGAACAAAAAAAGCCAAAAACAAAATCATGTTCTTTTTTTTGCTTTTTATAAGAATCGATTATGTTTTAGTTATATTTCTTTAAAAATTACTTTGAATTTTGTTTTTGAAATGTTGAGACTAGAAGTTAGGTCTCGTAATTTTGTTACAAAAAGTGCCGTATTCTAGAAGTTCCTTAATAAAATGCTATGATTCTATAATTTTAAGTAAAAATTTATGCCGTTGTAAAACCAAATATATAATAAATACATATAACTAGAATTTCATTTAAAAAAGTGTTTATTTAATGTTAAATTTACGATTTTATTTCCGGGAGTCCTGGGGACTCCACGGAAATAAAATCCAAATCAAGAGTTAAACATATAATGCTGCAGATCTTTCTTGCATAACAAATAACAGTCGAAAATGAGACTTTGTTATTTATCGAATCGGTGAACGTATGTACTTATTGACTCGCCAACAGAATACATTAACTTATAATTATTACAATCCGATTACGAGGATGATTCCAATTTAAAGTGAACAAAACATTCATCTCTTAGTGTGACTATAAGTTTATTACGTAATAATAAATTTTACTAAAAAGAACAGGATTTCATCACGGGTCGTGTAAGGGTATTAGATTTTACTGATATTTTTATGAACGTGATGATATTATATTTGTTAATATTTAACTCCATGACATTGTCTATAATACCTGTTACGTTTTTTGTGCGGTTTTGAGTATCGAAGAACCATTAATGATTCGTGTTTTATGTGTGTAAAAGACCACTGCACAAGAAGATAATATGCACATAAAGGAAAGAAGAAAAGGACTTACTGTTCTGGTACTTTCTTCTATCTTGGCTGATTTTATTATGCACTTGTGGCAGAATATTTTGTATAATAGTAGTTCGCGATGTGATGTACTTTTTGCAGCTACGGACTTCAAACCAGCGGAGAGCGAATAGCGAAATTGGAACAGGAATTAATGCGGAGATGTTTATGCGGCGAGGGTCGATTAATGACTGACGTGGGTAAAGCAAAAATGATGGGTCTAAAGGGAAGGGTAGGAAGGACATGTGACAATACTAACTACAAGCACAGGGTCTAAGATGTGTAGATGTATGTAAGTAGGTATAGCTGTGTATTGTGTAAATGCCCAACCAACACCATTGAGACAATGTAAGTACTTAAGTCTTTTTGTAAAGTTTCGCAGTCTTGTTGTGAATTCGCGAATATATTTTTTTATATATCATCCGCGTTTAATAAACATTTACAAAAAAGTTGTGCCGTGAGATCGTTTATAAAGAGTAGTGGTCCTAAAGGGGATCCTTGAGGAACACCGGATGTGACTAGTCTGGGAGAGGATTCAACTTGTACAATATATATATTTATAATATATATATTTCAGTCAATACGTGTCGTGGAAACCTGTTATTTTTAGCTTTTGTATCAGAAGAGGATGACTGACTTTATCGAATGCCTTACTAAAATCAGTATAGACTGCATCAGTTTGTGTTATTTTGTCAAAATTAGTATTTGGTGACCATGTGTGAATAGCGGAGTACTTTTCTTTCATCTTCTCACCCATTTCATTCCCTTCCCCATACTGCAATAGCCCTAACTCATTTCATCACAACTAAATGGGAGAATAAATTTTATTTATACAATTGTAGTTACCGAAATAGGTCAAATTTCAACATGGATAAAAGGTGCAAGTATTTTTGAAGTGAAAAATTCTTTGAAACTCGATGAAAGGAAAAAGCGACGCTAAAAAAAGACAAACATATTCATCTATAGGATTTAGCCTGCGAGAGAATGAGATAGAATAATCGGTCTCCTCTTTTTGCGGTGCTTTGCAGCCTCCCCACTCTTGTCTACTTTAGTTTTCTGAAGTTTTCACTTCTTCCACGTGTGAACTGCACATTTGTATTTTTTCCTCACGGTCTGTAACATTTTGAGGGCGTTGTGCGGAGAGTCTTTTTCAGAATATGAGGTTGCGAAGGTGGATTTTGAAGAGAACTTTTAATTATTTTTTTTTTTTCAATAATTTGGTTATGGTTTATATTTTTAATTTTGTCGCTAAGCTTGTATGAGATCGAATCTCTGCACGATGGTAGAGAAAAATTTGAGACTCTTTTATTTAAAAGAAAATTGTAAAAAAACCTTACCGGTCGTTGGGCGGATGTTTCGGGGAAGGCTCCAAACAAAACGACGAAGGCTGCCACTGCAACCAACATGTGCAAAGAAGAAGCCATCTTGTTTCTGAAAATAACATAAAAAACTCATGTTTACATTTTGGATTTGTTGTTATACACGGTTGTACTAAAGGGAAACTATGGAATCTAAATCACGTAGAAAACCCAATGATAATTTTTTTCTTCGACTTGTTGTTTTTTTGTTTAAATTTGTTATTTTTACGGTTTTAATTTTTTTGACAAATAAAGGGTTAAAAACAAACAAAAAACCAGCAGACACGACTGGTTTTGTTCTGAAGAATTGCAATTTAAAATTTGATTTACTCGAAAACTCAAATTAAAAAAATTATAAAGAAGCTTAAATAAAAAAAAATAATACTAAAAAATCGACTTCTTATAGTATGCGGATTCACCAGTTTTCTGTTTATACCACTAGTTCACCGGCACCGTGTAAAGAAGCATCCTCAATACGCACAGGACTGACGGGAAAACCAATTTAGATGACGTGTCAACAATGTCAACAGCGTCAAAAATTTCAACAGTGATGACGTGTAATATCAACAAAGTTTATTTAATTTAAAAAAATGTCAACATTGGCGACTTGACAACAAAGATGGAAACAACGTCAACAAGGTCGATAAATTTCAAAAATGTCAACAATGTCAGCAAAGTGAACAATGTCAAAGTTAGGGCCAAAAATGTCGATAGTGTCAACAATGTCAACAGCGTAGACAGTGTCAATGATGTCACCTACGTCGATGGTGTCAAAAATGTCAATAACGTTGACAGTGTCAACAATGTCACTAACGTCGACAGTGTGAACAATGTCAACAACGTCATTTAAGTTGACAGTGTCAACAATGTCACTAACGTCGACAGTGTGAACAACGTCAACAATGTCAATAACGTAGACAGTGTTAACAAAGTCAACAATATCGGCAGTGTGAACAATTTCAATAACGTAGACAGTGTTAACAAAGTCAACAATATCGGCAGTGTCAACAATGTCAACAATATCAGCAACCTCAACAGCGCCAACAAGCTGGACTATGTTGAAAATGTCAAAAACGTCGGTAATATCATTAGTGTCAACAAGTCAAGAATCTTGACAATGATAAAGTAAACAGATTTATTCAAAAAATATTTTTGAAGCCACTTTTTTATTGAAGTGAAACTTCTTTTGCGCCATTGTGATTTGAAACTAGGATGAAAAGGAAATGGCAATAAAAAGAGACAAACACGTAAGTCTATAGGATTTAGCCTGCGAGAGAATGAGATAAAATGTACGAACAGTACCCACGAAGCGTCGCGCTGGTCGCATTTGCCGCTTTGATGGTGACAACACATTTCATGATCAAAAGCGGATTTAGTTGAGATTGTTTTGGTGAAGTTTCACTTCTACCGCGTGTGAACTCCACTCGATTTTCATTGTTCATGTGGCTTTGTAAGCTTTAAGATCTGAAGTCCAGTTCGTTGAGAAATGCTAGCATCGAAATCTCATTACGTTTAAAAATAGTCTGTGCGGTTTTCGTAGCAAAATTAGAATTAAAAAAACAAACTTAACGCGAGTTGCTCATTTTGTGGTTATGTCACGGAAAGAGCAACTTCAAAATCAATTTCCTTCCTATTGAAACGTCGAGTTTACGAAGTCTTTCTTGTGCAAAAATTAAATTATTATTCCTTTAATGTGAAATTGCAATCACCGAGAATGCAATTTTGTCGCAGACCGATCCATCAAACGCGTAAAAGCAATTTGTTTTGTAAAATTGTCGACAACCGCAGACACTTTAATAATATCAAACTTATTTTTAACCGGTAAAGATGAAAAGTTATTTATAAATTACTTCTTCTCGCTTCCTACGAAGAATTGCTTGAACATTAGGATTTGAAAGAGGCGAGTATTCGTATGATGAAATTGAACAAACTTTAAACATTTCTTCTTTAGAAAAACTTATAAAAGACACTGATCTAATTTGCATATTCAAAATTATCTAATTTTAAATTTTTTATTTTCATTTATTATTTATTATGAATACAAAGGAATACAATATGACAACAAAAACGAAAATATATACAGAAAAAGAAAAGTCCCAATAAACTACTTTTAAGCAATTTGTCGATGGGTACTTTTTACTTTGAAGATATAAATAAACTTATATTAGTTTATTATGCAGTTAGAATTTTTGTGTTAGTCTAATACAACTTATTTCTTTCGGCGAGCCAATTCTTCAACATAATATTTGTTTTACCATTAGTACATTTTTTAATTTCGGCAGATAACATATTTGAGCAATTAGGTATCATGTAGTCCCCGACATGTAGTCCCCGACATGTAGTCCCCGACATGTAGTCCCCGACATGTAGTCCCCGACATGTAGTCCCCGACTTTGTTTTTGTTGCACATCAACGACCTTTTGTCATGTGCACCAATTCATTGTTACGCGGATGACAGTACAGTCCATGACAGCTTTTCATTTGACAAGCCCCCAAAGGGCACACAAACTCCAACGGCTCGGAGGGCTTTGAAGCAAAGAATGGATGGTTACCTCGAGAGTGTTTTCTCTTGGGGTAAGAATAACCTCGTCGAATTCAAAAGGGATCGAAATGAAAATCCATTCTCCTTCAACGGAAGCAATCTTCCGAACAGACCTTCCATTGATATGCTATAGGGAGACACGCCAAACGCGCGCCCAACATATGTACACGGTTGACATTTGTCACATGAGAACGGGTCGTTTTTTCGACTCGTTCTTGAGTTCAACAGCTCGGCTATGGAACGATTTGCCGGCATCTGTGTTTCCTCCCTCCTACATACAACATGGGTCTCTTCAAGGCCAATGTTCATTCCTTCCTCTCCTCAAAAAGACCCTCCACACAGCATTCCAGATGACATAGGCCCTGAGGGGAATTATTTTCCTCAAGGCCTCCTGTGTGGAGTTAATGTAAAAAAAAAAAAGTCCAGTGTTTTTTGTCCATATTTGTTTAAATGCTTAGGTACAATTAGTCCTTCATTTAACGTAAAACCAGTATTGTAAGTGTGGTCCAGTTTATTTATGTATATAGGGCTATTCGTATGCTGAAATATAATTTTATACCACAGAATTGCTCTTACTGGGAGAATTTTGAGATTTTGGTAAAAGTACGGAACATTATGCCTTTGTTCATATAAACTTTTATGAGCTAATAATTTAACTAATGAATTTTGAACTGACAGTATTACTGACACACCTGATTTGTTATAAGTTATAACTCATCCAGTTTAACATCCCTTCCCGTAGACTACGAAATAATGAATTGCTGTTCCTCAATCAACATTCTACTAATTATGGATATCATTCTCCTTTATCCAGAATGTCGGCAAGTCAAAGCATTGAATTTTTTGGTGTTAGCCTAAATGGCTTTCGGCAGTCGATACGAAATGTGTAATTTTTAAAGTATTTTAAATCCATCTTCAAGCTTTGACTTGTAGTCTTCTATATGTTCTTTTATATTATAATTTGTCAATGCTCTTCATTTTTATGTAGCTACTTTTATTTCATAGTCATCTCTTTTTATATTTGTATTGTTGTTATTTTAATAGATTATTTGCCCGTAAATAAATAAATACTAGCAGTTAAAAGCTCCGAAAGTTTTGCTGCTAGGCCCTGCGGCTTTGGTTCGGCTTCGCCCAGTACGAGTGATCAATTTATATATTCGACAGGAACCGGTTCCAAAAATAGCGGGTTCCTCGGGTCCAGTTAAAGCTAATCACCGGGACAAAGTAACCGCGACAGGCAATGACGTCATATATAATGTACAGACGCCAGGTATTATTATTCACAACTGCCAGTTACAAAAACAATTATCATATTATCGTCAATCTTTCCGCGCTGGAAAGATTCACGAAGTTACAAATCCAATAGTACTTATACCTGTCAGAGGCAGGCCTTCGTGCGATCTGTTAACGTAAGTGGTGCCATCCTTTGTCATTTTTGGCTACTTGCTTGAATTCGGAGGGCGTGTATGGGTACCGCCACCCCGGGAACCATTTATTGGAAAACCAAAACCTCTGCCGTAGATCACCACAAGTGATTCGCTACGTTTGTTGATTTAGCAGGGGTGCCCGGGTTCACGGGGTGAGGTTTGTCCGGGTCTTGGCGGCGGATGCGCATGCCCACCAGCTGCATGGCAGGCCTAATCGTGAGAGAATGGTTGAGGGAGTCCCTTTGACTTTTCTACTCTCGGATCATCGCCTTGCACCGCAGTGAGAGGGATGAATTCATACGTCCGTCACTCCTTGACACACTGACTCTCAGATTCCTACCCACCCCTCATACCCTTTTCCTTCAAAGAACTTCTTACTTAACAATACTTAAAAAGACCGATCTCGTCACGCATTCACCAGCTTACTCCCCAAGTCAAGCGCGCGTAAAGATGTTTTACTTAAAAAAAAAGCAAAATGTATCGACACGTTAGTGGTCAATATTGATAGTGTCAAAATCTGGAGAGGAAATAGGGATTACGTTTATATGAATAAAATGTCGCCCAGTTTCCTCTAAGGTTTTCCAAAATTTCAAGGCGAAAAAGGAAATATTATTTGTGAACACTAGCACCCTCTGTTGGTACTCCGGCAAACTGTTCACTGCCCTTAGCAGCTCACCGCTAGATGTCGTTAGCTTTTTTTACTGACCGGGTTATGGTTACGAGGAAATTAATGATTAAATAACAACTGTGGCTGACGTCCCAACTATGTTTTGTTGATATTTAAGCCCTCAAGCGTACCAGGTACAGGAATAAGAACATAAGCATATGTTCTGTTAGCCAGGCTGCCATAATGGCACTGGAAAGTAACCGGTGCGACTCTAGAATGGTGATGGAATGCAGGACTATTCTCACAGAACTCGCTACCATCAATAAAATAACCCTGATCTGGGTAATTGTACCTAAGCATACAAATAAATATGGACAAATAACGTTAAATTACATGATTCCCAGTTGTTTAAATAAATATGTTACCTGCTGAAATTAAAAACTGTGCCCAAAACAAACGATTGATGATTTTACTGAAAACTTAGCTTACTGAAAGAATTAATTTGTATTATATCATTGAAGAAGAAGATAACACTTACAATCTAAATGAAAATATGAAAGAGAACAAGACACAGAAAAATAGAAAAAGACAATGGTCGCAACTGGGACTCGAACCGCCATAACACAGGGACATCCCTAGCATGGCGGATGAATTAACACAATTTTTTGTTCATTGTATAAACTTCTTTTAATAAATAAATAAATAAATAAAACCCAGACCTCTCGTCTAACCGGGACGTGCGCGTTATCCAATTTCGCTATTGCCACCTTCTGTCAAACCGTCATATTTGTCAATCTCATATTTCAAATATTTAGAATCAACAATATTATCTTCAACTAGTTCTTTTTTTCCATATTATGGGCAACTACTCTTTTTATTGGAAACGATCATTCTAAGAATTGGTTTGTAACCTGAATAGCGTCTCGGATAAAAGTATCCGAATTTATTCATATGGAACTATTGACTTTATGAAAGTCTATATGAATACTTAATTTTTATGAGAAAAACTCTCTTTTTATAACTTTTGAAGGTTATATCCACCATCGTAATATACCATTGAAGAAGAAGATAACACTTATAATCTAAATGAAAATATGAAAGAGAATAAGACACAGAAAAATAGCTTACAATGACATATTATTCTAAAGACTTTAAAATTGTTATTTATGTTTTCATAATTTTTCTTATCTCTATATTTCTGTAAATTTTTTTATGTTTATTTTATAAAATTGTAAAAATGTAACTATTAACTCACTAAAATAAGTAAAATAATTTTAAATGTAAAGAACCCGTTAGACCAGTGTTCCGCAAACTTTTTGTGATCAACGTACACCTAAAAAGACAAAAATTTTTAGAGGTACACGGAAGAAAAAAACAATGTGTATTTAATATTTATTATGAAAATCAATATAATCCATATCCATATTATAAATGCGAAACTGCTTTCACGCATTAACCAATAAAAAGACTTCAAAAATTCATTCACCAATAGAAAGCTAAATTATATGCGAAGACTATATTCTGTATATGATGGCAAGCTCTGGCGTTATGAAATTATAAATATTCATATATTTTATTTGTTAAACGTTTTCTGTCGCCAACAAAAGCGAGTTTTTGCTAACGTCAGAAAAAAATCGTTTCCATGGAAAGGATGTTGATATATGTGTGGGCTCTAAGCTGGTAGGTACTCAGCCCCCTGGCCTTAGAATATGTTTTGTTTTTTTTGGACAAGCTTCTGTTTTGCAGTAAATGTCAGATAAGAGTTCCTAGATTAAAAATATAATTCGTAACGATTATAAAAACTAAATAATAAATAGTGTAATTTTTTATTGTATTAACAAACTTCCAAATATTTAATTAAAAATAAACATCCGAAATATTTGTAAGCGCATAAATTCCGAACGAATGAACTATATTGGATAATTCTTTTTTCTTTGAGCTATAGCTTTATAAAATTTAGGTGGCAGGCGAGATGTTTGAAAACTGAATGTAAGGGAATGAATGTATGGAATGCGGGAGGGAGTGAGGTGGGGAGGAGGGGGGATAATTGATAAGTTCAACCGCTACAGTAATTTCCTGTAATACCATGCGAGCGAAGCCGCGGGGAAAAGCTAGTATAAAATATGTTTAATGAGAAATGTGAGCCTGCTTAACTAAGCACAGGCGATCAAAATTTAGAGCAATCGTTGATAATGCCTCTCTCATCTCTTCGTCGATTGTCCTCAAGCGTCCTCTTTTTTAATATCCCCTAAAGCCCAATTCGCATTAAATAGGTCGTGGCTAATTGTAAGATAATTGCAATAGCACGCTTTGAAAGCAGTGTATAGGTATGCGTAGCCAAAAATGTGCTAGTTTTGTTTCGGAAATTTTTACTTTTAATATCTGATCAATTTTTGTCTTCAGAATTCTTCCTGCTATAGCGATTTCACTATCCAAGTGTCCAAGGACACTTGGATAGTGAAATCGAAGTGAATTAGAAAATGCTATCTGAGAATGGATTTCGAACCCAGTCCATAGGTTGCAGGTCAAACTTAGGAAAATAAGAGTTCATTTTTTCTGCTGCGTTTCACTAGCCTGTGCTTCGAGTGTCTCACTATCAAAGCCTGCACTTTTTTATTGAATCGGCAGCCATGACATTTGAGTACATTTCATTACTACATATCTACCATTGGGCGTGACTGATCAATAACGACAACTTTTCAACAAAGCTTTCAATCTTCTCCGATGACGTTAAAGTATTAAAATTCTTGCCTTGCTTCTTGGTTGAGCTCATTTAAATGAGCGAATATGTCCGACTGGCCTATTTTATTACCGATCCGATAGTTGGATCGCCTAAGCTGGTGCAGCGTCACAATGTTACTTTTTTACAATGCAGCATTGCGATGAGGCACACCAGCTAACGACCACGGTACACCACTGTGCCGCGGCACACACTTTGCGGAACACTGTGTTAGACAAACTGCTAAAAAGCAGTTTATCGAGACTTTTTGTCTTATATTATTTGTAAAGTGTTTAAAATTTAAAAAAAATAAATAAAAAGATATTCCAGCATTAATTATTTTTTCATCATGGTAACTCATCCCGTGCAGTTATATTGTCTAAGAATATAATCAATTATTACGGGAACCATAACGCAATTGGAGTCAATAGGCAATATCACTTGGATGAAGGTAATTCTTTTCAAGGGGAAATCCAACATTTTCTTTTACTTACATATTATATACATATATATACATTACTGTATATATATATACACAGTAATGTATATATATATAATATGTTTATACATTAAGGCGGCACTACACGAATTTATACCGATTTCTTGCAAATCTCCCTTAAACATTTGAAGTTTTAAAGCTCTTAAAAAAATAAATGTTATTTTTGAAGATAATATCTAGATACGTTCCACGCCGAAACGCAAATTATATGAAATTCCCTCGTTAGAAAAAAATGCTATGTATGTATGCTCCGAAAATTTTTATTTTCAAGCCTGTCTCTATTATTTAATAAGTAATATGTACGAAAAAATTCACAATTTGAACGTTGTTTCAGACAACCCCCACGAGATTTTTGCTCTATTCTAAACGAGTCGTGTTTTATTAAACATTTTCACAATTTTCGCTCCACTTTTATCGTTTGAAATATTAGCGCGCTCTCTCCAACATTCGTAATTACATATCTCTTCATCTTCTTCTTTTCGTGCTCGGGTGCGGGGCCTTAATGTGCAATATACACATTATGAAACGGAAAGCATTCGGTAAACCGCGAAAAGTCGGACTTTCAAGGAATATTCGATTTTTTTTATTTATTTGATTAGTCATCTCTAGGGATGCTGGTGGATGCTTTTTAGGAAAGGAAGGTGAGGAAGTTTAGGGAAGGAAAAGGGTATAAGATCTGGGCAGGCAGTGTGATGGATGTATGAATCCATTCCTACCACTGCGGTGCAAGGCGATGTTCCGAGAGAGTACGGCTGGAGAAGTCAAAAGGGCTCCCTCTCTCCCGATCCGCCCTGCTGTGCACCTGAAGGGCAGACGCATCCGCCGCCAAGACCAAAATAAACCTCACCCCATGAACCCGGGCACCCCTGCTAAGTCACTTGGGGTGACCTATAGCAGAGGTGTTGGTTATCTAATAAATAGTCGATATCCATACCCGCCTCCCAAGTTAAAAATATATATTCAATTTATCCAGATATATTTTAGTTTGTCACGCGCCGCCCCTGGGGTGAGATCTCGGAGGGTGTAGTAATATTATGATCAGTAATCTATAATGATACCATTCAGCCACCTATTTGGCACACACATAGATAGCGCCCGCTGTGCAACACGAAAAAACGCTCAGCGGAGACTCAAACCACCATATTATATTCTGGGGTAATTATGACAACTAGGTAACTCCGAAATGAGCGTTTTTGAGTTACGCACTAACAACTTTATTAATAAAAAACACTTAAAGATTGCACATTTTTTAGACGGTTACTAATAACAAAATAGATTTTTTTCTGTTGGTCACACTGGACTTCGGTGGATCTGCACAAGTGCAGTCTGCCATCTTTAAAATAAAAATAACAATTTTGACATAAAGGGTTTTCCAATAAAAGGTGTTATTTTGAATAGCCCGTGAATGGATTGCGATATCGAGAGATGATTAATGATTTTTTATGGCCGGAATTGGATGGTATTGATCTGGATAACGTTTACTTTCAACAAGACGGCGCTACGTGCCACACAAGCAACGAAACCATTGATCTTTTACGGGAAAAGTTTCCGGACCGTGTTATCTCTCGAAGAGGTGATCACAATTGGCCACCGAGATCTTGTGATTTAACACCTTGCGACTTCTTCCTTTGGGGCCACGTGAAAGAGAAGGTCTACGCCAACAGCCCAGCGTCGATTCAAGACCTCAAAGATGGAATTCGTGAGGCTATCGAGGACATAGGGCAGCCACTTTGCGATTTGGTTATGGAAAATTTCATGAAAAGGATATGGTCCTGTAAGCGTGGTCGTGGTGGTCATTTGCCTGATGTTATTTTTCACTATTATTTTTTTTAAATTTTATTTATTTATTTATTTAAACGCCCATAGGGCTTTTACATAAAGTGCAGTACATGTTTTTGGTAAAGTATAGGAAATAACATAATATAATATGTTAGCGCCAATTATGATTTGGCTGCGCTCGGCTAATATTTCTGTGTTATTTTGGAACGAGAATATTGTTGTTCCATGGCGATTATTGTTCACCCCGCTCTCCCGTTCCCGCCTGCGAGTAATTCCGCATTAAACAGTTCGAGTGTACACGCCGCAGTGCATTTATCGCATGATTTTTGTTATTATTTCGCAAATAACGGGACAAGCTCCTCGTGAATTATACCAATCGCATTAAATAAAACGCGTCGCATTTTGATGAAAACAATCCGAAGTGAAAACTATAAAAAAAACAACTCTTAGTGAAATGCCGAGAGGGAGCACACCTTCCTTTATTCCCAGTTTATTCATGTGAGTAAATAATTGTCATAATAAGTGCATAGAAATTATTTGCTGTAGATTATCATAATCCTAGCTGAAACAGTTTTGGTCCAATCTAGCCTGGATGTTTAATTTAAGGAACCAGCGCGCATTTTTACATTACCATTTACGCACGCGTTTCATTGCTCAAGTTATCGTGCGTAGTTTGAGAGAAATTGTAGGTAGCTCGTACGTGGGTCATCTACGAAAATTAAAAATATTCTTCGTTTCATCATAATTAACAAACACACTGTCAACATGCCGGATGAATCGACCGTCACCGAAATTGAACGCGAGATTAAATTATTAGAAGCGAGGCAGAATTCACATTTTGCAAGGATTCAGAGAATATATGATAGTATAAAAGGTTTGAAATCATCTAATTCAAAAAACATATTTTGTGCTAATGCAGCGTTACTATTGGAAACCAGAAAGGAGTTTATTGAATTAGTAAATAAAATTAATGATTTGAAACTTCAAAGAAATTCAGAATTTGTTCCAAACTTTCAAATGGAGCAATCCTTTGACGATTTATATTCTATAATCCAGTTGACTGCAAAACAAACAGGTGACAATACAATTGAGTTAGCTGACACGCATTCAAAACTAGATAAACCGAATCGCAATATGAAGTTACCGAAATTAACTTTGCCTTCATTTGATGGAGATATAATGGGATGGAGAATTTTTTATGATACCTTTCAGAAGGTTATTCACGCAAACAAAGAACTTTCTGATGCGGAAAAAAATCATTATTTAATAAGTACTTTGTCGGGAAGGGCGTTAAATATTTGTGCTGGAATTCCAACGACAGCAGAAAATTACCAAGTTATATGGGATGCCTTAATAGAAAAATACGAAGATACCCGGGCGAACGCGATTTATTATTTTGATAAAATTTTGAACATAAAACCAATAACAGTACCGACTGCATTTAATTTAGAAGATTTCATAGATCAATTCCATTCCTCGATTTCAGCATTGCAACAATTACAAATTCCAAATTTATTACAATGTTTCTTCCTTCATATAGGGACTCAAAAACTAGACAAAGAAACAGCTGTAGCATTCGAATCGTCGGTCAGAAAATCGGAGACACCTACATACCACGAATTCATAACATTCTTGCGGGAGCAAACCAAGATACTACATAGAACTTCTACATTACCAGATTGGAAATCGCAAGAACACCCGAAGAAAAAATTACACCAAAAACAATATAGCCACGCATTTCTCAGTTTAACGAGTAACAAAATAAAACAGTCTAACTGCGCTGTATGTCACCTTTCGGACCACACATTGATTTATAAATGCCCAACATTTTTAAAAGCATCTCCTAAAGGTAGGTTTGAAATATCGAAAAAACAAAAACTCTGTCGAAATTGTCTAAGTACAATACACTCTACCAACACATGTAAATCGGAAAATCGGTGCAGACATTGTAATCAAAACCATAACTCTTTATTGCATTTTGATGACACTTCACCCAATTTTTCTCATAATGTTGAGCGTGATTTAAATCCCGAACGCAAACCTGGAAATCAGTCAGATAATGTAACATTAAGTATTTTCAATAATGTCGATGCAAACGCTTTTTCTCCAAATCAAAACGTATTATTAGGTACTGCATCTATTAATGTTCTTGATTCCAGGAATAATTATCAGAAAATACGCGTTTTAGTCGATAGTGCATCACAAAATGATTTTATGACAACCGAGTGTTGCAAACGCCTTGGCTTGCCTTTATTCACAGATCGCAATCGTACAACCATTAAGGGTATTGGGGATATTTCTCAACGCATTAAAGGAATGACTAATTTAAAGTTTGAGTCTCGTTATAATAATAAAACATCTTTCTCCATTCGACCTTTGGTCGTGGATCGCATCGCAACCCAATTTCCGGCATCTTCTATAGATATGAATGCATTGTCTTACATAAAGGAATTGCCACTCGCCGATGACAAATTTCACATCCCAGCGGTCGTCGATGCAATCCTTGGTGCCAATATTTTTGGCCAAATCCTACTACCTGGCAAGGTAAAGGGCACTCAGTCATTACCGAGTGCAATCGAGACCAGTTTAGGGTACGTGCTAGTAGGAAACGCACCTACTCTCAAGAAAAAAAAAATGTAACTCATAATAGCTTCTCAGTCAAAGTAATGCAGCTCGCAACTAAAACAAGGTTTTTCGTAAACTGAGTTTACACACGCATTTTTAATATCATTTTTCCTGCAACTTAAGTTTATTCTTATAGTACTTAATGATTATTTAGTTAAGTTTAATTAAAAATACAACTACCTATTATTGCTATCGTTCTTATCGATTTTAATTTATTATTTTCTTTTCATAATACTTGTAATAGTGATACGCATTAACGTAATGAGCAATGAACCCCGATGACGTAAATGTTCTTAACGCATCTATTTTTATTTTTATTATTATTATTTACTATTTTTACTTTCTTTGTTCCTTCCGTTGCTATTCGCATTGTTGGTTTGTTTTGACCATTCTGTCAAGGGCGGGGGTATGTTAGCGCCAATTATGATTTGGCTGCGCTCGGCTAATATTTCTGTGTTATTTTGGAACGAGAATATTGTTGTTCCATGGCGATTATTGTTCACCCCGCTCTCCCGTTCCCGCCTGCGAGTAATTCCGCATTAAACAGTTCGAGTGTACACGCCGCAGTGCATTTATCGCATGATTTTTGTTATTATTTCGCAAATAACGGGACAAGCTCCTCGTGAATTATACCAATCGCATTAAATAAAACGCGTCGCATTTTGATGAAAACAATCCGAAGTGAAAACTATAAAAAAAACAACTCTTAGTGAAATGCCGAGAGGGAGCACACCTTCCTTTATTCCCAGTTTATTCATGTGAGTAAATAATTGTCATAATAAGTGCATAGAAATTATTTGCTGTAGATTATCATAATCCTAGCTGAAACATAATATAAGCATAATATAAATATAAGAAACAAAATAAAGATAAGATAAGATATAAGAAACAAAATATAGATAACACCAAATATGGCACAAAGCAGGTAAAATAGAATATATGGTCACGTAAATTAATGTGAGATAGTTATTTTAATTATAAAGAGAAATAAGATAAGATTGTCACGTTTTATGTTTGTAATTAGCAATCTTGTAAAATAAAAGAAATAGACTTGTTTAAAATTATTTTCGGAGCATACTTTGCGATTTTTTTCTATCGAGGGAATTTCATATACTTTGTGTTTCGGCATGGAACGTATCTAGATATTATCTTCAAAAATAACATATATTTTTTTTAGAGCTTATAAACTCAAATGTTTAAGGGAGAAATGTAAGAAATCGGTCGAAATTCGGATAGCGGCGGCTTAAACCTTTTTCCTTCCCAGAATGCTCCTCCGAGAATATTTCCGTTTAAGGCCTCGTACTCGAGCACGAAAAGAAGAAGATGGAGAGATATGTTATTACAAATGTTGGAGAGAGCGCGCTTATATTTCAAACGATAAAAGTGAAGCGAAAATTGCGAAAAAGCTTAATAAAACATGAGTCATTTAAAATAGAGCAAAAATCTCGTAAAACGTATCTTAAGTATCATTTAAAGAAGCATTGTTAATTTTTTCACAAATATAACTTCTAAAATAAGAGAAATAGACCTGTTTTAAATAATTTTCGGAGCATACTTTGCGATTTTTTCTATCGAGGGAATTTCATATAATTTGCGTCTCGGCGTATTAGATATTATCTTCAAAAATAACATATATTTTTTTAAGAGCTTATAAACTTCAAATGTTTAAGGGAGAAATGTAATAAATCGGTCGAAATTCGGATAGCGGCGGCTTAAACCCTTTTCCTTCCCAGAATGCTCATCCATTTCCTTTCCTTAAAAAAACCCTCCACACAGCATCCCAAAAGATGACAAAGGCCCTGAGGGAGATTATTTTCCTCAGGGCCTCCAGTGTGGAGCTAATGTAAAAAAAAGGAGAATTGCACGTGTCGGGACAGAGTTGTATGGTTGTATATATATTGTTAATAATATTTTTTTATTAATATTATTTAATTTTTAACGGGATTACAAGTTTAAAATTTGATAAAATATTGTAATAAATACATACAGGATTAAATAAAGTTTTCGCTAAAATCCGGCTCGAAGGACCGATAACTGTTTTTTCATTACTCGTCTCTGAGGACCAAAAAGTTTTTTGGGAAGCCTAAAACTTTAATTTCGTAAATAATAATTAATGCATTACATAATTAAGGAAAGATTTTATTGGACTATTTATAAAAGGTCTTAGTTTTTGTCTAAGTTTGAACAAGTAACAAAATCGTAAGATTAATTTGCTAATGCCACCGTTTTGTATTAATTTTCTAAAAACTTATTAGCAAATGAAATTCTTTTTGGATGCACTGAACAAATTTCTCCTAGAAGGTTGATATTTTGGTAAAAATGTTTAAGTTCGCAACACGGATAATACGGAATTTTTTGTCGAAATTCGATACACGGATGACACGGAATATTCCTTTTTTAATTAATAGAAACGACCCGTTCTCACGTGTCAAATGTCTACCATGAGTTGGGCGCGTGTTTGGCGTGTTTCGCGACTATGCATCGGCGCCGATGGGATCAATGACGCTAGTTCCTCGGAGCATCTTCCTTTGAAATACCCGTAAAACGAGGACATCGTTCCCACCCGACGCCTGTGCTCTAAAGATTGCAATCCATTTGTTAAGAAAGGATAATCTTTCAAACAGACAGCCCGTTTCTGCACAGGGACGTGGGTTTTTCAGGTATTTTGGGGCTCCAGACCGGAGGTGGCTACCCTGCTCTAACGTGGGGCGTACTTGCGATGTGTACAGGGTAAGCAGTTGGCTACTATTTAAGCCGCCGCTATCCGAATTTCTACCGATTTCTTACAAATCTCCCTTAAACATTTGAAGTTTTTAAGCTCTAAAAAAATATGTTATTTTTGAAGATAATATCTAGATTCGTTCCACGCCGAAACGCAAATTATATGAAATTCCCTCGATAGAAATAAATCGCAAAGTATGCTCCTTAAATTATTTAAAACACGTCTATTTCTATTATTTTACAAGTTATATGTATGAAAAAAATCACGTTTCTGTAAATGATACATAAGATACCTTCCACGAGATTATTGCTCTATTTTAAACTATGTTTTATTAAGCATTTTCATAATTTTCGTTTCAATTTTATCATTGAAAATATAAGCGCGCTCTGTCCAACATTCGTAATTACATATCTCTCCATCTTCTTCTTTTTGAGCCGGGAAGCGTGGCCTTAAGTATCTGCGGGCCCTGTACATTACGCCTAATTTCTCAGAGACTAACTTCGTGGAGCTCCCGTACCTTAGCTGGTCACTTAGAGTTACACCAACCATATCAATGGAGGACCTGAAGATTGTCTGAAGTCGGAAGATTGCTTCCGTCAAAGGATACTAGATTTATTTATATTACAAAATATATTTTTATTCGACGGGAAGCAATTTATGACTGCCAATGGGGTCTTGACAGAAAGGAACACAGAAGCTTGCTTGAAATATGTTTAGGAATATATAACAATACTATCTCTCAATTAGGCACATTTTCATGATTTTTTTTTGAGATATGAATAATGTTGGCTTATTTCTTTTATATGCACATTATAGTATGACATCTGAAGTATCTTTAAAAAAAAAATAATTAAAAATATTAATAAATAAGTCCGTAAGAGCAAATCTCCGGAGGCGCCTCGAAAAAATGTGTTATGCTGTGAACATCATAACTCGCTAACGAATCGTTTGAAACAAAAAAATCGAAATGAGTTTAAATGATGATATGTTTTTCCAGGTAGTGACGAAGCGTTTTTTTGCAGCATGTTGAAGTCAAAAATGCGATTTTTCTAAAATTTTCGGTGAATTTGTTATTATAAAGTGGAAAAAAATGGTAAAAAAAACTCTACGTCACTACCTGTTGATTTATATGCGCAAATAGTGTACAAAATTTCAAAAAGATCGATAAAGTAAATTTTGAGTTAATGTTCACGCACTTAAAAATTTTTTTGCGAGAAAATCGATTTGTAGTTTTTTTATACTCGAAATATTCTTGAATCGAGCAAGAGGGCCGGTCGCTTGAAACGAGCAAGAGAGCCGGTCGCTTGAAACGCTGTATCTTCGTTAGTTTTGCTCCGATTTACTTGAAATTTTGACACAATACTCTCGACATGTTGTACATTTAGAAAAAAATAATTTCAAAAATGAGTTTTAAAACCTTACTCCCCTCTTAATGTCGGCAGGGCTGGGCACTATTTGAATCACTTGTAATTGAAATACGTATGTGAAATACAAATACGTATTTTGTATTTGTATTTCAATTACTTCCCAAAAATGTATTTTGTAATTGGTATTTCAAATACTTATGGCTTCAAAATACATTCAACGATATTAATTATGATAATGAAAAATAAACTGACATAGATAATACATAGACTAAACGCTAGAATCCAGAGCAATATATGCTAATATTTAGAGTTGGAAACACTGTACGTCAAAGCAAGTATTTTGGGAATTTCATCGTTTCGCGGTATTTATTCATGAACACGTGAGTTAATTGCCAATACTCTCCCACATGTAGAGTTCGGAGCGGTTGTGCCCCGCGCCACTTCAGGCCGCCGCGCAGAAAATTCTCACAGTGAACTGCGCTGTGAACCGTTATCTTACTTTCGGTCTTTACTTTTCTGCGCGGCGGCCTGAAGTGGCGCGGCGCACTTTCGCTCCGAACTCTACGTGTGGGGGGTACTAATGGATGATCAAATTCCGTCAAAACCACAAAACTTTACAAGTGGAGCGGATATGAGACGTGTCTTCTGAGCAATATAATTAAGAAAGTCACATGTTAAATCTTTTAACATCCCAGTTTGTCAAACCTCTTATGGGCAAAGAAGTTTTAAATAAAATGCAACTAAGCTATTCAATTCTCTACCCACGGATATTAGAAAAACATAAACTATAAATTTATTTAAAAGTAAAATCATTGATGACCTCCAATAAATATATCCATAAGGAGTATTTACTAACATATTCATACTTAAATTAATAAATATATCCATAAGGAGTATTTACTAACATATTCATACTTAAATTAATAAATATATCCATAAGGAGTATTTACTAACATATTCATACTTAAATTAATAAATATATCCATAAGGAGTATTTACTAACATATTCATACTTAAATTAATAAATATATCCATAAGGAGTATTTACTAACATATTCATACTTAAATTAATAAATATATCCATAAGGAGTATTTACTAACATATTCATACTTAAATTAATAAATATATCCATAAGGAGTATTTACTAACATATTCATACTTAAATTAATAAATATATCCATAAGGAGTATTTACTAACATATTCATACTTAAATTAATAAATATATCCATAAGGAGTATTTAATAACATATTCATACTTAAATTGTATAATGCAAAAAAAAATATTATAATAATTTTTACTCTTATTATTAACTATCATTTTTAAATTATTGTACCATGTAAACAAAAAACCTGGATAACAGCCACTATGTAAATTGCCATCTCAACACAGGTGTTTCACACCTAGTGAGATGGGCAATATGTCATTAATGTAACCAATGTAATATTGAAATTATGCAAAAATAAAATAAATAAATAAAATGATTGGTCAATTTTTGCACGTCTCTCTTTCACTCTGCTTAGTTTTTCTTCTATGGAAACGCACCTTTATGTAGGTTTTACACCATCTCTTTATTCAGCCCGATTCCCTTATAGAGACCAAAGACAAAAATTTTCGCTTTACGCGATCGCTTTTTTCATCTCTATTTTCATATCTACGATTTCAATTGGCATCCCTGCAAATAGCACATGAACCATGTTGTTTGTTGTGATGCCAACTGAAATCGTAGATATGAAAATAGAGATGAAAATAGCGATAAAGCGAAAATTTTTGTCTTTGGTCTCTATACGGAAATCGGGCTAATAAAAAGATAGTATAAACTGGTCATTAGATAAGGGCACTTACGACAATTTATTGCAACCAAAGGTTCTACCAAAACCAAATGTATTTTGTAATTTGTATTTTGTATTTGATATTAAAAAAAACCGTTAAATTACTGTATATTGTATTTTGTGTTTTAAATACACGACTTGAAAGTATTTTGTATTTCGTATTTTAAATGCACGTGAAAAAGTATTTTGTAATTTGTATTTTAATTACAGCAAAGAATGTATTTTGCCCAGCCCTGAATGTCGGTATGTAGTGCATGAAGATGATTATTAAGGTGGGTCATTTAACAAAAATGTTATTTTTCAATTCTAAGATCGATAAAAAGGTGCCAAATGCGTTCAAAACGACATGTTTAAAAATTTTCAAATTTCTGATACGATCTCCAGATTCATTTCAAAGTTTTGAAAATTTGAATTTAAAAAAAAAAAAATTGTTTTAAATTTTTATTTTTTTCTACCTAACCATATTTTTTGTAATCTTCCATAGCAAATAAAGTATATTTTGACGAAATCATTTATAAAAAAGTCCCAATTGAGTCTCGCAAAGTAATGCTGAAATTTGAGAGTAAGAAGGATTTTGCTGTTATTTAAATACACTGCCTTGAGATAATTTGAATTATATTCAAATATATTGTTTAATAAATAAATCAAAATATTCCCTCTATTTCGTATTTTATTAAAAATAGTTCATTTTTAATGGTTTAACTAACATTTTTTAAAGATTTAGCAAGGGTTGGTTTTTCTCTATTATGTGAAATTTCAAAGTCAATCCGGAGGAAGAAGATGATATCCAAATATTATTAAAAAAATTACGTGATTTTTTATCTCCATTTAACACCTTTTTATCACCATAAGACAAATCAAAACCAGATTTTTTTTCCCCATACAGTCGTGACCCACCTTAATGATTACTATAAAATTTAAAAATTTTACATATTTCGAACATCAAAGATATTCAGATTGACTTCAAAAATATCCTTAATAATAAGTTGGTGTGAATATCAAAGGAATTTTATACACAGTGTCGATTTTTTTGTATTTTTTGCGCTGGTACATACAATATAAAGAAAAATAGATTTTTCCTTGATACTTTTGTTATTCGATGATACATCCTCTCTGCACATCCCTTCGGGGTCCCCTAGTTATATTTTGTGTAATTAGGTATGACGCGTTATCCTTAAAGAACATTGTATATAAGTACGCCGGGGGACCAATTGTCGGCGGATTAACTGTCACGGAACCGTTTTTATATATCCCTTCAAACTCGGGCGAATTTTGTCAGAAGGCAAAAATATTTCCGCTTCGCAATAAAATTCAAATAAATGTTACGTTTGTGAATTATCAAAAATCTAAGAACTTTTTTCGAAAGGTGATGAAATACGCTTTCAAATTTAATTATTAGAAATAACCATGTAATTTTTAAAATATAAAATTTTTGAAAGCAAACTTTAAAATGTTGCAAGGGTGACGATTGCAACACGTAAAATAAAAACGATTTTTTGATCTCAAAAATACGCTTGTAATAAATGAAGAATGAAATTAGCGTTATTTATCGATTAAAAGCTCATTTAAGTGCTCCGCCTCAACTTAAAGACAAAGTTGATGACCAAAAAAGCTCGCCAAGCATGTCAAGAAGAACTTAAGAAGAAAAACGAGTCCTAAAAACACACCGAAGGACTTCTGTATGGCCCTGGAGTCGCTGACTAGTTGGTAAGTCGCTGAAATCATAGTGTGTGCCAAAACACTACACGTGTTTCTCTCCAAACTACTTTTTTTTAATTGGCGAGCAACTCAAGAAGTTCGCAACCGATCCTTATGAAAAACAGAATAACCAATATTATTATTTAATAATTACTTTAAAATCTACTGTACTAAAGACGTAACGACTGTGTGCGTTTAAAAAAATGTGTGTTTATATTTTTGTAGTTAAAATTACGTGGCAGAGGTGTAACTCCTCGTGATAGAAGTGTATTTCATACAAATCACAGTTGTCTTCTGCCACCTCGACTTGCGTGTATTCTATAATATTACAAAAAAAACGAAATGATGACATAAAATATAAAACAATTTTTAAACTCCAAAAGGCATAACGTATCAAGTAACGGCGATTATTATTTTTAATGATGTTTTATAAAATATTTTTTAAAAATCTCAAAAACTTGTCTCTACAATTTTTATATCGTACGACAATTCTGTCATTCTGTGGTATACACGCAGCTCGTGTTTGTCGTACCCAATGGGCATTTTAGGCCCCGTTACCCTTGTAATATTTTGGAGGAAGGAACTTGTAAATGATAACGCATCTTCAGAAAACTTTAAAGGACTCGTAAATTTATTTACTCTATTCCCAATTACATTGTGAATATTCAGGAGATCCAAACTACCCAAGACAGACCAAGGAGTTTATGTTTTACTTGTTAAGAAGGTATGATGAAGAGAAGAGAAGTGAAGATAAAAACCTAAAACATAGGTTTTTATAACGTTACCCCTTGGTAGAAGGGAAATTTGCACCTTCTGACATCTATGGATAATTTTTCCAACTAATTATATTAATTCTACATAAACCAATAAATCATTTTATATATCATTTGGAGAGGTGTGAGTCCTAGCTAAGCCTATGTTCGAATTTAGACACCCCCCTTGCTACAATTTCCCCTCTGAGATCCAGAGAGATTCATTTAGAGTAAAAACAAAATGTGACAGAGTGGTGGAAATGTGACAGAGTGGTGGAAATGTGACAGAGTGGTGGAAATGTGACAGAGTGGTGGAAATGTGACAGAGTGGTGGAAATGTGACAGAGTGGTAAAAGTTATGCGGTTAAAAAGAAGAACGACCCATGTACACCATGTATTTTTTGTTTGGTATTAATTCGCTTTAATTAGTCTTTTCCCATTCGTCCCGTTCCCCTTCCGCCTACCCTTCCCCTCGCGCGTTCCCGAATATTATTAGGTTTATAAATAAAAACTAAATTCAATTCAATTTTATCATGCGTACATACACCGAAAACAAACTGTTGGTAAAAATTCATTTACTTTAAGAGTTTATTCAAAAATCGATCAATCAAATACGACCGGCGTAGTCCAGCGGTAAGGCTCTTGACCCGCATTCCGAAGGTCGCGGGATCGAATCCCAGCGTGGCAAATAAATTTTATTTGATTAATTTGTGTTATTTTACAATTAAGTCATTTAAAATAAAATATAATATATTTGCTGCACGTTCCAGAGTGGAAGATACTCTCAGTATCGCCCTGGTGTAAGACCACCATTCAGAATTGAAACGTTGCTTGAAATGACTTTAGCCGTGTTTGGTGACTAGATCTGAATAGCCAGGTACGTCTCACCTTCATCTTCTCCGTCTCCTTACCCTCCCCACCACCTTCAGCCTCACAAAATACCCCAATCGGAGATGCCACTGTCTCACTGGCTCCAGACGGGAGCAATTGGGACTCTTGTGCGGTATTCATTTTTTTTTAAATGGTACCTAACATAAGATGCTATTGAAAATGTCTATAATTCTTGATTTTATTCTAAGTAGGTAAGTTCTTCAAATAAATTCATTAATTTAAAGAGTTTTGAAAATTGAATTGTGATTGAACAACATCATTGTTTCGAAAGTTGTCATTCTCAGATTGTGTCATTTTTGACAGTTTCGCAAGAGTTTTTGTAATGATTAAAAAAAATCAGATGTATTGTCTCGTGGTTGCAATAATCCAGAAACCATGGCGGGGGTGAAAAGAAGGTATTTAGAAAGTTTCCAACATTTCCTATGCCTTAGGAACGGACGCCTGGCCCATTTCGACCAGTTTCATACAAATCTTAAATTTGGATTTGAGATCAAAATACTAAACCAAACTGAAAAATTATTTTTGTAATCAAAAAGTATATCAAATATCTAGTACCGATATGAGATTTTTTTTTTAATTATTTTTGCTTTAAATTATAAGATATAGGCCATTAAAACTTTAGTGTTTCATCATTTTAGAGGCAACTTGGGCAATTATTTGTGATTAAATGAAACACATCCATACTAATATTATAAATGCGAAACTGCTCGAGTTTGTTTATGACCTTTTCACGCATAACACAATATAAAGACTTTAATAATTCTTTCACCAATATAAAGCTAAATTATATGCGCAGACTACAGGTTGTATATGATGGTAAGCTCTGGCGTTATGAAATTATAAATATTAATATATTATATTTGTTATACGTTTTCTGTCGCTAACAAAAGCGAGTTTTTGCTAACGTCAGAAAAAAATCTTTTCCATGGAAACAATGTTGATATATTTTTGGG
Source organism: Glyphotaelius pellucidus (assembly GCA_936435175.1). Classification (NCBI taxonomy): domain Eukaryota; kingdom Metazoa; phylum Arthropoda; class Insecta; order Trichoptera; family Limnephilidae; genus Glyphotaelius; species Glyphotaelius pellucidus. Next base: position 7,201,072 of record OW386563.1, on the reverse strand, counting down.
CTCTATGCTGGTAGGTACTCAGTCTACTGGTCAGCTACTACTGCAGAAAATTCAAATATTAGAATTAGTTTTTTTTTTTTGGACAAGCTTGGAATAAATGTCAGATTTGAGTTCCTATATTAAAAATATAATTCGTAATGATTATAAAAACTGAATGTTAAATAAAGTATTTTTTTTAATTATATTAACGAACTTCCAAATATTAAAATAAAAATAAACATCCGAAATGTTTGTAAGCGCATAAATTCCGAACGAATGAACAAAATTGGATAAGTAATTCTTTTTTTCTTTAGCATTATGAAATTTAGGTGGTAGGCGAGATGTTTGAAAACTGAATGTAAGGGAATGAATATATGGAATGCGGGAGGGGATGGGGGTGGGGTGGGGGGGGGAGATAATTGATATGTGCAAGCGCTACAGTAATTTCCCGTAATACCATGCGAGCGAAGCCGCGGGGAAAAGCTAGTTAAAAAATAATTTTACAACGTTTATTTTACAAATACAATGTAAAGTAAATAAAAAAATAAAAATTTGTTAGAAATGCATTTTTTGGGTAGTAATTTTAATGTACAAACGACCAATGTTTGTACCGCCGTAAAAAGATAATTTGTATTTTAAATTTACACCTATCAAAATGATTTTTTTCTTAATTTATTTTTTTTAATATTTCATTTTATTTTTACAATAAATATATTAAACTTATTTTTATTGTTTCTCATTTACTCACAAATAATTGCCCAATTTGCCTTTAAAATCGTGAAACACTAAACTTTTAATGGCCTATATCTTATAATTTAAAGCAAAAATAAATAAAGTAGCTCACACCCGTACTAGATATTTGATTTACCTTTTGATTACAAAAAATATTTTTTCGGTTTGGTTGGGTATTTTGATCTCAAATCCAAATACATGGACATCTCATATAAATACTCATTCATAACTCATATACGTATATGTCACATACCAAAAACATTAAAAATATGTGTATCTAGGCAACCGTTAAATCTAAAAATTATCGAAAATAATCATGAATTCCAACTGATTTTGAAAAATTATCTAAAAATACTGTAAGAGTTCATATATCTCTTATTATTACTGAATTTATATCTTGAAATCTATTATTGATAAATTTCGAGTCTTTTTCTCTTGACATTGAGCATGAATTCCCTCACCAAACACAAAAGCCTTATCTCTTTATGATGAGGAAAGGTTTATATAATCATTTATCCCACTGAATGGCAGGAGACCATATTTCTCCCAGCTCACATGTCTCATTTATCCCACTGAATGGCAGGAGACCATATTTGTCCCAGCTCACATGTCTCATATAAACCGCTGTAACTCCCTTACAACTCAATTTTTAAAATATTTCGCCAACATTAAAAAATCATACCTTGGAATTTTAACACTGAGACATAAAAAAATATTATGGTGCTATATAGCCAATGAATTAACCTACATTATACCGTTTATCTCATATTTGTAGGATTTATAAAAAAATAAAAAATAAATCGTAAAGTGTATCACCGCGCGAATCCCGCGTGTTTGTTACTTTGAAACTCCGTGAGAGGTACTTATTCGAGTCGACATAGAATATTTTTGATTTCTGTATGTTGTTTGTGGTATACTTGGTAATGAAAGGTGCATATCTATGGAAAAAGGACTTAATTTTAACCGTAAACAGCTGATCAGGAATTCTGCGTGAAGATAATATTTAAAAAAAAAATTTTTAACATCTTTCTAAAATAGTCTACGAAGTTTGGATGTGCGACATCTATGATCATAATAGATAAAACATTTTCATAGCTTTATTTTATAATAAATGGCTGGCCATTGAAATGTTTTAAATAATTACAATAAATGATTTACGAATGGTAGGAAAATTTGGTCCAATTTTGGACCGCTAACAATCTCAGAAAAATAAAAGTGGTCCATTTTTCGACCTTAATCGCTTCAGTGGCTAAGCGGTATTAGAAAGGCAAAACATCACGCTTTATATTTGAATCTAAAAAATAACCACCAAAAAAGTCAAATGAACACCTTTATGAAACCAAAGTTTTGAATCGCAATTTGAAAAAAAAAATTTAAACTTTGAGAATTTTTTATTAATTATTTACATAAAAAAGATAAAAATTGAGGTGACAATGACGTCAATAATTCATTTGTCTAATAAAAATTTAATTAATTAAAATTTATTAATTTAAAATTTAAATTTAATTCATGATTTAGTTGATAGTCCGGTATTGCTTGAATTGATAAGCGTCCGGATTCCACAACGTAATACAAGAAGTCAGGATTTATTTCAGTGCAGAAATTCTGGGACTAACTACCATATGTATTCCTCTTTACCCAGAATACTAATGGAAGGAAACAATTACACCAATCCGTGGACATCTTCAGTTTATCTTTAAACAAATATAAAATATTGTTACTGAAGCAGTTCAGTTATGTACAATAAATATTGTATTTATTACAATTAATATGTAAAAGCCCTGAAAAAGGGCGTTGATCAATTAATAAATAAATGAAATATGTACCTGGTTTTATTTATTTTCGTTATCAGTAATTTTATTTACAAATAAACCTGAGTGAGCCATTTTGAAAACTTTTTTAGGTTTGAATGCCAAAAATTAAATATTTATTTTGACTTATAAAATTTGTAAGAAAATGTTATCACCTTTTAAAAACAGTTTTTAAATTTGAGATATGATCAGAAATGTCCCATTTATTTGCATTTTATTGTAAAGCGGAATTATTTTGACCACCTGAAATATATACGCCAAAATTCTAAGGGATTTTAAACATTGTGTAACGTATATTAATGTACCTATGTTTATTTTAAAAAACTAATGAAAAAACGATTGTTTCCCGAATCACAGATTATTTTGTTAAAAAAGTTAAAAACTTACATTTTTGGATTTTCTTGACGTGCTTGGAAAGATCGGTGAAATTTTCGGTTTTCTATACAGAAACGAGTAAACTGTAGCGTTGTCTGCACGGTTATGAAATTGCTGACCGATGGGGTGACTTATATATGAAACTGAGATGGGGGGTAAAAGGGGGTAAACATTTGTGGAGAGGGTAGGTGCTTGCGAAAGGTACCAAGGGAGAATAAAATTATTGTTATCGGGGTAAATTTTTTAAAAAGGGTACAAAGTTGAAAGATGTACAAAATTCAAGTATTTAAATATACTAGCGGAGATACGTGAAAAATCTAGACATTTTGTTAATAAATCTAGTTAGAAAATTTTGTACTTTTTTTTAAAATTTTTCCACACATGAGGCCTTGAGGATAATAATTTCCCTCAGGGCCTGTGTTATCTTTGGGGATGCTGTGTGGAGGGTTTTTTTAAGAAAGGAGGAAAGGAGAGTTCTGGGAAGGAAAAGGGTTTATTTGGTGGGTAGGAATCTGGGGTTCAGTGTGTCTTGGTCATCCAAACCTCACCCCATTAACCGGGCATCCTTTTTTTTTTAAATTTTATGTGAATATCACAAGAGTCCCAGCTGCTCCCGTCTGGAGTCAGTGAGATTATGGCATCCCCAATTGGGGTATGTTGTGAGGCTGAAGACAAGTAGGAAGGGTAAGGTAAGGGTAGTTCTGGGAAGGAAAAGGGTTTAAGGAGTGGGTAGGAATCTGGGGTTCAGTGTGTCTTGGTCATCCGCCTCCAAGACCTAGACAAACCTCACCCCATGAAACCGGGCACCCCTGCTTAATCACCAAACCTAGCTTGGGGTGACCCACGGCAGAGGTGTTGGTTATCCAATAAAGGTTCCCGAGGCGGCGGTACCCATTCCCGCCTCCCAAATTGAATTGACCGTGGCTCTATCCTACCGACTTTCTTTTGGGTATGCTCGGAATGAACCATCTACGGGTCAGAAGGGATGTACACATTGCTACGTATTTCTTCAGACTGATCCGCGGATGGTTTGAAAACTCAGCTATCATGGAGAGCTTTCATTTCTATGTTCCCGATGGGTATCTTCGCCACCGACAGCATAGACTGTTCTATCTTCCGGCCTGCAGGACTAACTTGCTAATGGTCATGCCGGTCGGGAGAGCAATTTTACTGTTAAACAGAATTAATTCGGATATGGGCATATTTAGCGTTAGTGAAGCTGCCTTTAAAAGGCAAGCTCTATTAATTCTTGTATAGTTCGTATGCCTAAGTGTTCATTGTAATACTCTTACAAATGTATTTTGAAAACGCATTAAAATGTAACATTTTGTAATGTTTTTGAAGTAATAATACATTAAATTGAATTGAACTCCACACACAAAAAATCAAGTGTGCAGTTCACACGCAGTAAAAGTGAAACCTTCAGAAAACTAAACGAGAGAATCCGACGAATGCAGAGTATCAATAGTAGGATAAATGTAGGGTTTATTAATTATAATATTGCTACAAAGCTTAAAAATTATTTTACATTTTATTCTACGAAGCACCGCACAAAGAGGACACCGATTATACTCTCTCATTCTATTGCAGGCTAAATCCTGTAGATGTGTGTTGTGTTTGTCTCTTTCTAGTGTCGCTCGTTTCCTTTTTATCAAGTTTCGAATCACAACGGTGCTAAAGAAGTTTTCACTTCATAAAACAGTGTATGCAATTCACACGCGGTAGAAGCCAAACCTTCAGAAAACTAAAGTAGACAAGAGTTGGGAGACTGCAAAGCACCGCACAAAGGGGAGACCGATTATGCTCTCTCATTCTCTCGCAGGCTAAATACAATATTTTAGTCTCTTTTTAGTGTCGCTATTTTTCGTTTCACCGAGTTTAAAATCACAACGGTGCTAAAAAAAAAATCACTTCAAAAACTCTTTCAGGGCCGATGTCATCTTTGGGGATGCTGTGTGGAGAGTCTCTTTAGAAATGAAGGAAAAAGGCATCTGGGTGTCAATGTGTCCAGGAGTGGCGGATGTGCGAATACATCCCTCACACTGCTGTGCAATGGGTCGAAAGAGTGCTGCTGGAAAGGTCTAGGTTAGATATCCCTCGTCCCTGCTAAGACACCAAAAGAAGAGAACTACTTGGCGTGAATTATGGCAGAGGTGCAGTTTATTATAATCATCTCCCAAAATGAACTTGTCAAGACTCACCATAAACCACCTACACATTTCAAACATTACAGAATTAAAGTAATTTTCTTTATATAAATAGGGGGAATAATAATAGAAAAAATTAGAAACATGTACACTAACATAAAAGAATTTAAAACAAACCTTAAAAATTATAGTGAAAATATGAAATGAGTTATACCAAATAAAACTATTATGATAACACCCCCCCATACACACAAGCCCTGCTTATTTATGGGGGTACATCAAATATATATATTATGTTACTAATTTTTATATAGAATCATTTTAAAATACATGTATCTATTTATGATTCATAATAAATAAAAAATAAATAAAAATAAAAAAATTGATAAGTGCAAGCGCTACAGTAATATCCCCCTAATACCATGAGAGCGAAGACGCGGGTAAAAGCTAGTAATATTATAAATGCGAAAGTGAGTGTGTTTGTTTGTTACGCATTCACGCCTAAACCACCAAACCGATTTTGAAAATTCATTCACCAATAGAAAGCTTCATCATCAGCAAGTTACAAAGGCTGTATATAATGGTAAGCTCTGGCGTTATAAAATTTATTTAAATGAAAATGTGTGTATTTCATACATTTTAGCGGCAGGGAGGAAAGGCAGCGGGAAAGGTTCGCGGAGATTGAAGAGACAAGGGAGGGGGAAGGCGTCCCTGCCTTGGAAGGGAACGGGAACGCACGGGAAAGGACATGCAGGGAGAATCAATTTATTTCTTTGAATGACGATGCAACGCATGCTGGGTACCAGCTAGTATACTATAAAATAACATGGTCCGGTACATTAGTATGACATTTTGAAATATCCTACTAGTAGCCCAGAAAGCATTTTTTTTAATTCACCATTTTGTGCATTATAATTGATTTGGTGGTGTTTATGAATTATCCGAGTATTATACCAGATAGAGGGCAAACTCAACTCTAATTTACATTTTTTGAGATCTGACAAATCTACTGGACGATCGATTTAAGAGTCCCAACCGCTCGCATGAGTCTTTTTTTTTACATGAGCTCCACACATGTGTGTCGTGTCATCTATGTCATCTTTGGGGATGCTGTGTGGAGGGTTTTTTTTCAAGGAAAAGAAGGAGTAGAGAGTTCTGGGAAGGAAAAGGGCTTAGGGGTGGGTAGGAATCTGGGGTTCAGTATGTCCTGGTTACTCAATAAAGGTTCCCAGGGCGGCGGTGCCCATTCCTGCCTCCCAAATTGAAAACATATCAGTATCGCTCTGGTGTAAGACCACAATTCAGAATTGAAACGTTGCATAGAATGGCTTTATCCGTATTTGGTGACCAGATCTGAATAGTACTTCCTCACCTTCCTCTTCCCGTCTCCTCCCCCTTCCCACTACCTTCAGCCCCACAATATAGTTATTGGTTACATACCAATTGGATGCCATAGTCCAGACGGGAGCAGCTGGGACTCTTTTGAGGTATTCACATAAAAAAAACCAACCTTCCCATCCCTTCAGACTAACAGCATACCCGATTTAGGGATTCCATAATCACACCGGTTCTAGGAAGTTACTACCCTTACGCTGTGGAAAAAAAAACCGATATAAAAATATTTTCATTTAGATTTGGCACAGCCCTGGTTCTAAGGAAAATACCGTCTCCATAGGAGGTCCTTCTTCGATTCTGTATTCAATATTTTTATCAGGGGTTCGCAACAATTCTTATGTGAAAACATAATTAAATAAAATAAAAATTTATCCTAAGAAATTTAAACAAAAGAAACACATACGCATTTCATTATTTTGACGGCTTCCGTGGTCAAGAGGAAAGGCTCTTGACTCGCAATCCGAAGGTAGTGGGATCGAATCCCGGCTTGGCAAATAAAATTAATTTGTTTAATTTTTGTTATAAAAAAGTGTATTTGCGGCACTTTCCAAAGTGGAATATACTCTCAGTATCGCCGTGGCGTAAGACCACCATTCAGAATTGAAACGTTGCTTGAAATGACTTTAGCCGTGTTTGGTTACAAGATCTGAATAGCCAGGTACTTCCTCGCCTTCTTCTTCCCATCACCTTCCCCTCCCCACTACCTTCAGCCTCACAACATACCCCAATTGGGGATGCCACAGTCTCGCTGGCTCCAGACGGGAGCAGCTGAGACTCCGTAGTCTCACTAGCTCTAGACGGACTGGGACTCTTTTGCGCTTTTCGTATAAAAAAATAAAAATATAAATTGGTGTGATGGAAAATACTGCACTCAAAATTTCAATTACATGAATTGAAAATTTCTTTTCGTCCTGTGAGATGGCAGTCAATTTTAAAAATTTCTGTCTTTTTATGTTATTATTAAATAACAAAATTTAAAAAAATCGCAAACTGACAATCAAATAAATAATCTTAAATATAAAAATGTTGATTTGTCTGTTTGTTCATATTTTATACACTGCCATACCGTTCACCCAATTGCGAGGAAAATTTAGTGATTTGTTGTGCGCGTGCTCCTTATGGTGTCTATATATAATTGTGATTTGTTGTGCGCGTGCTCCTTATGGTGTCTATATATAATTGTGAGCTCTGAAATCATTTAGTGATTTGTTGTGCGCGTGCTCCTTATGGTGTCTATATATAATTGTGAGCTCTGAAATCATTTAGTGATTTGTTGTGCGCGTGCTCCTTATGGTGTCTATATATAATTGTGATTTGTTGTGCGCGTGCTCCTTATGGTGTCTATATATAATTGTGAGCTCTGAAATCATTTAGTGATTTGTTGCGCGCGTGCTCCTTATGGTGTCTATATATAATTGTGAGCTCTGAAATCATTTAGTGATTTGTTGTGCGCGTGCTCCTTATGGTGTCTATATATAATTGTGAGCTCTGAAATCATTTAGTGATTTGTTGTGCGCGTGCTCCTTATGGTGTCTATATATAATTGTGAGCTCTGAAATCATGAAATAATTTCTTATAAATCTTAATCCGATTGCGATGAAAATTTGTTGCGTACACCCGTGAAGGTTTCTATATCTTATGGTGAGTTCTGGCATTATGAAATTATTTCTTATAACATTTATCCGATTGCGATAAAAATTTGGTGAAACAACTCATTTGGAAAACACCCTTGAAGGTTTCTATGTATAATGGTGAGCTCTGGCGTTATGATTTTTATACAAAATTTACAATAGGTAGCGCGCGAGTTGTTGGAAAAAGAAGTGTATTTCATATATGGCTAAGCGGCAAAGAGTGATTGGGGGGGGGAAAAAATCCGGGATAGGGGGGAACGAAGTAGGGGTAGGGGTACGTTGGTCGTGGGGGGTTCACAGAATAGGGTGACGTGGGAGAGGGGAAGATGGAAAGGGAAAGCGGGAGGGTTAATAGGACTGGAAAGGGGACGCATGTGAAAGGACGTGCAGGGAGAAACAATTTCTTTCTTTGAGCGGCATGCCGGGTACTAGTTAGTTTGAAATAAAAATAAAAGGTTGAAGTCCCCTGTACGCATTGACTGCACACACTTAGCGTGTATGACATTATGCCTTGTTCCCCTAAGTGCAAAACATGAAATTTAACTAGGGTTTTTAACAAAAACGACCGGGCAGGGCCGGGAATCGCCCCAAGAACACAATCAATGAAGGACATTAGTACGATGGATGGAGAGGAAGAAATCCAGTATTCAAAATAATTAAATACAATATTTTACTTACCCTCAGGACATTTTCCATTAAAAGGTCAAAATATTCCGCTTTGCAATAAAATTCAAATACATGGAATATTTCTCAATGTATCCGAAAACTAAAAATTATATTTTGAAATACAAAAGTTTTGAATGCAAATTAAAAAAGTTTAAGAATGGAAAGGAACAAAAAATAAAAACACGTATTTATTTTATTAGGCGTATTATATATAAAAAAATGCAAAAATCAGTCATATTAAATGCATGTAAGATAACGAAAGATTTTTTAAAATATTTATATTGAGGGATCAGTATGATTTATCGGTCCAGTTAGGAGTTCTATCGAGCCGAACCCTCTGATATGAAAATATCTGAAGTCGGTGAATTATTTTCCAATATGGTCTCTGGTAGGTTGACATTTTCTTCTTGTATTGTTTTGTATTTATTATACTGCCATAGTGAAATAACGTTACCGTCACTTAACTTTTTATTGTATTGTGTGTCAATTTGGGAGGCGGGTATGGGTGCCGCCATCCCAGGAACCATTTATTGGATAACCAACACCTCTGCAATAGGTCACCCCAAGTGGTTCGCTACGTTTGGTGATTTAGCAGGGGTTTCCGGGTTCATGGGGTGAGATTTTAGTATAGGTCTTGGAGGCGGATGACCAGGACACACTGAACCCACCCCTCAAACCCTTTTTCCTTCCCAGAACTCCCCCCTCCTTCATTTCCTTAAAAAAATCCTACACACAGCATCCCCAAAAGTGATATAGGCCCTGAGGGAAATAATTTTCCTCAGGGCCCCTGTGTGGAGCTCATGTAAAAAAAAATGTGAAAATGATTTATTGAAAATTCCCAATTTTTTTTTTCAAATTGCGTTCAGAAACTTTGGTTTCATAGATCATAGGTTCTCAACCTTATTTTGCCCACCGCCCACTTTGAGAATATTTTTAGAACTTTCACGGAATCTTATGGAGTAATTTTTTGTTGTACTTTTTGGTTTAGCAAGTTAAAAAAGCATTTTTTTGTATTTTAAGTACCGGGTGCTACCTCCTTGCTTCGTGTATTCATGATATAGTTGTATTTTCTTAATAATTATAATAATACAAGTAAGATAATGTTATATAATAAAAACTTAAATTTTCGTATCATCCAATTTAATGTCGATTTGAATGGAATAGAATCTTTCAGTTCAATTTTCGTGATAAAAATGATAACGATACACGCAATAACAAAAATTAACCAATATTAAAATTTACTTTGCTTTATTAGTATGTGATCAGCTGTTTTTTGTCTCTGTTCGACCATATTTTTTTTACCTGCCCACGCCGTCACTGTGCCATCTCAACGCCCCCTAATTTTCTCTGGGCCTTCTACTACGCCCACAAGAGGGCGTTATCGCCCACGTTGAAAACCTATGGTCTAGACCATAGGTTTGATCTAGATCAAGGCTGCCCAGTTTTTAACAGTTGGGCGAAATTGACGATTTGAAAATAATCACTGGCGGGCCACTCATTACGTACGCAGTGACGTAGCGTGGGTGTCTTATTTAGGTACTTCAACCGCAAATTTTCAAGAGACGGGGGGGGGGGGGGGTACGTGGAAATCCTATTTTTTTATGACGACCTCATTTTATAATCACATGTGATGCGTATTCTTCAATTAAAAATTATGTTTATAAAATCTACAACAAATTTATAACTGCCCTCGTAAATCCAGAATGGTATCCATGTAATAGGATTTCGCTTCTCGAATTTTTACACTGTGTTTAGAACACAAGGCAGGTTTTAACTTTAAGATTGATTCTGCTTAAGGGTTTCTAAATAAGAGTTACACACGGAATAATCAATTTCTCAGAATTTTGCTGCAATGCAACTGAAAATGTAAAGCTTCATTCGGTACACGATGAATCTGCTACTTGTTATTTAATTTATCGTTATATTCTGAATACAAAACTGATTTAAATTTCTGATTGAATTTAAATCTATATGCGACGAATTAAAACTACACTCAGAACATTAAAACGGATTTTCTTTGATTCTGGCAGCACATAACATAGTCTGCAATTAGAATTTTATAACTGCACTTCGGATAAGAGAATGTTTTCCTTCGAAATGTGTCAGCAGATGAATTCGTGACTGGAATTTTACATTCGGAATACGAAAATGATTTCAATTAAATATGTATGCGGACAATTAAAACTTCACTCAGAACATGAAAATGATTTCTCTTTAATTATAGCGGCACATACATAGTCTGCAACTAGAATCTTATAACTGCACTTCGAACAAGAAAGATTGTTTATTTTACGACATTTTTCAAATTGGCGGGAAGATAGTGTAGAGTCATCTTTTGGAGATGCTGTTTGAAAGAATTTTTATGAATGGAAGGAGAGAGGTTCTGAGAGGGAAAAGGTGGGTAGGCATCTGGGGTTAGTGTGTCCAGGAGTAACATTGTCCCCTGTGGCGCGAGGATCATCATGAGTAGAGTTTTGCTGCAGAAGTTAAAATGTCTTTCTCAACCAATCTCCGATCTGCCACCCAGTTTGTGGACACACCAGTCACCAAGACCCGGACGAAACTTGTAGCAATGATAAGTGTTATCACAAAACAACCTACCAAAACCACTTCTCTGCTCAGGCAGGAACCCTGATAAGCGATAACTTAATGGAGTCCCAGGATCGCCATCAATGTAAAGTAATCATAAGTAATTGCAACAAAGGGTAGATTTGAAATTAACACTCGTATTGTTATGAACATTTCAATTTATTTGCAAAACTTTGTGGGCAATCCATTTATAAATTATTTCTCATTGTAAATTTTATATTAGAGACAAGAGACTTCAAATAAATAATAAATTAAATTCAGGGGTGGCCTTCTAGAAAACATAGTTCTACAAGATGTTGCAATCTGCTGCGTCATAGTATAAAAGTTACATGAAAGGACATATTTAAAATGCTAAATAAAATAAAACCTGGTTACGGGCGCCAGCCTCATGAGATCCATGAGACAAGAATAGAAGCATGGTAATTCACTAACAATTATTCTATAAAATAACAAACATGATCGACTAACAAGATATGAATTTTGCTCACGGTCTCCGATCCACCAAAACTGCAAGGCTCGAACACACTTCTGATTCACACGAGAGGCCAGCTGAAACTGCCTGAGTCGAAGGAGCAAGTCCGTGCGTCTCCTCTCTCTCCCTCCAACGCGTAGTGTTGACAGCCGTTAAAATTGTAGCGTGCAGATACTGCTATCAAACCTGTCGCAAACTCACCCCGCCACCCCTGCTCAGTCACCAAATGTAACAAACTACTTAGGTCGACCCACAGCATACTTCACCAAAAACTAACCAGATTTTCTAAAAAAATATAATCCAAATTTTGACCAAAAAATTGCAATTTTCGGAAAAGTGAGGCAAATTTCACCAAGAAATTTTATTTATTTATTTATTTATTTATTTGAACAAAAATACATACACATTATAAGAAAACATTGACTGTCCAACTAAGAGATTTCCCGTTTTAGGACAGTCGAATTGCCTGGTTTAGTTCACATTAGGTAGTTACGTTGTTTTTTGTAGAACTTAAATACTAGTAAATGAATGAGGGCATAAGTGCTGATTACATTTGTATTTGTTAAATCTACAGTCAAGTGCAAGATTAAAAAGCAATAAAACAATTAAATTTAATATTAATAGTAAAAAGCTACTGAGAAGAGTTACCAAAATTATTAACGACCGTCAATACGGATTCCGGCGGAACCGCTCGTGCGGTGATCTTCTCGCGTATGTGACACATGTTTGGGGGCGGTGCCTGGAACGCTTTGGTGAGACCCAAACCGTTGCACTGGATATTTCCAAGGCCTTTGACCGGGTTTGGCACCGAGGGCTTGTCAACAAACTGCCTTCTTACGGACTTCCCGCTTCCTTGTGTACGTGGATTGCCGACTTTTTGAGGGAGAGGTCGATTCAGGCGGTTGCTGATGGTTTCACCTCTTCCTCGCATTCGATAAATGCTGGCGTCCCACAGGGATCGGTTCTGTCTCCGACTTTGTTTCTGTTGCACATCAATGACCTCTTGACATGTGCACCGATTCATTGTTACGCGGATGACAGTACAGTCCATGATAGCTTTTTGTTTGACAAGCCTCCAAAGGGCTCACAAATCCCAATGGCTCGGAGGGCTTTGAAACAAAGAATGGACGGTTACCTCGAGAGTGTTTTCTCTTGGGGTAAGAATAACCTCGTCGAATTTAATGTTTCAAAGACCCAATCATGTCTGATTACGTCTAAAAGGGATCGGAATGATAATCTAGTCTCCTTCAACGGAAGCAATCTCCCGAACAGGCCTTCCATTGATATGCTTGGTGTAACTCTAAGTGACCAGCTCAGGTACGGGGGCTCCATCGAGGCCAGAGTTAAGTTAGCCTCTCAGAAACTGGGCGTACTGTACAGGGATATTTTAATAGTACACAACTGCTAACCCTGTACAAATCGCAAGTGCGCCCCACGGTTGAATTTGGCAGCCACCTCTGGTCTGGAGTCCCAAAATACCTGAAAAAAACCCTCGACTCTGTGCAGAAACGGGCGGTCCGTTTGATAGATTCTCCTAACTTAACAAATGGACTGCAATCTTTAGAGCACAGGCGTCAGGTGGGAATGCTGTCCTTGTTCTACCGGTATTACAATGGAAGATGCTCCGAGGAACTAGCGTCACTGATCCCCTCGGCACCGGTGCATAGTCGGGAAACACGCCAAACACGCGCTCAACATTTGTACACGGTTGACATTAGTCACATGAGAACGGGTCGTTTCTACGACTCGTTCTTGAGTTCAACAGCCCGGCTGTGGAACGATTTGCCGGCTTCTGTGTTTCCTCCCTCCTACAATATGGGTCTCTTCAAGACCCATGTTCACTCCTTCCTCTCCTCAACAGCACCCTCCACACAGCATCTTCAAAGATGACATAGGCCCTGAGGGAAATTATTTCCCTCAGGGCCTCCTGTGTGGAGTTAATATAAAAAAAATAAAAAAAGTACAAAAAATTTGAATGATAATATATTAAAGCTACAAAGAAAAAAAAATATGAACTCATTGGTTTGTGAAACAGAAAAATAAAAACTAAATCTTTCTTCGATGTATTCCTATCCGAAAGTTCGAATGTGTTTTTAAGAAAATATATAATAGGTTTGAGTAAAGACAACCTCTCTTTTTTAATTTAACAATTTCGTATCTATCCTATGTTTTCTAAAAAAAAATGTTTTTAAATATTATAATAATTTGATGAAATGGTTGTTGAGTTAAAAGTCTGTAAATATTAACAAAAAGGGATATAAGTTATCAGGGGCATAGAAAAAAAAATTATATCATTTTTAGAAATTAATAAAAAGTAACTTTCTGATTCCTCTAATGTACAAAAATAGCCTCTGTGTTACAATTTTTGATAGTACATAATATTTTACTCATAATTTAATTTTATCAATACTACAACTTTTAAAATATTTTTTGTACCTATTTTTGTAACCTAGTAACTTTTAGTTTGAAGATAACAATATAAAAAAATAAAGATAATATTATACAACCTATATTATACCAGCTAATTAGATGAGTACTTTTAAGATTCTTATGGATTAACGTAAACCTGATAGTACATATTATTAGGTAAGTGAGTTTGGGTGAGCATGTGTTCGCTCTCGAGTCTCCCCATGTCCAGAAGCCAATTGCTAACCCATTTGCGCAGAGTGCTTGCACTTTTCAATTTCCATGCATCGGGTACGAGGTTGAAATAAGACGTGTATTACCAAAAAATGCTAATTCACCAAAAAATATCGCGTAATTTTCAGCTAATGCCCCTAATGATTGGTATTGAGCAATGGTCGCCAACAATTATCGCCATTTATTTAAAAAAAACACAACCTTTCACTCCTTCCACAACCCATGGAAATATAAAAAAAATTAAAATTATGTTGTTAGTATATACAGTTTTTTTCATATAATCTGTGAGAGTTAGTCCTTATTTTTTTTCGTGTAATCGGCGAGATTACATCCACCTATAGATGAAACTTGGGCACTCACCAAACGCCACAGAGAAAAGTTGGAACGCTGCCAGAGAGCCATGGAGAGAAGTTTGACAGGGATAAGGAAACAGGACAGAGTGAGATGTAGCATAATAAGGGAGAAAACTAAAGTCGCCCATATGGTTACCCGAATAAAAGTGGAGATGGACAGATCACATGATCCGCGATCCACAAGAGAAATTGTGCAAAAATATCACTGACTGGTATCCCAGAGACGGCAAGAGAAGTAGAGGACGTCAACAAATAAGATGGGAAGACGACCTAAAACTCACGGCTGGACTTCATGGAGAAGAGTAGCGCGTGACAGGTCCCAGTGGAAAATGTTAGAGGAGGCCTGTGCCAAGAGGCAAACGGAGCTTCGGGATATATTATTAAAAAAAATTAGTGTCAAGATTCATACCTAACAAAAGTTCAGAATAAAAAGGCTTATTATTATGTTTATTATAATCGGCGAGAGCCAGTCCAGTGTACTATAATTCCAAGTAATTAACCTCTTGGCGGCCACTGAGTGGTGCTTGTGTAGCTATTACCAACGCCGCTGAGTTGTCGTTACACTAACGCCCTAGCACGTCGACACATGATTTACCTAGAGATTGACGTCCTTAACTATGCAGTAGTCGATGGCGTCATGTTTGCGGTACAAGTTCACAAAGCTTACCACAGATGTCGTCATGTTGTCTTGTGCACACAAACTGACGTCTTATTAACAGATGTTTAGGTTGTCTTGCGCACACAAGAAACTGGTGTATTATTTGCAAGAAGACAACTGATCCAGACTTCTTATTTTATCCTTATGTTGCCTTGTTCACGCAAATTGATGTCTTATTTCTATATGCCCCCACGTTGTCATATGCACACCAACTGATGCCTTATTTATAGATGTATTCGTGTTGCTTTGTGCACACAAAATGATATCTTATTTACAGACTGTCCCCGTGTCACCCTGTGCGTATAAACTGATATCTTATAATAATAATAATAATTGGATAATTTGTAGAGCGCCGTTTTTGTGAAAAATCACCTCAAGGGCTCTGTACAGCTTATTATTAATTCTTGTTCTATCTAATTTAACTATCTTATTTACAGATATCCCCATATTGTCTTGTGCAAACAAACTGATGTCTTTTTTTTTTTTTTTTTAAATATGTTTATTCAGTTTTAATTTTACAATATTTCATTTTACAAATCTTACGAAACTGATCTGAAATCTCTCATTTTTTTCTAATTATTTAATACAGTATACTTTTCAGTTTTACATAGTATATACTAAATATAATACTTAATATTAAAATACTAATTATTACGACAAACTAATTATTATAATGTTTTAATACAGATATCTTAATTACAGATATCCCCGTATTGTCTTGTGCGTATAAACTGATGTCTTATTTACAGATTTCTCCATATTGTCTTGTGCACACAATCTGATGTCTTATTTACAGATCTCCCCATGTTGTCTTGTGTGCACACACACTGATATCTTATTTACAGATTTCTCCATACTGTCTTGTGCACACAAACTGTTATCTTATTTACAGATTTCCCCATATTGTGTTGTGCACACAAACTGGTGTTTTATTTACAGTTGTCCCCTTGTTATACTGTGCACACATAATGTCTTATTTACAGATTTCCCCATATTGTCTTGTGCACACAAACTGATATCTTGTTTACAGATTTCCCCATATTGTCTTGTGCACAAACTGATATCTTATTTACAATATGATGTCTTATTTACAGATTTCCCCATATTGTCTTGTGCACACAAGATAATATGGGGAAATCTTTTCATTTATATAATTTCATTTTTTCATTAATATAAATATGTTTTGTTGTAAAGGTACCATCAATTACAGAAACATGGTCATTGTCACCCATCAATATGATAAGAAGCGAGTTATCATGTAATTTCCTTTCGAATGCTCTACGATGACGTAAATACGACTTCTGCCTCGTTTTACTTTACGTTTAAAGTATCTATTACTGATAATGTAATTTTGAAAAACCATTTAAACTTAATGAAGTCCAAAAATGTTTCTAAAATCAAATTAGTTGAAGATATACATTTCTTCAAAACATCATTGATAATTACATTTCATAAGATATTTGCAAAAGCGCTAAAATTAATTTTGAAAAACATCTTTACGCCATTTTAGCAATAATATAATTAAATTTATTTTTGTGAATGTTGTAAGAAATTGAGGGGACTATCGCTTCCACAATTTGGGGTCCTGCGTTGTAAGGCTGTATATAATTTGTACACAATTGTGTGATTTTTGACGTGAAAACTTCTTTAGCACCGTTGTGATTTGAAACTCGATGAAACGGAATCGAGCGACACTAAAAAATACGAACACGAACATCTATAGGATTTAGTCTGCAAGAGAATGAAATAGACTAAACGGTGAATTAGTCTCCTCTTTTTGCGGTGCTTCGTAGTCTCCCCACTCTTGTCTATTTTAATTTACTGAAGGTTTCACTTCTTCCGATTTTATATAAATTAATAATGAATTTAAGTAATTTTTTTATTTCACAACTAGCGAGTTCCCGGCATGCGTTGCAGTGCCACTTAATAAAGAAATTGTTTCTCACTAAGTATCCTTTCCCATTTGTCCCGTTCCCCTGCCATGTTCCATTCCCCTCTTGCGTTCCCCCTCCACCTTCCCCGGCTTCCCTCTCCCCTCTCCCGCATCCTCCGTCCCACGAACCTATATGAATTTACCCTACCTCTACCCGGTTTCCAAACAATCAGTCTGGTACAATTTTTTAATACAAATTTCACAATGCATAGCTCATCTCAGAATATATGAAAACCTTCGCTAGCGTGCGCACAACAACTCATCAAAAATTCATTGCAATCCGAATAATATGTATGGAAAATAATTTCATAACGCCAGAGCTCACTTTTTTAACATTTACTCCACACAGAAGACCCTGAGGCAAATAATTTCCCCCAGGACCTATGTCATCTTTGAAGATGCTGTGTGGGGGGTGTTTTTGAGGAGGAGGAGGAAACGCAGAGGCCGGCAAATCGTTCCACAGCTGAGCTGTTGAATTGAAGAACGAGTCGTAGAAACGACCCGTTCTCATGTTACTAATGTCAACCGTGTACAAATGTCCAACCGTGTACAAATGGGCGCGTGTTTGGCGTGTTTCCCGACTATGCACCGGTGCCGAGGGGTTCAATGACGCTAATTCCTCGGAGCACTTTCCATTGTAATACCGGTAAAACAAAGACTCCCACCTGACGCCTGTGCTCTAAAGATTGCAATCCGTTTGTTAAGTTAGGAGAATCTATCAAACGAACCGCCCAGATTGTGCACAGAGTCGAGGGTTTTTTTTTTTAAGGTATTTTGGGGCTCCAGACCAGAGGTGGCTGCCAAATTCAACCGTGGGGCGCACTTGCGATTTGCACTTTCACTATTATATACAGAAACCATTGCGGGAATGCGCACAACAAATCACCAAAGTTTCATCGCAATCGGATGAACGCATAATAGAAAAACAAAGAAACATAAATTTTTAAATATTTTAAGAAACACTTTTTTTAATTTTATATTTTCACTGATCTGTGATATTTTTTCGCTCACTGCGGCATCTGAATTCGCAGTCGAGAATTTTAACCTCTCGGCTAACTCTACTGGCGGGAAATTTATAAACGGTATCATTCGTTTTGCGAATGTTTTTTCCACGAACTTTCATATGCCTTTATACAGGGTGTTTGGAACACACTGTGTAAAATAAAAAAAAGTAAATAACTAATTGAAAAAGAAGATAACATTGATCATATTAACGAAAATATGAAAGAGAACAAGACAGAAAAATAAAAAAGATTACGGTCGCAACTGGGTCTCAAACCCAGAATCTTTCGTCTAGCTGGGACAAACGCCTTACTAATTCGGCTATTATTCAAACTAGTAATCTCATATTTTAAATTTCAAAATAAACAAAATTAGCTTTGACTATTTTTTTCCATCTTACTGGTGACTATGAGTTTATCCAAGTAAGAGACCTCAGTTTGGCGAGTAACGTGTACAAACTATCTTAAAATATTTCGGTGGTCATCTTATTAGTATTTGTGTTTTCTTCTTTTGAGTCGCTAGATGTCGCTTTCTTTTGTGTTTTCTTTTGCCTGTTCATTTTGGAGTGGTTTGAAGATTAGATATTGATTTAAAAAAAATAAAAATATTTTTTTTGTCGGATTTCGTAAGATTCGAACATTGGTCCGCTAAAGTCTACAGAGGTTCTTCGAGCGCTTTATACCACAACACCAAAGGAGACTGGCATGGGACTGTGGATTTATCGTATAATATTGGAACGGAGTACCCGTGAATTAAATAAATATTTTATTGCTATCTCATTCTCTCGCAGGCTAAATCCTATAGATCATAGATTCTCAACCTTTTTTTGCCCACCGCCCCCTTTGAGAATATTTTTTTTCTAGCCCCCCCCCAACTGCTTTTACGTACCATCTGTCGTTGTGCATCAGAAACAGCTATTTTTTATTATTTTTTATTTGTTTATCTCAAAAATGGTACATATTAAAGTCGTACTGATCTTCCATTAAAAGCATTTGCTTGTGGATGGAAGAAGAGTTTACATTCTATTTATACATTTAAACAGTCACGTGTTTCACATAAGTGATTACTGCAGTTAATACAAACGTCACGATTATACTTACCACAACGGGGGGGGGGGGACGTATTGGATGGGATGGGTTTCTCTGGGTCTTTTCTTCATACTATCTATGATATATCGCATATCTCTGAAACAGCTATTGCCACGATTATATTTAAACGTGTAATTACACATATTACGTAATCGTAAGATAGTATATGACTCCTAACCTATTTCTGAAATCACTGAGGAGGTTTTCCAAGTGTTGAAAGTAAACAAGCAAGTCGTCGTTCTTTAATGATACTGCTGATAAATTTGGAAAGTTATTAAATTCCCGTCTGCCGATATTTCTTTTGTATAATAGCAGTTTGGATACAAAAGCAGCAACGCTATTTTTTTGTCTTAATCAAGTTTAAGTCATCGCCTTGAAGTTAGCGCAAGCACACAACGACACTAAGAAAGTAAGCGCAAGCACACAACGACACTAAGCAAGTTAGCGCAAGCACACAACGACACTAAGCAAGTTAGCGCAAGCACACAACGACACTAAGCAAGTTAGCGCAAGCACAGATAATACTGTCAATTCTTGCAGGATTGCAAAAATTCCGTTATTTAATAAAAAAAAACTTGTTAAATAGCTACAAATAATTCTTTTATTAACTTCACTTGTATTTATATGAGACA
Organism: Glyphotaelius pellucidus; assembly: GCA_936435175.1. Lineage (NCBI taxonomy): Eukaryota > Metazoa > Arthropoda > Insecta > Trichoptera > Limnephilidae > Glyphotaelius > Glyphotaelius pellucidus. The sequence continues at coordinate 7,180,969 of OW386563.1, read as the reverse complement.
CTTCACGTGAAATCGGAAGTTTTAACTTTTTTAATTCCAATCAAAAAAATAAAAAAAATTCATATTATCCAATTTAATGTACATCTGAATGAAATAGAATCTTTCAGATCAATTTTCATCCACTTCCCGAATTATCGAACCACGTTAATTTTCATACACGTGATAAAAATGATTACAATACAAACAATAACAAAAATTAACCAATATTAAAGTTTATCGTTTTATCTTTTTAGGCCGTATTTTTTACCTGCCAACGCCCCCTTGGGCCATCTCAACACCCCCCAATTTTCTCTGGGTCTTCTACCGCCCCCTGAAGGTCTCAAACGCCCAAAAGGGGGCGTTATCGCCCACGTTGAGAACCACTGCTAAAGATGTATGTGTTGTCTGTTTTTAGTGTCGCTCATTTTCTTCAGTCGCAGTTTTTACTTCAGTATTGTGGTATATTTATTTAGGTGACCATTCTAGTTAAATAAGTGAAAATGTAATCTTAATTTTTTAACCGGTTGCAATAGCTTAAAAATTAATATAACCACGAGTTTCCAAGCGCTGCGTACGGCATTATTTAATTAGCCAGTGAAACCTTTGCCATTGCTGACAACAATTAGCCGTCAAAGTGGATAGAATTACATTTAATGAGACATAGAATAAATAATATAACTAGAAATGCAACGTGGATGCGTTACGTGATCCAAAAGTCTGATCATTATTTGCTTAAAATTCATATGGTGTCCCGTGGCAGATTTCCAACTCGTAAATGAAATAAATATACATTGTAAGCGAAAAAAAATTATGTATTTATTATCAAATTAAACATACTAACGGCACGGCGTACACACTCGCGGAATCTTTTGAAAGTATTCCGAGCGACTTTCTTAAACAGAGATTGGGAAATAGCGCTCACTTCTCGCACGATATTTTCTTTTAATTCTGATATGTCCTTTGGACTGCTATCGTAACTTAAGTTTTAAGATATACCCACGGAAAAAGAGTCCATGGGGGTGAGATCCAGTGATCTGTGTGGCCACACGATGTCACCATTTCGACTCATCGGTTTTTTAGAGAACTGCTCGCGGAGGAGGCTCATGGTGACTCTCGCCGTGTGAGGTGTGGCGCCATCTTGTTGAAACCACGTATGTGAACTGTACGAATGGTGCTCTTGTAGTTTTGGTATAAAATAATCGCTTATCATGTGGCGGTAATAATCACCATCTACAGTTATGGTTGCTTGCCTTAACCGAGGATTTTGTCCTTTTTGCGCCCAAGAGCGGCAGTTTTGCTTGTTGACAAAACCATTTAACCCTTAAATGCATAGTGTAACACGTCTGATACAATTAACTATTTGTTATTTCTTATTAATTCTGACATCTGTTGGTGGGTTTTGGTATTACAGTATTGTTTTTACATTACCTCTGCATAATAATTTTGCAGAAAAATTCCGATAGATGGTATACAACAATATGAAAATTTTATTTTAAACTTGACAATTGGAGGTCACAGATTTTGTGCATTTTGATGTCCATTATTATATCAAAATATAGTGTTTTTTCGAAGTGTTGGACTGTAATTAAATTATTCTACACACAGTAAGGTACGTTTATGTGTTTTAAATATAAATCAAATGTGTATTATGTATTTTGACCCTTTAAATTTGACAAAACGTTATTATATCATATATGTTACACTATGCACTGAGACCATCTTTTGACATATGTATGCAGTTATTACTAATTATAGCATAACTTTGTTTCAAAATGGGGTATTTATTTCCCTAATAGGGACACGCTCAATACGCACTTTTTATTACAAAAACACTTAACATCAGTTAGATAATAATGGGAAGTAAGTATTTCAATTTCCGGAATCGAAAAATAATGAATTTTAATAGTTATTTCGTTAAAATTAAAAACGAATATTCGCTCGGCGACCATTGCCATTGATGTCAAAGTTTTGAGGTTAGTTTTTTTTCTTCTCTTTTTTAATCCAAAATATTAATAAATGACCCTAAAATAGGTTCTTAGGTTCTTAGTTTGGGTTTAATTAAAAAAGGAAAAAAAAACTAGCCTAAAAAGCTATTTTAATATAATTATATCAAAACATGGCGTGAAGAAAAGATGTGTAATTGTCTGTTTTTTAATGAAATATCGACTAAAATGCATTATTTTCCAATTTCGGAAAGTGAAATACTTACTTTTAGTTATTATTTAACTGATATAAAGAGTTTCTGAAATAAAAAGTGAATATTAAGCGTGTCCCTATTAGGGAAATATTCACCCAAAATGGCAAAGAGGGGTTTTTTTAAAAAGGAGTTGGATGAAATTGTTAATCGCATGTCTGACAGTGATGATGAAATGAATTTTATGGATGATGACAGTATAGATGTTGAAAATTATTGCTTATAGTTTTGAATTTTATTTTGGACAAGAAAATTGCTTGCCAAGACCTGAAAGTGAACCAGACTTGAGAGGCTGTAGAAATATTGTTGTGCGTCTATGTCGCGTAGTACCAAAACACTTGAACCACAGACTATATTTTGACAATTATTACACTTCAATTCAATTTTTAAGCCATTTGGCTTGCGCAGGCATTTAATCTCTTGGGACAGTTAGGAGAAATAGAATACCTGGATGTAAGCTGCCAGATGAAAAAAATAATGGGAAATTCTCCACGAGGAACGACCTCGGAATTTAATGGATCGTATCAAGGCGTTGAAATGTCTAATTTCGTTTGGAAAGATAACAAGGTGGTCATTGGTGGTGGTTTGGAAGGGTCACATTACTATCGTCTTTTGCAGGGGAACTTCCAATGAAAACTGTTGAACGTTATGACAAAAAAAAAGAAAACTAAGGTCACAGTTAGCTGCCCACTTGCTATAACAGAGTACAACAGACATACGGGAGGAGTTGACTTACTAGACAGTGTCATGGGAAGATATAAAATTGCGATGAGAAGTAATATATGGTATATGAGGGACGAGGGTGCTATACCACTTAGTTGATATGACCATAGTAAATTCTTGGTTTCTATACAGAAGAAGACTTGGTTTCTGTACAAGAACAAAAAATGCTAATACAAAAAATATTATGCGTCTCGCCAAATTTAAAACCCAAATTGCTCGAACTTTGTACGCCGTTGACTCTAAGTTTACCGACAAACGACAAACGACAAGTCGGCCAAGTTGAAATTTAGAACCCGTTTTACAAAAGAAGAGAAAAGGCCCAAAAGTAAATGTCCCATCAAAAGACAAAAGGAGAGATGAGGTATCTCATTGCCCAACATGGCAAGAAAAGAGGCAGAGGTGTCGACTTCCCACCCGCAATGGCCTGAAGTACTGCCAAAAATGCGGAGTTTCTTTATATTTTAATAAGGACAAAAACTGTTTTTCGGCATTCCATTTAAATAAATACTTCTCCCTGTTTATATAAGCCTTATTTTTTAATGTATAAGTCATAAAATAGTTCGCTTTATTCACTGATAAATTATTGTTGTAACGTTAGATACGAACATTTTTGTATGACATGGATGCATTGTTTCACACATGATATAATAACGTTTTTCTCAAAATAAACATAATTTACGGATAAATATTTTTTTTATTATTTTTCCGCATTCTTAATTTATAAGTAGAATGCAAAAAAAATATTTTTTTTTAAATAAAAAAAATCATGCATTTAAGGGTTAAATCGTCGTCATAACCATTTAATTCGTCACTGAACCAAATTGTGTTCTCAGTTCGGAATCGTTGGCTTTAAAACACGCTTCTACTGCGAACGCGCGATGCTCACTTGCTCACTAGTCCACAGCAACATCCGCACGAATGCCGAGCAGCACCATACCCCCCCTTCCCTCTCACAAGTGCAACGGTTTTACAAACATTTGAATTGAAACTTCGAAATCTGCCACGAGACACTATAGAACAGCTGTGTTTGATCACCATTATGAAATATTAAATTCGATTAAATGGGTATTCATAAATTTTTTTGACGTGAAAACTTGTTGTGATTTGAAACTCGATGAAACGAAAAATAGCGACACTAAAAAGAAACAAACACATACATCTAAAGGATTTAACCCGGGGGGATATCGAGGTAGTATAATTGGTCTCCTATTTGTGCGGTGCTTAGAGCTCTTAAAATTGAAATAAATCGTATATGCGATCCATAGACCTAATGATGATTTAACAGGGGTGCCGGGTTCATGGGGTGAGATTTGTCTAGGTCTTGGAGGCGGGTGACCAGGTCACACCGAACCCCAGATTCCTACCCACCCCTTAAACCCTTTTTCTTCCCAGAATTCTCCCCCACTTCCTTTCCTTAAAAAAACCCCACAGCTCCACACAGGAGGCACTGGGAAAAATAATCTCCCCCAGGGCCTATTCTTTGGGGATACTGTGTGGAAGGTTTTTTAAGGAAAGGAAATGGAGGAGAATTCTGAGAAGGAAAAGGGTTTAAGGGGTGGGGGTTCGGTGTGACCTGGTCATCCGCCTCCAAGACCTAAAAAAACCTCACCCCATGAAACCGGGCACCCCTGCTAAATAACCAAACGTAGCGAATCACTTGGGGCGACCTATGGCAGAGGTGTTGGTTATCCAATAAAGGTTCCCGGGGCGGCGGTACCCATTCCCGCCTAATTTTTTTAAAGTTCTAAATCAGCCCTTTTAAAAAGTTTGTTTTCCTGGCCTGGTAAACCACGCCGAATTGTGTCTAGTTGAGTTTGTTTGACGCGATGTGCCTAGTTGTTCTAGTGCCATCTCCTCTTTCTTCCTTCCTTCGTCGTTTTTTTTTGTACTATGTAAGTCAGTGGTGACACACTGTATCCATTTAAAAGAAGAATTCACGTGGAAGACATTTCTAGTGCGTTTTACCATCTATTCGGTGTTTTGACACAACCCTGTTTCAGCAGGAACCTGGCTGTTGGCCAGTCAGGGCGCCACATTCCGCTAATTAAATTAATTATTTGTTTATATTAAGTTGTATTGGAGAAGTATCTATTACTGTAAGTATAAATGTTCCGAGCTGGGTACAATACTGTTCAAAGTACAATAATTGAAAAAATATATATTTGTGGTGCACCTATTGATTTATCCGTGTAGTTTCAGCTTCTTTAAATTGGTTTGTAATAGAGAATTCCAGTCCAATTTTTTTTTATTTTTACTGGGCAATACGATCGTTTTTTGTGCAGTTAAAGTTTTTGAATATTTTAAATAATATAGATAAACTAATAGAGATACTTTATTTTTGATACTGACTTTTTTTTATGTGAAATACCGCACAAGAGTCCCAACTGCTCCAGTCTGGAGCCAGTGAGACTATGGCATCCCCGATTGGGGTATGTTGTGAGGCTGAAGGTAGTGGGGAGGGGAAGGAGATAGGGAAGAGGAAGGTGGGGAAGCACCTGGCTATTCAGATCTGGTCACTTAAACACGGCTAAAGCCATTTTAAGCAACGTTTCAATTCTGAATGGTGGTCTTTCACCAGGGCGATACTGATAGTATCTTCCACTCTGGAACGTGCCGCAAATATACTATATATTATTTTAAATGAATAAATTGTGAAATAACACAAATTAATCAAATAAAATTTAATTTGCGCACGCCGGGTTCGAACCCGCGACCTTCGGATTGTGAGTCGAGAGTCTTGCCTCGGGACCACGGAGGCCGTCTAACCGACTTATAAAGGCCTAAATAATGTTTCAATAAAAATAAAAACTATTATATGTCCAATTCTCTATAAACCAATAACACGGAATGTCGAACGGCTTGCGTCTTACATTTCTATTGATTTCTATACAACTTTGGCCCAGGTGACGCGGCGCGGTGAAGTCACGCCGCCATAATCCAGCAATAGGGTGTTTTAATGACACGTTTTAAAATGGACTTTTTAATATTTTTTTAAAAAACTCTACGTTAAATACTATGTAATAAAACTTATATATTCAGAATCAGCGTATATTGGTCTTTATAAACATATTTTTTTAAAGCAATAATATTTTTCACTGGAGTTCCTTATTCTAACTTCTGCCATATCCCAATATACGGCAGCTGAGTTATTTATTTACTAGCTTTTCCCCGCGGCTTCGCTCGCATGGTATTACGGGAAATTACTGTAACACTTGCACTTATCAAATCTAGCCTAGTAAAGAGGTATATTTTTTTTTACATGAGCTTCACACAGGAGGCCCTGAGGAAAACAATTTCCCTCAGGGCCTGTGGCATCTTTGGGGATGCTGTGTGGAGGTTTTTTTTTTAAGGAAAGGATGGGAGGAGAGTTCTGGGAAGGAAGGGTTTGAGAGGTGTGTAGGTTCCCGCCTCCCAAATTGAAAATATTGGGCGGTACCCTTCTGGTTATGCATTATTACGATATTTTTTCTTGTTCAAAGATTATTATTAATTATTATTAAAATGATGGTGTTTTGGTATGCCCTCTTTGAGAGATTGGTGACACTACAATGTGATTTCCGTAACTGTTAATAATCAATATCAACCATCAAGATTCACAGATATCTCCATCGTTCAGTTTTTGGATAAATAGTGCAGTTAGGGTTACCATCCGTCCGGATTAATCCGGACATGTCCGGACTTCTAGCCTTTTGTCCGGACTTTGTCTTTGACTTTTGACGGATTTTTTGGTTTAGATGGAATATGAGTAATAAAACTTACATAACTAATATCAAATAAGTCTTTATTAATTTTCCACTCATCTAAAAACAAAATATATATCTTCTATAACAATCTACTCATGGAGATCAAACAATAAATTTTAATTGCAGTTGCAAACAATCAACAAGTTCAAGTTCAATCATAAAATATCTTCTTCAAAACTTAACACTTGTTTTCGACAAATACATATATTTTAATATTTTTCTGCGCCAGATACTTTACGGAGCAGCTCCCGTTCATTCAAAGTTTTCTTATAGAATTCTTCGCAGCTCATAGTTTTAAGGTTGTATTGAATCATCAACAACGATCTGACCGAGGGAACAGAAAATCTATTACGCTCTTTTGTCCACTGAGCTTCCATTAGAGAAAACACTCTTTCTACACTTGCGTTTTGTGCTTTGATAGCAAAAATGAACTCGCTAGAAAAAAAATACTCAATAGAATGTGCAATCTGGCAATTGCAAAGTTTGTAAAAATGGTAACCCACATTTTATGAACCATCATACTAAAAAATGCATCGTTTGTTGGGATATGAATGAATTGACGGCTGTTACTTCGTAGAATAGCTTTACATCATCGATAACAACACCTTTGGGTATCATATATTTGCATTACGTGATTAAAATGTCCGGACTTTTTTTGGACTAACCGGCTTTTTGGCAGGACTTTTCAATTTTCTAAATGGTAACCCTAAGTGCAGTGGGCTGTTTCTTTTAACAATAATTATTATTGTAGCAATGTTGTACGATTTATATCATTCTGTGGTTCTTTTGAATTCTGCTAATCATTCGGAATTTACATGTGGTTGTGCAAGCTTTGACCACTGATTTGTGCGATTTCTAAGTTACAAAAAATATTGAAATCAAAATCAAAAAGTTACAAAAAATATTGTCAGGAGGCCTCCGAGGACTGCAGAAACCAACATTAAGGTTAGTGAAAACAATTAAAGTCTAAAGTCATGGTGTTTGAAAGAGAAAGTACGAAAACAGTGTGTGATATAGTTGTGAACGATGAATACTTGGAGCAGGTGGATGAGTTTGTGTATCTGGGTAGTATATTTACGAGAGATGGGAAGGCTGATAGAGATATCGAAAGAAGGGTAAATGCCGGTAACTCCATTAATGGAGGACTGAATGCCGTTGGCGCTAATAAAAAACTGTCAAAAGGAGCGAAACTAGCAGTCCACAATGGAGTCCTGGTACCTACCCTGATGTATGGCAGTGAGGCATGGAACTGGCAGAGGAAGGATGAAAGTAAACTGAATGCTGTTGAAATGAGATCCCTGAGGCGTATGTGTGGTAAAACCATGTATAATCGTGTGAGAAATGTGGAGATCCGCAAAGAATGTAAGGCTGATGTAAGCATGCAAGGTCGCGGGTTCGAACCCGGCGTGCGCAAATAAATTTTATTTGATTAATTTGTGTTATTTCACAATTTATTCATTTAAAATAATAAATAGTATATTTGCGGCACGTTCCAGAGTGGAAGATACTATCAGTATCGCCCTGGTGTAAGACCACCATTCAGAATTGAAACGTTGCTTGAAATGGCTTTAGCCGTGTTTAGTGACCAGATCTGAATAGCCAGGTACCTCCCCACCTTCCTCTTCCCTATCTCCTTCCCCTCCCCACTACCTTCAGCCTCACAACATACCCCGATTGGGGATGCCATAGTCTCACTAGCTCCAGACGGGAGCAGTTGGGACTCTTGTGCGGTATTAACTGTAAAAAAAAAAAAAAAAAAGCATAATGAGTAAGATTAAGAAAGGGACCCTCAGATGGTTTGGGCATGTAGAGCGAATGAACGAAGAAAGTAGTGTAAGAAGAATATATGACGCAAATGTGAATGGCAGAAGAAGTCGGGGACGCCTGAGGAAGACATGGCACGATCAAGTGAATCAGATACTTGAGTCGGGCCATGTCAAAAGTCAGAATAATAGAAGATTATGTATGAGACGATGTATGAATGTGAGTGAAGCAAAGAGTGTGTGCCAGGACCGAGTTGTTTGGCGGTCCGTCCTCTCTGCCTACCCCTGCGGGGAAACGGCGTGATGGTTAGTTAGTTACTTAGTTTACTCCGCTTACTGGTTAATAAGCAATATTTCTTATTCAAACAGTTAGATTTAGGTTTATTATCACGAAAAATTAATATTTAAGTCGGGGGAGACGAAAAAATCCGGATTATGCAATTTTACCAATCAGAAATATAGCTCTGAGCAATCATCTTCGAGAGCTTGGGGAGTTTACAGACCCCAAGCTTGCAAAAATATAATGCACCATCCCCGCCTCCAATATTGCGTATTTACAGGGGCAAACAAACAATTTACTAACCAAAAAGACCCTCTACGGGTTAATTAGTTAATGAGTACCTACGACATATTTCATACATACTTAAGTTATATTTCAAAAATTTTCGGTTCTCAACGATCGAATGTAATAAATTGATTACGTCTTAGAAGTATTATTTATTTATTAATTGCGGTATGACTTCGTTCAATTCTAAGAGCTTCGCTTGTTCAATCCGTTCATTAAATAAGCCAGCAATTTTGTCTAACAACCGACATAATTAAAATATATGTTTTTTTACGTTAATTCCACACAAGAGGCCTTGAGGAAAATAATTTTCCTCAGGGCCTATGTCATCTGGGATGCTGAGTGGAGGGTCTTTTTGAAGAGAGGAAGGAATGAACATTGGTCTTGAAGAGGCCCATGTTGTAGGAAGGAGGAAACACAGAAGTCGGCAAATCGTTCCACAGCCGAGATTTTGAACTCCAGAACGAGTCGAAAAAACGACCCGTTCTCATTGGCAAATATCAACCGTGAACATATGTTGGGTGCGCGTGTCTCCCGACTATGCACCGGTGCCGATTGGATCAATGACGCTAGTTCCTCAGAGCATCTTCCATTGAAATACCGGTAGAACGTGGATAGCATTCCCATCCGACGTCTGTGCTCTAAAGATTGCAATCCGTTCGTTAAGTTGGGAGAATATATCAAACGGACCGCCCGTTTCTAAACAGAGTCGAGGGTATTTTTCAAGTATTTTGGAGCTCCAGACCAGAGGTGACTGCCAAATTCAACCGTGGGGCCCACTTGCGATTTGTACAGGGTTAGCAGTTGTGTACTATTAAAGTGTCTGCGAGCCCTGTACAGTATGCCCAATTTCTGAGAGGCTAACATAACTCTGACTTCGATGGAGCTCCCGTACCTGAGCCGGTCACTTATAGTTACACCAAGCATATCAATGGAGGGTCTGTTCGGAAGATTGCTTCCGTTGAAGGAGACTAGATTTTCATTTCAATCCTTTTTAAAGTAATCAGACATGATTGGGTCTTTAAAACATTGAATTCGACGAGGTTATTCTTACCCCAAGAGAAAACTCTCTTGAGGTAACCGTCCATTCTTTGCTTCAAAGCCCCCCGAGCCGGAGTTTGTGTGCCCTTTGGGGGCTTATCAAACAAAAAGCCATCATGGACTGTACTGTCATCCGCGTAACAATGAATTGGTGCACATGACATATGTGGTTATATTGACAGTTAACCGAAATTTATCTGATGCTATGGAGACCGCGCAAAAATTGACAAAGGCTCTAAGACCCTGTTTTGAAAACTTAATTTTTAAAAGGAATCATTTTTCAATTAATTTCTTTACCACCTTTATTCCAGTCGACTGTGACTTTTGATATCTCTGTATATTTTATTTCATGTTGCTGTTAATTGAAACTCCGAGTCACTTTTACTTCTAATTAAAACTCAAACAGATACGGCAAAAAAATTTCCGAAACATTTTATTTTTAATTCAATCAGTCATATTATAAAAAAAAAAGATTTATTTGGTCATGAAAGATTTACGTAAAAATCGACTCCTTCAGTTGATTAGTGAAACATCTCCAAATATTAATTTTGAGATAACGTGGAAAGCATAGACATGAATATACGTACACCTGCCCTAAGTGATAAAAAGCGTATTATTTACCCCTCCTTTCTCACGCTCACGAATGGCCTCGAGCGAGCAAAAAATGTGACGTCATCATTCTTGTGCGAACCAGCGTCGAGCTTTCATCGGAACATTTTACGAAATAACACAGCAAAAATGGTGGCTTGTTCTATGAAAACGTGTTAAAATGGAAATGAAAAAGAGAATTAACCCAATTGTCGTATCACATTCCATAGGTAAGCATTATTTTACTTTTTTAAGCTTATTCAGATCATATAATTTGATCACTCTAAGTAACGTATACATATATAGGCGTTTCTCAAGTGTGCTCGTTGCTGTTTACTGGGATAAGTAAAATATGAAACATTTGTAAAAGTGTCTTAACTAACTACGGCAACATAATATTCGACTATGAAAACAGGTGAATTTTACTTTGCCGTTTTTGGACGCAAATTTGTTCATAACATGGCGAGCAATTCGCGCTCTTATGTAAAAAGGTCTATTCATTCAAAAGCAGATTTTACTTTAAGAAACTAAATGGTGATATTGTAATGCGAGAGGCCTATATACTGTCAGATTGATTTTTTGACGAATGACATATCTCACAGTCATCTTCCCCCTTCGCGTCCCGCTGTAGTTGGTTTGTACCCCTCACCTGTCTGTTCTTGTATAGGTTTATTCATATGTCTATGGTGGAAAGCATTATTCGGTTTTTGCCATAAAACAAATTTCATTCACACGTGTCTGTCTTTTACGTATTAAATACGCTGTAAAATTACACCGAATGGCATAACGATTGGGTACAGTATATATGATCTTTTGAAATAACCTACTAGTGACCCAGAAAGCATCTTCATTTTGTTTAATTCACAAAAAATTTGTGCATTAAAATTGATTTGGTGGTTTTTATGAGTATTGCACCAGATATTGCATCAAAATTTGCCGAACACTTAATCGATACTGACCATACTTTGATAAAAATACTGGAGTCCAAATAGTAGGGAATACGCCTAAATAACTAAGAAGCTTTAGAAATATTAAAATCAAAGAAAAATAATTGCCAAAATTTAAACAAACAATTAAAATTAACCAACATTCCCATTTTAAAGTTATTCCCTTTCTCCCTCTCTAACCCCCACCCTCCCTTGGCCCCTCCTCATACCCCTCTCCTAACCATTATCTGATGCTCTCTCCCTTCTTTATATGCTTTCTCTTTCTTTTGTGTTAACCTCATTATCTTAACTCTGTACTTTAATTTAGTTTATATGTTTATTGTCCTGAAGAAGGTCGAGTTCGACCGAAACCGGTCGACGAATGTAAATTTAAATAAAGTGGTTTTAAACAAAGAACTTGTTTTATTCTGTAAAAATTGATATTTATATATCTTTTTCTATTATTTATAATTTTAATTAATGAATTTTTAATATACAAGGTGTCCGAAAACTCGTAGTACAAGCGGAAAACTGATGAATCCACATCACATAGAGAACCCAAATAAACATAAAGATTTTCAATTTAAGCATTTTTACAATTAAAATTTTAAAAATATTAAAAAATAAATAAAATTCGGCGTTTTTGGTGTTAACGGTTTGACATTGGAGCGAAGATGCAACTCTAAAATTATTTATTTATGCTACTATTAATCTCTTTTCGTGTCCATAGTTTATTTATTTTCCCCTTACTAATTTATTCTTCCACATCTTCTAAAATTTCACTTCTTTTAAGCATTACAATATGGTTTATTAGCGTATTTACTTTGTTGCGTGGCAGTCCACCATTTTGCAACGGGGGCCAATAGGTAATTACTTGAAATTAATACGAACTCGCTCACTAATACTCACTACTTGACTTCATACTTGACCAATTTGAACAAATCTTGTGAGATAAATTGATAGCACAGATGGGTGCCTACTTACATTATGTAGCAATGTTCCGTTTCCAATCACAAAACACACATTTAACATATCATAATATTCTGCGTTGTATATTCCACAATAATTAATCAAGCACTATTGTTTAAATATGAAAATAACACAAAAGTAATTCACAAACACACACTTTGATATAAAGTTTACAATTAACGAAAGGATTGTTGATATAAATCATGTCAACAGCGAACCGGCGTAAACTAAACTAATCTACCAGTCCAGGAATCCAGGGATCCCCTTTTCAGAACGGTGCGAAGCGGTGACATTTCTTGTTCGTCTGCTCTTTCACGTGTTTATTGAACCGAGGAAAAGAGACAGCTATTCTTTCGAAACGCAATTCGAACTACAACGTGCGTGAACATACAGTCAGCTGTGAATTAACCTCTGAGCTGCCGACTGAATTATTTTTAATGATGGGAGATTTCAAAATAATGCATAATAATGCAAAATAATCGGATTTTTTGTTTATTTTCTTTTAAATAGTTTTTATTACTTAGGTACTGTGATCATCACTAATAATTTACAAGAATTTGACCAATAAAAAATTCAACTTCCGACTCGATTTACTCGAAAACGAAAGCTCAAATCAAAAAAAGTTATACTACAAAATCGATTCCAAATGTAATGTAGATTCTCCAGTTTCCCGCTTGTACTATGAGTTTCCGGACACCGTGTATAAATCTTTAAATGTAGGTACTTGAAATTCTATAACGGCGTTCTGTTGGGTAGTCCAAGGATTTTTTCAATATAATTTTAATAATTGTTCTTTGTACAATTTCTACCGGAAGAGGGTTAGATTTAAACGAGGATCCCCAACTAATATTAGCGTATTGTAGAGTGGATTGAACTAAGGCATAGTAGATTAAATATTGATTTTTTTGTCGACAGAAAATTTCTGATTCTTAAAAATATATATTTCTGCTTGACATATTTGTTCCTTCCAATTCAGATTTTTATCGATAATTACTTCTAGATATTTAATTTTATTTATTGCGGATTGTGTTGTGAATTTCTGACGCCCCTTGTTTGCAAAGCCAAACTGATTTTGTTTTTAAACTATTGCATTTTATCTAATAATCGTGATTAAAAAAGAGATCTATCGCCTTAAGATTGCTTCCCCCTGTACCTCCCTCTCTGGTGAATCGGATTCCGACGCCGAGGAGATTGAGACTGAAATCGACCCTAGCCCCAGTAGTCCCTCAGAATACAATTCTCTCCGGGATGCAAAAGGCTTTAAACAGGACGCATTGGCCGAAAAGCCATCCAATGTGTCCAAAGACGTCCAAAGTCCTTTGACGGCCTCCGTGGTCCCGAGGCAAAACTCTCGACTCACAAACCGAAGGTCGCGGGTTCGAACCCGGCGTGCGCAAATAAATTTTATTTGATTAATTTGTGTTATTTCACAATTTATTCATTTAAAATAATAAATAGTACATTTGCGGCACGTTCCAGAGTGGAAGATACTATCAGTATCGCCCTGGTGTAAGACCACCATTCAGAATTGAAACGTTGCTTGAAATGGCTTTAGCCATGTTTAGTGACCAGATCTGAATAGCCAGGTACTTCCCCACCTTCCTCTTCCCTATCTCCTTCCACTCCCCACTACCTTCAGCCTCACAACATACCCCGATTGGGGATGCCATAGTCTCACTGGCTCCAGACGGGAGCAGTTGGGACTCAGCTCAAACCGTCCAGAAAAGTGACGAGTGTTCTCGGCTCCGTTGCCCAACTTCTGCTGTAGAAAGAAAAACTTCGAGGTGGCTTTGCAGACATAACGATCTTGCAGGCCCTGTCCATGTCTGAAAATTATGCAAAAGAGCTATTGAACAAAATTCAGATTTGGGATCAGTGGTGCGTCGAGTAGCTGATGCTACAGAGGCTAACCGCATTTTCGCGGAAGTTACTAGGAAAAATCTTGGAATGCCCCCACCACTCACTTGAACCATCATCCAGATAGAAAAACCAAGATCGTCTGTCTGTTTTTTCCTAAACTACCGAGGTTCGATGGTAGCGATGGCACAAAATAGATTATACGCGACATCGTGAAGTCGTTACAACTAAGAGTTAGAATAACGGCAGTAAAAAATAGAAAAAAATTACAGGAGTCATCGTCCACACTGCCAAAAGTCAGGAACAGGGCAGCACTTAAATTTATTTATTTATTTACGGACAAATAGTCCATTAATAACATAACAATAACACGAATAAAAAAAGATATGACAATGAAAGGAAAGTACATATAAATGAAGAGCATTGACAAATTATAATATAAAGAACATATAGAAGACAACTACAAGTCAAAGCTTGAAGATGGATTTAAAAGACTTTAAAAATTACACATTTGGTATCGACTGCCGAAAGAAAACCAAAAAATACAATGCTTTGACTTGTGTTAAAAAGTGTCGACATTCTGGATAAAGGAGAATGATATCCATAATTACTAGAATGTTGATTGAGGAACAGGAGTATGCTCTTATAGCTCCGACGTGCTATAAGAGCATACTCCGCCGCGCTGAGCACGTGACCAGCTCCGACGTGCTGAGCACGTATTTCCAGTAAAGAAGCACCCAAGAGTTGTATTTTTTAACGTACCCTGGAAACGATCTGATTCGACCTTTCTTGAAAAAAAAATTGCTTGTCTGTAAAGTCGGTTTACGGACGATAATTTTACGTCATAACGTCATATAATAACGATGGAGCCGAAGAGAGATAGATGCGTCACAAGCCGAACGCTTTTTTTTTTACATGAGCTCCACACAGTCATCTTTGGGGATGCTGAGTGGAGGGTTTTTTTAGGAAAAGGAAGAGGAGAGTTCTGGGAAGGAAAAGGGTTTAATGGGTGGGTAGGAATCTGGGGTTCAGTGTGTCCTGGTCATCCGCCTCCAAGATTTAGACAAACCTCACCCCACAAACCCGGGCACCCCTGCTAAATCACCAAACATAGCGAATCACTTGGGGTATAATAACGATGGAACGGAAGAGAGATAGGTGCATCACAAGCCGAACGCTTTGGCAGAACGCTTGTTCCGCGCTCTCGCTTGCACTCTATAACACTTGACTCAGGCGGAACGTGACAATGAGTCATGCTTTTTTGTGAGTGCAGCCGGCGTTCATCAATTTATAAGACGTTATCACGTCAAAAACACTCCCGGAAACTCTAGAGATAATGATGGCTTGAAGAGTGTATTTCCATGTGCAAACTCAGTCATATGGCTGGAGCGAACCGGATCGTCTTGCCACAGAGTATATCTGGTACCGCTAACATACGGCATGCGCTGGTGCAACAAGGTGTTCGTGGACTGGACGATTGAACTGCTTCAATATGACCTCGACGCACTCAATACCCTTCCTCTTCCCCATCTCCTTCCCCTCCCCACTACCTTCAGCCTCACAACATACCCCGATTAGGGATGTCATAGTCTCACTGGCTCCAGACGGGAGCAGTTGGGATTCTTGTGCGGTATTCATATAAAAAATTTAAAAAAATAACTGCTGTTTTTTAAATTTTGTTTTAATTTATTTTTAATTATAAGTGAAAACTTCTTTAGTACCATTGTGATTTGAAACTCAATGAAACGGGAGCAACACTAAAAATAGACAAACTAGGATTTAGTCTGCGAGAGAATGAGATAGACTAATCGGTGACCTCTTTTTGCGGTGCTTCGTAGCCTGATACTCTGCATTCCTCTCGAAGTTTAGTTTTCTGAAGATTTCACTTCTACCGCGTGTGAACAAAATTTCAGTTCTGATTGTTTTTTACATGAATACCTCACAAGAGTCTCAGCAGCTCCCGTCTAGATCCAGTGAGACTTTGGCATCCCCGATCGGGGTATGTTGTGAGTCTGAAGGCAGTGAGGAGGGGAAGGAGTTTTTTTTTTACATATTCATTTCCGGGCGAGTGCTCTTGACCACTGAGCTCAGGTGTCGATATCCAATTTGGTCATTTTTAACTGTACCAAACTTCGACTAAGAACCACCCGTATTATCTTCATTTTCTTAACGCATATTTTCATTGGCTGCCATCTTTATGTATGATTGCAAGATTCAAACCCGAACTACGAGTAAATGCAATCCAGATGGTGTCTGGATAATTTATCCAGACACGATCTGCATTGAAACCAGAAATTCCAGAGGTTTTAGGAATATTTCAACACTAAAAATTTTGTATACATCCCTAGTACGTAGTCAAGTCGAATATAACTCCTCGATGTGGTCCCCTCATTTTAAAATACATTCAGATTCAATCGAGAAAATTCAACATAAATTTCTAAGACACATTAATTTTAAACTCGGTATTCCCGTTGCAAACATAAGCCATAATTACTCGATGAAAGAATTAAATTTATTAAGACTCTCAGATCGAAGAATTATATCCGACTAAATATTTATGTTCAAAATTGTAAATGGTAGAATAGACAGTCCTGACTTAACTAAGCTCATTGAATTTCATATACCCACGAGGGCCATTTGGTCTAAAATCCTGTTTAAGTGCTACAATAACCGGAATGAGTATACGAAACACTCGCTTGTACCTAGATTACTCGAAGTTACTAATAAATATGCAGATGTGGCAGATCTATTTAACTGCACTGAAGGTAGGTGCAGTAACTGTACAAGAGGGCTATACTATCAAATCTTTTCAATCAATATTAATTTTGATTGTACTATAGATTTTTGTATGTAATTGCATCTCTGCTGAAAGAGAAATGACTCTTTCAAACGCCACAAATATCTGATATACTCTTTATTTTCTGTTTCTAATATATTTCCTATGATTCTGTGACAAGTGTATTTATGATGTATTTATTCCATTGATATTAAATAAATAAACACTTATATTTAAGCAATTAGGTATCATGTAGTCCAGCGTTCTTCGTCCATATTTTTTTAAATTCTAAAGTTCGATTAATCCTTAATTTATCGTAAAACGAGTATTGTTAAGTGTGGACCAGTCTATTCATGTATATAGGGCTATTCATTTGCTGAAATTTAATTTTATTCCACAGAATTGCTCTTACTGAGAGAATTTTGAGGTTCTAGTAAAAGTTTGGTCTTCGTACAGCATCCTCAAAGATGATATGTGTGGAGCTCATTTAAAAAATAGAACATTATGTCTTTGTTCGTATAAAATTTTATGAGCTAATTATTTTACGAATGAATGTTGAACTAATTGGATATGATAACATTATAACATTTGTTTTACAGGAAATCCCCAAGCTGTAATTCTTACCTTATAATAGATTCAGCTAATCTTCTTATATATAAAAATCAATATTGTTGGTTCGTATTTTATGCGCTGCCATACCGTTCATCCGATTGCGATGAAACTTTGGTGATTTGCTGTGCGCACGCCCGCGAAAGTTATAGGCTATATATATAATTTTAAATACTCCTTAAATACTTACTTACTCGTTTAAATACTCCTCCCATAAACACGAGCTCCTAGAGCTCAATTTATGGAGTAGTAGAACCATAAAATTAATTCTTATGTATACCTAGGTAATTATATTATAAATGTAATTATTATTGTTAAAAAAATAAATAAATAAATAAATAAAAAAAAAAAAATAAAAAAAAAAAATAAAAGGAAAGGTTATAAGGAAGGGTGACGAGCAGTGGGAACGTGGGGGGAGTGGGGGGGAGCTGGGATGCATGGGGAAGGAAATGAAGGGAGAAAAAATATTTATTTGAATGGCCTTGCAACACGTGCCGGGTACCAGCTAGTGATAAATAAATCATTCAAAGTATGCAAATTGGAACATAGAATTTTAAGTTATATAATCTACAAACATCCATATGGGAGGCGAGAATGGGTACCACCGCCCCGGGAACCTTTATTGGAAAATCAACACCTCTGCCATAGGTCACCCCGAGTGGTTCGCTACGTTTGGTGATTTAGCAGGGGTGCCCGGGTTCATGGGGTGAGGTTTGTCTAGGTCTTGGAGACGGATGGCCAGAACACACTGAACCCCATTTTCCTACCCACTCCTTAAACCCTTTTCCTTCCAAGAACTCTCCTTTCTTTCCTTTCCTTAAAAAACCCTCCACACAGCATCCCCAAACAAATTCCACAAAATTATTTTCCTCAGGGCCTCCTGTGTGAAGCTCATGTAAAAAAATATGTTCACATGTACACAATGCAGGGATACCAACATGTAAGCAATCTGAAGTGTGTTTTTTTTTTTATTTCAGGTGTAATAATATTGCCTTGGCATTGGGTGATCTTTTTTTTTGTTTAAATATATTTTATTTTAAATATAAAATTTGACACGTTCTACATAATTCATTATTTTCTAAAATTATAATATTATTTACAACCTACTTACTATATTTTGGACTTCACAACATTGATTACCTATCAATTTAGTTGTTTTTTTTTTGCTTTTATGATTATACCAGAGGCATGAGGCCATTTCAAAAGTTAAATGAAATATTTTTGTAAGAGTTCAACACATAATAGCAAACCACTGCGAGAAATCACCAATGCAGTATCATCCGCATACACGAAGTGTTTTACATGTTTAAAAACGTAAAAAGATATAAATTATATATAAAATTAGACCTAATATGGAACCTTGAGGAACGCCTGCAATGATTTTTATTTTTTTTACTTAAGATGTTCAATAGCGTTTTTTTTTCATGCACCGGTTGTTCAAGAAATAACAAACAGTTTTAGAAGTTTTCCTTTTATTCCTATGATTTCTAGTATTTTCAATCGTTTTCTATGATTAATAATAAAAATACTATTTATTTTACACTAAAAAGAGATCTAGGAATCACTCTTGATTCTAAATTCATAATTCATATATACAATAAAGACATTAACACCCGTATTCAGAGTCGATACTTTAGTTCAAGGAGTGTTCCTTTCATTGAAGAAGAAGATAACACTTATAATCTAAATGAAAATATGAAAGAAAACAAGACACAGAAAAACAGAAAAAAACAATGGTCGCAACTGGGACTCGAACCCAGACCTCTCGTCTAACCGGGACGGCGCGTTTTCCAATTTCGCTATTGCCACCTTCTGTCAAACCGTCATATTTGTCAATCTCATATTTCAAATATTTAGAATCATTAATATTATCTTCAACTAGTTTATATATTAATATATTATTATTTTTATATTATTATTTATATATTATTATTTATATATTATTATTTATATATTATTATTTATATATTATTATTTATATATTATTATTTTTATATTATTATTTATATATTATTATTTATATATTATTATTTATATATTATTATTTTTATCTTTAACTCATATTTTCATTTAGATTTAAAAGTGTTATCTTCTTCTTCAATGATATATTACGTTGATGGGAATAACCTTCAAAAGTTATAAAAAGAGAGTTTTTCTCGTAAAAAAATGATTGTTCCTTTCCTTTAAAAAACGTAGTTTTGTATTCAGAGACACTACTAAGGTCGGTGTGACGTCACTTTATAAGGAAGCTACCTTCCTTAAGATTTCTAAAATATTTGTATTCAGAGACACTTCTACGAAAGTCTCTACGACACTGCGCACGCGCATTCTTGCTTACCTTGAATTTTAACTGTCGAAACTCAAGGTTGGTAATAAGGGTACCTTTGCCTTTCAAAGTCGGTGATTTGTTCCCAATTATTACTGTTAAAGACGCAAAACAACGGAGATGGATATTATTGTGGAAATGATTAATGAGTTTTGTGAATTTCGCCGCTCATAACACACGATTTTTCTAGCCCAGGGTTCGTAGAAAATGTTTTAACATGCATTTTCTACGAAGCTTGGGGACAGCCAATTTAAAGAACGATATCAGCTTGAAAAAATAACAATGATGCATCTTTTAATTTCTCTCTTATTTGCATATTACGCTTTAATAAATAATATGGCGGGATATTTGTTTATAAGTCTAATATACATTGTTTATCATTAAGCAATTCACAATCTCGAATTTATTGTCGAAATGCGATGCGAAACAAATGTCAACGGAGCATAAATAAACCAATACGCAGACTTTTGACAGGCCGGTGTTATTTTTAACTTTTGAGTTTTGAATTTTGAATTTTAAACACACAGCTTGTCACAAAACGGGGTACATTGTTCCAATAGAAGCGCTACATCGACAATTTTCGGATGACGTCACAACTTTTTTCGGCGTAGACATAAAGGTCTCTACCTTAGGAAAGGAAGCTCAAAGTGTGGACTCTGCATAGAGGCGTTAAAGGTAAGGACAGTTCCTTCCTTTACTAAGGTAAGGTCGAGCCTTTACTTAGACAAAAGTTAAGGAGCGACTCTGAATACGGGTGTTAGTGGAAGTCACTTAAAGTGGTGGGATTTATTTACAGAGCATGTAAAATTTTTAAAGATGTACTTAATCAATTTATCCTAATCGTTAACAATGCCTTAATTAGAAGTAAACTTGAATATGGAAGCACTCTTTGGAATCCAAATTACTGCAAATATGAAAGAAAACATTGTAGAATTGTTAAAAAGAATTCTAAGACTGTTAGTTTTAAAATGTGGATAACATGAACATTTTAGATCATACTAAGTGCGACTGGAACACTTCACAAATAATACAATTAAAATTAGAAGGCAGTAAGCCGATATAATATTTTTACATAAAACATGTTGATACTACATTATTTACTTAGCACAATAAGGAACTCCAGTGAAAAATATTATGGCTTTAAAAAATATGTTCATATAGTATAGACCAATTAAATTGTATATGTATATTATAATGTGGATTCCAGACGGGAGAATTGTACTCAAGATGACTTCTAACATACGCAAAATATATCAGTTTAATACACTTTATGTTGTTAAAATTTCTAGTTAGCCTAGTTTTAAATCCCAACATTTTTAAGCCCTTATTAGAGATTTCTGTTATGTGGTTAACAAATGAAAGATTTGATTGGAAAGTGATGCCTAAGTCTTTAATTTGTGTTAATGTCTCAAGAGCATTGTTATCAATGTCGTAATTAAAGATCACTGGATTATTTATTCGAGACAATCTAACTATTTGACATTTTGAGATATTTAAATAAAGTCTATTCTCCTTACACCAAATTAACAATTTGTTGATATTATCTTGGAAATGTTGTAGTGATAATATTTTGAATAATTTTGAAAATTTTGAGGTCATCAGCAAAAGTAAGATAGACATTATGAAATATTTTTGTAAGATCATTTATAAACAAGAAAAATAATATTTTTTTTTTTTTTTTTACAGTTAATACCGCACAAGAGTCCCAACTGCTCCCGTCTGGAGCCAGTGAGACTATGGCATCCCCAATCGGGGTATGTTGTGAGGCTGAAGGTAGTGGGGAGGGGAAGGAGATAGGGAAGAGGAAGGAGGGGAAGTACCTGGCTATTCAGATCTGGTCACTGAACACGGCTAAAGCCATTTCAAGCAACGTTTCAATTCTGAATGGTGGTCTTACACCAGGGCGATACTGATAGTATCTTCCACTCTGGAACGTGCCGCAAATATACTATTTATTATTTTAAATGAATAAATTGTGAAATAACACAAATCAATCAAATAAAATTTATTTGCGCACGCCGGGTTCGAACCCGCGACCTTCGGATTGTGAGTCGAGAGTCTTGCCTCGGGACCACGGAGGCCGTCGAAAGAAACCATTATATTATTCGAGGTGCAGTTATAAACGTCTAGCTCAGAGGTTCCCAAACTATTTTTTTCTCGTGGACCACTTTCAAAATTTTACTGGTTTCGGCGGACCCCCTGCTGCAACATTTCTACCATATTCCCAAAACTCGACACGTGTTGTACTGAATATTGAATAAAACGCTGGAGTTGCAGTCTGTCATAACGGGGGGGAAGGGGGAGTAATGTGATATGAGATGGGGGCGGGATGGGATATGGGCACGGGATGGGTCTCAAAATGACCATTTTTCACCGAAATATTAGTGTACTATCTGCCTACATTGACAGGTAAAGCCAAGCCAACAATTTTGTTCTTTAATATCGAAACCAGCAGGTTTATTCTCTGTCTTTTGTGGGATCATTATCGAGATAACGGAAGTGATCTCCTGACAGATTTGTGTGATTTATTTGCTTTTTCTGTGTTCAACGTACATTAAATGAATAAATGATCATGCATTCTCGCATGAATTCATGTTTAAAACGATCTAAAATAAAATACGTTACAATAAATATGTAAAAATCACACAAATCTGTCAGGAGATCACGTCCGTTATCTCGACAACGATCCCACAAAAGATGAAGAATAAGCCTGCAAATAAATTTTCGTGGACCCCCACTTACAACTTGCGGACCCCCATTTTTTTATCACGTCTACGTGGACCCCGTCGAGTCTCCCGTAGACCCCTGGGGATCCACCTGGACCACTTTGGGAATCACTGGTCTAGCTGCAGATTATGTTTGTGCTGCGAGAATCAAAGAAAAACCATTTTCATGTTCTGAGTGTAATTTTAATTCCCCGCTTACAGATTTAAAGTAAACTAGTTTTGTATTAAAAAAATAACGATAAATTATAAAACAAGCTGCAGAATCATCAAAGGAAGCCATTCTCATGTACCTACCGACTGAGGCTTTACATTTGAGTTGCACACCATGTTCTACAAAATTCTGAGAATTTTGACTGTTCCAGGTGTAACTATTATTAAGTTTGGGGACTTTTATGCAGAATCAATTTTTAAGTTAAAACCTGCCTATTGTTCAAAATACAACGTAAAAATTCGAGTTGCGAAATCCTCTGCTGATGCAATTCAAGAAATGCCAATCTAGATTTTCGAGAGCAGTTATAACTTTCTAGTAGTATTTATAAACAAGATTTTTTATTGGAAGAATACTGAGTATAAAATGAGGTCATAATAAAAATAAAGAATTTCTACACCCATTCCCCTCCCGAGGGCTTAAAAATCGGGTGATACTACAAATTTCCAAATGGCCCTCGACGGCAAAAGGTACCTTACCCCTGGTTTAGGGATTTGGTTTAATTATGTTAATTTTAATGCTTAAAGGGATTTTAAAAGCTCTATGTATCATTGAGTTGAAGGAGACGAGTTTATGAGACAATTGATGAAGTGAAGTAGATTGTGTTACACCAATGTCTTCTGTAAATATTAAATATGGGTCTTGAAGAGACCCATTTTGTAGGAGGGAGGAAACCCAGAGGCCGGCAAATCATTCCACTCAAGAACGAGTCGTAGAAACGACCCGTTCCCATTTGACTAATGTCAACAGTGTACAAATGTTGGGCGCGTGTTTGGCGTGTTTCCCGACGATGCACCGGTGCAGAGGGCATCAATGTAGCTAGTTCCTTGGAGCATCTTCCATTGTTATACCGGCAGAACAAGGACAGCATTCCCACCTGACGCCTGTGCTCTAAAGATTGCGATCCGTTTGTTTAGCTAGGAGAATCTATCAAATGAACCGCCCGTTGCTGCATGGAGTCAAGGGTTTTTTAGGTATTTTGGAGCTCCAGACCAGAGGTGGCTGCCAAATTCAACCGTGGGGTGTACTTGCGATTTGTACAGGGTTAGCAGTTGTGTACTCTTAAAGTATCTGCGGGCCCTGTACAGTACGCCCAGTTTTTGAGAAGTTAACATAACTCTGGCTTCGATGGAGCCCCCGCACCTGAGCTGGTCACTTAGAATTTTACCAAGCATACCGATGGAGGTCTTGTTCTGAAGACTGCTTCCGTTAAAGGAGACGAGATTTTGATCTTGATTAGAAAACTTATTAATGTAGTAATTAAAACTAAACGTCTATCCCTCTTCACAAATAATTCACTTGATCGCCGAAAATTTATGTAAATATTAGTACTCTGTACAACGTACAGAGTTTTTGTGTATTAATGAGTTCGCGTGTGTCTAATTAAGGATCCATTATCCGAACATGAAAAATTGCAATAAGAGCAGAAGAATGGTTTTTCTTTAGTATGAGTACGAATGTGTATAATTAAGCGTCCTTTGGCTGAACACGAATAGTTACAGTAAGAACATGAGAATGGTTTTTCTTTGGTATGCGTACGAATGTGCATAGTTAAGACAGATTTTCTGGAACACGAATAGCTACAATAAGAGCAGGAGAATGGCTTGTCGTTAGAATGAGTGCGAATGTGCGTAATTAAATTTGACTTCAGTAAACTTGCATAATCACAGGAAGAGCAGTAGAATTGTCTTTCTTTAGAATGGGTACGAATGTGTAAAGCTAGGCGTGCTTTTAGTGAACATGAATATGGACAGTAAGGGCAGGAGAATGATTTTTCTTTAGTATGAGTACGAATGTGTATAGTTAAGCGCGATTTTGTGGTACATGAATAGATACAGTAAGAACATGAGAACGGTTTTTCCTTAGTATGCGTGCGAATGTGTGAAATAAGGTTTGACTTCTGTGGACACGAAAAGCTACAATAAGAGCAGGAGAATAGCTTTTCTTTAGTGTGAATACGCTCGTGCATAGATAAGTGTGGCTTCTGTGAACATGAATAATCGCAGTAAGAGCATGAAAATGGTTTCTCTTTAGTATGAGTACGCTCGTGTATAGTTAAGCCTGCCTTCTGTGAACATGAATAGCTACAGTAAGAGCAGGAGAAAGGTTTTTCTTTAGTATGAGTTCGAATGTGTTTAGTTAAGCGTGATTTTTCTGAAGTTGTATAGCTACAGTAAGGACATGAGAATGGTTTTTCTTTGGTATGAATACGTACATGTACAGTTAAGTGATCCATCCGTGAACACGAATAGTTACAGTAAGAACATGACAATGGTTTTTCTTTAGAATGAGAGCGCAAATGAGCAATTAGGTTGGCCTTCGATGAAAGATTTAGATCACATTTTGAACAGGGAAAAGATGTTAAATTGTTAATATTATTTTTGTCTCGTGTTTGTTGAACAGAAAGGTTGTTCTTTACTCTGAATGCTGCACCTAGAAAAAAAAACAATATTAAAACTTTAATTTTCGTAAATATGCATGACCTATGAACGTGTAAAATTCACAAGAAATAATAAAACGGATATTAATAAAATAAACAACTAAATAATAAAATTTTATTTTTACAATCAAGTTACATTGTTCACATTTTACCTTTATGTGCATTTGAACATTCGTGAATTAAAATAGTGAAGTTGCTACCATCAAATGGTCCTTCTAATAATATAAAATAAGATAATCTAGATTCTAAATAATTATTTTAAAAATGTAAAAGTCATAATGGCGAAAAAGGAACTAGGATGGCCATTAATTTTGAAAATAACGTGAAATCACAGCGTTTCCAGCTTTGGTGCACGTAATAAGCATTTAAAAATGTGGACCTTCGCTTTGAACGTTCCATCCCCAAACTTGAGAAGATTCAAGACGCCTTTTGACTACGTTTTACTACGCCTGGTTCATTTTAATTGAAGAGTACTAAATAATTTAACTTACCCTTAATTTACCCTTACTTAGGGCGGCTTGCACCAAAAGTTAAATTTGGTTTAAATATCAAGTTAAACACATTATTGATTTAAGTCGACTTGGCGTCTTGCACAACAACATTTAAGTCGTTAAATGCATTTAAAGAACTATCAAAGTAAAATTCCCAAAAGGGGCCGTAACTGAAATTGTTTTTAACCATGTTTAGCGTACAAGTTCTGTCAAAAAACTTTAGGTCATTCCTTCGATTGTCTAACTAATATTACTGAAATCTATCTCATTTATTAAATAGTATATACGATGGACATTTGGGTTTTGTATTCTGACTTACGACGTTGACGTAGATATTGTAGATTTTATAAGTAGACCGTTTATAGTGAGAGAAGTAAATACAATAACAAATGTGTTTGATACACTCTATAGTACAATCTTTGTAGAATAATAAAAAATACTCAGATTTCTGTTTTATTTTTAAATCTCACAATAAAATCTCTTTTTGATTCATTTCATAATTATGTTTGTTTATTTTTTTTTCTTCTAATTCTAGATGATTCATTTGTTTTTATGCTCAATTTCTATTTGTAGTGACTCTCTTTGAACCAACTCCATTACTTTCAAAAACAAAAATTGTTCCTCCTTGGAAAAGTTAGGAGCTCTCGCTCGGGATTGATTTATTTGAGCACAAATTTTCTGAATCAAAATAAAATAACACATTACGCAACCACAACATAACCTCAAAATATTTTTTTTTGACGAGATATTTTAATATTATAATTTTTTTTTTATGAGAGTAAGAGACAAAGAAAATGTGCGCGCGCACTGCTCTCTCTTGCTCCTACAGTGTGATACAGACAATAGGCCTGCACTGTGTCTTAGATATACGAAACGTAACTGGCTATGAGAGAAAAAGAGAAAGAAACTATTATTGAAGTAAAACTTCTTTACGCACGCTTGACTTGGAGAGTAAGCTGGTGAATGCGTGACGAGAGCGTTACGAAATGTGAATCGGGCGAGGCGAACGGAAGTTGAGAGGGAGCCATGCTAGGCACAACACGGGCATGTGCCTAGCGTGGTGGTCGAAAAATCATAAAATTCATGTAACAAACATTTTAATGAATAAAGAAAACTTAAAAAAATATATATATAAGTTAGTCAAGATAGAAAGAGAGAGAGAGAGAGCTACGTTTCGTATATTACTGTAGGGGCAAGATAGAGAGGTGCGAGCACACATTTTCTTTCTTTCTTCCTCTCATAGAAGTTTTACTTCAGTCGTGTGGTCTAACTAAAGCACACTCGTATTTTTTTTCTAAATTGTTTACCTATGTCTAATAATGTTTGTATTTATTTCATAAGTCTTTGATCATTGTTTACAAATTTCATTAGAACATTATTTTTTTGCATGTAAATACTCCTCCCGTAAACACGAGCTTCTAGAGCTCAACTTACGGAGTAGTAGAATAATAATGAATTATTGTATAACTTTGCATAATGTTATCACTTGTAATGTTAAAAAACAATTCTTGTAAATAAAAAAACAATAAAAATATGTGTTTTCACCCAAGAACTTTATTCTCAATGTTGCCTATTCAAATTTGCCTGAGACAAGTCTACTAGACAAGTCTACTTAAACTGGTTTTTTTCTCTATTTCAATTACTTAAATAGTCATGAATACGTTGGGAATTCATATGTCATTGTCAGATATTTTGGTTTATAAATGTGTAATTTCTAGTGCCTAGTAAATATTTAAAAAAATAAAGTGCATGCTATAATTTCAATTATGCAATTATAATGTTCTCCAAAATGACCTTGAAAGCATCTCATTCTTGCGATCTCTTCAAAGAAACCATTCCTTTGTCCAAATGCAAACATTAATGTTCCCTAAAATGTCCTTGTAAGAATCACTTCCTTGCGATACTTTCAAGGACGTAAAGAAACCATTTGTCCAAATGCAATCATTAATGTTCCCTAAAATGTTCTTGTAAGAATCACTTCCTTGCGATACTTTCAAGGACATAAAGAAACCATTGTCCAAATGCAATCATTAATGTTCCCTAAAATGTCCTTGTAAGAATCACTTCCTTGCGATACTTTGAAAGAAACCATTCCTTTGTCCAAATGCAAACATTAATGTTCTCCAAAATGACCTTGAAAGCATCTCATCCTTGCGATCTCTTGAAAGAAACCATTCCTTTGTCCAAATGCAAACATTAATGTTCTCCAAAATGACCTTGAAAGCAACTCATCCTTGCGATCTCTTGAAAGAAACCATTCCTTTGTCCAAATGCAAACATTAATGTTCTCCAAAATAACCTTGTAAGAATCACTTCCTTGCGATACTTTCAAGGACATAAAGAAACCATTCCTTTATTTAGAATATTATGAACTAATTGTGCAATTTGACTGTCCTGAAACGGGAAACCTTCCCAGTTGGATAGACAAAGCATCATTTTGTAAGGTATTGTACTGTAATATATATATATATATATATATATATGTCATGGTCAATGGTCGATATGCAGTCTCTTCGCGGAATGACTGGTTTATTCTAGGTTTGACTAAACTGTTTTGATTAAAGTATTTTTAGTCAAACCTAGAAGTTCCTAACTTTTCAGTCAAACATCGAAAGTAAAATAATCTGTTTCGCGCTTTGCCTAGTCGATCCTAGAAGCGACTGGCAGACTCGGTCAAACGTCGTTTTAGGTTTGTCGAAATGTTTTAGGTATAATACTAGATACTAGATAAAACAGGTGATGGTTTATACAGGGTAGGGACGAAGCACGGAACGATAAACACACTTTTTCGAGGAATCAAAAGAATGCAAAGAGAATTTTCTTAATTTCAAGGATGCGCCCAACGTAAAGCTGTCTCTAAGAGAAATAAGTGCAAAAGATTCTACATTTGGGGGCCAAGGCTTTATAAAATGTCATTGCAACAAAAAATGCTCTTCAAAATTATGTAAATGTAAGAAATCTGACGTATTGTGCAATTTTAAATGTCATTATGCTTCACCATGTCGGAAAAAAGACTATTTTTTATTTTATTTTAACCATGACAATACAACAACAATAAACATTAAAATTAAAATAAATCGTTTTATTACACCTAATTTAACAAACTAAGACTTTCTAATACCTAATTGAAGTTTGACTGGTCAAACCCCGATTTCATTAAATTGAGTTTTGACGTTTGCCTGACCAAATTAGTTTCTCCTAGGTTTGACGAAAATTCTTTAGTCAGAGGCCGAAAAACTTCATTTGTTTGGGCTTTGACTTTTTTATTTTTTTTATTTATTAGGGAGAAAACACAGATACAGATGTTAATTGACAAGAATTTTCTTGTATGTTTATTCGAGAATGCGATAATATACATTTAGTCTGTAAAATAATATCATTTGTAATATTCATTATTTTAGTCATTTAAGTTACGCGTAGTTTCTCCTTTTAAAATGTGCAAAATGTGCAAACAAAATATTATCTCACGGTTTCATGAATAAGGTCCAAACCTTGAATAATATGGCTGGTATCATATAAATGCATTCCCTTGCAAATTTGGGACAAATTCTTTTATTATTTGTAAAGTCGGTACGTTGAATAAGTACCCTCAAATAGCACCTACTTATGTTTATGACACTCCCTAGGAGAAGTGTCTGCTGGCGACATTTTATAACACCCTCAAGGATAAATGCACCGCCGGCGTTAGCCCTAAGTGAAGATAGTAATAAAACATTGCAATATTTTTTAAACCCTATAATGTCAAGTATGTTTTTAGGTTTTCACGGCCAAAAAGTATTTTTGTTATTGTTTTTGGGGTGTTATGCCGTGTTACGCTACCTCCTTCTTTAGCCAACGTTTCGGACAGCGTTACAGTGTCCATCATCAGTCATCTGCCCTGATGATGGACACTGTAACGCTGTCCGAAACGTTGGCTAAAGAAGGAGGTAGCGAAACACGGCATAACACCCCAAAAACAATAACAAAAATACCTATAATGTCAAGATTTTATTAGTGGCCCTTTCGGCGACTTTTAGGAAATTGTTTTATTATTTTCTGGATGTTAGATTTTAAAATTAGTGGGGGAACTGCTAAAATTTTATTTTCTCACCATTTTTTTATGTACCATGTTTACTTTAAATAATAGCGATGTTGATATGTAGGGTCAGTATTGTTTTGACGGTAAAACGAGAAGGTACATGTTGTACCTTCGGCGTTATTTAATAAACTCGAGCATGGGGGGTACATATAGGTGCCTATCTCCAGTAGAGTGTTGTAATCAATCTCGATCTGAGGGGTGCATGCCTGTCTTCAGTAGAGTGTTGAGAGTATTGTTGGGACGGTAAAGCGAGAAGGTACATGTTGTACCTTCGGAGTTATTTAATTAAGACTTAGACTTCAAGTCAGACTTGAGGATTAACTAGTCAAACCTAGGAGCACCGGAGCTTCGAGGATTGACTAAAAAATATATATAAATAAATAAGTAAATGAAAATATGTAATTACCCGCAGTTTGTTGAATAATTTCGGTGCGCTCCAAGCATTCCCTTTTAATATCTGGGAGGATGTCAATTTCTATAAACGAAATGTCGCTTTTTTCTTCTTCTTTAGTCCTTGGTTCAGATTTGATGACGACTTCCCCTAGTTTAGAATGCTCCAGTGTACTTATTTCACCTGAGAGCAGAAAAACTTCATTACTTCTTCATTCTGATAAAATTTAAACACGAAATAATGAAATCATTTATCCATAATTACTTGATACTCGCTCTAACGCACTTTACCTTGTTACAAATTCTACTAATGATTATTTTGTAACTCTCCTATGCAAAGACTTCATATACTCGGAAATAAATATTCCTCAATAGATGTTTATCGTCATCAATCGATGTCTAAATTTAAACTCAGCATATTAGAACATCCATACTAATATTATAAATGCAAAACTGCTCGAGTTTGTTTATGACGCTTTCACGCATAAAACTATAAAACGATTTGAAAAATTCTTTCAAAGCTAAATTATATGCAAAGACTATAGGCTGTATATGGTGGTAAGCTCTGGCGTTATGAAATTATAAATATTAATTTATTATATTTGTTATACGTTTTCTGTCGCTAACAAAAGTGGGTTTTTGCTAACGTCAAAAAAAAATCGTTTCCATGGAAACGATGTTGATATATTTGTGGGCTCTAAGCTGGTTGGTACTCAGGTCGGCTACTGCTCCAGAAAATTCAAATATTAGAATATGTTTTGTTTTTTTTTGGACAAGCTTCTGTTTTGGAATAAATGTCAGATGAGAGTTCCTACATTAAAAACATAATTCGTAACGATTATAAAGACCGAATAATAAAGAGTGTAATTTTTATTATATTTACAAATTTCCAAATATTTAAATAAAAATAAACATCAGAAATGTTTGTAAGCGTATAAATTTCGAAAGAATGAACTTAATTGGATAATTCTTTTTTTCTTTGAGCTTTAGCATTATGAAAGTTAGGTGACGGGCGAGATGTTTGAAAACTGAATGTAAGGGAATGAATGTATGGAATGCGGAGGGGTGGGGGTGGGGGGAGGGGGGATAATTGATAAGTGCAAGCGCTACAGTAATTTCCCGTAATACCATGCGAGCGAAGCCGCGGGGAAAAGCTAGTTTAAAATAAAGCTATAAATATCATGCACTATATAGCACCTTTATCGTAGCTACGACTCGATAAACACGCACGTACAATAAAAATTGCTAATTATAAACATAAATAATGAAAATCTTTTCGTATTTCTCTTTATAATTAAAATAACTTTCTCACATTAATGATTATTTACCTGCTTATATCTTAGTACTCTTGCTATTATGATATACTAGCTTTTCCCCGCGGCTTCGCTCGCATGGTATTACGGGAAATCGCTGTAGCGGTTGAACTTATCAATTATCCCCCCTCCTCCCCACCCCATCCCCTCCCGCATTCCATACATTCATTCCCTTACATTCAGTTTTCAAACATCCAGTCTGCCACCTAAATTTCACAAAGAAAAAGAGAATTATCCAATTTTGTTCATTCAACATTTCGGATGTTTATTTTTAATTAAATATTTGGAATTTTGTTAATATAATACAAAATTACACTATTTATTATTCAGTCTTTATAATCGTTATGAATTATATTTTTAATGCAGGAACTCTTATCTGACATTTATTCCAGCTTGTCCAAAAAACAAAACATATTCTAATATTTGAATTTTCTGGGGCAGTAGCTGACCAGGGGGCTGAGTACCTACCAGCTTAGAGCCCACAAATATATCAACATCGTTTCCATGGGAATGATTTTTTTCTGACATTTGCAATTAACTCGCTTTTGTTAGCGACAGAAAACGTATAACCAATATAATATATTAATATTTATAATTTCATAACGCCAGAGCTTACCACCATATACAACATATAGTCTGCGCATATAATTTAGCTTTCTATTGGTGAATGAATTTTTAAAGTCTTTTTATTGGTTAATGCCTGAAAAGGTCATAAACAAACTCGAGCAGTTTCGCATTTATAATATTAGTATGGATAACTGATTAAATTATATTCGATGGTTTCTTCAAGATCGATACAATAATAAAATAGTACTTATGTAAAGACTATCTAAGTACTTACTTTTCTGCACTCTCTCTCTTTTGAACTAAATTTTTGTTTTATAAATTTATCGAATTGTATAACGTTTTACGATAATGCAACTCATGTATTTTTATTTTTCCATAAAACCAACTATTCATATTTAAGTTAATAACAAAATAAATATAGTAAATTTACATTCCTCTATAACAAATTTCATAGTACCTTAAGTTTTCTGCTTTACCATTTTTTTTATTTTTATTTTTTTTATTTTTTATTTCTTGCCAGGGCAATCCCGATGAGTTACAGAACTCATTTTAGGACAGGAGGAACATACAATTCATAGGTGAGAGGAAATAACAATTTTACATAGGAGCTTACATATAAAAAATATTAATTTCATATATAATGTAGACGAAAAATAAAAGACAGGTTAAGTAGAACAAACAAACAAAAGAAAACAATTAAAGAAAAAAGGAACAAGTTTATGCAAATATGGATGATTACAAACTAAATTAAAAAGAAAAGAAGAGAAAGGGAAACAAGACATAATTGAACATGACAAGAAAATTACATAGTTTCATCTTTAAACCTATTTAAAAAATATTCTTTTAAAGCATTACTCTGAATTTTTTATTTTGCTGGATTCCCTTGTACATATCGGGAAGCGAATTATAAAGAGTATAGGCAATGTAGTTCAGAGATTTTATCCCATATTTTGTAGTATGTATTTGAGGTACGCGGATTTTATTGCTATTTCGAGTATTGTGAGGGTGGATGTCTTGATTGTAAAGTGGCTTGATGTTAGTGTGAGGTTATTGTTGAGTAATTTGTAGGATGGTGCTTGTGATTTCATGTTTAGGAAGGATTGTTATTGGAAGAATACCGGAAACCGAATAGATATCTCTGACATGGGTATCCCATGGAAGTCCAAAAACATTTCTGAGAGCACGATTTTGAACCACCAGCAGATCAGCTATCATTTCTTTGAGGCAAATCCCCAGATACAGCAGAGATAGGAGAGGTGTGAATGTACCATGGCATTGTAGACTGATATAAGTAAAGGAGTAGTTAGTAATCCTTGGAGTCTATAAAGTACACCAGTTATGGGAATAATTTTCTCCTTTACGTGATTTATGTGGAGATCCCACGAGAGTTGGGAATCTACGATCAGGCCCAAATATTTTGTGCTCATTTTCTTATCGAGGCAGTTATCACCAACTTTGATATTGAGGTTGAAATTTTTCTTGTTACCGAAAAGTATATGAGTTTCTTTTTACGTTAAGTGTTAGTTTGTTTATTCTCAACCAGCTTGTGAGTTTAGAAACATCAACATTCATTTCCGTTTCGAGCTCCGCTAGGTTCAGTTTGTTATAAAAAATTACTGTATCGTCCGCATAAAGTTGAAGAGTTCCTTTAATGCCCCACTTTGTTATACATAGATCAGAAATAGTAACGGTCCAAGAATTGATCCCTGTGGCTCTCCACATACTATTTTACCCAAATCACTCGTTTCTCCTCCCAGTTCTACCGCCGAAAAGCGATTTAATAGGTAAGATCGGAAAAGTTCTAGAGGAGTACCAACAATACCCAAATGTTTCAGTTTTTCGATCAATACGTTATGGTCCACCGTGTCAAATGCCTTCTTTAGATCAATAAATATCGCCGCCGTAAAGTCCCCGTGATCAATGTGTTTCTGAACATTTGATATAAAATCGAAAGCTGCACATTTAGTGTTAGATCGTCGTCTGAAACCGTATTGTTTTGACGATTTTATACTAACCTAACCTAACCTAATTAACTCCTTTGTACAAGTTTTCATTATAATACTTCATACCGATATATTTAATAACTTCATACCTATATATTGAACCTGCTTGTATCCTAAATGTCCAGTTTATTTTGCCACATACTACATGCTTAAACTCCTAAAGCCCTTCAAAATTTTGGCGTATTTTTCAGATGGTCAAAATATTTCTGCTTTTCAATAAAATGCAAATAAATGGAATGTTTCTGAACATATCCCAAAAATAAAAACTGTTTTTGAAAGGTGAAAAAATACGCTTCCAAATTTTATAATTTAAAATAAACATATAATTTTTTAAATATAAAAATTTTGCATGCAAACATAAAAAACTTTTAAAAATGGCTCACCTCACGCTTTTTCTAACTAAAATTACTAATAACGAAAAAAAAATAAAAACATATATATATTTTATTAGCCAAATGTATTATAAACGTTCATGTCAACTCACTTTTCTGTCTTTTTATATAAAAATAAATAATTAAAAAATCTCAAAGTTTCAATTTTTTTTTTTAAATTGCGATTCAAAACTTTGGTTTCATAAAGGTATACATTTTACTTTTTTCGTCGTTATTTTTTAGATTACACTAAAAAGCGTGATGTTTTGCCTTTTTAATTCTGTTTAGAATATAATTCTCACTATAATACTAATGGAGTTACAGCGATTTATACGAGACGCGTGTGAGCTGGGACAAATCTGGTCTCCTGCCATTCAAAGGGCTAAACAACCTATGTATCTTTAATAACTTGATATTGTAAAAGCCTTCAAGGCGTATATCTTCTAATATATAAAATTCTCGTGTCACGGTGTTAGTTATCATACTCCTCCGAAACGGCTGGACCGATTTTGATGAAATTTTGTGTGCTTATCGGGTAGGTCTGAGAATCGGCCAACATCTATTTTTCATACCTCTAAAAGTTAAGGGTGGTCCACCCCCAATTTTTATTTTTTGGACACAATTTTTTATTTTTATTTTTTTATGGTGAGGCATTAAAAATATATACAGCCCAAAATTTTCACCCTTCTACTATCAACCCCTATTTTTTTAATAGCGACATTAGTAATTCAATCAAAATCAAAAAAGTAATTCAGGCAAAACAACGTTTTCCGGGTCAGCTAGTAAATAAATAAAAATAAATAAATGAATAATTCAAGTGCTCACTAACGAAGTTCTTTAGTAAATTTGTGAAATAAATTTGCCTAATATATATAATTTACATATCTCTACGTACAGTATCGTATTAATGCATCTTAGTTATTAATTGTACGATTTATAGTAATTTTATAAACCATCACAATTATTAAAAAAAGAAGTATTTTCATAATTGTTACCAACTTACAAATATTGGTACCATCTTACAATAAGGAAACAAACCTTATTTCCAATGAAACAATAAAATTAAGAAAATCTGTGAACAAAATAATAAGAATCCACGTAATTATGAAAATACTCCTGGATTCTTATTATTTTGTTCACAGATTTTCTTAATTTTATTGTTTCATTGGAAATAAGGTTTGTTTCCTAGCTTGTAATATATTTTACTTATTATTTACCTACCATTAAACATTTTCAACGTACCTCTTAATTTAAGTTATTTACATATATCATATTTAAATATATTTTTTCATTGTAGCAATAATGTAATTTTTAAATATACAAGCTCACTTGAGCTTTTTTTCATGCTGTTGCTATATCTTATCTATGTTATTATGTAAAAGCCGAATAGCGTTAATTTTATCAATAAATAAATAAATTGCAAATTGGTCACAAAAAAGACTCCAGATACTTATATCTACAGCCTGTATTTCGGACGAATATCTACAGCTCATATGTTGGACAAATATCTATGAACTTCAGAGTGAAGACTAATATCTACAGAGCTAAGGTCGGATAAATATCTATGACTGTCCCAGTGGTGACGAATATCTATGGAGCGTAGGTGGGACTTATATCTACAGAGGGCAGCTGAGGAAGAGGTCGTTCTAACCTAACCTAATCTAACCTAACCCAACTTCTGACAGTGCTGAAGATATTCTTCTACATCACATAGAATTATCGCTGATTTTAAACATATAAGTACACTTAAAACTTCTTTACTGTTTGCTGGTTCGCCCTCACCTTGAATATGCTAGTGTCATTTGGTCTCCTTTCTATGCTGTCCATACTTGTCACATCGAATCAGTACAACATGATTAATGATTTTTTATGGACAGAATCGGATGGTATTGATCTGGATAACGTTTACTTTCAACAAGACGGCGCTACGTGCCACACAAGCAACGAAACCATTGATCTTTTACGGGAATAGTTCCCGGACCGTGTTATCTCTCGAAGAGGTGATCACAATTGGCCACCGAGATCTTGTGATTTAACACCTTGCGACTTCTTCCTTTGGGGCCACGTGAAAGAGAAGGTCTACGCCAACAGCCCAGCGTCGATTCAAGACCTCAAAGATGGAATTCGTGAGTTTCTGTTTCTGAGAATTTCTATCGAGGACATAAGGCAGCCACTTTGCGATTTGGTTATGGAAAATATCATGAAAAGGATATGGTCCTGTAAGCGTGGTCGTGGTGGTCATTTGTCTTATGTTATTTTCCACTATTAACGGCATACCTTCTTCTTTATAATGAAATAAACATCCGATCATTTATATTGAAAAATGGCATTTTTCTTTGAATATCAAAATAACACCTCTTATTGGAGAACACTGTACTACCGTCGCCGCTTCAAACATTATTTTAATATCAATGACATGAAGTATGAGGGGTGGACGTATGGATCCATCCCTCCAAACGCGATGCTGGAAAAAGATAAAACACCTCTTTCAACTAATCTCTTTTGATTATGCCCACCTTACGGAACGTGGCCAGACCCATGGGCACCCTTGCTAAGTTACCAAGCGTAGAGAAACACTTAAGGGTGACCTAAGGCATGGGTGTGGGTTATCCAATAAATAGTTCCCGGGGCAGCGGTACACAAACTCATCTCCAATAAAATATGGTTCAATAATAAAATGATTTTACCCGCTGTTTGGTGAATTGTTTCAGAGGGCTCCAAGTATTCCTTTTTAATATCTGGGAGGATATCAATTTCTATGTACGAGATGTCACTATTCTCTCCTTCTCTGGATTCTGGTTCTGCTTTGATGGTGTCTTCCTCAAGATTAGAATGCTGCGTTGTACCTATTTTACCTGATAACAGACAGACTTCATTACAAATAGGTCAAACTAAACTCGTTTTGTGCATCGAGTGAAATTTTGTTGAATGTTTTTATTACGTAGCATTTGCGGATTTGTCCAAAGCTTGAGTTTACCATGGGAGTTTTTGTACATTTATCTAACTGGTCTATTAATAATAGTTTGTGTTTGTAGAAATTTGATTTTTTGGTCTAAAATCTAGTTAAGTAGTATCTATATATGTATAAAAATCAAATTATGCTTGCTTGGGTGTATATACGGGTATATGATGTCTGTGCGTTGCTAAACCATTCATTCGGTTGCGATGAAACTTTGGGGATTTGATGTGCGCATGCCCGCGATAGTTTCTGTATACAATAGTGAGCTTTGATGTCATGAAATTATGCTTTGCTAACCGTTCGTCCGATATCGGTGAAAATTTGGGGATTTGATGTGTGCATGCCCGCTATGGTTTAAATATATAATAGAGGGCTCTGGAATTATGAAATTTGTTTTAAAAAATTGCAATAGGTGGTACGCGAGCTGTTTGAAAGCTGAATGTACTGGGACTGAATGTATGGAATGCCGGAGGGGAACTCGGGCGGGGTTCGAGGGACGGGGGAAGCGGGAGAAGGGAGTGGGTAAAGGGAAAGCGGAAAAGGCAAAGTGGAAACGCGAGAGGAAAAGAGGACGCGCGAGAGGAAGGGGAGGCGGAAGGGGGACGGGATGAATGGGAAAGGACACGCAGGGATTTTTTTATTTATTAAGTGGCATAGCAACGCATGCCGGGAACGCAGTAAGTATCTGTGGACGGTGTTGTTGGTGTGTGTGTGTTTACTAGCAGACGGCCTCCGTGGTCCCGAGGCAAGACTCTCGACTCACAATCCGAAGGTCGCGGGTTCGAACCCGGCGTGCGCAAATAAATTTTATTTGATAAATTTGTGTTATTTCACAATTTATTCATTTAAAATAATATATAGTATATTTGCGGCACGTTCCAGAGTGGAAGATACTATCAGTATCGCCCTGGTGCAAGACCACCATTCAGAATTGAAACGTTGCTTGAAATGGCTTTAGCCGTGTTTAGTGACCAGATCTGAATAGCCAGGTACTTCCCCACCTTCCTCTTCCCTATCTCCTTCCCCTCCCCACTACCTTCAGCCTCACAACATACCCCAATTGGGGATGCCATAGTCTCACTGGCTCCAGACGGGAGCAGTTGGGACTCTTGTGCGGTATTCATATAAAAAAAAAAAAAAAAAAAAAATTGAGAATATATTTGTATTTCGAGTCGCTTCATGCGGCTAGCTGACCTGGCCACGCGTTGCTGTGAAATACAACGCCATCAACTGGATGGTTTTCCAACTTAGATAACACATTGCTATCTGTTAGAAACTTATGGAACTAACAAATAATTTATTTTTTTTTACATTAACTCCATACAGGAGGCCCTGAGGAAAATAATTTCCCTCAGGGCCTATGTCATCTTTGAAGATGCTGTGTGGAGGTTGTTTTTGAGGAGAGGAAGGAGTGAACATGGGTCTTGAAGAGACCCATGTTGTAGGAGGGAGGAAACACATAGGCCGGCAAATCGTTCCACAGCCGAGCTGTTGAACTCAAGAACGAGTCATAGAAACGACCCGTTCTCATGTGACTAATGTCAACCGTGTACAAATGTTGGGCGCGTGTTTCCCGACTATGCACCGGTGCCGAAGGGATCAATGACGCTAGTTCATCGGAGCATCTTCCATTGTAATACCGGTAGAACAAGGACAGCATTCCCACCTGACGCCTATGCTCTAAAGATTGCAATCCGTTTGTAAGTCAGGAGAATCTATCAAACGGACCGCCCGTTTCTGCACAGAGTTGAGGGTTTTTTTTTTTTCAATTACAAAGCTTTGTCGTATAACAAACATTTAATGCAACGAAATGGATTCCAATCTACTAAAGAGCTGACTAACACACTCTACTAAAATTTAGGTGTTCGGACGCGTTTAGTTACTACTGTGGCGAATCTTATTTTCAGGACTCCCTTTGTGTTGATGATACTTACTAGACTCCGAGAAAGGATCTTGCATTCAGAGAAGTAATGAAAGAGTTCGCACACGTTTTATAATTTATTTAGTCAGACAACATTTACATATTAGAGATCGCGGTAGGACGCTATGGAAATGGAGATTTAATTTAGAATTTTGCCGCGTGTTCTCGGGCCGAGTGTCGTGACTGGAATGGCGTAGGTTGCTTCAATCCGAACGATGTTCGCTGTAACAACGCCGGTCACGTGATCAATGTTGCCAACACGACGGTGTTGCCAACGGATAAAGAAATAATCAAGTTAATTTATCTAGTACTTAACCGCTTTTCCATACTACTATGCTCTCCACTCAACTTAGAAATGCTCCATTATGTGCTACACCAAGGCAAACAAAACGATTTATTTTAACTACAAAATGTCTTATTCATCTCTTCAGCACATTATTGTTTCGAGAGATTTGGGAATCACATTTGATACGCACCTAACATTTCACGTTCACATTGAAACGATTTGCAGCAAAGCTTTAAGAATGCTAGGATTTGTGCTAAGCAACTCCAGACATTTTTGCAGCTCGGCCGCGATTCGCGTGCTCTACTATAGTTTAGTACGTAGCAGTTTGGAAAGTGGTTCAGTAGTATGGGGACCAATGGATTTCACTTACTCTCAAATGATAGAGAGAGTACAAAAGAAGTTTCTGAGATATTTATATCTTAGAGACTTCGGATATTATCCCTGGCTATATCCATCAGCCTTTTTGTCCGGCATGCTGGGTATTAATAGCCTCGCCGATAGAAGGAAAACTGCTTTGCTGACAACAGCATATAAACTTTTAAACGGTAATATTTGTATTCCCGATATAATACAAAAATTTGAGTTTTATGTCCCCGACAACTTCACAAGAGCGCGCAGACACAGAACTTTTGTTGTTCCGAGATGCAGAACTAACTTACCATTAGTAATGCCGCTCGGAAAAATGATTCTATTACTTAATTCCCTGTCCCCTGAAATCGATATTTTTCAACTAAATATTAAAAAATTTCAAAACGCCATTATTACTTTATAATAAAATGTATGTTTGTACTTATTACTTTATATTGTATTACTTTATAATAAAATGTATGTTTGTAATTGGTTTTGAACTGTAAATGTACATTTAAAATAAAATAAATAAATAAACTTAAACACTTGGCGTGATATAGTTAAAAATAACCGAATCAGACAGGGATACCTTAGCTCGTTGGTAGAATTACGGCCCAGAAAGCCGAAGGTCCAGGGTTCGAGTCCCAGGGGCGCCAATGTATTTTGTAATTTTTCTGTTTCCAGATTTACGATTGAGTTTCGTTAATATTGTCTTCATTAAATTTTTTTTAAATTTTTTTTTTTAAAATATGATGCTTAATTTTTAAGTCGCTCGTGTCTAGGATGAACGAAGTATGTATGAAGAATGAGTTAATGATGAATGTAAGTAAGTACGAAAACAATGTGCAACAAAGTTGTGAATGACGAATACTTGGAGCAGGTGGATGAGTTGGTGTATTTGGGAAGTATGTTTACAAGAGATGGGAAGACTGATAGAGATATCGAAAGAAGGGTAAATGCCGGTAACTCCATTAATGGAGGACTGAACGCCGTTGGCGGCAACAAAAAACTGTCAAAAGGAGCGAAGCTAGCCGTCCATAATGGAGTGTTGGCACCTACCCTGATGTATGGCAGTGAGGCATGGAACTGGCAGAGAAAGGATGAAAGTAGACTGAATGCTTTAGAAATGAGATCCCTGAGACGTATGTGTGGTAAAACCATGTATGATCGTGTGAGGAATGTGGAGATCCGCAAAGAATGCAAGGCTGATGTAAGCGTAATGAATAAGATTAAGAAAGGGACGCTCAGATGGTTTGAATGAATGAGGAAAGGAATGTAAGGAGAATGTATGACGCAAGTGTGAATGGTAGACAAGTCGGAGACGCCCGAGGAAGACATGGCACGACCAAGTGAATCAGATACTTGAGTCGGGCGATGTCAAGAGTCAGAATAATAGAAGAGCATGTATGAGACGATGTATGAATGTGAACGAAGCAAGGAGTGTGTGCCAAGATCGAGTTGTTTGGCGGTCCGTCCTCTCTGCCTAGCCCTGCGGTGAAACGGCGTGATGGTTAGTTAGTTAGTTAGTTGGTTATATTTTGTTAAACTTCTACTATGAAAGAAAAGTTATAAAATAAAATACACCAAACGGGCGTGAGTACATAAATAAATATTTATTTCTTACCATCCGTCTGATGAATTTTCATTGAATGTTCCAACCATTCCTTGTTCATGTCCAGCAGGTCCACAGCAACATCTGTATCCGGCATTTCACCTCTGCCTTCTTCTCCAATTCCTGGCTCCATCTTGATGGTGACACTCTCCGGGTTAGAGAGGTCCATGGCACCGCTGTTAGAGCGATCAACTAACAAGGGAATTTCTGAAAAGTTACTTTTAAATATGAGTTTATTTACGGTTTACTTCGTTTGCTACCAATAATGTAGGAAAATATTCTTTAATTTGTGTTTAATATAATATTTATACAACTTAAAGAATACTTTTCTACGCGTCTACTAGGAAGAAAGAAATAGCAAGGCTATTCGAAAAGTTAGCTCAACAAGAAGGCGGAAGTTCAATATGGCCTTACGCTAGAAAATATATCAACAATTTATATTTAAACGTAGACAAATGCAAAACATTGACTATTCAATAAATGAAATAAATTAAGAAAGAGTAAGAGCTGGTTGACACACAGCTATCAAATATAAAAGATTTTAGCACGCCAAAAAACGCTCTCCATACAATCCTTTCAGACCGTTCACACCTAGCGGTTTTAAGCGCAGATCAATCATAGACAATACATATCTTACGACAGAACCGCTCCAGAGGCGATATGCCAAAAGATAAGCCTCCCCCTCTCCGACGAAAACAGGAGAGGGGGTCATTGTAATTACGGAGCTGCCTAGACCGGTGAACGACAGATGTCAAGTTGACAGATTTTAGTACAAAGAT
This sequence comes from Glyphotaelius pellucidus, assembly GCA_936435175.1. Taxonomy (NCBI): domain Eukaryota; kingdom Metazoa; phylum Arthropoda; class Insecta; order Trichoptera; family Limnephilidae; genus Glyphotaelius; species Glyphotaelius pellucidus. Next base: position 7,138,418 of record OW386563.1, on the reverse strand, counting down.
GTGCATTCCGTTGCCGCTCTCTAATTCAACTGACCCCCTCTCCAACCACAGGAAGAAATATTTGATAGCGTCGTGTGAAAGTACACAAGATAAGCGCTCGCGGTTCAACAGATATCTGCTCGCAGATTTGTAGCTCTGTGTGAACGAGCTTTAAATGAAATGCAAGATCTTGGCATAGATGAGATAGTTGACTTCACGGTCTACATTCAACAAACTGTAAATAAGGTTATGAAAATATTAGAATTTGTATTAAGAACAATTAAAAACTTTGAATCGTTACAAAGCATAAAATACATTCGCCTGTTAGAAGCCTTATAGAACATAACTCCATAGTCTGGTCACCCTTCTACAAAATTCAACTTCATAATGTTGAATGATTCAAAGAAAATTTCTACGTTTCGTAAATTTTAATTACAATAACCCTTTAAAGCATGGGTCGGCTACCTTTTCTTGTAAAAGGGGCAAATGTTTTACTTGGGGATTAGTGCGGGCCGCACTTAGGTCATTACAGTACACCTATTCCAATTTGGGAGGCGGGTATGGGTACCGCCGCCCCGGGAAGCATTTATTGGACAACCAACACCTCTCCAATAGATCACCCCGAGTGACTTAACAAGGTTTCCCAGGTTCTTGGGGTGAGGTTTGTCCGGATCTTGGCGGTGGATGCGTCTACCCACCAGTTGCATGGCAAGCCCGATTGGGAGAGAATGGTTGAGGGAGTCCCTTTGACTTCTCCAACCGTACTCTCTCGGAACATCGCCTTGGGACGGAAGGATTCATACGTCCGTCACTCCTGGACACAGAATCCTACCCACCCCTAACACCATTTTCCTTCCCTGAACTTCCTCTCCTTCCTTTCCTAAAGAGACCCTTCACATCCCATCCTCAAAGATGACACAAGTCTTGAGGGGAATTATTTTTCTCACGGTCTCATGTGTGGAGCTACTTTAAAAAAAACCTACAATTATTTTAGTATGAACAATTATTTTAGTTTTAAGGCAGTATCCTAGTCTAGAAAAAAAAAATTTTTTTCTTCATATTTCCAATGTTTAAATATTCAAAAATGTCTCCTTTAAAGGATTTTTCGAAATCACATTATTCTAAAAGTTATAACCATTTTAATATTGCGGTTTAGACGGAATCTAACCAGAATCTAAGTAGAGCAAAACTTTAAACGCGTGTTTCTCGAAACAACTTTTTTCGAGACGGTTGACACGATATCTCAAGTTCTACGGAACCAATTTGCTTGAAATTTGGTGTGAGCTTTCTCTACACAATACTCTATCGCCCCTTCCAGAATTAATATAAAATTTCAATTTTTTATATTTTTTAAAAATTCCGAAAAGTCAAAAAAGGGGTTAAAAAATGTCTTTTCATTTCAGATAGTCACCATTTTGCGAAAAAAAAATTTTTTTCACTTTTATGAGGTACGGGCCATAGCGGCATTTTTCTGGATTAAGAAAATTTTTTTCTTCTGATTACTAGGAGGGTTGCAATCGTGTCAACCAGGGCGCGCCATTTTATTGAGACCCCCCACTTCCACACCCTGTAATTTTTTGAATTTTGAATTTTTTCGTTTGATTTTTTTTGTATGTATTTTTTAATGTTTAATAAATATTTGGTAAAGTAGTGGCTATTAAAAATATTATTGTTTTTTTATTGCACCTGAAAAAAAAACTATAATTCATGCTTCTAGACTAGAATACCCCTTTAAACGCTTATCGTATTGTGTTTACTGCATTTATTGTAGTTAATAAAATCAAAGAGATTTTTGTGTTTGCATTTGGGTTGAAAGTTGTTTGTATTTATTTTATTTTATTTGAAAAAGTTTGCTCATAAATAGTACTACCATATATATTAATATTTGCTGAGCAAACCTTTTTAATTCCTTGTAGTTTTCGGACGACAAATTTATCACGTTAATTTACAAATCGCTTGGTATATTATCGATATCCACTGCGAAGGGGTTTTCGAAAATCTATCACGTTGATTTCCATATCGCTTGGTACATTATCGATATCCACTGCGAAGGGGTTTTCGAAAATCTAACACGTTGATTTACAAATCGCTTGGTATATTATCGATATCCACTGCAAAGGGGTTTTCGAAAATCTATCACGATTTACAAATCGCTTGGTACATTATCGATATCCACTGCGAAGGGGTTTTCGAAAATCTTTCACGTTGATTTACAAATCGCTTGGTACGTTATCGATATCCACTGCGAAGGGGTTTTCGAAAATCTATCACGTTGATTTACATATCGCTTGGTACATTATCGATATCCACTGCGAAGGGGTTTTCGAAAATCTATCACGATTTACAAATCGCTTGGTACATTATCGATATCCACTGCGAAGGGGTTTTCGAAAATCTTTCACCTTGATAACAAATATAATAATAATAATATCTTTACTCAGTGAAATTTGGAACATTATAACTAAGAAAATACATATTCAGTGTAGTTTACAATAGATTATATCAGTACAAAAAGTTTACAAGTAGAAAGTAGTATACATATGAACAGTAGGTTAAAGGTAAATTAAAGAATACTATTGTGTAGTTAGTTATATAATAATAATCGCTTGGTACATAATCGATATCCACTGCAAAGAGGTTTACGAAAATTTCCATCTTGCGTGAGAACCTTTTGAAATCAGCAAACCGGTTTTGTAGTTGGTATCGAATATTCATATTTGTTGCTTTTACTTACTGAGGGTTAGTTCTAAGTTATCTGATGCACAGCGTTTCTCTGTCATCAATAGTCATACAACTGGCATATCTGATTTAAATACTGAATATCCAAATGACATTTTTCTAATAATAGGCGACTACAATATGCCAAACATGAGCTGGAACTCTACCCGAAGGCGTAACTAGGTAACCTAAGGCCCTCGGGCAAAAAAAACTGGGGCCCTAACTAAACGGCACAGGTTTTATCAAGTCAAAATAAATAAATATTCATTTCTTCAAAATTCGCAAATTCACTTTGTGGCATCATATATAATTTAATGAAAACAATTTAATTTAATGAATATATTCATTTACTAAGCTACTTATTTATCATCAGCTCTTTATCGTGCACTGAATTACACAGCAAAACTACTTTTGGGAGATACATTAATTACGTGAGCTGCTTTTTTTTTAGACTCCTCCTACTCCCCCCCCCCCCCCCCTCTTGGTGAGATTAAATGAGATTTGGTGGGACCCCCCCCCCCCCCCACCACACTTGAGATTTACACTGCAGTCGCTGAAGGTCTATATTTGTTTTCATAAAAAATATAGGTATACTTTAGCACTATTCACTACAATATTCAAATTCTCACTGAGAGTTATCAGTGGGTGAAATTTTTTTGGTATTCCGTAGACAACATCAAAAAGACAAACATTCAAAATCCATTTAAAAGTGCTTAAGGGGGTATTCTAGTCTAGAATTTTTTTTTTATGTTGCACCTTTTCAGGTGCAACATAAAAAAAATAAAAAATAAAAAAAAAACAAATTATATTTTTACCAATTTCTATTTTGTGAAATGTTTATAAAGCATTAAAGAATCCATTAAAAAAAAGTCAAACTAAAAATTTAAAAATTCAGAAAGCTACAGGGTGTTGAAGTGGGGGGTCTCAAAAAAATGGCGTGCCCTGGTTGACACGATTGCAACCCTCCCAGTAATCTAAAAAAAAAAAAAATAATAATTCTTATTTCAAACAAATGCGGCTATAGCCCGAACTAAGGAAAAGTTAAAAAAAAAATTTTTCGCAAAATGGCGGCTGTCTGAAATAAAAAAAGACGTTTTTGTTCCAGTTTTTTTGACTTCACAAATTTTTTTTAAATAGTAAATATTGAAATTTTGTTATAATTCTAGTTGGAATGTACAGAGAAGGCTCGCACCAATTTTCAAGTAAATTGGTTTAGTAGAACTTGAGATATCGTGTCAACCGCCTCAGAAAAAGTGGTTTGGAGAAAAATGGGTTTAAAATTTTGTTCTACTCAGATTTTGGTTAGATTTCGTCTAAACCGCGATATTAAAATGGTTATATCTTTTAAAATAATGCGAATTTCGAAAAATCTTTTTAAGGAGATATTTTTGAATATTTGAACTTTGGAAATATAAAGAAAAAAAATTGGTTTTTTTTTCTAGACTAGAATACCCCCTTAAATGAATACCGATCTACCAAAAATAAAAATCCATTGATAAAGTGCTTAGATAGACAACGATCTACCTTCTCAAGCATACCATCCACGCTCGTGATGGTTCCATCAACCTAACATGGATTCCGATTCTGAAAATGAGCATACTCTATCGAATCCTGAACTCACACATGAGAATCTGTGACTTCAGCACGCTCTCTTCGCAGAGAACCTTCACTCCCTCCTGGCTCACACCTTAAATCAGAATCTCCATTTAGTAGCATTCAATGGCCTCAACCTCAACTTCTATAAGCCAATCCAGAGGATGTGTCTGCCAACAAGGCAAAAAAACAATCCGATGGCGTGACTGCTACCAAGGCCAGAAACCATTCCAATGTTGAGAATGCTACTATAAACGAAAATCACTCCAACGTTGGAGCTGTTTCGTCAATGACCCAAAACCAATCCATTGTTGCTAAATTCCATATTTTTGACGTCAACCAATCCAATGTTGGGATTGCGCCAATAACCTCAAACCAATCCAACGTTCGGGCTGCTAACTCTACGGTCCAAAACCAACCCATTGTTGCTAATGTACCTATTTTTGTCGTCAACCAATCCAATGTTGGGACTGCGCCAATAACCTCAAACCAACCCAACGTTCGGGCTGCTAACTCTAAGGTCCAAAAACCAACCCATTGTTGCTAATGTGCCTATTTTTGACGTAAACCAATCATCTGTTGGGACTGCGCCAATAAACCATCCCAACGTTGGGGTGGGGTGGGCGTCTTTCAGAAAAAGCCCTGAAGACTGTAAAGGCCCCATATCAAGAATTTGGCGTTTTTCATTATCACTTAATATCTTGTTCTTAAAGTTTCCCAAGTCATAAGAAGATTGATTGATCGTTCACATTTTCAAAAAATTATGAGGTCGATGATTCTTCCGCTGTTACTTGTGCCATGCAGACATCGTCATCGTTGATGTGATCGATGACATCGTCATCGGTGGCGGAATCTTTGATTGCAATAATTATCAAATCTTCTTCAGAAGGCTTCTCCACCAGCACTGCAGTGGTCACATTATCTGAGTCACTATCAACAGAAATATTTGGGCCAAAAGAGCTTGTAGAAGACTTTAAAAAAATTGTTTATTTTGGGTAAATTTTTGTTTACTATCTTCTCTTTCCTGGCGTTGTTTGCGCTTAAAAGCACCACGCGTTGTTTTTTTTAATACATAATTTTAGATCTCTAACTTATGTAAAATTATTATGTTACAGGGAATAAGAAACGTCAAACGTAATGTAATACAACGCTACAAAACATCTTTGGGGAATCCCCGATAAACATTTTATATCGATTAATGCTTGACACGATAGATAGATGGCGGTAGAAAACCTATACAAAATTTTTTGATGGAATCTAAATGGTACTTTTTATAAAATGAAATAAAAACAGTGATTTCTCGTAGGCCTCCAAGTTAAATGAAAATAATTTCAAAGTTCAATATCTTTTTACTGGTTCTCTGTAGTTTTTCAAAAATTTAACGAGGTCATTGTCTTATCGTAATCTACTAACATGCCAAATTTTAGAAAATTTTAAACGGTCAATCTCTGACCGACAGTACTACCTTAAAGCAAGTTGCAACCTATTTTATTTACATTCCAAAGGTGGGATAATTTGTAGCTAGTTCAATATGAGGCTTGCTGGTCAAGGTCCGAGGGCCCCCTGAGCTTGGGGCCCCAGGGCACAGCACCGTCTAGCCCCTTAGTAACTACGCCACTGACTCTACTTGTAACCATGTGGTACCAACCTCTGTGCTTCTCCCCTTCTTGGTTGCCTTTCGTTCTCCAATTTAACACAGCATAATGCAAATTCTAATTCTCATTTATTTTATTTTATTATTTAACACCCAGAGGGCTTTTACATGATTTGTAGTGAAATTTTAATTTGACAGAAACTTTGAAACTTAGGAAATAATAAAAATAAAACTACATCAGATAAAAGTCATACAACAAGTCATATAAACATATAAACAAAAACAGAAAAATACAGCTATTTTATAGGTTTACAAGATGTGTTTAGTAATAGTGTTGAAATAAATGTTAAAGATGATCCACAAAACTCGCCAAGTCGATATTGAAAATGTCAATATCACCCAAGTACTTATTTCCCATGGTTTGAAGTCGTTGTATCGGAGAGTGGGCAATGTAGTTACGCTTACGAGTGCTACTGTAGAATATTGTATTTTCTCGTGTTGTTTCTGTGGGTGTTCGTAAGTTAATGAGTTGCAAGAGCTGAGGTGACTACCTTGCGGTAAGTCACTAGTAGCCAGGAAAGCTTTCGACATCCAAGATGTTATTTTAACGAACAGTTTACGATTTAACAAATAGCTACTAAACCATTTTAGCATGTGATCCCTTATTCCTAGAGCAAATAGTTTTTGGATAGTAGTTTATGGGATACTTTGTCGAATGCCTTTGAGAAGTCTGTATATATGCAGTATCATGGACGAATTTTAGATCTTGTGCTTTGTAACACTACAGCCATCGTCTCCGCTGCCGATTTCCCACGGGTAATCGAAGATGCACATCATAAATCTATCATAGTTGAACTTAATATTTCCCTCCCTGCCGCAATCCTAGAACCCCAGATAATCAAATTGTTTAATAAAGTTAACTATGAAGTAGTCAATGATGCTCTCAGAAATAGTGATTGCTCTTCTGTTGTGAATGCGCAAGACGTTGCCACTCTGGAACGCCATTTTTATAGAATCATTGATGCCCTAATAGATGATCTGGTTCCAAAGAAAGTAACTAGATCACCTAAATTTCCATGATGGTATTCGGCGCCTTTAATTAATGTAACGAAAGAAAAATAAAAGTTTTTCGTGCCTAGAAACGCTACAAGAATCCCCTGGATTATCAATCTTTCCCATTACTCCGCAAAAGACAAAAAAAGATTTCTAGTCTTACTCATAAAACCTATATTGCTCGATTGGAATCCGAAATACAAAATAATATTTTAAAAATATGGTGTAAGACGCAAAGAAAATCTCCAGCTATACCAGAACACATGACATATAAAAACCTCAAATGGAAAGATCACATCGGCCACACAATAAAAAGAATTAGGAAATTAATTTATATATTTTACGAATTAGAAACTTCTTATCAACGAAAAATCTATACTCAATATACTAGTACAGTCTATTCTTCAGTATGCCGTTACCAATTGGGGAGCAGCTTACAAAACTAGTCTGACCTCCACAGAAATTGTTCAAAAAACTCATAATAAAAATTATTTAAAAAAAAACCTCCAGAATTCCTTAATGAACAAATATTCGAAGAATTTAAAGTCCCAACATTCAAAAATCTATTCATAAAACATTCAATCTTACAAATTGTAAAAGAAAAACACACTCATTCGTAACGGAAAATCGTACCAGACTCAAGTATTTGTATGCCTGAAACTGAACACTTCTTTTGCTCAACATCATTTTTTATACCAAGGAAAATACTTCTTTAACAACCTACCCTTAGAAATCAGAATCATTAATAACAAAATACAATTATCGAACTCCATCAAAAATCATTTTAATGAAATCAGCAACGGGAAGACTGCTTCCCCTCTTTCCACATGAATGTAACACTAAAAATTATACTTGTTTTTACTCTTACGGAATACATGGATGTCTTTTAGTTAAAAATTGCGATGTGTTTGTATTAACTGCACTTATTACTTATGTGAAACACGTGACTGTTTAAATGTATAAATAAAATGTAAACTCTTCTTCCATCCACAATCAAATGCTTTTAATGGAAGACCAGTACTATTAAATATGTACCATCTTTAAGATATACAAATAAAAAAATTTGCTTCAGTAAATATCATTCTACAACAGCAAGAAAGAAGTAACGGACCTTTTTGCTGATTACTTCTCAAAGGTCTTTACAAATGAAATTCCAACTCACGATGCTAATAATAAGGAAGATTCCCTTAACAAAACATTAATATCTACAATCAGAATAAACGAAGAAATCTCCTTAAAATATCTCTCAAACATAAACATGAAAAAGGACCAGGAATAGACAGGCTGTCCGGAATTTTTATACGCAACTGCAGTAAATATATCTGCCTTCCAGTTTGCGCCATCTATAAAAAAACGGATCGTTTCCTCTCAAATGGAAATCAGCTGTTATCACCAATCTTTAAGACTGGTGATAAACATGGCGTCAAAAACTACCGACCAATTTCCCAACTTCTTATTTTAAGCAAGGTTCTTGAAAAAATCGTCTTTGATCAATTGTACTCCACTGTTTCGACAATCGTTACGCCGAATCAGCAAATATTTATAAAAGGTAGTTCTACAATATCCAACCTCGCCCTTTTCATCAACTTCTTGCCTAGCAAAATGGATGATAAGGAGCGGGTTGATACTATGGATACAGACTTCTCGAAGGCATTTGACCGAGTAATTAACTCAATTCTTTTGAAAAAACTCATCGTAATCGGTATACATGGCGACCTGTTTAGATGGATTAAGTCCTACATTAGTATTCGCAATCAGGTTATATAATTTTCAAAATTTAAAGCGGTAATATCTGGTGTCCCGCAAGGTCCCACCTAGGTCCGCTCTTGTTCAACATTTATATAAACGACATTGGATCATGCTTTCAAAATTCCGAATGTGTGCTTTACGCTGACGACATGAAAATATTCAAAGTTTTGCATTCTCTCTCTGACTGTGAAGCATTACAAAATGAACTAGATAGGCTTTGCAAGTATTGCAAAGTTAACTGTTTAGATCAACGTTTACAAAGTCACACTATGACATTCACCAGAAATAAACATATAATTAAGTACTCTTATTCACTCAAAAATGAACCTGTCATCTCTAAAACTGAATGTAAATGCGATCTTATATTTAATATAAGCAAACTTATATTTAATAAGCACATCGCCTCGATCTTCACAGGTCATATAAAATGCTTGGTTTTGTTCTTCGAATATGTAAAGTGTTCAGTGACCCGCGTACGGTAGTAAGGTTATATTTTGCATTAGTCAGAAGTACAATGAAATATGCCTCGCCAATTTCGAACGCGCTGTACACAGTATACATAGAACAAATTCAAAACAAATTTATAAAATATCTAACCTTCAAATTCAACAATAATTACGAATGCGCATTTCAAACTTTGCAACAAAAGCGAGCAAAAGCTGATTTGACATTTATATACAAAATTTTAAATAATAACATTGACTGTACCGAACTTCTTTCCCTAGTTAATTTTAACATACCCTTAAAACGTACACGCCATACAGAACTATTCCACACGCTTAATTACAAGACAAATGCAGCAACTAATTCGCCAATTCATCCTGCTCTTTATGAGTTCAATAATATTTTTCTAAATTAAAACATCGACATTTTCTTCGATTCACTGCCCAAATTTAAAAAGAGCATCATGTCAATAATATAAATTATTCAATGCGCACACATACATACATACTCACACATACACATACACACATGTACCCACTACACACATCACCGGGTAATTACTTAATATACATTCCATCATGGAATATACTTAATAATTGTAAATTGTTTTCACCGTTGTAACTGATGTACTGTTTATTTCTGTTTAAAAATAAAAAAAATAAGATTTTATAACCTTAAAACCACCCAAAGGGCTATGCAGAAAAACGAGCGCCTACAATGTTCAATGTTTTTACAAAGAGCAATAAGTAAGTATATCGTCTAGTCAGTGGTTGAGTGGGCATCGCGTCTGGGTTACACCCGGGCTTCCCGTGTTCGATTCCTCGGCTGGCTAAGTCCTCTATCACAACAAAAGCAACATTTTCGGCTTTCTGTGGTGGTAGTAGGCGATTTTCAAACATTGTTGGGTTATTCGTAACCCGGGAATGTTTCTTTCTTTAAAAAAAAAAAAAAAAGTAGTTTCAATATATTTCTGTAAGTCAGAAATCGAGTTATGTAATAAATAAAACATAAATCTACTCACGAACAAGGCGAAAGGTAGTTCCAATGTCAATGTGTTTGATTGACAAATAACATAACCTAATATCGGGAAGAGTTGAGAAGACGTCCCGGAAAAGTTAGTTGAAGATCTTCAGATATAATTGTGATGATTTTGGCACTATTTCAAAACTTTCAATTAACAAGTAAGGCAACTAATCAATGCAATATTAGAAAACGGAACAGCTTGCGGCAGAGTCCCCAACAGCAATCACATATGTCACTCAGTGTTGCCAACGCCGCTTGGCTTAATATCGCCGTTTCTTATACGTAAAGTAGCCTAATGTAGCCGAATTTCAGTTGCAAGAGCCTAAAGTAGCCCATACGCCAAAATATCAATATGAATAAAATAAAATGTAGTTTTAATCAATTTATTTATAATGTATTGATAAATAGGTCTGAGCCTAATACAAAACACCGTAAAGTAACAGCATTAACAAAATTAAAAAAATAAATAAACAAAGTGTTAGATGATTCGATTCGTCTTCTGCTAGCAATTATAAGGCATCTGAAAATGAAATTTGAATTTGATTTGTAAAAGCCCAATAGGGCGTCAATAAATAAATAATTAAATAAATTGACAAGATTTTCGCCGTCGTCAGTAGTATTAGATATAGTTGCTGTGCTAGTTCTGGCGCAAGATCCACCGGAGATATACATTTTTCTACCAGTGTATTAACTAAGCATGTGATCGCTTGGTTGAAAGTTGTTGCAACACATACCTCTTACATTCATACGGGTACGAATTCTTAGAATGGCGATCAGCATAGATAGTTGCATGCGATTCCTTAATTTTTTTTCTTAATTATTTGCGATTTAAATGACTTGTCTCTGAAGTAGCCTAATAGGCGACCAGTCGCCTTTTAGATTTTTTCGTCGCCGATTCTCGTTCTGAGTAGCCTAAATGGCGAAAAATCGCCTACGTTGGCAACACTGATGTCACTTAGAATTTTACCATAGACAAAGGATAAATGCAGATAGGTAGTCATGGTCGATATTAGTTTCCCTATTCTGTGGAATCGGTTCCTTTTCTGTCATTGGAACCGTCGATGTGATTTCTAAAACAAAATCGGCTATTTTTCGAATACTATATCAAAAATTAAACTAAAAAAACTGACGTGTTTGCTTTTTTGTGTTTATTTTTAAAAATATATATAGCTTTACAGATTTGGTACTCACAAAAGCAATTTCGTGACCGTTCAGATAAAAAGGAAACCGTTCCTTTTTCTCATAATTTCTCAAGCTACCCCATTACCCCTCAGTAGCTTTATACATTTATTTATTAATTTATTTTATCAGGTTCTCTATAAAACAGTTATTCACCAGAATATTATGGAGAAGATTACAAAATTTAAAGAAAAAAGTGTATTGGGGCAGTTTCACTATCTTGTGACGCATGTCAGAAGATAGTTACTGAATTCTCTGAAGATGGCATTGAAGATGTCGATGCTCAATACAGATTCATTTAGCAGTTGAATTCTTCTGTTTAATGGCGCATTTTGATAGGAAGAAGTTCTCGCTTTCGGAGCATAAAAAAGTGCGTGGGATATCCCACGAGTGTACGCGTTGGGTACATGTAAGTTAATCTTCTTCAACATGGGCGGATTCAGTACAATGCCGGAGATTAGCTTAAAAAAGTGCTTACCCAAAAATATTTTTCGGCGGGCTCCTAATATATTAAGATCGAGCACTAAAAAAAACGATGATGGATACAAGAATGGGAAGTATATATTTTCCCTCATACACAGGTAACTCATAAACCTTTTTGGAAATCTTTCTATTTCTAAGAAATGGTTTTGTTCAGAGGGAGCCCAAATAATAGAGCTACATTCCAAAATGCTGCGGACAAGTGCTTAATACGTATGTTTAGTAGTTTAGTGTTCTGGAAAGTTACGGTTTCCTGAGTCGAATATTATATTTTTTGTCTAGAATTCATAAATAATATTCATTATAACAATCAAAATTAGGAACTGTCATAAGCTTACTTTTATGATTATTTTCTTCAATTGTGTATTGTCTATGGAAATGTCATTTTATTATTTCTTGATTATCCTACCACCTTAAAAAAATATACAGGAATTGTGAGAAGGTATAATAATTTATTTTTTTTAACACGAAATGTTCACACAAATTTCTGTTTTTAACCTCTCTACGAGTATGGACGAAACGGTTAGTCGAAGCTAAAAAATGCTGAGAAGATTATGGACGAAACGTTTCGTCGGCGGCTATTATTCAAATACCGTCATATTTAATGAAATTATTTGACTTGTAGTGGCTTCTTCTGACATCTGCGCGTAGTTTGTTGAATTTTTGGAAGACATACCTACAATACCAACTTCACAGTTTTAGTTTAAAAATATGTTTGCGTCATTTAGCGGTTGCCAGAGGAAGGAAACAGTTTTTTGTATGGAGATGTTGGTTTATTTTTGTGGATTGATTTCGACGACGTTTTAATTCAAATATAATATTATTTTCAGTAAATCTATGATAATTTATAAAAAAAATATTTAAAAAATTAAGCAAAAAAAAACTCACTCCTCACGTACAGTTTTGTTCGCCAAAACTCACTTGCGGAGAGGTTAAACCTGAAGTAAAGAAAAAATCCGAAATAGATTGACAATAATAAAGTGCTAATTTGAATGGAATTTTGTTTCATTTTGGAGGTAAAAGAACTCGTGAGAAATTACAGGGAATTTAAACATCTGTTGTGGTTATTTTAGAACGTATGCATTGGCAGCCCGTGACATTTTCTCTGCGTCTGACGCATAAATAAACCAATATCTAGATCGATATCTTCGGGCTTTTTGTATGGACCAAGTGTCAACACTATTTAACCACAGATACGACAATATTTTACGGTTTTTTTTAATTCACATACCATCGACAAAAATAGAGGAAAGTAAAATAAAAAGTAATCCCATAGACAATATAAACCCCTACCAAATTTATTAGTCTAAAAACTATTTTAAAAATAAAATGTCAAAAATGTTGAAAGTTTTTTTTTTTTTTTGTATTAATTTGTGAATCGATATTTGTATAAAAACATGTTTACATTCGCACAAGAATATAAAACATATCATAGGTGTTGATATTCATTATAAAGCAGTCTTTTTAGGATGAATTGCTGATTTCCAAAAAAAAAAGATGTTCATTGTCATGTCGAATAAATAAAAAAAAAGAACTAGACAAGTAAGAAAAATAAGAACAACCATTTCATGCTATATTCAGCATACTTTAAATATATGCAATCAGAGAAAGCGGGAAAGAAAATCTTCAATACTCGTAGCAAGGCGTTCCGTTGCAATGTTTCGTTGGGCGCATAAATGAATTAATACCGTTTGGCGTCTTGGCATCACCCAAATTTTCCAAAAAATCTAATATTTATGACAGCCTAGAATTGCAAGAGGATATTAACCCTAGACACCTAACGTTCGTGTGTACCCTAATAAACCTGACCATTCGTCGAATCGACAAAAAAAATTTTCATCAGTATTTTATCTATTGAATACTTTTATATTTTTTTTAAATAAATTTAAAAAAATATGAAAAAAGGTTATGTAATTGGAAAATATATTTGTTTTTAAAATTTTTTAGTAAGGCACTAGGTATTTATCAGACTAGAAGACGTTCACACCTAAGTGTTTTTAAGCGCAGATCAATCATAGACAATACACATCTCAGACGTAACCGCTCCAGACGCAATATCCCAGATGATAACTCTCCCCTTCTCCGACTAAAACAGGAGAGGGGGTCATTGTAATTACGGAGCTGCCTAGACCCGTGGATGACAGATGTCAAGTTGACAGATTTCAGTACAAAAAATATGCGTTCCGTTGCCGCTCCCTAATTCGACTGACCCCCTCTCCTACCACAGGAAGAAATATTTGATAGCCTCGTGTGAAAGGACAAAAGATAAGCGCTCGCGAATCAACAGATATCTGCTCGCAGATATATAGCTCAGTGTGAACTAAGCATTATGTTACAAAATCTCTATCTGACTATTGACTAAAAAGAGATATCATATTGAAAGCAGTTGAAAGCTCGTTCACACACAGTTATAAAACTGCGAGCAGATATCTGTTGAACCGCGAGCGCATATCTTTTGTACTTTCACACGACGCTATCAAATATTTCTTCCTGTGGTAGGAGAGGGGGTAAGTTGAATTAGGGAGCGGCAACGGAATGCACATTTTTTGTACTGAAATCTGTCAACTTGACATCTGTCATCCGCCGGTCTATTACAATGACCCCCTCTCCCGTTTTCATCGGAGGGGGGCGCATATCTTTTAAAGCTGGTTCACATTGAGCTATCAAATATAAAAGATCATAGCACGCCAAATAACGAACGCTCTCCATACAATCCCTTCAGACCGTTCACACCTAAGCGGTTTAAGCGCATATCAATCATAGACAATACACATTTTCCATTCACAGGTCTGAATGGATTGTATGGAGAGCGTTATTTGGCATGCGATGATCTTTGAGCTGTGTGTGAACGAGCTCTTATTGAATTTAAAATGACATAATACATGGTTTTTTCTGTCTATCCCAAAGAAATTTGTAATTCGACGTTGCATCTGACATTGAAATGGATTCATATTAATTAAAATGTTTTTTTATTTATTATTTTATAGAAAAGAGATATTATATATTTATTGGTTGCAAAAATATTGATTTTCGAAATACTTGAAATAAAGATTTTATTTTAATTGTATAATGTACATATCGAGATACGGAAAGTTGAAAGAGCAATGTAGACTCTCTTAATATTACGGATAAGACCGTGTTAAGGTTACTGTAGACCATGGGTCGGCAACCTGCGGCCCGCGAGGCGTCTTGGTGCGGCCCGCAAAATTCTCGCCGCAACGCACGTGACGGACTATATCATACACAACGGAGTGAAAGGGAGCGAGAAAGGGAGCGAAGGGATAGCGAAGGACTAGCAAATCAACGAGATGGGTTTGCAAAGTGATACCACACTTAAAACGGCTTTTAAAAGAAAATTTACTTGGTGGATTACTATGGGGGTTTGCCTTTTGAAGACTACAAGGAGTCAAAATGGTTTGCTGAACAAATAATTACTTTGTTTGGTATTACATAATTTTTTTAGCAAGCTTTTTCACTTCTGAATTATAGAGAAAACAAACAGTGTTCTCAGTTATCGGGTTCTTATCTAAAAGCGAAACTACCGACTCTACTTCAAAAACGCAAGCTAATATAAGAAAACTTGCAAGTCAAACACAACCACAAACATCTCATTGATTTTATTAACTACAATAAATGTTGTAAAAATATACAATCAGCGTTTTATTTTTAAAACTAAAATATTTGTACAAATATTGTAGGGTTTTTTTTTACAATAGCTCCACACAGGAGGCCCTGAGGAAAATAATTTCCTCAGGATCTATGTCATCTTTGAGGATGCCGTGTTGAGGGTCATTTTAAGGAAGGAAAGGATTGGAAGTTCTGGGAAGGAAAAAGTGGGTAGGAATCTGAGTGTCAGTGTGTCCAGGAGTGAAGAATGTATGAATCAATCTTTCCAACTGCAGTACAAAGCGATGAGTCGAGAGAGTTCGGCTGGAAAGGTGAAAAGGTCAAACCAGTCTCTCGATCCGGCCAGCCACGCAGGAGATGGGCAGATGCATCCGCCGCCAAGACCTGGACATATCTCACCCCATGAACCCGGGCACCCCTACTAAGTCACCAAAAATCACGTTTGCTTAATGACATGTGGCCTAAGTGCGGCCCGCATTAATCCCCATATACAATTTTTGGCTCTTTTACAACAAAAGGTTGCCGACCCATGCTGTAGACTCTCGCTACATTACGGATACGACCGTGTTAAGGTTACTGGCGGACTTAGAATTTGCACGTGTAGTAGTCATTGTTAAATATCGATTTTTTTCACAATATTAATGAAAAAAAGTGGAAGAGCAAAATTTGACAATAGTTTTAAACAATGTTTTTGTTGTATGTGTACAAATGTAAACAGTTATATGAGTGTGTACATTCTAAGTTATAGCATTTTTGAGTAAAAAGTTATCAAAAATGATTAATTACGCTTATTCAGCGATGGTTAGTTTTGATCGAACAATTTTTTTATTAAGTATATTTCTAATTTCGGCTTTTCTCTGCGTTTTGTCCAAGATTAAACAATAAAAATAACTTTATCAAACCAAATCAAACATTTTTTTTTACCTTTATTTATAACAGATTAAAAATGCAGGTAGTTCTTAAAGCTAATATAAAAAATAACTCATTTTTTAACAAACTTTCAAATTGAACTCAGAAAACATTAATCGTGTTAAAATTGGAAGTAGGACCTTGCCATAAATTGAAGTACAAAAAATAAACTTAAATAACACAAAAGTTTTTAAATATTAAATGTAAAATACAGTTAAAGAAAAAATAAAGTAAAATTATTTATAAATACAGAGGACGAACTTTTTTTTATTGTTTAATTTATTTATTATAAATACAAAGTAATACAATATGACAGCAAAAAAATAAAATATTATACAGAAAAAAGAAAAGTCCCAATAAACTACTTTTTAGCAGTTTGTCGATGGGTACTTTTACTTTGGAGATATAAATAAACTTATTTTACTTTATTATGCAGTTAGAATTTTTGTGTTTTCTAATACAAATTATTTCTTTCGGCAAGCCAATTTTTCAACTTAATATTTGTTTTACCGTTTGTACATTTTTTTATTTCAGCAGGTAACATATTTAAGCAATTAGGTATCATACAGTCCAGCGTTCTTTGTCCACATTTGTTTAAATGCTTAGGTACAATTAGTCCTTCATTTAACGTAAAACGAGTATTGTAAGTGTGGTCCAGTTTACGTATTCTATTATTATTCGTAGGGCTATTCATATGCTGAAATAAAATTTTATACCAAAGAATTGCTCTTACTGAGAGAATTTTGAGATCTTGGTAAAAGTACGGAACATTGTGCCTTTGTTCATATAAACTTTTATGAGCTTATAATTTAACTAATGAAATTTGAACTGATTGAATACGATTTACGTTTGTTTTACAGGAAAGTCCCCAAGCTGCAATTCCATACCTTATAATGGGTTCAGCTAATGATAAATAAATTATTCGAAGTGTGCAAATTGGAACATATAATTTAAATTTATATAATCTGCTAACAGATCTGAGTCGTTCACAGACTTTATTTATTTGTAAATCCCATTTGAAAAAGCAATCAATAATTACACCTAAATAAACAAATTCTTTGACTTTTTCAATATTTTCACATGTACACAAAGCAGAGATACCGACGTGTAAGCAATCTGAAGTATGTGTTTTTATTTCAGGTGTAATAATATTTGCCTTGGCATTGGGTGATCTAATATGTAACAATTTAGTTTTTTTTTTGCATTTATGAGTAAACCAGAGTCAAGAGACCATTTCAAAAGTTCAATGTAATCTTTTTGTAAGAGTTGAATACATAATTGCAAATCACTGCGGGAAATTACCAATGCAGTATCATCCGCGTATACGAAGTATTTAACATGTTTAAAAATGTACTTACTAAAACTTAAATTTATAATTAAAATATCATTTTTTTATTACTACCTCTGCCATAGGTCACCCCAAGTGGTTCGCTACTTTGGTGAGATTTGTATAGGTGGCCAATTCATTTGCCGTTGCGTGGCGGGTCGGATCGGAAGAAAATGGTTGGAGGAGACCTATTCTAGAACTCCCCAGCAAGATTCTCTCGACCCATCTCCTGGCTGCGCAGTGGGAGGGATGGATTCCTAGACACATTGATACCCAGATTCGTACCCTTTCCTCACACACTTTTCTTTTCCAGAACTTCCTCTGCTCCCTTTTCCTAAAAATACTCTCCACACAGCATCCTCCAAGATGATACAGGCCCTGTATAATTTTCTTAAGATTTCAAATCAAATGAAGGACTTATTTTCAAATAAGTATTCGACCATTTATTTACAGACTTGCACTATTTTTTAACTCTGC
This sequence comes from Glyphotaelius pellucidus, assembly GCA_936435175.1. Classification (NCBI taxonomy): domain Eukaryota; kingdom Metazoa; phylum Arthropoda; class Insecta; order Trichoptera; family Limnephilidae; genus Glyphotaelius; species Glyphotaelius pellucidus. Next base: position 7,120,266 of record OW386563.1, on the reverse strand, counting down.
ATGGAATATGATCCACGACGTCTCGGTGCCTGGGATCTAAAACACCTTTAGTTTGCTGGTTGCATGGGGTAAAAAAAGGAAAATAAAAGAAGACCATAGTATTTATAAAAATGCTAGCAAAAATAAACCTACACAATAAAAAAAAACAACACACAACGAGACTAAGACTTAACCGGCTGGATTAGTATCTATTTTACCAATTAATGATTAGTTACTAGAACACGCAACAGGGGTTCAGCCAAGCGCCGAACCATTTCATACAACATTATATTTATTATTAATTTTATTCCAGAGAGGGCAGTTCTAGTTGGTTATTGATTTTAACAGGCCCTAGGGGATTTTTTTCCTCAGAACCTGCTGTGTACAGATAATGTAAAAAACAAACAGAAAAAGATAGATGAGATTTGGTTCTAACATTGAAAGTAGCAACGGAAGAGCTGACAATATTGTAAGAAGTAAAGGATAATAAAATGCAACAATAAGCGCAAACAATAAAATAATAAAATTTATTCGAAGAAAACAAATACTAGGAGATGTGACATTATAAAATAAATGAAAAACACAATTCAAAATCTATGGTATAAGACGACAATATACCCTAAAATATATTCAGAATCTTAATGACGTAAGTAAAGGAGCCGTGTACACAAATTGCGACTCGCGACCCGTGTATTGGACGGACCTACTGTCGAATTTGCTTTATCAAAGAAAAGAAGAAGAAGACAAATAATGTGGGAATCTTAACGACGTAAGTGAAGAAAGCGTGTAAACAAATATACGCCTGCAGCACGGCGTATTAGACGAACGTACGGCCGAATTCGCCGTAGCAGGCCTGGAGATTCGACCTTTCCGCCGCGTTCATTTTAAATAATACTGAAGAACGTGTTACAAATATTTAAGATGTTTCTTTATGAATCCCTCCCGAAGTTATTAATTCATCGTTTAGAAAAATAAAATCTGGTGATCACCGCTAACTTTGTAGTTGAAAAACCTGTTATAAAGTTTTAAAATAGTTGTACGTAAAATATATTAATGGTTAGGTATTGTTTTTATTAATTTTAAATATAAAGAACTTATATCCCCAGGGGTCTGTTGGAATAAAAAAGTTATTTTAGTTACGAATTCGCCGGAAATGATTAAAATATGAGTTTTGAGCAAATAAAAATTATTAGGGTTGTGTACCGCCAAGGATCAACTGTCAGTCTGCGCTCTCGTAGGATCTCGGACACTCGTCTCATCGGACATCGTATTTGGACAATGCTCGGACATCATGCCCGGGATCGTCGCACCGCGATGCGGCGATTTTGCATGTAGAAAGGCCTAGTCACCGTCAGAGCGATTTGCACGAGTTGGATTTTTTTTTGTATAGAGCGTTTTGTGCGGGTTTTGTACTTTTCGGTGGGCCGCGTTTTAAAGGCAGAATTTTCTAATCTTTATAATGGGCGTTCAGCGCACAAATGCACTTTAGAGAAAACCGCCACTGGATACAAATAATATTTAAAACTTTTAAAATTATTACTAATAAATGTCCACATAATATAAGTTAAGTATCAATAATCCGCGTACGGTAGTAATGTTATATTATGCATAAGTAAGAAGTAAACTGTATATTAATAAAATGCACAATGCCTCGCCAATTTGGAACCAGCAGTGCAAAGCAAATATAGATAGCATAAAACTTAATTAAAAAATAAACCATTTTTTTTTAAATCTTACCATAAATTCCACAATAACTTTGAATGCACATTTCAAACTTTGCAACAAGCGAGAGCAATAGCTGATTTGACATTTATACACAGAATTTTAAAAAATAACTTCGTTCTTTCCCTAATTAATTTTAACATACTCTTAAGAGGTATACGCCATACAGCACTATTCAACACGCTTGATCAATAATATTTGCCTAAACTCTAAAATCGACATTTTCTCCGATTCACTGCCCAAATTTAAAAAGAGCATCATGTCAAAAATATAAACTGTTCAATGCGCATGCATATCCCCTCAGAGATCACCTCTCACACCTACAAACATACTCACACACAAACACACCTATGCACTACGCACATCAACCGGTGAGTACTAAATATACGTTATCACGAATAAGACACCACAAAGAAACATATCGTAGGTACCTCATCATGAAATAGTACTAAAATCTGTAAATTATCTCATCATTGTAACCAATGCCTGCTCACCAAGCTCTAAGGACTCTATGCAGCGTGCAAGCATCTATATATCCCGTTTAGAATGACCGTCACTGGTTAAGCCAGGATAAAATTCTTATGTGAGGAGTTCAATATCTTGACATGAGCATGGTTGTATTAGAATAAAATTAAAGGTGAAACAAAAACAACAATAAAATATCACATTAAGCAAAATGTCGTGTTATAAACGCATATACGAAAGTGTATAGTCTCTATGGAAGTTTTAAAAGTAAAAATTCATCAATACATTCTTGTGGGGAAATGCTTTCATTAATGAAGATTTAGATATGGAATACGAACTTGGGGGCACACTAGCATTACTTATATTAAATATATACAAAATTTACAAATTGCTAAAATAAAAAAAATAGTAGCACCTAATATTTATAAACAAAGAAGTAATCTAAAACTACTGTTTGGTTCTGAGGGCCTACTTCCAATAAAGGGTCTTCTTTGGTACATTGTTATAATGGATAATGAGGGAGAAAGCAAATACAGGGTGCGGCAGAGAGGACGGACGGTTTAAAAAAATTATAAAATAGTTAATTTTTACTCAAAAACAAATTAATTGATGGAATCAGGTTCGCAAGGAAATAGCATTTGAGACAGTCAAGTGTGGAAAATCACATCAGGCATGTGGTGGCCGAAATCGTTGATGCAGTGCTGGAGGCGTTCTTGCAAGTTCGCGTAGACTCTCTCCAACATCGCTCTCTCAACTTGGGCGACTTCCACGCGAATTGCGTCCTTCAATTCGTCCAGAGTTCGGGGCTTGTTCTCGTATACTCTAGCCTTGAGGTGTCCCCATAAGAACGCAATTCGCGTGGAAGTCGCCCAAGTTGAGAGAGCGATGTTGGAGAGAGTCTACGCGAACTTCCAAGAACGCCTCCAGCACTGCATCAACGATTTCGGCCACCAAGCCTGATGTGATTTTCCACACTTGACTGTCTCAAATGCTATTTCCTTGCGAACCTGATTCCATCAATAAATGTGTTTTTGAGTAAAAATTAACTATTTTATGATTTTTTTAAAACCGTCCGTCCTCTCTGCCGCACCCTGTATAAAAAGCAACTGGTGCATAATCACACCACAAGATTCCCTGAAAATAAGGGCCTCATAACACCAAGAATAACAAATAAATATGGAAGCAGAACGCTTCAATACTTAATACCAGTGATTTTTAATAAATTTAATAAGTTTTTTTAAACCTGTGAATAATGAGAGACCCTGCACCAATAACATTAAGCGTTGGATAATAAATGACGATTCAATGTATCTTTGAACATCTCAACGAACCTGCCTAAACAATTTGTATCTAGGTAGGTACATTGAGATACATTATTTTATGTATTTTTAATATTTTTTTATAATGTAAAAAATATGTATTTTATTTAATAGAACCTACAGACAAGCCGTCGTGTGACAGCTTTGTGGGACTAAAACATGTATTAATTTTTTTCTTGTATTAATAAATAAAAAAAATAAAAAATAAAAAAATAAAACAGAGCATTATTAGTGCGCAAGAATGTGATTCGTTAATTTAAAAAAGACTCGACACTGTTAATCGCTCGGTGGTTAAATTGAGCTGGCTGGCCCAAACTGCCTAAAATCACAATCATGATAAAATAAGTAGGCGTGTACGTGTGCAAATGGCTTCAATCAACACGCTTAGCGACATCTTTGAATGGAAAATCGAAGACTCGCAAACGCAGATTTGAACAACATCGGCTTTCCGGCAACTTTCGGTAGTTGAAGAGATTTTAATTTTCAGTTTTACAAATCATTTAAAATCGTCGGCACCCATCAGCATTTTAAATCTTGATAACTCATAATGTTAGAAATTAAAAGCATCCGCCATTTTAACAAGTGCTATACATTTTAATACTGGTGGTTTCCAAGTGTTACGTCAATTCTTTAAAATGACAATCCGCTGGTTATTCGAGCAATTTTATTTCGTTGATGCGTCTTCATGTGTCTTTACGAGGCAAGCTTTACTAACGATAAATACGATTACACACAGACAGATCAAGAAAAAGATTTTACTTCACTGTGAGATAGCAAGTGATTTTCTAGATGTGCTTTTGTAGAACATGACAAGTTGCAGTCGGGACAAGAAAAAGGATTTACTCCGCCGTGGATAGATATATGATTTTTTAGATGTCCTTTTGTAGAACAAGAAAAGTTGCAGTCTGGGGGCATGAAAAAGGTTTAACTCCAATGTGAGTCAGCAAATGGCTTTTTAGTTGTCCTTTTTGAGAACACGAATATTCGCAGTTGGAACATGAATAAGGTTTTACTCCGCCGTGAGTCAGTTTGTGCCTCTTCAAATTACTGATTTGAGAACTTGAGTAATTGCATTCGGAACATGAAAAAGGTTTTTCTACACTGTGAGTCAGCAAGTGGATTTTTAATTGCCCTTTTGAAGAACCTGAATAGTTGCATTTGAGACATGAAAAGGTTTTATCTCTACTGTGGATTGACATGTGAATATTAAGATTTACCCTTTTAAAACATGAAAAGTTGCATTCAGGACATGAAATAGATTTTTCTCCACTATGAGTCAACATGTGCCGCTTCAAATTTTTTACTCGTGAACATGAATAGTTGCATTCGAAACAGGAAAAGGGTTTTTTTCTGATGTGAGTAAACATATGACTTTTAAGATGTCCCATTCTCGAACATGAATAGTTGCAGTCGGAACATGAAAAAGGTTTTTCTCCACTGTGAGTCAGCGTGTGTCTCTTCAAATCATTGACTCGAGAACATGAAAAGTTGCAGTCGGGACAAGAAAAAGGTTTCTCTCCACTGTGGGTAAACATGTGATGTTTCAGATGTCCCTTTGTAGAACATGAATACTTGCAATCAGGACAAGAAAAAGGTTTTTCTCCACCATGAACATACATGTGACTTTTTAGATGTCCCTTGGTAGCACAAGAATAGTTGCAGACAGAACATGAAAAGGGTTTTTCTCCACTGTGAGAAAACATGTGAATTTTTAGACGTCTTTTTGTAGTATAAGAAGAGTTGCAGTCCGGACAGGAAAAGGGCTTTTCTCCACTGTGAACCAACAAATGTGCTTTCAAATTACTCTTACGAGAGGATGAATACGTGCAATCAGCACATGAAAAGGGCTTTTCTTCACTGTGGGTAAACATATGATTTTTTAGTTGTACCTTTGAAGCACATGAATATCTGCAGTCGAGACACGAAAAAGGCTTCTCTCCAGTGTGAGTCAGAATGTGTCTTTTTAGATGTCCCTTTTGAGCAAATGAATTACTGCAATTGGAACAGGAGTAAGGTTTTTCTCTAGGAAGCGTCTTCAGGTCTGTAAAAAACGACGGATTCGAATATTAAAATGAAAAAAAAAAGTATTTAGAATTAATGGAATTCAAACAAATAAACCACGACCATACCCATTTTCTGTTGAATTCTTTCTGAGTGCTCTAGGCATTCCTTTTTAACATCCGGGAGGTCTACGCCAATTTCCGTATAAGAATTTCCCCCAACATATTCTTGTCGGGGTTCTGCCTTGATGGTAGCAGTCTCAAAAATAATACTGCCTAAAACAAAACAAAATAAGTTAAAATAGTTATAAATATCACAAGAAACGCCGAGTATCACACCCAAGAGTACGGTCGTCCCTTTCCGAGAGAACTAGAATAGGATTTGAATATTTTTGTTATGCACTAGAATTAAATAATAACCACTTAAGAAAACTTTGACGGACAATGAAAAAGCGTTTGTATTGACTACGAAACATTTCAAAACGAACATAGATTCCAAACATCAGATCTGAATGTAACATTCAATATTTTCTTACCTACTGGCTGAAATGCAAACTTACTTGTTGTCAGGGTAATCTCGGGATATTCCGTCTTCACATCCGAGAAGTCGATATTTGTATCCTTGAACGTCATGTCACTTCCACCCCCATCCTGAGACCCAGGTTCTACCTTGATGGAAGCATTCTCTGGGGGAAGATATGTGGCCTTCTGTGATAGCAACTTACTGGCTATCGGAGTATTCCCCGGATATCGCAAACATTCTAACTTCACGTCCGGAAAGTCAATATTTGTATCCATGAACTTTGTGTCACTTCCACCCCCATCCTGAAACCCAGGTTCTACTTTGGTGTAAGCAATCTCTGGGGTAAGATCCATGGCTTTCTGTGATAGTAAATTACTGGCACTCAGAGTAATCTCCGGATACTGCAAACATTCCATCTTCACATTCGAGAAGTCGATATTTGTATCCACGTACGGCGTGATACCTACGACCATGTCCTGGGACCCAGGTTCTATCTTTATAGAAGCACTATCTAGGGGTAGATCCATGGCCTTCTGTGATAGCGTTCAGATTAAGTATAACGATAGTTATTGTTCTCAGCTCAAAATAAATAAGACCTGCAACAGAACAGTTATTCGTTAATTCGATTAACGGTAGATATAAATGGGCATTAAATAATCACCTTCAGTGAAAACTAAGCATTCAAAGCCTTTGAGATAATCTGGATCACCCTGCAATAACTATCATAGACTAGTAGTTAACTTTTGCATGAAATATTTACCAAAAGAAACTAAGGTCGTACTTAGTCAATATAATAATATGATCCTACTTACATACAATGCGAAGCGCTGCGGACAATTCCAACTTGTTGAAGAAACGTCACAAGAAGTGCACAAATGTCAAAAACTTCGGGAGAAAATGCCTTGGTCACTGAAACGATCCAAAATTTATAAATACAACATAAATATTGCGCAGTAATATTATTATTACAGAAAATCGGAGAAAACCTGTGTCCCACGTTATGCAGCGGCGACTAGAAAATGCAATGACAGTTCCATAGACGACGGACAATGGTAGAAAATAATCACAAGTCAACTAACGACAGTTCCTACTTTCGATCGTGTTACATTGTAAAAATACTGTCTCTTGAGACTCAATGCTAAAACAAGCACTAGAAAAGAGAATTTTTGCGTTATTCTTTATAATATGGGTTAAAAAAGATCAACATTTTTTTTATGCATAGTTTATTAATTACGGAAGGTCTACTGTATTGCACTTCGGGTCACAACGTAAAAAAAAAATATTTTCATGGCATTCAATTCAGTACTCTAAAAGCCTAAGATCACATATAAAAATGAAATTTTTACTTTAGTTAGAATTTATAAAATATCCTTAGACATTTCAAAGGGACATTTCGCACCCGGAGAATAACAATGGCACAAGTCCAAAAATGGCATTTTTGAGTTAAGTATGCAGAAATGTTCCCGGTTTTTTTATCATCGAAAAAACGGCATAATTCTTAAAAAATGTTTTAGTGGCTTTAAAAGCGAAAATGTCATTGTTAAATTATAACATTTTGATCAAATTCAAGCGAAAATAGTTACTGCGGAACACATTAAACTTTAGTGATATTCCCTTCTTCAAATAGTTAAATTTTGTTTTATTATTAATTACTTATTACAGTATTTATAGATACGTCATGCTAGTTTATAATAGTTTGCTAGTAGTCAAAGACTAACTTAATTAATCACTGAAGAAGAAGATAACACTTATAATCTAAATGAAAGTATGAAAGAAAACAAGACACAGAAAACAGAAAAAAACAATGGTCGCAACTGGAACTAGTTGAAGATAATATTAATGATTCTAAATATTTGAAATATGATAATGACAAATATGACGGTTTGACAGAAGGTGGCAATAGCGAAATTGTAAAACGCGCACGTCCTGGTTAGACGAGAGGTCTGGGTTCGAGTCCCAGTTGCGACCATTGTTTTTTTCTGTTTTCTGTGTCTTGTTTTCTTTCATATTTTCATTTAGATTATAAGTGTTATCTTTTTCTTCAATGATATATTACGTAGATGGGAATAACCTTCAAAAGTTATAAAAAGAGAGTTTTTTTCATAAAAAATTGAACTAACTTAATTATATGCAGTGGCGGTTTTCTGAAGTGCGTTTGTGTGGTGAACCCCCATTAAAAAGATAGGGAAATAAAATAAACTTGTTTTATAATCATATAAACAGTAAACTAAGAAACAGTACAATAACAATACAGATGCGCTTCTTTAAAGCGCCTTCAAAATTCCGCCTCTAAGCCCGCGCCACCAATAAATATCCCCATTCTGTGCGTAGGTAATTAGAACCCAAACACTCTATACGAAAATATCTTAGCGCATACAAAACGCTCTGAGGGTGATTTAAACACAACTTGGCATTTCTTAGCAAATTTAACAGACCGTGGTGCGTCGATCTCGAGTCACGATGTCCGAACATTGTGCGAACACGCTGTCCGATGTCCTCCGAACATTGACGAGCGTGTCACCGATGTCCGAACATTGTGCGAACACGCTGTCCGATGTCCTCCGAACATTGACGAGCGTGTCACGTGTCACCGATGCCCGAATCGTTGCATACTGACCGTTGACCATAGAGACGCAAGTTAAATGTTATTAGTATCTTTGTGGTCGCATTATATTATGAAATTTAACTTTGTAGTCATTTTTGTAATTTTTTTAAAATTTTCTTGGTTCTGCATTTATCTAATCGTTTGCTAATGGCAATTGTAAATCTACTTTTGATGTAGATCGATTTTAACTACTGTTTTCGTATAATTTCTTTTTTTTTTTTGATAACTCGTTATGTCCCTCAGTACATTTACGATGATTACTTTAAAGAAGGAACTACTACTGAAAACCTCTTTACCTGATTATAATACCCGCGTAATTGAACTGTTTTCAAATGCAGAAAGTCGGCGCATGGATTTTTTGTATAAGTGGAAAAAATTTATTTTATTTCATGCCACCTTTTTGTGTTTTTTTTTTAATGTTTAAAAAGATCAATTACATATTCTACGTAATTATTCTTGTTGAAAAAATAATAATAAGCAACGTACATTGAGTGCTGTGAAAACATTAAACAATTTGATTCCTCCAAAACTTTTCTCGTTTTCTAATAATAAAAAATATTGAAGGTACCTACCCCTCCCACTAACTTTATTTAAGTTGTGAGTGTCGCTGTATTCGAAGGACAACATATCCTCTCTTGAATTTCTGAAACCCCTGTTAAAATGACCACAAACCGCCACTGATTATGACACCTAACAACGTACAATATATTATTTTCTACTCTCTCACCGTAATTTATTTAATAAAGCTTACATAATACATGTTTGTATTATTTTCCTCAGGGCTGCCTGTGTGGAACTCAAGTAAAAAAATAATAATAATAGTTATAAAACACTTTACATTCGCCTTCTAGCCACAAGCCAATGCTTTTATGGAAGAGTGGTATTAAAATATTTTAACCTTAAAAATAAAATACAAACAAGGTAATTCATATAATTTATTATGTACTTACCCTTTAAAATAATAACGTGCTTACCTTGTCAGTAATAAAATATTTAAAAAAATATAAAATTTATTTTGAGGAACAAAAAATAAGATCTGCTCACGATAGCTTAAGGACTCTACACCGTGTGCTAACATTATGTACATGAATATCCCAGAAAATGACAGTAATTTACGTTAAGCCAAGTAAAAAAAGGCAAGTTTAATTGACAGTAAGCCAAGATAAAAGTATTTTGAAACGAGTTCAATATCCTAACATGAGCTTAGCTCTATTAGAGAATTTTTCAAAAGTTTAATAAAGTTATAATTGAAATTAAAACCAAAACAAGATACAATACGACATTAAACTAAATTTCCTGATATTAACGCGTATAAATATGCAAGTGTACCCTTTCAATAAAAAATTCATAAGTATATTCTGGTGAAGAAATGCTTTCATTCCCGGAAACCTCGAGAATTATTAGGGGGCAAGAATGTGATTGTTAATTTAAAAATATACCAGTTGCCCCACCACTATTAAATTCGCGACGGTGACAATGTTAATTGAACTTGCGAGCCTCAACTGCCCAAAATAACAATCACGATGTAAGCAGGAATGTAAGTGTGCAAATGGCTCCAATCAAAACGCTTAGCAACATCTTTTGAATGGAACCGAGATCACCAAATTAACAAAAGCAGATTTTATTTATTTATTTATTCATACACGCCTTGAAGGCTTTTACAGAATCACATTATAAAAGTAACACGTGTTATTCAGGAGTATAATTGTAAGCATGAAGTATATAACATTATAAACTGTACTTTAAGGATACAAACAGGTTTAATATGTACATAGGTGTGTAGTTTCGTTATCATTCAAATTGTACAAAGCAGTTAAAAAGTTTACATAGTGTAATAATGGTAAAACAGAAGAGTGCTTAAGATACTTTAAAAGTAGTTATTGAGGAACGTGTAGGTATTTACTATGTTGATTTTATTATTAACTTGATCATGAATTAATTGTTCGAAAGCAAGTTTTTCAAGAATTCAGCAAAATTAACGCAGCGATAAATAGTACCTACACATAGAAAAAAATAAATAAAAAATACGTGAGTTGTAATATCTTGAAAAGTTATACAGATGAGTTCAACAAGTGTATAGTGTGATAGTAAAAAAGTAAAAAAATAGTACAATTTATGGTACAAAAAGTACAAGATAATATTAACACAAAAGAGAGAGAGGATAAAAAGGAAAGTAGGTACTAAGGTAATCTTTGTATACATATGTATGAAATTTTGTTTTTATTGTGAGCATGAAGAGACCATCGATTTTAATTTAATCATTAATATATTTTATTGCTATGGCACCAAGATTTAAATAGAAATATAAGTCAAATGTGAGTTAGTTATTATATTTATAACAATAAATACGAGAGGATTGTTGTTAATTGTGTTCTTATTTAGCTACCTTTGTTATTCACATATAGTAGATGTTTTGCAATAATTTATAATTTGATAAAGGTGCAATTGATTGATATTTATGGCTTTATTTTAAATATTCTAATATACTGAGTTTGAATTTAGATGCAGATTGGTGACGATAAATGTCGATTGAGTTATATTTATTTCCGAGTAAATGGAGTCTTTGGATAGGAGAGTTTATAAAATAATTATTAGCGGAATTGGTAACAGAATACATTGCATTCGACCGAGTTTCGCGAGTAGGTACTCGCAAATTAATAAAATTTGTCAAATCGAGGACGTCCAGTCTGCCATTCGATATTTTGAAAAGACAAACTAAATCACTTTTTATGCGCCTTGATGTCAAATCGGTTATGTTAAGTAATTCCATTAGGTATATATAATTAAGTTCTTCAATCGGTATGCCCAGTTTGTAGTTAATAAAGCTTAAAAACTTATGCTGAACTCTTTCAATTTTTTGTTGGTGGGTTTTATATAACGGAGCCCAGATAGTAGAATTATATTCTACGTTGCTTCTCACCAACCCAATGTACAACAATTTAAAGGAATTAATTGATTGAAATTCTTTAACTGTTCTCAGAATAAACCCCAGACATTTCATGGCCTTATTGGTTATTTCATTTATATTAGGAACAAAAGTTAATTTATTGTCAAAAATAATACCGAGGTCTTTAATTTGTTCTACTCTTTTAAGAAAAATGTTGTTGATGCTATAATTAAATTTAATGGGATTTTTTATTCGGGCAAAAGTAATTGTTTGACATTTTTCAATATTGAGAAACAGTTCATTTAGGGTGCACCACTCTTGTAGCCTCACAAGATTTGATTGTAATGTACAACAGTCATTCGGATTAGTTATTGTTTTGTAAATTTTAAGGTCATCTGCAAATAATAGAATCATAACATCATCGAATATGGTGGTAATGTCGTTGATAAATAATGAAAACAACACTGGACCCAGATGTGACCCCTGTGGAACACCGGTGTACACTTCAAACTGGTGTGAAAAGTGCGAATTGAGTTTAACTGATATTTTTCTTTTACGTAAATAACTTTCAAACCATCTCAAAATATGCCCCGTTATTCCAAATGATCATAGTTTATGTATAAGGTTTATGTATTTGAACAACACAGGCTTTTATGGCGACTTTTAGTGAATTGGAGATATTTTCAGATTTGCTAAATCTTACAAAGTCGTGTTTTTAATGCTTTTTTTTAATCGTCTTTTCTAGTTTAATTCTATTATATGTTTGAGTCAGCATATGCTTAGCAAGGCTTAAGTAAAGATGAATAGTTACACGCAGATCATTAAAAAGATTTTACTCCGCTGTGAGTTAGTAAGTGACTTTCTAGATGCCCTCTTGTAGAAAATGAAAAGTTGCAGTCGGGACATGAAAAGGGTTTTCCTCCACTGTGGTTAAACATGTGAATTTTTAGATATCTTTTCGTAGAACATGAAAAGTTGCAATCAGGACAAGAAAAGGATTTTACTTCACTGTGATTCAGCAAGTGTCTTTTTAGCTGTCTGTTTTGAGAACACGTATATGTGCAATCGGGACATGAAAAAGGTTTTACTCCACCGTGAGTCAGTTTGTGTCTCTTCAAATTACCTATTTGAGAACATGAATAGTTGCAGTCGGGACAAGAAAAAGGTTTTTCTCTACCGTGAATAAACAAGTGACTTTTTAGATGTTCCTTCGAAGAACATGAATAGTTGCAGACGGAACATGAAAAAGGTTTTTCTCCACTGTGAGAAAACATGTGAATTTTTAGACGTCTTTTTGCAGATGATGAAAAATTGCAATCAGAACAGGAAAAAGGTTTTTCTCCACTGTGAACCAACATGTGTGTATTCAAATTACTCTTTTGAGAGAATGAATGTGTGCAGTCAGAACATGAAAATGGTTTTTCTCCACAATGAGCAAACATGTGGTTTTTTAGTTGTCCCTTTGTAGAACATGCATAGCTGCAGTAGGGACATGAAAAAGGCTTCTCTCCAGTGTGAGTCATAATGTGCCTTTTTAGATGTGCCTTTTGATAAAATGAATGACTACATTGCGAACATGAGTAAGGTTTTTCTCTAGGAAGAGTCTTCAGGTCTGAAAAATATAACGGATTAGGCTAAAAAGTTATCTTGTATAAAAAAAAATATAAATACATATATATATTTTAATATATTTTGGAATTCAAAGAAACAAATCACGATAATACCTAATTTCTGGTTAATTTTCTCGGAGTGCTCTAAGCATTCCTTTTTAACATCTGGAAGGTCTGTGCCAATTTCCGAATAAAAATTTGGTCCAAGACATTCTTGTTGGGGTTCTGCTTCTGCCTTGATGGTAACAGTCTCAAAAAGAATACTGCCTAAAATAATACAAAAAAGATAATATTAATATCACAAGAAGCGCCGTGCATCACACCCAAGAGTAGGGTCGTCCCTTTCCGAGAAAGAACTGGGAAAAGACTAAAATAATATTTTTGCTATACACAAAAGTTAAAAAATAAACATTTAAGAAAACTTTGAGGGACAACGAAGGAGCGTTTGTCTTGATTACGAAACAGATTCCAAACATCAGATCTAAATATAACATACTTTCTTACCACGAAATGCAACTTACTGGCTGTCAGAGTCATCTCCGGACACTGAACACATTCTATCTTCACATTCGGAAGGTCGATATTTGAATCCGTGTTAAGCAAGTCACCTCCAACCCCATCCTGGGACCCTGGTTCCATCTTGATGGAAGCACACTCTGGGGGAGGATCCATGGCCTTCTGTGATAGCAACTTATTGGCTGTCAGAGTAATCTCCTGACATTGAAAACATTCTATCTTCACATCCGGGAAGCCGATATTTGTATCCGTGTTAAGCAAGTCACCTCCACCCCTATCCTGGGACCCAGGTTCTACCTTAATGGAAGCACTCTCTGGGGGAAGATCCATTGCCTTCTGTGATAGCGTTAAGATCAAATTAATGATGGTGTGGCGAAAATCTTGTCTTTCTGGACTTCCTTCTGATGCTGTGGAAGATGCTTACCTGAGGCTCCGCGGAAGGGTCTTGGTGTTCAAAGTAATTAAAGATTTCGCCACGTTTTTAAGTTTTATTTATTTAGACAAATTTACTGATTAATAACGCGGCAGCGGAAGGAACGCAGTGGAAATGTAAAATCTAGAATCTAGCAACGTGTTAATGAGGACAGCGTCGGGACCGGAAGTCCAGAAAGACAAGATTTTCGCCACAACTGGTGACCCCAGACATTTTTAAAATTGGTTCCAGCTCAAAATAAACAATGGTAATTGGTTCCAGCTCAAAATAAATAAGACCTGCAACAGAACAGTCATTCTTTAGTTCAATTTACGAGTGGTTATAAAAAAGCTTTAGGAAATAACTCTCAGTTGAAACTAAATATTCAAATCCACCCTGCAATAAATGTCAAACGTGGGTAGTTGAGCTCAGCATTTTTAGATGCTAGCGAAACTCTTGATTTTATGAAACTGTATACTTTCCATGATAACCTCTTAAAATTTTAGATTTCTGATTAAATTTTGTACACGTATGATTTTTATGATTATGTGCATGCATGCGTATACGTTTGTGCATGTATGTGTGCATGTATATGTGCATGTATGTGTGCATGTATGTGTGCATGTATGTGTGCATGTATGTGTGTATGTATGTTATGTTTGTGTGTATATGTGTGTATGTGCGTTCATTTACAATCGTGTAGTTTTGTGTGGTTAAAAGCTGGTTCACATTACGCTATAAATCTGCGAGCAGATATCTGTTGATTCGCGAGCGCTTATCTTTTGTCCTTTCACACGAGGCTATCAAATATTTCTTCCTCTGGTAGGAGAGGGGGTCAGTCGAATTAGGGAGCGGCAACGGAATGCATATTTTTTGTACTGAAATCTGTCAACTTGACATCTGTCATCCACGGGTCTAGGCAGCTCCGTAATTACAATAACCCCCTCTCCTGTTTTAATCGGAGAAGGGGAGAGTTATCTTCTGGGATATCGCGTCTGGAGCGGTTACGTCTGAGATGTGTATTGTCTATGATTGATCTGCGCTTAAAAACGCTTAGGTGTGAAAAGTCTGAAGGGATTGTATGGAGAGCGTTATTTGGCGTGCTATGATCTTTTATATTTGATAGCGTAACGTGAACCAGCTTTAAACCAGTTGAGTGTCATCTGAGTGGTAGATACTCTCAGTATAATTATGCCATTCAGAATAGCGAAGTTGCTACACATGGCTTTAGATGTGCATTCGAAAAGCCGTTCCTAGAAGTTCGTGAGATCTGTTCAGATCTGTTAAATCTCAAACGCTATCAAGGTAGCTTGAGACAATTAATGTTTTTGTTATAATATCATAATAGTGCTGTAAGCCTGTTGTATTCCAATGTGTAACAATAGGGGTCAACATTTGTTACCGAAGTAAACCATTTAAAGGAGACTTTTTTTATTTTTATATTAGCTCCACACAGGAGCATATAATGAACAAACTTATACATATAATAACTTTAGAGAGCCGCGTGTCAGGTGCTGGGTAGCTATAAGTCACGGTGTGTGGAGTTAACACGATGTCGAACGATGTCAAATGAGGTATGTTTTTTAGGTTTTCACGGCCAAAAAGTATTTTTGTTATTGTTTTTGGGGTGTTATGCCGTGTTTCGCTACCTCCTTCTTTAGCCAACGTTTCGGACAGCGTTACAGTGTCCATCATCAGGGCAGATGAGTCAACTCATCTGCCCTGATGATGGACACTGTAACGCTGTCCGAAACGTTGGCTAAAGAAGGAGGTGGTTCCATGCCAACTCGGAATGAAACCAACTCAGAACCATCTCAGATAAGTCATTTAGAGTGATAAAATAATAATTTTAAATTAGCCGATAACCCTAACCTAACTTAACCTATTTAACCAATTTTTTATTTATATTTTTTTATCACTCTAAATGACTTATCTGAGATGGTTCTGAGTTGGTTTCATTCCGAGTTGGCCGGTCACCGAATGCTACAACGCGTAGCGCGCTACCAGCACCGTCGTTAGCGCGCTACCGACTTCAACCTGACATCCGTCGCGCAGCGCCGTGTACGAACACCAGCAAAATTGTATGGCGGGTACCCACGAGCGGTGTGCGTGCTACGCGCATCAGGCTCGAATAGTTTGCAAGTACGGAGGCGCTTACTTAGTCAATATAGCATGATCCTGCTTTTATAAAATTCGAAGCGCGTCGGTCAACTCCAAAGTGTCGAGGAAACGTCAAGAAAAGTGCAAAAATTTTAATAAATTCGGGAGAAAAATGTTATGGTCACTGAAATGAACAAAAATTTAACATAAATATTGTGCAGTTAATACAATATTAATGCAGAAAATCGGAACAAAACTGGTACCTTGTGTTATGCGACGGCGACTTGTAACTTGAAAGTGCATATTTCCATAGACAACGGACAAATGAAGAAAATAATCATAAAGTCTGCTAAAAACAGTTCTTACTTTTGATCGTAAACTATTTAAATAATACATGTTTATGGGGATTTTCGACAAAGAAATTCTGCATTTGATTTTGTTCGATTTAAAATTCGATATGCCCGGAATTTAAGGCGAGTTCAAACTTAAACTATTAAATTAAAATTAAGGAGGAAACAATTAAAAGAGCTACTGAATTAAGAGATGTCACATTTATTCTATTAATAAAAAAGGCAGGTGTTAATTATTAGCCTAGTGTTAGTCTTATAATTACTTAATTAACTAGTTCTTAAAATTAGAATGTCTGTTTGCTTAATAATACGTAAAAGTCCTTAATTGTACAGAGTCTGATCACTTCGGCGGTAAATATCCACTGGAGCAATTATTTTATTTATTTTTTTTTTATTTTTTATTCATTATAATGTTTGTTACATGAATTTTATGATTTTTCGACCACCATGCTAGGCACATGCCCGTGTTGTGGTGGTCGATAATTATGGTCGAAAAATGGACCACTTTATTTTTCTGCAATTGATAACGGTCTAAAATCACTTTTTCCTACCATTCGTAAAACACGTCTTGTAATTATTTAAAACATTTCCATGGCCAGACATTTATTTTAACGAGGCTATCGAAATGCTTTATCTATTATGACCATATATGTCACTAGTTCGAACTTCGTAGACTATTTTAGAACGATGTTAAAAATTAATTTTAAATTTTTTTCACGCAGAATTTCTGATCAGCTGTTGACGGATAAAATAAAGTCCTTTTTCCATATAAATGAACCTTTCACTATCAAGTATACCACATAAATCGAAAATTTTCTATGTTGACTCGAATAAGTACCTCTCACGGAGTTTCAAAGTAATAAACACGCATGATTCACGCGGTCATAAACTTTACATATTTTTCCATATTTTTTATACATCCTACAATATGAGATAAACGGTAAAATACAGGTTAATTTGTTGGCTATAAAGCACTATAATAAGTTTTATATCTCCATGTTAAAATCCGAAGGTATTAAGGCGAAAAGCCTTACAAATAATAAAAACAAAATTCATTCTATTGCTTACATCCTGACCCTCTGGGCGTTATTAATTCCCTCCAGTGTACTTTAACCGTGACTAATCTTAATTTGTGCCAAGTTTTTTGTAAATAAATGTGACTGAGTAAATCCGAATTATTATTTACAAATATCTCCTTAAACTCGATTGCGGCCACAGCGATTGGAAATGGCTAGCTGTCAATCTACAGCAAGGTTAACATACATTTCACCAATAACAAACAATTATCTTTCCTAAAGTATGAATTTCGTTGGCGAAAAATTTAAAAAATGATGTTCTGCAAATCTCGAGCAATCGGGGCAAATTTATTTATTTCGCGTGGTCGCTCCAGTGGTTAAAATAAAATGTCAGTCACTTTCCTTGTTTGCTGATGATGGAGTCTCCGGGTATAACTGATCGTCCTAATTGGACCACGTGAACTTTAACTTAGTTATCTTTATTTTCATTTTAATTATTCGGCAATTGCACAAAATTCACGAGTCAGATGTTTGTAAAATTTACTGGTTGATGAAATTTGTGTAAATTTAACCCATAATATTGACCTCAAGCCCTGCAATCGAATATTGGGCACTGTGGAAAAACCAAAATCGTTTAAATACTTTACAGATCACAACATCATCTGTGCATTAATTCTATATCAGACAGTTATTCATCATTTTTTTATTGTAAATTTGGCTTTCACCTTTTAACCCATTGGCTTCAAACCCCGCCATCCTTGCGGGTGTACAATGCCAGGAAAAAACGAAAAAATTTCAACTTTAACGTAATATTTTGCAGGTTAATTTTATGCTATCTTATTAAATTTACTGAAACACATTCCTTGAATACTAAACTATACATAAAAACAATATTACTTGCGTTTATTCAATGAATTTGTACTTTTTACTACTTTTCAAATGCCACGGGAAAAAACGAAAAAATTTCGCGATGTTTTGACTTTTACGTAATATTTTGCAGGTTAATTTTATGCTATCTTATGTAATATTTACTGAAACACATTCCTTGAATACTAAACTATACATAAAAACTATATTACTTGCGTTTATTTGATGAATTTATACGTTTTACGATCATTTCATCGACCGCGACGCGAGACTTGACAGCCGTGTCATCTGACAGCCGAGCGGCGGGAAAAAGTTCTAAGCCGTGTCATAAACAATTTCAAAGAAAATATATCGCTGCTCTAGGTGGGTTCACAGTATCTTATACCTTATGAACAACAATGCCCCAAGCGATTCTGACCTTCTTCTTTATACGTTTTCTTTATACATAAGGGTTAAAATCGCATTACAAAATAATTTTTTAGTGATTATTTTGGCCTGCGCCGATGGTACGCCGGCGTACAAGCGGCAACCTAGCGGTTAACAAAAAATGTTATTTTTAAATTCTAAGAGCGATGAAAGGGTGCCAAATGGGTTCAAAACAACGCGTTTAAAACTTTTCCGAATTTCTGATACGATCTTCTTCCTCCGGATTCACTTCAATGTTTTGGAAATTTTAATATTTTTTTGAAAATTTTATTTTTTGTTTACCAAATCATATTTTTTGTAATCTTCCATAGCAAATGTAGTACATTTTGACGAAATCATTTTCAAAAAGTCCCAAAATTGAGTCTCGCAAAATAATGCCGAAATTTGAAAGTGAGAAGGATTTTGCTGCAATTTGAAAAAACTGCCTTGAGATAATTTGAATTAAATACAAATATATTTTTTAATAAATAAATCAAAATATTCCCTCTTTTTTTTTTTTTTTTTTTTTTTTTCAATTATTTCTGGCTTTCACCCATCAAGGGTGTTCTAGGCCATCATTTCAAATTGTAGAAAAGGGAAAGGTAAATTTAAATATAAATGAAGAAGTAAATTTATATATTAATATTATTTAAATGTGCAAATTTCAGAAGTATATGGAAGATTGGAATCGAGTGTGTTTTATTAAAAACAGTTCATTTCTAACGGTTTATCTAACATTTTTTAAAGATTTAACGAGGGTGGGTTTTTCTCTATTATGTGAAATTTTGAAATCAATCCAGAGGAAGAAGATTATATACAAATGTTATTTAAAAAATTATGTGATTTTATATCTCCATTTAACACCACTGTATCACTATTAGACAAATCAAAACAAGAAAATAAATTCCCAATACAGTCGTGACCCACCCTAGTGTACAATGCAATATCGTGAACTCCAACCACGCTAGCCTGGCGGGACTGAAATATGTCGGCTTTAAACCGAAAAACGGACAAAAATGCGTAATATCTGTATTTCAAATTTTAAATGTCAAATGCACTAAGAATTCTTTTCGCAGTATTGGCAATAAAACGTTTCTAAAGTTTTTTACCTGATATTTACGAATGAATTTTTGTTAGCGAACTGAGTCCTTGAGTTTGTCAAAATGGTGAGTCTTGAAAATTTTGCAAAGTGGCCCTCCATATAGAGGCGTAGCGTGGGAGGGGGCGTGAGGGGGGCCCGCTCCGGGCGGCACTTTTTAGGGGCGGGAAAATTTCACAATAAATCAGTTTATTAATACGTGAAGCAAAAACTTTGTACCCCTTTTTACGAAAATTGCGAGGACGGAGGAGTATGAAATTTCGCGCACTTATAGTTTATGTAGAGAAAGAATGCAGAAGGCTTATATTTTTTTTTAAATTATGCATAAAAAATAAAATAAATCAATGAAAAAACACAACAATTATGGTCGAATTTCAACCATTGGGCGACCACAAGTAAAAATAATATCTTGTTAATTAAAGTTTAACTAGTTCAGTTCATATTTTTACGGCACCTGCAATTCGGACAGATTAAAATGGGCACGAAAATTTTCATCACTTATTCTGTGACAAGACCGGGGACCTTTCTTTCAATGAATGTATAATAATGCCATAATAGTTACACACGGAACAGTCAATTTTGCAGCATTTGCTATGCAACTCAAATATAAAGCTTCACTCGGTAAACGATGAATCTGCAACGTGTTATTTAATTTATCGTTTTTTTCTGAAAACAAAACTGGTTTAAATTAAATCTGTTTGCGGCGAATTTAAACTACACGCAGAACGTGAAAATGGTTTTTCCTTGATTCTGGTAGCATAAACATAGTCTGCAACTAGAATTTTATATTCGAATAATAAAATATTTTCCTTCGAAATATGTAAGCAGATGAATGCAAAACTGGAATTTTACATTTTTAATACAAAACAGGTATAAGTTAAATCTGTATGCGGAGAATTAAAACTACACTCAGAACATGAAAATGGATTTCATTTGATTCTGGCAGCACATACATAGTCTGCAACTAGAATTTTATAACTGCACTTCAAACAAGAGAATGTTTTCCTTCGAAATATGTCAGCAGATGAATCAAAATAACTAGAATTTTACATTCTGTACCCAAAACTGGTTTTAGTTAAGTCTGTATGTGGCGTATCAAAACTTCACTCACAACATGAAAATGAATTTTCTTTGATTCTGGCAGCACATTCATTGTATGCGCAACTAGAATTTTATAACTGCATTTCGAATGAGAGAATGTTATCCTTCGAAATGTGTCAGCGGATGAATTCACGACTGGAATTTTACATTCTGATCACAAAACTGGTTTAAAATTAAAAGTGAATCTGCTTGCGAGTCCCCATTTTTAATTTATATATTACTCTCATAATATGCGCATGGTTTTCCTACGGAATAAAGAATTTTTGAAGAATGGTTTGTAACCATATTTTTACTCCACTCGAAATATAAGAAAGGTTTTCTTCAAAATGCGTCAGCAGATTAATCCACTATTGGAATTTTGATAGATCATTCGGAACATGAAACTGGTTTTAACCTAAGAGTGAATCTGCACGCTAGTCCTCAGCTTTAAAATATACTACACCCAGAACAAGAAAATGGTTTTCCTCTTATTTTTGCACTTTGAACACGCGGATGGTTTGATGATTTACCAGATGTAGTGTATGTAATTACCCATGTATGGGTTCGTTCGGAAACGTTCGGGATCCGACGAAGTTTGCCGAACGAACCACGGTGCGCTCTGGGCCGTGGCAGCCGTTGGCGCGCCAGAACCATTTCAGTAGCCTTCGTAATCACTCGCTACGTTATAGACAATATTCAGTACTATCAATCCATTGTACATTATAAATAAACAAAAGAGAACTTACGTGTACATCTCATTATTTGTGGGCTAGTAAGGCCACAATAAAAGAACATTACACCAGAACAAATGATGATCCATGAAACTTTTTTAGAATTGTCGAAACATCGCCCACGGACCTCTGTAAATCATTCTCACTGAATATAAGTCATAGACATTCGAAGCGCAAGACTAAATTCGAGGAATTCTTGCAATTCACTACAGACAGTGTTGCCAGTCGCTAGTGTGATCAAGATTACATTATTATAAATTCATTTAAAGTAAGGGGATCCCCCGGTTTTGTCACAGAATAAGTAATGAATAATTCCTTACCCATTTCAATCCGTCTGAATCGCAGGTGCGACAAAAATATAAGTTTCTTACAAGATATTAACATTATATTTTGGAAATTTTGCCGCCCCCCTTAAAGTGCCCCGCCACTATCTGGAGCCATTAAGACTATGCTATCCTCAATTAGAGAAAATAAACATGGCGTTGGTTTTTCCACCAGTTTGTGTGCGACACATTGCTGATAAAGAAAACAGTTACGGAATAAATATTATTATATTTATTTTTCAT
Organism: Glyphotaelius pellucidus; assembly: GCA_936435175.1. Lineage (NCBI taxonomy): Eukaryota > Metazoa > Arthropoda > Insecta > Trichoptera > Limnephilidae > Glyphotaelius > Glyphotaelius pellucidus. The sequence goes on along the minus strand of OW386563.1, from coordinate 7,098,014 downwards.
CCACTTCTTTCTAGTATCGATTGAATGTTATTTGAATGCGACTGAGTGCATTATCTCGGGATCTGAGGTCAGAGAGGTCGCGGATCTAAAACCATATTGTTTAGGTTATACAATTTCGTGCTTTTTGTTACAGTTATTTAAGGAATTACATGGTTCTGAAAAATTTGAAAAAAAAATCCTTTATCTAATAGCACAATATTTCTAGAATATTCTCCTAAAGTTTCAAGTCAATCGGAGTAAAAGTATATGAGAGAGAGACATTATTTATTTATTTATTTCTATGCATTACAGTATTTACCTATAGATCAATTTTGAAAAACATTTTTACATAATATATATTGTAATTTTATTATGTTGGGTGTAAGGTAGATTTGTGAAGGTGAAACTGTGGATAGGTATTGTTGAATGTTTCGTGAACACCTCACTAGGAGAACCTGTGCTGAGGTGTTTACGTGTTTATTTATGTTTATGTATGACAAGTATTTATGTGTTGTAATAGAAAGTTTTATTTGTATTTTTTTTTTTTCAAATTTTAATAGTTATTGTACATTGGTTATTTAGAAGAGAAAAAAAAGTATTTGAATATATTAGATTACGATTAGACATTACCGCCCCGCTGGGAAAGACCTTGAAACTTAAAACTTCAATCGCGTTTATCTCGAAACACCATTTTTAAAGTCGGTAGGCAAGATTTTTCAGAAACCAATGCACCGATCTCTGAAATTTGGCACACTTCTTCAAAATAGTATTGATCAGTCCCTGAATGAAGGATTTTATTTTTTTTTTACTCCAAATAATTTTACAAGGCCATACGTAGCGTAAATTGTACCAAAAAAATGATTATTTTTAAAACAACTCTGTCAAAAATTCGTTCAGGGGCAGCTTATGTTTATCTACTAACGATTAAGCTGTCATCAATTATCCTGCCTACCGCGAGGACACTTATTTTTGGGATCTCCGGAAACCAGGCCCCACGAATTATTTTACGAAATTTTTTTTCAATATTGTTGAGCAGTTATTCTTTTTTGTGCTCAACATTTTGAATAAAATAATCGAGAAAATATGCTTTTTTCTTGGCTACGAGACCCATGTTACCCCTTAATATAACAAAATACTAAAATAAATAAATAAAAACAAATGGTGCCCCTAGTAGAACTTGTGTACAAAAAAATATGAATCTAATTTTCTCTTATTTGATAAAGCAAAACAGAAATTTTCTAGATTTAAATCTTGGGCTCGGACTTCGTTTTCTCGTGCTCTATTTGGCCGAACCGACTGAAAATTTGGATTCTTATTTAAAACTAGCTGGTACCCAGAGTGCGTTGAAATGCCATTCAAAGAAAAAAAAAATTTCTTCCTGAATGTCCATTCCCATGCGTCCCCTTCCCCTCCTGCGTACCCATTCCATCTTCCCCGCCTTCCCCATCCCTTGTCACCCTTCTCCTTCGTTACTCTCCCCCTCCTGCCTTCCCTCCCTGCCGCTACAATATATGGAATACACCACTCGCGCACCACCTGTAGTATTTTTTTATACAAATTTCATAATGGCAGAGCTAACCTTTATATATAAACACGCTCCTACTAAAATGCAATGTTCTATAAAAAAATTGAGTCAATCCATCGATTACTTTCCGAGATTTGCGGACACAAACATACGGAACCTAATTTTTTATGTGACAGATAGAAGATACTGGTACACGGAGGAATCATTAACATTATCTCCAAATAGTTAATAATTTGTGGAAAATTCATAATTTCCACGCGCATGATGGGAGGCTTGGGCTAGGACTTGATGACTAATGGGCCGAATTTTTCACAAATACTACTTTTTGAAGATTTTGTTATTGATTTTCAGACCATCATTTTTAAAGAGAATCAAAAATTTCATGAACGGTATCGTCTAATCTGAATATTGTTTGCGTGTTGATGTTTGTGGGCAAGTACTTTTAACCTTCCTTTACTCGCGCGTTTGTCTCTCAGACCAACAAATCAATAATTCGTTGTTTTCTCAAAAATGAACAACAAAGGGACTTTGAAATTTTAAGTGGCTTCTTAATTTGTTGTTAGACATTTTTTAATGCGGCGCGCATTGGTGCTGAGCGGACTTGCGACACTTAACTATTGTTTTCGGTCTTTTAGTTAAGTAACAACTACTATCTACTCAAAAATCCTAAAATTGATGAATTCTTATGTTTATAATGTTTGATTATTCTAGATACTTTCATTTTTATTAGATTTCAGAGTGTTTTTTTTTGTTTAAATAATACATGAAAAAAATTATATTTTTTATTAAAGATAGGGTGCTCGTACAAAAAATTATGTTCTTTTTAAGAGGCCGAATTAAGAGTCTGTTTCTACCAACTAAACGTTTTAATGCATTTCTTTTTTAAATTCAATTATACTCCCTTCTATATATAAATACTAATAATGCCTAAAAATAATATAATTCAAAAAATAAAAATAGTTTAAAACATAAAATTCATCAAAGTTTGGTAATTAAACATAAATTGATTGACTGCCGTAATGTAGTACCATATTATGAATACGAACCAAATTCGTTTTTAGAAAATGAATTTTATAAAATATATTATGATAAAACTATACTAACAGACAGAACGATTCGTCATAATAGACCCGCTATAGTTTTACATGACAAAATTAAAAAAATAACTTACATCTTTGATGTCGCTATTCCAAATTCCTGTAATATTCAAAAATCTGTTTCTGAAAAAATTAGAAAATATACAGATTTAGGAAATGAGATTAAAAGAATTTGGCATTCTCGGACTATAAAAATATTACCGTTTGTTATTTCGGCTACTGGAATTATACCTAGCTCTCTAATTAAAAATTTAGGCTTATTAGATTTATCAAAGAATCTTTATATAAAAATGCAAAAATCAGTCATATTAAATACATGTAGGATTACGAAAGATTTTTTAAATATTTATATTGAGGGATCGGTAGGATTTATCGGTTCAGTTAGGAGTTCTATCGAGCCGAACCCTCTGATATGAAAATATCTGGAGTCGGTGAAGTATTTTCCCATATGGTCTCTGGTAGGTTGACGTGTTGTTCTTGTATAGTTTTGTATTTAGTATACTTATACAATGCAATTACATCGCGTGAATTGACTAGATTAGCAATTGTGGAAAAGTGTGTGGAAGGATTAAGTTTTTCCTGTGAGGAAGATTTAACCCGGACATAAAATCTAGAGAACAAATAAAATACAGATGTATGATCAGGTGCGGTCCGTCCATACATACTGAGAATGCGCTTCCCTTCTTTTCTAGGTTTAAAATAAGTACAATAATTATTATTGTGTTTTTATTTCGAATTAAAAAGCCTTGGATTTATTTTTTTCTAGCCGTAAACTGCACCAGATACTGCAATAACGACACCGCCACCATCCCAACCTCAGAGACCAGCACAACACACGACACACGGAAAGGTCAAATACGTATACATATCATACGTAATATGTCATATGTATACATTCTCAATGCTCGCACGTCACGTAATCTCACCAACACTAGCAAAACAGTGGATTCTCCGCTCATTCCGCGTCCACGGAGCAGAAACGAGTGTGATATTTATGATTTTTGCGCATGCGCTTTTAGTCAAGCCTGCGATGGCTTAAGCAAGGCCGAATACGGATTCCATAGCAGCATCCAACGCACAGAAAACGACTTTACTGCTTACAGGCATAGTGCACAGAATAGCTTATCTGAAGGGAGCAGACTTAGTAGCATTAGAGATTTATTTGCCTGACTACTTTTCGACAGTTATTCGTTGTCTTGAATAGCCGAATCCAATTAATTAATGAATATCTTTCAGAATACCTATTTAATTAATTTTATTAGGGAACTTTAATATTTAATGTGAAGCAACAAGGCTGTGTAGAGCTAATTTGATGGACTATTTTTATTGATAATTGCATCTCGTTCGTGGGCTAGTCCCAGTGACGTAGCGTGGGTGTCAGCCGCCCGGGGCGGAGGAAAATTTTGCCGCCCCCCTATATAGGTATTTCAAATTTTGCCGCCCCCTTATATAGGTATTTCAAACGAAGATTTCCTTTTTTTCATAACGACCGTATTTTTTATACGACGGTTTTTAAATCACATGAATCGATTTTTTCCAAAAAAGATCATGTTTTATATTCTACTCCAAATTTATAACTGCTCTCGAAAATCGATAATGGTATCCATGTAATAGGATTTCGCATCTCGATTTTTTACAATGTGTTTGTAACACAAGGCAGGTTTTAACTTAAGATTGATTTTGCGTTAGAAAACCAAAATAATAGTTACACATGGGACAGTCAATTCTAAAAATTTCGCAGCGTTTGGCATGCAACTCGAATGTAAAACTTGACAAAATCCACCATGAATCTGCAATTTTAATTTAATTTTAAATAAATCCCTATGGGGTGAATTAAGACTACACTCAGTACATGAAAATGGTTTATCTTTGATTTTGGCAGCACATTCGTATTAGTCTGCAATTAGAATTTTATCACTGCACTTCAGATAAGAGAATGTTTTCCTTCAAAATGTGTCGAGAGATGAAATTTTACATTCTGAATACAAAACTGGTTTAAAGTAAATCTGTATGCGGTGAATTGAAACTACACTCAGAACAAAAAAATGGTTTCTTTTTGATTCTGGCAGAACACACTTAGTCCGCAACTAGAATTTTATAACTACACTTCGAATTATTATTTTTTTTAATGAAATAAAAAAATAAACATTATAATTTATGGTGAAATTTTGCCGCCCCTTAAAAGTGTAAACGCTACGCCTCTGGCTAGTCCATAGACTTTTATATTTGATATTAGGTATATTCTCCAGCATCCCGCATACAAAAAGTCACCGACCGCCACTGGTAATGATATCTCGGTCTGAGACACCACGCGCGACTAGGACGTGTTATATCGTTGGGCGCGAGTGTACGAAGGTTAAGCGAGCATTTTATTTTTATATTTGCTATTGTGGTTCACCTTGTATAACATTCAACAACCAGAGAAGATATCCAGAGATAATACAACCAACAGTTGTATTATCTCTGGAACTGTGACCCTTGAATTCATTATCATGGAAAATTACAAAGTAATAAATCGGACTATAAAATGCAATTCAGCTATCGGCTGATGACGTCGTATTGAATGTTATTTATTGATTGAAATTACTTGAGTCTAATTGTAAAACTAAAACAGAAGTGGAATTATAAACAAGACAAAGTCCGTTGGAAAAGTAAATAATTTCGCTAAGCAACAACAATATTCAGTTCGCACCAAGATATCTGTTTAGATAACGTAAACCGGGGGTACTTTTTTTCTTACGGAGAACTTTCCATTTAAAAAAATGTTTTGAACATTGCAATTAATTTTATTTTTTATATTTTTATTATTTTTATTCAATATATAATGGTACAAATGTTACGGTGACCGGCCAACTCGGAATGAAACCAACTCAGAACCATCTCAGATAAGTCATTTAGAGTGATAAAAAAATATATTTAAAAAATTGGTTAAACAGGTTATGTTAGGTTAGGGTTATCGGCTAATTTAAAATTATTTTTTTCATAGATTTTTATGACTTTTCAAGGAGGTGTTGAGTTGACATTATTCCCAGTTGGCATGGAACCAAAGGTTACATGTTTTTAAAAATTAAATAAAGTTTTATTTCAAAAATACATTAATAAATAAGTATTACACCTTTTTTTAAAACGGAGCTCGAGTTAAAAAGGCGGAAAAAACTAATGTAAAACACGATTTAACAAAGAAAAAATGTGTGGTTTATGACGTTAAGAGCCATTATCCAGCGGCCGAGAATTAAAATTTCGTCGAACGATGATCTTACCCTTGAAACTGTACAGGCGGTCCCTGTGAGAAAGATTATTTGTTCTCCGTACCAGCATTTCAACATAGTAACTAATTACAGATTGTATTTCATTCAAAATTTGATTTTATAAATTTGCATTAAAAAATGCTCAAACTCTTGATGATAAAACTATTCAAATTATGTACTTTTTGTAATTATTTTTTGTTTCTATAAAGTCTAAGCAAAATAAGAATGCTTTTTTGTTTAAATATATTAGTTTTTAATACCGTAATTACATAGACAATCTGAAGTATTTTCGTCACAAAACAGGGGCGAGGATCTTTTTTTATGATTTTATTTGAACTTAAATTAAAATTCTGAAAAGTAGCTTTCCCAAATAATGTATCGATTCATTTTACTGCATGATTATATGATTTGAAATGTATGTTGTATAACACAAAATTTTGTTTGAAAATTTAACAAATCTGCCAACGACCTACAGTAAAACCTTATTGTACTAAAAACAAACACAATTTCTCAAAATTAAAAAAAAGCTTTACTAGATAAAAGAACAGTCTTTCGAAATCGATTTACAGTTTTTTTGTTGAAAAGAGTCAAAACGTCTAAAATTTTATTTAAAAATGATACATTTCCAGTTTTGTCCGGTTATTCTCTCCTAAATTTCATAATGAAACTGAAAGTATAATTGTGTTTTATTGTAACGATTAATATTTTTACCAACTTATTTCTTGAAGCTGTCGCGTTTTCAGTAAATTCCGGATAACATTGCACCAGATACAATGTTACCGCAATCATTTTATTTTATTTTTGTTGGCCCGCTGTTAAATGCATTTTTTTAATGAATCTTGTTTTTTTTAGGCATGGCGAGAGCCTAGAGCTTATAATGGAAGGCTGGGATATACATCCATACTAATATTATAAATGCGAAACTGCTCGAGTTTGTTTATGACCTTTTCACGCATAACACAATATAAAGACTTTAATAATTCTTTCACCAATAGAAAGCTAAATTATATGCGCAGACTATATTTTGTATATGATGGTAAGCTCTGGCGTAATGAAATTATAAATATTAATATATTATATTTGTTATACGTTTTCTGTCGCTAACGAAAGCAAATTTTTGCTAACGTCAGAAAAAAATCGTTTCCATGGAAACGATTGCTACTGCTTCAGAAAATTCAAATATTAGAATATGTTTTATTTTTTTGGACAAGCTTCTGTTTTGGAATAAATGTCAGTTCCTACATTAAAAATATAATTCTTAACGATTATAAAGACTGAATAAATGAACCGAATAAATAGTGTAATTTTTTATTATATTCACAAACTTTCAAATATTTAATTAAAAATAAACATCCGAAATGTTTGTAAGCGTATAAATTCCGAACGAATGAACAAAATTGGATAAGTAATTCTTTTTTTCTTTGAGCTATAGCATTATGAAATTTAGGTGGTAGGCGCGATGTTTGAAAACTGAATGTAAGGGAATGAATATATGGAATGCGGGAGGGGATGGGGGTGGGGTGGGGGAGGGGAGATAATTGATAAGTGCAAGCGCTACAGTAATTTCCCGTAATACCATGCGAGCGAAGCCGCGGGGAAAAGCTAGTTTTAAATACATAGCTTGTAAGGTATTCAATGCACTACCAGCTACGATTAGAGAAACAGAATCAATGACAAAATTCAAACAAAATATAAAGAATTGGATTGCAAGTATTGGACGTCACACTACTGCAAACATCTGTAAAATAAAGTACCCATAGACAGAAATAAGGAATTCCAGTGAAAAATATTATGGCTTCAAAAAAATATGTTCATATAGACCAATACACGCTGATTCTGAATATATAAGTTTTATTACATAATATTTAACGTAGAGTTTAAAAAAAAAAAAAAGTCCATTTTAAAACGTGTCATTAAAACACCCTGTCAAGTTGGTATTGCTGGATTTTGGCGGCGTGACGTCACCGCGCCGCGTCACCTGGGTCAAAGTTGTATAGAAATCAATAGAAATGTAAGACGCAAGCCGTTCGACATTCCGCGTTATTGGTTTATAGAGATTTGGACATATAATAGTTTTTGTTTTTATTGAAACATTATTTAGGCCTAAATAATTCAGTTTCAAAAATATAGTATCTCTATTAGTTTATCTATATTATTTAAAATATTCAAAAACTCTAACTGTACAAAAAACGATCATAATGCCCAGTAAAACGCTCCAATGCTGAAATTCAAAATGGCGGGAGTCGAACAGCTGATTCCAGTTCCCTACGAAATTCATACTTTGGTTGGTCATGATGACGTCACACTAGATTCGGTGGTTTTCGGGGATCTTGAAAAATTAAAACTTTGACATTTATTTTAACTATTAAAACTTATTACTAAAATAAAAATAAATATGCAGTTATTTAAGTTAGAGGGTCATTATTCATTAAAAAAATAGAAAAATTAAATCTATTACAATTTCCATACGATCTTATCCATACAAATAAATAATAATAATAGTATCCTGACAAATCTAATCCATAAATAGATTTGACAGGATTTACTACTTTACTTCATGTCCTATAAGATAACTCTCTTTTTTTACCCACCATTCAATGCAATTAAAACAGAAAAATAATTCAAAAAAACCTTTCTCTTTTAATTGTATTGAAATTAATTTGTATTTAACCGTAAATATTCTTGTAACTATGAGATACTCGTACAAAAAAAAAAACAAATGTAAACATACTTTACATCCATACTTCCATACGTCCATACTTAATATTATAAATGCGAAACTGCTCGAGTTTGTTTATAACGCTTTCACGCGTAAAACTATAAAACGATTTGAAAAATTCTTTCACCAATAGAAAGCTAAATTATATGCAAAGACTATAGGCTGTAAATGATGGTAAGCTCTGGCGTTATGAAATTATAAATATTTATTTAATTATTTTATTTATTTATTAAAAGAAGTTTATACAATGAACAAAAAAAAATATGTTAATTCATCCGCCATGCTAGGGATGTCCCTGTGTTATTGTGGATGAAATATGAATATATTATATTTGTTATACGTTTCCTGTCGCTAACAAAAGCGGGTTTTTGCTAACGTCAGAAAAAAAATCGTTTCCATTGAAACGATGTTGATATATTTGTGGGTTCTAAGCTGGTAGGTACTCGGCCCCTTGGTCGGCTACTGCTCCAGAAAATTCAAATATTAGAATATGTTTTGTTTTTTTTTGGACAAGCTTCTGTTTTGGAATAAATGTCCGATCAGAGTTCCTAAATTAAAAATATAATTCGTAACGATTATAAAGACTGAATAATAAATAGTGTAATTTTTTATTATATTTATAAACTTCCAAATATTTAAATAAAAGTAAACATCCGAAATAAGCGCATAAATTCCGAACAAATGAACAAAATTTGATAATTCTTTTTTTCTTTGAGCTATAGCATTATGAAATTTAGGTGGCAGGCGAGATGTTTGAAAACTGAATGTAAGGGAATGAATGTATGGAATGCGGGAGGGGGTGGGGGTTGGGGGGATAATTGATAAGTGCAAGCGCTACAGTAATTTCCCGTAATATCGTGCGAGCGAAGCCGCGGGGAAAAGCTAGTAGATAAATAAATTTAAAAAATGAAAATAAATTGTGAAAAGTTACAAAAACGCTTTGCAAAGTACCCCCTGTTTACGGTACTTACATTTTTTTTATTAGCGACAACCGTTCATAGGGGAAAGATTTGTCCGGGTCTTGGGGGCGGATGCGTCCGCCCTCCAACTACGTGCCAGGCCGGATCGGGAGAGACTGGTTAAGGACAGTGTTGTCGACTCAATTTTTAAAATAAAGACGTCAGAATTCAAAATGTATTGATGCGAGGTTTGGGCGTGGAGTCTGAAAGCCGAATCTCGGAATCTACCGCGCCGAACCGACTGGAATTTTATTATTGTTAAAAATGACGGTCTGAAGAAGAACCAATAACAGAATCTCCAAAAAGTAGCATTTGCGGAAAATTCATCATTTTCATGGACGTGATGCGAGGCTTGGGTCAGAGCAATAGCCGTTATCTCGTGTAGGTACGTTAGCGACCTACAGTTGTCCTAGGGAACCATGAGAGGTTATCAAAAGTGCTCCTATCAATCCTAATCGATCGACCGTGTTGGAGGACTAGGTCATGTCAAAATTGAAAATAACAGAAGACGCAATTTGTTGGATGATGCAACTTATAAATGATAGACACTTTGGAGAAATAGTGAATGGGGGAAACTAAATTAAGAGGAAACCATGCTGCGTTTTGTCCATACAAACGTATTCCCAAATTTCATCTCACAATTGAGTAGTCGAATATCAAAACGTACTTATCTCCACGAACCAAATTTTTGGCAAAAGCAAGAAAACTGTTTCATGGCATTTAAGTATAATAAAGTAAAATTAAATGTTTTGTAAAAATAACGATAAAATAAAACATTTTAAATACATATTTGAAATATAAATCTGATAGATAATTAATTAGTTATTTAATATTTAAAAATGGACTTTGATACATTTTGATATTGAACCATGGATTTAGATACATTTTGAAAGTGAAGTCTGTGGATTTAGTTACATTTTGAAACTCATAAACTGTGTTTCATAATACTTTTCTGTCAGGGGTGTAGTGAAGAAATTACATAATTTATATTTTCATTTATATATTTATATATCTGACAAAAATCACAATCACAATCTCAAAACCATTCACAAAACATGTGTTTCTTGTAAAGGTGTCCATTGCACAGAAAGTAACTCATTGATTGGTTAAAAAACCAATATGGCTGCCAATTCCATGGCCCTTATTGGTTGTTGGATTTGAGTACGTTTTGAAAATAAATGATTTTGGATTTAAATACGTTTTAAAATTGAAGACGATTTTCAACAAGCTATAACTAAGAATTTAACCATGTTTTGGCACTAAAATAATATTTCAAACCTAGCTATGATCCAAGAGAACGTGTTGGTATTCAAATCTCAAAAAAAGTCAAAATGATGGTTAAGTACCTTTTGATTTTCAACTGCTCAATTTTGACACTATGCAATTTTTTTAACATAATAAAGATTTCGACCACTAGTATATCGTTGCTTTTTGATTTTTTTGATAAGTTACTTTTTATGGGAGCTAGCACCTTCCAAAATCGTTGAAATTGCCTGCTTTGAAAGTTATCAACAGACGTTCAGAATACAAACTAGTTAATGTATTTTTTAAAAAGTAAAACGTACAGACATAGAATTATTTACTTGATCGCAAACAATCCACCAAAATTGGTGTAAATATTAGTCAACCAGCATCAGTGAGACATGGGGTTCCACAAGGAACAGTTATCGGACCGTTATTGTTCCTAATCTATATTAATGATCTATGTAATATTAGCATTCCGGGAAAACTATTCTCGCACGCGGACGATACTGCAATCACACTTCATGGTAAATCCTGGGATGATGTCTCTGAAAATGCAAATAAGTGCACATCCATTGTCAAAGAATGGCTCAATCAAAACCTCCTAACTCTGAACTGTGAAAAAACTCTCTATATTCCATTTTATAATACCAAACCCTTAACTCACTTAAATATAAGGTTTCACAAAAATACTTGCAATCCTGTATTATGCTCTAGCTGTACAGAAATGAATACGGGAAATACAGTTAAATACTTAGGAATTATAATAGACAGCCAACTCAAATGGACAGATCACATACAAAAGCTTGTTAATAAACTTAGGTATTTAACTTATATTTTTAAACGTTTAAAATACATAGTTGACATTAAAAGAATAAAATTGGTGTATCGTGCATTGGTGCAATCATCAGTATCTTATGAAATAATTGGATGGGGGGGTGTGTATAATACACACGTTAAGCCACTAGAAATAACTCAAAAATTAATACTAAAAATAATGTTGCATAAAGATATAAACTACCCCTCCGTGCAATTGTTCCATGAGGCTGAATTGTTAGATATAAGAAAAATTTACTGTAAACAATGTTTAAAATATATATTTACACGAAACATTATTTTTACAAAAAATGAAAAGCGTTTTAGTAATAGGTTAAATAATGTATTTGAAGTTCCACTGTGTAACACTAGGCTTGCGCAAAGACATGCATATTTTATTACACCAAAAATATATAATGCTTTCTATAAGGCTACAGAAAATGATTGTAAAAATATATCCACCTACAGCAAGTATAAAAATGTATTAAAGTCTTGGATAAATACCGTCGACACAAACATTTACTTGCTGTAACATCTGACCTGCTGTAACTTAACCAAATTTTTATTAATCTTTATGAACATGTCTTTTGAATATGTATTTCAGTAAACACTGAATGTATTTTTTATGTATTTAATTTTATTTTATTTTTTTAAACTTCTACAATATATTGTATTTTTATGAGTAATTATCTGTCTTAAAATCACTCAAGTATACCCACAAACTGGCGATGCCTATGTGGGATTTTTTTGGTTCATCTGCTTATCTATTTATGTTATTTCTCTACTTTTTTAAAACTGTTTATATAAAAGTTTGTATTACATAATTTTACCAACTGTACCAAAAAATTGTTAATAAAAAAAAAAAATTAAAAAAAAGAATAATTTCTTCTAACACGGTTTGTAAGAAAACAACTGAAAAATATGTCCAGTGTTGGAGGTGAAAAATGGGGAATACAAAGCCTCGAGAGCAGTGGCGGACTAAGGGGGGCGGAAGGGGCGGCCCGCCCCGGGCCCCTGGTCCTGGGGGGCCCCCAAACGCATCCATGTTCCCTCGATCAAATCCTAAACAAGGCTTTAAGGCACCAGGACACTGAAAAAAAAATCATTTTTTATTTCATTTTCTGAAAGACGCTCTTGTTAAGAGGATGCTCTCACCAAATATTTTAAAGAAATTCGGAAAATTGGCGGAGGAACAGCATTTTATGTGAAACCGTTTGAAACAGTTTGTACGTTGAATTATCCTTAACACTTCCGTACCGGACTAGGGGAACGCACTTACACTAACGAGAGTTTTACGCTGTATCTAAGTTGTTTTTTAAACCACATACTCAATAATTTGGGTAATCCTAGAAAAAATATTTGGTTATCGATCTGCATTAAAAAAATTAATATCGCATTACTACTTTTCTTAATATTAATTCATTTATATCAAATTCCGGTCGAGAATCTGTCCAGCCCGCCCCCCTACCCCTCCGTTCGGGCGTTACCCCGTATCCATCCGCTGGAAGTATCGGGACGATTCTAAGCGATAGCAAGTAATTTCTGAGTTGTTAGTGGAAAGGACTAGATCCCGTTTGTTTACACTGCGCATCTAGTTTGCTCTTTTTACAATGCTATAATGTTCGCTTGCCGGTCAAAGATCATTCGGTCTGGATCGTTTCCGCTACGCGCCAATCGCCAGTCAACATTCGGAAACAAAGCGTTATGGTGGCTATCGGCCCGCTTTTTCTGTTTTCTATGGAGAAACACGCGTTATGGTCTAAATTCGTTAGAATATTAATTATGACTTTATTTATGAAACGATTTAGATAATGACTATTGAAATAAGATGAATATGCTTCTTTCTAATTATTGCCAAAACAAATTTCCAAAAATTGTGTCATTAACACCCTTTAATAAGCAAAACAAATTGGAGTCCCCGAGTGACCCCCCTTCGGATGAAGTGTGATTTTATTCTTTCCGGGACGAAAAGGTTAAGCAAAACTTTGAATGAGTTTTTCTCTAATCTTTTAACACTTTTTTCAACCTGGTTGACAACATATGAAACCAAGTTTACACTCGATTTGCATGCACCAATAAATAAAAAAAACTTGTAAAATTACATCAACTTCTTAAACTAGGGAGTGGGGGGGGCTCATTCAGCTTTGCCGCCCCGGGCCTCTGACGGGCTTAGTCCGCCACTGCTCGAGAGTGATGATTTTATTTAGGTATTATCAGCCTGCAGTTGTCCCTTCGCTCAGCATTCGGGGGAGTAAGAGCGACAGTGACAGCAACAGTTTGGTAAAATACCTATGGTTCAAATTTTTCGGCGACCGGGTTTCCTCTTAATCTAGAACTGAACGCGATAGATTTTTTTTTTTTTTTACATTAACTCCACACAGGAGGCCCTGAGGAAAATAATTTCCCTCAGGGCCTATGTCATCTTTGAAGATGCTGTGTGGAGGGTGTTTTTGAGGAGAGGAAGGAGTGAACATGGGTCTTGAAGAGACCCATGTTGTAGGAGGGAGGAAACACAGAGGCCGGCAAATCGTTCCACAGCCGAGCTGTTGAACTCAAGAACGAGTCGTACAAACGACCCGTTCTCATGTGACTAATGTCAACCGTATACAAATGTTGGGCGCGTGTTTGGCATGTTTCCCGACTATGCACCGGTGCCGATGGAATCAATGACGCTAGTTCCTCGGAGCATCTTCCATTGTAATACCGGTAGAACAAGGACAGCATTCCCACCTGACGCCTATGCTCTAAAGATTGCAATCCGTTTGTTAGGTTAGGAGAGTCTATCAATCGGACCGCCCGTTTCTGCACAGTCGAGTGTTTTTTTTTAGGTATTTTGGGGCTCCAGACCAGAGGTGGCTGCCAAATTCAACCGTGGGGCGCACTTGCGATTTGTTAATTTGTTGCTAATAAAGAGTCATCCAAAGAAACGGGGCTAGCAGCCCTCAAAGGAGAGCTGATATGAAAACATACTGAATTGAATTGAGTAATGAGATCCCTTAGGCGTATATGTGGTAAAACTATATTTGACCGTGTTACAAACGTGGAATTCTAGAAATATTACAAGGCTGAAGAAAGCGTAGTTAACAAGGATAAGAAAGTGACGCATAGATGTTTTGGATATGCGGAGCGGATAATTGAAAGCATGCCATGACCAAGTGCGTCGTTTACTCGAGCGGGGTCAAGTTAGTAGTATTAATAACAGAAAAGTATCTATGTGAGACGATGCATGCATGTGAATGATGCCAGAAGTGTGTTCCAAGACAGTTGTGTGGCGGCCTATCCTCTCTGCATACCCCTGCTGCGAAACAAGTTAATATCAGAACAGTATCTATGTGTGAGACGATGCATGCATGTGAATGAAGCCAGAAGTGTGTTCCAAGACAGTTGTGTGGCGGTCTATCCTCTCTGCATACCCCTGCTGCGAAACAAGTTAATATCAGAACAGTATCTATGTGTGAGACGATGCATGCATGTGAATGAAGCCAGAAGTGTGTTCCAAGACAGTTGTGTGGCGGTCTATCCTCTCTGCATACCCCTGCTGCGAAACAAGTTAATATCAGAACAGTATCTATGTGTGAGACGATGCATGCATGTGAATGAAGCCAGAAGTGTGTTCCAAGACAGTTGTGTGGCGGTCTATCCTCTCTGCATACCCCTGCTGCGAAACAAGTTAATATCAGAACAGTATCTATGTGTGAGACGATGCATGCATGTGAATGAAGCCAGAAGTGTGTTCCAAGACAGTTGTGTGGTGGTCTATCCTCTCTGCATACCCCTGCTGCGAAACAAGTTAATATCAGAACAGTTTCTATGTGTGAGACGATGCATGCATGTGAATGAAGCTAGAAGTGTGTTCCAAGACAGTTGTGTGGTGGTCTATCCTCTCTGCATACCCCTGCTGCGAAACAAGTTAATATCAGAACAGTTTCTATGTGTGAGACGATGCATGCATGTGAATGAAGCTAGAAGTGTGTTCCAAGACAGTTGTGTGGCGGTCTATCTTCTCTGCATACCCCTGCTGCGAAACAAGTTAATAATCAGAACAGCATCTATGTGTGAGACGATGCATGCATGTGAATGAAGCCAGAAGTGTGTTCCAAGACAGTTGTGTGGCGGTCTATCCTCTCTGCATACCCCTGCTGCGAAACAAGTTAATATCAGAACAGTATCTATGTGTGAGACGATGCATGCATGTGAATGAAGCCAGAAGTGTGTCCCAAGACAGTTGTGTGGCGGTCTATCCTCTCTGCATACCCCTGCTGCGAAACAAGTTAATATCAGAACAGTATCTATGTGAGACGATGCATGCATGTGAATGAAGCCAGAAGTGTGTTCCAAGACAGTTGTGTGGCGGTCTATCCTCTCTGCATACCCCTGCTGCGAAACAAGTTAATATCAGAACAGTATCTATGTGTGAGACGATGCATGCATGTGAATGAAGCCAGAAGTGTGTTCCAAGACAGTTGAGTGGCGGTCTATCCTCTCTGCATACCCCTGCTGCGAAACAAGTTAATATCAGAACAGTATCTATGTGTGAGACGATGCATGCATGTGAATGAAGCCAGAAGTGTGTTCCAAGACAGTTGTGTGGCGGTCTATCCTCTCTGCATACCCCTGCTGCGAAACAAGTTAATATCAGAACAGTATCTATGTGTGAGACGATGCATGCATGTGAATGAAGCCAGAAGTGTGTTCCAAGACAGTTGTGTGGCGGTCTATCCTCTCTGCATACCCCTGCTGCGAAACAAGTTAATATCAGAACAGTATCTATGTGTGAGACGATGCATGCATGTGAATGAAGCCAGAAGTGTGTTCCAAGACAGTTGTGTGGTGGTCTATCCTCTCTGCATACCCCTGCTGCGAAACAAGTTAATATCAGAACAGTTTCTATGTGTGAGACGATGCATGCATGTGAATGAAGCTAGAAGTGTGTTCCAAGACAGTTGTGTGGTGGTCTATCCTCTCTGCATACCCCTGCTGCGAAACAAGTTAATATCAGAACAGTTTCTATGTGTGAGACGATGCATGCATGTGAATGAAGCTAGAAGTGTGTTCCAAGACAGTTGTGTGGCGGTCTATCTTCTCTGCATACCCCTGCTGCGAAACAAGTTAATAATCAGAACAGCATCTATGTGTGAGACGATGCATGCATGTGAATGAAGCCAGAAGTGTGTTCCAAGACAGTTGTGTGGCGGTCTATCCTCTCTGCATACCCCTGCTGCGAAACAAGTTAATATCAGAACAGTATCTATGTGTGAGACGATGCATGCATGTGAATGAAGCCAGAAGTGTGTCCCAAGACAGTTGTGTGGCGGTCTATCCTCTCTGCATACCCCTGCTGCGAAACAAGTTAATATCAGAACAGTATCTATGTGTGAGACGATGCATGCATGTGAATGAAGCCAGAAGTGTGTTCCAAGACAGTTGTGTGGCGGTCTATCCTCTCTGCATACCCCTGCTGCGAAAAAAGTTAATATCAGAACAGTATCTATGTGTGAGACGATGCATGCATGTGAATGAAGCCAGAAGTGTGTTCCAAGACAGTTGTGTGGCGGTATATCCTCTCTGCATACCCCTGCTGCGAAACAAGTTAATATCAGAACAGTATCTATGTGTGAGACGATGCATGCATGTGAATGAAGCCAGAAGTGTGTTCCAAGTCAGTTGTGTGGCCGTTTATCTTCTCTGCATACCCCTGCTGCGAAACAATTTAATATCAGAACAGTATCTATGTGTGAGACGATGCATGCATGTGAATGAAGCCAGAAGTGTGTTCCAAGACAGTTGTGTGTCGGTCTATCCTCTCTGCATACCCCTGCTGCGAAACAAGTTAATATCAGAACAGTATCTATGTGTGAGACGATGCATGCATGTGAATGAAGCCAGAAGTGTGTTCCAAGACAGTTGTGTGGCGGTCTATCCTCTCTGCATACCCCTGCTGCGAAACAAGTTAATATCAGAACAGTATCTATGTGTGAGACGACACATTCGTGTGATAGAAGCAAGAAATGTTGCCATGTCCCAAAAATTAAAAACCACGTTTCGGGGATAAAAAAAATTATTTTACCTGTCTTGACGGAAACATTGTATAAACTAATATATTATATAAGAAATATATTATACTACATAAGAAAAGAATTTATAATGGTTTATTAAATACAATTATTTTATAATTTTTATTTGAATTCCACAGAGTGGAAGATGCTATTAGTATCGCCCTGGTGTAAGACCACCATTCAAAATTGAAACGTCGCTTGAAATGGCTTTAGCCGTGTTTGGTGACCAGATCTGAATAGCCAGGTACTTCCCCACCTTCCTCTTCCCCGTCTCCTTCAACCTCACAACATACCCCGATTGGGGATGCCATAGTCCCACTGGCTCCAGACGGGAGGAGTTAGGACTTTTGTGCGGTATCCATATAAAAAAAAAGTAAAAAATACAGTTTTGGAAAAAAAACACCATAAAAATATAAAAATCTTTTCTTGTAAAAGTTTTTTTTTAAAGAGTTTTATTTCGTTATTAAGTTTGATTTATCAGTCCGATTCGAGCCGCGGTCAACAGTGGTTGTGTGTACCTTACCTATTGCTTAGTGCCGTTCGCCCGTTCCCGTGCCTCATACAGATAAGAGATTATTGTTACATTTTATTTAATTCTGTTTATCGTATACTTATTTGTTTGCATTCCTACTTACGGCTAATCCGTTTTTGTTTGTACAGTCAATGAAATAGACTGCGTATTATTTTTTCAGTTTAATTTTTAAAAGTTAAGTTTTTTTTTTTATATAATGGAGGAAGACGAAGATAGACCTCCCGACCCAGGATCGATATTAGATTTTTCTGATTCGGAATCTAACACTAGCCAGGCTTCTATTACACTTCCATCTCGTAAACGACGACCATCGCATAGCCTTTACATCCCATCGAAAGTTAAATCTATACCGCCGATTCAACAAACCTCGACCTCTAACGACCTTAACCCCAATAGTAACACCCAGACAAGTACTTTAGCTAGCGATAATACAAAAAGTACTGACTTACTTTATCCTGCTTCCGCTTCCGGTCCTTTTATCGTAATTGTTCAGAGAACTGAACAAGGAAAACTTATTCATCCTTTAGATTTTGGAAAATTCTTATTTGACTCAAAAAATAATAACCTTGGTATTGTTAACGGTTCAATTAAACCGGAAGGGCGATATAAATTATCTATCGAGTTTAATACTGCCGCTTCCGCAAATGGATTTGTAAAAAAAATTGACTCGCTCTCAAAACATAAATATAAATCGTTCATCCCGTCATTTAACCTTACGAGAATGGGTCTTGTTCGAGGAATTCCGACGGAGATCCCAGAGGCTGAAATTGTTGATGCTTTGAATAATTCCCAAGGAACCCCGAAAGTAATAAAAGCACGTCGACTGAACTACAAGGATTCTACTGATGGAAACAAGATCTGGAAACCTTCCCAATCTGTTGTTGTTACATTTGAGGGACAATCCCTTCCGTCTCGTGTGTTTATTTATTATACCTCGCTTCCCGTCGAAGTTTATAAATTTCCAACTGTTCAATGCTTCAATTGCTGCCGGTTTGGACATACAAAATCCGTATGCCGCTCCCCTCCACGTTGTTACTTTTGCGGAGAAGGTCACCCATTTGATCAATGTCCAAAATCTTCCAATAATCCCATTTGCATTAACTGTTCGGGTGCACATACCGCGGTCAGTCTAGCCTGTCCGGAATTGACAAGACAGAGGAACATAAAACATAAAATGGCTACCGACAACATTTCGTACTTCCAGGCCTCAAAGTTATTCTCTCCTGCGAAAAAATCTTTCGCAGAGATGACATCGTCCTCAGCTCCTTTCCAATCAACCACCTTTTTAAATTCAACGTCATCTTCTCACAGAGAAACCATTCTCAAGCCAGTCAAACCCAACCCAAAATATACTCCTTACCTTGATAAAAAACAATTGAATAATATTTTGACCAGCCCGAATGGGAATGCCAAATCTCGGACCCCCAATGGGTGTGCCATTAATAGTAATACATCCCCTCCTGCTCTCCCCGAAATATTGAATAATAATTCTTTTATACAAACTTTAATTACCCTTTTAATTTCTATCCTTACAAACAACAATACTGTACCGTCCAACGCTGCCGATTACATTAAATCTTTATTATCTTGCCTCCCCAATGACTTCGAAACTGAACAAAATTCTTCAGTGGAACAGTAGAAGCCTCTTCGCTAACAAATCTGACCTAATTCAATTACTCGACGAACACGACGTTTCAGTGGCCGCCATTTCTGAAACGTGGTTAAAACCCTCCTTTCACTTAAGAATTCCGGGTTATTATTGTCTCAGACACGACAGACCGGATGGTAAAGGCGGCACGGCTCTGATAATCCATAATTCTATCCCGTTTAAACAAATTAATATACATACTCCCTCCGACGATATCCAGATAATAGCAGCTGTCTTATCTGATATCACAATATTATCAATATATATTCCTCCCTCTACCACTTTTATTGAAAATGAATGGGCACCAATCTTAACCCAGATTTGTTCCCCTTTTATGATCCTTGGAGATTTTAATGCACATTCCCCTTCTTGGGGTAGCAAAATAACGAATCGTTCTGGCCGCAATCTTTTAGATTTTATTGATACCCATAACCTATGTTTTTTAAATGACGGATCTCCAACCAGATTCACCCCCCCTCATCAACGGAAAAGTGCTGTTGATTTATCTCTTTGTTCATATTCGTTAGCATCTAAATGCTCTTGGGACATCCTAAACGATCCCCTCTCTAGTGATCATTTTCCAATTATAATCCGATTCCAACATCAATCTAACACTTATAACACCTCCACCAGTTAAAAATAATCTCAAATTTAGAATAAATCATGCGAATTGGAGCACTTTCTCTTCTGAACTAGATAACCTTATTAATTTAAAAAAAAAATCGTCCCCGGGAGACATCAGATTGCAATGTGAGACGTTTCCCTCTATGGTTATAAATGCAGCAGAAAAATCCATCCCGAAACGCAATGCGAACATTAAAATAAAACACTCTAATCCGTGGTGGGACGAGGAATGCACTCGCTCCGTCAACTCTCGTAAAAAAGCAATTTCCTCTTTTCGTAAGTGTATGACACTAGAAAATTTTTTATCAGTTAAAAAAGCCCAGGCAGAAACCAAACGAATTTTGAAAAATAAAAAACGCGCTGGATGGCGGAAGTTCTGTGAGAACCTGTCTCCGGAAACTCCCCAATCTTCAGTTTGGTCTAGCTTAAAAAAATTCGGATCATCGTATTCTCCGCCGAGAACCAAGCATATATCAGAAGAAATTCTTATAGGATTTGCGGATAAAATAGCCCCCCCATCAGTGGCCGGATGTGAAGAAATGCCTTCTATTAAGCCATATCCATCTCACTCTAACTGGCTAGATGCTCCTTTCTCCATTGATGAGATGAAACTAGTAATAAGAACCCTTTCTGACTCTGCTCCGGGTCCCGATGGAATACTTAATAGTTTCATTAAATCATTTTCTGATATGGCGGTTGAATATTTCTTATCTCTTATTAATAATATGTTTGAAACAGGACTAATTCCGGATGATTGGAAAACTCAAAAAATCATTCCCATTTTAAAACCTGGAAAAAATCCATCTGAAATTTCGTCTTATCGGCCTATTGCTCTTTCATCATGTTTGATGAAAGTAGCGGAGCGTTTGATGAAGAACAGATTAGAGTGGTTTGTTGAAAGTCAAGATATTATCTCACCAAATCAGTATGGTTTTCGGAAAAAGAAATCTACAATGGATAATTTAAGTTTGTTCACAACTGATATCCGAGTTTCCCAATCCCTAAATTCTTATACATTGGCCACATTCCTTGACCTTTCATCAGCTTACGATGATGTTTTACTGAATGTTTTGAAAGAAAAGCTAATTAAAAAACAAATCCCCCCGAAATTAGTCCAATTTATTATTAATTTGCTCTCAGATAGGTCCATTATTATTGAGTCTTCCTCTAAATGCTTAAGGCGCAAACTATGGAGAGGTTTGCCCCAGGGTTCTGTTATTAGTCCTCTGTTGTTTAATATTTATATAAGCGACCTAGACTCAGTAATTCCTTTTTCTATCAAGCGTCTTTACTTTGCGGATGATATCCTTATATATTTGTTACATAAAAATATTATTCTTGCAGCTAAGGAAATGAATTTGGCTTTACAATATATTAAAAGCTGGTTGTCAATAAATGGGATGAATCTGGCGGCATCTAAAACAAGGGTCGTGGCTTTCACGCGCAAAAGAAAAATTCCCCAATTCTCAATTTCTTTTGATAATGTGCCTCTACAAACCGCTACTCAAATCAAATTCCTTGGTCTTCTTTTGAACCATAAACTTTCCTGGCTTCCACACATTCAGATAATTTCTACAAAGTGTGAAAAGGGACTTAATATGATGCGAGCAGTTTCCAGAGTATGGTGGGGATCTCATCCTACCACTCTTAAATTAATGTATAATTCCCTAGTTCGGAGCCACTTGGATTATGGCTCATTCCTTTTTGACCCACTCCCTAAATATCTAGATAAGAAAATGGAAAGAATTCAATCAAAAGCCCTCAGAATGATTATTGGAGCTATGAAGTCTTCTCCAATTAATGCTCTTCAGGTGGAATGTGTGGAGCCTCCATTATATTTCAGAAGGCAATTCCTTGCCAATAAATATATTTTCAAGGCTTTATCGTTATCACATCATCCTATTAAACAAAGTCTTAATAGGTTAAGTGTCAATTTGAATTCTAACAAAAGATTGAGAGAAAAACAATGTTTTCCTCTCTTAATTAAAAGTTTTCATCTCTATAATTCTCTATCATCTTCCCTCCAATATCTTCAAGAAGTTCCCAATCTTCCTATATACAATATTCCATTTAAGGCAATCACTTTTATGCCGAACACAATAACATCAGTCTTTCGGAAGAATATTTTATCTTCCCCAAATAAATTTCAAAATGTGGATGATTGTTTTAAAAGCATAGTGGCTTCGAAATTCCCTGGATTTTCCATCCTTTTCACGGATGGTTCCAAATTTGAAAATAAAAGATGTGGAGCATCTATATATAGTCCAGAATTCAACATCAATCTCACTTATAAATTACCGAAAGAAGCTTCCATATTTACAGCCGAATGCTTTGCAATTGAACAAGCGCTAAATCAAATCCAGGTTCTCAACATTCATCGAGCCTTATTATGTACTGATTCGCTAAGTGCTCTAACTAAAATTAGGTCAAATATTTTACGTTATCCGGAAGCCAATATTATATGTAAAATAAAAAATCTTCTCAATTCTCTTAGTGAATCTGGGTTTGAGACGATATTGGCCTGGGTCCCTGCCCATTTGGGTATCGAGGGTAATGAGATGGCCGATTTTCTCGCCAAATCTGGTTCAGATTCCGGAACTATCCCACTAAATTTTAGAATTCCTATATCCGATGTCTTTCCGATTCTTAAATCTAATATGACTCGTGCCTGGGAAGAAAATTGGGCAGTCTCCAAAATAAGAACTGGATCTTTCTATGCGGGAATTCAAAACCATATCCCTGCTAAGCCATGGTTTCACGGTAAAAAACTTTCAAAACGATTCATTTCATGTATCTCGAGAATGAGAATTGGCCACTGTTCAATTGCATCTCACTTGTCTAGAATTAGAGTTTTAGATGATCCGTTCTGCCAGTGCGGTGTGGAAGAGGAAACCCTCGACCACGTTTTCTTTAACTGTAAAAACCATTCATCTTTCAAGAACATATACCGCCGGCTTATTAAAATCACACACCAATCCCCCCTTAACATTTCATACCTTTTATCTCTTAACAATTCTCGTGTTCATACAGCTTTATGTAAGTTTATTAACCTGAATGAATTCAATATTTAATTTGTTTTAGTGATCTAAATGAGTCCAATATTTAATTTGTTTTATTATTTTCCCATTAGATTAACCGAAATTTCTTATCCATTTTAAATATTACCGGCACAAAGCACTCTCTCCAGGGTGAATTGCCTAAAACCAAAAAAAAAAAAAAAGTTTGATTTATAGTACCGTTTTATTAGAACATAAAAACTTTTTTAATTTCAAAAAAAGGATTTTCAGTTCGATGAGATGAGGATGAAAAAATTTCCCTCAACTCAAATAATATTTTACCCCACATTTTACAGAAGTTAGAGTAGGAACCTAATTAAAGTTACTGCATGATATATACTCGTATATCAATTTCTTTTTTATGAATGTATTAATATTACTTATTGAAAAAGATAAATGAGATAAAGAGACATTGTAAACCCGTCTTGAATTTGAAGTACTAAATTCCTTATTTCAGGATTTCCCCGCGCGACCCATGCTAAACAAAACATATCCCATTCAAAATTACACACTTTTGTTGACTGCTAAAAAACCATGTGTTGTTCGACGCAGTTTTTTGAAAAACCCATTGAGGTAGAAATGACCAAAAAACCACGAAAACGTGGTAAAAACCATGCAGGTGGCTACACTGCCTTGAGTGTTAAAACCAGGGTTACCTTTGATTATCTTTTAAAATACCCACAATAAATGTTCAAAATCCCTAAATCGGGGAGAACGAAATAGCAAATTCCTCGCAATTTCCCCAAAAATTCTTTTTTTTTTAATTCTGCCTCCAAATAACACAAAACTCTATAGAAATTATGAAATATATATACATATATATTTATTAAAAATTGAAATCGGAACATTATCAGGATTGAAAATATTACATACACACATAATATAAGATTAAAAAATAGGTTTCAACTCAACTGCCAATGTTCATATGATGGAGATTAAAAAAATAATGACGTACATAAAAAACATTCCATACGGTGTGCGAATAAATTGTATAGCTAGAAGAAAAAAAAGGAAACATAAAACTAAGGTGGTATAATCACACGTAAAGTGTGTCAGGTGTGACTAGGAGCTAGGGGAAAAAATAACTAAATAAAACAAGTAATTTAAACGATACAAAAAATACAAATATGAGGAAAAGAAGATAAAATAGTATTTTGGTGATGAAACGTCAAATTAACCAAATTAATTTTTTTTTAGTTAATTGAAATTAGGACCGAAAATTTCAAATAACCAGTGGAGCGCTTTTTGCCACAATTGAGTGCCATTTAAAATACCTCGGATTGGTTTGCTGCCTGTTTTAGGCAAATTTTCCCTAGATGCATTAAATTTTTTTTTGTAATATTTTGAAATCGTCTCAATTATTCTGCGTCTATGATTTACTAGAACGATCTAAAAACATATTTATTCGCGTCGTGGACAAAAAATTCTCGTTTAAAGTGTCAGTTTTGTCAGTCAGCTTGCTTAGAATGTCATAAAGGTGATAGTTTTCATTGATTTTTATTACGTGTTTATTATATACGGCGGTTATCGCAATTTAATTATCCATCTACTTAACGTGTTTTCAAGTCGTTTAAATTAAACATTTGAGACTTTTTAAATGTTTTACGTGAGTGGAATGTGAATTTCAAATTTAATCTAATCATTGTGTTTATTTTTACAATTATCGATCTAATCACTTGACGTGTGCATTTTAACTATAATTGATCAATTAGAAGGATTCAAAACAAAGATAAACATGTAAATTTCAATTAGTTGGTTAATCGGTTAGACGGCCTCCGTGGTCCCGAGGCAAGACTCTCGACTCACAATCCGAAGGTCGCGGGTTCGAACCCGGCGTGCGCAAATAAATTTTATTTGATTAATTTGTGTTATTTCACAATTTATTCATTTAAAATAATATATAGTATATTTGCGGCACGTTCCAGACTGGAAGATACTATCAGTATCGCCCTGGTGTAAGACCACCATTCAGAATAGAAACGTTGCTTGAAATGGCTTTAGCCGTGTTTAGTGACCAGATCTGAATAGCCAGGTACTTCCCCACCTTCCTCTTCCCTATCTCCTTCCCCTCCCCACTACCTTCAGCCTCACAACATACCCCAATTGGGGATGCCATAGTCTCACTGGCTCCAGACGGGAGCAGTTGGGACTCTTGTGCGGTATTTCATATAAAAAAAAAAAATCTTTTAACCCAGTAAATGACAATTCAACCAGCTGTCACGTTGCATTTTTGTGAGAATAAAAATGGCGAAACCCAACAAGATTTAGCAATATTTTCTCAAAGGTTAGTATGATGAGGTTTTTAATGTATTAATTGATTCTATGGTTATCAAGTAGACCATAAACAACGTATAGAAGTCGAAAATATCCGATGTTGACTGAAAAAAATTATCAAAGTAACTATCACGCAGGATTCGCGCAGTTATAAAGTTGATGATTTTATAATACATTTTTTATAAATCCTACAAATATGTGATAATTAACAAAAGACAGGTGAATTCATTGGCTTTGTAGAACTATAATCAGTTTGTATGTCTCAGTATTAGAATTCGGAGGTATGATTTTTTTAATGTGGACGGAAAATATTCAAAGCGATCACTAAAAAATCTCGAGCAATCGGATAAAAAAGTTTTAAAATGCGTTGCCGCTCCAGTGGATAAGAATAATTTATTAAGTACTTAAATAAGCAATTTAAATTATTGTTAACAACATATATAAAGGGTTTTAAAGTGCACGACAAATGACAAATTAGAACAATAAACTATATAAGCACGCAAACAGGTTGTGTAAAATAGTTACCTACTTTTAATACTTAACTAATTATTGCATCACGCCATATTTTTTGGTCAACACTAAACTTCTTCCTTCTCGAGTAGCCATCAATGCTACTACCACAGTATCTGTATGAAGGCGATTTATATTTTAAGTTTTCAATTTTTTTAAGCACACTGAATTTCTTCTCAACGGAAGTGTTGGGACATGGTAGCAAAAGCAATTAATGCTTAGTAAGACAGGGGCTGGGAGTTGCGGATTCCAATACGTCATTTTTGTCATTGAATGTTGGGTACCAATCTTTAGGAATTCCCCCACTGTTATTGTATAGAAATAAATGCTACATGGCCATAAAATGAATTTCGAAATCTTCCATAGAATATACATATTTTTCAATATGGTTTGATAGTCATAAAATGTCTAGAATCCCCGCCTATTTTCCACAAAAAGATTCTCCCCGCAAAATAACAAATTTTTGAATAAACTTAAAATTTCCCCACAGTTTTGTGAATTTCCCGCGAATTGGCAACCCCGTTTAAAACACTGATATCAACTCTATAAATGTGATAACCAAGCTCTTTGAAGTTCATTGTGTTTTCAACTCCTTACTGGAGAGGTTCAATATTTTCTTAATAAATTCAGTGCTGCAAATTTATTTCCAAAATGCGTTATTTCACAGTGATAGTGTCCACGGTCTTATTTCTAACCACGCTTATTGAGGCACAGCGGCAAGGTAATAATTATAAAATTATTTTTATACTTATACTCAAATTATATTTGAAATTATATATATTTTTTTTAAATTAAAGTAAAACTCTTTAAAATCAGAATAATTGTTTGATTTTTATATCAATAATTCAAACTTTTTGATAATGCCTTTGGAAGGCGAAACAGCTGTCACGAGTAATAATAATTACACGGCAGAACTTTTTTATAAATAAATTGTTTTTATTTTTTCATAAATAAAAAAATATTTTTATTGAATAAATAAAATAATTTAATATGTCATGCATATGTCTTCTGTATTTCAGTATCTTTATCTAACACAAATGCTTATTGCGCTTTACAAACGTAATATAATTACACACGTATTTAAATTAAATCTGGCAGGACTTATAATTTCGACAGCGGAAATTTGATATGCTATAAACGACAACAAATCCAAAAAAAGTCGAAATATTTCTAGGAAAATTAATCTTTTACGATGTGCATTTTAAGAGGAACGTATGCGTGGCCCATTTCGACCAGTTCATACAAATCTTAAATTTGGATTTAAAATCAAAATACCCAACTAAACAGAAAATTTTTTTTTGTAATCAAAAGGTATATCAAATATCTATTAAAAAAGTGAGCTATTTTTTTATTTTTGTTTTAAATTACAAGATATAGGCCATTAAAATTTTTAGTTTTTCATCATTTTAGTGGCAACTTGGGCAATTATTTGTGATTAAATGAAAGACATTAAAAAAATAATTTTACCATCTTTATTTTACAAATACAATGAAAAATAAAAAATTAATAAAGCATTGTTTAAAATGCATTTTTTTGAGTAGTTATTTTAATGTATAAACGACAAAATTTTTATCCGCCGTAAATAGGTAATTTGAATTTTAAATTTGCACCGGTCAAAATGATTTTTTTTCTTAATTTTTTTTTATTTTATTTAATATTTCATTATATTTTTTTTAATAAATAAAGTAAAATAATTTTTTCATTGTTTAAAATTTACTCACAAATAATTGCTTAATTTGCCTTTAAAATCATGAAACACTGATATCTTTAATGGCCTATATCTTATAATTTAAAGCAAAAATAAATGAAGTAGCTCACATCCGTATTTGATATACCTTTTGATTGCAAAAATATTTTTTCAGTTTGGTTGGTTATTTTGATCTCAAATCCAAATTTAAGATTTGTTTGAAACGGGCTGCGCAAACGTTCCATTTAGGAGGATTTTTTCTGAAATATTAAAAATGATTTAATTATTAATTAAAGATCTATTAAATGTAATTTTATTATTAAAAAATCTTAATTGTAGGTCTACAAAACTGGAGTTATGATTTTGATTTTTTCGTTCTCCTGAATAATTAACATTTTGTCCTTTACAACATTTAAAATTTCCGTAATAGACACACATATAAGTATTGGGAGATAGCTGACGGGAACTTACCTAGTTTCGGGGTTTCTCAATGGTCAGCCAATTGAAAGCAGGATATTTATTGTCTTGAGGGGACCGAGTTAAAGTTATGAAAATATGATACACGCACTTATTAATAGTAGTGGTCGCCCTATGGTCGAAATTCGACCATAATTGTAATTTATTTTTTTTATTGATTTAATGTATTTTTTATGCATGATTTTAAAAAAATATAAGCATTCTGCACTCCTTCTCTGTATAAACTAAAAGTGTGCGTAATTTCATACTCTTCCGTCCGCGCAATTTTCGTAAAAAGGGGTACAAAGTTTTTGCTTCACCTATTAAAATACTGATTTAATTTTTTTTTTTAAATTGTAGGTGGGTACCTACCATTGGCGGCCCGTGAGTTTTTAGTGGGCTAGAGTGTTAAGATTGAAAAATAGGATTGAGCTAAAAATGATATTTTTTTCAAAATTAATTTTTTTTTTTTACATGAGCTCCACACAGGAGGCCCCGAGGAAAATAATTTCCTCCAGGGTCTGTGTCATCTTTGGAGATGCTGTGTGGATGTTTTTTTTAAGGAAAGTAAGGGGAGGAGAGTTCTGAGAGTTCAGTGTGTCCTGGTCATCCGCCTCCAAGACCTAGACAAACCTCACCCCATGAACCCGGGCACCCCTGCTAAATCACCAAACGTTGCAAACCACTTGGGGTGACCTATGGCAGAGGTGTCGGTTATCCAAAAAAGGTTCCCGGGGCGGCGGTACCCATTCTTGCCTCCCAAATTGAAAATATTTTCTATGAAGACTTTCCTTCAAACAAGAAAATTTAAAAAATTATTTTCAATTTTAATAACATCAATAACGTCGTATTTTTCAATCTGAGAACTCTAGCTTACTAACAATTCACGGACCACCACTGGTAGGTACGGCTGAAAAAGTCAATTTGAAAAAGTTTAGGTTCATAATTAGGGTTCAGAATAAATCACGTAAAAAAAAACTTTTTACCCCTATTTAAGAAAATTGCGCGTATGGAGGAGTATGAAATTTCGCACACTTATAGTTTATATAGAGAAGGAGTGCAGAATGCTAATATTTTTTTAAAATTAAGCAAAAAAAATACATTAAATCAATTATAAAAAAATACACATTAAATTAATTATGGTCGAATTTTGACCATTGGGCGACCACTAGTATTCTTAAAACCGCACAAACTGCTAACATCAATTCAATCATCTTTTTGAGGTTTTTCGAAAAATCTCAATATTCCACTTCCTTGCCTTCAAAATTCAAATCCAAGCGTCTTATTTGCACGAGGCAAGTAAGCGAAAAAGTGGTTTTTATTTATTTTGTGCATAATTTTATAAAAATGAAAAATAGTTAAACATACAAAACCTCAAAAATAATCTTATTTTTTAAAAATTATTTCTTATATTATTTCATAGTTAAGTCAGGCAATAACATTTTTTTTAGTGATTTACGCTTATATTTTTTGTTATGAAAATAATAATTTAATTGCAATTCCAATACGTAGAAAAGCTAGTAAAAGCTTCAATTTATCCCTAGCATATTTTTTGATGTTCATAATGTAAGCCGTAAAGATTAATCTAAATAGGATTTCACAGCTCCATCTTCAAGAACGATTTTCATGCACAATTTATTGAAATAACAAAATTGGCTCTTTGAAATACGATAAAGGTGAAAAACATTTATTTGTAATTTTTTATTATTGATTCATTAAAATTGTTAAACATTTTTTGATAATATGGACCTCCCTGTACTTTGCTCTCTCTGGTTCTTTGCCCTTACTTGGTATTTTGCGCTCACTGAGTACTTTGCCCTCTCTGGTTCTTTGCCCTCATTGGGTACTTTGCCCACTTGGTTCTTTGCCCTCGCTCGGTCCTTTGCCCTCTTTGGTTATTTGCCCTCACTGGGTGCTTTGCCCTCTCTGGTTCTTTGCCCTCACTCGGTCCTTTGTCCTCTCTGGTTCTTTGCCCTCACTCGGTCCTTTGCCCTCTCTGGTTCTTTGACCTCACTGGGTATTTTGCCCTCACTGGGTACTTTGGGCGCCCACTGAGTACTTTGCCCTCACTGAGTACTTTGCCCTCACTGAGTACTTTGCCCTCACTGAGTACTTTGCCCTCACTGGGTACTTTGCCCTCATTGGGTACTTTGCCCTCATTGGGTACTTTGCATTCACTAAGTACTTTGCCCTCATTGAGTACTTTGCCTTCACTGGTTACTTTGCCCTCATTGAGTAATTTGCCCTCACTTGCTAATGCCTTCATTTACAATTTAATAAATCAAATAAAAAGATTAATAAATAATCTTTTCACGCATAACACAATATAAAAACTTTAATAATTCTTTCACCAATATAAAGCTAAATTATATGCGCAGACTACAGGTTGTATGTGATGGTAAGCTCTGGCGTTATGAAATTATAAATATTAATATATTATATTTATTATACGTTTTCTGTCGCTAACAAAAGCGAGTTTTTGCTAACGATAGAAAAAAATATTTTCCATGGAAACAATGTTGATATATTTTTGGGCTCTATGCTGGTAGGCACTCAGTCTACTGGACAGCTACTACTGCAGAAAATTTAAATATTAGAATTCGTTTTTTTTGGACAAGCTTGGAATAAATGTCAGATTTGAGTTCCTGTATTAAAAATATAATTCGTAACGATTATAAAGACTGAATAATAAATAGAGTATTTTTTATTATATTAACGAACTTCCAAATATTTAAATAAAAATAAACAACCGAAATGTTTGTAAGCGCATAAATTCCGAACGAATGAACAAAATTGGATAAGTAATTCTTTTTTTCTTTGAGCTATAGCATTATGAAATTTAGGTGGTAGGCGAGATGTTTGAAAACTGAATGTAAGGGAATGAATATATGGAATGCGGGAGGGGATGGGGGTGGGGTGAGGGGAGATAATTGATAAGTGCAAGCGCTACAGTAATTTCCCGTAATACCATGCGAGCGAAGCCGCGGGGAAAAGCTAGTATGAAATAAAATCAATTGCCCACAAGGCGTATGCACTCAAATACGACTGGGGATACACATAATCATAAACAAAACTCTATCCCTCTATCCACTCTCAAGGCGTAGTCCGTTTCAGAAATTTTGCTGCCGCGAGGTGCAGTCCGTTACAATAACATTGAGAATAAGATTTGTGGTGAATCACACAAAACTCCCATAATGCACACTGCTTGAGTCAGTTCCTACCGGTGGAAAAGATTACGAACCACAGCAAGTTGTGAGTATTACGCATCTATTTAGGAGGGGGGTAAGGTTGTAAAACTCATTTTTAAAATTATTTTTTTCTAAATGTACATGTCGAGAGTATTGTGTCAAAATTTTAAATAAATCGGAGCAAAACTAACGAAGATACAGCATTTCAAGCGATCGGCCCTCTTGCTAGATTCAAGAATATTTCGAGTATAAAAAAACTTTAAATCTAATTTCTCGAAAACAAATTTTTGAAGTTCGTGAACGTCATAACTCATAACTCAAAATGTACTTGACCGATTCTTTTGAAATTTTGTAATTATTTCTGCACATAAATCAATAGGTAGTGACAGAGCTTTTTTTAACCATTTTATAATAACAATTTCACCGAAAATTTTAGCAAAAATCGCATTTTTACTTCAACATGTTACAAAAAAAATAAAAAAAAACGCTTCGTCTCTACCTGTTGATTTATGTGTATAAATGTGTACAAAATTTCAAAAGGATCGATCAAGTAACTTTTGAGGTATGATGTTCACCGCATAACAACTTTTTTCCAGGCGCCTCCGGAGATTCGCTCTCACGGACTTATTTATTGATATTGTAATAATAAAAATAATTTTAAAAGATACTTCAGATGCCATACTATAACGTGTATATAAAATAAATAAACCAACATTATTCATATCTCAAAAAAAATCATGAAAATATGCCTTTTTCGCCTTTAAAACCTTACCCCCCCCCCCCCCCCCCCCCATAATGCTACACTTCTTCTTGCTAAAATTAAAATATATTGGGGGTATTGGGTATATTGGGGGCTATTTGGTTTACTTGTAGTTATTTTTACACTGAAGAAGAACTCTTAAGGGCCAGTTGCATCGAAAATAGTTGTTACTTTTTAGTTAAAGTCAAATAAAAGTAACTTTTTTATCATTTCTTACAAAAACGGGTTAATTCAATTTCGTTTAAATAAAAGATTATTCAATAATTACAAAATAGATATTTTTATTTAACCCAGCGATGTTGAGAGTAAGGTCGGATTTTGGTAAAGACGCCATTTTTTGTCATCCGTCACCAAGGAACGAAATATTTTTTTAAGGGTAAATAATAAGGAAATGTCTAGAGCACCTGGGTTTTGATAATCAATTAGAATATATAGGAAATACGTAGGGTTTCATAATCAATTAGAATATATAGGAAATACGTAGGGTTTTGGTAATCAATTAGAATATTTACGAAATACGTAGGGTTTTGGTAATCAATTAGAATATTTACGAAATACGTAGGGTTTTGGTAATCAATAAGAATATTTACGAAATGCGTAGTGATAATCAATAAGAATATATAGGAAATGCGTAGGGTTTTGATAATCAATTAGAATATTTACGAAATACGTAGGGTTTTGGTAATCAATTAGAATATTTACGAAAAACGTAGGGTTTTGATAATCAATTAGAATATATAGGAAATACGTAGGGTTTCATAATCAATTAGAATATATAGGAAATACGTAGGGTTTTGGTAATCAATTAGAATATTTACGAAATACGTAGGGTTTTGGTAATCAATTAGAATATTTACGAAATGCGTAGTGATAATCAATTAGAATATATAGGAAATGCGTAGGGTTTTGATAATCAATTAGAATATTTACGAAATACGTAGGGTTTTGGTAATCAATTAGAATATTTACGAAAAACGTAGGGTTTTGATAATCAATTAGAATATATAGGAAATACGTAGGGTTTCATAATCAATTAGAATATATAGGAAATACGTAGGGTTTTGGTAATCAATTAGAACATGTACGAAATACGTAGGGTTTTGGTAATCAATTAGAATATTTACGAAATACGTAGGGTTTTGGTAATCAATTAGAATATTTACGAAATGCGTAGTGATAATCAATTAGAATATATAGGAAATGCGTAGGGTTTTGATAATCAATTAGAATATTTACGAAATACATAGGGTTTTGGTAATCAATTAGAATATTTACGAAAAACGTAGGGTTTTGATAATCAATTAGAATATATAGGAAATACGTAGGAATTTGATAATCAATTAGAATATATAGGAAATACGTAGGGTTTTGGTAATCAATTAGAATTTTTACGAAATGCGTAGTGATAATCAATTAGAATATATAGGAAATGCGTAGGGTTTTGATAATCAATTTGAATATTTACGAAATACGTAGGGTTTTGGTAATCAATTAGAATATTTATGAAATACGTAGGGTTTTGGTAATCAATTAGAATATTTACGAAATGCGTAGTGATAGTCAATTAGAATATATAGGAAATGCGTAGGGTTTTGATAATCAATTAGAATATTTACGAAATACGTAGAGTTTTGGTAATCAATTAGAATATTTACGAAATGCGTAGTGATAATCAATTAGAATATATAGGAAATGCGTAGGGTTTTGATAATCAATTAGAATATTTACGAAAAACGTAGGGTTTTGATAATCAATTAGAATATATAGGAAATACGTAGGAATTTGATAATCAATTAGAATATATAGGAAATACGTAGGGTTTTGGTAAT
Source organism: Glyphotaelius pellucidus (assembly GCA_936435175.1). Taxonomy (NCBI): domain Eukaryota; kingdom Metazoa; phylum Arthropoda; class Insecta; order Trichoptera; family Limnephilidae; genus Glyphotaelius; species Glyphotaelius pellucidus. The sequence goes on along the minus strand of OW386563.1, from coordinate 7,063,809 downwards.
CAATTAGAATATTTACGAAATGCGTAGTGATAATCAAAATATATAGGAAATGCGTAGGGTTTTGCTAATCAATTAGAATATTTACGAAATACGTAGGGTTTTGGTAATCAATTAGAATATTTACGAAATACGTAGGGTTTTGGTAATCAATTAGAATATTTACGAAATGCGTAGTGATAATCAATTAGAATATATAGGAAATGCGTAGGGTTTTGATAATCAATTAGAATATTTACGAAATACGTAGGGTTTTGATAATCAATTAGAATATATAGGAAATACGTAGGAATTTGATAATCAATTAGAATATATAGGAAATACGTAGGGTTTTGGTAATCAATTAGAATACATAGGAATTACGTAGGGGTTTTGATAATCAATTAGAATGTTTAGGGAATACGTAAATTAATATGTGAATGAACCGCCGCACTTTTAGTAGGCATAGATTTTGAAAAGTACACTACTTTTAAACTTATCACAAAAAACTTCGGTTTCAGTCGAGACAGGTTGAAAAATATGCATTTAAATTTACATTTCATAAAAAAAAAATGTGTAGGTACATTTCTCGTTACGGCTGAGACTTCATGTTACTTTTTTCGCATACTGAACGATTTCCAGCGATTTCCAGGGTACCAATCGATAAATATTTAAAAAAGATTGCCATATCGCAATAATCACACATATTCGAGAATGGTCTAGTATGGTGCAATTTTCATGTTCTGAATAAATAAATAATGTAATATGTTTAGGATATACGAATTAAAATCAATGTAATATTAATTAGGTTAGGTTATATTAGGTTTGGTTGGATTAGGTTTGGTTAGGTTAGGTTCGGTTAGGTTAGGTATATTTATTTTTTTTGTTATTATTTAAAATACTTACATATAACAGATTTAAAGATGGCAGCCAATAAAAAATATGCGTTAAGAAAAATGAAGATAATATGGGTGGTTCTTAGTCGAAGTATGTTACAGTTAAAAGTGACCGAATTGGATATCGACACCTTAGCTCAGTGGATAAGAGCGCCCAACCCGGAAAGTAGGAAGGTCCTGGGTTCGAGTCCCAGAGGTGTAAATATCTTTTTCTGATTTTTCTGTTTCCAGATTTTCGATTGAGTTTCGCTCATAATGTCTTCATTTAATTAAATAAAAAATATTATTATTGCATTTGATTATTAGGTAGGTGGTAAGTTCATAGAGTTAGTTTAAAAACATTGATATTTGAAATGGGAGAGCTGAAAATATTGTAAAGTGGTACATCATAATAATTTGTTACAAATTGGTGCAAACAAATAAATACAATTTTATTTCGAAAGCTGATGTAATATTTTTAGAGGATATGTTTTAAAATTATTTTTTTTTTTTGTTTTTTTTTTGTTACTTTATTAATAACTAGCTTTTCCCGCGGCTTCGCTCGCATGGTATTAGGGGAAATTACTGTAGCGCTTGCACTTATCAATTATCCACCCACCCCCTCCCCCCCACCCCCTCCTGCATTCCATACATTCATTCCCGGTACTTTCAGTTTTCAAACAGCTCGCATGTCACCTAAATTTCATAATGCTAGAGCTCAAAGAAAAAAAGAATTATCCAATTTGGTGCAGTCAACATTTACAAACATTTCGGAGACTTATTTTTATTTAAATGTGGAACTTTGTAAATGTAATAAAAAAAACACTATTTATTATACAGTCTTTATAATCGTTACGAATTATATTTGTAATGTAGGAATCTGACATTTATTCCAAAACATAAGCTTGTCCAAAAAAACAAAGCACATTCTAATATTTGTATTTTCTGGAGCAGCAACCGACCAGTAGGCCGAGTACCTACCAGCTCAGAGCCCAAAAATATATCAACATCGTTTCCACGGCAACGATTCGATTTCTGACATAAGCAATAGCTCGTTTTTGTTAGCGACAGAAAACGTAAAAGAAATATAATATATTTATCAGGTACGTTTTTAGGTTTTCACGGCCAAAAGAATTTTTGTTGTTTATTTTTGGGGTGTTATGCCGTGTTTCGCTACCTCCTTTTTGATCCAACGTTTCGGACAGCGTTACAGGCTCATCTGCCCTGATGATGGACACTGTAACGCTGTCCGAAACGTTGGCTCAGGAAGGAGGTAGCGAAACACGGCATAACACCCCAAAAATAAATAACAATAATAATATATTTATTTTTATAATTTCATAACGCCAGAGCTTACAATCATATACAGCTTATAGCCTTCGCGTATAATTTAGCTTTCTATTGGTGAAAGAATTTTTAAAATCGTTATATTGTGTTATGCGTGAAAGCGTCATAAACAAACTCGAGCAGTTTCGCATTTATAATATTAGTATGGATGATATTAAAAATTAATTGCATACTAGAAAGTCATATTAAAATTTGCACTTCATCAATTTCTACTAGTGGGTACATGTTATCATAAGTAAACATTCGTTATATGAGATTAAAACTTATAATTAGTGTTGGGTTGGTCTAGTAGTTGTTTGATTTGGGATTTAAAAACTTTATAATTATTTTCAGATTTGATTTTATACGGGAGGGCATTAAAACATTTTATACCTTGATAAGCATAATAGTGTTAAGAAGCACTTGTTTTATATTTTGGGATTTCTAAATTGCCATGTGATCGTGGTCGGTTACTTAAGTTTGTGATTGCTGTTGTTGTATTGAAATGATCTTTGTGAATTTGTAACAATGTTATTTTTAAAGATTTTATTTAGACTGAGAACCTTAAAAGAGTTAAAAAGTTGAATTGTTGGATGTATAGATGGTTTCCGTAAGATGACTTATAGAATCAATCTCTTTACCCTTTCGACAGGTAAGAGGTTAGTTTTGAAAGTTCCTCCCCATCCGATTATACCATATTGTAGAATAGATTGGGCAAGAGAGAAATAAATAGTTTTAATCATATTAGATGATAGGATGTTTCTCAATCTAATGAATATGTAAATAAGTTTTCTTACTCTGGTTACTGTATTTTGGACTTGTTCGTTCCATTTTAAATGTCTATCTGCTATGTTATTTGTAAACAATTAGAATTTTTGCATTCGTTTTTATTTTCACATTGTGATGAATGGATTTTAATAGTAATATTGTTTTCGATATTTTTTTCTTTTAAAGAGACAATTAAGGTCGAACCATATTTTGAGCATGTTTATATAAAAAAGGCGTTCAGACGATATCCAAAAATGAATTATTGACAAGTGTAAATCTGCTTTTATAAGAAAAAATGAATTAGAATAATTACACATACCCGTTAGACAAACCCTGCTTGCCGTACAAACCATTCAAAACCAGGGATGCATATCTTATTGAAAAGTTAAAAAATACGTTTTATCTATTTATTTTCGTTATTTTCTTATTTAAAAAAATAATTTTTGCGATATGGCAATTGTTTCTTACTATCGTGGTACGAAAGCACAACTCGATGGAATTTGCAGGAAAACACTTATTGTTATTCTTCAACACAATTTATTAAATAAAAATACAATACTGGTGACAATAGTGATCTCCAAGACCCCACCACACCGACAAATATCGAAGGCTTTATTTCCCTCGATATCTCAACACTCTACTGAAGACAGGCACCCATGTACCCCTCAGATCAGAGATTGATTACAACACTCTACTGGAGATAGGCACCTATATGTACCCCCCATGCTCGAGTTTGATTAAATAACTCCGAAGGTACAACATGTACCTTCCCGTCTCACCGTCAACACAAATACTTACTCTCCATATCAACATCGCTATTATTTAAAGTAAACATGGTACATAAAAAATTGGTGAGAAAATGATTTCCCGTTTCCCGTCAAAACAATACTCTCAACACTCTACTGGAGATAGGCACCTATATGTACCCCCCACGCTCGAGTTTGATTAAATAACTCCGAAGGTAGAACCTGTACCTTCCCGTCTCACCGTCAACACAAATACTAACTCTCCATATCAACATCGCTATTATTTAAAGTAAACATGGTACATAAAAAATTGGTGAGAAAATGATATTTTAGCAGTTCCCACACTAATTTTAAAATCTAACTTACAGACAATAATAAAACAATTACCTAAAAGTCGGCCCTAGAGGCCTACCAATAAAAATACATCTTAATATTACAGGGATTAACAAATATTGCAAAATTTTATTACTTTTTTTACTTGGCTAAAGCCGACGGCGCATTTATCCTTGAGGGTGACACTTCTCCTAGGGAGTGTCATAAACATAAGTAGGTGCTATTTGAGGGTACTTATTCAAAGTACCGACTTTACAAATAATAAAAGAATTTGTCCCAAATTTGCAAGGGAATGCATTTATATGATACCAGCCATATTATTCAAGGTTTGGACCTTATTCATGAAACCGTGAGATAATATTTTGTTTGCACATTTTGCACATTTTAAAAGGAGAAACTACGCGTAACTTAAATGACTAAAATAAAATGAATATTATAAATGATATTATTTTACAGACTAAATGTATTAAATTGCATTCTAGGAACAAACAGCAATCTTTTTTAATATTTATCAATTGGGACGATTCAACAAAAACTGGGCGTACTGTACAGGGCCCGCAGATACTTTTTACAGTACACAACTGCTAACCCTGTACAAATCGCAAGTGCGCCCCACGGTTGAATTTGGCAGCCGCCTCTGGTCTGGAAGCCCCAAAATACCTAAAAAAAATCCTCGACTCTGTGCAGAAACGGGCGTTCCGTTTGTTAGATTCTCCTAACTTAACAAACGGATTGCAATCTTTAGAGCACAGGCGTCAGGTGGGAATGCTGTCCTTGTTCTACCGGTATTACAATGGAAGATGCTCCGAGGAACTAGCGTCATTGATCCCCTCGGCACCGGTGCATAGTCGGGGAACACGCCAAACACGCGCCCAACATTTGTACACGGTTGACATTAGTCACATGATAACGGGTCGTTTCTACGACTCGTTCTTGAATTCAACAGCTCAGCTGTGGAATGATTTGCCGGCCTCTGTGATTCCTTCCTCCTACAACATGGATCTCTTCAAGACCCATGTTCACTCCTTCCTCTCCTCAAAAATACTCAAACATCAAAGATGACATAGGCCCTGAGGGAAATTATTTTCCTCAGGGCCTCCTGTGTGGAGTGAATGTAAAAAAAAAAAATTCCTCGATTTCCTCTGCAAATATTTTGAAATGCAATACAGATATCGAACACCAGCATGACGGTACGTTTTGAAATGCAATACACATATCGAACACCAGCATGACGGTACGTTTTGAAATGCAATACACATATCGAACACCAGCATGACGGTACGTTTTGAAATGCAATACACATATCGAACACCAGCATGACGGTACGTTTTGAAATGCAATACAGATATCGAACACCAGCATGACGGTACGTTTTGAAATGCAATACAGATATCGAACACCAGCATGACGGTACGTTTTGAAATGCAATACAGATATTGAACACCAGCATGACGGCACGTTTTGATTTTTTTTTGATAAGTTACTTCTTGTAGGATTTAGGACATTAAAAAATAGTTAAATTTGCCTGGTTTGAAGTCATCTTCACTATTTAGTCCCTGCACAAAATAGACAAGGTATTTTTTCTAATACCCTTAGAAAAAATAAATAATTCGGTCCAATTTTGGAAGAGAAAAATGGGGAGTAACTTCGATGATGATTTTATTTAGGTATTATTTACAAACTGAGGTGCAGTTATCCCTTTCGCTGAGTACTCTAGGGAGTAAGAACGAAAGTGACAGCAACAGTTTTCAATTCAATTTTCTCAGCGACCTGCTTTTCTCTTAATAACTAAGACTCAATTAAAACGAGTGGATGAACTTACTACCAACTTGATGACAATCCTTATTTTATGTAGGTTACATTATTTTATTTCAAATGCGGAATTAACTACAAAACTACTTAAAACCATAAATGCAATATATCATGTACAAACATAGAAAGCAAAACCGATATTAAGTACCTGGGCATAACAATAGACGAATAGACCAACGTTTAAAATGGTCCCCACATATAAATATTCTGAACGACAGAGTAAGGAAACTTACATACATATTTAGATGTTTAAGAGATGTTTTAAAAGAAAAATTACTTAGAACCACATACTTCGCTTTCTGTCAATCAATTGTACAATACGGCATTATAGGATGGGGCGGTACATATAAAAATCAAACACACACAATTTAGGTATCACAAAAACTAATAATAAAAACAATTTAAAAAAAACCCTATTCATATTCGTCAGAACTTCTATTCAGACAATTTAGGGTCAGAAAATTAAATGCATTATACTTCTACCATGCAACATTACAAATTTATAAAGATGATATTCAAAACAAAGTAGCACCATTTACAAAATAACAGAAATCTTAGACAAACATCGATACTTCCAACTCTAAAATTTAAAAAAAACAATAAGACAGCAAAATCATAAATATCTCGTTGTACCACAAATGTAACATTGTATCTTTTTTTGTAAAAACAATAAAAATCATGTGAGATTTTGGTTTCGGGGATCGGGACTCTCTTGGTACTGGCTATAATATACAAATTTTACAAATCTTCTCAAAAGTCGAAGCAAACAGGGAAAAATGGTAAAAGGACCAAACTACACAAAGAATAGGAAGTGCTTTACCCCCAAAATCCAACCCAGTTTTGCCCTATAAATACAGACCATACATCGGTCACAATTCAGTTAAAAATTTACCAGCCAAGGAGAAACCAAAAGTCTCCTAGTTCAAAATCTTTTCAAGTGTTTTATTTAAAAGTAATAAATTCAGTTCTACCTTCTTCCCAGTATCCCAGTAATCCCAAAGTCTCCAAAAGTCTCCAAAAACCTTTAAGTGTTTAATATCAGTAAGGTTAAATTCAGTTTTGCCAATTTTACTTAGAATCATTCAAAGTACTAAATTCATCGAAAGTTCATTGGCGTACGCCAAAAATCCATTGGCGCATAAAGATTCCATTAGCGTGCCATTTGTGTCCAGCTCCCTATTTTTATACAGTGTATGTACAAACGTCCCGTACAATCATGTTACGTTAGAGAAAAATCTCGAGAACTAAGAGTTCGCATTGAGATGGCCAAATAACAACCCACTTGCAATGGTGAACTAATGACTAACTGTGACGGCTTCTGTAGTCGAGGGGTAAAGTCCTCTACCTGCAAACCAGGGGTCGCGAGTTCATCTCCATTCTCTCACTTGATTCTGGTATTATGTTGTAGGAGATCTGTGTGTCATGGCGGGAACGATTCAGACGGGTGTGTGCAGACACGTAATGAGGTGCCCCGATGTTTTGGAAGCGGTATTAAATGGATTACCATATCAGGTGAAGTCACATAGATATAATCTCTCTGCATGTCAAGTTCATTCGTAATTCATTTTACCAATCGAAGTTATCTTATGTATTTTTTGTTGGGGATATTTTACTATCAAAAACACTGCAGTACAAGATACAAATTAACAAACTCATCATATTATAAAGCGAACCAGTAATTTTATTACAAAGCATTCCTGTTGTTCTCTCTGTATAAATATATAAATAATATTTGTCGTCACCATTGCAGACATTCGTTTTGAATTTCCAAGGATCGACAATGAAGTCAGAAAGGCTATTCCCTAAAATTAGTGATAAGAGATCGTTGTCCCGCGAGAAGTGCTGTCAGATTTGTGTGATTTTCTACGGCTGTTATTTGCTTTTTCTATCGGCCGTTGTCAAAATTTCAGCTGTGAGCTGTCACGTATTTTAGTTTGGGTCGTTTTAAACACGTATTCCCGCAAGTATGCATGATTATTTATTCTTTTAACAGCTGTAGAAAATCACACAAATCTGACAGCACTTCTCGCGGGAGAACGATCTCTTATCACAAATTTTATGGAATAGCCTTTCAGGTGTTGCTAACTTCTACTATAAATATTTTCTGGAAAACTCGCCATACGAGTATTATAATTTATATTATTTAATGAATCTGTGCAGGTGTTTTTATTATTATTTAATTGTGTACCTATACTAATAATTATCTATGTATGTATACCTACTTGAATTATTTATTGCTGCACTTATTTTATGCTAATAGTTTGTATTTATGAATATATATTTAATTATCATATTTCTCAAGCTGATAGTAAGGGAGTTACAGCGATTTATATTAGACATATGTGAGCTGGGGCAAAAATGATCTCCTGCCATTCAAGTAACTTAACGTATGACTTTGTTCAAGTGAAGTTATCTCACAATGAAATACAATATTGACGAGGAAAACTCGTATAGTACTGTATTAAAATAAATAAGATACATTATAACATATTTTAATTTTATCCCGATAGTTTTATTACCATTGGTTTTGAAACATGTCGATTAAATAAGTGGTGTATACAAAGTGATTTCATTTAATAAAATAAAATATTTAGCGTGGCAAATCGTTACGACTTATGACTTGTCTTTCACCACTCAAAACTCTTTGTCCTTTACACAAAATGGCTTGTAACATTAAATTCCTTCTGATTCTAGGAATGCTCTAATTCTAGAATTTAGTGTTCAATGGTATGGAAATCAGGCTGTTTTATTTCTGTGAACAAGAATGAAGCAGCGATATTTGATGTTGCCGTTCTGACCAGCATGTGTGCCAGGGAAGAGAAGATAGCATTATGCTTATTCAAAGATTATTCCTATGAAATCTAAGAAAATACCGATGATTTTATTTATTAAAAATTTGGTATGTTTCATAGGTTAAATAACAATGTTTCGTGTATAGTAAATAATTACACTATATAAATGAATAGGTGGTAATACAATGTGGTGTGTTTCCAGGTGTGCGCCTCTCCGGAGGACAAGCTGATGGTGTGCTGCCCCTGGCTACCAGGGGAAGAGACACGACTGGAAGCCAGATGCCCGGCAAACAAAACTACCCCTAGAGAAGGTACTTCACTCTCATTTCATACAGTTTATTCACCTTCACCTGTTATGTTGTGTAACCCTGGTGTGTCTGTTTGTTTGAAGGTGATAACTGTACGATGGTGGAAACAGGAAGGGCGGGAGTGTGCAGTCAATTCGGCAACTGCCAGCCAGCGATGGAGGCCGCCAGTAAAGGCATATCTCCACAGGTACTATTCACCCATTCGTTTAAAATAACATGTTTTCAGTCGCGACAATTTTACCTACTAATAATAATATTTACATTTGCAATGACATAATTGTTTGAAATCTTCTTAAAATAGGGTTGCCAGAATTATTAATTTCATAAAAATTATGTGTAATAAAAAAAGGTATAATATTTTCACAATCAGTGATAAACCCATGTTGTAGACTCTTTATTAATATTTTAAATATTTACAAAATAAGGACGCAACATTTTCACCTAAAGTACTACTTTACGTGAAATACTAATCTGCATAAACCAATGAGAGATAACAGACTTCAAATTAATGTTCGCCATCGTAAACTGTGCGAAAATCGGTACCAAAACAGAATTAATTTTTTTCATTTCAAATCCTTAAGGTTAAACGCAACGTACGTTATAATCTACGCATTCACAGATGGCGCCAATAAAATTATTTTAGGATTTAGAGACTTTTGCAAGTTATGCTTTAAGATATTAATAATAATTAATTGTTTGCGCCCGTACATACGCAAAATGAATATGAATAAATAGTTTTGTCAATAAAAAAACTCAAATCTTTCAAGAGAGGCTGACAAATACAATATTACATCGGTGATTCAATCCAATATTGTATTTGTCAGCCTCTCTTGAAAGATTTGAGTTTTTTTATTGACAAAACTATTTATTCATATTCATTTTGTAATTAATTATTTGGTTAGGCCCAAGCACGCACTTACACTTATACACACCTACTCTTACACATACATACTGTCGCTGCCTGGGATTTGGTAGTAATTATTGTTGCCAATTCCTTTATTCCTACCCATCCATTTTGCCTACCCGTCCTTCCTTAATTCAGTGTCTGTAATAAACTGCCCGCCGCGTCATATAGCCATTTGCGCTCCGCTCCGCCTTTACCTAATTCCGCTATTAAAAAAATAAAATAGTTCGCGCATGTTTACTGTGTGTTTTACAATTGAAGACCAACGAGGGCCGGCCTACAGATTCCTTTTCGGTGAGTCCTTCCTCTCCATACAATTATTTTACCATATTTTTCAGGCAGTGATGGTAGCCACAATCAAGGTTCATTTTTAACACACACACAGTAACAATTCCACTCTGCACGACCGCAAATCTCCTCCATCTTGGTCCTAGCGAGCCGCATAATTTTGAACCATAAAATTAATAAAATCCAGCAGAGTGTGAATGCGTTTTATAATACCGCATATAAGTAAAAACCCGCATTCAACGGTTTGATATAGCTACATGAGTAATCTTGTTTCCTATACTAACTATGGTTGGAAATAACGTATTTACCCGCTTTTAGAATAAATAAATACAAAGCACTCCTTTGATATTTGTTTTTGATAATTCATGTAATTGTATCTTGCCGATAAAATCGCATCTACCTACCTTAGAAATAGTACGATTATTTCTTATATTTGTATTATTGAGTATATCATTACAAATTGTAAATATAATTATAATTTGTCAATGATAATAAACGCAATAAATAACTTTGTTTACTCGGCGTGTTCTGTTAACCGTTTACATCGCGTTGTCAGTTTTAACCCCGTGAGGATCACAGTTAATTAATTGAACAAATTAAATATTAATTATTTCATTTCGCATAAATAATACAGACACATTATTTCTACCGCATTTTTTAGTTGTTTGACGTTTCATATTTTGTAAAATATAACCGGAATAAAGAAAATGGCTACGAGCGCGTCATCCGGATCGTCTCGGGACGAAAGACGTCTAAAACGTCTAAATGCTAAACTATCAGCTAGCTTTGCGAGCTTACAGTCGGTGTATGACAAGATAAGGAAAGCTTCGGAAAGCATTAACGATCGCCAATCCTTTTTATCAGGCGCAACTACTGTTGAAAAAATTCGTTCTGAATTTATAACCACTTTAGATGAAAAGGTGGATTGCGAATTGGAATTGAATCCGGAAGCAATCGCTGAATACGCTCAATTAAATGCATTTGAAGAACTCTTTGGTATTATTAAATATACCGAAGCAAATATGCTGTCAAATACAGTTGCGAAGCCTCGCCGTCAAATTAAGTTACCCGCCTTGGAAATAGCGTGCTTTAACGGGGATTTAGAAAATTGGTCTCTTTTCTATGAAACATATAATTCGGTTATACATTTGAATGATTCTCTGGATGATACGGATAAAATGCAGTATCTGATGTCTAAATTAACCGGAAAAGCGTTAAGTATTTGCAAAGCTATTACGCCTACAGGTACAAATTATCAAGTTATCTGGGACGCATTATTTTATTTATTTTTATTTATTTATTTAAACGCCCATAGGGCTTTTACATATAGTGCAGTACATGTGTTTGGAAAAATATAAGAAATAACATAATATAATATAAACATAATATAAATATAAGAAACAAAATAAAGATAACATAAGATATACAAAATATAGATAACACCAAGTATAATAGTTGACACAAAGCAGGTAACATAGAATATATGGTAAGTAAATTAATGTGAGATTGTTATTTTAATTAAAGAGGGAAATACGATAGGATTGTCAATACTTATGTTTGTAATTAGCAAACTTTTTTAAAGTATTTATTACGTGTTTATCGAAACATAGCTACCATAATATTTCGATTAAGGTGCTATATAGTGCATGATATTAATAGATTTATTTTAATTGTTTTAATACACTGAGTTTAAATTTTGACATCGATTGATGACGGTAAACGCCTATGGAGGAATATTTGTTACCGAGTATATGGAGTCTTTGCAGAGGAGAGTTAACAAAATAATTACTAGCAGAATTAGTTACAAGGTAAATCGCATTAGAGCGAGTATCGCGCGTGGGTATTCTCAAATTAATTTTACTGATTAAATCAAGGGCGTCCAGTCTGCCATTTGAAATATTAAAAAGACAAAATAAATCGCTCGCTACGCGCCTTGACGCTAAATCGCTTATATTAAGTAACTCCATTAAATATACATAATTTAGATCTTCGACAGGTATACCGAGTTTATAATTAATAAATCTTAAGAACTTATGCTGTACTCTTTCAATTCTTAGTTGGTGTGTCTTATATAATGGAGCCCAGATGGTTGAATTGTATTCTAAATTTGATCTCACCAGCCCAGTGTACAGCAATTATGTACTAAGTATAATGATCAACGCGTTCTTGCTGAATTATACTTTGACCGATTGCTGAAATTATCTCCAGTTAACTCGGCCACGTCTGCTTCTTTAGAGAATTTTGCAGATGCATACTCCACTAACATCGCCGCGCTGAAGCAATTAAAAATAAAAGACCTCGCAGAATTCATATTGCTGCAACTAGGTCTTAAACGTCTCGACATAGAAACTGTAAAGGCTTTCGAATCTTCTATTAAAAATAATGAAAATCTACCGTCCAGCGCGGAATTAATCGACTTCGTAAGGGTACAGCAACAAATTCTTAATCGCGCACAAATCACGCAACCGACTTGGCGAGCCGCGAGCCGTCTTGGCTCAAATAATAATTATACCGCTAAACCGCAAAAAACTAATTCCGCAAAGGCATTTATTAATGTCGAAAAAATCGATAATCACTCCATCGGAATTTGTTTCTGCTGTCAAAAGGGATCGCACCCTTTATATCAATGTTCTAAATTCATAAGTCTTGAACCACGTGAGCGATTTAACTGTATTAAGTCATCGAATATTCGAGTTTGTGTGAACTGTCTCAGTACTAGACACATCACGAAAGCTTGTAAATCAAAGAGTACATGCAAAACATGCGCGCTCAATCATCATACTTTGTTGCATTTCAAACAAACTGATGGGCGGAAGTCACAAACGGACCCAATACCGTCTCCCGCGTCACAAACAGATGCCGATAATGATAACTTAAATTCGTCGAATCCGGTTTCACTATGTGTAACAAATTCATGCCCTAGTGCAAATACTACTGCCCTCTTAGGAACGGATGTTTGCACTACCAGAGACGCTAAGGGCCAGGTACGGACGATACGGGCTCTAATAGATAGCGGCTCCCAAAGGGACATAATTACGCGCAAATGCTGTTCACGCTTGAATCTTAAGGTGCGGTCATTTCCAAGTACTTACGTCACGGGAATAGGTGACGTAAGAAATGTGACAAATGGCGTAACTTGCTTAAAATTACTCTCCCGCTATGACATCACTCAGTCGTATACGATTAAACCATATGTAGTAGAAACCATAACCAGTGAGTTGCCTACTGTTAACGTTAACCGATCCGCCTTGTCGTATCTTGACAATTTGCCCTTAGCAGACACAACATTCTGCACGCCCGGTGAGATTGATATTATCTTGGGATGTGACATGTTTGCTCGCATTCTAAAGGCAAACAAAATATCAGGTTCTCTCGGCCAGCCATTTGCTATTGAAACTACTTTGGGATATCTCATCTTGGGTACTGCCCCAACGATGATTGAAAACCCAAGTACAAACGCCACGCAATCATTTTGTACGTTCACGCAAAATGATGAATTTTGCCTTTCGCGCTTCTTTGAATTGGAAGACATTCCAGATGAGAAGTTTTTAACGCCTGATGAACAAGAGTGTGAGGATATGTTTAAACTCACTACTTCTCGTGACACAGCAGGTCGTTATATCGTCGCGTTGCTGTTTCGAAACAGTCCCTCTGTTCTCGGTAAATCGTTACCTGCCGCCGAACGCAGATTTCGATCTCTCGAACGCCGCTTAATATCTCAACCCGCAATAAAGTTAGAATATGAAAAAATATTGCGCGAATACCTACAGAAAGGGTACATTTCGCCGGTCGACAGTTCTGACTTACCGCATTACGTAATACCGCATCACATTGTAGTTCGTGAAGATAAACTGACTACTAAAATTCGCATGGTGCTAGACGCTAGTATGAAATCCGATTCGGGTTACTCGCTTAATGACATCCTACATACAGGAAAGAATTTACAAGGTGATTTGTTTCGCATTATCCTCAATTTCCGATTATTCGCCATAGCTATAACCGCTGACATAAAACAAATGTATCTACAAATTGTGGTGCAAGAAGAATGCCGACGTTATCAGCGCATGCTGTACAGATTTAACGATAGTGACCCTTTGCAATTGTTTGAATTTAATCGCGTCACGTTCGGCATGTCTTGCAGTCCATTCCTTGCGATGCGTACGTTGCGTCAACTTGCGTTGCATGAAAAACCTCGTTTTCCACTTGCTGCAAACCTGGTGGAAAAGGGTTCATTCTACATGGACGATTTCGTCACCAGTTGCTCGTCGGTTGAGGAAGCTTCCGAGTTGTCTACGGAATTGATTCAACTATTCGCTGCTGGAGGATTCGACCTTGTAAAATTCTCTTCTAATTCTCCAAAGTTTTTATCCACGATTCCTACAGCTCGTCGTGTTAAGGAACCTGTGGAATTTAATCCCGATGAAAACCTAAAAATACTAGGGCTTCATTGGATACCCGCTTCTGATCATTTCGTATTTGTCGTACACACCGACGAAAGAACGTGTACTAAACGAAACATTCTCTCAACGATTGCTCGTCTTTGGGATTTGATGGGTTTCGCCGCACCAGTTGTATTATTGGCTAAGCTGATAATTAAATCTCTATGGGAGTATAACCTGGATTGGGATGATACTCCTCCTGAAACAGTTGTCACACTTTGGCGACAGTTTAAAAAGGAATTGCCATTACTGCAATCTATTAAAATTCCTCGTTTTTTAGGAATCGAACCCCAGTGTGTATTAACGCTTATCGGGTTTTCAGACGCAAGCGAACGCGCATTTGGAGGTGTTATTTACCTACATGTTTACTGTCCGAATACTGATAAAACCACAATTAATTTATTATGCGCTAAATCCAAGGTCGCTCCGGCTAAGACGATTTCACTTGCGCGATTAGAACTATGTGAAGCGCTAGTACTTGCACGATTAATGCATACGGTCAGTAATAGCTTTTTTTTTTTTTTTTTTTTTTTTTTTTTTTTTTTTTTTTATTCATTATAATGTTTGTTACATGAATTTTATGATTTTTCGACCACCATGCTAGGCACATGCCCGTGTTGTGGTGGTCGAAGCTACACATCAAATTCGAAAGCTCATACGACTTTAGCTTTTTGCGACAGCACGGTCACTCTAGCGTGGATAAATTCACCGCCCGCAAAATGGCAGACCTTCGTTGCCAACCGTGTCTCACAAATACAAAACCATCTGGGGGCTGAATGCTTCCATTATATAAAAGGTCAAGACAATCCCGCCGACTGCCTGTCGCGGGGTCTTACGCCCTCTCAGCTAATAGACCATCCGTTATGGTTTAACGGCCCCGTATTTGCCCAATTACCTAAAAGTGATTGGCCTTTACAACGTTTTGATACGAAATCTGTGACTGATCCTCCCGAACGGAAAACAAAAATTTTGATGTCCGTTCAAGACATTAACTGCCTCAAAACAATTGCTCCTCCGTTATTGTGTGCACTAGCCTCTCGTGTTAGCTCATGGCCGAAATTAATCCGAATAGTAATTTATGTTTTTCGTTTCATCAAGAAATTACCACGAGCGTTTGAATTAAACCATATCTTAGCTGCAGAAACCGCTGTTATTAAATCTATACAGGAAGAACATTTCTCCGAAGATATAAAGGCAGTCAAAGATGGGAAGAAGGTTCGGCGAGCGATCGCAAAACTGAATCCGTTTATTCATGACGGAATTCTAAGGGTAGGAGGCAGATTGCGAAACGCGGAAACAGAATTTGACAGTCGTCATCCAATTCTTTTACCCGCTCGTGATCATGTAGTCAATCTAATAATAGACCACTATCACATCAGAAACCTACATACGGGTCCTACGTTACTGATGTCGCTGCTAAGGCAAAGATTTTGGATACTTTCTTCGCGTAATTTGGTTCGGAAACGTGTGCATCAGTGCAATACTTGCTTCAAAGTCAATCCCAAACCGCAATTCCCAATAATGGGAGATTTACCCGCATGCCGCGTCCGCGAAGCTAAGGCTTTTCTTCACACAGGGGTTGACTACGCGGGCCCGCTTCAAATAATTCCTTATAGACGTCGGGGGGTGCGAAGTCAAAAGGCATACATTTGCTTATTTATTTGCTTGGTGACCCGCGCAGTTCATATTGAACTCGCTTCGGATCTTTCCACCGAAGTCTTCCTCAACGCTTTCAAGCGTTTCCTTTCTCGTCGAGGTCCTGTGAGTATAATGTACTCCGATAACGGAACGAACTTTGTGGGAGCTAAATCCCATTTACGGTCTTTATTTGAACTTATAGAGTCACCCAATTATAAAAAGGAATTCTCAGACAATCTGTTGGAGAATCGAATCGAATGGAAGATGAATCCACCGCAAGCTCCTCACTTTGGTGGGATCTGGGAAAGTAACATTAAATGCCTGAAAGGTTATTTAAATAAAATAGTAGGCACCTCTCTACTGACGTATGAAGAGATGCAAACAGTGCTTTCTCAGATTGAAGCAATTCTTAATTCACGCCCGCTATTACTTAGCGTTAACGACGTTTCGGCTCCATTGCCGCTAACCCCCGCGCATTTTTTAACGCTTACTCCCTTAAAATCTTTACCCGCTGCTGATTTGTCAGACGAGCCAGTCAATTTGGTACAACGCAAACATCTCGTGGATCGTCTTGTTCAGACGTTCTGGAACCGTTGGCGAATTGAGTATTTGAATACTTTGCAAGCTCGCCAGAAATGGAATACAAATGTGAATCCGGTAACGACAGGCACGGTAGTATTTATTAAGAGTGACAACATCGCGCCACTTCAATGGCCTATTGGGGTAATAGTCAATGTCTACCCCGGGGCAGATGGGGTGATCCGCGTTGCGGAAGTTAAAACTAACTCCGGAATATACCGCAGGGCAGTCGTTAAACTCTGTCCCTTACCGTCACAATAGATTTAACGACATTTTTAGAAGTAAGATCATAATAATTTTATTCTTAAAATCAATTAGGTTAGTTTCGTTGTTAAATAGGTACCAAACCCTACTTCTAGTTTTATCTACCGCAGGTTCAGTATTATTTATTGAATCCTTTCAAATCATATTTTTATGTTTCAATGTTTTTTATTTTTTATTTTCCTTGCTATATCGGTCAATTTGACCATTTGGTAAACGCATTTATATAACTAACATAAATATTTTCATAACTTTTACATAATTAATTACATTCTACCGCGTGTTACAATTTTGTTTGCGCATTAAAACGTATTGGCACTCTTTTGGTTTATGGAAGTGGATTCTTTCATCCCCTTCCAGGCGGGGGGCATGGTTAGGCCCAAGCACGCACTTACACTTATACGCACCTACTCTTACACATACATACTGTCACTGTCTGGGATTTGGTAATAATATTGTTGCCAATTCCTTTTTCCTACCCATCCATTTTGCCTACCCGTCCTTCCTTAATTCAGTGTCTGTAATAAACTGCCCGCCGCGTCATATAGCCATTTGCGCTCCGCTCCGCCTTTACCTAATTCCGCTATTAAAAAAATAAAATAGTTCGCGCATGTTTACTGTGTGTTTTACAATTGAAGACCAACGAGGGCCGGCCTACAGATTCCTTTTCGGTGAGTCCTTCCTCTCCATACAATTATTTTACCATATTTTTCAGGCAGTGATGGTAGCCACAATCAAGGTTCATTTTTAACACACACACAGTAACAATTCCACTCTGCACGACCGCAAATCTCCTCCACTGTTTGTATAAAATCATAAATTCAATGTTTGATACCACTGATTTATTATATGTAAGGGCTTAAAAATGTTGGAGTTTATAACTAGGCTAACTAGAAACTTTAACAATATAAAGTGTATTAAAATGTTATATTTTGCTTATGTTAGAAGCCAACTTGAGTACAATTCTCCTGTCTGGAATCCTCATTATAATATGCACGTACAAGCTGTTGAAAGAATACAAAACAAATTCTTACGTTTTCTAAATTTTAAAATGGGTATTCCAGCAAATTAAACTACAACACAATTTTAAACGATATGAATATGCTTAAATTGTCAGACAGAAGAATTTTCACTGACTTGGTATTTTTATATAAAATTCTAAATGATTTAGTTGATAGTCCGGTATTACTTGAATTGATAAGCTTCCGAATTCCACTTCGTAATACTAGAAGTCAGAATTTATTTCAATGCAGAAATTCTGGGACTAACTACCATATGTATTCCTCTTTGCCCAGAATACTAATGGAGGGAAACAATTATACCAAGTCAGTGGACATCTTCAATTTATCTTTGAATAAATATAAAATATTGTTATTGAGGCAGTTCAGTTATGTACAATAAAATGTTTTTTCTATGCTATATATGTAAAAGCCCCGAAAAAGGGCGTTTATTTATAAATAAATAAATAAATAAAATCTCTTTTCATACTCCAGGCAGTCACAGTTACAAGACAGTACCTACCATATTATTGTAACAAATCTACATCAACGTCCCAATATTACACCCCTATGCGACGGATTCAACAGCTAGGAAACAAATACTCCGATGTCGTTGATATATTTAGAACATCAATTTTAATATATAAGCATACCTTATTGAAGTTTTTTTCATCTTGATGGGAAATATTTTGATAAAGCTATTTAAATTGACTAATACATTAACAGTATTTTGTCGGCTGAAAGAAAAAAAACTATTTTGGATTTTTAATATTTTGTACCATACTGTGTGTTTCAAATTCAATAATATTTTTACTTTGTATTTATTTTTGTGCAAGTGTTTTAAGGCGGCGCTATTCGGCTGAAAAAGAAGAAGATGGAAAGATATGTAATTACGAATGTTGGACAGAGCGCGCTAATATTTTAAGTGATGAAATCGCAGCAAAAATGGCGAAAAAGCTTAATAAAACATGACTCGTTTAAAATAGAGCAAAAATCTCGTGGAACGTATCTTAAGTATCATTTAAAGAAACATTGTGAATTTTTTCACAAATATAACTTGTAAAATAATTGAAATAGACTTGTTTTAAATAATTTTCGGAGCATACTTTGCGATTTTTTTTCTATCGAGGGAATTTCATATAATTTGCGTTTCGGCGTGGAACATATCTAGATATTATCTTAAAAAATAACATATATTTTTTTAAGAGCTTAAAAACTTCAAATGTTTAAGGGAGATATGTAAGAAATCGGTCGAAATTCGAATAGTGGACCCTTAAGTAACTATTTTAAGTAATTTTCGTTATATTTTGAACGTCAAGTGTGCAAAATTTCATATTCAAAATTTCAGTGTGCTAATGAAATTGATTAAGGATTCTGTTCTAGAGAAAAAAACTTGTTATCGGAGTAAATTGAGATAACTTCTGGCACAAGGACACTTATATCTCTTCAGTGGAGTGAATAAAAACACACAAAGGAAACTTCCACAACCCCGAATGTTTGTACAAAAAGTAGAAAATAGGATTGCAATGCTTTTTCTAAGTAACACTTTCTCTAAACCACACAAGCGGACATTTGGTCGGTTGCCTCTAGTGGAAGTACTGGGTCCTTAGCACGGACATTCTGCATCGACACGATAAAAGCTTTCAACGACAATACCAGTAATATGCTTGGTGACCAGCTCAGGTATGGGGGCTCCATCGAAGCCAGAGTTAAGTTGGGCGTACTGTACAGGGCCTGCAGATACTTTAATAGTACACAACTGCTAATCCTGTACAAATCGCAAGTGCGCCCCACGGTTGAATTTGGCAGCCCCAAAATACCTAAAAAAAACCCTTGACTCTGTGCAGAAACGGGCAGTCCGTTTGATAGACTCTCCTAACTTAACAAACAGATTGCAATCTTTCGAGCACAGGCGTCAGGTGGGAATGCTGTCCTTGTTTTACCGGTATTACAAAGGAAGATGCTCCGACGAACTAGCGTCATTGATCCCTTCGGCATCGGTCCATAGTCAGGTAACACGCCAAACACGCGCCCAACATTTGTACAAGGTTGACATTAGTCAAATGAGAACGGGTCATTTCTACGACTCATTCTTGAGTTCAGCAGCTCGGCTGCGGAACGATTTGCGGCCTCTGTGTTTCCTCCCTCCTACAACATGGGTCTCTTCAAGACCCATGTTCACTCCTTCCTCTCCTCAAAAACACCCTCCATACAGCATCTTCAAAGATGACATATGCCCTGAGGAAAATTATTTTCCTCAGGGCCTCCTGTGTGGAGTTAATGTAAAACAAAAAAAAAAACACACCAACAAAGGGTTTGGATAAAAAAGCTAAAAAAGTTTTAAAAAAATTTATTAACATCAAATATAGAACAAAACATTAAATTACATATTTTATTCGGATGTTATACAATAAAACACAATATTTTTCAATCCATTAATACGACAATAATAATAATAAAATACAGAAAAACATATTATGCCTAGTAAAACACGTGAACACCTCAGCATAGAAGGTTCTCCTAATGAGGTGTTCACGAAACACTATAAAATATTATTATTTTTTATTTTAACTTTTTATGGGTAAAACCTCTATGGGAAATAAATGTAAGTCATCACCTCTAAGTGATGACTTACATTTATTTTTACGTGTGGTATCATTGCCACCTCTCCAAAAAATATCTCAGCACCGCTCCGAGAATGACCGTGCAAATCATTCCGTTCCGAGCACTCGATCCAACCGCCCGTTCGCGTTTTGTACCTCTCTACCCGTTTCATACGCGAACACTAACTGTGTAAATTATTAAAATCTTAAATAAATGTTAAATCACTCAAATAAGAGTACAGTGTTATCAATCATCATCCAGTATAATCATTGAACACAGGATCGCGGTCTGAAAGTACCGCGACCCCCAGGAGCCTGACTATTCCTCATAGTTAAATATTAATATACACTCGTCTGATGAGAAGACGGAGCACAGGTCAGACACCCTCCACCAGCTCCTCAGCTCCTCAGCCTCTGGAACCAATTCCTTCAACCTTGGTAATAATAATAACCTTGGTAAAACTGTAATATTTAATTAAATGAAGACATTATGAGCGAAACTCAATCGAAAATCTGGAAACAGAAAAATCAGAAAAAGATATTTACACCTCTGGGACTCGAACCCAGGACCTCCCTACTTTCCGGTACCAACCCGGAAAGTAGGGAGGTCCTATAGATAGATATATCAGCTGTTTATTGAATTTTAAATATTATTTATTTTCTGAAATAATGAAAAAAAAAATTAAATTGAGATACGAAGTATTATAAAAAAGAAATTGAAAACATTGACTCAGATTGAAAAAAAAAAAACAACTGTTTTTGGGTTCTCTATGTGATATGGACCAGTTTCCCGCATGTACTAGAAGTTTCCGGACACCGTGTGTACACTTTACATGTAAATGTGATTTACAAAAAAATAAATCACATTTATTTTTTCAATATTTTTTCTCTCTATTTTGTTATTTTATCTATGAATATCACTGTTTGTTTTTGTATGGGTGTGACAAATATATTATCAATTTAAAGATGAATAATTTAAAACAAGGTCCTATACAACACCGCCTTCAGGCCACACGATACCCTCTATCCAGGGGATGTAGGCAGATATGCGGGTGTTGGTGTGTGTGCAGGGAGAAGTGTCCCGCCAGGATGCCAACCCCACCAGGAGGTGGGTGCAGGCCACCCTGTGGCTGTTGGGTAGAGTCAACGGGGCACCGTAATACCAGTTCTGAGAACAAATAAAGTAATAAGGTGAACACACTCCAAATGGCAGATTATAAATTAGTGAATGGGCTTTTGAACACACTTCCAGCTGGAGGGGTAATTCTACCATTACGCCCAGTCCAGTTGAATGACAAAACTAATGGAAAAACATTATTGTTTGATCACTTTATATTACTACCATCACTGCTTTATATTTCAATTTGGGAGGCGGGTATGGGTACCACCGTCCCGGGAACCATTTATTGGCTAACCAACACCTGTGCCATAGGTCACCCCAAGTGATTCGTTACGTTTGGTGACTTAGCAGGGGTGCCCGGGTTCATGGGGTGAGGTTTGTTCGGGTCTTGGCTGAGGATGGGTTTACCCACCAGCTGCATGGCAGGCCGGATCGGGAGAGAATGGTTGTGGGAGCCTCATTGACTTCTCCAGCTGTACTCTCTCGGAATATCGCCTTGCACCGCAGTGGGAGGGATGGATAACCTAACCTAACATTAGTAGTTCTGTCAATAGTTAGAAGTAACACGTCCAAAAAAAATGTTTTCATTTTTCTCTTTTCAAAATCCAAAATTTACATTGAATTCGTAAGATTTGTGAGTAGGCACTTAAACACCTACGTACTTAATTATGAAACAATTTTTCGATTTGAATGTTGGTCTTCCACCAGGGTGATACTGAGAGTATCTTCAACTCTCGAACTTGCCGGAAATGAAATAAAATCATTCTACTTCAATTATATGTGCGAAAAACAAAACAAAAAAATTGAAACTTATTTGCGCAAACAATAGAAATGCCTTCCATGCAGATTTAACCAACCAGACCCGTAGACTTGTTTTCACGATAATTTAACATTACCAGACATATGTATTTATATGAAATACCGCACAAGAGTCCCAACTGCTCCCGTCTGGAGCCAGTGAGACTATGGCATCCCCAATTGGGGTATGTTGTGAGGCTGAAGGTAGTGGGGAGGGGAAGGAGATAGGGAAGAGGAAGGTGGGGAAGTACCTGGCTATTCAGATCTGGTCACTAAACACGGCTAAAGCCATTTCAAGCAACGTTTCAATTCTGAATGGTGGTCTTACACCAGGGCGATACTGATAGTATCTTCCACTCTGGAACGTGCCGCAAATATACTATATATTATTTTAAATGAATAAATTGTGAAATAACACAAATTAATCAAATAAAATTTATTTGCGCACGCCGGGTTCGAACCCGCGACCTTCGGATTGTGAGTCGAGAGCCTTGCCTCGGGACCACGGAGGACGTCAAATATGTATGATGTATGAAGTGCACCTGACTTATTAAATTGAAACCAATGTCGCCACCGACTTAATACATTTTGATTCTAGCCCATTTAGTACGCGCTCTGTCACACATTAAATATCGGCATCCCATTTGAAATTCATTATTATACAGGATATGTATAATAATATTTTAAGCAAAGAATGGTCAGACTTTTGGATCACGAAACACGCCCACATGGCATTTCTTGTGTTCTTCTTTATTCTATGGCGCATATCTTCCTATAATGTCAGCCATCTTCGACAGCTTTGCGTAAATACTTTTTTGAATTATAAAATTTCTTATAATAACTATGTTTTATAGTAAAAATAATACAATATTTTTAATTAAAAAAACGTGTAACTAAAGGCTAGGTTTACAATGCATCCCAGCGTTACATACCGGACATGTCCTAGTTGTGTTGACTGAGCGGCTGCAAAACTCCACGTCATGTTTGACGCCGGCAGGGTGATACCACCTGGCAGTGGGAACTACTCTGGAGCACTCCTCCTGAGATAATCTCTTCATTGTCGTCTGAAATGTTAAAAAATATACCAACTGATTGTTTTATCCAGTGAGAACAAAAGCGCCATTACTTTTAGCAACAAATATACGAAGAGTAAATTAATGTTACCATTTTTTTCTTTAACTCCACACAGGAGGTCCTAAGGGGAAAAAATCCATCAGGACCTACGGCATCTTTGTATATGCTGTGTGGAGGGTCTTTTAAGGGAAAGGAAGGTGAGGAAGTTCTGGGAAGGAAAACGGTTTGAGGGGTGGGTAGGAATCTGGGGGTCAATGTATCCAGGAGTGACGGAGAAGTTAATCCCTCCCTCTGCAGTGCAAGGTGATGGAGAGAAATTACGGCTGAAGTGTTCAAAAGTTCTCCCTCAACCAGTCTCTCCCGATCCGGCCCGTCACACAGTAGGTGACCAAACGGATGCGTCGCCAAGACCTAGACAAACATCACCCCATGAACCCGGCAGCCCTGCTAAGTCAGCAAATGTAGCAAACCACTTGGGGTGACCTATGGCAGAGGGGTTGGTAATTCAATAAACGGTTTCCGAGGCGGCGGTACCTGTACAAGCCAAAATTAATAATGAATTTGTTTTTAGCTTCATTAGTTGTATTTTGCTTCGTGAGACCTATTTATTGAATAGATTTAACATAACATAGTGGAGTGATGCGGCCTTTCTGCCACTTTCTTCTAATCCACTCAGAATTGTTGTACTTAGTGGGAATAACAAAGCAAAAACAACTTAAAAACATTTCTACCGTACTTTCCCCATAATGTTACAATATGAAGTGAGGTATTGAAGAAATATGTTTTTATTGTGAACACAGCACAAGTCTCCCATCTGCTCCTAACCGTCTAGAGCCAGTGGGACTATGGCATCCCTAATGAAGGTACATTGTGAAGCTAAAGGAAGTGTGGAGGGGAAGGAGATGTGTAAGAGGAAGGTAGGGAAGTACCTGACTAATTATAACTGGTCACCAAACACAACTAAAGCCATTTTTACTTCAGTCTTTCACCAGGGCGACACTGAGAGTATATTTCACTCTGGAACGTGCCACAAACATAACATGTTATTTTTAATGCTTTATTGTGAAATTCCACGCTAAAATTTGAACCCGCTACCCCTGAATTCGCCGACAAGGATCTTAACCACTGCACCGCGGGGACCGTTGAAATGGGTGTTTTAATCAACATTTAATCTTAATAGATGTTTTTTTTTTTTAATATTTGCATCTTTTTAGAGTGTTAGAAAAACCATAAACATGAGGAGATTGGGAAACAAAGTTTTAAGAAACTCATGTGATTTTGACATGTAGAGCGAATGGACAGAGAAAGGGGTGCAAGGAGAATATAAGACGCGTAAGGGAATGGTAGATGTGTGGGACACCCGTGGAAGACATGGCATGACCAAATGAATCAAATACCTACTTGAGTTGGGTCATCTCAAGATACAGAATAACAGAAGAGTGCCTATGTATGAGATGATGTACGAATGTGAATGAAACAAGGTGTGTTGCAGTCCATCCTCTCTGCCTACCCCTGCGGTAAAACGGCATGTTTGTTGGATATCTATTTTTAAAAAATCTTTCAAATTTAGTTCCGGCGACAGCAGTCAATTTTGGCGTTTTCACATCATTGGTCATTGTTCATCATGAAGGCAGAGAAAAGTGTTCTAACCTTGTATTCAGTGAATGCGATAGTACTAGTAGTGAGTGTGAAGCCACTGTCAGGAAGAGGGGTGCCCGTGTGGAGACATGCTGGTATAATTTTGGCTGTGAAGGTCACCCTGAAATCGAAAAGTGGTAAATTATAATATTTTTGTTTGTATTAAAAACAATAATTTGTTTTAGAAAAACTGTGAGGTGGTATTACGATGCAATAATATCCCTTAACCCTTTAGGTGCGGTACGCCGATATTCTGGCAGGACGCGTGACACACGTGAACATTCCACACGTGTCCCTGTCACCTGTTTTATATATTTTTTTGCTAATAAAAAAAGAACAATAAATAATCATTACACGGACATTAATTTCGGATGTAATTCTGTCTGTCTGTAACTCCAATTCAATGAACTCTAGAACCTCTGCTTTGAATTTAAGTGTAAGCATTTTCAAAACATTAAGCGTTTTCTTGGAAAATTCAGACAAGCGATAAACTATCAATATTATATTTTTAACTGAAACTAATTTTCATTCCCTTTTTCAAAATTGGAACTGTTTATCGAGAATTTAGAAAATTCGTCTGGTCTGCACTAATTTTATATATCTATTTATATAAAGAAGAGTGTCTGTGGTGATAGAATCTAGTTATTGATAATAATTTTTAGTAAATATTGTTATTAGTTTTCGATAATGTAATCTCATATTAAATTTGGGAATACTCTACGTAAAGCTCGGGTAAGGCCGGGAACTGCTCCCAACCGTCTGGAGTTAGTGAAACTATTAAACTAAACACACACGTAAACAAAACGTTAACGTAAACACCTCAGCACGAAACATACAACAATACCTATCCACAGTTTCACCTTCACAAACCTACCTTACACCCAACATAATAAAATTATAAAGGTAAATACTGTAATGTATAGAAATAAATAAAATAAAAATAAAAAAATAAAACTAATTGGGATATGTTGTGAGGCTGAAGGTAGTGGGGAGGAGAAGGAGATAGGGAGGAGGAAGGTGGGGAAGTCTCTTGCTATTCAGATCTAGTCATTAAACACGGCTAAAGCCATTTCAAGCAATGTGTCACTTCTGAATGGTGGTCTTACACCAGAGCGATACTGAGAGTATCTTCCTCTCTGGAACGTGCCGTAAATATACTACGCATATTTTTTAAAATGAACAAATTGTGAAATATCACAAATTAATCAAATAAAATTTACTTACACATTGCCGGAGAGCCTTTCCCCTTGACCACGAGGGCCGTCTAATTTGTAATATTGATAAAATAAATACTTGAGGTTTTAAAAGTTTATTAAATATAATGGAGAAATACAGCAGTTCTGAAGATTCGGGAGATCAGCTCAGTTGGTAAAGTAAAGGGCCGAACATCATATGGTCTGGAATTCTAATTACGGTTGCACGTACGGGCATATTTATTTTCACTATTTTTTTGTTGTTGTGTTATTTTTACTCCAAATAATTTTAATATTTTATATAATTATGAAAAACTTACTCTCTGTCTAGCCGAAGTAGCGCGATGTTGTTGTACACTAGAGAGTAATTACTGTTGTATAGCGGGTGCATGTGTTTAGCTGTGACGCCATATATCTCATCTGGATTGTACCGGGGTGTGAAGGCCCCGCCCAATCCGATGAACTGAACTTTATCGGAGCTGAAACAAAAGACACTTCTTTAATGCTAAATACGTCCTTATCTGATCTGATAGTATTTTTATCTGAAGGACTGTACGTTTTCAATTGTTGTGTACGGACGTGTTCTCTTTGTTATTTTCAAAAAGAACTGTCGAAGTTTCAAACCATCCCAGACAAGAAAATGCCAAAAATATCATAAACCCTTCAAAGCCAAAGATCAAAAAATTTTCGTTTTGCAATAAAATCTATATAAATAGAATATTTCTGAACGCATTCGAAAACCAAAAACAATTTTTGAAAGGTAATGAAAAACGCTTTCAAATTTTTATTATTCAAAATTGACACTTATTTTTTAATTATTCAAATTTATAAAACAACATTAAAAAGGTTTTAAAAATCGCTCACCTTACGTTTTTTCTAATTAAAAATACTGACGAAAAATACACCTATTTTATTAGGCATATGTATTGTTAACATTAAGGTCAACTCACCTTTTCGTTGTTTCATGTAAATTTGGGAGGCGGGAATGGTACCGCCGCCCCGAGAACCTTTATTGGATAACCAACACCTCTACCATAGGTCACCCCAAGTGGTTCGCTACGTTTGGGGATTTAGCAGGGGTGCCCGGGTTCATGGGGTGAGGTTTGTCTAGGTCTTGGAGGCGGACACACTGAATTCAGACCCCAGATTCCTACCCACCCCTTAAACCCCTTTCCTTCCCAGAACTCTCCTCCCCTTCCTTTCCAAACAAACCCTCCACACAGCATCCCCAAAGATGACTGAGATAAAAATATAAACCCCTGAGGGGTTTTATATTTTTTTTGGTTTTTTAAAGGTGAACATTTTATTTATTTTGTGGATAATTTTTAGATTTGAATATAAAGCACGGTATAAACTCTTTCCAACACCGTTTAGATCATATTTTTAACCATTATGGTAAGAGAAGCACTACGATTTCTATAAGACCTACATGAGTTGTTCTGAAAAGGGAACAAATTAACAAAACATTGAATTTCTCAGTTTCTAAAAACAAAAAAAACTTTGACACAATTTCCCGACCCATTTTCTGAGAATTTTTTTTTCAATTTCCAATTAACCCAGAAGAAATTTTGAAATGTTTTAAATTTGAAAAGTTAATAACAATCGCATAACAAAATCAAAAAGATAAATGTTTTTTAAAAGTTTCCAGCCACATTTTCCCAGCATAAAAAAACCGATTTATCATTTTCAATTCACACACGATAGAAGTGAAACCTTCAGAAAATAAAGTTGGAGAGAATGAGACGAATGCAGAGGCGTAGGGTAAGTGCAGAGTTTATTTATTATAATATTGTTTAAAAGTTTAAACATGGATGGTTATAATTTTACTACTTATTCTACGAAGCACCTCACAATGAGGACACCGATTAGTCTATCTCACTCTCTCGCAGGCTAAATCCTATAGATGTTTGTGTTTGTCTCTTTATAATGTCGCTTATTTCCGTTTCATCGAGTTTCAAATCACTACGGTGCTAAAGAAGTTATCACTTTGAAAAAAAAAACTCAAATAAACAGTAGTGACGAATGTCCACGAGTAACAAACGTCCTGTAGTGACGGATGTACGAATCCATCCCTCTCGTGAGCTTTGTTTTGGAGTAAATCGTGTCCGAGGTATAATTTTTCACTGGCATATTAATGTTACTTTCAGCTGTTTACTATCTTATTAATGTATCGAAGTGATGCCTCGACCCCGAATTATTGAATTGAAAACTTCTTTAGCACCGTTGTAATTTGACTCGACCAAAACGAAAATAGCGACACTAAAAAGGGACAAACACATACATCTATAGGATTTAGAAAATGAGATAGTATATCGGTCTCCTCTTTGTGCGGTGCTTCGTAGCCTCCCCACTCTTAACTACTTTATTTTTCTGAAGGTTTGACTTCAACCGCTTGTGAATTGCACAATTTGAATTTTTAAATTTCATTTGTTTCTCACCATATACAAATCAAGTATATTTATTTTTACATAAACACATTAACCTCACCAGGACTAATAGCCTGTATTGAGGTAAAACATTTACAAATTTGAGTGAAGTAGCATTAATTAATAACTACATATAAAGACACTAAATATTACTTGGAGAAAAGAAATTACATGAGTGGCCTGATGGGAATTTTGTGAGTGAATTTGTAACAATATTTGAACCACAAATAAATCATTATTTCACCAGGGATTGAAGTCACTCACAATCACATTAAAAACAACTTTGTGGTGACACTCCGTTTTTAACAAATGGAACTTATATAAAATCTTAATATTTACTAAAAAATTTTATAATAATTTCATATCTCTAAAAAAGCATCAAAATATGAAAAAAAAACATTTTAAAATCGAAAAACATAATTTTTTTGGATTATCATGATTACACAAGTAGATAACTCTGTAACAATAGACCTCCAGTCTGAAAAGGCATGTTTCTTATTTTCTAGAATTTAATAAATGAAGACCATTATTTCCTCTGAAATCATTAGATTTACAGTAGGTAATTAAGTACCTATCTATTTAATTATAAACTGAACATTTTATGTAACATTCTCAAATTTCAAATAAAGAATAATTATACATTTTGTTCAAGGAAACGTATCTATCTCAATAATAATTATTTTATAAGACTTTCTTTAGGTAGGTAGGTACCATAGTATTGAACAAATTCGAATAAAAATCCAAAAAAAGCATGACTATTTCACTTTTAAAATTTTAATTTCTAAACCATTAATACAGCAACCATCCTGAATTGGAAACGGAACGTACAAACAAACGCACATATAGATGAAATACAAAACGGTGGAATTAAAACAGGACTTCGCTACACTCAGTCAATAATTATTTGAAGTTGATTCACCAATTGCCCACTTACACCGCGAGTTTCCAGACACCATGTACAGTGCCAGTTTTGTGAATTAACTTCTCAAAGAAGCTTAAATCTTTAAGGCTTGGTCGTTCAAATATCAAATTAATACATTTGTCTATATTCATCGTTGCGGTTATGCTTTCAAGGACGAGTTGAATTTTAAAAAGAAACAATAAACTCACCCAAGGTATTCCACGACCCATGCAGAACACAACACCCACTGGTCACTCACTAGACTTACAGGATTCTCCCGCCAGGTAATGTTCCCTCTCTGACCTGATCCAATACGTCCCTGGGAACATAAAACGACATCCAAATATTATTCTCTAAGCAAGTTTAATTATTGCTCTAAAAATATTTGTTGATTTTGTTATTTCATCTTCTTTTTATATGAATACCGCACAAGAGTCCCAACTGAACCCAACCATCGGGGGCCAGTGAGACAATAGCATCCTTATTTGGGGTATTTTGTTTGGCTGAAGGTAGTAAGAGATGGGTAAGAGGAAGGTGGAGAAGTACATGACTATTCAGATCTAGTCATCAAACGCGGCTTAAGCAATTTCAAGCATCGTATAAATTCTGAGTTGTTGTCTGTCACCAAGGCGATACTGACAGTATCTTGGAACGTGTCGCAGATATAATATGAATACAAGACATTTTAAATTTTTTTTTTTAGATTTTCTCTACACAGGAGGATGTAAAAAATTCCTTCAGGGCCAATGATCTCTTTGAGGATACTGTTTGGAGCATTGACCTAGTATACCCTAGACAAGCCGTCTCATAGTAAAAATCAGAAAAAAATAACCCCAAGTATCAGTAATTTCGCAATACAACTCTCCTTCGAATTCCGCCGTCTTGCATGCGAATTCTCGGCAATATAAAACTGAGCACCGTCTGATTCCATTGTGTGATTTGTCGAACTAACACTTCAAAAGGTGAACACGTGTTGCATGCGTGATGTTTCGACAAGCTGTGTTGTATATAAATGGTTTTCAAGGTGGGGATCGCGAGACATTCATAAATTTAATTAGACAAAAATATTTTTTTACTTTATTATGACAAGCGATTCAATTTCGGAGGCGAGTATGGGTACCGCCGCCTCGGGAACCATTTATTGGATAACCAACGCCTCTGCCATAGGTCACCCCAAGTGGTTCGCTACGTTTGGTGACTATGCAGGGGTGCCCGGGTTCATGGATTGAGGTTTGTCCGGATCTTGGCAGCGGATGCGTCTGATAATTTTTTAATTTTATTTTTCTGATGAACCGTATGGCTCGTTGTCAACCACCAAGCAGCAATTACGTCGAAGTGTCCTGTTGAAAGCGGTGTACACTCTTTAGATTAACCATACTTTAGATTCGTGTACAAAAACTTGTACACAGTCCCGTATATGTATATATTGATCATGAGTTTTAAATAAAAAAAATCCATTCATCGTTTGCTTAAAAATAATTACGAAAAATTGACCCTTTTACCGCCCACGCACCGTGGGCTGCCCAGGTTGGTCGCTTATCATTAACACAGTGATGAGCAACCAGCAGCCCGCAAGCCCTTTTACTGCTTTCCGGACTTTTGACTACAAAAAATATCAAAAAAATTGCGCTAAAAAATATTCAAAGGCTTCTGTTCTGTTTTGCAAAATGTCTTAGCCGAAAACTATAATCTTTCTTAAAAGTTTTGAATCAGCTGCTCAATCATTAAGTTTTTTTTTGTGTATAGGTAATAATTGAAAAATGACAGAAATTCGTAGTTAATTAAAGCCCGTTAGTAAGCGCTCAAAAAGAAGAGGAAGGTGAGATATGTAAATACGAATGTTAGAGGGAGCGCGAAAACGATAATATTTAAGCGAAAATTGTGAAAGTGTTTAATAAAACATGACTCGTTTAAACTATTTTAAAATAGAACCAAAATCTCGCGGGAAATGTCATAGCTTTAAAGAAAAAAATGAATTATGATTTTTTTTCATACATATAACTTGTAATGTAACAAAAATAAAGTGCTTATAATAATTT
Organism: Glyphotaelius pellucidus; assembly: GCA_936435175.1. Lineage (NCBI taxonomy): Eukaryota > Metazoa > Arthropoda > Insecta > Trichoptera > Limnephilidae > Glyphotaelius > Glyphotaelius pellucidus. The sequence continues at coordinate 7,031,974 of OW386563.1, read as the reverse complement.
TCGAATTATACGATTTTCTTCTATGGGAATAATTTCATTCAATTACCGTTTCGGCGTGGCAAATGTATAGATATTATCGTCAAAAACAAAATATATTTTTTTAGAAACTTAAAAACTTAAAGTGTTTTAGAGAAATATGTTGTAAAACGGTAGAAATTCGGAATGCTATGGCTTAAGATAGGTTAACTTTCGACCTTAATTGAAGAATAGTGCAGCGGTTTTTTGTTAAGATCTGCGTTTAATGTATTTTAAAGTTTTCCGTTTTATACAAACCGGGTCGCGTTTTTAAAAAGTTTAAAAACCACTGCCATTTCGTGATGCCAGCCTTTCGTCTATGTGTTAGTATCGGTGTGTGGTGACGTCACAAGCATTTGGGTGATTAAGTGACGTCAGAAACTTTGCTTGCCAAAAAAATAATACGTCAATATTATTACATTTATTAAAACGCTGTCTTAAAGCTATCGGTAAGGCATAATTTTTTTTATGTATTCAGATAGCTGGTTACATTATCGAAAGTAAAGTCCGCGGACTGTACCTTGTACAATATTCGGAAGTAGGATATTTTTGTGTTTGAAAAAATTAATTCCGTCAGGACGGCTGGGACAGCAATTAGTTTCAGTGTGGACCGATAAAAGGTAAAACACAAAGCACTATGCGATCCAAATAGTACGAAACAATGCTCGCACTTTTTCATAAATGGGCCTTGAGCCAGTTTTATTTGGTTTCTGGCGTCATTTTTAATTTCACAGGGCATGTCTTGATATACTTGGTCGAAGGTTTGGAGGGTATTTTTATGGAAAGGAAGAAGAAGAAGTTCTGGGAAGGAAAAGGCATAAAGGATGGGTAGGAATCTGGGAGTCAATGTGATCAGTAGTGATGAATGTGTGAATCCATCCCCCTCATTGCGGAGCATGGCGAAGGTGAGAGAGTCTGGCTGGAGAGATCAAAAAGTGGCCTTCGACAAGTCTTTCCCGATCCGACCAGCCACGAAGTAGATGGGCAAAAGCATCCGCCGCCAAGATCTAGACAAACCTCACCCCTCGAACCCGGGCAGTGACCAAAGGTAGCAAACCACTTAGGGTGACTTTTGGCAGGGGTTTTGGTTATCCAATAAATGGTTCCCGGGGCGGGGGTACCGGGTACCTGTCCCACCTCCCAAATTATAATAATATACATTATTTAAAAAGAATAAATCGGGAAATAACCCAACACAATCATTTTTATTGTGGTGGGAACTTCATACACTTATTACTTGTTCATCCTGACATCTGAATGCAAGTTTTCTTAAGAGCTTAAAAACTTAAAGTATTCAAGGGAAGTATGTTACATCTGATGAATGGTCAGTGGTTGAGTGGGCATCGTGTTCGGGTCCCACCCGGGCGTCCCGTGTTCGATTCCTCGGCTGGCTAAGTCCTCCATCACAACACAAGCAACATTTTCGGTTTTCTGTGGTGGTAGTAGGAGATTTTCAAACGTTGTTGGGTTATTCGTAGCCCGGGAATGTTTGTCTTTCTTTTAAATTTTTTAAATTTAATTTTTAGAATTTAAAAAAAAAAAAAAAATTCTTAAGATTAATAAAGGGATTCTTGGATGGTTTGGTAATGTAGAGCGGATATACGGAAAAGTAGTGTAAGAAGAATATACGCCGCGGAAGTTAATGGAAGTTACTTGAGTCGGGACGGGTCAAGAGTCAAACAGAATAACACAAGAAGAGTGTGTATATATATGAGATGAAATATGAACGTGAATGAAGCAAGGAGTTTGTTGAGACATAGTTTTGCAGCGGTGTAACGTGTCTGCCTACCCCTGATGCGAAAAAGCTTGATGGTTAGTTATTTGGGAGGCAGTTATGTTTACCGCCGCCGCGGGTAACATGTATTGGATAATCAATACCTCCGCCATAGGTCACCCCGAGCGGTTCTCTACGTTTGGTGACTTAGCAGGGGTGCCCGGGTTCATCGGGTGAAGTGTGTTCTGGGATACCCTTTGACCTCTCCAGCTGGTCTCTCTCGATTCATCCTTTTGCACCGCCTACAGACTACAGGATTCATACGTCCGTCACTCCTGGACACACTGATCCCTACCCACTCCTCATATCTATTTCCTTAACTTCCTCTTCTTCTTTTCCTAAAAAAAAAAACCTCCACACAGCATCCCCAAATGTGACATAGGCCCTCACGGAATTTTTTCCTCATGGGGCTACTGCATGGGGTTAATGTGAAAATAATAATAGTTATTTCGATAAATAAATTATTATTTTGGGATTTAAATAAAGCTACCCAATGTCTGTAACTTACATAGTACGGGGTCTCTGCTGCAGTTGTCATAGGAGTCTGGTGATATACTATATTGGAGTCTGGTGTGAGTAGAGGACACATATGCCCCCGAGTCCAACCGGAGCGTGTTTCTTGGCACGGGTGAATCTTCTCTGCCAGCTCTATGCAGTCTGTAGAGGAAACAAAACATTACCAATAAACCTTACAAGTGCCTACAGTTATTCATGGGACTAGGTAACTTATATAGTGGATGAAAATTTCTAGTTTTTATAGCAGATATGTTTAGCCAGGTAGTTCCTATTCGCTTCGTTATCTCCGTCAGCCTCACAACTTTACACAATACGGGAGTCCAGTGGAAATTATTGAATACGATTTTCCTCTTAATGGATATTAAGTCTCTTCCATCTTGAGTGTTGTTAATTTGAATATTTGAAAAAATATATATGTTTATACCAGGGTAAATACCGATAACATATTGTTTTACTAAATCAAAAAAGATTATTTTTTTACCCGTACAATAAAGGCAAAACACAAATTTATTTTAAGTTAGGAGGTCCTAAGAGAATTAATCCACTTGTCCTACGTAAAGAACCATATTTGAAAATCTGTTTGACTACAGAACAGAACCTTGAAAATAAATAAACTCACAGTTCTGTCGTAAATCATCTTACTACATAGTTTGAAATTTGCGGAAATATAACTTTTTAAATTTTTAATCCACATTTTAAGTTTATTTATAACTTATCTGTGAATTTATTTTTTCAACGCCCTCTCTCGTAAAGTGACAGATTTTCAGATAGAGCACTTTACGTAGAGCATGTCAAAATCCAACATAATATTTTCAGCTCAGGTTTTGTGAAACTCACAGTCGGCGGCCTTGGAGCCAATCGGTAGTTGAGTGACAAGTCCTTTCGGCAGCGGCGGACATTCAGCCTCCGTGCAGCACACCAACTCAGACTGGTTGTCAGTTAAGTCACATCTCTGTAAGGAAAGAAAGGTCGTGTTAGGGGCGCGGAAATCAAGCAGGTTGTTATCCCCAGAGACGGAGAAACATATAAGGAGGAACTGTACCTGTGGGAAATTGCCTTTGTAGGAGGCCTCCTTTGCTGTCTGGCAGTCAGCGAATGGTCTGCACACTCCCGCTTTTCCTGTGTGCTTTAGTGTGCAGTGACTCCCTGCAAACAAACAGACACACCAGGGTTACACAACACAACACGATGATGAAGATACCACCCATAATCCAGAAGTTATGTACGTCAGAGGAATATTTGAGGGATAATTTTTTCCCGTCTACTGTATAAGAATTTCTCGTAATTGCAAACTCTCAGTATGCGAATGAATGTAAAGTGGGTGAATGAGTGAGTAGAATACTGAATATTTGTGTGAAATATTGTGTCTAGATACGTCGTATATGATTTTATCACTATATGTTGGTTTTCTGCAAATTGAAAATTCAATTTTTTTGCTAAAAAATTCGATACCTAAGCCAAGATACTTAATCTTATTTTCCACCATTTCCATTGTAAACTGGAAAGATTTGTTAACTTTATTAATTTCTTTCAGAAAAATATGTAATTCTCTGTGTGTTCCTGACCAGATAATTAGAATGTCAACTACATATCTACGAAAGAAGGCAATGTTTTAGAATAATTTTAATTTTTCGGTACATTCTTCTACGTAATTGAGGAATAATTCAGCTAATACCCGGGAGATTGGACTGCCCGTGGCTAGGCCACAAGATTGAATGTAGTGAAAAAATTAAAGAAATTTTTTTCTATACATGCATTTATTTCTAGTCCAGTTATTTCTTTACGTTTGAAAAAATTAATGTTTCTTTTTTCAATGTTATTATTCATAATTATCCGTAATTTGTTTTTTTTTGTATATTGGAGAACAAACTAACGACATCAAACTAAGGATTAAAAAAGTGTTTGATCAAACAGTAACTAGGATAGTCTTATTAAGTATTTTGATGTCTTTAGTTGTAGGGAATTTATTATTCCATGTTTAATTAAGAGTGTTTTAGATGATTTTATTTCCAAATATTGCTAATTTATAGTCAGGAAATGTCGATTTGACGATTGAATTTCTAGTTATCAATCGTCAAAGACGACAGCAACAAATTTGGGAAACCCGTATAGATTGAATAAAATCCTTGTAGACAACCCCCTCACCCATATGTTATGCATGTAAAGTGTAGATTAAGAGACCACTGAACCTGTGGGAAGATGGCCGTTTGGAAGTTTCAGTCTGTTAACAGACTGGATGGGAAATAAGTTTTGTACTTGTTTTATTATGTAACTATCTGGGATACCCGACTTCGCTCAGGGAGATTAAACTGACACTTTGAACCCACGACGGATCTTGCTTTATATACCCGTATGAAAAACGTCTTCGAATAGTACACAATGTTCCAGAACATTCGAGAGTCTTCTGGAATGTTCCACAATGATGTTCCCGATTCCCTATTCACGAACATTCCACAATGTTTCCGGGATGTTCAAGAATGTTGTGGAACACTCTCGAATACTCTTGAACGTTCTGGACTGTTCTAAGAAATTTCTAGAAGTCGAAATTTCCATCCCTTATATCTTCAAAAGCACGCTCTTCAGGTAAAAACGGGAACCTTCTTCAGGAATGGGGGATAGAGGGCTACCACACCGTGTAACTCTCTTGATCGTCCCGGGACTCGTTTCTGAGTTTTAGCGGGACGCACACTTTTATACACCTTCTTTTACAATATGTATTGATTATAATAGAATTATTGGTATCAAAAGTAGAAAGATCAAGTTCTGAGTACCGTACCTTCAATAACTATCACCGGAGGGCAGCAGACAATCTGAACTCGGTCTTCTAAAGCGCAAATCTGAAAACAAAATAAGGTTTTAGTCTTCATTGTGATTTTAATAAATAAAGTTCCATGTTATTGAGATTTAATGAACATGAAAGAGATAAGACACAGAAAATAAGGACCTCTCCTGGCTCCGAGACGAATGCTTCATCCTCTGTGCTACTGAAATATTTATTTTTTAATTGTCAAATATTTTTACCATTTGATCTCTCACCTAAATGCTTTTATTAATATCTATATTGATTTATTGGAAATCCGCACGATGATATGATTTATATTAAACACAGTCAGTTTATACTCTATACAGTTATACAGATCTCGAATCTGTATAACATTTAAGCGGTTTCGGTTTTACTATAATGCTGATTATAATAAGAATAAAAATAAAAGATATGATTTTATTTCTTCAAAATACGCAAAATCACTTTGTGGCGTCATTATTAATTTAATGAAAAACAAATAACTTTGTGTAACACCACTGTTTAATAAACAATTATCAACATGTTTCGAAAACTATGTTTTCTTCGTCAGGATAATAAGTTAATAGTAGTTAGTAAGTTAATAAGTTATAGTTAATAATAGTTTAACTTATTATCCTGACGAAGAAAACATAGTTTTCGAAACATGTTGATAATTGTTTATTAAATAGTGGTGTTACACAAAGTTATTTGTTTTTCATTAAAATAAGATATGATTTTAGATTATCACGGCAAAATTCCAGAAAACATTCTATATTTCGAAATAAGAAAAAAAAAATCAGACTAATAATAAGAAAAAGTAACAAAACGTACATAAAATAAAAACGAATAAGCGACAAATGAAACTGAAAAGAAGTAAACACAAAAATATATGTAAGAAGTCGTTTATGGAGGATATTTGACCAACTCCTGTCTCCATAGGGCCGTAAGGGGGGACTCCATCAAGGCAACCACGGTAGTGACGATTATAGTCTTTGTTTACGCTTCTCATGCGATGGCGGAGAAGCGCTCTGAAAGTGTACCCCCTGGGAAAATTTCCCTAGCACTGCAGTTTCTCGGTAGGCAGTATAGTTGGCGCTTATGCCATTGGGATGCCCTGTAATCTAATACGCCCTACGTACTTTACTCTACAACTACTCTCCATTTTCCTTCCGTCTAGCCATACTAATAGTGTTTGTATGAGTTCATTTTTACATTTGAAAACCAAAACGATTGATTTGGATGATTTTAGATTATGGATTGATATAGAAGGTTATGTTTTTTTGCAAAATCCTTCCATATTTGGAGTGTTTATGAAAATTTTCCAAAAAAAACAGTACCTGCGGAGAAATGCCTTTACTAGAGGCCTCTATCGCTGTCTGGCAGTTGGAAAATCGGCTGCACACTCCCGCCCTCCCTGTGTCCACCATCGTACAGCTATCTCCTTCAAACAAACAGACACAACAGGGTTACATAACACAAAATGACGATGAAGATTCTGCCTACAATCCAGAAGTAATGTGCGTCAGTGAAATATTTGAAGGTTGATGTTTGGCTGTTTGAATTCCTAGTGATGAAGTTGCAAACACTCAGAGCTGTTGGTATTCCGCCTCAACGACTCGCTGCCTTTTGCAATATATAAGTGTTTTGTGTTAATGAGGAAGCCTACACAACTAATCTTACCATTGCCTACTGGATTTGTAATGATTAATTAATGATGGCCGTACCTTCGAATATCCCCTCGCAGCAGACAACTGGAACAGAGCCATCTAAAGAGCAAATCTGAAAACAAAATAAAAGACATTAAAAAAAGAAAAACTATGTTTATATCCTTTGAGAATTCTCATTTTGGGAGGCGGGTCTGGGTACCGCCGTCTCGGGAATCACTTATTAGATAACCAGCACCTCTGCCATAGGTCACCCCAGGTGGTTCGCTACGTTTGGTGACTTAGCAGGGGTGCCCGGTTTCATGGGGCGAGGTTGGTCCGGATCTTGGCGGCAGATGCGTCTGTCCACTAACTGCACGGCAGGCCGGACCTGGAGAGAACGGCTAAGGCGGGTATTCTAGTCTAGAAGCATGAATTGTAGGTGTTTTTTCATGGGCAATAAAAAAAAACAATAATATTTTTACCAGTCATTACTTTACCAAATATTTATTAAACATTAAGGAATACATAAAAAAATCAAATAAAAAAATTATAAAATTCAAAAAATTACAGGGTGTTGAAGTGGGGGGCCTCAAAAAAATTACTTTTTCAAAATCAGTTTTTTTGACTTACTAAATTTTTTAAAAATAGTAAAAATTTAAATTTTGTTATAGTTTTACTTAGCGCGACAGAGTAATGTATAGAGAAGGCTCACACCAAATTTAAATAAATTGGCTTAGTAGAACTTGAGATATTGTGTCATCCGTCTCGAAAAAAGTGGTTTTGAGAAAAATGTGTTTAAAATATTGTTCTATTTAGGTCTAAACCGAGACATTAAAATGGTTATAACTTTTAAAATAATGCGAATTTCAAAATATCGTTTTAAGGAGATATTTTTTAATATTTAAATTTTGGAAATATGAACAAAAAAAATTGTTTTATTTTTTTTCTAGATAAGAATACTGCCTTAAGTGAGTCCCTTTGACTTCTCTAGCAGAACTCTCTCGGAACATCGCCTTGCACCGCATCGGGAGGGATGGATTCATATGACCGTCACTCCTGGATACACTGACCTTAAGATTCCTACCCACCTCTCTCTCTCGTATCCCTTTCTTTCCCAGAACTTCCTCACCTTCCTTTCCTAAAAAGACCCTCCACACAGTATCCCCAAAGATGACACAGGCCCTGAGTTTTCTCAGGGCCTCCTGTATGAAGCTAATGTAAAAAAAATCCTGAAAAAGAAACCGTTAGTTCTGAAGCATTTTGATATTTTTAATTAATAATACTAATGTATACAACGACTAAATCATCCATCCATACTAATATTATAAATGCGAAACTGCTCGAGTTTGTTTATGATGCTTTCACGCATTAACCAATAAAAAGACTTTAAAAATTCATTCACCAATAGAAAGCTATATTATATGCGAAGACTATAGTCTGTATATGATGGCAAGCTCTGGCGTTATGAAATTATAAATATTAATATATTATATTTTTCATACGTTTTCTGTCGCTAACAAAAGCGAGTTTTTGCTAACGTCAGAAAAAAATCGTTTCCATGGAAACGATGTTGATATATTTGTGGGCTCTATGCTGGTAGGTACTCAGTCCCCTACCTACTGGTTGGCCGCTGCTCCAGAAAATTCAAATAATAGAATATGTTTTGTTTTTTTTTGGACAAGCTTCTGTTTTGGAATAAATGTCAGATAAGAGTTCCTACATTAAAAATATAATTCATAACGATTATAAAGACTGAATAATAAATAGTGTAATTTTTTATTATATTAACAAACTTCCAAATATTTAATTAAAAATAAACATCCGAAATGTTTGTAAGCGCATAAATTCCGGACGAATGAACAAAATTGGATGATTCTTTTTTTCTTTGAGCTATTATTGCTTTATGAAATTTAGGTGTTGGGTGAGATGTTTGAAAACTGAATGTAAGGGAATGAATGTATGGAATGCGGGAGGGAGTGGGGGTGGGGAGGAGGGGGGATAGTTGATAAGTTCAACCGCTACAGTAATTTCCCGTAATACCATGCGAGCGAAGCCGCGGGGAAAAGCTAGTATTTAATAAATATTCATTTATTAAAACTGTATTCTTCATTGTGATTTTAAAGAACGGTTATATGAATGTTAATGATATTTAAATAATATAAAATAAAGTTGAGAGACATGCAGTGGTTACTATAAAAGTATCAAGTTGCGGCTTCACCTGAGGGGTTATCCCTTTTAGGGCTGCCTCCACAGCAGCGGGGCATTTCGATAACTTAAGGCACTTGCCGGCCCGCCCTGTCTCAGCCAGCGTGCATTGATCACCTGCAAAAGCAACATGACCGTTAAACAAGAAGAGAGACAAGCTCTTGAGAGAATGATGATTAAGTTCTGAGTACTATACCTTCAGCTACTGTAACCAGGGGGCAGCAGACAATGGGCACAGTGCCCTCTAAAGCGCAAACCTGAAAACACAATAGGCTGAGTCTTCATTGTGATTTTATTTGAAAGAATATGAAAGTGAAAAGACACAGAAAATAAACAATTAGTCAAGCGGCTTGAAACAAGTACCTAGTTTTTTGCTTGAGGCTAGCATTTTGATCGTTTACAATGTTTGATTGATGCTCGAGTCCAGCAACTTGATAAGATATGTTCGCGATCGGCTCAATCAAGCATGTGTAAAATGGTATCTTAAGAGGAACGTTTGCGTGGCCCGTTTTGGCCCGTTTCAAAAAAAATCTTAAGTTTGGATTAGAGATCACAATACCCAACCAAACTGAAAAAAAAATTCAATCAAAAGGTTTATCAAATATCTAGTACGGATGTGAGCTACTTTATTTATTTTTTAAATAAATTAAAAGATACAGTTCATTAAATTTTTTTAAAGTTTTATGATTTTAGATGCAATTTGTGAGTAAATGAAAAAACAAAACATAATTTTACTATATTTATCATAAAAAATGTAATGAAATATAAAAAAAAAAATTAATGAAATAAATTATTTTACTTGTGTCAATTAAAAATATACCCATTTAGGAAGGAACAAAAGTTTGTCATTTATATATTAAAATTACTACCCCAAAAATTGCATTTTGAACTAAATTTTTTATTTTCTTATTCATCATATTTTTAAAATAAATATAGTATTTTTTTTTGTGTTATTCATTTAATCACATATATTGGCCAAAGTTGCCTCTAAAATCATGAAAAACTGAAATCTTTAATGGCCTATATCTTATAATTTAAACATAAAATAAATAAAGTAGCTCCCACCCGTACTAGATATTTGATGAACCTTTTGATTAGAAAAATAATTTTTCAGTTTGGTTGGGTATTTTGATCTCCAATCTAGAATTAAGATTTGTATGAAACGGGCCGAAGCCGGCCGTACGAATGTTCCACTTAATTTGTATCATTCTTGGCACTATTCGTTTCTTTTTATTCAAACTCTTTTTATCAAAGAGTTTTATTTTCGTTGGATTCCATTTCATACACAGTTATACATTGTTTTACCAACTGCACCGGTGAATGAATACAAAATGATTCTCTTCTGAACAAGAGGCATGACATGTTCATCAAGCTGCTTGAGCACGAAGAACAATATTACACCCTTGACTGTATCGGATCCCATTAAGGATTTGAAATGAAAAAAAATAATTCTGTTTTGGTACCGATTTTCGCACAGTTTACGATGGCGGACATTAATTTGAAGTCTGTTATCTCTCATTGGTTTATGCAGGTAATTCGTATTTCACGTAAAGTAGTACTTTACGTGAAAATGTTGCGTGCTTATTTCGTTTATATTTAAAATATTAATAGAAAGTCTACAACATGGGTTTCTCACTGATTGTTAAAATATCATACCTTTATTTATTACACACCATTTTTATGAAATTAATAATTCTTAATAGTTCTGGCAACCCTATTTCAAGAAGATTGAATTCAAACAATTATATCATTCCAAGTGTAAATATTATTATTAGTAGGTAAAATTGTCGCGACTGAAAAGATGTTATTTTACATGAATGGGTGAATAGTACCTGTGGAGATATGCCTTTACTGGCGGCCTCAATCGCTCTCTGACAGTTGCCGAATTGACTGCACACTCCCGCCCTTCCCGTGTCCACCATCGTACAGTTATCACCTTCAAACAAAACAGACACACCAGGGTTACACAACATACTCAAAACAGACACACCAGGGTTACACAACATAACAGGTGAAGGTGAATAAACTGTATGAAATGAGAGTGAAGTACCTTCTCTAGGGGTAGTTGCGTTTGCCGGGCATCTGGCTTGCAGTCTTGTGTCTTCCCCTGGTACCCAGGGGCAGCACACTATCAGCCTGTCCTCCGGAGAGGCGCACACCTGGAAACACACCACATTGTATTACCACCTATTCATTTATATAGTGAAATTATTTACTATACACGAAACATTGTTATTTAACCCATGAAACGTACAAAATTTTCAATAAATAAAATCATCGGTATTTTCTTAGATTTCATAGGAATAATCTTTGGATAAGCATAATGCTATCTTCTCTTCCCTGGCACACATGCTGGTCAGAACTGCAACATCAAATATCGCTGCTTCATTCTTGTTCACAGAAATAAAACAGCCTGATTTCCATACCATTGAACACTAAATTCTAGAATTAGAGCATTCCTAGAATCAGAAGGAATTGAATGTTACAAGCCATTTTGTGTAAGAGTTTTGAGTGGTGAAAGACAAGTCATAAGTCGTAACGATTTGCCATGTTAAATATTTTATTTTATTAAATGAAATCACTTTATATACACCACTTATTTAATCGACATGTTTCAAAACCAATGGTAATAAAACTATCGGGATAAACTTAAAATATGTATTAATATATCTTATTTATTTTTATTTTAATACAGTACTACACGAGTATTCCTCGTTAATATTGTATTTCATTGTGAGATAACTTCACTTCAACAAAGTCATACGTTAAGTTACTTGAATGACAGGAGATCATATTTGCCCCAGCTCACATACGTCTCATATAAACCGCTGTAACTCCCTTACTATCAGCGTGAGAAATATGCTATAAACTGTGTTAGAAACGCAAAATACAACGCATTATAGTCAAATCTAAAAAAATAACCACTAAAACAAGTAAAATGTACACCTTAGTGAAACCAAAGTTTTGAATCTCTATTTGAAAAAAAATTAATAAATTAATAAATTTTTTAGTTATTATTTTCATATGAAAAGACAAAAAAGTGAGGTGACAATAACGTTTAAATACATTTGTCTAATTAAATATGTATTGACTTTTTTTTCATTATCAATAATTTTAGTCATAAAAAACGTAAGTTGAGCAAATTTCAAAAGTTAATTTAATGAAGACACTATGAGCGAAACTCAACCAAAAGTTAATTAAATGAAGACACTTTGAGCGAATCTCAACCAAAAGTTAATTAAATGAAGACACTATGAGCGAAACTCAAATAAAAATTTGGAAACAGAAACATTAGAAAAAGATATTGGCACCTCTGGGGCACAAACCCACGACCTTTCTATTTCCGGGTGAGTGCTCTAACCACTGAGCAAAGGTGTCGATATCCAATTCGGTCACTTTTAACTGTACCATACTTCGACTAAGAATCACCCGTATTATCTTCATTTTCAAATAATCAAAAGTGACCGAATTGGATATCGATGCCTTAGCTCAGTGGTCAGAGCACTCGCACGGAAAGAGAGAGGTCCTAAGTTCGCGTCCCAGAGATGCCAATATCTTTTTCTGATTTTTCTGTATCCAGATTTTCGATTGAGTTTCGCTCGTAGTGTCTTCATTGAATTAAATATTACAATGTGAGGTTTTACTCAAAAAAGTTAAATAAAAAATAATAAAAACGTTTTTTTGTGTTTGCGTGCAAAATTTTTATATTTCAAAAAGATATATTTTTTTTTAATAATAAAATTTGAAAGTGTATTTCATCCCCTTTCAAAAACATTTTTAGTTTTGGGATAAGTTCAGAAATATTCCATATATTTGCATTTTATTGTAAAGCGGAAATATTTTGACCACCTGAAAAATACGCCAAATTTCTGAAGGATTAAAAAAACTAACCAATTATGAAAAACAGTTACCTCGTTTTTTTTTGAAAAGTAAATGTAATTAAATTCATATTCATAAACATAAGCTATTAGCAAAAAACAAGTGCAGCAATATATAATTCATGTAGGTATACATACATAGGTAATTATTAGCATAGGTACACAAGCATATAATAATACAAACACTTGCACAGATTCATTATATAATATAAATTATAATACTCGTGTTGCGAGTTTTCCAGAAAATATTTATAGTAGAAGTTAGCAACACCTGACTTCATGGTTGATCATTGGAAATTCAAAACGAATGTCTGCAATGGTGACGACAAATATTATTTATATATTTATACAGCGAGAACAACAGGAATGCTTTGTAATAAAATTACTGGTTCGGTTTATAATATGATGAGTTTGTTAATTTGTATCTTGTACTGCAGTGTTTTTGGAAGTAAAATATCCGTAAGAAAAAATACATAAGGTAACTTTGATTGGTAAAATGAATTACAAATGAACTTGACATGCGGAGAGATTATATCTATGTGACTTCACCTGATATGGTAATCTATTTAACACCGCTTCCAAGACGTCGGGGCACCTCATTACGTGTCTGCACACACCCGGCTGAATCGTTCCCGCCATGACACACAGATCTCCTGCAACATAATACCAGAATCAAGTGAGAGAACGGAGATGAACCCGCGACCTCTGGTTTGCAGGTAGAGGAGTTTACCCCTCGACTGCAGAGGCCGTCACAGTTAGTCATTAGTTCACGATTACAAGTGGGTTGTTATTTGGCCATCTCAATGCGAACTCTTAGTTCTCGAGGTTTTTCTCTAACGTAACATGATAATTTCACAAAAATAATTTCCCTCAGAGCCTATGTCATCTTTGTGGATACTGTGTTAAGGGTCTGTTTGAAAATAAGAAATGACCCTGAACTCGGAAACAAATCTTAGAAACGACCCATTCTCATGTGACGAATATTGAGAGCGCGTTTCCCGTCTATGCACCGGCGATGAAGGGATCAATCACGGTAGTTCCTCGGAGCATCTTCCATTGAAATACCGGTCTATCCACAACAGCATTCCTATGCTGTAAAGATTGCAATGTCTTTGTTAAGATGGGAGATCTTTCAAACGGACCGCTAGTTTCTGCACAAAGTCAGGTTATTTTTTTTTTGTATTTTTGGGCTCTAGACCAGAGGTGGATCCTATTTGTTCACACTGAGCTATATATCTGCGAGCAGATATCTGTTGATTCGCGAGCGCTTATCTTTTGTCCTTTCACACGAGGCTATCAAATATTTCTTCCTGTGGTAGGAGAGGGGGTCAGTCGAATTAGGGAGCGGCAACGGAACGCATATTTTTTGTAGTGAAATCTGTCAATTTGACATCTGTAATCCACGGGTCTAGGCAGCTCCGTAATTACAATGACCCCCTCTCCTGTTTTAGTCGGAGAAGGGGAGAGTTATCTTCTGGGATATCGCGTCTGGAGCGGTTACATCTGAGATGTGTATTGTCTATGATTGATCTGCGCTTAAAAACGCTTAGGTGTGAATGGTCTGAAGGGATTGTATGGAGAGCGTTATTTGGCGTGCTATGATCTTTTATATTTGATAGCTGAGTGTGAACCAGCTCTTACTCAAGTTTCTAAGAATATAATATGATGGGCTCGGACGCTATAATGCGCATTTTTGTCAAAACTGAGTTGAGTTTTCCGACTCTGGCAAAATAATATAAACTATCAGTCTGTCCTTGCAAGAAATATAGTGACAACCCACACTTATAGGCAAGCATTTGAATTAGTTAGATATTCACCTTAAGGCAGCGCTATTCTGCTGAAAAAGAAGAAGATGTAGAGATATGTAATTACGAATGTTGGACAGAGCGCACTAATATTTTAAGTGATGAAATCGCAGCGAAAATGGCGAAAAAGCTTGATAAAACCGCAGCCACCTCTGGTCTGGAGCCCCAAAATACCTGAAAAAAACCCTTGACTCTGTGCAGAAACGGGCGGTCCGTTTGATAGATTCTCCTAATTTAACTAACGGATTGCAATCTTTAGAGCACAGGCGCCAGGTGGGAATGCTGTCCTTGTTCTACCGGTATTACAATGGAAGATGCTCCGAGGAACTAGCGTCATTGATCCCCTCGGCACCGGTGCATAGTCGGGAAACACGCCAAACGCGCGCCCAACATATGTACACGGTTGACATTAGTCACATGAGAACGGGTCGTTTCTACGACTCGTTCTTGAGTTCAACAGCTCGGCTGTGGAACGATTTGCCGGCCTCTGTGTTTCCTCCCTCCTACAATATGGGTCTCTTCAAGACCCATGTTCACTCCTTCCTCTCCTCAAAAACACCCTCCACACAGCATCCTCAAAGATGACATAGGCCCTGAGGGAAATTATTTTTTCCTCAGGGCCTCCTGTGTGGAGTTAATGTAAAAAAAAAAAAAAAAAACATGACTCGTTTAAAATAAAGCAAAAATCTCGTGGAACGTATCTTAAGTATCATTTAAAGAAACATTGTGAATTTTTTCACAAATATAACTTGTAAAATAATAGAAATAGACTTGTTTTAAATAATTTTCGGAGCATAGTTTGCGATTTTTTTCTATCGAGGGAATTTCATATAATTTGCGTTTCGGCGTGAAACGTATCTAGATATTATCTTCAAAAATAACATATATTTTAAGAGCTTAAAAACTTCAAATGTTTAAAGGAGATATGTAAGAAATCGGTTGAAATTCGAATAGTGGACCTTTAAAAGTATTTGTATTAAAATCATTTATTTTTTAATGAACAATTCAATATATTCCCCGTGTTATGTATTTTCTCAAAAAAATAGTGCATTTCAATTGGCTTATCTAACTCCTTTTTAACATTTAACAAGGGTGGGTTTTTCTCCATTACGTGAAATATCAATGTCAATTCAGAGGTAAAAGATATAATTCAAATATAACAAGAAAATTTGGTGATTTTATGTCTCCATTTAACACTTTTTTATCACTATTACTAAGATCAATTCTAAACAAACAAAGAAAATCCCATATAATCGTGACCCACCCTATTGCAGGTAGATAGGGACCTGCCTACTTTAAAGCATGTTCAATATCTAGATACCTACAACAAATTTTGAAAATGGCACTTAAATTCAAAGCAAATATGAGTTTATTGAACCACATTGACTAAGGCACAGCACCGAACCGAAATTCACAAGTTTAATGAATATTTGACCGCTATTCCGATTTCATCAAGTAATCAGTTCCGATTTTTAAAATCACACCAAAATTCAAAGCAAATTTTAGTTCGCTGAACCGGGGTTACGCAGGACGCTCAGACAACCGAAATTAGTGTTTTTGATTATGTAAGTTCATATACCTTTTGTTTGACATTTGTTTTTGAAAAATACTCTAGTAGTAAAAAAAGATATGTGTGTATTTTGTCTAACGAATTAGGTAAAATTAAAAAAAAATGATTTATCTCGAAATTGTAAGGGGGGGTTGACACTATCTGCACCCGAGCTCTATTTTCAGAAACTGTCAATTCCACGGGTTCTTGATAAAAAATACAGAATAAAACAAATGTTCTTGTACCTACTGTAATAATATTAGTGTTATGGTTATGATGCTATTTACAAATGTACACGGTGTACGGAAACTCGTGTTACAAGCGGGAAATTGGTAAATCTATATAAGTAAATCGACTGAATTTTTTAGATCAAATTAAAGAAATAAGCAATCAACAGGCGCTGGGGGATTAATTTGAGCTGTTTAATTTCTGTAAAAATTCGTTAAACCGTAGATCCTACTCAAAAGATTTATACACCGTTTAGTTGCCGATAAAATTAGAAATAAAAAAAAATACAATCGAAATAATTCTTTTTTAGGGTTCTCTGTATGACCTAGATCACCAGTTTCCCGCTTGTACCACGAGTTACCGAACACCGTGTATATTATCAAACTCAGTTTTCTTTATCGTCCTACTCATTTTGCAACCCGTAAAATAATTGACTATTTCAGAGTCGTTCTTCAGTGTAAAAAATAACTACAAGTAAAGCATTGTAGCAAATGACTTACGTCCATTTGGCGACTTTACAGGAGAAACTAAATACTGTATCTGTATATTTATACTATAGCTGTAATCCCTTATTAACCCCATGCACCTGTCCTTCTACAAGTAGAGTGATAGTATTAAGGGGGTATTCTAGTCTAGAAGCATGAATTGTAGGTGTTTTTTCAGGTGCAATAAAAAAATCAATGATATTTTTGTAGCCATTATTTATCCAAAATTTATTAAACATTAGCAAATACATTAAAAAAAGTCAAACGAAAAAATTTTAAATTTAAAAAATTACAGGGTGTTGAAGTTGAGGGTCTCAAAAATATGGCGCGCCCTGGTTGACACGATTGCAACTCTCCTAGTAATCCGAAAAAAAATTACCAAATTAATTTTTAATCTAAACAAATGCTGCTATGGCATGAACCTCGGAGAAGTCAAAAATTTTTTTTTTCGCAAAATGGCGGCTGTCTGAAATGAAAAAACACTTTTCTAACAGTTTTTTTGACCTTTCCGAATTTTTTAAAAATTAAAATTTTGTTATAGTTCTGGTTCATGCGATAGAGTAATGTATAGAGAAGGCTCACACCAAATTTCAAGTAAATTGGTTTAGTAGAACTTGAGATATCGTGTCAACCGTCTCGAAAAAAGTGATTTTGAGAAAAATATGTTTAAAATTTTGTTCTATTTAGATTTTGGTAGGATTTAGATTAAACCGCGAAATTAAAATGGTTATAACTTTTCAAATAATGTGAATTTCAAAAAATCCTTTCAAGGAAATATTTTTGAATATTTAACCTTTGGAAATATCAAACATTTTTTTTTTTTTTCTAGACTAGAATACCCCTTTAAATATCTTGGTATTCAAATATATGATCTTCTTAAATGGAATGTACACGTTACAAACCTAACAACAAAACTGAAGAAAGTCATCTATTTCTTTAAAAATGTTAGGGATATAGTAAATAGAAAACAAATTAAACGAGTTTACTGTGCTCTTATACAATCATCAATGGGATACGGTATTATTAGCTGGGGAAGTGCCACAAATACTTGCCTGGAGCCTTTAGAAAAAATTCAAAAACTAATTCTGAAGGTAATTCTTAAAGTCCCGTTGAGGACGAGCACTGATTTTATTTTTAAGAAACTACATGTTCACAACTTAAAAAAATATAATAAAAAAAATATCCTGCTCCATCAATTTAAAAATTCACATATGTTTGAAGAACGAATAAGTACTAGAGCCTTAAGAGAGTCACATGTTAAATCTTTTAACATCCCAGTTTGTCAAACCTCTTATGGGCAAAGAAGTTTTAAATATAATGCAACTAAGCTATTCAGGGGGTATTTCACCATCCTCCTCATAGATCATTCGTACGGTAACGTATATTTTAGATTAATTATACAGGATTTATTTATTTAGAAAGTCTGAGTTTACTATTCGGCACTTGAACCTATGAATAAGGTCTACATGTAGGATAAGTTGGCCGAGTTTTTTACCAGTTGCAAGTATTTATTTGTTTATTTATTAATATTAGTTATGTGTATGGATAAGCTATGAGGAGGATGGTGAAATACCCCCTCAATTTTATACCCACGGATATTAGAAAAACACAAACTATAAATTTATTTAAAAGTAAAATCATTGACCTCCAATAAATATATCCATAAGGAGTATTTAATAACATATTCATACTTGAATTGTATAATGCAAAAAATAAAAATTTACTGTTATTATTAACTATTATTTTTAAATTATTGTACCATGTAAACAAAAAACCTGGATAACAGCCACTATGTAAATTGCCATCTCAACACAGGTGTTTCACAGCTAGTGAGATGGGCAATATGTCATTAATGTAACCAATGTAAATAATGCAAAAATAATGCAAAAATAAATAATGCAAAAATAAATAAATAAATACTTTATATATTATAAAGGAGAGTGTCTGTGGCGGGCGGGCGGCCTGGCTTTACAAACCTAGCGTTTTATTCCAAGATTTTTAAAATTTTGCTGAGGTTCAAAATAAGAGTAAAATTACTTCTTTGTAGAAGATAATACTAAACATCTAAACGAAATGTGAAAAAGAACTAGACGCAGAAAATCATTAAAATAACGGTAGAAACTGGGACTCGAACCCAGGATCTCTCGTCTAATCGAGACGAATGCTTTAACCAATTTGGCTACTGAGACCTCTTATTTTGAAATCCTTTTTGTCAATCTCATATATAAAATTTCAGAATTAACAATATAATCTTCAACTTATTTTGCCCATATTATTGGAAGCTATTTTTTAAATTGGAAAAAAAATATAAAAGTGGGAAATAACCAAATAAAATAAATAAATTATTTTGGGAATAACCTTCAAAAGTTATAACAAAAGAAACTTGTTCAATTTGAAAAAAAAAAAAATATTTAAATAACTGATTTTGAATAAATAATCGGATTTTGAAAAAATGCTTTAAGCCCGGACAATGCCGGAGACTTGACTAAATAATTCTCGAGTCCAAAAAAATGTATTTCTAAATTTCTCTTATTTAATAAATCAAAACCAAAATTTCCTCCAAGCGAAAGAATTGTAAGTAGGTAATTAAATATCTTATTATTTTTTATTTTAACTTTTATGAGTAAAAACTCAAATTGTAATATTTAATTAAACGAAGACACTATGAGCGAAACTCAATCGAAAATCTGGAAACAGAAAAATCAGAAAAAGATATTTGCACCTCTGGGACTCGAACCCAGGACCTCTCTACTTTCCGGGCGAGTGCTCTGACCACTGAGCTAAGGTGTCGATATCCAATTCGGTCACTTTTAACTGTATCATACTTTGACTAAGAACCACCCATATTATCTTCATTTTCTTAACGCATATTTTTATTGGCTGCCATCTTTATGTATGATTGCAAGATTCAAACCCGAACTAAATGCAATCTAGATGGTGTCTGGATAAATTTTTATCCATTTTATTTAATGTGCGACATCTTTTGACTTTTCTGCAAGTAGAGAGGTCCTGGGTTCGAGTCCCAGAGGTGCAAATATCTTTTTCTGATTTTTCTGTTTCCAGATTTTCGGTTGAGTTTCGCTCATAGTGTCTTCATTTAATTAAACTTAAATATTTACCTATTTACTTGACTACAAACCTTAAATTTTTTGCAAATTTTAAAAATTATTTTTAATAAGTAATTGCATAATTCATTCAAAGAAACGTCACCATCTCATTGCCAAATATTTTTTCACACTTTTATCAAATATTAGGTACTATGTATGATATTGAAAAAAAAGGAAATCCAAAAAAAACGACGATTTCACGTTTCAAAAATAAATTTTGACTGAACCATTAAAACGGCCATCACAATCGACGAAATACAAAATGGCCGAGATAAAATAGGATTTTGTTATGCTCAGCAAAAAAAAACATGATTCCCAACTGCTCCCGCCAGTGAGACTATTGCATCCCCAAATGGGGAATGTTGTGTGGCTGAAGATAGTGGGAAGGGAAAGAAGATGGAGTAGATGAAGGTGGGAAAGTACCCGGCTATTCGAATCTGGTCACTAAACACGGCCTATAAGGGCGATACTGAGAGTATCTTCCACTATAGAACGTGCCGCAAATATACTAAATATTATTTTTAATTAATTGATTTTGAAATTACATACATAAATGAAAAAATATATATTTGTACACGGCAACTTTTGGTTTGCTAGTCGAAAGCATTTCCCTCAACCACGGAGGCCGTCATAAAATGTTAAAACTTTCCATGATAAATGTACGCAATTAAATTTTGCATTTCTTAATTTTGACAGTTTTTGAGAATTTATTCTAATCTAATCTTCAAAAAATGAATCGCAAGTATGAGAAAATTCAGCTCTGCCGCAGGAACATCAATATTTTTTCAAACGATTAAAACGATTTGATTTTTTTCTTTACAAGATGTTTTAATTATTTGTATTCCTTACTTTTTTATTTTATTTGACACGATTTTCTTAGTAATATGTATTAAAATTGCGAAAACATGACGTTCTTTATCTCAATTTGTGAAAAAATAAAGTAACAGTATAATATAAGTGTTTGATCATATTTTAGGTAATATTGTAGTTGATTAAAGGGAGCACACATTGTATGTTGTGACAGCAAAATCCATAGTGAGCATTTTGGATTTTGCAGATATCAATGCGTGGATTTTGTTTAAAGAGATCAGTGACGCAAACAGGAAAATACCCAGAGAGCCCCCTTAAAAAAAGAGGTACATATATCGAGGTGTTTCCAAGTGAAAGCGTTGTAATATCTGCGCGCGTAATGCTTGCAGTGGTTTTGATTGCTTTCACTGGTAGGTACCGCTTCAAGCACTTTGCATTAAATTCATTAACAAAAAATTTCTCACAATTATTAAATGTACCTCGCCGCAGGAAAATTACAGAAACAGACTGGTCCTTGCAAGGATCAAAGAATTTTGTTTAATGTGTACTGTAAATCACCAGTCAGGAGATTGCACCTCACGGAGGATAAAAATGGAAAAGGACTGTACCTTAACAAGGCAAAGAAAAACAACGGTTAAAAAAATTTGTGTTAATGTTTTTCAAAAAATAAGCAGTCGGTACTCTTGTGCGGTATAAAAAAAATATAAATATTCTGGTCTCGAATTATGTATTGTAACTATTTGAAATTGACCTTTGCAAATGTTCCTATAGAGAATATAGAAATTCAAAATAATAATAATGCACAACGTATTTTCATATAATTTTGAAATTTACCATTTATATAAAATAGAAAAATATCCATACTAATATTATAAATGCGAAACTGCTTGAGTTCGTTTATGACGCTTTCACGCATTAACCAACAAAAAGACTTTAAAAATTCATTCACCAATATAAAGCTAAATTATATGCGAAGACTGTATATGATGGCAAGATCTGGCGTTATGAAATTATAAATATTAATATATTATATTTGTTATACGTTTTCTGTCGCTAACAAAAGCGAGTTTTTGGTAACGTCAGAAAAAAATCGTTTCCACGGAAACGATGTTGATATATTTGTGGGCTCTATGCTGGTAGGTACTCAGCCCTCTGGTCAGCTACTGCTCCAGAAAATTCAAATATTAGAATATGTTTTGTTTTTTTTTGGACGAGCCTCTGTTTTGGAATAAATGTCAGATAAGAGTTCCTACATTAAAAATATAATTCGTAACGATTATAAAGACTGAATAATAAATAGTGTATTTTTTTATTATATTAACAAACTTCCAAATATTTAATTAAAAATAAACATCCGAAATGTTTGTAAGCGCATAAATTCCGAACGAATGAACAAAATTGGATAATTCTCTTTTTCTTTGAGCTATAGCTTTATGAAATTTAGCTGGCAGGCGAGATGGTATGTTTTTAGGTTTTCACGGCCAAAAAGTATTTTTGTTATTGTTTTTGGGGTGTTATGCCGTGTTTCGCTACCTCCTTCTTTAGCCAACGTTTCGGACAGCGTTACAGTGTCCATCATCATCATCTCCCTGATGATGGACGCTGTAACGCTGCTCATCTGCCCTGATGATGGACACTGTAACGCTGTCCGAAACGTTGGCTAAAGAAGGAGGTAGCGAAACACGGCATAACACCCCAAAAACAATAACAAAAATGGCAGGCGAGATGTTTGAAAACTGAATGTACTCAGTCCCCTACCTACTGGTTGGCTGCTGCTCCAGAAAATTCAAATAATAGAATTTTGTTTTTTTTTGGACAAGCTTCTGTTTTGGAATAAATTTCAGATAAGAGTTCCTACATTAAAAGTATAATTCGTAACGATTATAAAGACTGAATAATAAATAGTGTAATTTTTTATTATATTAACAAACTTCCAAATATTTAATTAAAAATAAACATCCGAAATGTTTGTAAGCGCATAAATTCCGAACGAATGAACAAAATTGGATGATTCTTTTTTTCTTTGAGCTATTATAGCTTTATGAAATTTAGGTGTTGGGTGAGATGTTTGAAAACTGAATGTAAGGGAATGAATGTATGGAATGCGAGAGGGGGTGGGGGTGGGGAGAGGGGGATAATTGATAAGTTCAACCGCTATAGTAATTTCCCGTAATACCATGCGAGCGAAGCCGCGGGGAAAAGCTAGTAAATAATATTTGAAAGTCCCAGTCAGCCATTTTCCAATACTTTAACGATTCTAAAAGTCCTTACAGATTCTTTTGGTGAATTCGTGAAGTAATTTTTTTAAAATTTTATTTACGAAAAATGATTAAAAAAAATTCTGTTGCTTTTTTTTAACAAAATGACGGGCTTAATTTAAAAAAAATAGTCATTTAATGCCAGTAGGCATTTTTAATAAAAAAGTAATTTATTAAAAATTTATTGGATTGAAATAAAATAAATCACTTATTTTAATGTAGGCGCTAGGTGGGTACCCGTGGGGGTTTCAGTAAAAGAAGGTAAACCATCAAAGTCAGTAAATCTAGTTTTCATAGGAATAATTCGGATAGACGGTCGGTATAAAAACAGTTTCCAAGTTTAATTTGTGGAACTCCATTTTAATTAAAAGATTTTTTTATGTATTTAATTATAGTTTATAATAAAATAAATTAAATAAAAACATTAGAATTTTTGTTATTTTTTATTTTAACTTTTTATGTGTAAAACCTCAAACTGTAATATTTAATTAAATGAAGACATTTTGAGCGAAACTCAATCGAAAATCTGGAAACAGAAAAATCAGAAAAAGATATTTACACCTCTGGGACTCGAACCCAGGACCTTCCTACTTTCCGGGTTGGGCGCTCTTATCCACTGAGCTAAGGTGTCGATATCCAATTCGGTCACTTTTAACTGTACCATACTTCGACTAAGAACCACCCATATTTGTTGTTTAATTATTATTACAGCCTGGCAGCTTTTTAACCTTCCTTAGGCAAAATCAAACATTTTAATAAATATAAAAAAAATCAAATAATATGATTTCAAATACCAGTTTTACTTTAATATTGTGCAGTGGGTGTGTTTACAAAGTATGGAAAATATTCTTACCTTGCCGCTGGGATCCCACGAAAGTTGCCGTGAAAACCGTTAACACAATTTCTAGGAAGTAACGCATTTTGAAAATAATTTTGCAACACTGAATTTATTTAAAAAAATATCTTGTTAGTACCACTCCAAGAGTTGAAATCGAACTTGTGATTCATGAGCTTTGCTTTCATATTTATATCAGTGTACACCAAGATAAGTTACACAAAAGATAAGAATTTTTCTCTCGCGTATGTAAATTATTCATGAAAAACTCTCCTAACCCTCTGAATGCCAGTTATTTTTTGCAAAGAGGAAGTTTTTATGTAAATAATTTTCCTGAAGGCCTGTCTTCTTTGGAAAAGCTGTACGGAGGGTCTTTATAACGATTAATCATTATTTGTTGGAAACGCAAGGTCTGTCAACAATGATCATTATTATTTGGAAAATATAAACCGAAGGCAAAGGAATGATATGCTAAACCGAATTTTCAAAACAGACGCAGGATAACATGCTACATTATATAAACAGAATATTTCAATTATGAATAATAGTGGTATTCGAATATTGATGGAAGGCAATCACATTACAAATGTTAAACGTAATCCGAATAAACTTTATTATTAAAGCAAACTTTATAAAGGTTCACCAAATCAATAAAAAATCCAGTTAAAAAACGTTAATAATTTTAATGACTCAATTACACTATCTTATCTATTGAAAAGGTTAACTTAATGCAGCACGAAGTTTTAAAAACACAAGGAAAATGTTGATGGTGTTCTCCATTCCTTTACTAATATTTTTTTATTGTGATTTGTACGAAGAACGCTAGAATCTTCAAGCTATTATTGTGTTAGCACAAAACGAGAAAGTACTGAATATAATAGGGGTTAAAATAGAATTTCGGAAAAGTAAAAAAGTATTCCGATTGCATTTTCAGATTTTACAGAATAATACCTTTGTGAAAAAGCCATCACATAATTGTGATTCTTCGAAAAAGTAAATATACGAAAAGCAGTTCACTATTTCAGCACTCGCGGTCCATTGGCCCTTCAGAAGGCGTCGCTCAATTTTTTAAAATAAAAATGACACTTTCAAGGAAAAAATGTGTAAAAAAGAGTGTAGTCATTTTCAGAACCATTGGAAAGCACAGCTGTTCTTCAAGAATCGGTATTGGCTTCCTTTTAATTTTAAATTCATTTTAATGACACAATTATACATTAATTTTTACATTTTAATGTGCTGAGTACAGACGCAATAAAGAAATCAAATAAAAACCTGCAAAATATGACATGTTGACTAAAATAAAATCTTTACAAAAATATGTTAAAATTCATTAAAGCACCTATTAAATGAGTGATTTTTAAGAATGTTCTAGAGATGCATGAAAGTGTAGGAAAGAAAAAAATACATAATATTTATATTCTAGAGGCGTGTAAAATAGATAGATATCCGTGGTTTATTTTATCGAAAAGTAAACGCATTTATAAGTAAACATAACATCTTAAATAAACTATCCAAATAGATAAATAAAATTTTATTAATAGACAAATATCTTTGTACACATCACATTTTTAAATAAATCACTAATATAAATAATAAGTAAGAAAATTAAATCTATTCAGTGCTTAATTCTGTTCATATTCTGTCATGCAGCTAATTTAACATTTATTGAATCTAATTATAATTTTTTCGAGCCATTATCAAGATGTATTATTATCTACAATATTTAGATAACATTAAAAAATTACTCCGCATCCAAAGGGTTAACGGTCTTACTACGGCGGGTTGCTGCTTATCTGAATTCTACAAACAGACATTTTAAAATGAAGTTAAAATTAAAAGGGGAAGTTTTGTAATTTATTGAAATTTTTTTATTTCATATTATAGGTAGGTACCTACTTAATCGCCTGTTCGGTTTTTTTCAAATTCAGTTCCAATTTTCTGTTAAAACAAAATTTCCCGTGATAAATTCCGGAATATAATGATGCCTATTTTTAATTTTATATTATAAGTAGGAACCTACTAAATCGCATGTTTGAATTTTTCCACAATCAGTTCCAATTTCGAAAACGAAACTTTAATACAAAACAAAAGTTTTAGAGTTCATCGAACGTTGCTGCAGCCAGCGGCATAACCGAAATTAGTATTTTTAATACCTAGCGCAGACCCGTGAAAATCACGGGATATTATAATTCCAATTTTAAATATTATACTAATACGGTGCAAATTTCACGACGCTAGAGCTCACCGTTAGAGAGTGATTGCTGCTGATTTTCGGATTCATGGCAAAGGTTATACAAATTTCGGCTTGGTTGGATGAAAGTTTTTACTGAACTTTGGCTGGCTTATTTTTGCCACTTACTGTAGATCCTTTACTGATCAATATATTCACCGTCCAGTTGATTAGTCACACATCTCCAAATACGTAATTTTGAGATAATGAGAAAATCACAATTCAATAGCTCGCCATAAATCATTGAGACCCACGTTGTAGGAAGGAGGAAACACAAAGGCCGACAAATCGTTCCACAGCCGAGTCGAACAAGCGACCGAACACAAGAACGAGTCGAACAAGCGACCCGTTCTCATGCGACAAATGTCAACTTATTAATTAAGATACATGAATAAGACATTACATAGAGATTAGCGACGAAATACGATTCTGTGATTCATTAACCTTTCCTTAACGGTTCTACGAAATTGCTCGAGCTCCTGTACTGTTGTGTACTCAGTAATTTACAGCCTTTAATAACGTGAATAAATTTGAAGCAATTGATAAAGAAAAATATTATGAACCTTATATCTTATAAATTAAAGCAAAAATAAATAAAGTTGCTCACATCCGTACTAGATATTTGTTTTACCTTCTGATTACAAAAATAATTTTTCAGTTTGGTTGGGTATTTTGATCTCAAATCCAGAGATAAGATTTGTGTGAAACGGGCCAAAATAGGCCGCCCTGCGTTCCTTAAAAATCGTTAAATATATCTCAAATAGCATTTATTGCTTCTGGTTGGAATATAGACAGATTATTTGGTGGAAGACACTTCGAGGTTATCTGTTTTATAATCTATTTGTTATATAATATGTTCGTGAATTGGCTCCATGCCAACTCAGAAACAAGTCAACTCAACACCTCTTTCAAAATTCATTAAAAGAAAAATAGCCCATAACCTTACCCAACCTGTAGCATTTTTTTAGATACTTTTTTCATCACTTTTAATGACTTTTCAAAGAAGGTGTTGATTTATTTCATTCCGAGTTGTCCTGTCACCAAGTGAATTGGGAACCGGTTCCCCGGGAACCATTTATTACGTAACCAACAAATCTGCCAAGTGCATCACTGCGTTTGGTGATTTAGCAGAGGAGGCCGGGTTCATAGATCTTGGCGGCGAATGCGTTTCCTACCCAGCCCTCATACATTTTTCTTTCCCCGAACTTCCTCTCCTTCTTTTTCCTAAATAGACCCCCACTCAGCAACCCGAAAGTTGACAGGCTCTAAGGGATTTTTTGGAGCAAATAATATATATTTTTTTTAAATTACAGCCAGCAGACCGTCGGCCACTACCGACAATCATGCATCGTGGTACAGTGAGAGACACCCCGTCCTCCCCTCGCTCACTACCGCACCACTTGGCATATAATGAACGCACGCAGATGTAGGCATATATTAAAGATTTTTTCCGATTTTAGGAAAAAACTTTTTTTTCCATTGCGTATATTTCCATTCCAGTATAACGATACGCTGATACTCAAAAGAATTTGTTATCTTCGCTTTCATAGATGGCGCGAGAATAATTATTTTACGGAAAAACGTTTTTTACAAGTTATGCCTTAGACCCGGCTTCCTGCGTTTCTACCGCTTTATTACATATTTTTCTTAAATACTGTAAGTTTTCTAGCTCTAAAAAAGACATGTTATTCTTGAAGATAATATTGATACATTCCCCACTCCGAATCGGTATTTATATGAAATTCCCTTGATAGAAAAAAATCGCAAAATATGCTCCGAAAAATATTTTAAACACGTTTTTTCAGATATTTTACAAGTTGTACGTATGAAAGAATTCACAGTGTTTCTTTAAATGCTAGTTTAGACAATCTCCGCGAGATTTTCGCTCTCTCGTTTAAACGAGTCGTGATTTATTAAACGTTGTCACAATTTCCGCTTAAATATTATTATTTTTAACATTAGCGCGCTTTCTCTAACTTTCATATTTACATATCTCTCCAATTCTTCTTTTTGAGCAGTTAAACATGAATTAATTGTTTGTGCCCGTTTATACGCAATTTAAATTAAGAAAGTTTTGTCCACAAACAAACTGAAAAATTTCTAGAAAAGCTAACGAATACAATATTGGATTAAATCACTGATATATTTTTGTATTTGTTAGCCTTTTTTAAAAGAATTGACTTTGTTTATGGACAAAACTATTTGTTCAAATGTATATTGCGTAAAATCGTTTTTCACTAAAATACATTGTTGAGAAATATCTATCGTATGTACAGAGATGTTGAAATAATTGTAGACATGTCGAATCACTAAATCAAATTACAACACCGGCACGGCAGGGTTAAAACGTTTGTGGTCAAAGATAATTTTTTTTTTACAATAATTTCACAGAAAGAAACGTTGTCATTATTTATATAGAATAATAAATAATAATATAATGAAATTTACCCAAATAGACAACTGCTGGTGACCGGTGAGCGAACATTTTGTGCATGACAAGCAAGGGCGACGGCCTCTGTGGTCGAGGAGTAAGGCTTTTGATTCGCAATCTTCGGATCCTCGGGTCGCGGGATAGAATCCCGACGTTGGAAAATATATATTTTTTGATTTATTGCGTTTTTTTCACAATTAACTTATTTAAAATAATATTTAGAATATTTGCGGCACGTTTCAGACTGGATGATACTCTCAGTATCACCCTGGAGATCCATCATTAAAAATTGAAACGTTGCTTGAAATGGCCGTGTTTGGTGATTTTGCCAGATCTGAATAACCAGGTACAGCCCCACCTTCTTCCCCTCCCAACTCTCTTCAGCCTCACAACATACCCCAATAAGTTAAAAAAATTATATCTTGTCTTTAAATTTGTTTGTATGTTCCGTTACTGTTTCAAGATGGTGGCCGTTTTAATGATTAACCTAATTTGAAATTTTCAAATTTGAAATCGTCGTGTTTATTTGGACTTTCTTATTCGCATTTTTTCAATATCATAAAACAGAATTGTCTTTGAGATAGTGACACTTCCGTGGGCATTTTGTATAGTGCCTTATTTGAAATTTAAAAAAAGAAATTGAAGTGTATACTTACAAAGTTTTTCAGAGTAAATTTCGGTTTTGAATTATAAAATAAGGGACATTTAGGAACATGCATTTTTGTAGGCGATTTCTACGCGAGCACTCTAATTTAATTTTTTGATTAATTTGTTCAACAGTTTATTAATTAACTTGAACAAATCGCATTAATTTGTATTTTATTTGGCACGGTTTTATATCAGCGACCTCTCCGACCTCTGGGCCCGAGATAACGAGCTTATCAAATACTTTTATTCGGACAAACAGTATTTTAATTCCGTAACCGCTTTTTTTATCTGCAAAGTGTCGCACACAAGTTAGTGGGAAAAACCAATGCTAAGTTTTGTTATGACTGATTAAATGACATCAGTAAACGAGGAAAATTAAATTACGCCAAATAATCTTTTTCCTCAAGAGCCATAAATAAATTTATCACTCATGACGTGTTTACCCTCTGTACTGGTATACAGTGGCGTGCGGTCTACAATACTGAAAAGCCATACTACCCAAAGAAAAAGGAATAAATCTTTTTTGTGAATAAAACAAAAAAATTCGATGGTTAGTGCATGGGTAATGTGAAATACTCAAGTGAAATGATAACATCATTCAATTCCAACGAACTTTTTATGTTTCTTTGAACGTTTTGGCTAGATGTTTTTACATAAAAGGCAAAATGATTTGTGTTTTCTTATAATGGCAACAAATTGTATTTTGGTAGGAAAACACTCACGGGAGATAGAAGTGGTCATCTGCAATGTAGTTCACTCCAAGATGAAACCACCATCTGCGATGAAGTTCACTTTTTAATTATTGCGAACGTGAATAGTTTCCAAGGATGCAATGCGATGAGAGTTTGCGATGTTTTTAAAGCGAGTCATAAATTCACGAGAACCTTTTAACCGCGGCGCTGCTTGTCCACTCTGACGTTTTGGGGAAAACAGAGGGGAGAGGGGAAAGGAGCAATTTGATGCCATAGAATAAATAGTTCATTCTCAAACACAAAAATAATGGTGCAAACACTTTTCGTTTAAGAACTTGGAACTGATAATAAGTATCAAAATACAGCTATAAAATAAGTAACGAAATAGTTTTTTTTTTTACAAATGTGTAAATGTTTGACAAATGCTTAAATGAAGAATACTGATACAACGCGTATGGTTTTATGAACATGGTGCATATGACATGGTTTTATGAACATGAACGCATGGTTTCATGAACCAGGTCCTGTAGACATACTTAGGCGGGCCGTTTATATAGCTTTTTCATTCGTACACACTCAAGTAGAACCCATCAAGGACCTAGTGGTAGTCTTTAGACCGTATATTGCAGTTGACATCATCGTGGTACAAGCTTCTATGGTTTTTTATAATATTTTGCTAACAGTATTCCGATCATAAAGCAATGAAGGCTATATATAAACAATTGCATTATAATTCTCAAAATCAACACACTTTAGCTGTATGGGCCCCGTTCCAGTAAAACTACTTGAGAAAGTAGAAAAGTTTCTTTAACCTATATATAAGAATGCACGGAGAGTACCCGCGATTCATGCATCGTGAAGAGTTACTGACCACAACGCGCTACCGAAGTCTCCAGTCGAGTAGAAATGGAGCTCTTGCAGCAACAGCGTATAAAACTTTCAGTAATTTAACAAATCGCGTATACCTCCTGGAATGTTATAAGCTTTTTTTTTAAATTAGCTCCTCACAGGAGGCCCTGAAAAAAATAATTTCCTTCAGGGCCTATGTCATATTAGAGGATATTGTGTGAAGGGTTTTTTAAGGAAAGGAAGACGAGGAAGTTCTGGGAAGGAAAAGGGTATTAGGGATGGGTTAGATCTGGGGGTCAGTATGTCCAGGTGTACGGCTGGAGAAGTCAAAGGGACTCCACAGTCACCAAATGTAGCGAACCACTTGGGGTGACCTATAGCAGAGGTGCGGTTATCCAATAAATGGTTCCTGGGGCGGCGGTACCCATACCCGCCTCCCGAAATGTAACGAGTCTGCGGTAAAATGTACACATAAAAGACCGATGAACACTGAAAGAAATGTATATTCAATTGACAACAACAGTTACCGCAAGATGTTAGTAAAATTATTGTAAATGACAAATGCATGAACAAATTTTTTTAAATTTATATTTTAACACGTTCAACAGTGAAAAATACTGTCAGTATTGCCTTGGTGTAAGAACGCCATTCAGAATCGAATCATTGCTTGAAATTGCTTCGGTGACCAGATTTGAATAGCCCCGATAGAAAATTCCCCAACTTCTGCCCCACCTCCTTCCCCTCCTCACTACCTTTAGCCTCACAAAATATCCTAATTGCGGATAGCATAGTCCCACTGGCTCCAGGATGGTTGGGTGCATTTGGGACTCTTGTGAGGTATTCACGTAAACAGTTAATCTTTGGTCATAGAGCAATGCACGCCATTGCTCTATGACCAAAACACGCCCGAATCCCCTTTACATTCTATGTTACAAGTTGTTTATGTCACTTAAGGTGGTCCAAAAAATTTTTTTTAATATTTTTATTTGACCACCCCGTGAATTTGTTACATGTATTCATTGTAATAATATAGTAAAATTTCAGCGAGATAGCACAAGCAGAAAGGGGTGCTCGATCGAGTATTGTTTTTGAATTTTTTTTGTAAAATGCTTAATTTTTACTTTTTGTTACATGACAGTTTCGCGTGTTAAACTTTTAAATA
Source organism: Glyphotaelius pellucidus (assembly GCA_936435175.1). Lineage (NCBI taxonomy): Eukaryota > Metazoa > Arthropoda > Insecta > Trichoptera > Limnephilidae > Glyphotaelius > Glyphotaelius pellucidus. The sequence continues at coordinate 7,000,069 of OW386563.1, read as the reverse complement.
TATATTAAAATAAACCAATGAAGAGTTTTATAGACAAATTTAAGCAGTTTTGATACTTATTTAGTAGACTGTGAAGTGAATCAGTATAATAAAATGTGTTCATCTAATCGAAAAAAAGACGAAATTTTTCTCCTTGGGGTTCGAGATATTGAACCATTGATGAGGCTTAACCAACTTCCTACTCTTCGGCAAGTTTTACTTCGTTATCACCACATACTAAATGAATCCAAAAATGTGAAAGATTCCGTGCATGTACTTATTCAAGAACTAATAGAAGTATGGAGTAAATCTAGTATTCCGACCAGACAACAAAATAGCTGCAATGGAAAAACTGTTTCAGTTTCGTAAAAACTGGCTGCTATTAAAGAAAATTAGAGGAAAAACTTCTGAAGCACAAAGAAAAAGAGAGTATTTGCTTACAAAAAAAACTAGACAAACTTTTTGATATTGCCCAGGCAAGCGCTTTGAATATGATAAAAATTGCAGAAGACGGAAATGGTTGTGAAAAACTATTAGGAGTACTTAAACTTACTGCGGGAACGGGGGAACAAATATCTGATGCTGTTTTTGACACAATGCAACAGTGGAATGTCACAAATAAAATCCGGGCTATGAGTTTTGACACTACTGCTTCTAACACCGTTGCCAAAAAGGGAGCTTGCACTCATTTAGAAGAAAAAACAGGACGTGATCTTTTGTGGCTTGCTTGTTGTCATCGCGTATTTCAAATAATGCTTTCAAAAATATTTATTCTGTGTTTTGGGCCATCAAGCCCTCCTCAAATCCCACTTTTTAAAAGATTCAGCGATATTTGGGAAACATTATCGAAGAAGCACTACGATTGTCTTGACCTCAATAAGAACAGTTTGTTGAAAATACTCTTAAGTCTTACAACCGCTCTATCTGAGGGGAATCAAGTTCGAGATGATTACGAAGAGCTAATAAAGCTAGTAAATGACTTACTATTTTGGAAAAGCTTAAAATTGTCATGAATTCCGAAATCAGTGTAGCAGCTAGGGGTATCGTAGAGCGTCACTTATGATATTCGTCAGATGAACTAGTTGCATTTGCCTTACTTTCTGACAAGCTGTCTGATGCTGAGAAACAGGCCATTGTTCAAAAAATAAGTTCTGTTGGCGGTAATCGTTCGGTACGAGGTGATTCTGCTAAGCTTGCAGGGGTTACATTAGAAGCTTTTCAACACAAATAACTTAGTTCTCGATATCAAGGACTCTTTCTTGCGATTATCTCCTGAGACTTGGAATGACAATGTTGATTACCTTCAAGGCAAAAGCTGCCTCAAAAATTTGCGTGTTGTTAATGATACAGTTGAGAGAGGTGTTAAACTATTAGAAGATTACAACACGTTATAGAATGAGGAAGAGCAATTTTTACTTCACATCGTTGAACAAAATAGAAAAATCGTTTCTACTGAAACATCCAAAAGAGTTAACAAACATAGTTTTGAAAGATTGTGACTAATATTATGTAAATTATTGCTTTGTTTCCAAATTTGGTTCAGATTCAAATACTAGTATACGTATTTGATTAAAATACTTGTAATTTAATAAACCTTAAATAACGTGTTTTACTTAAAATCCTGAACTTTTGTCAGAAACTTCTAATTCGATGAGCACACCCTTGTATATAAGATAGGGGGCTGAAATTTATTACACATAATAGAAATGGTACGTGTAACAAATCAAGAAGGTGGCGACACCTAAATTTTTTTTTGTATGAGGGCTTGGACCACCTAAGTGTCACTGTTATTGTAAATACTTCAAACAATAAAACAAAATAAAATGAAACAATTTAACAAAAAAAAAAATAATTAAAATAGATTGACATAGACTTCATAGAAATAGATTTTCAACAACAAAAATAGTAGAAAGTATATATATATACTAAGTCTATTAGTCTTAGATAAATAAAAAAAATTGGAATAAACAACATTTATGTTATTTTTAGATGAAAACCGTACATGGTATCCGGAAATGGGTGGCCCAAGCGTGAACTGGAGTCTCATCATATTTTTATACACGGTGTCCGGAAACTAGTGGCACACGCGGTAACTGGAGAGTTTCATAATATTATTATACACGGTGTTCAGAAATTAGTGGCACAAGCGTGAACTGGAGTCTCATCATATTTTTATACATGGTGTCCGAAAACTAGTGGCACACGCGGTAACTGGAGAGTTTCATAATATTATTACACATGGTGTCCAGAAATTAGTGGCACAAGCGTCAACTGGAGTCTCATCATATTTTTATACATGGTGTCCGAAAACTTGTGGCACACGCGGTAACTGGAGAGTTTCATAATATTATTACACATGGTGTCCAGAAATTAGTGGCACAATTCATGTCCTTGACTCCCCAGATTGTACTTTCTGTGGTCTAGATGTGGGAACTTTAGATCACATATTTTTTGGTTGTCCCTCTCTAAATAAATATCTTCTCTTTTATCAAGCGTTATCTAAAATTACTTCCCCTCCATTCAACATCTCATCTCTCCTAAGTCTAAACTCGATTCCAATCTTCCATATAATTCTGAAATTTGCACATTTAAATAATATTAATATATAAATTTACTTCTTCATTTATATTTAAATTTACCTTTCCCTTTTCTACAATTTGAAATGATGGCCTAGAACACCCTTGATGGGTGAAAGCCAGAAAGAATTGAAAAAAAAAAAAAGCGTGAACTGGAGTCTCATCATATTTTATACATGGTGTTCGGAAACTGGTGGCACACGCGGTAACTGGAGAGTTTCATAATATTATTATACACGGTGTCCAGAAATTACTAGCACAAGCGTGAACTGGAGAGTTTCATAATATTATTACACATGGTGTCCAGAAATTAATGGCACAAGCGTGAACTGGAGTCTCATCATATTTTATACATGGTTTTCGGAAACTGGTGGCACACGCGGTAACTGGAGAGTTTCAAAATATTTTTATACACTGTGTCCAGAAATAAGTGGCACGAGCGTGAACTGGAGTCTCATCATATTTTATACATGGTGTTCGGAAACTGGTGGCACACGCGGTAACTGGAGAGTTTCATAATATTATTATACACGGTGTCCAGAAATTAGTGGCACAAGCGTGAACTGGAGTCTCATCATATTTCATACATGGTGTTCGGATACTGGTGGCACACGCGGTAACTGGAGAGTTTCATAATATTATTTATTATACACGGTGTCCAGAAATTAATGGCACAAGCGTGAGCTGGAGTCTCATCATATTTTATACATGGTTTTCGGAAACTGGTGGCACACGCGGTAACTGGAGAGTTTCAAAATATTATTATACACTGTGTCCAGAAATTAGTGGCACGAGCGTGAACTGGAGTCTCATCATATTTTATACATGGTGTTCGGAAAATTGGTGGCATACGCGGTAACTGGAGAGTTTCATAATATTATTATACACGGTGTCCAGAAATAAGTGGCACAAGCGTGAACTGGAGTCTCATCATATTTTATACATGGTGTTCGGAAACTGGTAGTACACGCGGTAACTGGAGAGTTTCATAATATTATTATACACGGTGTCCAGAAATTAGTGGCACGAGCGTGAACTGGAGAGTTTCATAATATAATAATATACACGGTGTCCAGAAATTAGTGGCACGACCGTGAACTGGAGTCTCATCATATTTTATACATGGTGTTCGAAAACTGGTGGCACACGCGGTGACTGTAGAATTTCATAATAGTATTATACACGGTGTCCAGAAATTAGAGGCACAAGCGTGAACTGGAGTCTCATCATATTTTATACATGGTGTTCGGAAACTGGTGGCACACGCGGTAACTGGAGAGTTTCATAATATTATTATACACGGTGTCCAGAAATTAGTGGCGCGAGCGTGAACTGGAGTCTCATCATATTTTATACATGGTGTTCGAAAACTGGTGGCACACGCGGCAACTGTAGAGTTTCATAATATTATTATACACGGTGTCCAGAAATTAGTGGCACAAGCGTAAACTGGAGTCTCATAATATTTTATACATGGTGTTCGGAAACTGGTGGCACACGCGGTAATTGGAGAGTTTCATAATATTATTATATACGGTGTCCAGAAATCAGTGGCACAAGCGTGAACTGGAGACATTCATAATATTATTACACGTGGTGTCCAGAAATTAGTGGCACAAGCGTGAATTGGAGTCTCATCATATTTTTATACATGGTGTCCAGAAATTAGTGGCACAAGCGTGAACAGGAGTCTCATCATATTTTATACATGGTGTTCGGAAACTGGTGGCACACGCGGTAACTGGAGAGTTTCATAATATTATTTATTATACACGGTGTCCAGAAATTAGTGGCACAAGCGTGAACTGGAGTCTCATCATATTTTATACATGGTGTTCGGAAACTGGTGGCACACGCGGTAACTGGAGAGTTTCATAATATTATAATACACGGTGTCCAGAAATTAGTGGCACAAGCGTGAACTGGAGAGTTTCATAATATTATTATACACGGTGTCCAGAAATTAGTGGCACGACCGTGAACTAGAGTCTCATCATATTTTATACATGGTGTTCGGAAACTGGTGGCACCCGCGGTAACTGGAGAGTTTCATTATATAATTATACACGGTGTCAAGAAATTAGTGGCACGAGCGTGAACTGGAGTCTCATCATATTTTATACATGGTGTTCGACAACTGGTGGCACACGCGGTAACTGTAGAGTTTCATAATATTATTATACACGGTGTCCAGAAATTAGTGGCACAAGCGTGAACTGGAGTCTCATAATATTTTATACATGGTGTTTGGAAACTGGTGGCACACGCGGTAACTGGAGAGTTTCATAATATTATTATACACGGTGTCCAGAAATTAGTGGCACAAGCGTGAACTGGAGAGTTTCATAATATTATTACACGTGGTGTCCAGAAATTAGTGGCACAAGCGTGAACTGGAGTCTCATCAAATTTTTATACATGGTGTCCAGAAATTAGTGGCACAAGCGTGAACTGGAGTCTCATCATATTTTATACATGGTGTTCGGAAACTGGTGGCACACGCGGTAACTGGAGAGTTTCATAATATTATTTTTTATACACGGTGTCCAGAAATTAGTGGCACAAGCGTGAACTGGAGTCTCATCATATTTTATACATGGTGTTCGAAAACTGGTGGCACACGCGGTAACTGGAGAGTTTCATAATATTATTAATTATACACGGTGTCCAGAAATTAGTGGCACGAGCGTGAACTGGAGTCTCATCATATTTTATACATGGTGTTCGAAAACTGGTGGCATACGCGGTGACTGTAGAATTTCATAATATTATTATACACGGTGTCCAGAAATTAGTGGCACAAGCGTGAACTGGAGTCTCATCATATTTTATACATGGTGTTAGGAAACTGGTGGCACACGCGGTAACTGGAGAGTTTCATAATATTATTATACACGGTGTCCAGAAATTAGTGGCACAAGCGTGAACTGGAGAGTTTCATAATATTATTACACGTGGTGTCCAGAAATTAGTGGCACAAGCGTAAACTGGAGTCTCATCATATTTTATACATGGTGTTCGGAAACTGGTGGCACACGCGGTAACTGGAGAGTTTCACAATATTTATTATACACGGTGTCCAGAAATTAGTGGCACAAGCGTGAACTGGAGTCTCATCATATTTCATACATGGTGTTCGGATACTGGTGGCACACGCGGTAACTGGAGAGTTTCATAATATTATTTTTTATACACGGTGTCCAGAAATTAATGGCACAAGCGTGAGCTGGAGTCTCATCATATTTTATACATGGTTTTCGGAAACTGGTGGCACACGCGGTAACTGGAGAGTTTCAAAATATTATTATACACTGTGTCCAGAAATTAGTGGCACGAGCGTGAACTGGAGTCTCATCATATTTTATACATGGTGTTCGGAAAATTGGTGGCATACGCGGTAACTGGAGAGTTTCATAATATTATTATACACGGTGTCCAGAAATAAGTGGCACAAGCGTGAACTGGAGTCTCATCATATTTTATACATGGTGTTCGGAAACTGGTTGTACACGCGGTAACTGGAGAGTTTCATAATATTATTATACACGGTGTCCAGAAATTAGTGGCACGAGCGTGAACTGGAGAGTTTCATAATATTATTATACACGGTGTCCAGAAATTAGTGGCACGACCGTGAACTGGAGTCTCATCATATTTTATACATGGTGTTCGAAAACTGGTGGCACACGCGGTGACTGTAGAATTTCATAATATTATTATACACGGTGTCCAGAAATAAGTGGCACAAGCGTGAACTGGAGAGTTTCATAATATTATTACACGTGGTGTCCAGAAATTAGTGGCACAAGCGTGAACTCGAGTCTCATCATATTTTATTCATGGTGTTCGGAAACTGGTGGCACACGCGGTAACTGGAGAGTTTCATAATATTATTATACACGGTGTCCAGAAATTAGTGGCACGAGCGTGAACTGGAGTCTCATCATATTTTATACATGGTTTTCGGAAACTGGTGGCACACGCGGTAACTGGATAGTTTCATAATATTATTTATTATACACGGTGTCCAGAAATTAGTGGCACGAGCGTGAACTGGAGTCTCATCATATTTTATACATGGTGTTCGGAAACTGGTGGCACACGCGGTAACTGGAGAGTTTCATTATATTATTATACACGGTGTCCAGAAATTAGTGGCACAAGCGTGAACTGGAGTCTCATCATGTTTCATACATGGTGTTCGGAAACTGGTGGCACACGCGGTAACTGGAGAGTTTCATAATATTATTTATTATACACGGTGTCAAGAAATTAGTGGCACAAGCGTGAACTTGAGTGTCATCATATTTTATACATGGTGTTCGGAAACTGGTGGCACACGCGGTAACAGGAGAGTTTCATAATATTATTATACACGGTGTCCAGAAATTAGTGGCACAAGCGTGAACTGGAGAGTTTCATAATATTATTATTTAATATTTAATATATATATATATTTACGCCTTGACGGCTTTTACATGTAACATTGGTAAGTTGTACAGGAGCAACATAACAAGTATATAGTACAAAAAATAAAAGGTACACAATTTTACATTTTAAAGTAGTTACAGAGCAGTGAGCAGTGAATTTGTTATGTTAACAATTTGATATTTAAGGATTGTTGCATAACATCTGCATACATCTATGTTTTTAGAGGAAGCGAAGTTTTAATAAAAAAATATTACAACAGAGTAAGTTTCATTCCCCACACTATTAAAATAACAAAACATTATATTTACGCTGATTAAAAATATGTAAGTAAAGGCGACTTGTTAGCAAGTAGAATCGTAGAATCGGGCAAATTCAAGTAATTATACCTATTCAAACATTCACATTTATTTGCAAATTATAAATAATTTACTACAAAGTTTATTGTTACCTTAAATTGCTTAACATTGCTTGAAATGACTGGACACGCATAGTTGGCAAATTAGTTCTGTTATTTTAGGGCTGTCAGGAGATTTAATAATAATTATGAATTAATATTTTTTTGTTTTGTTTTGTTTTTTTTTTTTTTTTTTAATTCTTAGCTATGACTCCCTCTGTCTGGTGGTTAAGATATCTGATTTAAGTAGTTTAGAATCTGTAGTAAAATATGATACAGAAACCATGCAGACAAGTATTAACATGCCTAACATTAATTATTGTGATTGAGGTGTGTTATTATAGCCTTCTTATAACTATGTTCCGTGCAGTTGAACACATCTACTATTTCTGAGAATGCATTGCCAACTGCATGCAATCTAGGTATAAGCGAGTATCTAAATGACTCGGTCCTAAAATTGTTATTGCAATTAAAAAGTATTTTGGATCGAGTAGTTCTTGTAGGTATATGAAAGGTAATTAGGCTTAATAGAGCAGGGCTGTCTAAAATACCATTAACAATTTTAAAAATAAAAGTCAAGTCAGATATAAGTCTTCTATCTGAGAGTTTCAGTAAGTTTAATTTTTTCATTAGGTGATTGTAATTAATTGATTCAATTGGTAGACCGAGTTTATAGTTAATGAATCTAAGAAATTTATGCTGAATTTTTTCAATGGAATCTGAGTGAATTTTGAAGTGAGGGGACCAAATAGAAGAATTATATTCAACTTGACTTCGAACTAAAGAGGAATACAGGATTTTTAATGTTGAAATATTTTGAAAGTCTTTACCATTTCGAAGGATGAAGCCTAGCATTTTTAATCCATTATTGGTAACTGTATTTATATGTGAAAGGAAGTTAAATTTGGAATCGAAAATAATGCCCAGATCATTGATTTCACTGACAGAGGTGAGGGAAATATTGCTAATTTTATATTGATAGTTAAGGGGTTGGTTTGTTCTGAAAAATCTTATTATCTGGCATTTATTAATATTTAGATAAAGTTTGTTGGTTTTGCACCAATCTTGTAGTTTGTTTAAATTTATTTGAATGTGAGTACAGTCATTTATTGTTCTTACAAGTTTAAATAGTTTTAGGTCATCGGCGAAAAGCAATACTTCAACATTATTATCAAAAACAGTGACAATATCATTTATAAAAAGTAGGAACAGTATTGGGCCTAAGTGTGACCCTTGAGGTACACCGCTGGTAGCCATGAATTTGTGTGACAGATTAGAATTGTTTTTTACTTGGAGAATTCTATTAGTTAAGTAACTCTTTATCCATTCCCATAGTTTACCCTCTATTCCTATTTTACTAAGTTTATGGAGAAGAATTTTGTGATTAACTTTGTCAAAAGCTTTTACGAAGTCTGTATATATTGAATCGACTTGGGTTTTATTTTCAAGTGAGCAGGCTATAAATTGTTCGTACAAGGAAAGATTTGTTAGGGTGGATCTGCCCGGCATAAAGCCATGTTGATTAGGTACTATGATGTTATTAATATGTATGGAGATTTGGTCAAGGATAAGTTTTTCAAACAATTTGGGGATAGTTGAGAGCATGCAAATAGGTCGGTAATTAGTGACATCATGAATATCTCCCTTTTTAAATATAGGTGTTATATAACATTTTTTCCATAGATCAGGGAAGCAGCCAGAATTTAGAGATTGGTTAAATAATTGACATAGTGGCTTGGCTAGTATCGATGCACAGTTGATTAGAAAAGCAGGATTGACTTTGTCAGGACCTGCTTTTTTCTTTGTGTCGAGTGATTTTATTTTGCGTATAACATCCAGAACATTTATACGTAAAGCGGGAATGTGGACCGACACCTTAGGGTGATAGGGTGGAAGTTGAACATTTGGGATATCCTTATCATAAACACTTTTGAAGAAGTCGGCAAAGAAATTAACTATATCATTAGTATCACTACTGCTTTTCCCTTCGAAATACATGTAAGTAGGTAGGCTAGGTTTGTTTTTTCTTAGTGAGTTTATGTGTGTAAAAAAATTTTTGGTATCTGTAAATATGGACTTTTCTGTGTTTCGTATGTATGTTTGAAATAATTTGTTGGTGAGTATTTTGCACTCAGTTATATATTTATGAAATATCTTGTAATCTGCGATAGAGTTGCTTTGAAATTTTTGTTTTGAAATTTTTGTGCCAAATTTTTTTGTCCAGAAATTAGTGGCACAAGCGTGAACTGGAGTCTTATCATATTTTATAAATGATGTCCGGAAACTAGTGGCACACTCGGTAACTGGAGAGTTTCATAATATTATTATACACGGTGTCCAGAAATAAGTGGCACAAGCGTGAACTGGAGAGTTTCATAATATTATTACACGTGGTGTCCAGAAATTAGTGGCACAAGCGTGAACTGGAGAGTTTCATTATATTATTATACACGGTGTCCAGAAATTAGTGGCACAAGCGTGAACTGGAGTCTCATCATGTTTCATACATGGTGTTCGGAAACTGGTGGCACACGCGGTAACTGGAGAGTTTCATAATATTATTTATTATACACGGTGTCAAGAAATTAGTGGCACAAGCGTGAACTTGAGTGTCATCATATTTTATACATGGTGTTCGGAAACTGGTGGCACACGCGGTAACAGGAGAGTTTCATAATATTATTATACACGGTGTCCAGAAATTAGTGGCACAAGCGTGAACTGGAGAGTTTCAAAATATTATTATACACGGTGTCCAGAAATTAGTGGCACAAGCGTGAACTGGAGTCTTATCATATTTTATAAATGATGTCCGGAAACTAGTGGCACACGTGGTTTCTGGAGAGTTTAAGAATATTATTATACATGGTGTCCAAAAATTAGTGGCACAAGGGTGAACTGCAGTCTCATTATATTTTTATAAATGGTGTCCGAAAACTAGTGGCACACGCGGTAACTGGAGAATTTCATAAAATTATTATACATGGTGACCAGAAATTAGTGGCACAAGCGCGAACCTGAGTCTCATCACATTTTTATACACGGTGTCCGGAAACTAGTGGCACATGCGGTAACTGGAGAGTATCATAATATTATTATACACGGTGTCCAGAAATTAGTGGCAAAAGCGTGAACTGGAGTTTCGTCATATTTTTAAACATGGTGTCCAGAAATTAGTGGCACAAGCGTGAACTGGAGTCTCATCATATTTTTATACATGGTGTCCAGAAATTAGTGGCACAAGCGTGAACTGGAATCTCATCATATTTTATACATGATGTCCGGAAACTAGTGGCACTCGTGGTTTCTGGAGAGTTTAAGAATATTATTATACATGGTGTCCAAAAGTTAGTGGCACAAGGGTGAACTGCAGTCTCATTATATTTTTATACATGGTGTCCGAAAACTAGTGGCACACGCGGTAACTGGAGAGTTTCATAATATTGTTATACATGGTGTCCAGAAATCAGTGGCACAAGCGTGAACTGGAGTCTCATCATATTTTTATACATGGTGTCTGGAAACTAGTGGCTCACGCGATAACTGGAGAGTTTCATAATATTATTACACATGGTGTCCAGAAATTAGTGGCACAAGCGTGAACTGGAATCTCATCATATTTTATAAATGGTGTTCGGAAACTGGTGGCACACGCGGTAACTGGAGAGTTTCATTATATTATTTATTATACACGGTGTCCAGAAATTAGTGGCAAAAGCGTGAACTGGAGTCTCATCATATTTTATACATGGTGTTCGGAAACTGGTGGCACACGCGGTAACTGGAGAGTTTCATAATATTATTATTCACGATGTCCAGAAATTAGTGGCACAAGCGTGAACTGGAGAGTTTCATAATATTATTATACACGTTGTCCAGAAATTAGTGGCACAAGCGTGAACTGGAGTCTCATCATATTTTATAAATGATGTCCGGAAACTAGTGGCACTCGTGGTTTCTGGAGAGTTTAAGAATATTATTATACATGGTGTCCAAAAGTTAGTGGCACAAGGGTGAACTGCAGTCTCATTATATTTTTATACATGGTGTCCGAAAACTAGTGGCACACGCGGTAACTGGAGAATTTCATAAAATTATTATACATGGTGACCAGAAATTAGTGGCACAAGCGCGAACCTGAGTCTCATCACATTTTTATACACGGTGTCCGGAAACTAGTGGCACATGCGGTAACTGGAGAGTATCATAATATTATTATACACGGTGTCCAGAAATTAGTGGCAAAAGCGTGAACTGGAGTTTCGTCATATTTTTAAACATGGTGTCCAGAAATTAGTGGCACAAGCGTGAACTGGAGTCTCATCATATTTTTATACATGGTGTCCAGAAATTAGTGGCACAAGCGTGAACTGGAATCTCATCATATTTTATACATGATGTCCGGAAACTAGTGGCACTCGTGGTTTCTGGAGAGTTTAAGAATATTATTATACATGGTGTCCAAAAGTTAGTGGCACAAGGGTGAACTGCAGTCTCATTATATTTTTATACATGGTGTCCGAAAACTAGTGGCACACGCGGTAACTGAAAAATTTCATAAAATTATTATACATGGTGACCAGAAATTAGTGGCACAAGCGCGAACTGGAGTCTCATCACATTTTTATACACGGTGTCCGGAAACTAGTGGCACATGCGGTAACTGGAGAGTATCATTATATTATTATACACGGTGTCCAGAAATTAGTGGCAAAAGCGTGAACTGGAGTTTCGTCATATTTTTATACATGGTGTCCAGAAATTAGTGGCACAAGCGTGAACTGGAGTCTCATCATATTTTTATACATGGTTTCCAGAAATTAGTGGCACAAGCGTGAACTGGAATCTCATCATATTTTATACATGATGTCCGGAAACTAGTGGCACACGTTGTTTCTGGAGAGTTTAAGAATATTATTATACATGGTGTCCAAAAATTAGTGGCACAAAGGTGAACTGCAGTCTCATTATATTTTTATACATTGTGTCCGAAAACTAGTGGCACACGCGGTAACTGGAGAGTTTCATAAAATTATTATACATGGTGACCAGAAATTAGTGGCACAAGCGCGAACTGGAGTCTCATCACATTTTTATACACGGTGTCCGGAAACTAGTGGCACACGCGGTAATTGGAGAGTTTCATAATATTATTATACATGGTGTCCAGAAATTAGTGGCACAAGCGTGAACTGGAGTTTCATCACATTTTTATACATGGTGTCTGGAAACTAGTGGCACAAGTGGGAACAGGAGAGTTATAATTATATTGGAGTCGATTTGGAGGTAAATTTTTTTTAATTTGTGCTTTTCGAGAAATCGAGACCAAGTTTGAAAATTTTTGGTCAACTTACAAAATGTTGACCTTAAACATACGTCAAAGCGTTGACTGTCTTCAAAAGTTTTTTTTGTTCTCCATGCGATGTGGATTTACCAGTTTCCAGACACCCTGTATTATACTGTAATACAAACATTACAAACGACACTTAAATTATTTTTTAATTATTTTTTAATAGTCACCGAAATATTTTCCACAAGATTTTTTAATCACTGACGTCCTTGGTGAGCTGTAGCGCGGTCAATTTGGGAAATAAATTTATTCTTCGTCTCGGGCATAGGTGCTATTTTTTGTTTATCAATCGTTTTATCTTTGACGGCCTCCATGGTTGCGGGGAAATGCTCTCTACTAGCAATCCGGAGGTCACAGATTCAAAACCCCGCGTATGCAAGTACATTTGATTTGTGTAATTTAACATTTTATTTTAATTAAATAATATATCGATACATGAACAGTATTTTTGTGGCACCTTCCAGTGTGGAAGATGGTCTCAGTATCGCTCTGGTGAAAGACCATCATTCAGCATTGTACCGTTGCTTGAAATGGCTTTAGCCATGTTTGGTGACCAGATCTAAATAGACTGCTACTTCCTCACCTTCCTCTTTCTCCTCCCCGCTACCATCAGGCGAGTAAAGCGAACAACAATGGAACACCCAGGATATTGTCTTGGGGAATTGCGGGGGGGAGGGCGAATAAAATAAACAAAAACAGTATGTTGTTTTGTGAAGGGAAGGGGGGGGCGAATTAAGCAAAGCACTCAGGTTGATGTCATGGTGGCGGGAGGGGGGAGGGGGGAGGTGGGGGAGGGGCGAGTTCATCAAACAAAACCTGTGGAGATCCTAGGTTGTTATCTCAGGGGATGGGGAGGAGTTAAACGAACGTAACCAGTGGAGCACCCAGGATGTTTTTTTGTAGTAGGGGAGGAGGGGGCGATTCAAAATCAACAAAACCCTTGAAGTTCCCAAGATATTGTTTTGGGGGAGAGGGGGAAGGACGAGTTCAACAAAAAAAAATCGAGTTCCTAAGATGTTGACTTTGGGGGTTGAGGGGGAGGGGGGGGGGAATGTTAAGCAAACAAAACCAAAGTAGCATCTTGGAGTCATGGGAGAGAGAGGTAAATGAAGCGAATAAAACTATTGGAATTCACAGGATATTGTCTATTTTGGCCGTGAGGTGTAGTCCAATGACTTACGAGGAAATACATCATGATCCTTACAACTACATACCTGTTGTTTAGGCACCTAAAATTATTCAACGCCCTAAATAACAACTTATCAAAAGATCTATGAATCTAAACCATTAGAAAAAGTTTTTGTTTTTAATGACATTTATAATAGCAGAGAGATAAAAAATGTTTTTATTAATTTCTTACGTAGAACTGTTTGACCCCACTAATATGTTCCACGTACTTTAATCTAGCTGGTATCTGTATAGAATATTATTGTGTCAACAATCCACTCAGTGACAAATACAGAAAACCACAAATGCAATATAGCATGTACAAATATAGAAAGCAAAACCGATATTAAGTACCTGGGCATAACAATAGACGAATAGACCAACGTTTAAAATGGTCCCCACATACATATTCTGGACGACAGAGTAAGGAAACTTACATACATATTTAGATGTTTAAGAGATATTTTAAAAGAAAAATTACTTAGAACCACATACTTCGCTTTCTGTCAATCAATTATACAATACGGCATTATAGGATGGGGCGGTACATATAAAAATCAAACACAAACAATTTACGTATCACAAAAACTAATAATAAAAACAATTAAAAAAAAACCCTATTCATATTTGTCAGAACTTTTATTCAGACAATAAGGTCAGAAAATTAAATGCATTATACTTCTACCATGCAACATTACAAATTCATAAAGATGATATTCAAAATAAAATTGAACCCTTTAAAAATTACAGAAATCTTAGACAAACGTCAATACTTCCAATTCCAAAATGTAAAAAAACAATAGGACAGCAAAATCATAAATATTTCGGTGTCAATTTTTGTATATCTTTACCAGAAAAAAATAGAAACATGAACACTAACATAAAAAGAGTTTAAAACACACCTTAAAAATTGTAGTGAAAATATGAAATGAGTTATACCAAATAAAACTATTATGATAACACCCCCCCCATACACACAAGCCCTGCTTATTTATGGGGGTACATCAAATATATATATATATATATATTATAAAACCATTACGAAAACAGAATAGTATACAACCAAATGGCAAAGGAAAGTAAAAGAATCATCAATAGGTCGAAATTCGAGCACGACCTGCAGATCAGCAGAAAGCTGGCTGCCTGCCCGCATGGCAGCAGAGCGTTCTGGTCGCTTGCGGGCTCTATAGGTCGCAATTTCTGCAAACCCAGTCTGCCACCTCTCACCAGACCTGACGGCTCTCTAGCAAATACCGCCGCCGAAAAGGCTAACTTATTAGGCAAAATGTTCGCGGAAAACTCGACTCTCGATGACCAAGGTGCTATCCCACCGTCGGTTCCTCACTGCGATTTTCGTATGAAAAAGCTGAGGATTCGGCATCGGGATGTACTCCAAGTCTTACGAGGGCTTGATGCTAATAAAGCTAGTGGGCCTGACGGAATACCTGCCCTGGTATTGAAGAGGTGCGCTGCAGAAATAGCTCCAATTTTGACGAAGCTTTTCAAAATGTCCCTGAAGTCTGGGTCTGTGCCCTCTGGTTGGAAAAAAGCGATCATTCACCCTATTCCAAAGAAAGGTGACCGCTCCAACCCGGCCAACTACCGCCCCATAGCGATCACGTTTGTTCTGTCAAAAGTGATGGAACGTGTGATCAACGACAAACTACTCACATACCTCGAGAAGAACAAAATTATTAACGACCGTCAATACGGATTCCGGCGAAACCGCTTGGTTTTTTTTTTAAAAATGTTTTATTTATTTATTTCTATTCTTGTACACACACTTTACAAATAATTACATAGTTTACATAGATAATAGGTTATTAATAAGAAAAAAAACATGTTAAAGATCCGTAACTGTATGTAAATAGGTTAGTCGTAGTGTTTTGTGAACACCTCACTAGGCGAACCTGTGCTGAGGTGTTCCCATGTTTGGGATTAAGTGCTATTCTGTCGACCTAAGTAGAAACACTGTAACCTCCTTGATATTGTCAAGAAGGGCACTGTGGGTCGACCCATGGCGGCAGTATCCTACACATAAATTAAAAGATTAGTTTCGGTGGGGATCTATATATACAGTTGTTCTTAGAATCTAGATTATGAGTAAGATAAATAATTGTCTTGATAAACGGTAGATATAGTTTTCTATGGACCACGCGCCAATGGTATAATCACGGATATTGTGGTAATATTTTCTGTCTCGAAACAAAGTTTATTTAATTATATTTTTTTATATTTGGGATGGGTTATGTTTGGTTAGGTGTTATAATTTTTTGAGTAAATTGAATACCTTGTTGTTTGATCCAGTCTTTTATGTGTTTTTTGAGAACTATGGTAGATGAATTTGTAGATAGTAGTTGCTTCAGTGTGGTGGGCATGCAGTTATATAGTTTGGTTGCGTAGTACTTAAAGTTTCTTTGCCCGTGTGAGGTATGAGCTATCGGTATATTTAGTGTTTTATTTGTAGAGGCCCTGGTTTTAATTGATAATTGGGTTTGCATTGGAACGTGGAGTTTATGTTGGAAGAAGTAAAGTAGAACAGATTTGGCATACAGTTGTCTTATTGTCATGACGTCTAGTGTTTCATAAATTACATTTGAGCTTGTGTAGCGAGGAACTTGGAGGATAAGTTTGATTGTTGCCTTTTGAATTTTTTCTATTGGGTCAATTGTTGTATTCGTTGCACTTCCCCAAGCCAGTATGCCATAAGAGATAATGGATTGACAAAGTGAAAAGAATATGGTTCTGAGGATTGTTCTTGGAAATATGTTTTTAATTGACTTTATGAGATGCATGACTCGTTTCAGTTTGTTTGTGATGTAAGATATGTGGTCAGTCCAGCGTAAGTTGGCATCTATTATAACTCCAAGGTATTTAGTCTGATTAACCCTTTCAATTCGCTCGCATTGACATGTACGAGAAGTTTGACCACAGTTATGTAAGATAAGGTCTGTGTGTGGTGGAGGTTGGCCTCTTTGTGTGATGCTGTGTGTAATATAATTGGTTTTTGTTGTGTTAAGGGTAAGAATGTTGTTGTTTAGCCAATTTTTGACCACCGATAAATTATTTTCGGCCTTTGTATATACCTCATTCCATGTTTCTGCCTGGCAGAGAAGTACTGTATCGTCAGCAAATGTTACGATTTGACCATCGATATCAATGTCACATAGGTCGTTAATGTAAATAAGGAACATTAAGGGACCAAGAACGCTTCCCTGTGGTACTCCATATCTAGATAGAAGTGGCTCGCTTGACACGTTGTTAATTTTAACTTGTTGCATTCTACTCGACATGAAGCTTTTCAGTAAGTCTAGTTCTATTCCACTAACACCGACGTTCTTTAGTTTTTTGAAAAGTTTTTCGTGAGAAATTGTGTCAAATGCTTTACATAAGTCTAAATAAATTGATATTACTTTTTTTTTAGCATCTAGGTTATGTGTAATAAACTCGGTTACGGTGGCAATTGCGTTTTCTGTGTTCCTATTTTTTCTAAAGCCGTATTGGTTTACTGAGAGTATTTGCCTGTTTTCCAGATAATGTTGTAGCTGTACTTTTATTGCCTTTTCGAGAATTTTTGACAAAGTGTTTAATAATGTAATGGGTCTATAGTTATTAACATTATTTTTTGGTCCTGATTTATAAATTGGAATAACCATACCTTTTTTTAGAATGCTCGGGAAAATTCCTTCTTTGAGACTAAGATTTATCACGTATGTTAGTGGTATAAGCAGTTGTTGGCTTAGTGTTATTATTGTTTTCGAGTCTATTCCGTCAGGTCCCGATGTAGTGTTATCCTTTAGGGATTGTATTATTTGTTTGGTGTCTTCCAGTGTTACTTTATTTAATTTGAAATGTCTATCATTGTTTATATTAGAGCACTGAGTCATATTGTTTCGAAGATCTTGATTTTCGATTCCAGTCGACATTTTTTTTATATTTTCGGCTAGGCTAGCTCCGATATTTGTGTAATGTCTGTTTATGTAATTAAGAATGAGAGTAGGATTATGTGAAAGTCGACTTCTTCGTCGTTGATAACTAAATTTTTGATTTTATCATCATTGTTTTTTTGTGTGTGGGTGCTTTCTCTCAGAATTGACCAAACGCTTTTCGGGTCAAAGTTTGCAGTTATCAGTTTGTTTTTGTAATATAATTCTTTGGCTTTCCGTATAATTAGAGAACAAATATTTCTGTACCTTTTATAGAAAGAGTAAAGAAAAGTATCATTTGGGTTGCGTTTGACTTGTTTGTGCAGATTGTCCCGTTTTTTTATGCTATTTAGTATGCTTTGGGTGATCCATTTTTTAAGTCTTTTTTTACGGTGCGTGATAGAGTTGACTGTTGTAGTGGTGTTTTGAGTGATGAGCGTTTGAAGGAATGCTATAAAGTAATTCCAGGCTTCTTCTGTCGTATTAATTCTTCTTAGATGTTCCCACGTTTGATTTTCTAGACAATTTTTTAGGTTAACGTAGTCAGTAGTTTGAAATTTTGTGGTATTATTTTGAGTTGTTGGGTTCAGAGTCTGTGGGGTCAGGCCTATCATTGTTGTGTAGTGATCTGTAATGGTGGATTCGAATACCACGCTACAAAATTTGTTTTTGGATTTGATCATTAAGTGATCTAAACAAGATTCTGAGTCTCTGGTAACTCTGGTTGGAGTGTTGATGGCGCTTATTAAGCCATGTTCAAGGAGCATCAGCTGGTATTCGATGTTTTGGGGGTGGCCTTGTGGAAGTATATTTATGTTAAGATCCCCAGCAACGATGATGTTTTTGAAGTGGGAAATGTTTTTTATGTGAGTATCGAGAGCTATTATAAAGGGCGCAATGTTGTGTCTGGATGGTGATCTGTAAATAGCGAGTATGCACGTATCTGGGTCAGCAATTATTTGTAAACAGTTAGAGTTTTCTAAAGCGATTTCTGATACAGAAGCGTTAAGGCTATCTTTTAAGTAAACAACAACTCCATCATTTTGATTTTGGTTTTTTGTTGTGAGATAAGTGGAAAAGTTTTTTTTGTGTTTTACAGTAAAAGTGTTGGAGATCCAGCATTCCGTTAGGATAATAATTTTGAAGTCTATTTTAAAGGTGGACAAGAGCATGTCTAGTTCGTCATAGTTTTTGCTGATTGATCTTATATTTTGGTTGAGTAGAGTTAGGGTGCCCGGGTTGCTATAGATATTATCGCATAGTTTTGTATCATTTGTTGAATAATGTAAGTGAGTGCTTGTTGAGTTGATTGAGTTTAGTAATTCGGCCATATTAAATTATACACAATACATAAAATTAACATAAGGGGGAATTAATAATCTACGTTTGTTTTCCCATTTTTTTCAGATCAT
This sequence comes from Glyphotaelius pellucidus, assembly GCA_936435175.1. Taxonomy (NCBI): domain Eukaryota; kingdom Metazoa; phylum Arthropoda; class Insecta; order Trichoptera; family Limnephilidae; genus Glyphotaelius; species Glyphotaelius pellucidus. The sequence goes on along the minus strand of OW386563.1, from coordinate 6,980,834 downwards.
TTTCATGTTTGATTTGGATAATTTTATCCCCAGTTGCTTTGCGGACAAGCAATTTGCTAGATTTGAACCACACAAATTGGTAGAGGGTTTCTTTAGCCGTTTGCTTTGTTTTCCAAAGAAGTTCCTTGAAATACGGTGAGAGAACTTCACTGAGAAAAATGGGAGAATTAGAGTCTAAGGATTTGGCCGCATTTTTAAGAGAGAGCATTGATTCCCGAGTTTTTTGATTATAGAAGGCGATGTGGAGTTTGTCCGGGGTATTCCTTCTTCGATCTTGAGTCCTGGTCACCATGCGTATGTCTTGTTGTTGCAGGGGTAGTCCCAGTGAGCTGGCAACCCGAAGTATTTATTCAGTTTTAATTTTACAATATTTTATTTTACAAATCTTACGAAACTGATCAATCAGTTTGATTGTAAGAAATCTCTCATTTTTTTCTAATTATTTAATACAGTATACTTTTCAGTTTTACATAGTATATACTAAATATTATACTTAATATTAAAATACTAATTATTACGACAAAATTATTATAATGTTTTAATGTTTATGAATTGCGTTGTAGTAAAAATATTTTACACAGTACAAACATACGGTGAGAAAATAATAGATAGGAACTATTTTATTTGATTTCATGTTCTTCGGAGGTAGAAAGATTTAACTTTGTTTTGATTTTTGAATAAGATGTCTCATTTTTGATATTTTCAGGTAATGCGTTAAATATTTCCGGAATTTTATGACTTTTTGTTCTATCTCCGTATACATTTTGAGATTTATTGACAATAAACATTTGTGCTTCTCTATGCCTAGTAGGGTAGTTGTGGTTTACAGGTTTTTATTTATTTATTTATTTGTTTTATTTTAGTAAATGTACAAATTGTACAAATTGTATTAATTATTTTTTGAATTCTGTATTCCAGAATTCATCTAGCGTTAATTGGTAATTTACCTTACTGTGTATAGAGAGGACATTACACAAGGAGAACATTTTTTTATAATCACCTTCACATAACTGGACCTTTTTTTTGCCTGATATCAATTTTAGGAAACGGATTTGGAATTGTTCTCTTTTATTTAAGTATGTTTTGTACGTTAATCCGTAACTATTTATTCCGTATCCTATAATTGATTCTGCTAATGCGTTGTATATATAGTATAATATATTTTTATTAACAAAATTTTTTAGGTGGTAAAATTTTCCTAATATGGATCTTACATACATTTTCAATATGATTTGACCAGTTAAAGTTGACATCTATTGTAATACCAAGGTATGTATATTGGTACACTTTTTCTATATTCGGGCAATTACACTGCTGGAATTGGTTTTTTGTGTGCAAACAATCATATGAATGACTTTTTATATGTAATTCCTTTTCCTGACAATTTGCATATGGTGAGTGTATAAACATATATTTGGTTTTTTTTTTGCGTTAATAATAATGCCATTGTCGTGGGACCATTTAATTATGTTATTTAGGTATGTTTGTAAAATTTCCTCAATTTTTAGTGGATCTTTGTCAGCACATATAAGGCAAGTATCGTCTGCAAACATGTAGCATTTACAACGTTTTATTACGTTTGGTAGACTGTTTACTTGCATTATATAACATGTAGGCCCCGATATCAACCCTGTTGCTACTCCGGTATTTGTTAACATTTCATCACTAAAAATTCTGTCAATTTTAACTTTAATTTTTCTATTTAATAGATAATTTTTTATAATTTTTTTTAAAGGACCTCTAATAACACATTCATCCATTGCCCTTAATAATGTTTCGTGGTCCAATGTGTCAAAGGCCTTTTTAAAGTTATAAAAATTATATCGTGCAGTGATCTTCTCGCGTATGTGACACGTGTTTGGGGGCGGTGCGTGGAACGTTTTGGTGAGACCCAAACGGTTGCACTGGACATTTCTAAGGCCTTTGACCGGGTTTGGCACCGAGGGCTTGTCAACAAACTGCCTTCTTACGGACTTCCCGCTTCCTTGTGTACGTGGATTGCTGACTTTTTGAGGGAGAGGTCGATTCAGGCAGTTGCTGATGGTTTCACCTCTTCCTCGCATTCGATAAATGCTGGCGTCCCACAG